>CM062814.1:708086550-709422888 GCA_031772625.1 Pinus tabuliformis | reverse complement strand
TCAAGTTATTTCACTTCAATACTAATAATGTTTTGCAAAACATGGACCAACGCTTCATATTCAGCTACGTTATTAGTGCATTCAAACTCTAACCTATAGGTAAGCATGGTTTTCTCTCTATTTGGGTTAATTAGTATACATCCATCTCTTGTGCCATCATTAGCATTGATCCGTGAAAATAGAGTGCCCAAAATAAATCATCAGACTTATTTATAGGATATTCTACAATATTGATAAATTTTGATGAATCTATTTGTGAAACAGAATCAACTGGAATAAGAGAATTTTGGGTAGGAAAACTTTTGAGGAAAGATTCACAAGAGTAATTTCCCAGAATTTTATTGGTAAAAGCTACGCATTTTTTCTTCTCATATAGATCAGTCACATAGTACTTCATATGTCTCTCCCTATAAACTCTAATTTTACTTGGTTTACTATTGTAAGGGAACCAAAGGTGCGACCAATCTGCTACAAAATAAACATGTAACTTCTCAAACCAATCCCTACTTAAGATGAGTCCATAAAATTCAGGGATATCAGCTACCAATATATAAATTATTTGAAATACTTTTGAGTTGGAAGGTATTCTAATCAATACACCATTCATTTCTCTGAAAACTTTGATGTTTGTTAGAAGAAATGAGTATGAGAATTACATCTGCCTCCAATCAAGATTTCATGAGAAGAATCCAATTATTTGAGGGGACATGAGGTGGTTTATTTTTTCATTTTGAGAGTTTATAAGTAACAACAGTTGAGGGAAATGGGGATGCAAACACAATATTTATCTCATTTAGTGATTAATTTTGTTCCTTTTTTAATTTATTAACATTATACATGGAAATATTTTCTTTGGTCTTTTTCATGTCCTCTACTATGTTGTATTCAATAGTATCAAAAACTGTTAAAGTCAATTTTTTTGAAGAAGAAGGAGAAGTTGATTTATAAGTACTCGAAGTAGGATCAGTAGACTGATTAGAAATATTTTTAGATGTACCTTTCTCCTTGGAAGAGTTATTGGGGATCTTATGATTTTTTCTTATTGGTGTGGTATCTGCATGTCCTTTACTTCAAATACTAACTGAAAGATCTTATTCTTATTCTTCATTCTTTGAAGTAGTAAGAATATAATCCCATGAGCCATGACCTTCTACTATTTATTCTTCTTTTATTTCTTCTGAAGATGTAGTTTATTCATCTTCCTCATCTTCATCATCAGAATCTATATTTAAAATTTGGGTAGATGGTTGAGGAGGCTCGTTCTTCTTAAATGGTCTATAAGATATTCTTGAAGATTTGACAACCTACTTCCTAATCTCTACCATCTCATTAGTCATAATTTTAAGGAACTTTTGCAAACCTTCCATATCAAAAGGATATTTAGAAGCTTTCTTCTTAGGTTCTTCTTTGAAAGTTACCTTTTTTTCTTGTTTTCTTTCTTCTACGACATATTTATTTTCAAGAGAAAGTACCATTTTTTCAATAGCCAAAGATTCTTTCATATTATCAACAAGTACAATATTTTGAGTTGTGTCTACAAACATCACAATATTTGAAGGTAAGGTATTGATGTACGGTCATTCAATCTAAACATCAACACCTTACCTATATGCAGATGGGATTTTATTCAAGAATTTGTTAAAAATTGAATGAAAATAATCAATTTTCTCACTTGGGGTAGCTTTTAGATTTGATAGATCATTAATAAAAGTAGCAATTATTCTGTCATCTGCAAATTTCTTAAGGAACTTCTCTTTAAATGTATCCTAATCTATAATAGATCCAACTAGCAGGGAAAAATACCAAGACCCTTCTGCTCCTTCAAATGTATAAGGAAATAGTCTTCAAACCACATCCTCCTCGAAAACCTTGTTAAGATTGATTTCTAGCATGAAATAGTGAAGATGTTCCTATGTAGGTAAAAATCATCTAAATTATACTTTGGAAATGATACCTCTCAATGTTTAGGAATAGGATGCAGGGGAGGTCTCATTGCAAAGGCTCCTTGATTATTCTATGGTCTAACCTATCAGTTTTCCATTCTTGGATTAATGTTAAGTCCAGAAGAAGTTGTGATTGAAGAAGGGGTTGTGGAAGTATTAATAGTTGATGAGGTTCCCCCTGTAGTACTACTAACAACAATAGAACTACTTTAGTGTAGAAGATGAATATGAGTGGAGGAAGATGACAAAGGGAGATAGGAAGAAGGTAAGGTAGGTTGAGAAGAATTGAGTTGAATAGAGGGAGTATGAGGTGGAGAAGATGAAATGATATCACTAGCTAAAGATTCAGTACCAAAATAATGTTTCTTTTCTATGGGTTGGTAAATAAAATTAAAAAGTTTGAATTCCAAGCTTCTCACTCTATGCTCTGGTAAGAATTACATAATACTTTAGTGATGAAGTGACACTATTGTTAGAAATTTATGTTTGAGCAGTGTGTTCTCCAAAATGGAGATCCCTTCGAATTTATGAATTAAATTTTGAAGTTCAAGAGCATCGATAGGTTGATCTAGAAGAGGTGTGGAAGTTTCAAAAACATATTTTGTAGTCACACTAGGAGATGCAGATTGGGAAACTTCAGATCTATAAGTAGGGGACGTAAAATGTGATCTGGAAGTTGGAGGAGACTTTGAGGGTGAGTGACTCTTTCAATGACTTCTAGATTTGGAATGAGACTTTCTTTCCATTCATATTCAATTGGCCCTCCTTCTAGCACCAAAATTGTTGATGGTCCTAAATGACTTCATTAACATTGGGTACAACCACTCGGTCAAGATCCTAAAGCAAACCTTTTTCCATTTAGAACGGTGGCTCTGACTGCAATTGTGGGACCAATTTTCATTAAGGAAATTTATATGGAGTGGGATGGAAAGTGATAATGTATTCTAATATGTAATGATAACTTAAATAAGAACTAGTATAAGCTACTTATTATACCAGGGTAAGTTGATGACATATGTGCAACAAAGATCTCATAATTAACAAAATAATATAGATAATTATGCAATCATGATATTAATGCAATTAAAGAAAATTGGTTTAATTAAATAATTAATTAAAATAATTTGTTAGAACATCACATATGTTTGAGATCTCATTGCTTACAACATGAAGAAAATTTCAATCAAGCATATGATTAGTGACCATGAAAGATTGATTTTCACTCATACATGTGAACAATAACATATAAAAAATCCTTCAAAGCAAATACATAGATAAATAGGATGATATTACTCAATACATTGCACCTTTTCTCATTACAGAAATATAATTCATTCAACTTAATATCGAGAAAAACTTAAATACAATAGTGCAATTTAAGTCTGTTCTTGTAAAAATTCAGAACCCCTTCTCCAACTTGGAGACGGAATTTATAGCTTTACATACAAAAGATAAAAATAAACTATCCTAACAACTTTTGAACTAAAACAACAATAATAAGCAAATCAGGGAATAGTTGCAAAAAATTCCCAAGCTTAGGAAGAATATTGTCCCACAGTTAGCTATCACAACCTGTAGATATCCAACAAGATTGTGAGTTCTAGAGGGTGCCTGAGCTTAATCCTCATCTGAATGGTAAAAATAACATTCTTTTTATGCTGGTAGCATATCAGAATCAACATTTTAGAGAAATTGGAGAACCAACCATTGAATATGTGGCTTAACCAAGAATTTCCAGTGATGCTCTACATCCGTTTTAGATAAAAGTTCAATCCTTTCTTCCATTATTACACTCTCTTCTTGCCAAGTCTTCAATAATATCTTGGCATCTGGCAACAAATCTTTGGAGCAGTTGGGAATGGGATTTTTTTGCAACATTGTATCATTGACCATATCTATGATTGATTTGGAAGTATCCCAAGCTTCATGTACAACGACTTCAGCTTGCTTCATTTTGATCTCCCATTTTCTAAAGATTATGATTTTCTGATTTTCATCCATTTTAGGAAAGTTTTCATATTTTCCTTCAACAATTTCTTGCTAGTTCAGGAAATCAGAAAGTTGTTCATTTACTTCCTCAAAATAGTTTGTCATTTCTGACAATTGATCATTGAAAGAGTTTTCGAAATTACAATGATCTTGAATTGATGTAAGCTTACTGCAAAACATTTCATGTTGATAGTTTAGAAAATAATTTAATTCTTTAGCTTCCTTCTTGAACTCTGATAGTTGAGGATTGACATGCAATTGTTCAATTTTCTACTCCATTCCTTTGATCTTATCATCCTTCATTTGCATCTCTTTCTCATACTAAATCTACAGGAAATCAGGCTTTTTCCACAACTTTGTCACTTGGTTTTACCACTGCTCATTGATTTTTTGTTTCTCAGTCTCAAGAGACTATTCCAACAAGATGATTTTTTCCTCCTTTTCCTTTAAAAGTCCCTCAACCCTTACAACCTTATCAATGGTAGTTGATGTATAAACACTAGCAAACTGAGTCAATTTCCCCAACCCATATGTTGGGGTTGTAGTAGATCCTCTCCATAAGACTTCAAAGGAAGAAGCATTGTTAGAAATCAAAGCTGAGACTGATCCAACTTTCTCTTTACCTTCCTTATTTTACCACAATGTTATGCTGAGGACTATAAAAAATTTCTAGAGGAGGAATCTCTTCCATATTTAGGATCACTTCGAAGGTGGGAAACAAAGGAATAACCTAAAAATCCTTCTTATCTGGAATAGAATATATTACAACAATTTTATCTAATTTGTTCTTCAGTTCATCCTTCCCAATACTCCCTTGAATATATGATTGTTGTGAGAAAGTAGATACTATATAAAATGTATTTTGGGTTGTACTCTTATAATTTAAAGCCATGTTGAACTCATTCCATGCTTCATTCAATTTAGAATTAAGAATAAATTCATCAGTGTTAGGAGGAGAAGAAATAGAAAACCTTTGGATGAGTCTTAGGAAGTACATCTTTTTCCCTTAGAAGTCTCTAATTTATTTGTAGATATAAGTGGATGTTCTGAAGACAACAGTAACAACTATAAGGGAAGCTTAGCTATCTAAGAATTGCGCTATTGAGAAAATTAGCCTTTTTCTTTAGGAGTTAACTACTTTTCCACTTTCAATAAGACTGTAAAATAGGTAGAGGGTTTTTCAAACAAATCATCTAATTTATCTTGTTCATGGACAAATTTCCTGAGATTTTGAGAAGTAGTGAAATTCTTAAGTACATAAACATGATCATATTGCCTGTTGGGCATAGTAGGTAGATTAAGGTCCTGAATAGCTAGAATTTCCTTCTCTACATGGTGATAGTTTGCTAAGGAAAATATACCAAATTTAGTAGGAAAATATGGCCACATCATTTTATTTTAATTCTTTAATATCTTATAAATTCCATATCCCACTACTTTATATACAATTTATATGCTTAAAATCTTGTCCACGATGAACAAGGGTAAGAAATGAGGATGGATGAGATTGCCATAAACTCTTACATAAGTGAATAGTTCCCCTTTGAACCAACTCCCAACCCTCTGAAGGTCATATTCAGCTTCCTAATACATTCAGGGTGGATTGGACCCAAAAGTGGCTTTATAAATTGGAAGTATGACTGTGAAAATTTTGATAAAAATGCTCCTAATATTTAAATTCCCAGAGGATATCATGATAAATATGTATGGGCTTCGGATATTGTAGAGTCCATTTCCAGCCCATGGTAGGAAAATCCATTGAAAAACATAAGGCATCCATGATGTAGGTAGACATATAGAAAGGAGGAATTTTATTCTTTGAAATATTGCGACCCTTTATAAAAGCTAGAATATGTGAAGCCAAATTATCAGAAAATAAAGTAGCCCAATCAAATATATATCCCTTTGAGGCAACACCAATAACCGGTACACATTCATCGGAGAATTTTGACACATTAGGCTTTGCATTCGACCAACACAACATAGCAGTGGCTTGGGAAAATGGGCTAGCAAGAGAATCAACTGAATACGTACGAATTTCCTTTGCTTTATGTTTATTCAAGTCCTTTATACAAGGTATGATTTTCTTTGATGGGTTTCTATTATCCTTTAGGAAATCTTACACATGTATTTTTGTACTTATATTGTGGATTGGGTAAGTGGTACATGATCTACAAATCACTACTTGAAAAAGACCCAATAAGTGTGTCCTTGCTAGTGTGAATTTCCTATTGGAAATTTCCAAATTCTTCACAACCCAATGAACCATATCTATAAAAGGAAGTAGTCATGGCCTTGTTGCAATCCTATGCAAGAAATAATTGGAAGCATCTCTAATAGTAGCTTCTAAAACCAGACCACTACCATATGTAGTAAATTCTCTCCTTGTAAGCCTGGGATTCTCATCCTCAAAATGTTGATAAATTGCTTCCTAGGAAGAATGTCCAACATCTTTAGTACATAATGTATCAGAGAATAGTCCAAATCCTAATTTATTCTCATTTGTGTCTTCTACAAATGGAATAGAAGATTGCTGTCGTGGAACCTTCTTGTTAGCCTTGCCTCCCTTCTTCATTTCTTCATATTTATGAGAATCATATTCTTCCTTGTTATCGGGAAATCTAGTGTCCACTCAGAGCTACTAGTCCCACTAAGACTGGTAGCTATCTTAGAAAAAAACAAACTAAAACTACTTTCGTTTTCCTTTATGAGAAGTAGATAAGAGGGGAATGAATGAAACCAACCTTAGTCTTGCAATTGGTTCCTTGCTAGGTTCCTATCCCTTTTGACAGATCCTTGCTGCTTCTCTTTCGTCTACCCAGCTTCAAAGAGCACTTGTGGAATCAAAGCAGCATAATACTATCGAAGAACAGAGATCTACAATCATAAACAATATAGGACCAGATATATATTGACCACACAAATGCATATATCGTCAAACATACAAGAATGTGGAGGAAAACTTGAACAGCTTTATTAATATCAAGAATAGCAAAGAGGATTACAACCAATTGTTCTAACCCAGCATCATCCTCTAGCATGAAAGCCTTTCTTTCACCTCATGAAAATCTTAGATCACCAAACACTATTATATTCCACCAAGAAACCAACAGGACTTCCTTACAAAATACAAAATTCTAGCCTCTGGATCTCTGGGATGAGGGATCCATATATAGATTATTGCAGGGGGGTGAGTCAGCTTCTGGGATTTTGATTAGTTTCCTCTCTCTGATAGTTCTTGATTCCACTTGGAGGTTGATGATATCCTACTCATCCCTAGGCGAATTCAGAGAGGTAAATGTCATAGGAGAAGTTTCTGGAAGATGTTATGATCATCCACCTTGCAAATTGTCTCTGCCATTTGTCCACTCTCGCCCATCGCACCCTATAGAAGGGATTTTCAGTATGCATCGCACCCCCCGTGTGTAATAGGTGCGATGCATCTCACCCTGAGCACTGAGCAATCTGTATGGTCTAGTTTTGACCATTTCTGAGTAGTTTTCTGTGGAGAACTTCTGGGAGATGATGTAATCAGCTGACCTTGTTCCTTTAGGGTGTGAAGCAACACTTTTAGGGACTTAGGAGCCCTTGGTTTATGGACATGTATGATTGGGGTTGCAGTGCCAAAAATATCTATAACATTCCTCTAAGAGTCAGGTGCAGGAACTTAGCAGAAACAATGATCATAAACAAATTGGCGCTAGTGAAAATAATCTTTACAATAAGAATTCCCCTTTTCGAAACGAATTAGTAATATCAAAGTGAATTCAATGTGACTCATTTATGCTTTCAAGGTGTAGTCAAATCACCTTTAAATCTAATAAGTAATGGAACGGGAAACCATGTGAAGGATGCCATATGGGAATTCAGAAGTGAAATATCATAGAACCAATTGAATTAATCTTATGATATCATGATTCTATGAAATAAGAAGTCCAAAAATACAAAAGGCTCTAATAATAGAAAATCTCGAAATGAATATTCCTTATATGAAATAATGAGTTTTCAAAAGATTTGTTTTCATAATATGGTATCGGGTGTTGTAGTTTCAGAGGTGCCATTTTAAAGAATTTTCTCAAAATATTTAATAAAAGGGTTCTAATATATAAAGCCCTTTAGAGGAACCATCAGGAAAGTTATTTCGGAGGAACCATTGTATTTAACTTACGATATCAAAAGTCCCAAAAATGAAAATACTAAAATAATGCATTGGGGTTGGATTTCAAAGTTAAACCTTTTCATAACATTATATTAATAAAGCTTACAAAATAAAGAGGTTCCAATAACAAATGAACCAATAGCATAAGTTTAAGTTTAAAGGAAACTTTGACAATCGACCCATTAGAATTTAATATTCTATAACACTTTTAAAATTCACCTCCAATAAGGGAGTTATGATGGTTCATTCTGGTAAAGGATTTGCCTTAAATTTTTATGAAAATAATTTCCAACGCTTATAAATTATTTCCCTATTTTCCATTTATTGAACAAAACAAAAATGTTTTAACCACTAACTTAAGCAAAAAAGGGTCCCCGTTAATTATTATAAACTAAGTAAAAATGGGGGGCTGTTGTTTGCTACAACACATTCATGCCTTTATACATTACAAGAGTTCTTTTAGTTCCATTTTGGTTAACTATGGATGGATCCTACTAATATTTGAATGTATTATGATTAATTATATTTACCAATATACATTAGTAGTAAATGTTGAAATCAGTGACTAGGTGACTAAAAACGTTAGTCACCACAATGTTTTCAAGAGAAAATACTACCAAAAATGATCAATATTAAGCAACCCAACTAAAAACGACTAACATAAATGACTAATTTAGTCCTGAGTTAAAATATAATACTATCTAATAAGTAATACTACTAAAAAGGACTAGCGTGAATGACTAATTTAGTCTTCGAACAAAAATATGACAACCTAATAAAAACTACAATAATATGAATTAGTCATTTATGTTAGTCATTTTAATTGTGTCACTTCAACAATATAAACTTACAAGTCATAGGGGATTCAAAGGTTGTTATAGATTGGATGAAAGGTTATACTTCCTTATACACTTCTTTATTGGATCAGAGGATGATTAGAATTATGAAGCTTATTAAGATCTTTAGGGTCATATCATTTGATCACATTTACAGGGAATTAAATTCAAAGTTTGACAAATTATCAAAAATGGGAGTGAGATAACACCTCTTTTTGCAACATGACATGATCACCTATATATGTTGCAAAAACCTCGCCAACTTATTTAGTGGGTTTCACATCTATTTCATATTTCTTCTTTGTATTGCAAAGTTGTACTGCTAAGGAGAGGGTATCAACTTTGATTAAGGAATGTTCACTTAGTACCAATACCAAGTTTCCTTCTCGACTCTTGTCAAATGTCTTAAGTTTTCTTCACAACTTCTCATGGTGCTTAAATTACTTGTATAAACCTCTAATTGAGACTACAACCCTCCAACATCTCTAACTATTCAAAGTCTTCCACCTTTGTTAGATTCTTCTTAAACGTTCACTCATACCTGAAGTAGAACCTAACACTAGCATCCCGAATTTGCATGATCATTCCCTATTTTAATGCCTCATTGAAACCACATTATCACACTACTTAAAATGAAATGTTTACGTCTTAAGGAAAAACACCTACTTTGCTTATAGAAACCTAAACTATGTGAATGACTAGGAGAGAACTCCATTTTCTCAAGATCAAAACATAGGGTCTTACAACCCTATTCTCGGAATCATTTGAATATATTTAACCTAAAGAAAGATGTGTATTCTACTCCTTCAAAATTTTACATATAAATTTTAAAAAACTAACACTTGTTTTTAATTATTAAATGCATTTACTATATACTCTATTTTATTTTTACCCACCTAATATTAAAGAAAACCTAAATGTTTTCAATACAACCAAGTTAAAAGCACTTGTTTCCTTCCAACATTTCACATTTTGCCTCCATAAACTTTAATAGCAAAATCATTGCATAAAAACATAACCTTAAAATTAAATTATTTTTATTTTTATTATTATAATAAATACCACCTAATATCACAACCAAGAACATGTAAAAGACTATTAGTTTATCAAATACAACTAAAATATGTAAGTGTAAATAAAATATTGTATCTATTTTTTTAGCATTGGAAAATTTTAACACCTTTTAAAAATTTAAACTTTAATTTTTCTTTACAATACCCCTCCCAACAAAAAACATTTCATAGTGAGGGAAAATGACATCCCAACAACAAACTTTTCATAATGCGAGAAAATCGCATCTGAGAGAGTTGTGAATTACAGTTTTACTAGCCGACAAAATATCGAATGCCATTATTGAATCTTTAGTCCATTGATCGTGGCAGACCCAATATCAAATGCCACCATTGAATCTTCAGTCCATTGATCATGGTAGACCCAATATCGAATGCTACCATTGAATATTCAGTCCATTAATCGCGGCAGATGCAATATCGAATGCCACCATCAAATCTTCATGGATAGGAAGTGATTATGG
The DNA here is from genome assembly GCA_031772625.1 of Pinus tabuliformis. Taxonomy (NCBI): domain Eukaryota; kingdom Viridiplantae; phylum Streptophyta; class Pinopsida; order Pinales; family Pinaceae; genus Pinus; species Pinus tabuliformis. The sequence goes on along the minus strand of CM062814.1, from coordinate 709,412,427 downwards.
TCTAGGATCCTGACAACTAGATTTGTTCATACTATACTTTAGCATTTGGACCTAGCTAGCAAGATATCTCTATCCGCTAGCCCAAATATATCTCTTCTTTGTATCACGACTGTAGGTAAACATTTTTCACCCTTTTTCTAAACTACCATCAGATTCAGACTACCATCAGAATAGTAAATTAGAGTAAGCCCTGTGCAGAGGAGCACAGTTTTTGGCCTAGAAAATCAGTGACGAAGTTTGGTCCAAGAACGATACGACCATGTTTGTTGTATGCAGTTTGATCCAAATTTCAGGTCACGTGAGCGACTCTGCGAGAGTCTCAGTCCTATCATCCAACTTATAGAGCTTGTGTTTAGTGCCAAATAACTATACTTCCAAACCTTGAAACAATTACCATTCAAAAACTTGGAGGCATTTATTCTCGTTGTCATTGGAAATACCTATCTTCCTAAAGCAGTTGCCCTCTTCTTCATGTATTCAAAACCTGGTGAGTCATTCCTAGCTTTTAGTTCATCTTTAAAACCATGAGACTACCACTATGGTACATATTAGAGTTTGATTTATATGGTAAAAACTATCCCATTCTCACTTCCAGACATGAAGTTGCAGATAAATACCAAATATCACTTTGGTGCATTCCATTTGAAGCCCAATGTAACACTCCAAACTATTTTTCTATGGAAACCAAATCCGAAAAATTGAAATTATGATCACATAGTGATCCCATATGGGTTGAGGCCTCCTCTCTCTGATAAAATCCTCAATACTTTTGAACCCATTGCTAGCCTCTTCCAAGGAGAGTGAAAGTACATTGGTCTCTGCCTATGGGAGAAGTTGAAGGTGCCTTGCAATGAGATGTTGTTAGTGGAGGTTGCCGCTGTGATCCCTCAAGCGAGTCTAACCTTTGGTGCATAAAAAGCTGAGGAAACTCATGTGAGGATTTCCCTTTTGGTTGGGCTCCATTCCTCTTCATCTTGAAGGGACTTCATGCCATTCCCAAGCTTTCCAAAGATGACATGGAATACTTTCTATCGATGGTAAGAGAATGCCGATTAGATTTAAACAATCTTATTCAACATTTACCATTACATGATGCTCATTTCTGGTTACTTGAATATAACTTTCTTCTTGATTTCAAGTCTAATAGGTATCTAGTAATGGCTATGCTTCCAGAATCTTAAGAAGATCATGGTGAGCAACATGAAATTGTAGTTCATAAATCTCAACTTCTTGTGGATTCATTTGAGCCACTTGCTTATGTAGAAGCCAATGTTTTACAGTGAGGAATTCCTATAGAGTTTGCAACTGGTCTAGGAGTTTTGTAGGAGGGGTTTCCATTAATATGCAGAGAACTTTTTTCTCCTACAAATGATCTCTCTTTACATTAGATCTTAGAATTTTGTGATCCATATTATAGATAAAAATCTTTCAGATTAATCACATCATTAGGATTTGGTCGACGTTTTGAACCAACCAATGTGGTTCATCCTTAAGACAAGGTGAAAAAATCATACAATCTTCATGAATAAATAGTAAGGATGCATCATAGCCCAAGGTTAGCTACTGAAAACTAGTCGTTGAAAAACTAGTTGATGAAAAACTAACCGTTGGAAACTAGTCAATAATTAAATAATTTTATTTTCAAATAATATTCTAAATTCTAAATTATTTAATGTTTTAGCTATAAATTGATTAATGTTCTAAATTTAGTTATAAAATAGATAATAGAAGTACTGGTATTGTTAAGAAAATTAATGAGGATGGTTAAGAGTAAGTAATTAAAAGTACTTATTGTTCATTAATAATAGAGTTATAAGGGGGTTGAGAATATGTATATTAAATAATTAGGATATAATGTTATGATATATAGTTGTAATATAACAAATGAGGTAAAGAAAGGTTTCGAAAATAAATTAAAAGGGAAAGGAAATAACAAATATCGTAAATTTAGTTACAAATTAGCATATACAAATAAATTAATAAGAGGTTAAGAGTAAGTTATAAAACTCAATAAAAGTAGATGCAGGGGGTTTATAAATACTATTGAAAATAAGGTATAGACCTAAATATTATATATTATAAAGTAAAGAGAGGCTAGATATTATTGGAGTACTAAGGATTTTAATAATATATTTTAGTTAAGTTAAAAATAGCGTTGAGAAATTAATAAGGATATATGCTATAAAAATATAGAGAGGAGGGGAATTACATCAAATAAAGTACTTGGGAGCTTAAGAGTTTATTATAATTATCATACGAATAATATGAGATACATATAGAAAGGAAAAGAGAAAAAATATAAAGGGAAAAGAGTCAAGAGGATCATAAGGAGATGGTTGGAATCCAACTCCTACTCAATTTCCAACCATCGTCTCTATTGAGATTCCTAGCATGCCTTTCAATCTCAATAGCTTCCCTAAGCTTCCTATGGTAGAAATGGTCTATTGTAGTGTTTTCTTCTCAATGATGTATGAAAAGAACAAACTTAATATTGTGGATGACAAACAATCTCAACAATAGAAATGAGTGCTAAACAATAATTTAATAATAGAGTAATAACCGAAATTATCCAATGGAAACCAGTTATGTAAAAAATAATTTAATAATAGAACATGTGAAAAGAACAAATAAATGTTACCAGTCTCCCTCTATGGGATGGGTTCTTCACTATCCTCAAACGTATTTAGCTTCTGTAGAGTCTCTCTCCTCTATAATGCATAAACCCAACAAAAATATGGTGTGCAACAATGAAAATAATCAAAGTTACAACAGTGAGTGCAACAATGAAAATAATCAAAAGTCAATAATGAATGGAAGACCCTTCTATTTATAACAAAATATTGAGTTATCCTCAAATAATGGGCAATAATAAAATATTATTGATCCCATTATTGGAATAACCACTTGGAATATTTTATTATATTTGTTTAGGAGGGAAAAAGTATTTAAACTTTTATTTAGAAATAATATATAAATAAATGATTTATTTGTCATATCAAGGAATTAGTTAAGGAATAATAAACAAATAAGGATTTATTTAATTATTCCTGAGGGATTTAGTCAAATTTAACAAAGAATAATAATTAATTAGTGATGAATTAATTATTCTTAGAGAAATATAAGATAAATAATGATTTATCTGTTTATTTTTCATGACTGGGTCAAATTTGACAAGGAATAATAATAAAAAAATGGTTTAATTGATTATTCCTAGAAGAAAATCAAATATATAGTGATTTATTTCATTATTATTCATGGGTTTAACTATAAATAACTTTTAACAACGGTGGTTTATTAATTAATTTCTCACAGTGAAAAAAAGTTTACTATGGTAAAATTGGCTTTACATGGTGTACTTCGATCCATCTTGTAAATTAGGCTAGATGATAAATTTTTTGGTGATAACAGATTCCCCCCAGCATATGAGTGTTAGGAGCAAAACATATGACTGAAGTACATTGTGAAGACACAATCACATAGAAAGCACAAGGGAGTCAAGGAGAGAGAGAGAGACCAATGAAGCTAAAGCTAAGAGAGGATAGTGACAAAGATGGTGAGACTATTGCAAGTCTCCTTTTATGTTGTGGTACTGGAAATCAATGAGACATGGGAGGCATACTTGTACCCACCGAGATAACTTACTACAAAAATAATGGTTTACCCAAAAATATGAAACTGAGCAATAGAGTGCATGCTTAATGGTACATGACATGCTGGCATAATAGAGCCAGAAAATAATACAATGTCTCCCATATACATAATGCACCTGGTAAAAACATGAGCCAGGATTGAATATAATAATATATGAGTACGTGAAATACGAAGCCCCTTCCCTCAAAAAATTGGTGGGAGGGGCTGTAGAACAACCAGAGAAGCCCTGTTGAGCAAGGAAGGGATTTGAAAAATTGAATTGATCATCTGGAGGAGATGTGCATGCTATTAACACTATGATTAGTAGGAACCGAACCCATCAACTCTGTGGAACCACATCTAAGGTTGTAGCATCATAGTTATGCATCCGGCCATGTGGGGGGATACCTGAAGAGCCACCCCCTCATGAGGTCTGAAATCATCTCACACACACCTAGGAATCACTGGGACAATCTCCTGCATCACTGGAGAATCAAGTGTATAGATCACAGACATTAAACGATCAAGTCAAAGGGAAATAATGAGAACCTCTTCTTGACCCAAGACATCGAACAAGAATGGAAGCTGGAACTGTGATACATTTCCCTCTAGGTCGTTCTTCTGGAATAAATGAGTTGACGTCGACAAAATAGGGCCCACGATAGATGAGGCAATGAGGATCCTAAACTAAAGCACAAGGGAAAATAGTAATATGACTGATGGACTAAAACGATGGATAATGAGGAAAATGGGACTAGGGGACAAATGGAAGACTACCCTTGTCAGAGCATAAAATGCATGGTTGACCTAGCAGCAATTGACTCAACTCTGGAGAGGATGGGAACAGAATGACTGGAGGCCAAAAATGGGAAACATGGGAAGAACAATATGCAAATATGGATGGAATATTATGACATGATATGATGGGACATGAAATAGACTTCAAGAATGCAAGGATGACTCATCACAGATGCTTGGAATAAGGGTGACTTGATGACGCTGCCACACAAACTAGGCCCAATGGGGATGATGGGAACATGAGTAAATGATGGTCACTCATGACAAAAATTGACATATTGTATGACAATTATTAAGAGGTGGTGGACCTCAAAGTACAAGTGTTGCTTTGGGACAAAATTTGATTTCAAGAGGTGACGAAGTGACCCTTCTTGGAAAAATGGTTTCAAAGTTAAGAGTGAAATCATCAAAAAACGAGGAAGACCCATGATAGAGCTTGGTGAGAGATTTCCAACGGTGATGATGGTTCATCAAACTGAGCTACGGTCTAATCAGAATGGGTGACAGAAAAATTGTGGATTTTTTTATGAAAGGACATTTTCCCTCCATTTTGGATTCATTTGCTAAGTGAGTTGTGGTGAATGTGTAGAAGAGGAAAAGGCCCTAAATCATGTGGAGATCTTAGCGGATCTACGACTTTTAGGCAAGTGGCATTACTTGTCTAAACATGGCCTTAATGCTTCTTGGAACGATGGTTCCTGGTGAAGAATCAAGGGAATAGGAAAATGAGAATGAATTACTAGAAGAGATCTAGAATCATCCTCACCCACTAAGTCAAACATGGGTACTAGGTGGTAGTAGAGTAGAATATTTGAAGATATGGTATCAAACATCTACGATATGCTATGTGCATATGGCTCGTCAAAGAGGCTGGTAGGACAAAAAATCCAAGGAATGGGAGGATAATCGACCATACCTAGATCCGGTAGTGATCTAGGACGAGACTTATGTTAATCAATTGAGAAGATGGCAAGGAGAAAAACATCATGCCCCCAAGCATGGGATGCCGATATGGTAATCAAAGGTGGGAATGATGCCCCCTATCAGGAGGATTTTGTGGAGTGCTATTGTGTTTAGAGTGCTCTAAAACGGTATTCAAACATCATGGCCCAACTTGGCATGAGATCCTTCAAAGGAGATGTAGGGGTGTATGTGCCCCCCCAGTATGCTATGGGCATACCAGATGTATTTAGAGCTAAGGGCTCCAAACACATTTATGGTACATAATATGATTATGCATTTTATATGACGATGATGGTTCACCATTTGTGTCATTATCTTCTGTGGTATACATGTGATAAATGCCAATCTAGAATGTTGTTTGCAATGGTATCTAGATAGTGATTTTGGGCTCTAGGCACATGACTAAAAGTAATGGTTTCAAATTCACGCACCAATAGCTTCACTCGTAGATATTTTCTAAATAGGACTTGGTTATGCACATGATACACACCATTCAATTACATGACAAGTAGCAAGGAATCTAAGCGAACATGAATATGAACATGCAATGAGCAAGGGCATTGATTAACAGACCTATCACTGCATCATATTCGGCCTGATTATTAGTGGTAAATCCAATGCACACGCCATTTGAAAGGACTAACATATGCAAGGGGGTAAATATGGCCCAAGCTACCAAGGCTAGATTCTGGGAGAAGCGACATGCACTGTCGGCATGACTGATATACGTGTGGATGATGGATCCATATGAAAGGCACAAAATATAATGGATGAGATGATGCAATCTACCTAACTTTATGGCAGAAATAAAGACATGTAAATCAAAGGGATGTGCTGTGAGCAACATATTTGGAGGTAGAGAACATTGGGAGAATTAGGAAGGAGATGGCCTTCGAAATCCTCATGAGGAGGTAGACATAGCTTCCATCGTGTCCTCATCAAGATGGGAGATGCGTGGACAGGAGAAAGATGGTCTACATGGTGTGGTGGCATTACCTGGTGCATCAAACTGAGGAAAAGGATTCATATACGCATCGTCTTGAATGGTAGACAACGGACTAGTAGACAAAGGGTTTATTGATGTTGAGACCTCAGATTCTATCAAAAAAGGTTCGACAGAAATGCATGCAGCAACCTCAGGAAGGTTTGTCGGCAAGGAACCCAAGGATGATGACAGGTAAAGAATGGGGTCTGTGGTGTCCATCATCTCGACATTGGGGGAATGGATCACAATAGAAGGGCCAGAGTTTCCCTGTTCTAGTTGACTAGTGGTACCAAAATCCATAGGTAGAGGAGTATAGGTTCCACTACGAGTGGCATTGTAGTCACAAATCGCCCCAAGGAAATCGCGAAACTCATCGAGACGAGGGAAAAAATGGGAATAGTGACCATGAATATCACAAAGGGCACAAGGGTGGTTTGTGCAGAGCATTTTAAGTTTCTTAGGTGGGACTAGTATGCTAACATGAACTTCCAGAATATTCAACTCCGGGAACGCTTCATAAACCAATAGTTTAAGTTGAGGAAGTTTAGGACAATTGTTGGTGGCATGCCCAACAATGTAACACAAAGCACATGGGGGTGTTGGCTATGGGGCCTTAGGGGCTGGAGGAGCTTGGGGAGCCTTGTCCTTTGAATCTTTCCTTTTAGCTTTGTCCCCTGACCATATTCTTTCGCAACAGGAGTTGGTTCCTATTGAGGTTGTGATGGAACTGAGGCAGTGGCAGGGGTCATGGGGACTGGTTGAATCGGGATCAAAGTGTGATATGGTCTTGGCTGACTAGGCAGAGTGTTTGCAGGGGGATCGATGTACTATACTAGGATCCCAAGAGTCATGTTAGGAAGGACCAATGAAGCCATGACATGTACAGAAAAAAACTCCCTGAGGGGGGAATAAGAAAGGTATCTGGTTGGCAGGATAATGTTTGGGTGGAATAACTCCTGGATAGTTAAGACTTGGAGGAATAGTTACTGGAGGGAACATAGAAGAGGCACCCACAAATGGAGGAAGTCTTGGGGGAGTGGGTCTAGAGGGTTCGGCTGGAAGAAAAACAATAGGATGCTGAGGAGCTTCTTGTTGATTAGTTGTTCCAGATTACTTAAGGGCAACCCATGATGCTTGTAACATGAAAACACTCATTGAAGTAGGTTCAGAAATGAGAGGGGGAGGACTAGGGAAAGCACCCAACAATGTGGAATCCTTATAGACTCCGGGTGAGACACTGGTGCAAGGAGTTGAAGGCTGGTTTTCAGACATCGACGAGATGATGGACTCGGGGGAGGTCGTGGATGTCAGCTCGTAGTAAGTCAACTGAGCAATGTTGACGATATTCCCTTCATGGGGGAAGCACATCTTGCGAACACCGCATATGTGACAACTGACATGGCATATGTGTAACTACGACTTAAGAGGATGTTGTAACTTAAAGGGGCATCAATGACTTCGATGTCAACATGGACAGTCTTGCCACAAGGGTCACTGGACAATTGTGGTACATGCCAAGGGGCTAGGAGGAGTGTCCATCCCAAGCACACAAGGTGATGGTGGAGGGGGACAACTCGGGTGACTTGAGTTGTTTCCGAACAATAGCAGACATCACAAAGGTGGATACGCCTTCATCAATAATACATCTAGAGATGATGGCATTACGGACTCTAACTGGTATCTAGAAAGGAACAAATGAAGGTAATGGGGGATGCTCTGATGTATCAACTGGGAAGACAATCAAACAATTCTCAAAAGGATCCACTGCACCCAAGGCAGTTAATAGAGCCTTCTTTTGGGAAGGGCAAGACTTGAGGGCTTCCAGTGTCAACATGGTGGTAGGTGATTGCGCCAAGTTGTCTACTATATTGTATGTATGGGCATCTCTGTTACAAGCCACATTATGGCATAATGGTCCCTTTGGAATCTTGGGAATGGCATCAACTTTGGGTTGAGGGATTTGTAAAGGACCATTTGGTGTTGTAAGAGGCTCAACAGACACTTTGGTTTTGGACTCGGTAGTTGACAGAGTGGAGGGCTTGTCATATTGATGTGATTGAGTTTGTAGGTTGATATTGGAGGGGTTAACCTCATCAGAGTTCATCATCAGGATCTAGTAGTCATCGGGACTAGAAGGTTGGGGGAGGTGGGCTTCTTGGCCTGGCTGGGGTTGAGCAGCAACAAATTCTTACTGAGGAAAGGATTTGTGGGCACAGCCGGTTGAGGTGGTCCAGGATTTTGACATGATTGTTGACCTCGAGAAACTACTTGAGCTTCCCACAGTTGGTGCATCTATGGTAAAAGAGGACACTCATGTGTATAGTGGCCATGTACACCACAACATGCATACGCCTTGTTTGTACGAATAGCCTTGTTCTACTTGGGTTGGATGATCTGTTGCTAGTTTTTGGTTTTAGGCTGGTTCCCTTAGGGTTCACTAGGCTAGTTACCTTGGTTACCATAGTTACCCTTGTTACCCTTCCCCTTATTATTTTTCTTCGAATTCTAGGGATTGGTAGGACTCTGTTGCACATACACTTCTCCCTAAGGGGGAAGCGGTTACTGAGGCTGAGGATGCATGGGAGGCTATGGTGCTAATGCTTGAGGGATGGAGCGCCAGGCTATGCATAAAAGGGAGTAACAGTTTTGTAGACAGGTTTGGGCCCTAGAAACATGTTACTAGTAGGAGGGGCATAAATGTTGGAGGAACTGGTTCCCCCCACGGATAGCCATAACTCTGCTAAGAATATGGCGAAGAGTGAGAAAGGGATCCAATGATACCATCGGTGGCATGAGATGCCCCCGGTGCATTGGCAATTCCAAGATGAGGGAGGTCTGGAATGACGGTATAGACATAACTGGATTTAGCATAAATAATATCATATCTTAAAGCGGCCTGGAGAGTTTCTTCCTTGGTTTGAGGAAAATGGCATGCAACATCTTTCCTGATGTGGGATTAAAAGCTCTTGTGAAACCAATCTAGATAAACATGGTCTTCAAAAGGTGGGGCACAACATATGCTCCTCCTTCAATGCCCCTCTTGAACATGGTCAGAATGACAAGTGGCGAAGGACTGATGGAATGTGGTCAATAGCTCCGTACCAGTGTCATACCGGACATGTAACTGGAAATATGATAAGAACGCTTTAGCAAGCATCACGAAAATGTAATGAGAGGTGGAGGGCTGGTCTACATACAATTTTTTAGTGTCTACAGTGAGTGTGCGTTGGAAGAGTCGAAGAAGAATGGAATTAGATCAAAACCACATGTGGAAGGATCGAACATGGTTGGTAGGATACTCTCCAAAAATACCCTCAATCTTTGGTATGTTTGAGGGAATCTTAGTTGGCATATAGGGCCAAACAACATCATCGTGTATGGGGTCATTTATCAACTGGCTTAGACTCGGTAGTCTTAAACCAACCATAAAGGGGAGCATGGGATCTTCTAGAATGGTTTCTGAGACTGTTCTGCCTGATATGACCATCAGTATAGCATCGGAGCCACCACTAGTTTAGCTTCCTACACCAGCTATGGGTCCAGACATGGTGATGATATGGGGTGAAGGAGGTTCAGAATTAGATGAGGAATCAGAAGGACCAAGAGAATAGTTAGGATGGGGACTCAGAGGGCTATGAACTCGAACCTGATGGGGAGGAGTAATATGCCCAAGTAAAAACTAGGGGTGATGGCCTAATAATCTCCACCACTCATGGTTTCGTGGCGTAATGATGGAAGGACACACGGAACATGGAAATGGTGAAGGGAGTTCAACAACATATCTTTTGTCTCTCATGCAGTGAGATAAATTTATTATGTTAAGTCTTGACTTGGCAGTGTAAACCAAGCGCCCTTCACTTAAGGTGTGCTTGTGTGTGCAAGTGTGTCAATTAATTAAGCCCAGATCATGTTTGTACAAAAGAAAAAAGTTTGCTGCAAATAAATTGAAATAAATAAGAGGAAATCAACAACAAAACAATTAACTAAACCCCACCCAACCTGGGTTTGCAAACATTGTACTAATTGGTGGCTAAACAAATGGAAAATACACTGAAATGGTCAAGATATTTGAATTTCGGTGTGACTAGGATCAAGTGACTCTAAGCTGCTAGAAAGTGGTGCAACAGCATCAAAAAAGTAGAGGGGAAGATCGCTTCAAAAAGATAGGGAGATGAGTGAAACACCTAGGGCAATCGATGGGACTCTAAGGGAATGACCAAAAAAGTTTAATTGTGAATCTATGGAAGGTAGCAGCCTATCTTAACATATCTAAAACAAAAGGTTACATATCTGGAAAATGTGGCTGAATGTGCTGCAAAAACTCAGACTTATCACTCAGCTAAACTCTTCCTAGAATGGTGGAAGTGTACTAGAAGCCCTAGGGGAGGCTAAATTTGACTTCGATGAGTAAAATAGAATGGATCAAGGCCTAATTGGGATGAGATAGAGGTCAAACACCCAATAGATAGCTCTCAGCAAAACCTAGAAACAAATATGAGAAAAACCCTAAAACCCAGAAATCGCAGGTTCTGACCTATTTTTTTATGAAACCACACCTTTTGGCCTGAAAGTTGAGTTTTAAAGCTTCGATCGCACCTTTTGGTATGAAAACTGTAATGTCTATTCCGAGACTCCCAGTTTGCAAATTTCAGAAAAAAAGTGTCGCCTTTGCCGCGGCTGGTTCTTATGACCTGCAAAATAACCAGAAAGCTTGCAGAAGTGAGAATTTATTAGATCTAGTGTTAAAACACTAGGAAACATTAATAGATTTGAGAAAAGAAGAAACCATAAGATGAAAACTGAAGCTCACCCAGGTTTCTGGATCTGAAGTATAAAACCCAGCGAATTTTCCAATTTGTGTATTGGAGACCGAGGTTTCTGGATCAGAATTATTCCCCAGTGGAGTCACAAATTTATTGTAGTATTTTCTTATCAATGATGTACGAAAAGAACCCACTTAAGATTGTGGATGACAAACAATCTGACCAATAGAAATGACTACTAAACATTATAGATCTACAGCTATTGATAGAATCAAAACCTACCAAAATTCTAATCTATGTTACAATTATAGTTAAACAGCGAAAGAAAGAGTAATAACCCCAATTATCCAATGGAAACCAGATATGTAAAGAATAATTTAATAATAACACCTGTGAAGAGAATAGATAAATTTTATCAATCCCCCCTATGGAATGGGTTCTTGGCTATCCTCAGACATCTTCAGCTTCTGTAGAGTCTCTCTCCTCTATAATGCGTAAACCCAGCAAAAATATGGTGTGCGAGAATGAAATAATCAGAGTTACAACAGTGAGTGCAACAATGCAAATAATCAAAAGTCAATAATGAATGGAAATCCCTTCTATTTATAACAAAATATTGAGTTATCCTCGAATAATGGGCAATAATAAAATATTATTGATCCCATTATTGGAATAACCTCTTAGAATATTTTATTATATTTGTTCAGGAGGGAAACAATATTTAAACTTTTATTTAGAAATAATTAATAAATAAATGTTTTAGTTATCATCTCGAGGAATTAGTTAAGGAATAATTAACAAATAAGGATTTATTTAATTATTCCTGAGGGATTTAGTCAAATTAATTAATTAATTATTCTTATAGAAAAATAAGATAAATAATGATTTATCTATTTATTTTTCATGATTGGGTCAAATTTGACAAGGAATAATAATAAAACAATGGTTTAATTAATTATTCCTAGACGAAAATCAAATAAATAGTGATTTATTTAATTATCCTTCATGGTTTAACTATAAATTACCTAAAAAAGGTTGTTTATTAAGTAATTTCTCATAGTGAAAACAATTTTACTATGGTAAAATTGGCTTTACATGGTATACTTCGATCCATCTAGTAAATTAGGCTAGATGATCAATTTTTTGGTGATAACATGGCCAACTCTAGAAATGACCCTGGAATCCTCTATATAGACATGGTTCTTAGATTATTCAGCATGCTTAGCTAGAGTCAATGAATGGGAACGATTGCGCCTTATGCTTGCAACATGCTCATGGATCCTCTGGGTAATCGATTGAACTGTCTCTCCAATATATGGAGTACCGCAGGAACATGGAACTAGGTAAACGCCTTTCATGTCCTTCGGGTCGATAGGGTCTTTAACGAAACCTATAGAATTTCTAATGTTCTTCAAAGGTTTGAAAGAAGAGGAGACATTATTCTATCTATGGATATGGGAAATCCTATCTGTGGTCCCTTGAATAAATCAGAGATGCACCTTGGGAATAGGATCAACATGAGCAGCTCTAACTCTAGATTCTTTATAGGCCCTTTGAAAGGCCTTGAGGCTCTGAGTTCTGTTGTACCCATTATTTTTAAAAAATTCAAGGAGATGATATTTCTCCTGCTCTAGGTGGTTTTCATTAGAGATTCTCCGAGCATGGATAGCAAGGGTGTTGAGAACACCAAATGTCTGAGAAGGAAAATGATGAGAACTAGCATGAAGATATTGTTCCATGTGAGTTTTTTATGAAAAAATTTGTGATAAATGAAACCTTTATCCAATCTAGAGAGGAGAATGTCAAGGAAAGGTTGGCATCCTTCCACCTCTACTTCCATCATGAACTTGATGGATTCAAATTGGGAGTTGAGGTGGTTCAGAAATAGATCCAACTTCTCTTGACCATGGGGCTAGATGACGCAAGTGTCATAAAAAAAGCTCTTCCATTTCATAGGGTGAAATTGAGTCGAGGCTAAGGCCTTAGTCTCAAAATATTCCATAAAAAGGTTAGCAACAATGGGGGAAAGAGGGGAACCCATTGTAACTCCGCAACTCCATTGATGGCATAAGTTGGATCACTTGACCAAGACACTACCAAATTGGTTGGCCTCTCCCTCACCTTGACTTTTTTCAATTTCCAAGGTGAATCCTATGAGAAAACCTACCAAGTTGTGATGGGTTCCCCACTTTCCCCCATTGTTTCTAACCTTTTTATGGAATATTTTGAGACCAAGGCCTTAGCATCGACTCAATTTCGCCCTATGAAATGGAAGAGGTTTGTTGATGACACTTGCATGATTTGGCCCCATGGTCATGAGAAGTTGGATCTATTTCTGAACCACCTTAACTCCCAATATGAATCCATCAGGTTCATGATGGAGGTAGTGGTGGATGGATGCCTGCATTTCCTTGACATTCTCCTCTCTAGATTGGATGATGGTTCCATTTCTCACCAAGTTTTCGTAAAAAAAATCGCACAGAAAACTATCTTCATGCTAGTTCTCATCATTTTTCTACTCAAAAATTTCATGTTCTCAGCACCCTTGCTACCCATTCTCTAAGAATATTTGATGAAAACCACCTAAAGTGGGAGAAATCTCATCTCCTTGATGTTTTTAAAAATAATGGGTACAACAGAAATCAAATCCTTAAGGCATTTCAAAGGGCCTGTAAAGAAACTAGAGTTAAATTTGCTCGTGTTGATCCTATTTCCAAGGTTCATCTCCCATTTATTCAAGGGACCATAGATAATATTTTCCATATCCTTATATGGAATAATATCTCCTCTTTCTTCAAACCTTTGAAGACCATTAGAAATTCTATAGGTTCGGTTAAAGACCCTATCGACTTGAAGGACATGAAAGGTGTTTACCTGGTTCCATGTTCCTGCAGTACTCCATATATTGGAGAGATAGGTCGATCAATTAACTAGAGGATCCATAAGCATGCTACAAACATGTTATATACCTAGGGGGGATAATATGGGGTACCAAGGGAGGTACCCAAGGTAATAATGTAATAATGGGATGGGCCATAGTAATAAATAAGGTGGTTAACCCATGTCATGTAAGGGACCACAAGTAGTTAATAATAATGTAATGGGCCCATGGTATTAGTTGATGGTATGAGGAAACCATGGTAATGATGCATGGTATTGTATGTATGAGGCCTATATAGTGGCTAGAGACTCCACATGGAGAGATATGAAGTGAAGTATTATGGCATGAACAGGCATATGGCTTGTGGAGTGTTCTCCTTCCTTAAGGAGTGAATGTATGGTGTTGCCCTACCTTAAGGGTTTGATCAATAAAGAAGCATTTAAATCTATTTCTATCTTGTTATTTCTTGGGTTATTTCTGTTATCATATATTTCTGGGTTAGATCTACAACAAAACATAAGGCACAATCATTCCCGCTCGTCGAATCTAGCTGAGCATGTAGAAAAATCTAAGCACCGTATCTGTAGAGAGGATTCCAGGGCCATTACTAGGGTTGACTATTTCCACCATAGTAAGCTTAGGGAAGCTATTGAGATTGAAAGGCATGCTAGGAATCTGAAAAGAGATGATGGTTGGAAATTGAGTAGGAGTTGGATTCCAACCCTCTCCTTATGATCCTCTTGACTCTTTTCCCTTTATATTTTTTCTCTTTGTCTTTATATATGTATCTCATATTATTTGTAACATAATTATCATAAGTTATCAAGCTCCCAAGTACTTTATTTGATGTAATTCCCCTTCTCTCTTTATTTTTATAGCATATATCCTTATTCGTTTCTCAACCCTATTTTTAACTTAACTAAAATCTATTATTAAAATCCTTAGTACTCCAATAATATTTAACCTCTCTTTAATTTATAATATATAATATTTAGGTCTATACCTCATTTTTAATAGTATTTATAAACCCCCTGCATATGCTTTTATTGATTTTTATAAATTACTTTTAACCTCTTATTAATTTATTTGTATATGCTAATCTGTAACTAAATTTATGATATTTATTATTTCCTATCCCTTTTAATTTATTTTTGAAACCTTTCTTTACCTCATTTTTTTATATTAGAACTATATATCAGAACCTTATATCACAATTATTTAATAGACCTATTCTCACCCCCTTATAACTTTATTATTAATGAACAACAACTATTTTTATTTACTTATTCTTAACCATCCTTATTAATTTTCTTAACAATATCAGTACTACTATTATCTATTTTATAACTAACTTTAGAACATTAATTAATTTATAGCTAAAACATTAAATAATTTAGAATTTAGAATATTATTTTAAAATAAAATTATTTAATTGTTGACTAGTTTTCAACGGCTAGTTTTCAGTAGTTAACCTTGGGCTATGATGCATCCTTACTATTTATTCACGAAGATTGTATGATTTTTTCAACTTGTCCTGAGGATGAACCACATTGGTTGGTTTGAAACCTCGACCAAATCCTGATGATGTGATTGATCTCTTTTTATTTTGCCCCAAATGATCGTTGAATATTTTTCCCCAACCCTAGTGATTGGGAAATTTATTATTATGTTTTTATTTAACCCACTAAATTTTGTTATGTATTGCTATACAAGATGTTCGAAATATTATGTAAAAGCGCCCTTTCAATTTTGTGTAATTTGTAAAAGCATTAGGTAGATATTGAGCTTAGTGAAGTTTAGTGCAATATGTAGCCATGAAGGCATTCACATCCAAAATGTGGTTTTGAAAGCATCGTTGTCCTTCAACAAGTTGTCCTCAATTATTAGGGAAATATTGACCTTGGAAAATTTTAGTCCAGGCTGTAGTTTTGAAAGTATTCATATCCTTTAACAAGCTATACTCTATTATCATTTAATGTTTCATTTTTTTATTGTGTTTGATAATTTTTTTGGATAAAAGTGTTCCACTCTCTGATATTTCCTTATTAATGAAGAAGTTTTGAATTTTTCAGGTCATAAGACAAAGTATTCTTTGTGATCCAAAATTAGGGTTCCAAGATGCATGCCAAATACAAATAAGCTATTCACAAATGTGCTCTTCTATAGAGGTTGACCTCTATTCTCAACACATCCTAGGTTTGAAACCAATCTCTTATCTGCTTGATTACATTGGAAAATTAGAGATAATAGATTATTACAATCTTGCATTGCAATGTTCATTCCCATGAACTTCAAACACAAACACAATCTATTTTTTATAACAAAAAAATAAAGCGATTAATGGATAAACCCTCATCCTTCTCTTCACAATGGTTCAGGAGGAGGCACAGAATCTTATCCAGGAAATTTGTGTGATTCTTTACTTTCTTTTACAATTATGTCATTCTTTCCACCAATATTCTTTTATTTTAGATTGAAGCAGCATGACCAAGAAATCCTCACTCCTCATGCTAATTTTTGTTCAATTTATACCCAATTAAGCTCCTCTCTGAATTGGATTTGAAATTTACAAATCTTGTATTTATGTCACAAACTTTGATCTTGTTTTTGCAAAATTGAGCTTGTTTCTGAAGTGGGTTTGTAAGATAGAGAATTCTTGAAAATGGGGTACCAGGGATGCTAAGCATTCATGGTGTTTCTGCTAAAGTTTTTAAATTTCATTCAAGCTTTCATTGGAGCATTGATGATTTTGTATGCAATATGGATTCTAACCACTAGAATTCTCATGTTCATCCTCCTCCGAATACATCTGCACCCAACAATGTTGGTGGGTATAATTTATGAGACTAATTAATGTCCTTTCATTTCTCCGCAGGACAATAAATTGATGTTCCATTTTCAAATCCTCAAACAATGTCGAGGGAAGATCAACTTCAGTTTCAAAAACTTGGAAAACACTTTTTATATAGTGGCTAGAGTGGATATGGATGCTTTAAGACTTCTATATCCTTGGTAAGTCATTTGTTTGTATATTTTTTGTCTCATTTTAAATTTCTATTTCAAAAATAATTTTATAAGATAGGTGTCCATGTTTGCGAAAAATTACTAAGTGAAGGTTTCCAATTAGTGTTATTATTATGTGTGCATTTCTCCATGTTTCATTTTCCCTTAGCTTGAATGCAAGCCATTAAGAGTGGTACTCATTAGGTATGGAGACCTTAGTTCAATATTATTACCGTTTTCTAGTGTCTAAGATGTCATATATATATATATATATATATATATATATATATATATATAGATATATATATATATTTACTTTTCCCTAACAAATCTTAGGTCTTAAGCATAAATCCATGCTTATCATAGGCACCTATCATCAAATTGTGGCTCGGAAGGTCCTGACTAGCACCTTAAAATTTTATAATCATCAAATTATACCTCTTTATTATGTCGCTGATAGCAGTCCTCGTGAACTTGTGTACTCTTGAAATTTATTTTCTTACAAGGATATAATTGTTCTACTTGAAAGATGGGGAAGGGATGGTTTGGACTGTAAAAAATGATGCTAGACCTGCGAAACTGGGGCACTCTCTAAGTCACTTTATTATAAGGATCCAACTATTATTCTTAATAGAGGGGGAGGGGATTGTTTGAATTCGCAAAAATAAATAGTAGACTCCCAGCAAACTAGGGTATTATCCAAATTAATTTTATTGAAATGATCCAACTATGCTGCTTGAAAGAGTGAGGAAGGGGGGAAGGTTTGATTCATCTTGGTTTGAATCAAAAGGAAAATGGATTCTGATTCAACAAGTCTTCTGATTCAAAAGCAACCTCGAACACAATATTGATTTCATGTAAGTGATATTCAAGGTTGTTAGTGTCAATCTTGTTTCCCTGTCACCAGGATCAAATGTGCTTTTACTAAACTTGTCAGGACTATAAAAATCAAAATTTTCATGTCACTAGATTTACATAGTAAAATTTGGTCACTGTTTGGTTGGTCTAGGAATGAGTTCTGTCTTTTGAAAATTCACCTATGCTGGGCACCTATATCATTTCTATGAAGGTGTCATAATAAAAGCAAGTCAATCATCATCATCATTCCATGTAGTTTCAGGTCTTCCATTATGTCATTAGGGTTTCCAAGGTCCATCACTACCATGTGTAAATCTAGCAGCGAATAGAGCATGACAAACAACTCTTTGACATTGATTTGTTGAGTTATCACAAATTCATCATGTTTTCAGTTTGAAAAGCTCCAGAAGAAGAAGTTCTAGTGCTCAGGAAAGTGAAAAGACAACTCAGGTTTCAGCCTTAAAGGTGACTCTATTTTCAAAAGTGAAAAATCAATTTTTCAAAGGTTTGTGGGTCCCATTTCATTTTAAAAGGAGAAATTAATTTTCCAATATAAACTCAAAATTCCCAAACTTGTCTTATTTACCTCTCATTCACTCTTATGCATCGGGCTCTCCTTCCCAAAAGCAAGAAAAACTTGATTCCATGGGTAAAATTGGAAAAAAACTCAAGGTTTTGCGCTCAACAAGATTGCGCTATGCTTGGAGGCCTGGAGCTACACTCAAGAACATTGTGTTGCGCTTGGGACCTGCGCTTAGGCTAACTGCACTGCGCTTGGGCTAGAGTATCTAGAAATCGCCTAAAACTCTCCCAAAATCTATTTTTAATCTTACATGATTTCATTGCATCCTAAGTTGAGCTACAAGTAAGTACACCATTTTAATTACTTATTTGTTTTGCAAAATCAATTCATGCCAAAGATATCTTCAATTAGGTTTTTTCAGTGAATTTCCCATGCAAAATGATAGGGTTGATGATGGCCATTTTCCTCTCTTGATTTTTAACATGCAAAATATAACCCTAAACATATATAATTGTTTGATATGCTATGTAAACCACTCAATCAACCTCAAAACATAAATTTACCTCACTAAAAGTGAAACCCTAGTTCATTCCTAGGGGTTTTGGGCACTTTCCCTAAAAACTCTGTTTTTTCCTTTTCACAAGCACATTGTTCCTCCATTGATTTTCCATTCATTTTCATCAGTTGTCCATAATCCATATCCACCTCTTTCAAACCTCCTTTACCATTTTATCAACTCCACCTACCCATCATTCCACTTTTCACTCATACCTCACTATTTTTCTCATTTTCCTGCTGCTAGGGTTTCTGTCACCATGGAAGGAGAATCTTCACCAGAGAGGAAGAGACATCACAAGGGAGGAAAAATCCTCAGATATGAGCCATCAAATTTCAATGAAATCAACTCATCTCTTGTGAAACAATGCATTGAATATGTGAATTGGGTGGATTTCTGCAAAAGGGTGAGTGAACTGGGTTTCAATGAACAATTGACAGATTGGGTTGCAACTCAGTTGAAAGGTGAAAGTGTTGTTATTGCTGGTGTTGAATTCACTTTTTCAGTGGCCTCCATTTCACTTGCTACAAGGATACCAGATAATCATGAATATTGGTTCAAGGGGATGAGCTTAGATCTTGAGAATTATAGACCCTTCTTGAAAACACCATACAGGGAAAAACATGCTCATGTTATGCCTTTTAGGTACTTATTGGAGAAGTATGCCCCCTTGATGAAGATTGTCATGAAGTTATTTACATGTGAAGGAAGATTCTCCAGATTATATGCCTATCATATTCACCTCCTAATGCATTTTACATCTTAGAAGCCACCCAATATGTGCAACTACCTATGCAGGAGCATTTCCAAAATGTCAGAGAGGATTCAGATGAAGAATAAGGAACACTACCCTAGCCTTTTTCATCATAGTCTAATCAAGACTATAGTCCTTCATCAACTTGTAGAGAAAGATATGACTTGGGAATATTTTTTGGAAACAACTCTAAAATGGCATGAAACCAATGTGGAAGCTCAACCTTCTAGCATGCCAACACAAAAAATGGAAGTGGGGTCCCCTAGAAAATCAGTTGAAAGAACCAAAGAACCTAAGCCTGAGGTGACTAGGATGTACAAGAGAGGAAAGAGGCTTGTGTTTGCTTCTCATGGTGAGAAATGGGCCAAGCCTTCTACATCAGCAGTGTGGGATAAAGTCATGGTGGAGCATGAATTTGAGCTGGTTGATTTAGAGGCAGAGGATGAAACTTCAAACATGCAGTAGATGGTTAGAGATAAAGACTATCAGATCAAGGAACTCACAGTTAACATGGCAAGAGAGAGGTACATCATTTGATTCCTAGAACAGGAAAATAGTCAGCTGAAAGCGAAGCAATTAATCATGGAGAAAGAGCAAACTAAATTATTGCAGCAGGTCGGCAAGGGAAAAGCAGTCATAGAGACAAGTGAGCCTGAAGGAACACAAGGGAAGGGTAAGAGAAAAAGGCCAAGAACAAAAGGACTAAAGAAGGCATTGTAAGAAGAAGAGGAACACATTTTGCTGAATGAAGAACTAGACCTAGAGGACAAAATTGCTCTAGAGTTCAATCAAGATGAGTATTGGCTCAATAGGGTAAATGATCACTTGGAAAAGCTTCTAGAGAAAGAAAATAGAGACAATCAACTGCTAAGGCACATGGTGCACCATTACCAAGCCGAAAACATGATCTGTAATGTCAAGGTCAAGCAGTTGGAGAATAAGCTGAAAGAAGCCCAAAAGGACCAAAAAGATGAAGGAAAGATTGAGATTCTTGATGAAGAATATATGAGTGCTTAACATGCATAACTCTATAGCTCTTGGTAAATTTTGAGCAAATTTTGAGCATTTTTTGTTTTTAGCAATTTTTGAGGCCTAATTCAACAATTTAGCAAGGTGTTGCGCTTTTTCCTCAGGCATTCATTTCAAGAAAAATCTACATTTTTGGAAATCTTTTTCCATCCTCTAAAAAACCATTTGCTCAGAGTTTCCAGAAGTGGCTAAGATTTTGAGAAAAGTGGAAAAAAGTGCCCAAAAACTAGCTTTCTAGACCCTTTTTTGACAGGCACTGCACTCCTGGAGAGACCGTGGGAAAATGGATTTTTGAAGGCCTTCCCATGTGCGATTCTAAAAATTTAAAAGTGTTCTGGAGACTAGACTTGAAAATATAGTTAACTATTCTCTCAGATATTCATTTGGCACTCAGGAATGCACCTAAAAATGAGCGCAAAGCTGGTGTTGTGCTTTTGCAATTTCCCATGTTTTTAATTGTAAATTTCACTGTGTAAAATTTCTAGTTTTTAGTTTGACTTAGTCAAAGTCAAAACTCTTTATGTAATGACACGTGTTTCAAGGATAGGTGATGTATGCATGAATAAATGTACATGATGGGTTGTTTTTTATGTTTAATAGGCCTCATTAAGGAAGCAAATTCCTAAACAAACTCTCCAAGAAGTGTTTGAGTTTCACCTTCTCACTCTCACCTGTTGGTTGAGAGAATCATGGAGTTAGTTCCACCACCTAGGAAGTCAACTCTTGAAGGTGGGAAAGTGGTCTATGTAGAAATTTTCTACAAACTAGCTAGCTCTGATACCATGTAGAAATTCTCACTGTAGATTAAACTGATTATGCAATGTACTAAAGCAAAATACTTAATCTACTTCTACAATCAAACTTGCAGAAGCTTAATCAAATATGAACAAGATCAAATACAACACATATAACTGATAATGAGAAATCAATCATACATGAACATAGAATAATAACCCGGGGAAAGCCTCAGCCTAAAACCCCAATCTCTGTATTATCATACAAGTGGAAATATGTTCAAGTTACAAAAAGAATCAGCTCACAAGCTATCCTACTCTCTCTGCAATCAAAACAATACAACTCACAGGTAGAATAGACACAAGATATGCCTTCCCTCAGCCCTCTAAGCCTCCTATTTCCTTGCACAGTTTTTCTTGGGGTACAGTGCTGCCACCTGTGTGAATTGACCTCTTCACACAATCACTAACCTCTGATCTAACTGCGCAATCCTGATGGAGATGATTCCTTTTGCATGGATGAGTTTCCTATATAGGAAAAATCCTCTAACTGAGAGTACACTATCCCTTCCTCTAAGCTCAACTAGGTCTCTGACTGAACTGACATGCATGAGTTATTTACGAGAGAATATTCAGTTATCTGAAGTGCAGTAGTTACATGCATGCATCCATTAACTAAACTGAACTCACAATTAATTCAACAAACTATTTGAACTAATCTAACTGGGCTTGACTCAACGAGCTAAGCCAACTAATTACAACTCATCCTTATCTCTTTAACTCAAGGATAAATTCCTCAATCAATGGAGAAACCATTGCATGTATTCACATAGACTTCATGTTTGATTTCCTACAACTAATTAACTCAAGATGAATTAATTAATTATTTTAAAAATAGCTGCTAAGATCATATACAAATTTTACTTCTCAATTTTAGTTCAGGGACTAACTAAAATTGGAATCTATCCCAAAATGCAATTTATAGCAATCCTATTTTTAGCATTTCTATTCTTTTAGATTTCCAACAGAGTTGGAGTATATCTTGAAATGCTATTTATAGTAATGTTATTTTTAGAATTTCTATTTTTAGCATTTCTTGTTGCTATTTTCAACACTCCCTCTCAACAAGAAAGGCATTCAACTCAAACCCAATCTTGAACCTTTAGAATGTTCTGCATGCAACACTTCTCACTAGTGTTGTTGCTCCAGCAACTCAGAAACAAAAAATATCTAACCTGAATCAGAATGATGCCTCTGTCATCAAAGTATCTTACTGCTATTTCTCCTATCGACTAAAAACTCTGCACCCCTGTGCTCTTCAGTATCTCACTGCTCTAGCCTCTATCACTTTGATATCTGACAACATCAATCACACTAATTCCTCCTGCTACATCCGTGCTGTCGCTGGTCCAATCTCCTAGCATTGCATCTGCACTGTAACTCCTCTCATCATGTTGCATCATGATGCCCACTGCTACACTGCAACTCAGTTACTAAGAAGTAAGTAATTGATCTCCCAACTGACCTCGTTGTTGGGCTAGAAACATCCTCTGATGCTGAAGCTTCCTCTACCACTCCATCTGCATGTGTCTCTACCCAGTCATCCAGTCTTGTTACTCCTCATCGGGGCTCCCATAGCAAGGTCTAATCAAAGAGGTTGGGTACCTCAAGGATCCTACCCCTATTTCAGCCTTCTTGGGACTATCACTTCACATCACCCCACCTCACACCTGGAGGTATGGATGCATGTGATCCCTCTATCCACTTGGCTCGAAATTTCCCCCTACTGAAGGTATGTGCATGAGTGGATGCCTCCACTCGGTCTCCTCTCGGCTTCTCTAGTTGTGGCTACTCCACAACCTCCTAAAGTTGCTTCACCAATTGTGGCTCCTCCACAATTGTCTGAAACTTCTTTTGGCACTGCATGTTGAGAGGTAATGTACTCTCCCTCTCAACCACCAAGTCTCCATCAGTTGCCTTGCTCCTCAAGGCTTTGCATGCATACTGAACCTCAAGAGCATATAGGTTCTTGACTCGTGAACCAATCTGCTTCACCTATCCAGTGATGATGTGTTGAAGGAAATCCTTTCCCTTACTGAAGACTACATCATAGCCTTTGTCTTCTAGCATTACAATTGACACCAAATTTTTCCTCAGTCCTAGTACATACTTGACATCGGTCAAGGTAATGTGAGCTCCATGCTCCCTCTAAAAAACAACCGTGCCTACACCTAAGACACTATACTTTTCATCATTACCCATCGCTATGAGTATCTGGAGATATTTCTCCTCTAAGGTACTGAATAAACTCTTATCGCCGGTGATGTGGAATGATGCTCCATTGTTAAGAAACCAACCACATCCAACCATGGATGAAACCATGCATGTGAAGAGGGTGAAATCCAACTCGAACTGTGAGGCCAATGCCTCACCTTCAGATCCTTCCTCAGATCCCACCTTGGATTTCTTCAGTGGACAATTTGTTGCAAAATGGCCCACCTCATGACAATGAAAGCATCGCACTTTTGATTTGTCAAACTTCTTCCCACCATAGGAAGAACTTGATTTGGGATGAGAATCCTTCTCCTTCCCTTTCTTTTCCCTACTCGCTAAGGCACAATTTTCTTCATCCTCCTTAGATGAAGAACCATCTCTAGTGCTTCTCCTTATCTCCTCCTGCATCAGATCCAACCAAAGTCGTTCCCAATCTGGCAGTTTCTCTCTTCCATTTACTAAGTCTTGGTAGCTATGCTAGCTCTTAGGAAGACCAAGGAGAGAAAGAATCACCATGTCATCATCGGCTGTCCTGATCCCTACACTTCCAAGCTCATCCCTACAGGTGGTGAGCTTGTTTAGATATGTAGAGATCATGTCGCCCTTTTCACACTTGATTTTCCAAAGCTTGTCTTTCAACGCTAGCTTCCTCTGATTGTTGTTGTTCTGATATAGATCTTTCAATGTTCTCCACATCGAAAATAGTGTCTCCTTCCCATGGACACTTGAGACTATGTGGTCTCGAACTCACTCCAGAAGGATTCTCCTTGCTCTACCCACACATTTCTTCCATTCCGCCAATTCTGTAGCATTAGCTGCTACAGGCTGGGGGACTTCTTTATCAATTAATTCCTTTAGACCGTTATCCCCTAACACTTCTTCCATGCAATCCTTCCAGGCTATATAATTCAAGCTTCCATCAAGGGCATACTCGAGTCTTAAACCGCTGAATGCCATTGGTGAAATTGAGATGTGATAAGAACTCGATTTCTATATTCATAAACCTCAAACTTCAAACTTCTCCCTTCTTGTATACTGTTCTTTGCTTTGATCACCTTTGCTTCGATACCATGTAGAAATTTTCTACAAATCAGCTAGCTCTGATGCCATGTAGAAATTCTCAATCTAGATTAAACTGATTATGCAATGTACTAAAGAAAAATACTTAATCTACTTCTACAGTCAAACCTACTGAAGCATAATCGAATATGAGAAAGATCAAATAGAACACATGTAACTAAGAATGAGAAATCAATCACAGATGAACATAAAAGAATTACCTGAGGAAAGCCTCAGCCTAAAACCGCAATCTTTTTATTATCATACAAGCGGAAATATGTTCAAGTTAGAAAAAGAATCAGCTCACAAGCTATCTTGCTCTTTCTACAATGAAAAAAATACATCTCAGAGGCTGAATCGACACAAGATATGCCTTCCCTTAGCCCTCCAAGCCACCCATTTCCTTACGCAGTTTTCCTTGGGGTCCATTGTTGCCACCTATGTGAATTGGCCTCTTCACACACACACTAACCTATGATCTAACTGCGTAATCCTGAAGGAGATGATTCCTTTTTCATGGATGAGTTTCCTATATAGGAAAAATCCTCCAACTGATAGTATATTGTCCCTTCCTCTAATCTCAACTGGGTCTCTGACTGAACTGACATGCATGAGTTATTTATGAGAGAATATTCAGCTATCTGAAGTGCAACAGTTACATGCATGCATGCATTAACTAACTGAACTCACAATTAGTTCAACAAACGATTTGAACTAATCTAACTGGACTTGACTTAGTTAATTGAGCCAACTAATTACAACTCAATATTACAACTCATCCTTATCTCTTTAACCGAGGGATAAATTCCGCAATCAATGGAGAAACTGTTGCATTTCTTCACATAGACTTCATGTTTGCTTTCCTACAACTAATTAACTCAAGATGAATTAATTAATTATTTTAGAAACAGCTGCTAACATCAAATTCGAATTTTACTTCTCAATTTTAGTTCAAGGACTAACTAAAATTGGAATCTATCCCAAAATGTTATTTATAGAAATGTTGTTTTTAGAATTTCTATGTTTTGCTATTTCCAACAGAGTTGGAGTATATCTTGAAATGTTACTTTTAGCAATGTTATTTTTAGCTCTATTTTTAGCATTTCTTGTTTCTATTTTCAATAGTCTAAGAGAGTCTATCTGTATCATTTCTCTTTTAGAGAGAAGGGTTGGACTTTTTATGGAGGAGGGCTTGCATGTAATGATCTTCTCAGCGAATACAGAGACAATTGCAGCTATTTTTAAGAAACTCTAGCCCAGTGAGTTTGTGGTGTTTGCTCTTC
This sequence comes from Pinus tabuliformis, assembly GCA_031772625.1. Lineage (NCBI taxonomy): Eukaryota > Viridiplantae > Streptophyta > Pinopsida > Pinales > Pinaceae > Pinus > Pinus tabuliformis. The sequence goes on along the minus strand of CM062814.1, from coordinate 709,386,334 downwards.
TTTTTATTTGTTTTATAATTGTCAAAACATCTTTATCTACATGATATCTCTTCCTTCTATGGATGCCTTACAGTGAAATAGACAGAATTCTTGATCTCAATATCTGTTTATATGGTTTTCATAGTTGTGTTTATGTCTTATTAAAGCTAATGAACTCATGTTTACTTATGTTATTTAGTCTCTTCTACACTTTCTCTTCTATACTACATTGAAAATATTATAAATACACCATGGTCTTCTGGTATCTAGCTCCTTTCCATATTTTCTTTTGCACTCCTATAACCTAGACCTATCTATGGCTGCAAACCCTAGTCCAGCAAACCCTAAATTCTAAATTTCACCAACACACAAACAATTATACATATCTAGCCTAAAACTTATTTGCTTTGAAGTCATTTCACTGATAAAAGACTTTGAGAGATCCCTTTCTTGCTCAGTATGGCTAGTTATTGAGTTGAAGTGGTTTGAGGTTACCCTTCTCAATCTCCTTTCAACCTAGGAAATTGTAAGGGACTAAATTTTTTGGCATTGTTTCCAAGGAATGATTGATAACTCATTCCTGGAAGATATCTTAAAGCTTTTAAGAGAACTAGTTCTGTAGTTGACAGTTTCCAGTATCCTAACATAGGTTGATTTTACAAATTTCATCAATCTTAAGGTGAGACAAAATTTTGGCTTCTAAAAGATATATCATGTCAAATACTGACCCAAATCCACCTTTTACTGTTGAAGATCCTAAAAAACTACTCAGAAAACTTAAATTACCTATCACTAAAAGTGTAGTTTGAAAAAATAAAAGAACAACTTCTGTACCTAGAAATCTATTTGCTTTTGAGAAACATCCTTTTTATACTCAGTTAGAGTCTTCTCTTTCAAGGTCAAAATATGGGTCTTGTGTTTCTGACATAATATCTGAACCTCTTCAATTTGAATCTCAGTCTCATTCTTCAGAATCCCTATCTGCTAGACTTGATCACGAGTTGTGGCTGAATTTTGACAAACTTCAAAGTCTTGCTGACCAAGTCCAAATTACTACTGAAAAAGCATACATTCAGTATCAACTTGAATACTTAACTGTTGTCTCATCGTCCACTACACCCCTAAATACATCCACTACATCTCCAAGTACTTTAGCCACCTCATCCTTTCTTCCACCACCTCCATCAATATTAACATCCTTACCTACACAACCCATCATAGTACCCCCACCACCTCCAACAGTCATGGAAAGATTTTCACCCCTCACACTACCTGCTCAACTTTCCACTTTACCTCAGAACTATGGTCAAAGACTTCCTCTATTTGATGGGAGTTCAGAAATCACAGCTAAGCATCATGTTGATAAATGGATAGATTTTATTGACCTGGAAGAAATTAATGATGATGACGCAAAAATGAGAATCATAGCTCAGAGTTTTTCATGGGATGTGAAGAAGTGGTTTCGTAACCTAGCTAATACTTATGTCAATGACTCACAGAGGTTGATTGAGTTGTTCTTAGCTCATTGGCAAGAGAAGAAAAATCCATTGTGGATATTGGCTGAGTATAATTCAATGAAAAGAAATGCAAATGAGCTAGTTCAAGAATTTACAGCAAGCATTAATTTGGTATACAATTCTATTCCTGATGATATGAATCCTCCACCTGGTCTAACACTTCTCCATTATCCCGATGCCTTTGACCCAGACATGGCATATCCGTTCAAAGAGAGAGACCCTGCTACTCTTGAAGAAAAGCAGCGAAATGCAGTGAGCGTTGAAGCTAATCTACTTATCAAGAAGTCTAAATCAAAGCCTAAGAGGACTGAGAATAAAGTTGTGTTTAAAGAAGAACATTCATCATCTTTAGATGTAAAGCTTGACACTCTAATCAAAACCACAGAGAGAATTATGGATATAATATCCATAACTGATTGACATGCAGAGCCTTCAGTGAGGAATCTGAACTTTCGTGGCCAAAAACAACAATAGCTCAGAAATAGACAGAATGAGCAGCGAAATCAAGATCCTCAAGGATAAGTAAGGGCTCCATTTCAGCAAAATTATACTAAAGGACAAGATGAAGATGAAGATGAAGATGAGATTGTTGAAGAAAATCACTTCTTTGAAGAAGATAAGCTACCTACCTTTCTGACAAAAGAAGATCATTATTCTAAAGATTCTTTCATACCAAGTGATTAGCAACTTGTGCTTCCAAGTGATGATCTATGGGCTATTCAAACTGAAGAATACCAAAGAGGATATCAAAATTCCCTTAGTCATCTCCAAAATAAGTACAACTTGAGGAATAGAAATGTGCCTATTACTTTGAATCAAAAGAGGAAAAATGTACAAAAAGACACATCAAGCAAGGAAGCCACTCCCACAAGTCAGAATAAAGAAAAAGAGATTGTCATATTGAACTGGGATAAAATAAATGAGGCCTCTACTAGCAATGTGAGAAAGGACAAGGAATTTCAAACTGAAAGTCACAAGAAGGAATCTCAAACTAAAGGACAGACAGAAAAGAAGGATATCACTGCAAAGGAGGTAGAAAACTAATCTAATCTTTTTAGTTTGGAAAATGAAATTTCTAAATTGAAAGTTTCTATTCCCCTCACTGAATTAGTGAAGAATGACAAATATAAGTTTTAGATTGCAAAAATGCTTATGGTTAACCAGATGTCAGATACAGTTAATGTGGCTGATGATGAACCAACAATCCTTTTTGGTCCAACTTTAGAAGGAACTCATGAAGATAGTGAAATCCCTCATTTTTATCTGAGTCTCAAAATTCATGATTTTATCCTCCATAAAGCCATGCTAGATTCTGGTGCCTCACATAATCTTAATGCCTAAAGTCATCATGGACAAACTAGGACTGAGTATCACATGACCTTACCATGACTTTTATTCCTTTGATTCAGGTAGGGTGAAATGACTTGGCCTTATTAAAGACTTGGTAGTATCCTTGGGCCAAATCCTGGCCAAGAATGTACTTATGGATGTAGTGGTTGCTGATATTCCTCCTAGGTTTGGCATGTTTCTTTCAAGGTCTTGGGGAGCAAAACTAAAGGGCACTCTACATCTTGACTTTTCATATGCCACTATCCCTGCTTTTGGTCAGCTCTGGAAACTTTATAGGGAGAAAAAGATGAAATTCATGATCAGCAGTAAGGAGAAGCCAGTCAATCATCCTATACATGTTCTCCATACTGATCTTGATTGTTTCATTTTATATAGAGATATGAATTATGTTGATGATGAAATTCATCTAGTAGAAATTTTTAGAAGTTCCCAATGTCATGAGAATCATACATAAAGTCATTATAGATGAAGGTAAAGAGGTGAATGAAGAGTGTTTGCAGCCAACAAATCCTATTGAGGAGATAGAAAGGATAGTGCAGAAAACAAAGAGTCTTGAGACAATTGATCATCTTCCTAAAGAGAAAACAGTTCAGTCTTCAGAAATCCTTTTTCCGAATGAAGAAAATGGTCTTTGGACCATGGAGTTCGATGGTGCATTGGGAAGAGGAGCCGGGATTGGTGTTTGGATACATGGTCCATTACACCAATCAAGTAAAATTGTTCGAAATGTGAGAATGAGTTCTTACAAGTTGGCTCTTGAGTGTTCAAACAATGAGGCAAAGTATGAAGCATTGATTGCTGGCCTCAAAATTCTGAAGAAGTTAGGAGCAAAGAATATTTCTATTTATGGCGACTCTGAATTGGTAATAAAACAAGTTAAAGGGGAATACCAGGCCAAGCATCCAAGAATGAGAGCTTATCGCAATGTTGTACTTGACATCCTCAAGACTTTTTTAGAATATACTTTGTCTCTTATTCCTAGAACTCAGAATGTTATAGCTGATTCACTTGCCACTGCAGCTAGTATGGTGAAGATTCCTATTCATCCTAATCAGAAGTACTCCATCCATGTCAAACATCACCCAACTATCCCAGATAATATGAGATTTTGGAAAGTGTTTTGGGATGATAAACAAATAGACAATTTTATACAATTGAAAGGATAATTTCAGAATTCTCACATTGATGATGCATCAAATATGAATGATATGGACATCCAAGCAGCTGGTATTGAAATATTACATCTCAAGAAAAACAACATTCCAAGAGGCTTGATGCCTTTGGAAGAGTTGCTTGATCGAGAAGATGTTGCCAAAATGCCCACCATGGTTCCTACAAAAAAGAGAGTTGAATATGTAAACATTGGCGCAACTGATAGTTCTAATATGGTTAAGATATCAAAGTCCTTATCTCCTAAAACAAAAAGTAAGTGCATAGCCTTAATGAAAGAATTTTTTGATGTATTTTCTTGGGACTATTCAGATTTGAAGACCTATGACAAAAGTATCATTCAACATACCATTCCTATCATGCTTAATCAAAAGCCATTTTGCTAGAAACTAAGGAGGATTAATCCCAAGCTGCTACCATCAATTGAGAAAGAGGTACATAGGCTTTATAAGTCTGGTATCATAGTTCCTATTTGATTTTCTGAATGGATGTCTAATCTAGTGCTTGTAAGAAATAAGACCGTGGAGATTTGTCTATGTATTGATTTTAGAAATTTGAACAAGGTATCCCTGAAAGACAATTATCCACTGCCAAAGATGGATCATATGCTTCAAAGGGTAGTTAGGTCCTCTAGGATGTCATTGCTAGATGGATATTCTGGGTACAATCAAATTCTGGAACATAAGGATGATCAGATCAAAACAACCTATACAACGCCATGGGGTACATTTATGTATGCTAAAATGCCTTTTCGATTAAAGAATGTAGGAGCTACTTTTCAGCGGGCTGTGGACATAGATTTTTCCAATGAAAAAGATGTATTTCTGGTTATCTACTTAGATGATCTTACAGTGTTTTCAAAATCTGATGAAGATCATTTACATCATTTGAGAATTGTTTTTCAGAAATGCAAAAAATTTGGCATCTCACTCAACCCAAAGAAGAGATTATTTTCCATGGAAGAAGGTAAGCTATTGGGACACATCATCTCTAAGGATGGCATTTGCATTGATCCTGCAAGAGTGCAAGCCATTCAACAATTAGATTTCCCAAGGAACAAGAAAGAGATTCAGTATTTTAATGGGAAAATCATTTTTCTGAGAAGATTCATTCCCAATCTAGCTGAGCATTTGAAGGAGATGACAAACATGCTGAAGAAGGACAGTTAGGTAAAGTGGTCTTTAGAGGCTAAGAAATCATTTCATGTAGTAAATTTTTCATTATCTACTACTCCTATTCTGATTAGCCCATATTACACTTCAGATTTCATCATCTTTTCTTTTTCCTATGAGCATACATTAGTAGCAATCCTAATGCAAAAGAAAGATCTGAAAGATGAGCAGCCAATAGCATTTTTTAGTGACACTATAAGAGATGCAGCACTAAGATACAATATCATTGAGAAACAGACCTTGGCTTTGGTGAAAGCTCTCAAGGATTTTCGAATTTTTATTGTGAATTCTCACACCATTGCTTATGTTCCTACTACAACAGTGAAAGAAATTTGTGTGCAGACAGATCCTGAATGCAGAAGGGGAAAATGGATTGCAGCTATGCTGGAGTATGGCTTGGAGATAAAGCCTACAAAGATCATCAAGGGACAAGGTTTAGCCAAACTCATGGCTGAATCAAATCTACATGCACTAGACATCAATTTGATTGTTGCACTTTTCAAAGAACAAGAAGAAGATGATCCTTTCTTACAAGTGTTTGATATGTTTATTTCCTCTCCTTGGTATTATGACATTTTCTATGTCTTGCAGCACTTGAATCCTCCACTGGAAGTTCCCAAAGGTAAAGCTAGATCTCTAAAATTGAAGGCTTCAAAATATTGTATTCTAGATGGTGTTTTATATTGGAAAGATCTTGGTGGTGTGCTGCTGAATTGTTTGGTAGAAAATGAAGCTAAGGATGTCATGAAATATTTTCATAAAGGAGACTATGGTGGTCATCACTTTTGGAAAACTACAGCAAATAAGATCTTGAGATACGGCTTCTATTTGCCCATCCTCTTTTTTGATGTATACAAAATAGTGACGAGATGCCATGAATGTCAGATTTTTCAAGGAAAGAGAAATATTTTTCCATTTCCCTTCTAGCCTATCTCAATTTCAGCTCCTTTTCAGTAGTGGGGTCTTGATTTCATTGGTGAAATCCATCCTTCATCTTTAGCACAACATAAATGGATATTGACAGCCACCAACTACTTCACAAAGTGGATTGAGGCAATTCCAACCAGGCAAGCCACCGATTTTGTTATCATTCAATTAATTGAGTCTAATATATTGTCTAGATTTGGCTACCCACAAGAAATAATTATTGATAATGTTGCTGCCTTCAAGTAAAAGATAATAGTGGAGTTATGTGCCAAATACCATATTGTGTTAAGAAATTCTACTGTTTATCATCCAAAAGGGAATGGTCTTGCCGAATCCTCCAATAAATCTTTGGTCAATATCATCAAGAAGGTTCTATAAGTGAACAAGAAGAACTAGCATAAAAATCTCATCAATGCCTTATGGGCGGACAGGGTTAGCACTAAAAAATCAATAGGTATGTCTACTTTTCAATTGGTGTATGGGATTGATACAACTTTTCCTTCATCACTTACTATCCTGATCATGAAAATTCTGCACGAATTGGATAGTGAGACTAATGATGTGCAAAGAAGGATAAATTAGATGATTCATTTACAACAGACAAGAGAAGAGGTTCTTCAAAAAACATCTAAACTCCAGGAGAAGATTAAAAAGATTTATGATCATAAGACCAAGGAAGACAATTTCAATCTAGGAGATGTGGTTCTTTGGTGGGATGCGAGAAATTATGAAAAGGGAAAACATGGAAAATTTGAAAACTTGTGGAAGGGACCTTACATAATTTCTACTTTCAGAGGAAAGAATTATTTCTTACTGGAAAAAATGGATGGAGGAGATTATTCAGGAGGAGTGATCAATGGTGGGCTTCTCAAGCACTTCTATGTTTGAAAGAGTTCTGAAATTTAATCATTATGGTATATACTGGTGTGTCCTTTGTTTTCTAGCAATCTAAGTAGTTTTCATAGGAGTTTGAAGCCTGAAGAGAGGCCCTGAGGCTTATTTGATCAGCTATTGTTTTGGTTTTTATTTTACCTTTTAGTCATGGTCATGTCAAAAAGTCAGTCAGTTTTAAGTCAAAGTCTATTTTTTTGCATGATGACTCCATTTCCCAATGGATAAGGCTACTTGGTCTACGATGTTCTTGACACCTCCAAGGAGCTGCCATCCCTAGCTGGAGCCCATCTTAGTGACAATCTTGTTTTCCTATCATCGGGATCAAATGTACTTTTACTAAACTTGTCAGGACTATCAAAATCAAATGTTTCATGTCACTAGGTTTACACAGTAAAATTTGGTCACTATTTGGTTGGTCTAGGAATGCGTTCTATCTTTTTAAAATTCACCTATGTTGGTCACCTGTCTCATTTCTATGAAGGTGTCATAATAAAAGCAAGTCAATCATCATCATCATTCCATTCAGTTTCAGGTCTTCCATTAGGTCAATAGGGTTTCCAAGGTCCATCACTACCATGTGTAAATCCAGCAGTGAATAGAGCATGACAAACAACTCTTTGACATTGATTTGTTGACTCACCAGAAATTCATCATGTTTTCAGTTTTAAAAGATCTAGAAGAAGAAGTTCTAGTGCTCAGGAAAGTGAAAAGGAAACTCAAGTTTCAGCCTTAAAGGTGACTTTGTTTTCAAAAGTGAAAAATCAGTTTTTCAAAGGTTTGTGGGTCCCATTTCTTTTTAAAAGGAGAAATTAATTTTCCTATATAAACACAAAAGTCTAAAACTTGTCTTATTTACCTCTCATTCACTCTTGTGCATCAAGATCTCCTTCTCAAAACCAAGAAAAGCTCAATTCCATAGGCAAAATTGGCAAAAACCTAAAGGAGTTGCGCTTAAGAAGACTGCGTTGAGCTTGCAAACTTGGTGTTGTGCTCAAGAACATTGCATTGTGCTCAGGTTAATTGCATTATGCTTGGGTGTTGCGCTTAGGCTAGTTGCATTGTGCTTGGGCCAGAGTATCCGGAAATCATATGAAACTCTCCCAAAATCGATTTTTAAGCTTACTTACTTGATTTGATTGCATCCTAATTTGAGCTACAAGTAAGTACACCATTTTACTTACCTCTTTGTTTCGCATAATCAATTCATGCCAAAGATATATTCAATGAGTTTTTCAGTGAATTTCTCATGGAAAATGATAGGGTTGATGATGGCCATTTTCCTCTCTTGATTTTTAACATGTAAAATCTTACCCTACACCTATATGCATGTTTGATATGCTATGTAAACCACTCAATCAACCTCAAAACATAAATTTAATTCACTAAAAGTGAAACCCTAGTTCATTTCTAGGGGTTTTGGGCACTTCCCCTAAAAACTCTGTTTTTTTCCTTTTCACGAGAACATTGTTCCTTCATTGGTTTTCTATTCATTTTCATAAGTTGTCCATAATCCATATCCACCTCTTTCAAACCTCCTTTACCATTTTATAAACTCCACCTACCCATCATTCCATGTTTCACTCTTACCTCACTATTTTTCTCATTTTCTTGCTGTAGGGTTTCTATCACCATGGAAGGAGAATCTTCAGCAGAGAGGAAGAGACATCACAAGGGAGGGAAAATACTCAGATATGAGCCATAGAATTGCAATGAAATCAACTCATCTCCCTTTTTCAAACAGTGCTTTGAAGATGTGAATTGCTTGGATTTCTGCAAAAGGGTGAGTGAAGTGGGTTTCAGTGAAAAATTGACAGATTGTGTTACGACTTAGTTGAAAGGTGAAAGTGTTGTTGTTGCTGGTGTTGAATACACTTTTTCAGTGGCCTCCACTTTAGTTAGTACAGGGATACCAGATAATGGTGAATATTGGTTCAAGGGGATGAACTTAGATCTTGAGAATTATAGACCCTTCTTGAAAACACCATACAGGGAAAAACATGCTCATGTTATGCCTTTCAGGTACTTATTGGAGAAGTATGCCCCCTTGATGAATATTTTCATGAAGTTCTTTACGTGTGAAGGAAGATTCTCCAGATTATATGCCAATCATATTCTCCTCCTAATGCACTTTACATCTCAGAAGCCACTCAATATGTGCAACTACCTGTGTAGGAGCATTTACAAAATATCAGAGAGAATTCAAATTAAGAACAAGGAGCACTACCCTAGCCTTTTTCATCATAATCTAATCAAGACTATAGTCCTTCATAAACTTGCAGAGAATGATATGACGTGGGAATATTTTTTGGAAACAACTCTAAAATGGCATGAAACCAATATGGCAGCTCAACCTTCTAGCATGCCAACACAGCAAATGGAAGTGGGGTCCTCTAGCAAATCAGTTGAAAGAACCAAAGCACCTAAGCCTGAGGTGACTAGGATGTAAAATAGAGGAAAGGGGCTTGTGTTTGCTTCTCATGGTGAGAAAAGGGCCCAAGCCTTCTACATCAGTAGTGCGGGATAAAGACATTGTTGAGCATGAATTTGAGTTGGTTGATTGAGAGGTAGAGGATGAAACTTCAAACATGTAACAACTGATCAAAGATAAAGACTATCATATCAAGGAACTCATAGTTAACATGGCAGGATCAAGGTACATCATTTCATTCCTAGAATAGGAAAATAGTCAACTGAAAGCGAAGAAATTAATCATGGAGAAAGAGAAACTAAATTATTGTAGTAGGTCGACAAGGGAAAAGTAGTCATGGAGACAATTTAGCCACAAGGGAAGGGTAAGAGAAAAAGGCCAAGAACAAAAGGGCTAAATAAGGCATTACAAGAAGAAGAGGAACACATGTTTTTGAATGAAGAGCTAGACCTAGAGGATATAATTGCTCTAGAGGTCAATCAAGACAATGAGTATTGGCTCAACAAGGTAATAGATCACTTGGAAAATATTCTTGAGAAAGAAAACAGAGACAATCAGCTACTAAGGCACATGGCGCACCATTACTAGGCCCAAAACATGATCTGTAACGTCAAGGTCAAGCAGTTGGAGAACAAGCTCAAAGAAACCCAAAAGGACCAAAATGATGAAGGAAACTTGGATATGCTTGCTACATAATATATTAGGGATTAACATGCATAATTCTATAGCTCTTGGCCAATTTTGAACAAATTCTGATCATTTTTAGTTTTTTGCAAATTTTGAGGCCTAATTCAGAAATTCAACAGTTCCAGGAGCACAATGCCTTCAAGAAAAATCTACATTTTTTCAAAGATATTTCCATCCTCTAAAAATCCATTTGCTTATATTTTCTAGAGGTGGCTCAGATTTTGAGAAAACTAGAAAAAAGTGGCCAAAAACTAGCTTTTTGGACCCTTTTCTGACAGGTGCTACGGTCCTGGTGCGACCTTGGGAGAATGTATTTTTGAAGGCCTTCCCATGGGTTATTTTCAAAATTTCAAAGTGTTATGGAAACTATACTTGAAAATATAGTTGACCGTTCTCTCAGATCCTTATTTTTACCTCAAGAAGGCACTTGAAAGTGAGCTCAAAGTCGGCATTGCACTTCTGAAATTTCCTATGTTTTTAATTGTAAATTTCACTATGTAAAATTTCTAGTTTTCAGTTTGACTTAGTCAAAGTCAAAAATATTTATTTAATGGAAATAGTTTCAAGGATAGGTGAGCTAGGCATGAATAAATGTACATGATAGGTTGTTTTTTATGTTTAATAGGCCTCATTAAGGAAGCAAACTCCTAAACAAACTCACCAAGAAGTGTTTGAGTTTCACCTTCTCACTCTCACCTGTTGGTTGAGAGAATCTTGAAATCAGTTCCACCACGTAGGAATTCCACTCCTAAAGGTGGGAAAGTGGTCTAAGAAAGTCTATATGTATCATTTCTCTTTTAGAGAGAAGGGCTGGACTTTTTGTGGAGGAGGCTTGCATGTAATGATCTTCTCAGCTAATACAGCGAAAATTGCAGCTATTTTTAAGGAACTCCAGCCCAGTGTGTTCATGGTGTTTGTTCTTCTTTTTATTTGTTTTCTAATGGTTAAAACATATTTATATACATGATATATCTTCTTTCTATGGATTCCTTACTGTGAAATAAACATAATTCTTGATCTCAAGATCTGTTTTTATGGTTTTCATAGTTATGTTTATGTCTTCTAAAAGCTAATGAACTCATGTTTACTTATGCTCATTAGTCTCTTCTAAACTTTCTCTTTTATATTACATTGAAAATATTACAAATACACCATGGTCTTCTGGTATCTAGCTCCTCTCCATATTTTCTTCTGCACTCCTACAGCGTAGACCTATCTGTGGCTCCAAACCCTAGTCCAGCAAACCCTAAATTCTAAATTTTAGCAACACACAAACAATTATAGATATCTAGCCTAAAACTTATTTGCTTTAAAGTAATTTCACTCATAAAAGACTTTCAGAGATCCCTCTCTTTTTTTATAGGGCTAGATACTGAGCTGAAGTGATTTGAGGTTACCCTTCTTGATCTCCTTTTACCCTAGGAAATGGTAAGGGACTAATCACAGCTCAATAGCTCGCCCTACATCACATTATATCCCTTTATTATGTCACTGATAGCAGTCCTCATGAACTGGGGTACTCTCGAATTTTATTTTCTTACAAGGATATAATTTTGCTACTCGAAACAGGGGGAAGGGATGGTTTGGACTATAAAAAATGATACCAGACTTGGGGAGCTAGGGCTCTCTCTAAGTCACTTTCTTAGAAGGATCCAACTATGCTTCTTAAAAGAGGGGGAGGGGATTGTCTAAATTTAAAAAAGTAATAGCAGACTCCTAGTGAACTGGGTTACTATCCAAATTAATTTTATTGAAAGGATCCAACTATGCTACTTGAAAGAGTGAGGAAGGATGGATGGTTTGATTCATCTTGGTCTGAATAAAAAGGAAAATTGATTCTAATTCAACAATTCTTCTGATTCAGAAACAACTTTGTATTTCTCTGGATTTAGTATTTTTATCAACACTGCTCTTCATCTCAGGTCGTAGTGTTTGCATAGGTTTCTACAAGTCTCCACCAGCTGAAGCTACTGGCTACTGGAATTCATGTTGTCTAGCCATAAATTCATTCACATGAATAGATGGTGGCCGACCTCCAATAGACCCTCCATGACAAACATTAACAACATTGGAGTTGCTACTGATTCCATCATTGTGTCTTTATCTTGCAACATAATCATCAGCATGCATGGAAGGTGGTCTACTAGTATTATCTTTGCATTGCCAAAATGTGTCTCTTATAGTTGGACTAGATGGGGAAACAATTGTACCTCCTATATGAACAAATAAAGCAGTGGATTTGGCTCCTGTCATAGCTCTTGAACCAATTAGTGTTGTGAACATCTCGTTAACATCCTGATTTTATCTTGAAATAACGTTTTTTTGGCCTATCCAATGCTTGACTATTTTAAAGATATTTTTATGGTATCTTAATTTTGCCAATGTTTGCCAATTTTTACTAATATTTTCTCAATTTTTATGATTTTTGGGTTTTCCTAACCCTTGTCAATTTTACCCTGATGTCGATGTTCACAACATTGGAACTAATTCCATCAATTCTCTGGTTCCTATTTGGGCCATCAACTTAAGCCAATTTTCTCTTTAATGAAGACATAGACAATGTAGCCCTCTATGGTGATGAATCTGGGCACTCCCACATAAATTTGTCTGGTCCCTACAAAATAAGAATCATCAACTGTTTTAATACTATAGACTCATTCTTTGGTTTTTTCATTAGAGGTTGTCAACTCTTTTGAAATATTCATTAGGATTAATAGATCGATGATGTGGAAACTCCCAATATGAAACTGTAATCTCAATTGTACAATATGGGAGCTATCCTCTTGGTACTATCTCTAACAGTTGAACTATACCTATAGTTTTATTTATAAAATGAAGAATTGCTCTGATAGTTGTCTAAGTTTGACATTGTAAACTATTAGTTCATCAAAAGAAATAAAGAGAAGAAAGAAATAGATTAAAATGAAACATTCTTAAAGAAACACATTAGCTTCAAGGTCTGTTAATTTCTCTAAGGTGGTCCTTGTGTGCAATGAAACATTTGTGCTATGGTCATTTATTTTCTTTGTATGAAGGTCTAGCATGGAAAACACATATTTCAACTTTTCTTCAGTTTGATGGTCTGATGACCCAAAATCAAGTCCAAAAAGGGACTTCAAGGCTACAACATCATGTGCACTTCATGTTTGGCCAATGGCATCATGGATTATGAGTATCCAGTAATAAAAAAAATAGTTAACTAGCTCATGCAAGAATCTACATAGCACATACTGCAAAGATTAACAGTCTATGTGGTATTTTTTATGTAATGGAAAACATGTGATGCAATCCAGATAATACATACATCGAGGAGATGCAATATAAAGCACATGATAGAAATATCAATGTGAAAATTGTGACAGATGACAAATCTGTATTGCTACATATGCACCTATGAAATAAATAGATTATTAACCAAGGAATGTGAATATATCAGTTGAAGAAAACAAATGCAGATGCTACAACCAAATGGCATAGTGAGGATTAGTCAAATAGCACAAACTATTCAACAAAATGTAACTAACATTACTCCAACATTCAAGGTCACTATCAAAAAATTGTTGAAGTTATAAAAGATACCTAGAGCATTTGCATCAATTTTGGGTGTTGTTCCAAAAGCTAGTGAAGTCTTTCTTGATCGCTCAATAGAGCCTAAGTGATAGTAGTAGAGATTCCAATTTACTAGAGGTGACAAATATGGCCCTTATACATCCACTTTTTCAAATAAATAAAATATCTAAACATGTATACATACCTCAATGGCTTCAGGAGAACTAAAATATTGTTGTAGTGTCAACCCCGATTCTTGTTGTTGAACATTTTCAACCTGTTGGCGATAATATTGTGGGTGAACATGTTCCCCTTGATCATGGTGTTGTTTCTCTAGATATCATCAAATATAGTACATTCTAGTATTTTCACATTAGTGATCTTCCAAATAGTATTTTGCACCTTCTTTCATTTTGCATGACTCTAAAATAATTTTGTACTCTCATATTCATCCTTGAGCCAAGTGGCTCTACTATTTATTTTCCATTTAGTTTATTGTCATGCCAAAATGTTCCCTCTCTCTTTCTCCAATGTAGCTAAAGTGAACTTGATGTCTTCTGAAAACCCAAAATTTGGAAAGCCCATATATAATTTATCAATTCTATTTTCTATGCAAAGAAGAGTAGCACCAAAAATGTGAAAAGTCTTCTTTACCCAGGATTTAGTGATACTTTTAATTTTGATGAATATTTCTAGAATGACTTGCATGGTACATTCTCCATCACCATGAACATACTTAACGTAGGAAGTAAAAATAAAGGGTGGGGTGAGGGGTTGAAGCCCCAAGTTCCCACTTGGAAATAAATTGGAAGGTGATCATATATCCTTTGTGATCCTGCCCAAGAACTAAACCTTCTAGAATCCATTAATAACCCAACCGTTTTTGAAGGAATCTATCTAGGCACTTACCTACTACCTCTCTTCCTGACCCCTTATTGCTCCATGATAACTCCAGAAACTTCACATGTACCAATGAGTGCTATGAAATTGTGTTACATGTCTTAATATTTCAGGGGGCTTGTTTCTGGAAAATAATTTTAATAACACCAAATCTTTCTCTGTATATGACATTAGGCTCCCATTGTTCACCAATATTTTGCTAAATATCTAGAAATTAAACAAAATTTCAAAGAGCTAGTTAGCATCATTATAATTATGAATTATTTACTAGGAATCATTCAAACATATTATTACCTTATTTGCAAGCTTGAAAGGTGTTTCTTTAGCATCAAATGTAGAATGAAAAAATACAGAAATCCCAAAGCTATGAACTTTGAAGTCATTTCGAAAAATCCATAATGGATACCAAAAGAAGACCAATTTGGCCTTCAAAACCCATGCAAATAATCAACTTTAATTTGCATATAGTATAAGAGATGTCAAATATATTCCACTGATCTAGCTCTAAGCACAAGACAATGGTAATTAAAAACTATGTCGAATCCCCTGCCTTTTCCCCTAGACCATACATGCTTTTGACTTTCATTTTTTTCACTTGGAATCACCAATAATCTCCACAAGAACACTTCCCATCCTTGAAATGATGGAAATAATTTGTATCTCTTAGAACAATTTCTCATGCAACAATCTTAGAGATGAACTTTGTTGTAGAGTGGAAGTCAACACAGACTCTAAGGTTCTTGATAACTCGAATCATAGTCACCAGTGATGTGTTGATGAGCCCAAAAAAAATTGCTAGTTTTTCACTATGGTAACAAAGAGCATGTTCTTTCTGCTCCTCCTTCACCACTCAAAACAAATTTTAGACTCAGGACATATTTTGTTGCTTTCATCTTCCTAGATAATATCTTCAACTCTGCATGAATTTGTTCTATTTTTGGGTATAGATAGTGCTAGATATTCTAATCTAATTAGAAACTAACTTTGTGTGGTGTTATCTTCCGGGGTCATTGCATTCATGTTTTTGGTATCAACGTTTTGAACCATCCTCTGTGGTTCATCACCAGGATAGATCCATAAGTGAATAAGTCAGAACTCAATAGTGTGAATAAATAATGTCTAGAAACTAACTTCTAGACATTGTTTTATGATGGTTCTATGATACAAGATGGTGCAAGAGAAGACTATATATTGATTGATCCCTAGAAAAATCATACCCTTATTTCCTATAGGCCTTGAAAAAGTTCTTGATTTGGAGTTGAAACATTTAAAATTTTTGGTTTGAAAGTAATATTATGGAAGGTAAATATTTCCATCCATTTTCTTTTGCGTCACTTGGATAATTTCGAATATGAGGTAGAAAGCTTGATTACTGAATTTTATGCTTTTAGTATTGTGTCCATTCATCAATTTAAGATTATAGTAGTGAAAACTAGCTAAAGTTGCTTCTAGGCTAGCTCCATTAGATGATATTCTACAACCATATTCCTATTGTAATCCTTTTTAAGCCTTTAATTCCAAACAATGTCACTAACTTGTGGGTGTTCAAGGTTATCTAATTGTTTGATTAGTGAGGGAATGTTTAAGCATGTAGTAAGAGACGATGAAGATCATTCAAAAGATATGGATATTTATCAAGATGGTATGGGAAATTTAAGGAAAAATTCAATGTGAATTAAAAATTAATTACATTTGTTGCAAATGTCTATCTAAAACATGATTAGCTAGGGCAGCTATCAATATATTTATATTTCTAGAAATGTGTTCATATTGTATGAGATTGAAATGTCTTTCTAGAAGACATACTCTTAAAATCATGCCTAAGATGGTGGGACTTCTAACTGAATAGATACTGGAAAGTTGTAGTACTACAAGTTGTTAGTCAATTCTGATGACTAAATGGTGGATACCATTTGTTATTGCATCAGACACTAGCTCAACCACTACACTATACTCAACAATGTTATTAGTGGAGCGGCCAATAAAAATCCCTTGTAGACTTACTAACTCTCCATTGGGACCAAAGATATCCCATGCTGTGAAAGATAGGTTTTGAGTACTACGACTGGAACCATCAGTGTAAATGATAAAATTGTCAAGAGATAACAACATATGTAATGAAACATAAAATGGAATCAACAAAAACTGTGTAAAAATTTGAAAAGAAACACTCCAAACACACTCAACACACTGATAAACAATATGTACAAAGTAAAATCTACACTTGAGGTGATGCATAGTATTTTTTTAGGTACAACCCATTTCTAGGCTATGCCAAGGGAACTCCATCAAAATATACTAACCCATAGGCCCCTCTTGTAAGGACTCTCTTGACAATGTATGGACCTAGCCACATGGGTTGAAACTTTCCCGCACCTAATTTGTAAGACTCCTGGTCATATAGTAGGACAAGGTCTCCTTTCGAGAAGGCATGGGGCTTGACACTCTTCTCATATTGTGCCTTGATGCTTCTTTTATGAGCTTCGTTAGCTATAGTAGCATTGTACTATGTTTCATCTAAACAAGTCATATATGTAAAAGATGCTCGTCCTCTACAAAAGTGGAAGAAATAAGTTTGATAGCTAGTTTCAATGATAAAATTTGACATTCAATTGGGAGGAATTTCACTGAGGTTCAGTATGCCCACAAAGTAGTGTAAATAAGAAAATTTCAATACGACTTGTGGAACCCTACCATCCATTAAAGCATCGTATTAAGAACTTTTTTGATGGCCTCAACGTGTCCATTAGCCTGAGGATAGTAGGGAGTGGAACTTTCATGGGAAAGTCCCAGCTTAGGAGTTAGTTCGGTCATCATATGATTCTGGAAATGTTTTTCATGATCTTTAACTCTTCCTTGTGGAACACCAAACCATACAATTGATGAGCACTAGTATTGCAGCAACAATGTTGTAACTCCTAGGGCTACCCAATTTACTTTATCAACCCGGGGTTCATACAAACTTGGAGGTGACAATGTTGTATACAAAAATAGATGCAATTGATTGACTCTTTGTCACTGCTGAGCTGGCAATAGGCCACTAGGGCTTCTCAAACATACCTTTTATTGATTTAGAAGAAATTTGATTACCAATGGAGAAAGGGGAATTTTTCCCTAATTGAGAGAATTAAAATATTATCTACTATAGTAATGAACGACTGAAAGAAATTCTTAAAGCACACCACTCATCTTGCTATCTGTTAGGAGATATTTCTTCAGAAGAATTCTAAACTAACACACGTGGAACCCTAACTATCCTAAGCATGCAATTTGATCTACTGAAACACTTTACTGATGTGTATATTAATGAACACATAAACCTTTTCTTTTTGTCCTTTTTGTTAAAATATGAATGCTAATTCTTCTTCATTGTATGGAAGGTGGGTTAGTTGTGGAGAGAGGTGGTTATGAAGGGTCAGATGGATTGGGAGCCAATAAGGTGTCTTATCCTATCTTTCTTGATGCATTGTTCACAAATTGGCCTCAAAATAGGCCACTACAGGTCATCCTACAGGATGTCGTAATGCACCTATAGGATCCCCTATATTCCTACAGGATCGGGATGAAAGCAAAACGAGTGATTTGGATAATGGTATAAGGCTTAGGGAAGGTGAGTGATGGAAGGAATAAGGCAAGGAAGTGGCTAGGACTTCCTCATAAATCAAACCAAAGTTTGTATGATGGTTTGATTTGCTCAATAAGCATGGAAAGTTGGTATTATGAAATGATAACTTGGTTTATGGACTTAGTGGCTTTTGGTGATTACGGGAGGATGAGGTTAGGCTAGGGGTGATGACATGATATTATTCCTACACTCTTGAAACTCCTGCAATACACACATCACTAGAATTTACCCATAAATCATGTCAAAACAAGAAAGATCTTCATCAACATAAGAAAACAAAAATTAATCATTCATTTTCCTAGTTCATGCATGGAAATACTTGTAACCTATTATGAAACATCACGAAATCTAATACCAAGCTAGAGATATCAGAAATAAAAACTACAACCCATCCTTGAAAACTAAAAGATGCTAGCTTAATTATCAGAAAACCTTAAATTTCATAAGAAATCAAAATTTTTTCTTTTTGGGGCTGAACGGGAGTTTTGTCTTCAAACCACGGTCCTTGAAGGGAGGGGTGAGATAAGAACCACCTGTTATCATCCTTTTTGTTATTCCTTTATCTCTCTAAATCTAATGCTAAAGTTATGCACAAATGGAAGAAAACTAATCAAATTCACTAATACTTCCAATGAAACAATGCCAAAATTAATTCAACAAGTAATCTATGAAATAACCTAAGCATACAAGTACAGTAAGAGGAACCTCTACTTCTAGGGTTGGGCCCTAACCCAAGAGATTCATCCCTCTCAGTCAACTCAATTCTAGATCAAGGGAATGCTCATTTTCATTAACATATAAAAAGAATACATAACAGTGTTTTGCCACAATCCTTCAACTCGAAAGGGCTTTGTTATTTTGCCTAAAAAATGCGAATCCTAATGAGGCTATAGGCCTCCTTATTTATACAACTAAATTTTCTAGCAACTTCCTTAAATCTAGGGAGGCTGGGTTCCCAGTCTCAAGATGAACTGGTTCTTTAACGATCACTGCCTTGGCTTCCAATGATCTTCATGACTTTGCTTCCTACAACTCCGAGCTAGTGATTTGGTTGAAGGATATTCGAATGGGTGAGGAATTAATGAGAAAGAAACATCTCCTTTAATCTCTCCTTCTTGTCTTATTCAAGTTCTTGCACCTAAATTAGCCATAATTTCCATAATTTGATCCCAAAAACATGCAATCAATGCACATTAGACCACTAGACATAACATCTTACTTTTATTCTTCTCATTAAGAAAAATATAATTAAAACATGTAAGGAATTATGAGGAGAGTTGACTTTAGTAAGCTTGGAGGTGTATTAAGGTCCATATATTTACCCAATGACGAGCCTCATCATCACCCCCTACTGAAAGTGTTGCTCATTCTCTGAGCAGTTTAATCTATGTCCATGTCCTTCATTTCTCTGGTGGCTTCCCTGACATCCCATGCTTCTGTTGTAGTCTCCTCTTCCTTTGAATAAAATCTTACCTTCCTCTCTATCCCTTCCCAATGCTTTCTTTCTTCATCTTCTTTCCTTCCTTCGAAAATTCCTAAAAGCAATGGTCTACTGAGCCTGAAACCAGTCCAGTTGACTTTGAGTCTTTGGAGAGCCTACTTATACATGGGGGTTCTATTTAGTGCCTCTCTCATTCTGTTAGGAGAATGGTATTCTCTGATTTTTAGGCTGTAAGGCAAGATGCTCCATTTCCTTTGGCAAGATTGCATGATGTCATCTCCTAGCAATCTGAAAATGTCTTCAAATTGTGTGACTACTTGTTCTTGTGCAGCAAGGTACCTAGGTGTAAGTTTGGGATCACTTGCAATGAGGTTGTGAGTGATGATGATAGCCATTGGGTTATATTGTTTGGCTCTAATCATAAGGGGTTCTGTCTCTTCTTTTTCTATTACCTTTTTTATCTTTGTAGCTCTTGCCTCCTCATGATTCATCCATGATGCTAAGGCCATCAGTTTCAAGTCTCCTAGTTTTGAATTTGGGTCCCACACATTCAAATTTGTCAAGGCCAAGTTGTGTAGGTAAAACTCGGATATTTTTGCTCTATCTTCCAAGGTGCTTCGATCAAAGAGATCAATGAATTATCTATAGTCATGGAAGGGCATAATTCCTCTTTTTGCCACAGTCTTGATTTGGAATTGTATCCATTATTCCTTGAGATACAAGGCATAAGACTTGGCTGGCATCTTGCACTGGATTGCCTCCAAGGATAAACTGGCCATAGTTGCCGACTGGCTTTCCTATTCTTGTAGCTATCCCCTTAGCCATGCATTCTTTGGTTCTAACTAAGATTTCATCATTTCTTCTCTATCCCTTATGCTTCTCAGTTCTCTTCCCATCTCCTTCAATTTCTCCTTCATGTGGCCTGCATCCTCCACCCCTTTAGATTTTGCAATTTGCATCCACCTGTGTGTCCTTGCCCTCTCTTTTTCAAGTTCAAAGAATAGGGTAATGGAAAAATTATGTGGGATTACCCTACCTCCTTCAATGAACATGTAGTAGGAGCTGATGTTTGGTTATGGACTAGGTTCTCTCAATTCTTGGTCTTCTTCTTTGTTTCTTGTTGAGTGATACCTTCTTGGTCCCTTTTCTGTGTTTCCTATAGGATTGATAGAGTTTATTGTAGGATGTCCTTTGCTTGCTGTAGGTCTATCTTTTTCTCTTGGTGGAGACCTTTTGCCTTTGATGAGGTTGACCTTGTGACAAGCCTCCTAACATAAGTGATGGGAGATTTGGGAGAGGCTTGTTCTGATGATCCTTCTCCTTGATTTTTCTCTAAAGGATCTTTCTTTTGTTGCTTCTTTGGTGAATCCTCAATGAAAATTGGAGTTTTGGTGGGGGTTTGAGGTATCCCTTGTATAATCCTAGTGCTCTTTCTTGTCCTAAAGTGCAGCGGGTTTTTTTTCATATTCAAGAGCTTGAATTCCTCCTCCTGCCTACATGTCTCTAAAGGTTGTCCATGTAATAGGAAGTCTTAGGTTTTGTAGAGCATCTTCAAGGATGACTTTTATCAACCCATGATGGGCTGCTTGTTGCTGTTTTCCCTCGTGTACTTTGATTCTCATGTATAACATTGAATGTAGAAGGAAATAGGGTACTAAATCTATTTTGAGGAGGTTTGTTCTCTCCAAATATCAGTTCTTGGAGGAGTCTAAAGTGGTATCCATACACCACACTGTATCTCCCTTCACATGATATGCATTTAATGAGGTGGTGACTGACTTCATTTGAAGGGTATGGAATGCTTTCCCTTCTGACCCCATTTTTGTCCTCCATTGACTTCTCCCCTTACAAAAAGAATATTTTATTTGCAAGGGTTTTGTTACCCGTGTCTTCTTTTCTCAATGGTAACCCTAAAGGGAGTGTAGTGATTCTGCTTATAACTTTAGGGGTAATTACTACTGATAATCCTTTGACCACAACAGTGGAATTGGTCCTAGTGAGGGGTATGAGTGAGAGGGAAGATTCTCTGGGCACATCATCATTGTATCCTCTCATCCTCTCAAAGAACCCCATCCATTGGTGCCTTGTGAAAATTTCCACTACAGGAGGATGCTGGTGGATCCTTGCTATGTTTGTTAGTTCTCTCTTGTTGAAACCTCCTGTCATCTTTCCCTAGTAATTGTGGAAGGTTGTGAGGATACAATTTAAGAATTCTGGTAGGTGAGGGAGGTATGAATATTAACTTTTAGTGACATGAAATACAACTCTCCTATACTTAAATTTCATTAATCAAATTGAGGGTTTTTTCTTCTTTCAAATGGAAAACATGAAAGGTATAGCTCCTACGTCACTTTTTACATTCTAGTGAGGATAACCTTTGATTTCTCCTCCCTTAGTGCCCACCGACAATCCTATAGATTGATTTCTCTATATCCTATAGGCTTTCTGTAGGTTTCTTATAGGTTTCTTGTGCTGTAGATGCTGACTGTCTCTTGAAGGTACTGCTTTAGGGAGGCCGAGAGCAACCTCTTCATTCAATGAATTCTCGAAATTGCTAATTCTCTCTTTGTATGGGAGTCAGTGTTTTATTTCCATATATGGCTGATCATGTGGGGTGGTGTGCTGGTTGTCTAAGTACAAGAACCTACTTTTGGACCGTTGGTCCCACTATCAGTCCATCATTCCACCTCACATCGTAATCATCTCCCACTCCTTTGCTTCGTAACTTAACCATTTTTGGCTTTATTCTATTTTTCTTCTGACTTGACTTTTTCCACATGTGGAGTGGTCTAACTGTTTTCTTCTCATCGACTAGCCAAAGGTGGCCAAGTTAACTGGCCACCTTTACCTATAAAATCAACTCTCGCATAATCATATAGTTTCGATCATATCATACTAACAGGAGAGCATGAGTAAGATGACATACCTATGGGTAAGATGCTTTGATTATGCAAGTTGGAGAGTGATGTTTCTTTGTTGTGTTTTTACTGCATATTATTCAGTGTATTTGCCTCTTTTGATGCTTGTTTCTTTTGATGTGCAGGTGCTGGAGAGTGACGTTAGTGATATTTTTGCTACTACTGAGATCTGGAGGATCTTCGTCATCCTTGGAATCCTGATGCTGAAGATGGTTGAAAACTATGAGGTTTCCTTTGTGGGATAGGCTACTACAGGATTTCCCACAGGAAACCTACAAGATGTCTTGTAGCTGCCTCTCCCCTAAACTTTCATACTTTCTCCGAACTCTAAAGCATGAGGGATGTTGAAGTGAGTGAAGAAGGGTGGTAGGGAATGGTAGGTGAGAGATGTTGTCTCTAGGTGTTGTTCCTCTTTCCATCTTCTCTCTCCATTTTGTTTGTTTTTTTTCTTTTTGTAATCTATATATTTTTCTTAATTGATTTCTTTGATGGATGAAGGGGTGACATGGTGATGAAAGGAATGGCTAGGATGTGGTGGAGTGAATGTTTTCTTTTTTTTTTCTTTTTCCAAACATAAGCTTGTCATCCCCTTGCTCTCAGACTACCTTTCTTGGGATTTTGAAGGCCACTATAATTCCTACATGAAACTCCTGTAGAAAATAGAGAGCTTGTGCAAGATGATCCGGAGGGGTTCATAAGTGGAAGAATAGGTGAATAATGAAAGATATGAGATGGGTGGATTGGAACATGGATCTTGTAGGTCCTTCCATCCCTCTCATGTTGTGCTTATCCTCCTCTTGCTGACCTGCAAAACAAAATTTCCAATTTTTTTGTACCTTTTTTTTTTTTGGTAAAACAACTAGTTTGCCTCCAAGGAGGTTTTCATCATAGTTTCCTTCCCTGAGTGCCTCAAAAGAGGTTTTCACCAAAACATATTTTTATTTTCTTCTCTTTTATTTTTAAAACACCCTTGGGCTACCCCAAGAGGTTTTCAACCCAAACAGTGGGACTCAGGTGCCTCATGGAGGTATCTTTTTTTTTTTCTAGACACAGGTTTGTCATCCCCTTGCTCTCAGACTACCTTTGTTGGGATTTTCAAGGCCACTATAATTCCTACAGGAAACTCCTATAGAAAACACATAGCTTGTGTAAGATGAGATGGAGGGGTTCATAAGTGGAAGAATAGGTGAATAATGAAAGATATGAGATGGGTGGATTGAAACATGGATCTTGTAGGTCCTTCTGTCCCTCTCATGTTGTGCTTATCCTCCTCTTGCTGACCTACAAAACAAAATTTCCAATTTTTTTATATCTTTTTTTTTTTGTAAAACAACTAGTCTGCCTCCAAGGAGGTTTTCATCCTAGTTTCCTTCCCTGGGTGCCTCAAAAGATGTTTTCACCCAAATATATTTTTATTTTCTTCTCTTCTTTTTTTAAAACACCCTTGGGTTGCCTCAAGAGGTTTTCAACCCAACAGTGGGACTCAGGTGCCTCATGGAGGTGTATATATATATATATATATATATATATATATATATATATATATATATATATATATATATATATTGTTTTTCCAGACATAGGCTTGTCATCCCATTGCTCTTAGACTACGTTTCTTGGGATTTTCAAGGCCATTGTAATTCCTACAGGAAACTCCTGTAGAAAACAGAGAGCTTGTGTAACATGAGCGGTAGGGGTTCATAAGTGGAAGAATAGGTGAATAATGAAAGATATGAGATGGGTGGATTGAAACATGGCTCTTGCAGGTCCTTCTATCCCTCTCATGATGTGCTTATCCTCCTCTTGCTGACCTGCAAAACAAAATTTCCAATTTTTTGTATCTTTTTCTTCGTAAAACAACTAGTCTGCCTCCAAGGAGGTTTACATCCTAGTTTCTTGCCCTGGGTGCCTCAAAAGAATTTTTCACCCAAAGCACTTTCTTTTTCTTTTTTCTTTTTTTTTTAAAACACCCTTGGGTCGCCTCAAGAGGTTTTCAACCCAACAGTGGGACTCAGGTGCCTCATGGAGGTATCTTCTTTCTTCTTTTGTTTCTTTTCCAGGGACTTGATGGGGTGGAAGCTGAGACTTGCTCCACCACCATCACTAGCTTACTGATGCTATTGATGAATTCATGCTTTGACAAGGGCTTCTTGTAGATCTTTAATCTAGACCCATTGACAAGTAAAGGGATAACCTCTACATCAATGGTTCTTATGTTTACAACACCATTATCATGGCATGTTTCTATGACATAAGGGCCTAACCATCTAGTCCTTAACTTACCTTTAAAATACTTGTACTGGGAATCATAAAATAGAGCCCAATCACTTTCTTTAAACTTTTCATCCCTTATATTCTTGTCATGCCAAATTTTCTTTCGAACTTGAGTCACCTTTGTGTGCAGGAGGGCCTGTATCCTAAATTCATCTAACCCATTCAACTGGAGCAATCTTTATTTTTGTGCCCTGGTGAGATCTAGATCCAATTGTGCTACCATTCTTAATGTTTTGTATTCAAATTCAATGGACAACAGGTTTTTCTTCCCATAGACTAGCTCATAAGCAGTGAACCCATGGTGGTCTTCCAGGTGGTATTGTAGGCCCAAATGGCCTCAACTAATATATTTGCCCAATCCTTTCTACTATTGCTAATCACTTTGGTCAGAATACCCTCCAATGCTTTGTTGGTTACCTCCACTTTCCCATTAGCCTATGGGTGGTAAGGAGTGGATGTTCTATGATTGATCTTGTGTTGGATTAACAAATTATCAATAATGTGAGATATAAATTGACTGCCTTGATCAGTGACCAATTCTCTAGGGTACCCAAACTTATAAAACACATTTTCCCTTAAGAATTCAGCCACCTTCTCTTCTGTTGCTGCTTTGATGACCTTGGCTTCATCCCACTTGGTTAACTAGTTAGTGCACACAGTGATGTACTACTTCTGTCTGGGTGGAGGGTCAATGGGCACAATGAAATCCATGCCCCACTTGTCAAATAGCTCGAAATTCAATTGAGGTTGCACAGGCATTTCATCCCTTGGGGTAGGTTTCCCCATCCTTTGGCACTAATCACACTGACTGGTATACCTCCTCACATATTGGTGAAGAGTGGGCCAATAATAACTAGCTCTTAGCACCTTGAATGTTGTTCTTTTGGCTGCAAAGTGACCTCCACAAGGCCCATCATGACAGGTCAGAAGGATGTAAAAGACTTCCTCATCACTGACACATCTTCTCACAATTTGATCTGGGCCTAGCTTTAAGAGATTGCCCCTAATGCAAGTGAATGGGGTGCTCTTCCTTACGATCTTGCTTTCTTCCTTGGAGGACAAATTTGGTGGAAACTGTGCCGACACCAAGTAATTTGCTATGTCAGAAAACCATGGAGAGAGAACTAAAATGGTGAATAAGTATTCATCTAGTAACTGATCATAAATCATTCCTTCCTCCCCTGTAGGCAAAGTCAGTCTGGATAAAAAATCTACAACAACATTCTCCTTGCCAGGCTTATCAATAATTGTTAAATCAAACTGTTGCAATAAAAGTAACCATCTAATAATCTGAGCATTTACATCAAGTTTATTCATTAAGTATTTAATTGCAGCATGGTCAGTATGTACAAATGTTTTGTAACCGGTAATGTAATGCCTAAATTTATTCCAGGAATGCACAACGACTAGGAGCTCTTTTTCAATCACTGTGTAGTTCAGCTTGGCTTTTGACAGATTCTTACTAACGAAGTAAATAGCATAAGGTAGCTTGTCATATATCTAGCCTAGAGCTGCTCCTATGGATTTATGAGAGGCATCGACATGCATATGGAAAGGAAGAGCCCAATTTGGGCCTCAGAGAATAGGTGCAGTAGTCAACTTGTCCTTTAGGGTGTCCAAGGCTTCTTGACAGCTTTCTGACCATAAAAATTCTAGTCTTTTATCAATAACCCAAATAAAGGAGAAGTTAACTTGCTGAAATATTTTAAAAACCTCCTATAGTATCCGAATAAGCCTAAAACACTTAGGACATCCCCCAATTTTTGCAGAGTTGGGACCCTTTTGATAATGGCTATCTTATTTGGATCTACCTGCTGTCCTTCATGGGATATTAAGTGACCTAGAACAACCCCTACAGTCATTAAGAACTCACATTTTTCAGGACTAAGGGATAAGTTCATTTCAATGCATTTGTTCAACACCTTACCCAGGTTAGAGAGAGCCTCTTGGAAATCACACCAATAAGGTGTAAAGTCATCCATATAAATTTCTACTGCATCATGGACTAGCTCGGCAAAGATAGTTAGGACTTCCCTCTGGAAAGTGGCAAGGGCATTACATAGACCAAAAGGAAGGACCCTATAAGAGAAATCACCCCAACGACAGGTGAATGTGGTTTTATCCTGGTATTCTGGGTTAATCTGGATTTGATTGTACTCGTTGAATCCAACTAAAAAAGAGAAAAACCTTTTCCCTGCCAAGTCATCTAACACTTGGTCAATGGAAGGTAGAGCGAAGTGGTCCTTCTTCGTTGCTTTTCTTAACACTCTATAATCAACACAAATCCTCCACTTCCCATTTTTTTTTGGGACCAACACCAAAGGAGAGACCCACTCACTATCCAAGATAGGGTAAATGAACCCTTCATCTAGTAGCTTTTTCAATTCTTCTTTGACTATATCCTTGAGAGATGGATTAATTCTCCTTTGGGGTTGTCAGAAAGGTTTGCAACCTTCTTTGATATAAATGTGGTGAGTACACACCAAAGGGTGTGCTCCCTTAATCTCTTTGTAATTCCAAGAAAGGGCATCCAAATTCTCCCTTAGCATGTTACATAACTCTTCTTCTTGGTGTACATAAAGAGAGGGGTTGATTTTAAGAGTTCTTTCAGGGCCGAATTCTATTGCCTTGACATGAGTAGGTTTTGACTCAGCTAAGCATAGATCAATCTGATGGTTGCTCTTGGTTTCCTTCACTAATTTCTCTAGAGACAAAGTGTTGGGAGTTGGATTTTTGAGGATGTGTTCAATCAAATCATCTTCATCAGGTTATCCCCCTCCCATGGCAGTTTCTAGGGTATAGAGTTAGACGAAGTAGACTTCATCCTCTTCCTCCTTTTCTAGTCATAAAGGTAAATCATGTTCTTAATATGGCTGAGTAGGAGGGTACAAAACCAACTGCTTAGATAGATGTCCATTTTTGATAGTCATGTTTCCATCCCTGCAGCTGATGTAGGCATCGACAATGGCTAACCAAGGCCTCCCAAGTATGAGAGGATAACCATTAAACTTGGCCTTAGGTTGGAGAACTAGGAAGTCTGCAGGGTACTCCCAGGAATCAATGGAGACCATCACATCCTCAACAATCCCCTCAGGGGCTACTATGGATTGGTCTGCAAGCTGCAAAACTGTCGTGGTGTTTCTTAATGAACCCTATAGATTTAACTTGAGCATGGTTTCATTAGTAATTACATTAAGAGAAGCCCCAAGGTCAATCAAGGAATGTGGGACAATGCTGCCAATGATGTGCACATCTACTACAGGGCTTCCAAGGTCTAAATACTTTGGGAAAATTACTTGCCCCAACATTAAGTAAGACAGCTTTCCAATGACATTAATGGTATGGGTTTCTCTTTCTCGCCTCTCTGTATGTTTGAAACACTTCTCTTTAATCATTTTGTTGTAAGTAGGTACATCCTTAATGCCTTGGAGAAGTGGAATTTTGACACATAGATTTTTCAATTCACCTAGAAGTTCATTCTTTTCTAGGTAGGTTAGACTGGATGAGTTAATATTTCAGGAAAGGGTGGTGGATTCAATCAAGGCATACTTTCCTCTCTTTCATCCTCACTCTCCCTGGGTGGAGATGCAGGTTGGTTGTTTGAGAGTACTCTCCCAGACATCAGGTTGATTTCCTAATTTTCCACAGCATGAGCAGGGTAGAATGTCTCTCCACTGTAGACCTATTGTGCCCATCTATTGTTCGGGTTCATATTTAGTTGGGCAGGAATCTGAGGTTGTTTAGGTGGAGCAATGTGTAAAAGTTGTGGTTGAGTAGGAGGTGAAGGTAATAAAGCCGGAGCATTGCTGTATGGGGGCCTCCACCCTTGGGGTGGTGCATTCCACTGAGGTTTTGGAGGAGTATATTGTTGAGATGGTTGGTTGGTCAGCTGGGAATGGTACTAAAGTAAAAAAGACCAGGGAGAAGGTGTAGAACATGAGGGATGAGTATGAGCCTCCAAAGGGGAAATGCATGTGTTTTGGTTAGGGTTGTAATATGCATAGGATTGCCCTTGCATGCCCTACTAGTACGGTTGAGGCCCATGAGGACTTCTTTGATTTATGTAGCAGAGTTGTTCAGTCACCCCTTTAGTTCCCTAATACACATATTTTAGTCCAGGTAGAGAAGGGTACTTGTCTGTGGAGTGCTTTTCTTCATAGACCGAGCAGATTTCTATCATGTTTAATGGACATTCACTCCTAGGGTGCCTCCTTGTGCATCTAGGGAAGAATATGGCTAATTCTTTCTCTGCTTCCTCCTAATTTTTCTTGATTTTCATAGTTTCCATATATAGGGCAAGGGTTTGCAACATTTCACTCTTAAAATATTCCAAAATGTTTCCAATTTGACCTTTTATAGATGTGTTGGAAGAGGATGAGCTGGTTGCTCTCTAACTACCCCTACCGTTTTTCCTAGCTGCCCTAGAATGGTTCTTAAAGAGAGCCTTGATATCTTCATAGGGTAGCTAGTAGATGTCCCCTCGTGATAGTAGGTTTGGGGTATCTAGAAGATCTTCCCTGACCCCCTTGAATAGGACTATCTTAAGCAACTCAGGATCAAGTGTGCACCTAGCCCTTTTGTAGCTAAGCTAGAATCTTTCCTCATAATCCTCTAACGACTCATCATGCCCCAAGGTCATTCTAAAAATTTCCTCTTTAGTGTGTTTGGACCTGCAGTAGTCCCTATACTTGTTGTTGAAAGCTTGCTGCATCTGAGCCCAAGTGGTGATACTATCCCCAGGTAGACCCATGAACCAGGGCAAAGCTGCATCCTTGAGAGTGGATGGGAATAATTTCAACTTATGATCATTAGTGGTGGAATCATAAGTTCTGCATATGACAACGAACTCAAACAAGAAAGTATCTAGATCATCTGAGGTTAGGCCATGGAAGTGAGGAATAGAAATGGGGCTTATTTTTTCCATATTGGCATCCCCATTGGTTTCCCTGATGGGAAAAGCACCCTCAATTCTTTCTATATATCTTCTGTCATTCCTATTTTCAGTCATGAGGTTAGTTGGAATGGGTTCTTCTTCCTTCTTCCCCTGTAGGCTCTTCAAAAATATCTGGTTGTTTGCCTAAGGGGTCCTCCAATTCACAACCACGGAGGAAGAGGGAAGGTTGGAAGTTTGAAGTGGTGGGGGTATTTGGTAGAAATTTTCCTAAGTTATCCCTATTCCTATGAGGCATGACAGAAGTGTTTTTGTTTTTTTTTTTGTTCTTCAAGCTTTAAGGCTAATTGCAAAATTGAAATGATAAACTGAATTGAAGCTAACTGCTGAATGAACTCACTTGCAGAATGGAAAGGAAAGAAAACCAACTTACAACTAATTTTGTAAAAATGAAGCTAATAGAAAAATGAAGGAGATAAGAAATGGAAGAAAGAAAGCAGAAATCACATCTACTCAGACACCTCCCCGACAATGGTGCCAAAAAGCAAGGATAATTTTAGGGGCGAATGTTTGCCCTTTGGCGAAATTAAGGGGTTTTAAATTTTTAGTGGGCGAATATTTTGTATCATAGTACATTTTTACAAATCACCTCAAATAGCCCACCTTATTTTAAGGGAGAGGGTAAAAAAGGTAAATTTAGCCTTTGAAATTAGGACTTACAACCTTCCATTCGCCCATTTTCAAGAATAGGTTTTATTTAAGTGAATCCTATGGGCCAAATACCATATTTATAAAAGAGGTATGGTAAATTAATAAAAATATAAATAAATGAGAGGTATGGTAAATAAATAAAACATTTTTTATATTTACTCCATAAGTCACCTTATATACATGTAAGGGTGTAAACAAATAAAAATATAAGTAAAGTGGAGGTATGGTAAATAAATAAAACGTCTTTTTATACTTACTCAAAAGGTATGGTAAATAAATAAAAATATAAATAAACTAGACGTATCGTAAATAAATAAAACCTTTTTTTATATTTAGTCCATAACCCTCGTTCTATTTATGAAGGCTCAAGAAAGAGGTTTTATTTAAGTGAATCCTATGGGCCAAATACCATATTTGTAAAAGAGGTATGGTAACTTAATAAAAATATAAATAAACGAGAGGTATGGTAAACAAATAAAACATTTTTTTATATTTACTCCATAAGTCACCTGGTATTTACGAAAAATAAAAAAATGGGTTATATTTAGGTGAAACCTATGGCCAAAATACTATGGGACAAATACCATGGACTAGATTTTTATTAATACCATGCAAAAAACCATTATTAACCCTAATATTAGAATTAATAAAAATAAAAATGGCACATGGTATTGACCCATGGTATTCACCAAAATGGCACATGGTATTGACCCATGGTATTCACCTGGAATGTAGCCTATTTAAATGGGGGAATTAAACCAGCATGTAGCCTATGATAAGATTCACTAGGACTTTACAAAGTTTTATTATTTAGTGAAAGACTCGCCAAGATCTTACAAGATTTTATAATTGAGTAAAATATTCGCCATGCCTGGTGAGAGATTCGCCAAAAAATTATATATACATATTATATTATTGATAAAATCGCCTTCCATTTTTCCTATATACCATGGAGATTCGCCCATTTATTATATTTATAAATTTAGGGGGGGTTCTTAAAATTTTCCTTGCCAAAAAGTGATGAGCACCAGTATTGCAGCAAGAATGCTATAACTCTTGGTGCTAGCAACTTTACTTTATCAACCCGGTATTTGTACAAACTTGGAGGTGACAGTGTTGTATACACAAATAGATGCAATGGATCCAGTATTTGTCACTGCTGAGCTGGTGATAGACCACTATCATTTCTCAAACCAACCTTCTATTGATTTAGATGAAGTTTTATTACAAATGGAGAAAGGGGAAGTTTTCCCTAATTGAGAGAATTGAAATATTATCTACTGCAGTAGTGAAAGACTAAAAGAATGATTAAAACACACCACTCATATAGCTATCTGTTAAGAGATATTTCTTTAGAAGAATTCTAAACTAACACATGTGGAACCCTAACTATCCTAAGCATGCAATTTGATCTAATCAAAGACTTCACTGTTGTGGATATGAATGAACACATAAACCTTTTCTTTTTGTCCTTTTTGTGGAAATATGAATTCTAATTCTTCTTGATTGTATGGAAGGTAGGTGAGGTGTGGAGAGAGGTGGTTTCAAATGATTAGATGCCATGGGAGGCAAGCAGGGGTCTTCTTCTATCTTTCTTGATGCATTTTTCACAAATCAGCCTCAAAACATGCCAATACAAGTCATCCTACAAGATGTCCTAGTGCACCTATAGGATCCCCTATATTCCTACATGATCAAGAAGAAAGAAAGAGGAGTGATTTAGATAGTGGTATAGGGCTTATGGAAGGTGAGCGATAGAAGGAATAAGGCAAGGAAGTGGATAGAACTTCCTCAGAACTCAAACCAAAGTTTATATGATGGTTGGATTTGATCAATAAGCATGGCAAGTTGGTATTATGAAATGATAACTCGGTTTATGGACTTAGTGGCTTTTGGCAATTATGGATGGATGAGGTTAGGCTAGGGGTGTTGGCATGAGATTCTTCCTGCACTCTTGAAACTCTTGCAAAACACACATCACTGGAATTTACCCATAAATCATGTCAAAACAAGAATGATCTCCATCAACATAAGAAAACAAAATTTCATCATTTATTTGCCTAGTTCATTCATGGAAATACTTGCAGCCTATTGTGAAACATCATGAAATCTAATACCAAGCTAGAGATATCAGAAATAACAAATGCAACCTATCCTTGAAAACTGAAAGATGCTAACCTAATTAGCAGAAAACCCTAAATTTCATAAGAAATCAAAATTCTGTCTTTTTTGGGCTGAATGGGAGTTTTGTGTTCAAACCATTGTCCCTGGAGGGAGGAGTGAAGCAATAACCACCTATTATCAACCTTTTTCCTATTCCTTTATCTCTCTAAAGCTACTGCTAAAGCTATGCACAAATGGAAGCAAAGTAATCTAATTCACTAATACTTGCAAGGAAACAATGCCAAAATTAATTCAACAAGTAATCTATGAAATAACCTAAGAATACAAGTACAATAAGAGGAACCTCTACTTCTAGGTTGGGCCCTAACCCATGAGCTTCAACCCTCTGAGTCAACTCAGTGTTGGATCAAGGGAATGCTCATTTTAATTAACATATAAAAAAAATACATAACAATGTTTTGCCACAATCCTTCAACTCAAAAGTGCTTCGTTATCTTGCCTAGAAAATGTGAACCTTAATTAGGCTCTAGGCCTCCTTATTTATACAACTAATGTTTCCAAAAAATTCCTTAAATCTAGGGAGGCTTGGCTCCCAATCTCAATATGAACTGGTTCTTTAACTATCGTTGGCTTGGCTCCTAATGATCTTCATGACTCAGCTACCTGAGCTCTGATCTGGTGATTTGATTGAAGGATATTTGAATGAGTGACGAATTAATGAGTAAGATCCATCTCCTATAATCTATCATTTTTGTCTCATTTGAGTTACTACACCTTTATTAGCCATAATTTCCATAATTTGCTCCCAAAAGCCTGCAATAAATGCACATTAGACCACTAGACATAACATCTTACTTTTACTCATCTCATTAAGAAAAATATAATTAAAACATGTAAGGAATTATGAGAAGGGTTGACTTTAGTAAGCATGGAGGTGTATTAAGGTCCATATATGTACCCAATGATGAGCCTCATTAGCAATGACGTGGTTGAAAAATCATTATACGGCCATTTCATCAATGTTGTTAAATGTAGGCATCACCTCGGCCCATTTAGTGAAGTAGTCAACTCCGATAATAATATAACCATGCCCCCTGAACGAGTGAGGGTTACATGCCATAAAGTTGATCCCCGATTTCAAAAATGGACCAATGGAAATAACGGGATGTAATGGAGTGAGCAGATCCTAGGCCTTACGATCATATATCTCAGATGCATGACACTTTTGGATAATGAGGATGCAGTCACGAAAAATGGTAGGGAAAAAGTAACAAACACGTAAAATTTTCTGGATGGTAGCATAACCATATATATGTCCACCACATGCCTGTAAGTGGAATTCATTTAAGGCATAATCATCCTTCTCAAGTGTGAGGCACCTTCTTAAAACCTTATTGATACCATGACAGTAAAGAGTGTCACCGATAATGATGTAATTTCGAGCTTGGTAATGGATACGTCACTGCTCCAAGCAAGAGGTATTAGACCAAAAAGTCTAGGTCTAGAGATAAATAAGGAAATCTCCATATCATAGGTCAGATGATGAGATTAGAAACAACGAATCATCAAGAATACAATCTTCAGATGTAGATTCCGAATCAGGGGAAGGGAGATCACACATTAGGTCCACAAAAGCTAGGGATTTATTCGACTTGGATTTTATGAACTCCATGTAAAATTGTTGTAAGATTAAAATCAATTTCAGGTAGTGCACCCCAGAAATTGATGTGACAAATGTATTTCATAAGTTTGCAATCCAAAATGACCATAGTTTTCTAAAGAAATAAGTAATGGTGAAATATTTGGACAACTTGAACAACTACCAAAGCCAACTTTTATACGTGGAATATCGAATTTGGGCATCAGTAAGATTTTGACTCAGATATTTAATGCAGTGTTCATTCCCTAAATCATCTTCTTGGGCCAATACCATTGCTATAGTAGAAATAGCAACATCAAGATATAGGAAGTAATCATGCTGATAGTTAGAGGGATATAGAAGAGATGCCCGAACCAGTACATCTTTCAGGGCATCAAACGCTTTTTGAGTTGCATCATCCTAATGGAGGGGAACCCATTATTTCAGTAAATGAGTAAATCATTTGGTTAATTTAGCGTAGATAGGGATGAATTTGCATCGAAATTTAGCTTTCCCTTGGAGTCCTTGTAACTAAAAAAGAGAAGGTGTAGGAAAATCAACAATTGCCTGTACTTTCAATGGATTGATATGAATTCTTTGTTTTGAGATAAATAAACCTAAGAGTAGACAATAAATGACACAAAACACACATTTTTGTGCGTTAAGGTGAATATTATAATGTCTACAATGAAGGAGAATAACCTGAAGATGCATCGAGTGATCAGCCTGATGTTTGGAGTGAGCAGGATCGTAATCCAAATTTGGTTGGATGATGTGTTCGATATCATTAAAATCATAATCCATGGCATGTTGAAATGTGGCCCCATCATTATCTAAACCAAATGAGAGTTTTGTATAGGCGAAAGTTCCCCAGGTACAAATAAACATAGTTTTAGGTTGGTACACTGGGAGAATGTTGATTTGATTATTGCCTGAAAATCCATCCATGAATGAATAATTTCTTCAGCCGCGGAAGGCATCAACAATCTGGTAAATAAACAGGTGGGATAATTTTCCTTCAGACATGCATGATTCACATCCTAATAATTGATGCACACTCGAATGGTGCCATGTTTCTTCACGAAAAGAACTTCATTCGACACCCAATTAGTTAAAGGAGCGAGGTATATGAAACCAACTTGAAGAATCTTTTCAACTTCAACCTTAATACCAACATCCTTCTTCGCCTGGATCAGATGGAGGTGCTACCCGATTAGTTTAGCGTCAGGATATTTCTTAATTTCATGCAGAACTATATTTGGGTCGATACCTTGCATCTCCTCGTAGGTCCAAGAAAAGACATCTCGTAGGTCTAGGGATTGACAAGTCTTGATCTTGGATAGAGAAAAAAATTCTCTAATGTGTATATTTTTGACAATCCCTGGCTTGATGAAAATTTCAAGAGTTATTGTCTCTTTGATATTTGAAAGGTTACTTTTTCAAATCTACCTCATGAATAGACACAAAATTCGTAAAAATTTCGACAAAATTGGGCAAGTATATATCATCAATACTATCCTCAATGGAATCAGGTAAGGAGGAATGATAGTGATGTTCATCCCATGGTACATAATCTGATTTCATGATTTCCACATTGGTTTCGTTGGTAGGGAATATACGTTAGAAATGATCGAAATACATACAACAATCCAATAATCTGTCTAGTTAATTAAGCGAATCAAAATAAGAAACTGCACAAACTAAATAAATGGCTTCATAATATAGCTCAATGGGGCTTAGCAGCATTCAGTTGCCAAAAATTTGGGTGTCAGTTTTGTCTGGTACAATCCATGGATTAGCCAGGATAGTAGATATCATGTTGATATAGGCTACCGAATATCAGTTGTCAGGAAGGAGAGGACAAGAGATTTAAAAGGTCCCCATGAGTGAAGAATCATTCAACAATCCAACTTTGATATGTTGATATGACAGTAGAGTTTCCATCACAAGAGGGATACCTTCAATAACATGTGAATCAAAGGCAAAAATGGTAAGTTGGTCTATGGATTTTGTTGTCACTCACTACATTGTGGGTTTCAATTGGTCGAGGTTGCCCGAGACAATTACAGTTAAAGCCATTTTTCGGGCCATAGAAGCCATCAGAGCTTAACCAGACCCTCCCCATATCCAAGTGCTCAGAAAACTCTTTCCAACTGTATATGGAGGTCCAAAATCGACTCTTGGAGCAGAAGATAAAGAATTTTGAATATTACCTAGGAAAAGCCCAGCTGATAAAGAAAAATGACTAAGTGTAGAAGACATATCGCAATTGGAGGTCTGATGCTGTTTGCAATCACAAAGCGTGCTTGCTGGTAGGTAAGGAGCACTAACAGAAGTAGAAATAACGATCTGTGGATCACTAATATCGCATATCGGGAGTCATCAGATCAAGGCTCAATATTCATCTGCGATCGACGGGGTTTTAAGTCCCAAAACTGCCTAGGGGGCCAATATTGCAATGCACTGTTAAAGTTTTGGGGAAGGGCTGAAAAAGTTAACAAAAGAAATGCTCAACAAAACCAAGGTGGGTGGCCCCCTTTCTCTCTCCTCCATGTGGCATCGACAATAGACGATCGACATATCAATGGGGTTTAGACTTAAAAATACCTGCGCCAATATTTTGATAAACCGTTGCATCACCAGGAGCCCGAGAAAAGAGAATACAAAGGAAAGGATGAAAAAATAGGGCTCAGTGGGCCTCTTTCTCTCTCCTCCAGGGGGCCATGTGGCGGCCTCTGATTGGTCCACTGAGCTGACATGGCAGCTAATGTTACCGATGATGTGGAAAGTATAGATGGTGATGTGGAGGTGGACATGAGTCACTAGTTTTTGGAATTTTCGTGGATCCAATGGTGCTGTTTCTGGGTGCCACATGGCACCACTTACAGGCTGACATGTGGTAGTGATGACATCAGCAATGACGTCACCCATCATAATCGGCAATCGAAAATCACACAATGTAAAGATTTCTCTTTCGTTAAATCTCCTTCGCTACTATGATTGCAATAAGAAAAAGGCCCCCTCGGATTCCATGTTCCATAGGCTATATTCCATAACGATTTCACGTTTGGAATATTGGCCCGCGCTAAGGAAAATGGTAAAGGGATCTCCCCCTCCATGGATGCGATTGTGATAACAAAGGAATAAGGCCCCTGCGCAGCTATTGAGAACCTTAGTGCCTAGAGGACTAAACCCTTGGTTACAGCCCCTAGTCATATGTGGAAAATTGCAAAAGGGGATGAAAGCATAGGGGCTAAGGGGAGAATTAAAAGGACCCACCTATTCCATCTATTTTTAGTGTTTAAAGGCCCGCGATTGAGAGATTTTTTTGTCACACTTTAGTGAGGCATTGATAGTACATGATAGAGGGAAAAAGGTTGTGATGGGTTGGTAGTTAAGGTATATAGTGACCAGAAACTGGCCAAGAGAGGATTAACCATGAGTTAGCAGGAACACACCAGGACGATATTTCCAAAAACCATCATTTCAGTTTCGATGGATTAATTATGTTTTTTTGTTTTGATCATTGTATTATTATTTTGTTTTGCTTTCAAGAATGGAATCTCCCTACTGTAATGATTAGAGGACTCATGTTGAGACACCCATCCATACAAACAACTGTAACTTCAGCCTAAAAGATATTTTCTGTCACTGATTTTGTTGCCCTCCCTCTCATTATAAAAGGGAGGAAGAAATAATGAAGAAGGGTTTTGAATTCTAGGAAACAAATGTATGTTCTTTTGAAGTTTTATGGATTCTAGATCTACATCTTTCTTAATATGAATGAAACAATGGTGATTCCAATGCTCGAGTATTAGATTATGTTGTTTCTTTATTAAACTTCCATTATGTTCACACTTCCTCTACAATTTCAAGAAATTGTAGCTGCCAGAAATATTTCTTATACTCTTACAGATTCATTGGTGTTAACTGGTTAATGCATATGCATGTATGCAAGTTTGATACTATATATTTAAATGTGCGCTTCCTTAAATCATAGAATTCACTCTTCTTACATCCACATTCTTATATTTAGCTCAAATAAGTATAGAAATCTTGATGTTTCAAGCTCTATGTGATGAGTTATTATTCTCTTTCTCTTCTTCATTATTCTGCAAAATTTGATTAAAATATAAGTCCTTGATTACTTGGCCTCCACTTTATTTTTCCTTATTCTTGTGAGTTGTATAT
This sequence comes from Pinus tabuliformis, assembly GCA_031772625.1. NCBI lineage: Eukaryota > Viridiplantae > Streptophyta > Pinopsida > Pinales > Pinaceae > Pinus > Pinus tabuliformis. Next base: position 709,347,947 of record CM062814.1, on the reverse strand, counting down.
GTGAAAGGATACCATAAATACATGGATTATATCCTTAGATGAAGGAACCAACCCATGTTTTATGTGTATATTTGTATACTTGTAACTACTATGTGTAGAAAATGCATATAATGCCTTCAGATTCTTGAGGATCATATGAGATACATAGAATTTATATGTTCCTAGGTACTGGTCTTGTAAGAAATCCAAGGTTGTGTCTAGGAGAGACAACACATTTTGGCACGATTTCTGAGGAGCTTATTGAAGTATTTTTCCCCCAGGATACGAAAAGTTGAACACCATTCGTGTAGGTGAGTGAAGCATTTTCTAATTGAATTCATATCACCTTGGCAAATCCACATCCCCCTCATTATCATTCATAAGCCTGGATTTTAAAATGCATCATACTCCCATAGATACCTCCCAAAAAAAAGCCCCATTTGTATCTAATCTAGAAAAGTTAATTTCCAATAAAGTCAAGAAAGAGAAAACTCCCCCTGCTTGTATTACCATCTCATCGGCCTTTTCCACCTCTGCCTCCAATTCTTAGCCCAATGTTGCTCACTACTCAAAAATTTCTCTTAAGACCCGGACATACCATGCTTCTCCTCCAACCATTGTGGTCTTGACCCCAATTCCTCAAGCAAATTTTAATCCCCTTCCACCAATCCAGATGGCTCTCCCGAGATTTTTGCTAAATAAGTATGCACCTTTTAATTTACCTCAGCCTCTGAGTGCAATTCCCCATAACCACCTAAAGCAACTACTTAGGTTCAATGGGGAAGATGATAAAACAACAAAGAGTCACATTGAAGCCTTCTGTTATTTTTCTCACATCCTTGATGTGGATCAACTTGATGTGGTAATGAGACTTTTTGTACAAACTCTCGAGGGAGAAGCTAGAAAATAGTTCAAATATCTACCCAATGCTTCCATCACTACCTAGGAAGAGCTGGAAAACACTTTCACACATATATGGGGAGAAAAGAGGGATCATGATACCTCCTCACCAAGCTTAATGCCCTAAGAAAAAAGTTGAAGGAGGATACTTCAGAATTTATCAAAAGATTCAATAAGTAGTACAATAACTTGCCTACTGACACAAAACCTCCTCCAACTATAGCTCGTGTGGTTTTCCAAGGATATTTTGATTTCGACATTGGTTTTTCCCTGAGAGAAAGAAAGTCTCTCACTCTAGACCAACTTCAGACCGATGATCTTGAAGTGGAAGCCAATATGGTCTTGACAGGCAAGTCAAGGGTAAAGAAAAAAACTACTAAACCCAAAAGATGGAAAGAGGAGGCATCCTACTCTGGTCAAGATAAAGAATCATCAAACTTGAAGTGGGAAGAGCTAGAGAAACTCGTCAGGAGTTTAACACGAAAGGTTGGAAAGCTTGAAATTGAGAACAAGAACCTTTCTAGATAGAACATTAAAAAATCGAGGCTATAAACCTCAATATAGAAGGCCTCCACTACAACTAATTCCAAGGGAAAGAAAGGAACAACTTTATCATATCCCTCATCCTCTATACATGGAATATGTTCTCGATAAACAATCATCAAATACAAAAGAGATGCGGGGAAATATGTATTATGCTTTTACCGAAGAAGAATATGATTATATGGCTCACTAGGAGGCTAGCCATGATAGAGAAGGAACAAAAGAAGAGGAAGCTATGGATTATTATTGCAAACAGTTTGTAGAGTTCATGCAATCACAACCATAACATAAGTATGATCTAAGATCTTCAAAGAAGAGGACTAGAGAACTAGAACAACAAAGTTAAATTTCTCTCGAAGTTGTTCCCTCAGTGCAGAAAAAAGGGAAGGGTAAGATGAATATTGACCCTTAGAAGATAAAAGTCTCATCAAATGAAGAAAGAAGTAGTTCAGAGGGACACATAGAAAAAGAGACACCTATTCTGCCAAAAACTGCTAGTGGCAAGGAAGAAGGAACAAATCCAGAAGGTAAGAAAAGGGTCCAACTTGCATTCAATCTCCAAAAGGAGCTTGAGAAGGTAAAAATTCTTGTTGCCCTGATTGAGCTTCTAAATAATCCTATTTATAAATCTTAGGTCTCTCAATTATGCATCCCTCTATCTCAACACTAACCCACGATAGTTTAAAACTCTAGGAGGAAAGGCAAATGGTCGTTTTTGGGCTGCATGTGGACGAGTTGGATCCTTCTACCGCACCCTGTTATGTGACTTTGGTGATTCACAACCTCTTGTTGCATAATAAAATGTTGGATTTAGGAGCTTCCCACAACCTTATGCCATTATCAGTAATGGAACAACTAGTTTTGGATATCAGCAGACCATACAACAACTTTTACTTCTTTGACTCCAAGAGAGTCAAGTGCTTAGACATGATAAAGGATATGGTGGTAAAATTGGCTCAGATCCCTATGAAAAGTGTGGTAATGGATATAGTTGTGGTTGATATACCTCCTCATTTTGGAATTCCCTTATCTAGATCTTGGGGTTCCAAGGTGGGTGGCTCTATCAAGCTAGATCCAACTTATGCCACCATTCCCAATTTTGGAGGTGAAAAGAAGGTTGTAAAAATAATCTCAGTTTGTGAAAACCATGACCCCAGCTAAAGGCTTAGAAAAATCCTCACTACATGGGAAAGATAGTGACATCTCCTGCCTATTCTTAGAAGAAGATGATAACCTCTTAGAAGAAGCATCAGTGCACCTGACAAGGCAGTTGAAATACCATCATTTAAATGAAAATGAGGTATGGAAATTGTACTTCGATGGAGCAAACTCAAAAGAGGGAAATGGAGCTGGAATATTGTTGGTATCTCCGGAAGGCAGCATGATACCCCTCTCATTCAAGCTTGAATTTGAGGTGACCAACAATGTAGCATAGTACGAGGCATTTCTCTTGGGGTTACAAGCAACAAAAAATATAAATATAGAATGCCTAGCAGTCTATGGCGATTCTAAATTTGTCGTAAGGCAGAGAAGAAATCAATGCCATGCCAAACACCCCAGGCTGAGGACGTACCAAAATGAAGTGTGGGACTTAATCAACAATTTCTTCCTACCCTTTAAAATCCAGTTTCTGTCCAAGGAAGAAAATAGGATGGCTGACTCTCTTGTGGTAGCTGAAAGCACTTTCAGGCCCCCACATAATCCACTTCCTAGATATGAGATAGAAGTTAGAAACAAACCATCAATACCTGGTAATGTCAAACACTGTCAGTAGTTGAAGATGATGAGTATGTCAAAAGATTCGTAGAAGTCGTTGGGGAGTTTTCCCACTCCACCATCGATCAAGAAGAAGAAGAAGAAAAAGAAAAAGAAGCCACTCCATGGAAAGACACAGCAGTTGGGAAAAAAATTGGAACTAAAATCGAACACCATCCCTCATGGACTTGTTCTACTTGAAAGATTTTTCAATAAAGACGACATAGCATCAAAACAAATGGCCCCATAGAAGGATGAGAAAGTAGAGAACCGCAACATCGGATCAAAGGAAGAACCCCAGATGATAATGATGTCCAAAGAAATCCCTTTGCAATACAAACAGAGGTATTCAAATCTATTCAAAAATTACAAAGATATATTTTCTTGGTCTTATAATGATTTTAAATCATTTGACACAAATATTATTTACCATAAAATTCCTTTGAAGGTTGGGATAAAGCCATTCAAACAAAAAATCAGATAAATAAACCCACTCTTACTCCCCTCCATCAAAAAGGAGTTAAGGAAGTTGTTGTAGGACAAGATCATAGTCCCTCTAAGATACTCTGAGTGGGTAGATAATCTAGTCCCTATCTGTAAAAAGAGCGGAGAGATAAGGCTATGCATGGACTTCCGGAATTTAAATAGGGCATCTCTAAAAGATAACTACCCTCTGCCCAAGATGGATAATATATTGCAGAAGGTAGTAGCCAGAATGTCCATGATGGATGGATTCTCAGGGATATAACTAAGTGGTAGTCCACCTTTAAGACCAAAGAAAGACTTCTTTCACCACCCCGTGGGGAACCTTCATTTATGCACGCATTCCATTCAGATTGATAAATGCAGGGGCCACATTTTAGAGAGAAATGGACATAACTTTTGTGGGCGAGCAAGAGAAATTTGTGGTAGTCTACTTAGAAAACATCACAATATTTTCTAAGACCGATGAAGAGCATATCCTCCATTTAAAACTCACTTTTGAGAAGTGCAAAAGGTATGGCCTCTCTCTGAATCTGAAGAAATCTCAGTTTGCCCTGAGTGAGGGGAAGATGCTTGGACATATAGTAGTAGAGGGAGGAGTGAATATTGGTCCAGAATGAGTCAAATCCATCAGCCTTATTCCCTTGCCTAGAAAAAATAAAGAAGTCCAAGCCTTTTTTGGGAGGATAAATTTCTTAAGGCAATTCATACCCAACTATGTTGAGGTAGTTAAAGGTATCACAGATATGCTCAAGTACGAGAACGAAGTTAACTGGAACTTCGCCCCTCTTGATTCTTTCACAAGGATCAAAGAAGCTTTGGCTGAGGCCCCAGTGCTAGTCAACCCCGATTATTTAGTGCCCTTCCACATATTTTCTTTTGCCTCTCCACATACCATTGTTGTTATGTTGTTACATAAAAATAAGGAAGGTTACATGCATCCCATTGCCTTTTTCGGGCACGTCCTAAGGGACATTGAGCTAAATTATGATATATTGGAGAAACATTCTTTTGTACTAGTTAAGGCATTCAAGTCATTCCATATGTACTGCAATCCGAAATCACAGCATTTGTCCCAACGACTGCAGTCAAAGACATTCTGGTCCAAGGAGACAGTGAAGGAAAGAGGGGCAGATGGATAGCTAAAATACAAGAATATGAGATGGATATCAAGCCTACCAAGCTCATCAAAGGCTAGGGGTTGGCCAAGATTTTGTTTGAATCCAACTGCCAAGCTCTAGGGATAAACCTGATCACAGAGGAGGGTAGTCCATAGAATGAATAGAGAGTAACTAAAATGGATGAAAATAAGATCTATGCCAAGTATGAGGGATCCACCATGTATAAGAACATTCTTCATTACCTCTTATTTCTAAGATGCTCGTTGGGACTGGATATATCAAAATACCAGAGTCTGAGATTGAAGGCACAAAAATACATTATATCCAATGGACTACTCTACTGGAAGGACCCGGTGGGGGTATTACTAATGTGTTTGGTTGAGGGAGAAACACATGAAGTGATTGAGGATTTCCATGGGGAAGTCTATGGAGGACACTATAGCTGGAAGGAAACAACACACAAAATCCTCAAGGAAGGATTTTAATGGCCTATGTTGTTTGGAGATGTTTATTCTAAGGTTCTCCTCTCCCCCTGATTCCTGTGCATGTAGAGGAGCCCTTTAGAGAGTGGGGATTGGACTTCATTGGAGAAATCAACCCACCTTCTAGCAGCCAACACAAGTGGATTTTAAGAGCCATAGACTATTTCGCCAAGTGGGTAGAGGATATCCCAGCTAGGAATGCTATTGATTCAATGGTGATAAAATTAATGGAGGAGAACATATGTTCCCTCTTTGGGTGTCCTTTTAAAATCATCACTGATAATGCACAGGTCTTCAAATATACCAAGTTCACCAACTTCTACCACAAATTCAACATAATTTTTGGACACTCCACTACATACTACCCTCAAGGGAATGGTTTGGCCGAGTCTTCTAATAAAACTATGGTGAGAGTTCTAAAGAAGACAATCACTGAAAATCGAAGGAACTGGGACGCTCAACTAAAGTTTGCTCTGTGGGCTAACCATGTAACACCCAAAAGATCCACTCGGAAATCTCCTTTGAGCTAGTATATGGCAAGGTTGTTGTGTTCCTTATCCAATTAGCAATGCCAGTAGCTATGTTGCTGCAAGAAGCCAAGGAAGAGCTTAGCACCTTGACTAGAATAATAAATCAGCTAGTGGAGCTTCACGAGAATATAAAGCAGGTGGGGACCAAACTATTAAAATACCAACAAAGGATGAATATCTATTTGAAAAGAAGGCTAAGGATAGACTTATTTAGCAAGGAGTTTTATTTTTCAAGTGGAATGTCAGACGAGAAGACAAAGGAAAGCATTGGAAGTTTGATCCACTATGGTTTAGCCCCTTCGAGATTGCAGAAGAAAGGGGAAGTAACACTTACATGCTCGAAAACTTGGATGGTGAACTGTTCGAACTCCCTATAAATGGTCAATTCCTAAAATTTTATTCTCAAAATTAGAGATATTTGTTTCTTGCACATTGTAAATATCCAGTGCGTGTGTTAAAATTTTCATTTGAATTTTTTCAGTTTATTCTCAGAAAATTCCTTTTTCACAAAATTATATTTCGTTTAAGAATAACTCCATACCCAATGGAAGGAAAGGATACTAGTCTGCAAGTCCTTAGCACCTTGCAGCAAGGCAATGTCCCCAGTTGGAGTCAATGTTGTCACTTATTACATTTGCCCGAGATTAGTGAAGTTAAAGCCATTTTTTAGGCCATTAAAGCCATCAGAGCTTAAACAGATCCTCCCCATTTCCAAGTGCTCTGAAAAACATTTCCAACAGTATATGGAAGTCCAAAAATGGACTCTTGGAGCATAAGATAAAGAATTTTGAAGATTACCTTGGAAAACCCCAACTGATAGAGAAAAATGACTAAGTGTAGAAGATAATTCGAAATAGGAAGTCTGAGGCTGATCGCAATAAAAAATTGGTCTTGATAGTGGGTAAGGAGGACTGGCGGAAGTAGAAATAGTGATCACTAATTGCCGATATCGTATATCAATAGTCGACGGATCAGGGCTCAGCATTCATCAGCGATCGGTGGGGTTTTAAGTCCCAAGACTCCACAGGGGGCTGATATTGCGATGCAGTGTTAAAGTTCCAAGGAAGGGTTGAAAAAGTTAACAAAGGAAATGATCGAAAAAACCAAGGTGAGTGGCACCCTTTCTCTCTCCTCTACGTGGCATGGATGATCGGCGATCGATGGATCAACAAGGTTTCAACTTAAAATGACGTGCAAACCATGGATATATCGATAAATTGGTGCATCGTTGGGGGGCCAAGAAAACTAAATACAAAGGAAAGCATGAAAAAACAGGGCTCGGTGTTATCGGGAAATCTAGTGTCCATGCAGAGCTACTAGTCCCACTAAGACTGGTAGCTATCTTAGAAACAAACAAACTAAAACTACTTTCGTTTTCCTTTATGAGAAATAGATAAGAGGGGAACAAAGGAGACCAACCTCTGTCTTGCGCTTGGTTCCTTGCTTGATTCCTCTCCCTTCTGATTGATCTTTTCCACTTGCTTCCTCGTCTACCTAGCTTCAAAGAGCACCCGTGGAATCAAAGCAACATAACACTATCCAAGAACAGAGATCTACTATCACAAACAATATAGGACCAGATATATATTGACCACACAAATGCATATATCATCAATCATACAAGAATGTGGAGGAAAACTTGAATAGCTTTATTAATATCAACAATAGCAAAGAGGATTACAACCAATTGTTCTGACCCAGCATCATCCTCTCAACAAGAAAGCCCTTCTTCACCTCATGAAAATCTTAGATCACCCAACACTATGATGTTACACCAAGAAACTAGTAGCACTTCCTTACAAGATACAAAATTCCAGCCTCTGGATCTCTGGGATGAGGGATCCATATATAGATGATTGCGAGACGTGAGTTAGCTTCTGAGATTTGATTAGTGTCCTCTCTTTGATAGTTCTTGATTCCACTTGGAGATTGATGATCTCTTACTCATCCCTGGGTGAATTCAGAGAGGCAAGTGTCACAGGAGAAGTTTCTGGAAGATTCCATGATCATCCACCTCACAAATTGACTCTGCCATTTGTCCACTCTCGCCCATCACACCCCACAGAAGGGATTTTTATTACGCATCGCACCTACCATGTGCATTTAGGTGGGATGCATCGCACTTTGACCATGGAGCAGGTGAGATGGTCCAGTTTTGACCAGTTTTGACCAGTTTTTCATGGAGAACTTTTGGGATCTTTTAGGGTGTGGAACAACACGTTTAGGGACTTAGGAGCCCTTGGTTTATGGACACGTTTGATTGGGGTCGTAGTGCACAAAAATGTCTATAACATTTTCCCCCTAAAGCATGAGGTCGTTAATCTTTTGATGTTTGGTGAAATGGTTTATCATGGGGATCCGAAGTTTTTTCGAGCTGGAAGGCGACTCGTAATAAGATACAATACAATACATTATCTTCATAATATTTTCATGATCTAGCTGAGGCGGGCATTCCCATGCTCAACTTTATAAATTCATTTTCATGTACATAAGATAGACAATCGTCTGTGTGCAGACTAATGATTCTGGTAGAGCCATCATCCCTTAGATTGGATGATTATCTGTGCAGCAATGATGTACATTTGACGTCTTAATTTTCCTGAATATATACCGTAGCTTGGATGGATGAAGCTAGATCCAGGGTCTTCAATCTTGTTTGATCTTCACTCAAAGTACAAGTCGATCCATGTGAGAGATGTTCTGGAGTCGAACATGGAAAGACATCACCTGATTACCAGCCAATGATGTAAGCTGTTAACAGGCGCGAGAGGAATCACCGATAATGATGATGACCCTCAAGGTACTACAGTACAATTCACGTGGTGTGAATAAGGGACTTGGTGTCGAACAACACGCAAAATCTTTCGGTCGAAGGCCATTGATGTAAACCTGTCGCCAGAAGTGAGAAACTTGCCATTGAGGCATGCAAGCTTCAAAGTACTAAAAGGGTTGTCCCTAAGTCGACTTCTTGGATAATGAGCTGATGTCGACAAGAAGTGACCCGCCGTAGGAGGGCCTTAATGAATCCCACATCTACGGCACGGAACAGAGTAAAGGATTTTGAAGGTGAAAACAATCTGATGATACAGGGTTCAGGGTGGCAGTCATGAAAGAATGAAGTGTAAATGTATTGCAATGGATGAGACACATGTGAATTCTCTGAGCGACTTCTCTTGAACATACCGGCGACACTGACATGATGGATTGGTATCGTTAACCCCAAATATGGATGGTGTGATGGACCAATGGTGATATGACCAGTGAACGGAACAACCCAACCCGACTTAGATGTGGAGTGAAAGTGTCATGTTCAAGAGCGACTTACTACCAATAAAGTTTCTTCAAGTTTTCTTCCCAATTTTTCCCTAGTCATTGCTGACTAGTACCTCTTTATTTTTGTCAAGATTGAGGAGGATAACATATGCTTGTTCTATAATTTTCCCTTCAGGCAAACCCATCGCTATGTTTTAATGAGCCTAGCGATAGTGAAACTCGTTCTTGTCTGTATGGACAAGTTTGTCGCTATTCGGTTTTAACGAGTTTAATGACAAAGATAACTCCATCCTTTTCAATTTTAGAGAGTCTAAAAGGGATGTAAAGAAAACTCCAATATTCCTTTTTCTTCTTATAATCCCGTAAGTCAGAAAAAGTATAAAATAATACAAAAGGGATGAATTTTCTATAATTTTAACGAGACGAACAAAACAAGCGCTCGATCTTTTTGTGTAATAATCCCTCAGGTCCAAAAAGATTAAAATCTAGAGGAGGGATAGCACTTCCGGTCACTTTAATGAGCTGTAGAGGCTAATTGCTCAACAATCTTTTCATATTTTACGATTCAGATGAAAAGAGCTTAAAGGAGACTCGTTTTCCGAGGAATGAGTGATAAATTCGGGTAGCAGCTGATTCCAGGTAAGGTTTGGAATTTTCCAATCACGGCAGTGTCACAAGGATGGCTAACAGGATCACTCTTCGTAGTTGTTCCTCAAAAAGGGTAAACAATCAAATGGAGGTGAATGATCGGCCAAAAACAGAGTGGAGGTGATGATGAGAACATGACCAAGGCTCAAAGTTTGATGATAATACATTCACGATGGTTATTTACCGGAAATTGGTTCATTTTTTAATGAATGAGCTTAAACTCTGGGGGAAACATTTGCTCATTGCTTATGTTTAATTTTTAACGAGCTTGAACTCCACATAAAAACTGCTCGATGATAATGGTCATTGATTTAAATTCACCGTTAATCACTCTGTTCCTTCAAAGATCGTACTGCCTATTCAATTTCTTCATCAAACCGATTAGAAACGAACAATATATGTTTCAAAATGAGTTAAAACACTAATATTTTACTCGAATTACGTGAAAAGTAATTTAAAAGTGGTTTTTACCCCTCATTTTACCATTTCATTTGAACTTGGTTTGTTGGAGCTCTGGAGGTGCTTTTCCCCCTTGATTTTCACCGGCTGATTTTGGGAGATTCTGTGGACGATTCTCAGCGCCGTCTGGACTAGGTAGGAGCTAAACCTGAGCTCTTCAATTGCATTCCTTCCTTTTTGAGTTCTGTGCATGTTTCCCTATTTTTTTGAGCCTCTGGGGTTTGAAAAATTCACCCTGGCTCCATCACACCTTTTCTATATCGAAAGATGTGATGCATCCCAGCTTAGCCATTGGCCAGTAGGGATGCATCCCACCCAGTACACTACTGGGGGTGCGATGGGTGCAAGAAGGGAAGTTTTTGCACTGTTTTCTCATGGAATTTTTTCCTTTTTTTTGCCAAATCAGGATCCTGACTCTTCCCTTGCTTGTTTTGTAGAGATTTATCGGATCAAAATGGTTGTTACATGGCGAGAACACGAGCATGAAGAAGAGGACATGCTTGCTCTACATGATCCGGTTATAGTAACTGCACTGCAGAACTGTGGCCTGCTGAAGTTTTTTCGCATCTCTAGCATGAGGCAACAAATCAACTTGTTGCAATATTTTCTCAATGGATGGGATCCTACCGACCAGGTGTTCCAGATTAGGGGCAAATCCATCCCCTTGACTGTCATGGACATCTAATTTTTTGACCGGTTTATCGAGGCGTGGTGCCTTTATCTCATTATCAAGTTTGGCCCGTGGGGGTGAACCCGTGACAGATTACATTCACCAGTATTGCAGAGAGGGATCTCAGCCAAGTAAGGACGGAAAGATAAATATCCGAGACGTCATTGAATGGCCCTTGAGGACCATTTTGTTCACTTTTGCTAGACTGGCTGGTAGTGCAGCTCTTCATGTTGCCAACAGGTCTTATATGCAGTATGCCTTGGAATGCCTTGAACCAAAGGTGTTCAACTGGTGTGATGCAGTACTCTCTGTGATGAAAGAACAATTGACCAAGGTAAAAAATGGAAGATTGAAGAACTTTGGTTATGGTTCTATTTTGACCACTTTCGTGTTGGAAAAGATCCCACTAATGTAGCCACAGTATATTCCACTTGATTTACCTCCACCGACTGAGCCACGGATGCAGAGATGGGTTGACTTCATGGCTCAACATGCGGGTCAGTCCCAGATTTTTTTCTTTGATACCTTATTTGAGTGGTTTAACCGTCAGCAGATGGTTTTTACAGAGTGTCCATATGCTGGTATGGATTTCCGGGGTGATCCGGATTTGGCACTGCCGGCTGGTGAGCAGTGGGGTGTCATAGGTAAATTATCTGACCATATTCCTGTTTATTGCTTTTCATAATGTTCTTATATTTTCTTTACTCAAGACTAATCAAAACTCATGTGCTCATGCAGATATTGGACCAGTTCGACTAGCAGTACGTCCGAGAGCGCTAGCTGCCGCTCCGGCAGGAGAGGCTGTGGGAAGGGCTATCCTTCGCGACCTTGATGTGGCTGAGACTCTTTCAGCATTGCAGGATCAGGTCGAGGGTCTCACTCTTGGTATTCTAGATGTGAGGACCGACGAGCTGCCTCTTAGGCTGCAGCGACATACTACTGGCGTGCCAAGTTGATGGACTCGACTTTTACGCATGATTGCACAGGTGGTGACTTGTTATCATCAGCACCATTAGACTAGGGTGCCCCCTAGAATCTTGAGTTGTGGGTCATCTGACCAATTTTTTCTTAGTTACAGAACATTATGTGGAAACCACAAATAGTTATATATGTATTTTTGATTTTCGGAGCTTTATTTTGGTTAAGTTATATCATCAGTTATATGATCCTGATGCAAATATTGATGAAATGCTTTTCTTTTACAAATCTTGCAAATGTCTATCTAACACATAATTTTCTAATGAATCAGTTAATGTGTTTAAGTTTCTGGAAATATGCTGATATTGAATAGAATCAAACTACCTTTCCAAAATCCTAACCCTTAGGAACATGTGATAGATAGCTGGATTTCGGACGGAGTAGATACCAATGAGTTGTAGGATGACGAGTTGTGAGTCTAGCCTGACGACAAGTCGGCGTATGGCATGTGTGATGGCATCAGAGAGGAGTTCTATCAATGCGCTATATTCAGCGATGTTATTTGTTGACCGACCAATACATACCCCTCTGAAACTTACTAACTCGATGTTTGGATCAAAAATGGCCTAGGCCGCAGAAGATAGGTTTCGCGAACTACGACTTGCTCCATCGGCATATCCAACAAATGATTCCAATAGGTTCGACATCTGCAACAAATGTAAAAATTGGATTACTTGACCAAAACAATTACCCTTAGCGAACACAAAAATGTAGCGAAAGCATAGGGGTTACTACACTGAATCATGCATAGTAACGCTTAAAGTACAACCCATTACGGGGTTACGCCAGTGGAATCCTGTCATAATCCATGAACTCGAAGGCCCCTTTTGCTAATACACGTTTAACAATATAGGGTCCGATCCAAAAAGACTTGAATTTACCTGCTGCCAATTTATCGGATTCCAGGTCATAAAGTAAGACCAAGTCACCTTCTGAGAAGACACGGGGTTTGACATTCTTGTCGAATTGTGCCTTGACTCATTTCTTATGGGCTTCATTAGCCAAAGTGGCATCACGACAGGTTTCATCCAATTGGATTAGTTCCAAGAAACGAGCATCCTCTTCTGAAGTTCCGAGGAGAAGGTCGACTGCGAGTTTGAGGGACGAGATTTCACATTGAACTGGTAAGATTGCTTCTAGGCCATACACCAGTTGAAAGGGTGTAAACCTGGTTGCATTCCTTACCGATCTTCGGTATGCCCACAAGGCTGAGTATAGGATCAAGTGCCAACTCCTTTTGTGGACTCCAATCATCCTTTGCAGCATCCGCTTCAGGACCTTGTTGATTGCTTCAACTTGTCCGTTAGCCTGCGAGTAATATGGAGTAGAGCTGTCATGGGACAACCCCAATTTGGAAGCCAATTCAACCATCATGTGATTGTGAAAATGCGATCCATGATCTGTGACTATGGCCTGTGGAACTCCGAATCTGGTGACTACATGATTGAAAAAGAAAAGGGAAGCCATTTCGCCGGTGTTGTTTAATGTAGGCATCGCCTCGGCCCATTTGGTAAAATAGTCTACCGCAACTATGATATACACATGCCCCCCGGTCGAGGTGGGGTTACATGTCATGAAATCTATGCCCCATTTGGCGAATGGCCCAACAACAACTACTGGTTGCAGGGGTGTGGGTGGTCTTCTGGTTTTGCTATCGAAAATTTGACATGCATGGCAACTTCTGACTGCGGTTATGCAATCTTTGAACATTGTTGGCCAGAAGTATCCTGCTCGAAAAAAATTTTGCGCTGTAGCATAACCAAATTGATGCCCCCCACACACGCCTAAATGCCAATCATTCAGGACTTTTTCGGCCTCCTCATGGGTGAGGCACCTCCTCAAAACTGTATCGACACCATGACGGTAAAGCGTATCATCGACGATCATGTAGTCTTTTGATTGGTATCGAATACATATTTTTTCCGAGAGAGAGGTATTAGACCTATATTTTTGGGTTTGGAGATAGATGATTATATCCTCATACCATGGATTTCTTGAAGATATCAGAAACAAAGATTCATCCACGATGGTTTCTCCGGATGTTTCATTGTTGGACGACGATGGGAGGTCGCATAGTAATTCCGTGAAAACCAGAGATTTCTCTGATTTGGATTTTACAAATTCCAGATCAAACTCTTGAAGAATTGCTATCCATTTTGAATATTTGCCCCCCAGCAACTGTCACGACAAGATATAAGTCATGGGGTTGCAATCTGACAAAGTAGTTTTTTGAAAAAGGACATAGTGTCGAAATCTTTGTATTGCTTGAATAGCTGCGAGAGCCAGATTTTCAACATAGGAATACTTGATTTTTGTATCATTTAAGTATCTAATCAAATAATATATAGGATGTTCAATTCCATTGTCTTCTTGAACTAAAACCATTGCGATGGTTGTATCCGCTGCAGCCAGATACAGGTTAAAGTCTTTTTGATAATCAGGAGCGTACATTAATGATGATTTTATTAGGGATTCCTTTAAAGCATCAAAGGAAGCTTGCGCGAACTGATCACAGATGAAGGGTACTTCTTTTTTCAATAGACATGTATAACCTTTAGCAAGTTCAGCGTAATTTGGAATGAACATCCTCAGAAAGTTTGCTTTCCCTTGGAGTTTCTGAATTTGAAGCAAATTTGAAGGTGGAGGAAAATTTATGATTTCCTGAACCTTACATGGGTCGAGACGAACCCCGTCATTTGAGACTACAAAGCCAAGCAAATGACCAGAACTAACACAAAACACACATTTGTGTGGATTGAGTCGTATCTTGTAGTGTCGGCAACGTAGAAATATCGCTCTCAAATGCTGCGGATGATCGATCCACTTTTGCGAATGAGCCAGAAGATCATTGAGATATGGTTGAATGATGTTTTTGATGTCATGGAAGGCATAATTCATTGCCCTCTGAAATGTTGCCCCTACGTTCTTTAAACCAAAGGGTAACTTGCGGTATGCAAATGTGCCCCACGGACAAATAAATGCAGTCTTTGACTGGTCCTGTGGGCGGATATTTATTTGATTGTACCCAGCGAATCCATCCATAAATGAAAAGATTTCACATCTGGCGCATTCATCAATTATCTGGTCAATAAAGGGTGTAGGGTAGTTGTCTTTTGGACAAGCTTGATTTACGTCCCTATAATCGACACACACTCTAATTGTTCCTTGTTTTTTTCATTACAGGAACAATGTTCGATACCCAATCAGTTAGAGGAACCAGGTAAATAAAACTAGCATGGAGAAGTTTTTCAACTTCTGCCTTGCTAGCAACGGCTTTCTTGGGGACTTGTCGTAGCCGTTGTCGTACTAGTTTGACATCTAGATACATATTTATTTCGTGTTCAACTATACTCCAGTCAATGCTTGGCATTTCATCATATGACCAAGCAAAGACATCTCTGAATTCATGAAAAAGAACTTTGTATATTTCCAGTTCTGAAGGAGAACAACATTTGCCAACATAAATATTCTCTACAACATCTATTTTGGTCGAGATATTTATGGTGATATTCTCTTCGATATTGGACAAGTTTCGCTCGGAATCCACCATGTTTACATTATTTGATAGGAAATAAAAAACTGAAGGATGATGAAGGTAATCAGGAGTATCTTCTTGACAATCCAGAAGATGGGAATGTTGGTGGTAATCTTCCCATGGTGCCCCGTCAATTATCATTGACTGAAAAATTCCTTCGTCTGTGTAATGTACTTGTGACCAAGGATCTGAAGGGGTGCCATATTCCTTAGACCTATCTATCCAAATGCTTGATGAGCGTTGATTTGGGTTTTCCTCCCAAGCCTAAAAGATGGATTGCTACAATATTTCTATTGAGCTTGGAGGCAATACCTGCAGATGATCCATGCTAATATCGTTTTTTGAGATCTTTTGAATAGAAGATATCATATTGTAGGTTCCTACCATCGCCACTTCCGCCAGATTGATTTCTGGTGGGAGGGCAAAAGTCCCCATTAGTATAGGGTCTTTTAGTAGGCCTACTCCGATATTTTGAAGCGAATGGGGGCTTGCATGGATCATTGGAATGCTTCCCGTAACTTGGGCACTATTGGGGAGAAATGTTTGTTCGTCGACGATTGTAATTCCCCCTTGAAAGGGAAATCCAATCTTCTTGAAGTAGGTCGACACAACCACAGCCATAGCATATATCTAGGGCCTTCCCATTAGGATGTTGTAATTGAGGTTTCCGTCGATTACTTCAACATCTATTTCTACTGTTTTCCCCCCCATTTCAACTTGCAAGTTACTTAAAATCCCATATGTGGTATATGTTCGTCCATCAAATGCTTTTAATGTCGTCGAAGATCGTGACAAGGTTGGAGATCCTAGAGTTTTCCAACAACTCATCGACATAATACATGTAGATGCCCCCTCATCAATAATTGTTTGATGAACAGTTTTGTTGAGGGATTTCACTTGAATGAGGAAAGCTAGTTGAGCTGGTAACTGAGGATCATATCCTTTGTGATTAAAAGACACAAGATTAGAATCCTTTGGGTCAATCCCACCTATTGCTGATAATAAAGCCTGCTTTTGGGAGGGGCAATTTTGCAATACCTCAAGTGTCGACATAACGGATGGCGATTGGGCCAGATCTTCCACTATATTATAATGTTGTGCTACTCTAGCATGAGGATTAAATGTCGACTTGTGTACTACTCCTTGTGGCGGTTTTATGGTTAGCTCTGGAATGATGGGCAACATAACTTCTGTCGAGGTTGTTGTCGAACTACTAGGTTGATCTTTATCCTTGTTGTTCGACAATTGTGGATTCCCGTAATCTCTATTCCTTGTCGTTATCAAAGCATCATTTTGCTGCTTTGAAACCGACAACATCAGCACTTGGGACGGGGAAGCATTATCACTAGCAACCAGATTTGTTCCTGGATTTGGAAACGGATCAGTTAATACCACCGAGGTTTTTGAATTCTTGAAGAATTTTTTAATCTCAGCTTTATATGCACAATCTCTTATCCAATGATCCTCATCACATATAAGGCATGGACGATTTGGTTTCTTATCTCCAGAAGGGTTTGTATAAGATTTTTCAGGTGATGATTCCTCCTGTTTCTTCTTCTTCCCTTTGTTTTTCTTCTTGCCTCCTAGTTGCTTGGTTTCTTTTCCTTTGTCAGTTGAGACGGCATTTACTTCCGAGGTGAGAAGTTCCTCATTTGCATTTTGACTAGAAATATTACGGGCCTTTTTAGATGTAGCCTTCGTTGATTTCGTGTCTGTCATACCAATCACGCTATCGTCAACATAAGAGTCATTGTTCGATTTAGGAGGAGGAGGAATGAAAAATTCCAATCTGGGAGCGTCAGGGATTTTATCATAGAGCGTGCCAGACTAAGTATAAATCAAGTCTAAATATTGCACACGAGCAATAACTTGCTCTTCAATGATGACTCCTCCCTTTGCCACATCTTCTGTAATGGAAGGTAATAATGACTTGATAAACCATTCAGCTAAAAGCTGATCAGGAATGTACGTTTTTACCATTCTACGACGACGTCGGCACTCATGAATATGATCAGATATGTGAGTGGCCGTCGTTTTCTTGAAATTGGTAAGAAGTTCTGTTCCCGTTTCGTACCTTATGGGTAACTGAAAATGGGTTTAAAAGGTTGTGGCTAGGGTACTGAAGTTATCAAACGAAGCTCTTGGTAATTCGATATACCATTTTGCTGCCGGACCAGTTAACATTCTCTGAAAAAGGCGAAGCCTAGTCGAATCATCATTTAGGGTGTTTGATGAACACCACAGATGAAAGGTCATCACATGATTCGATGGGTCTTCACCCGGATTTCCATTAAGTTTAGGAATATCTGATGGACGTTTATACGGAATCACTAGCCACCAAGGGGCATAAGCAATTGGATCGTTCGTTAGCCGATTTAGAGCCGGTAACTCTAAAGTCGCCACGAAGGGTAACTATTGATTTAGGTTTGGCAAAGCATACCCAGGATAAGATGGAATTGCCTGAGAAATTGTTCTTTGCATACCAACATAATGCATTTGATGCTAGTAACTTTGGTAAGGTTGATGGGCATAACCATTATAGAATCGTTGATTTTGACCATTTTGAATATACGGCTGCCCATTATTTGCAAATATTTGTTGCTCAGATCCTTGGTAAGCTTGTTGGAATTGCGGTTGTTGATATTGCACCAGCCATGGTTGTGAAGCCATGTGTTGTTGTCCAATACTGGCTGTTTGACCAAGATGAGGGGTAATTGTACCCGTTTGGGCTTGTGTCATTCCACTAGTTGGCGATTGTGCTTGAGTTGTAGGGATAAGAGGTTGTTGCATTACGACCTAAGAAATCTGAGGTTGGCATACAACAGGCAACGCTTTTACTTGCGACATTGTCACAATAGCAGGCATAGTTGGTATATTTGATATAGGTAAACATTGTTACATGGAGTATACAACTCTTGGTTGTTGAGGCAGTATCGGCACCCAACCGCTAGATGTAATTCCAGCGTAACTTGAATTTTTTTGTGAACTCTCGTATGGTTGTTCTCCCAGAGGAGACAATGAAAGGGTATATTTCCCCCCATACGGCGGTAATCTGGTACTCAAAGGAATGATTTGCCCTTGAGGACCAGATTGCCCAAATTGACACCATGAAGGATCAATTTGCTGAGAATCAACATAAGAGCTCCCGGATATTATTCCGGATGAACAAACGGGAATGGACAATACTGTCGAAATAGCCTCTGAGTGGGCCCCATCTAGCAATTGAGAGCTAGTTGGGACAGATGGTATGTCGGCAAACATTGTTGGAGTGACAGCATGAAGTTCTGTCGTCGCTGTGTCAGATGACACAGTCCTAGATGTCAATGGTTGTTCAGACATTTCTAGTCTATCCAAACGATTTCCTAGTGATTCTACAGGAGCTTCCGATAATGGTAGACTAATTTCTAATGGAGAAGGATATAGGGTGATCCCGACTCCTAATTGCAATGGAGTACTAGATGGAGGATCCTCCAAAATCTCTTTTATAGCAATCAAACCAGGTGGAAGAGGTAGACCATTAGGTCCGTAAAATATTTCTGGTGTCGAAGAAGGTATAGATTCTGCAACGACAGTTGTTTGGGGAATAACACCTTCCGAATTAGCTGTAGATGGAGCTGGTTCGATAATACAAGTGTTTACCTTCACACTAGGATCAGCTCTACTATCCTTTGGTGGCTGCGGAACTTCTTCTGTAAAGGCAGGGATACCAAAAATGTTTGGAGTAATCAGAGTCTCCGATGGTGTCAGAACACTTGTTCCAACTTTACCAGGGGATTTTGAACCAGTTAAACGAGTTCGCTTTGTCCGTAACAGTTTTGATTTTGGAGACAAAGACGGTTGACTCGTAAGCCTCTGCGAACGATGAGGTTTCAATTGATTTTCTTCCACGATTTTGGATTACTCAATCAACTAAAAATCAAGGGGAAATATGTTTTCGAACTAGATGAATTTTAGACTCTTTGACACAACTTGTTTTTTCAATTTTTAAGAGTCGATAAAAAACAAAATATGACTCTAGTCACCTTCGATTTTGAATGAGCTTGAAGTGACAAGTGCTCAGATGGACCTTTTCCTTTAAGGAGTCTGAAAAGGAACGAAAGAGACTACTCTAGAAGTCTAGATAGAGGGATTACCAAACCAATTGGAAAACTGCATAATACTTTTTACGGTATGACAGTCAATCTTCCCGAATGCTGTGTTCAGTGCATTGCGATCGATAGGGTGGCAGACATGGCTTCCTATGGATAAAGGATATATCCTATTGTGGTCTCCTAATATATATTCGATGGTACGTGGGAGCACAAGTCCATACTGGCACTTGCCATCTCAAAGTGGAGGAATCACCCAACCAGCAATGAAAACAACAGTTACCAGGCTTTATGACGCCGGAATACATCTCTAGCCTAGACTTCTAAATGCTGTGCGTTAGGTTCCAAAACGTTTTTAGATTCATTAAATTTATTTTATAGTTGATCTTGTTTAAGAAATTTTCCTTTCAGGTTCACCGCGTGATGTATATATACAATTCCTAAAATGCAATCTATGATGATAAACAATCGTTTAATCTTCTTTTTGCAATGAAAATCCTAGATACTAAAGAAAGAGCGATGATATTCTTTCAACATAGAGCAGAGAGCACACACTATATGCACTGTCCTAAATCAAACCAACAAATAGTCTAAATGCAAATGCACATGCATGTATTTGTTTTCATCCTTCTTAATGTGTGAATGATAAAAAGAAAGCTAAGTGCAAATCTGAATTATTTTTCAAAGTGACATTACTAACAAGCTTATTTTCAAGACAAAATGAAGACAATGACGACACTTTGCGATTTGGAATTGAAAAATTTCTTTCGGCACTTGAAAAAATACTAATTCAAATCAAAGACAAGAGTAACAGTGTAATCGACTATCAAGAACAATCAGATTCTCTTCTATGACTGAAAACGACGCTTGCGACACTTCCAAATCAAGAAACGACAGTTCAATTACGCTACTTCTTTGTAAAACAGAACTGAAAATGGCTCACAATACATAAAAACATTTATAGTTCTTTGCACAATGGAGGCGGAATAATGGCAAGGAAGGGGGTTTCCACAAAGGTATACTGACTACAAACAACACAACTCCTGAATAAAGCTGAAAAGAGTGAAGAAAAACCAAAGTCTGGAGGCAAAATTAGCCTTCTCTGACCATCGCACCTGTTACATAGGGATTCCAGTATGCATCCCACCTACAACACACGGGAAGTGTGATGCATACTGATATCCTTGAAGAGAGGGTGCGATGGTATAGTGCGAGACTTTTGATCCAATTCTTGATCACAGTTTGCAGCACAGTTTAGGGATTTAGGCCGAGCAAGTGATAATCAGTAAATAAATCACAGGGGTAGATCTAAGGAGGTTACTAGAGCCACCACAAGGGAAATTAGGATGTTTACAAATCAATTGTTCAGTTTATAAACAAAACCCGGAGATAGACTGAAGCATCATTGATCTACTTTTCACTTGCATAGCAAATGTAGTTCGAAGGCTAGCTGGCTTGACTTCAGGCTCCGTCTATAAGTTTATAAAACAAACAAGTATAGAAAAGCAAACAAGTTATTCGGTCCCCAGTGGAGTCACCATTTTGTTATCGAGAAATCTAGTGTCCATGCAGAGCTACTAGTCCCACTAAGACTCGTAGCTATCTTAGAAACAAACAAAATAAAACTACTTTCGTTTTCCTTTATGAGAAATAGATAAGAGGGGAACAAAGGAGACCAACCTCTATCTTGCGCTTGGTTCCTTGCTTGATTCCTCTCCCTTCTGATAGATCTTTGCCACTCACTTTCTCGTCTACCCAGCTTGAAAGAGCACCTGTGGAATCAAAGCAGCATAAAACTATCCAAGAACAGAGATCTACTATCACAAACAATATAGGACCAGATATATATTGGCCACACAAATGCATATATCATCAATCATACAATATTGTGGAGGAAAACTTGAATAGCTTTATTAATATCAAGAATAGAAAAGAGGATTACAACCAATTGTTCTGACCCAACATCATCCTCTCAGCAACAAAGCCCTTCTTCACCTCATGAAAATCTTAGATCACCCAACACTATGATGTTACACCAAGAAACCAGCAGCACTTCCTTACAAGATACAAAATTCTAGCCTTTGGATCTCTGGGATGAGGGATCCATATATAGATGATTGCAGGGAGGTGAGTCACCTTCTAAGATTTGATTAGTGTCCTCTCTCTGATATTTCTTGATTCCACTTGGAGATTGATGATCTATTACTCATCCCTGGGCGAATTCAGAGAGGCAAGTGTCACAGGAGAAGTTTCTGGAAGATTCCATGATCATCCACCTCGCAAATTGACTCTAACATTTATCCACTCTTGCCCATCACACCCCATAGAAGGGCTTTTCAATATGCATCACACCTCCCGTGTGCATTTAGGTGGGATGCATCGCACTTTGACCATGGAGCAGGTGAGATGGTCCAGTTTTAACCAGTTCTGAGCAGTTTTTCATGGAGAACTTCTGGGAGATGATGTAATCAGCTAACCTTGTCCTTTTAGGGTGTGGAACAACAATTTTAGGGACTTAGGAGCCCTTGGTTTATGGACATGTTTGGTTGGGATCGCAGTGCCCAAAAATGTCTATAACACTCAGCGGGCCTCTGTCTCTCTCCTCCAGGGGGCCATGTGGAAATCTCTGATTCATCCATCGAGCTGAAATGGTAGCTGACATCAATGATGATGTGGCAAGTATGGATGATGACATGGTGGTGGACATATGTCACTCATTTTTGGCATTTTTAGGGGTCTAATGGGGTTGTTTCTAGGTACCATGTGGCACCACCCACAGGGTGACACGTAACAGTGTTGACTTTAGCAGTGACATCACCCATCACAATTGACGATCAATGATCACACAATGTAAAGCTTTCTCTTCCACTGAATCTCCTTCCTAAATGCAATTGCAAGAAGAAAAAGGTCGTATTGGCTTGATGGGGCCTGACCCAGGTTCAGCGCCAATTAGCCAAACAAATCCCTACATTACTGGCCCTTTTAGCATCAGCCCGCGGAGTGTGGACCGAAGTCTCACCCGAAGCAGTATGTGGGCATGATGGAACCATGTTTCCACACCCTAAGATGGTTGTGATGTTGTTTGATCTCTTTTATCCCTACCTTCGTGTAGGTGATCTCGCTCTAGGGCTTGAAAGAAAAACCCTTTATTCTAGCTTCAATACCTTCGTGAAAGTATACGATCGATCTTCGCACAGCCCTAACCTAGGGCTTAGGTACTTTCGCGCTATTATGGTTGCGCGACATGCAGATTCCTCAAATGCCCTATGTGATTTGTGGTGAGCTCCAGTATTGCAGCAATAATGCTGCAACTCTTGGGGCTTCCTTCTTTACTTTTATCAACCCGGTAGTTCATAACAAACTTGGAAGCGACGGTGTTGTATGCACAAGCACTAGCTCTTACAGCAGGCTGTCACTTGATCAACTCCGCCAAGTTCGCTAGGAGCTTTAGCCAGCTTCTATGAGTTTCTCACAAGAAGCTTTTAACTGTGATGAAAGAAAGCTAACTCTACAGAGGCTATTCCATTTGCAGAAAGAGAATGAAAAACGCAAACCCTAGCAAACCCTAGTTTAGCCACTAACCCTAATTTTGCAAGAAAAGAGATGGAAACTAATGAAATGAGTGCCATTGACTACTGAAAAGGTAAATTGCATTTATTCAAGCTACCTCTAAAATGAAATGAGAAGAAATCATCTTTTTGTATTTTTGAGTGTTTTTATGTGAAATTATTATGCTTGTGATCTATCTGGTTGTGACTGTACAAAGGTTTGGTGGCAAAGGAAGATGGAGTTGGATTTTACAGAGGATGAGGAAGGTGTGGAGAGGTCCTAAGAAGCCCCTAGTACCCTTATGAAAACTTCAATTGTGATTAGACTTCGAAAAATCACTCATAGGAAATTCTACACGATGCTGCAGGGGATCTACAGAAGGTTCTATAGGAGGAGGCCGAGAGCTATTTTTGGAGTTTTCAAGGTGGAGAAATGATGGGAAAGAGGAACTGAAGACTGGATGAAGGTGTTGGGGTGTCTAGAACTTGTCAAAGAATATCAGGGACGAATGTGATGGTTGGATTTGTTCAAATGGTAAGAAGGCAACTTTATGGAAAGAAACGCAAAAATTAGGGTAGAATGGCGAAATGCTGTGAATGAGTTAGGAAATCTATGAGGAGTGAGACAGTTCTGGCTATTTCAAGGATGCATGGTGATCTAGGAGGTCCTGCAATAGATCTGCATAAAAACTAATCAGAGGAAGAACTACTATACCATGAAAACAGAGCTTTTTCTATCTTGACCTAATTTCTAACCTACAAACAAAAAATGCTAATTAGTAACCTATGAATAGAAAAGCATGCAAGAGAACTATGGTAGAAGAACAAAAATGATCTAAGCAATTGAATCTAAATTAATACATCAATCTTTCCCAAATCAAGTTAGCACACTAGCAATTGCATGGAAGAGCAAAAACTGTGTTTTTTGTGGCAGCAATAGTGCCTTGACCTCAAATGATAGTCCCGGGAAGAGAGAAAGGAGAGCAGGACCTGCTATTGGCCTTTTTGAATCTTATTCTATCACTAAAGTAACCTACTTGAGCAACTAAAACAAAAACAACTATACTAACCATCAAAAGCAACCTAATCTAACAAAGTAAAGTGAATCTATGCAACAAAAATTAACTGATGAACTGAAGAAAAAACATATAAGTACACAAAGGAGGTGTTGGGCAGCTTGGGTTGGGCCCTAACCCAAGAGCTTCAACCCTCTGAAAGAGATCAATGCTCGCTCAAAAACTGTTTCATCTTCATTTATCAAAAATAACAGTTACATCACATAAATTGTTCTGAAAAAGAACTCAAAAATAAGTTGATCAATGTGTTGCACAAAAGTGTGAAAATCTACTAAGAACTGACTAAAATCGAACTAAAAAAACTGAGGCCCTAAGCCCCCCTATTTATACAAATGGAGTCCCACAACATCCCTCCTAAAATCAAGGAGCTCGGCTTCCCAGAATTGGAGATAAACAATAGTCCTTCTTTACTTACTCGGCTGCCCCTTCGAAAGTGGACCTTTGTGCTCTGAGTTTCTGATGGAGAATTCGAGGTAAGAATTCATAAATGAAGGGGACACCCTCCTACAAATCCTCTCCCTTGTTCTTCCTCGAATTTGGCTACCAAATGCTCATTAAACCTTTGATTTTGTCTCAAGATTGACCAAAAATATACATAAAGCACACATTAGACTTTTTGGCATAATGACTAACCCAATTCACTCTATTAGCATAAATATAATAAAAAACATGCAACAAACTAATGAGAATAGTGGATTAAGTCAAATTAAGAGGCAAAATGAGCCCATATAATTACCCATTTCTGGGGCTCATCATCACTCCCTACTTAAGGTGTTGCTCATCCTCTGAGCAACTAATCTATCTCTTCATCCTTGATGGCTTTGATGGATTCCCTGACATCCCATCCTTCTGATGTGATATCGTCCTCTTTATCATGGAATCTTCCCTTTCTATCCATCTCCTCCCACTATTGTCTTTCTTCTTCCTCTTTTTCCTCTTCTCTTGTCTTCTCTGCCTCTATTAGCTTTGCTTCCTCAAGCTCTGTTTTGGTTTTCTTCACATCTTGTTTAGTTTCTACCTTCTCTGCTTTAGTCTTTTTCTTCTCTGGTTTAGTCTTTTTTCTTTTCTGTTCTAGGTTTCCTCCTTTCTACTCTAGTCTTTTTCTTCTCTGTTTCAAGTTCTTCCTTCTCATCTTCTGTGTTTATTTCCTCCTCTGTTTTAGATTCTTCCTTCTCATCTTCTATTTTTATTTCCTCCTCTGTTTCAAGTTCTTCTTTCTCTATTTTGGTCTTTTCCTCCTTTTCTGTTTCCTCCTCATCTTTTGTGTGGGGTTCCTCTTCTTCAAATTGAGTGTTCTTTTCTTCTTCATGGATTTCCTTCTTAGCTTCCCCTTTTTGTTCCTCCTCTTCACTTCCAGATGGACTAAGGTCATCAGTGAGAGTTTTTATATCATCCTCTTTAGTCATGTTCCTAAAAATATCCCAGGCTATGGGGATTGTGAAAGTGTGAAGGGCATCCTCCACCAACAATTTAATTAGCCCATGGTGAGTCAATTGGTCTGGAACCCCTACCTTCAATTTGGTGCTAGATTCTATTAAGGATTGGAGGAGAAAATATGGAATACTGAGTTTTATGGATGCAGGAAGGCCCATGCCATATCTTAGTTCATGTAACAGTCTAAAACGATACTCATAAACTATGTTGTATCTTCCTTCATAGGAGATATATTTCATGATCTGATAACTGACCTCACCCCATGGATAAGGTATACTTGTCCTCCTGATGCCATTCTTATCCTCTACAGGATGCTCATCTGGCTGGAAGAAGGTGTTCTTGGCAACTTGACCCAGTGGTTTTTATTCCTTACTCTAGGGTAGTCCAAGTGGGAGACCGATAACCCTGCTGATGAATTCTAGGGTGATTTCTATAGTGAGACTCCTGAGACTGACAGTGGCATGAGTTTTTGAGTGAGGTGTCAAAGACAAGGCAAATTTCTCTGTTACTTCTTCATCATACCCATGAAGCTTTTCAAAGAAGGGCATCCAATTTTCTCTAGTAAAGAGGGCTACCACCACTGGGTGTTCATGTAGCTTGATTGAGTTCAGAGGTTCCTTCCTCATAAATCCCCCTGTCATGATGTTTAGAGTCTTCTGGAATATCTCAGGTGAAGAGGGAGACAACAATTTTCAAAAATCAGGAAACAGAGAAAAAACTATGTTTTTCTTTAAGAAACAGGCAGTTTTTTTTTTTTTTTTAATGCAATTATTCTTCTCTGCAGGCTTAATTCTTCCCTAAAATTGCATCATTCACTGTATATGTCAGTATCCAAGGTGGATAAGGAGACAATACTTCTTTTTCAGAAATAGGAAACAGATGAAAACTGTGTTTTTTCCAAGAAATAGCCATAGTTTTGAATGCAATTCCTCTCCTTTTTCAGGCTTAATCCTTCGTTAAAATTGCATCATTCGTATCTGTGAAAAATGGGGTGAAGAAGATACAACACTTCAGAAATAGAGAATAGATGAAAACTGTGTTTTTCTTAAGAAGCAGGCAGAATTCTTTGAATGTAATTCCTTTCCCTTTTCAGGCTCCATTCTATCTTACAACCACATCACCCCTTGTATATATGAAAATGCAAAGTGGGTTTGCACCTAGCCTACCTCTTCGAGCCCAAATTTGGATGGGAATCCCATTTTTTCTTCTACAAGACTGCTCACTGGTCCTCCTGTAGAATGCCAATAGCAGAAAAATGGCTGAAAACAATAGTGGATGATGATTTCGAGGTTATGGTGGTGGTATAGAGCTTACTGTAGCTAAGTGGACGAGGATGAAATGGAAGAAAAGGTGGTGAAGGAGTTTAGAGGAGGCATACTTATGTTTTCTTTGAGATATTTCCATTGATGGTGAGCTGGCAAAAATGTGTGTTGGAATTATTTGGACTATTGGTCCCTACTTTAGTGTCATCATGAAACCTTATGCTTTCTGTCTGCAATCACCTCCCATCTATTGCATTGGAGTTTAAATAGCCACCACTACCTGTTTTCAGATTTTCATGAGTTGACTAGACACGTGCAATGTGAACTTCGGCTGAGCACTATTTGAACTAGACGAGGGTGGCCAGTTAGTTGGCCACGAATCTACTTTAATTGCAACCATCTCATTTGTCCATGCAGTTTTTAAACTATACCCATGCAACAGAGGAACGAGTTTAGTCACTTACCTGTTAGTCGAGAATTGTGTGCTGCCGTGTTGTTGCATGCTTAGGCTTTGGTGTTCTATCCATGGATTTCTGCTGTTGGCGCTCATGGCTTTTGGATTGGTGGATCAGCTTCCTTGTACAGGTGATCTTCAATCAGGATCCTGCTCCTTACACATTCTACACATCTGTGGCTACACCGATTCTGCTTCTGGAGCTTGATTTTTAAGGGTATCAGCTGCTATGCTTTGTTTTTGTCTGATGTGTGACTGTTTTTCTTGTGCAGGCATCCTCTGGTTGGATCTAAGCTGCAGGAGTTTGCTTCAACCTTCAGATTTGCATGCTCATTCTGCTGATGCTAGATTTTAATAGGATAGTGACTTGTTTTGTCCATATCTCCCAAATGATAGAATGGATTGACCTGAAATTTTTTGAGCATGTTTCCATCATCATTATGCACCTCCCATAGAAAAATTGTGGTCAATGGATGTATGGATTTCAAGAAAAACTGAAAATGACTGAAGGTGATGGAGGTCAATTTCTTAGAAACCATGCACTGGAATTGGCTGAAATTGCTTGGGCATGTTACTATCACCCATATGCATCTCCCCATGAAACAGGTTTTTAAATGGATGCATGGATATGGAGAAAATACAAAAATGGCTGAAGGTGATGGAGGCTGATTTCTTGGAAACCGTGCATTGGAATTGGCTGAAATTGCTTAGGCATGTTGCCATCATCCCTATAAAGCTCCCCATGAAACAATTGTTTAAATGGATGCATGGTTTTCAAGTTAGGCAAAAAAAAAATTTCTGCTCTCTGTATTTTTGTATCAGAGCATTCTGCAGTTTTTTGGACAGTAAGAAAAAAATGAGCTTGGGCTGTAATGCAAACTTGGAAATGATGGAAGAGAGGTTTGAAGATTGTAGGAGGATTTATAAACCCTTTATGAAGCTTCCCTTTTCCTCAAACCGCTTTTAAAATCCATTTTTGGCTCTCTGTAATTTCTATAGGAGCCTCCTGTAGAAAACACAGTTTTCGGAAAAGAAGCACAGTGAGGTGGAAAGAATGTCAAGAATGATGGAGAAAGGTGAGGGAAGGTAGGATAGGTGTTGTCATTGCTTTCAGATCTTTCTTGGCACATGCTGCTACTTCCTGAAGTTCTCCTGCAAGCCTACAATACAACTGGAAATTCATTTTTCTTTTTCTTTTTCTCATTTTTTTTTTGAAAACAACTAGGGCGCCTCAAGGAGGTTTTCACCCTAATTGCCTACCCTGGGCGCCTCCAAGGGAGGTTTTCACCCAGGGATATTATTCTCTTTTTATTTTCTCTTCTTTCCATCCCATTTACCACCTCATGGAGGTTTTAAATCAATGAGCCAATCTGAGGTGCCTCCGAGGAGGTTTTCACCTTAGTTTTTTATTTTTTTTTCTTATTTTTCATTTTTTTTCTCTACCCTACCTTACTTGAAGAACAAAATCATTTTAAAGTATAAGAATACTTCCAATGGAGCCATGTGCACATCGAGATGATATACAAAATAATGTGGAGGCTTAAAATATATGCTTTGACATGTATCCAGATTTCAAAGACCAAATGATTTGACTTTGAAGGGATCAAGCATAGTCGACGAAGAGAGTACTGCTGCAACTTAATGACTATATAGAACCATATTTGAATATAGTTGTGATGTCCTTCATCCTTTTGCTGATTTGGATCATTCTTCATGTCTTCTTCTATCATGACCTTCACACCTTCCTCTTTTTGCTGATCTTTCTCTAGAATAGATGGAGGATTTGATGGTAACCATGAGGGAGCTCTCTCGATCTCTGATTTTGACGTCTTCTCTTCATCAAGTGCAACCCATGATCCTTTTATCTTCTCTTTTTAATCTTCTTCTACTGGATGTGGTCCTTCAATGCTATCAATATAATCTCTTTTTTGCAATACTCTTCCTAAGTTATGGTGAATATCATTGAGCTCAAGAGGAGTTGTTTGGAAGTGTTGTACCTCAACATTGTAATTTGGTTGAGCTACTTCAATGTGCGGGGTTGGAAATGGTGGTACGGGAAGTTGAGTGGGAGTGTATATTTGAGATGGATGTGGATGGGATTGTGGTTGGGCAGGTGGTGGAGGCAAAAGAGCGGGAGGAGAGTTGTACTGGGGCCTCCACCCCTGATGAGGTGCATTCCACTGAGGCTGTGGCTGATTATAAGAGTGAAAGGGATGAGCAACTGGTTGAGCATGGTTTTGAGATGGATATGACCAACGAGGGGGTGTGGACCAGGAAGGATGAGCAACGGGACCATAAGAAGGCATGGAAGTGGCTTGATTGGTGTTGTAATAGGTCTGGGATGTCCCTTGCATTCCCTGCTGGTAAGGTCTAGGTCCATGCAGCCTCCTTTGGTCTACATAATACATCTATTTAGTGACTTTTGCAGCCCCTTGGTATACATATTTAAGTCTGGGCAAGGAAGGGCATTTGTTTGTAGAATGTTTTTCTTCACAAGTTGAACAAATCTCTATGGAGTTCAATGGGCATTCATTCCTAGGATGCCTCCTAGTGCATCTAGGACAAAAAATGGCCAAGGCCCTCTCTACTTCCTCTTGTTTTCTTTTGATATGCATGGCAAGGATCTGCTGCGTCTCGCTCTTGAAATCTTCCAGTCGATTCTCAAATTCACTTCTAAGAGATGAGTTGGAAGAAAAGGTACTACTCCCAACATTTCTGTTTTCAGCCATTGGCTCGAGAGGAATGTTTTCTTCTTCTTCTTCCCCTATAGGTTCTTCAGATATGTCTGGCTGTTACCTAAGGGTGTTTCTTGATTGCAACCACCGAAGAAGAGAGAATGTTGGCTGTGTGAAGCAGTGAGGGTGTTGGGCAAACATTTTCCTGAATTATCTTTACTCCTCCAAGGCATGAAAGGAAATCTTTTTGGTGATTTTTGTTTTTTTCTGCTTGTACTTGCAAAACTAAAATGGATTGAACAACAAATTGCAACTCACAGAAATGAACTTGTTGAAATAAAATTGCAAAATTGAAATAAAAGCAAGGAAATGACTAATCTACGTTTGTTGAAATGGAAATTGCAGAATTGAAATGAAAGAAGGAAATGAATAATTTACGCTTGCTGAAATGGAAACTGCAAAATTGAAATGAAAGCAGGAAATGACTAATTTATGCTTGCTGAAATGGAAATTGCGGAATTGAAATGAAATCAAGAAACGACTAATCTATGTTTGCTAAAAAGGAAATTACATAATTGAAATGAAAGCAGGAAATGACTACTCTACGTTTGTTGAAATTGAAATTGCGGAATTAAAATGAAATAAACTATTTAGCAGAATGTTGCAGTAGAAAATAGAAGAAAAAAAGTAATCGCAAAATACTCTGACGCTTCCCCGGCAACGATGCCAAAAATATGGTGAGCTCCAATATTGCAGCAATAATGCTACAACTCTTGGGGCTTCCTTCCTTACTTTTATGAACCCGATAGTTCATAACAAACTTGGAAGCGATAGTGCTGTATGTTAGCACCTAAATGTGCCCTAGGTTGAAGGAAGGAAAATTCAAGGTAACCACAAACCACGCTCAGTCTGGTAGCTAGCCCTATGAGAACAGGAGAGGGCTCTCTCCGAGTCACGCTCAGTGAATGGATAAACAAAACAGTCTGAGATGACTTACAATGAAATATTTATCTTAGGCTAGTAAGTGAATATGGATATAAGAAACAATTTTCATGAATGACCAAGCTTCTGCGATGGTATGGGACCAACAGTCAACAAAGAATAGAGAATTTAATACAAAGGCAAAGATTACTTCGTGAGGCAAGGCAGGCGGAAAGTGTAGTAATTTAGTTTGAAATAACGCGGGATGGAGAGATTGTTTAGGAGAGTGAAAAGGGCATAGGAACATGAATCCTTTTCAACAGAAGAAGAACACTGAACATGAAATTTTCCCATAGGCAGAGCAATAAAATTGAATTCTACCTTATCTAACTCAAAAAATTTCACTGGAAATGAACATGAATTGAATTATGAAACATAATGAAATACATATGAAAACATAAGAGACACATTTGCTACACTCACAACCACATGAATCTCATGAAACAGAGCCGTTGCCTTTCATTAATTCTCTGTCAAAATATACAGTGAAGAAGCAGAGTTTCTTTCCCATAGTCTCCCTGAAGTTATAATCTAACCAACCCTTTGCAAATGGTTTACATACAATATATAGAATGTGCCATGAAGAGATAGATTTCCCAAGGTTTGGGGAGTTACTCGAATCATTACAAAATGGAGATGAAGAGCCAACCATCAGCTACAGGTGCAGCGTTACAAACATGACAAATGGCTTGGGTGACCGTTTGCCTTCCTTTTCCACTTGGATAGAAGCCAATCTGGAGATAAAATACTTTAAATGGAGCCTTAGGTGCCAAAAAACTAAAATTTAGATGAGCGGACCCACTTGGAGAAGTTGTGAATCGAAATTTCACAAAACGGAAGCAAATTTGGCAATTTTTCCTGTGTGCGTCGCGCCATTTTCTCTGTGCACCGCACTACTTTGGATCTTGATTAGAGGCAGTGGTAGGTGTCAAAAATGTGCCCAAGTGTGCTTGTTAGAAAGCCTGTCCTGTCTACTTTCTAACCCAACATGAATTTCTGAATTTGGTGCTCATTTGCCCCTCCAAATTTTCGTTCTCCGAAGACTGCTTCCTATGTATCAAAAAAGGGGCAGAGAGGTCATTTTTTGGGTGTTTTTGACCTCTGGGAGACTCATATCTTGCCCAAATTTCTTTTCCAAGCACCAGTAGTCGTGATTTTTCCATGCTAAATCCATAAATGAAAACCATTCTTCATTTGGAGCTCCCAATTTTTAGCGCCACTCGCACAGGGAGAAAAAACCTGTGTTTTGCCCAAAAATTTGTCATGTGACCAAAATTTCCCCAAATTCCTTGAAATTTGGGCTGAAGGTTCTCTATGGGGTGCTATGCTGTGCCAAGGAAGCTTTAGCCAAGATTCGAAGCCGATCTTGCTCTTTTGCCTCTTTTGCCTCTTTTGTTACTTTGCTCAATTTCGCCTTCAAGCTCCTTATCCGGGCCTTTGCACTCATATTTCGTACACTATAATGGAAAGCCATGTGTCTCAGTAAGGCAAGGTCCTTATCAGCCTTGTCCAACAGCCTCTCCAAGTGCATGTTAACACTCTCGAGATAGGCCTCCCGGTCCTCATTGATCTCTTGCTCCAATGATGTGAGCTCAACTCTTCTTCTTTGTGCAGCTTAGCGATGCTCACGAATGTTTTGTAGCTCCGTAATCGCCTGCTGATCCTCTAGCTATTTGTTTCTCTACTCCAGGTACTTCATGTTCCACTTATACCTCTCCAAGTCAAGGGATAAGGGCTCAATCTCTGATTGTTGCTCCTGGATGATCTCTCTAAGCTCTTCATTTGTTGGTTCTGTATCTGTCTCATCATCATGGAGGAGAACAAATTCGGTCTCTCATTCCCCTGATGGATCCCCTGAAGGCCCCTCATCATGCATGGGCTCCTTACCTTTGTCCTGTTCCTATGTTGTCAATGTAGGAAGCAAGGCCCCTTCCACCCCGAGTGGAGATAACACTCGCTTTGCCACTGCAAACAAATGTCTACTGCCTCTCTGATAGGTGATGAATACTGGCATAGTAGCAGTCTCATGGCACTCATACTGATGTGAAGGACCACCTATCTCATGCTCTGCCTCTGATACTACCTGTGGAGTGCTGAAGAAGTCACGGGAGATGAAGTCCTCCCAAGAAATGCCCTGCAATCCCAACTGATGATCCACCAAAATCCAGATAAGAGCAAAGTGATAAACACTGTTGAGCTACTGCTGAGGGGTCTTATGCTGCATGAAATTTTTCATCCTCTCTATGTTCCCACAAATGAAAAGTGGGAGGTTCATCATCCGCACCCTGGTAAAGTGCATGAGCAACTTGATGTGATAGGAATATAGGAGAGAAAACCTCCCCTCACAACTGAAGTACTTCATGATCAATTTCATGAGCGGAGCATACTCATCTTTCCAAGATCTGAATGGGAAGACTCTTGTGAGATGCCTCAAACAACTGGCCTTAATGTAAGGCTCATAATGATGCCTATCCACCTTATTTTTCTTATGCCACTGTTCTCCAACATTTGGGATGCCTGTTTCCACTGAGATAGTTTCGGGTGTCAATGTGAAGGTGACCTCACCCAAGATAGACTTACCTCCATGTAGGTGAAGCACAAACGGACGGGCCAACTCATGATGAACTCTGACATTTGCCACCCTTTGACAAAATTCAAAACATGCTAGGTGCTGGAAACATGACATAGCAAGAGGGCATGCCTGCAATTCAGTGAGGGTGTTTGGTTCATCCCTAACATGTTTTCCACTCCTGTGATGTCTTCGGGGAGCCTGATCTCCTGAAGCTGTATCACTGTGGGTCTCCACCTCATACTCTGATGAACCCTCAGATGCCATGACAGTTGTTTATATAATGTATTAAGGCTGCCCTTTGATGATGGTGAAGCTAGATTTTCTTTGTGATATCTGCCACCAAGGGGAACAATGAAACAAAGGGAGTATTAGGAGGGGAGTAATGTAATGGGAATAGGGGTTATAGGGAGAATTTTGTTTAGGGATATGTACGGGTTTTGGGTATTTTGATAGGTTAGGGTTTGGGGTTTTAATTGAGCAATAAGGGGAAGGGAAAGGGAATATGAGTTTGGTAGTGTTAGGGTAGTGATAATAGGAAAAATGACATAGGGGAATAAGGAACAGGGGTAGGGTAGGAAAGATAAAGCCTTGGCAGTAATAACACTGTTACACAACCCTAGCAAAATGGTTTTTCTTTGGTGTCTTCTTGAGGTTAACTTTATGAAATTTTTTGCATTTAAACACAGGCACTAAACCACCATATCACTCATAAAAATTGATGAACAAGTGATGTTTCGAGCCTACCTTGCAATTAGAGGGGCCTCGCAAAAATTTGAGGGAGTTTGGTGAATTTCTGGGTGCTTTGTCTTTGTGCACCGCGCGCAAAGCCCAGTGCACCGCGCTCTGGGTGTGCACCACGCTGGTTAAAAATTTACACTGTGGGTGAGCTCTATGTGCACCGCGCCCTGTGTGTGCGCCACGCGCCTGCCTGTGTGCATCGCACCCCTAAAACTTCCTCCAACTTGATCCAAACCACGCGTTTGCACACCCACGACTTTGCAACGTTTCCTCTATGCCTTTGATTGCACAATGAGTTTGATTTTGGATGAAAACTTGTGTATAAAGACTTGGAGGTCATGATTTAAATTTGCTTTTTCAAAAAACCCACTTTTCTAATGTCATGTTTGGCACTTTTTCACTGACTTTAAAACAACCCTGATTTTCACTTTTCCTCTGAAATTTTGGCTCAAACGATGAAATTTTCGACACTCTTTGTAGGGATTGCTTGACAGGACATTTGGCCATGGAAACCATGACTGCACTTGAAGAAATAAACTGGAGACCTTTTTTGAAAATTTTTTCACCAATAACACTGTTTGACTTTTATTCAAAACAGAGTTTTGAAGAACAATCGAAGTTTATCAATATGACGATGAAACTCTGTGAATCATCACTTTACACGGGCATCACTCTGGCCTGCATGGCTTTACTGGACATATTAAAGACCAAATTGTTTAATTCCTAGACCTAATGACCAAAAATGAGTTTTGTTAATTAAAGGACCAGACCTTGACTATCATGGACTTTGGTGATCATTGACAAAAGACCTAAGCCAACAGGGGCCAACATGAGGGGAAATGACTAGCATGACCTTCTCTATCAGATCATGACATGCCCCTAGTGGAATGCAGCTGAGTGAATGGAGTGGGACACCTAAAAATGAAATGCATAAAGAGTTTTGATCTCTGATGGAGGACTGACCAAACGGACTCTAAAACTGGCTCCAATGGGGGATGGTAGCTCCTTGGAGGTGCCAAGAAAATCAGATCTCTGGAGGAGCTAGACAGTGCCTTTTTCATCCATTGGGCTATGGAGTCATCATTTCGACGAACAACACAGAACTCTGACTCATTTATGAAACTAAAATGACCAAAAAATTGACTCAAACTTGACATTAAAATGACTCAAAAACTAACTTGACAGACTGAAACCAAACTGAAATAAAAATGGTGTTTACAATGACCGTGGAAGCACCGTTAATAACTCAGAAATGGTACCACTTGAGTAGCCGACCATTGATCGGCCCTCCTGGACAATCTTCCCCGTTCATTTCCTTCAAAAGAAAGGCATTCTGACCCCTATATGTTGCAATCTTGAAAGGACCTTTCCAAATATTCTCAAACTTTCCATGCTTACCTTTCTCTTCATTCCTTGTATCCCACTTCAGCACCACATCATCCAACTGAAATTTATCTGCCTTTGCTTTTCTGTCATAAATTTTCTTTATTTTCTCCTGCAATTTGGATGTGTTCTTGAAAACTTCTTCTCTTGTCTGCTGCAAGTGGATCATTTGATCCAACCTTCTCTGCATGGGATCTTCTTCACTGCTGGCCTCCTGAAGAATTTTGACTACCGGGGCAGCAAGAGAGGTGGGAAATACTATGTCAACTCCATAAGAAAGCTCAAACGGTGACATACCAATGGATTTTTTCTGACTGATCCGATCTGCCCAAAGCGCGTGGACCAACCTCTTATTCCAGCTCTTTTTATTTATTTCTAGCAGCTTCTTGATGATGTTGATCAATGATTTATTTGAAGACTCTACCAATCCATTGCCTTGTGGATGATAGGCAGTTGAGTGACCTAAAATGATGTGATATTTATGACAAAATTCTACCATCCTTTTTTATTTGAAAGCTGCTGCATTATCGGTGATTAACTTATTCGGACAACCAAAACGAGACAAGATGTTGTTTTCAAGAAATGAAATGATTACCGTATCTGTATCTTGTCTGGTGGGAGTTCCCTCAATCCATTTTGTGAAATAATCTGTCGCTGTGAGGATCCATCTATGCTGACCGGAAGAAGCGAGATGAATTTCACCAATGAAATCTGACCCCCACTGCTGGAAAGGAGTGCTCACCTCAATAGGCTTAAGTGGCAAAGGCTATAACTTTTGTTTTCCTTCGAAAATCTGACATTTATGATAGCGCTTGACCATCTTGTGTACATCAGCAAACCATGTCGGCCAATAATACCCTACTCTCAAAATTTTATTTGTTGTTGACTTCCAAAAAAGGTGACCACCACATTCTCCTCCATGGAAATCCTCCATGACTTTCTTTTCCTCTTCTTCCACCAAACAATTTAACAAAATGCCACCGGGATCTTTCCAATACAGCGCAAAATTTAAAATGCAAAACTTGGCAGCCTTCAACTTGAGTTTTCTCGCTTTGTTTCTAGGCATGCTGAGCGGTGATGACAAATTTTTAAGCACATATATCATATCTGAATACCATGGAGAAAGAGCAAACATTTCAAATACTTGAATTGATGATGATTCTTCATTCTCATCGGACATAACAGCGATCGAGTTTATGTCCAAGGCATGCAAGTTTGATTCAGCCATTAGCTTTTCCAATCCCTATCCTTTGAGCAACATTGTGGGCTTTATTTCCACATCATATTCCGGCAAGGCCGCAGTCCATTTGCCTCTTCTTCCTTCAGGATCGGTCTGCACTAAAACATCTTTTACAGCAGCGTCAGGTACATAGGCCAGAACATGAGAATGTAGAATATATACCCAGAAATCTTTCAATGCCTTCACAAGTGCCAGGGATTTTTTCTCAATGATGTTGTACTTTAAGGCTGCATCTCTTATAGCTCTGCTAAAGAATGCAATGGGTCTTTCATGATCATCTCTTTTCTACAATAATACTGTTGCCATAGTGTGCTCCGAAGCAAATGAAAACAATATGAAATCTTGAGTGTAGTCCGGGCTGACTAGAACTGGGGCTGAAGAAAGAGCCAATTTAACCAAACTGAAAGATTTTACAGCCTCCTCTGTCCATTTCACTTGGCTGTCCTTCTTAAGCATGTTTGTCATTTCTCTTAAGTGTTCAGCAAGATTAGGCACAAAGCGACGTAGAAAATTCATCTTACTATTGAATCATTGTATCTCTTTTTTATTCCGAGGTAGATCGATTTGCTGAATTGCTTACACACATGCTGGGTCAATACGAATGCCATCCTTTGAGATAATATGCCTGAGTAATTTTCCTTCTTCCATGGCGAACAAGCTCTTCTTCGGATTCAGCGATAAACCATATTTTCTGCACTTTTGAAAGACAGTTTTTAGATGATGCATGTGCTCTTCATCGGATTTCGAAAACACCGTCAAATCATCCAGGTACACCACCAAAAACACATCTTTCTCATTCGCAAAAGCCAAGTCCATTGCACGTTGAAATGTGGCACCTGCATTCTTTAAACCGAAAGGCATTTTGGCGTAATGAAAGGTTCCCCATGGAGTGGTGATTGCTATTTTGTCCCGGTCATCTTCATGTACATAAATTTGGTTATATCCGGAATAGCCATCAAGTAGTGACATACGAGATGCCCCCACTACTCGCTGAAGTATATGGTCCATTTTTGGCAGTGGATAGTTGTCCTTCAATGAAACTTTATTGAGATTTCTGAAATCAATGCATAAGCAGATCTCACCTATCTTCTTTCATACGGGCACCAAGTTAGATATCCAATCTGAAAATATGATGGGCACAATGATCCCTAATTTGTACAACCTGTTTACCTCCTTTTCAATAGATGGCAGCAACTTTGGATTTATCCTTCTCAACTTTTGTTTGAATGGTTTTTGATTGGGCTTGATGGGTATCGTGTGTTGAATTATGTTGGTATCATAGGTCTTTAAATCATAATAGTCCCAAGCAAACACATCTGCAAATGAAGCCAAAAAACTGATGTATTTGTCCTTGATCTTTGGCAGCAATGCTTTGGACAATTTTACCAACTTAGGATTGGCAGCTGTTTCGATGTTGACCTCTTTTACACCCTTCTCTGCTGGCTGCAATGTTGGCTTTTAGGCTACATCATCTTGATCAAAAAGTTCTTCTAAAGGTATCAAGCCTTTAGGAATAACATTATTCTTCAGCTGTAACACGTCCATTTCATTGATCTGCACTTCATCTGCACCATTCCCTTTACCATCGTCATTTTCTACATCAATTGAGGTTTCTTTGAACTTGCCTTTGTTTTGCAGAAAATCCTTAATCTCCTCATCATCTTGGAACACTTGCCAATATCTCTGATTGTCTAGAATGGTTGGATGATGCTTGACATGGATTTCAAATTTATTGCTAGAATTCATTGGGATCTTCAAACTACTTGCTGCCTTGGCAAGAGCATCAACAATACTATTTTGTATATGAGGCACACATGTCAAGGTGTATTCTGAAAATAATTTTAGAATGTCTAGAACTGCATTACGGTAGGCCCGCATCCTAGGATGCTTTGCTTGATACTCGCCTCTGACCTGATTTATTACCAATTCGGAGTCGCCATATACCAAAATCCTCTTAGAATTCAGTTTTCTTAAAATCTTCGGGCCAGCAATCAGAGCTTCATATTCAGCTTCATTGTTTGAACACTCAAAAGCCAACTTGTAAGAGCAAACTGTCATGCTACTAGGCACTTTGTTTAGGGTGGAGAAAGGACTGCATACCCAAATTCCAATTCCAGCTGAGCTCACCGCACACTCCTTTTCTTCGGTAATGTAAGTAGGCAGCTCATCTAGAGTAAAGAGGTGTTTTTCTTCACCTATTACATTTCCGTCCTCATTTGACTCTGGTCCACGAACAAAATTTTGCTGCAAAGGTGTCTATACTGTCTGTTGTGCTGTTTGCTCTTGGGTTTGTTGATCTCTCTGTCTTATTCTATATTGTGGCTGCTGCTGGCCACGGAAGTTAGGATTTCTAACTTGTGGCTCAGGTTTGTCGAGATTCACCCTTTCAAGCATTTGCTCTACCTTCTTCAGTAATTGATCCATTGAAGAAGACACTTCCTTAACAGTGACTTTCTTTTCTGCTTTCGCTGTAGCTCTCTTGGACAATGGATTTGCTTCAACGCTAACCACGATTTTCTGCATGTCTTCCATTGTGGCTGGTTCTCTATCTCTTAATTGGTAGGCCATATTAGCATGAAAACCATCCAGAAATTTCATCATAGCTAGTCCCACAGGTGGCTTTAGATGATCTGGAATTTCGTTATAAACTGTATTGAATCTAACACAATAATCTTGGACCGACTCACTAGCGTTTCATTTAATTTGCTCATATTCAGCTAGAATTTGAAGAGGATTCTTTTTCACTTCCCATCGATTTAAAAATTGTCTTTGTAGTTCAGCCAAGGTAGCGATACTTGCTGCTGGCAAACCTCTGAACCATTTCCTCACATCACCTGCAAATGTCTGTACAAATAGTCTCATTTCCACAATCTCCGCATCGATCTCATGAAGTTCATAGAAGTCTGCCATTTTGTCCACATGTTACTGGGTAGTAATGCTGTTAGGAGTGCCATCAAAAAACGAGATTTTTCTTTGATAATCTGTGGGCATGTCATCTAGAACTTGAGGCAAAACAAGGGGTGCAAAACGGGCAGCCACCACTCTTGGTGGATTTGGCCTTGGAGGTGTTGGAGGGGTGTGTACAGTTTGTAAGGGGCTAGCAATTGGAGTTTGAGGCTGTGCCGCAATATAATTATCAATTAACCGATTAGCTCTTTCAGTTTCTAAATCTACAAGAAATTGCAGATTTGGGACAGTATAGTCAATAGCCCTTTGAGATTTAGACTCAAATAATGATATTTCAAACCGCTCGTCAAACTCAAGCTCTTCAAGATACTC
The DNA here is from genome assembly GCA_031772625.1 of Pinus tabuliformis. Lineage (NCBI taxonomy): Eukaryota > Viridiplantae > Streptophyta > Pinopsida > Pinales > Pinaceae > Pinus > Pinus tabuliformis. The sequence goes on along the minus strand of CM062814.1, from coordinate 709,307,861 downwards.
AAAAATGTCCGGACATGAATGGGATTTGAACACGGGAGTTATGGTGCTCTCTTGACAAAGGAGTCTCGGAATCAAATTGGTGTTTTCATAAATATGAGGAGGATTCAGGTCTGGATTGGCTCTAGTATATCGTCTCGAAGCCAGCGTGCTATTGAGAAAAATCACAGGACACAACCAACTTACTCACCCTATCCAATCCTAAACTCATCATCCAGAAGCTTAGAATTATTAAGAAATAAGGTGATTTGATTTCAGTCCCCAGTGGAGTCGCCACTATGTTAGCACCTAAATCTGCCCTACGCTAAAGGAAGGAAAAATTCAGGGTAACCACAAACCACGCTCAGTCTGGTAGCTAGCCCTACCGGAACAGGAGAGGGCTCTCTCGGAGTCATGCTCAGTGAATGGATAAACTAAATGGTCTGAGATGACTTACAGTGAAATATTTATCTTAGGCTAGTAAGTGAATATGGATATAAGAAACAATTTTCATGAATGACCGAGCTTCTGGGATGGTATGGGATCAACAGTCAACAAAGAACAGAGAATTTAATACAAAGGCACAGATTACATCATGAGGCAAGGCAGGCGGAAAGTGTAGCAATTTAGTTTGAAATAACGTGGAATGGAGAGATTGTTTAGGAGAGTGAAAATGGCATAGGAACATGAATCCTTTTCAACAAAAGAAGAACACTGAACATGAAATTTTCCCACAGGCAGAGCAATAAAATTGAATTCTACCTTATCTAACTCAAAAAATTTCACTGGAAATGAACATGAATTGAATTATGAGACATAACGAAATACATATGAAAACATAAGAGACACATTTGCTACACTCACAACCACATGAATCTCATGAAATAGAGCCATTGCCTTTCATTAATTATCTGTCAAAATATACAGTGAAGAAGCAGAGTTTCTTTCCCACAGTCTCCCAGAAGTTACAAGCCAACCAACCCTTTGCAAATGGTTTACATAAAATATATAGAATGTGCCATGAAGAGATAGAACGCCCAAGGGTTGGGGAGTTACTCGAATCATTACAAAATGCAGATGAAGAGCCAACCATCAGCTACAGGTGAAGCGTTACAAACATGACAAATGGCTTGGGTGACCGTTTGCCTTCCTTCGCCACTTGGATAGAAGCCAATCTGGAGAGAAAATAATTTAAATGCCACCTTAGGTGCCAAAAAACCAAAATGTAGATGAGCAGACCCACTTGGAGAAGTCGTGAATCGAAATTTCGCGAAACGGAAGCAAATTTGGCAATTTTTCTTGTGTGCGCCGCGCCATTTTCTCTGTGCGCCGCACTACTTTGGAGCCTGATTTGAGGCACTTGCAGGTGTCCAAAATGTGCCCAAGTGTGCTTGTTAGAAATCGTATCCTGTCCACTTTCTAACCCAATAGGAATTTCTGAATTTGGTGCTCATTTTCCCCTCCAAATTTCATTGTCCCAAGACTGCTTCCAGTTTGTCAAGAAAGGGGTAGAGAGGTCATTTTTTGGGTGTTTTTGACCTCCTGGAGACTCAGATCTTGCACAAATTTCTTGTCCAAGCACCAGTAGTCATGATTTTTCATGTTGAATCCAAAAATGCAAACCATTCTTCATTTGGAGCTCCCAATGTTTAGCGCCGCGCCACAGGGAGAAAAAACCTGTGTTTTGCCCAAAAAATTTTCATGTGACCAAAATTTCCCCAAATTCCTTGAAATTTGGGCTAGAGGTTCTCTATCGGGTGCTATGCTATGCCAAGGAAGCTTCAGCCATGATTCGAACCCAATCTTTCTCTTTTGCCTCTTTTGCCTCTTTTGTTACTTTTCTCAATTTCGCCTTCAAGCTCCTTATCTGGGCCTTTGCACTCATATTTCGTACTCTGTAATGGAAAGCCATGTGTCTCAGTAAGGTAAGGTCCTTATTGGCCTTGTCTAGCAGCCTCTCCAAGTTCATGTTAACACTCTCGAGATAGGCCTCCCGGTCCTCATTGATCTCTTGCTCCAATGATGTGAGCTCAACTCTTCTTCTTTGTGCAGCTTGGTGATGCTCACGAATGTTTTGTAGCTCCGTAATCGCCTGATGATCCTCTTTTTTTTTGTTTCTCTCCTCCAAGTACTTCATGTTCCACTTAGCCCTCTCCAAGTCACAGGATAAGGCCTCCATCTCTGATTGCTACTCCTGGATGATCTCTCTAAGATCTTCATTTATTGGTTTTGTATCTGTCTCATCATAATGGAGGCGAATGAATTCGGTCTCTCGTTCACTTGATGGCTCCCCTGAAGGCCCCTCATCATGCATGGGCTCCTTACCTTTGTCGTCGATGTAGGAAGTAAGGCCCCTTCCACCCCGAGTGGAGATAACACTCACTTTGCCACTACAAACAAATGTCTACTGCCTCTCTGTTAGGCGATGAATACTAGCATAGTAGTAGTCTCATGGCACTCATACTGATGTGAAGGACCACCTATCTCATGCTCTACCTCTGATACTACCTGTGGAGCGCTGAAGAAGTCACGGGAGATGAAGTCCTCCCAATAAATGCCCTGCAATGCCAACTGATGATCCACCAAAATCTGGATAAGAGCAAAGTGATAAACACTGTTGAGCTGCTGCTGAGGGGTCTTATGCTACATGAAATTTTTCATCCTCTCTATGTTCCCACAAATGAAAAGTGGGAGGTTCATCATCCGCACCCTGGTAAAGTGCATGAGCAACCTAATGTGATAGGCATATAGGCGAGGAAACCTCCCCTCACAACTGAAGTACTTCATGATCAATTTCATGAGCGGAGCATACTCATCTTTCAAAAATCTGAATGGGAAGACTCTTGTGAGATGCCTCAAACAACTGGCCTTAATGTAAGGCTCATAATGATGCCTATCCACCTTCTTTTTCTTATGCCACTGTTCTCCAACATTTGGTATGCATGTTGCCACTAAGATGGTTTCGGTTGTCAATGTGAAGGTGACCCCGGCCAAAATAGACTAACCTCCACATAGGTGAAGCACAAACATACGGGCCAACTTATGATGAACTCTGACATTTTCCACCCTTTGAAAAAATTCAAAACATGCTAGGTGCTGGAAACATGACATAGCAAGAGGGAATGCCTACAATTCAGTGAGGGTGTTTGGTTCATCCCTAACATGTTTTCCACTCCTGTGATGTCTCCAGGGAGCCTGTTCTCCTGAAGCTGTATCACTGTGGGTCTCCACCTCATACTCTGATGAACCCTCAGATGCCATGACTACTGTTTATATAATGTATTAACGCTGCCCCTTTGATGATGGTGAAGCTGGGTTTTGTTTGTGATATCTACCACCAAGGGGAACAATGAAACAAAGGGAGTATTAGGAGGGGAGTAATGTAATGGAAATAGGGGTTATAGGGAGAATTTTGTTTAGGGATATGTACAGATTTTGTGTATTTTGATAGGTTAGGGTTTGGGGTTTTAATTAAACAATAGGGGGAAGGGAAAGGGAATATGAGTTTGGTAGTGTTAGGGTAGTGATAATAGAAAAAATGACATAGGGGAATAAGGAAAAGGGGTAGGGTAGGAAAATAAAGCCTTGGCAGTAATAACACTGTTACACAATCCTAGCAAAATGGTTTTTCTTTGGTGTCTTCGTGAGGTTAACTTTATGAAACTTTTTGCATTTAAAAACAGGCACTAAACCACCATATCACTCATAAAAATTGATGAACAAGTGATGTTTCGAGCCTACCTTGCAATTAGAGGGGCCCCACAAAAATTTGAGGGAGTTTAGTGAATTTCTTGGCGCTTTGTCTCTGTGCATCGCACGCAAAGCCCAGTGCACCGCGCTCTGGGTGTGCGCTACACTGGTTAAAAATTTACACTACGGGCGGGCTCTGTGTGCACCGCGCCCCTGCCTATGTGCGCCGTGCCCCTGAAACTTCCTCCAACTTGCTCCAAACCACGCGTTTGCACACCCACGACTTTGCAACGTTTCCTCTATGCCTTTGATTGCACAATGAGTTTGATTTTGGATGAAAACTTGTGTATAAAGACTTGGAGGTCATGATTTAAATTTGCTTTTTCAAAAAACCCACTTTTCTAATGTCATTTTTGGAAGAATTCATGATATCCATTGGATCAAGGTAGACAGACCAACGGTGGGGACCTGGAGTGCATAAAGTCAAGTGTTGAAATGAATTGGATGGTGATTGGTCAGGTTTATTGTGGATCCTACGGTAAGGAAATCTACGGGTATAATCTGATCAAGACGTGTTTTATTAGCTTCCGCTTAAACATTTCATGCTAAAGGAAATGAGCATATGAGAAAAAAGTGATGGAAAAAGACGACAATGAAATGAACCTTATACTGAATCAAGACAACAAACTTCATGCGAGGACTCCTGGCTAACCTGCTAATTGAAAGAAGGTACAAATGGAAGCAAACTAAAACACAAGTAATCTATGCTACACTACTGTAATGGAAATGTAGATGCTTAAGAAAATGAACGATTAAACCATGAATCTACGCTAGCATACATGTACAATAAAGAGGAGCCTTAGCTGCTAGTGTTGGGCCCTAACCCAAGAGCTTCAACCCTCTGAGTTAACTCAGTGATGGCTCAAAACAAAACTCATTCATATTATCAAAACAATGGATTACATCAGAAACTGTCACAAGTCTTGCAGCTCAAAAATAAGGTAGATTTTTACAATCAAAATTCCAAATCCTACTGAGGTCCTAGGCCTCTCTACTTATACGAATGAAGTCTCCAACGACTTCCCTAAAATTAAGGAGGCTCAACTCCCAAACTTGAGATAAACTAGTGCTTTGACTTTCACTTGCTCGGCTACCTTCTAGCCCTCATGATTTGGCTATTTGCACTCCAAGATGATGGAGGAATATTTGAATGGAGGGGTAGTAAATGAGGAGGATTTACCTCCTATAATTCCTCTCCCTTGCCCCATTCGAGTTTTGATCAAGGTCTTTGCCAAAATTCATTTCTTTTATCCTTTAATCCTACGTTAAATGCACATTAGACCACAAAGCAAAATATCCAACTCTAACTCATCTCATAAACAAAATATAATCAAAAGTATGAAATAAGTTGTGAGAATAGTTGGTTTGACAAAGCTAGGAGGTGAAGTAAGGTCCATATAATTACCCAATGATGAGGCTCATCATCAGCCCCCTACTGAAAGTGTTTCTCATCCTCTGAGCAATTTAGTCAATGTCCATGTCCTTCATGGCTCTGGTAGCCTCTCTGACATCCCATGCCTATGTTGTGGTCTCTTCTTCTTGTTCATAGAAGCCTGCTTTCCTTTCTACTTCTTCCCATTGTCTCGTTTCCTCTTCTTCTTTTCTCCCTTCTAGCATCCTTAGGAGTACTGGTGGACTGAGTTTTAGGCCTATCCAATTGAGCTTTAACCTTTGCATTGATTGGTTATACATCAATGTCCTGTTGAGTGCCTGTCTCAACCTTTGAGGGGAGTGATATTCTCTGAGCTTCTAGCTATGTGGCAGTGTGTTCCATCTCCTAAAGTAGGCATGTATACTATGATCTCCTAGCAGCCTAAATATATCCTCAAAATGTGAAATTGCTTGCTCTTGGGTAGCAAGATATCTAGGTGCCAGCTGAGGATCATTTGCACATAGATTATGGGTGTTGATTAGGGCCATGGGATTTGATTGTTCATCTCTAATAAAAAGAGGTTCATTCTACTCTCTGGCCAATATTATTTTCATCTCTGCAGCCCTTGACTCCTCATGGTTCATCCACGATGCCAAAGCCATTAATTTCAGATCTCCTAGCTCAACATTAGGATCCCAAACATTCATGTCTATGAGGGCCATGTTGTGCAAGTAGAACTCAGCCATTTTGGCCCTATCTTCTAGTGTACTTTGATCACAATGATCAATAAACTTCCCGTAGTACTGAAATGGCACGATGCCCCTTTATGCTAGTGTTTTAATATGAAATTATAGCCATTTTTCTCTAAGGTAAAGAGCATAGGGTTTAGCTGGCATCCTACACTAGATGGCCTCTAAGGAGAGGTTGTCCATACATGCTAGTTGGTTTTCCCTTTCCTGCAGTTGTCCTCTCAGCCATGCATTTTCCCTCTCAAGTTGATCTCTAATTATTACTTTTGTGTCCCTTAAGCCACTTAGTTCTTTGTTTTTCTTATCTTCTTCCTCTTGTTGTTCTTTCTCATCTCCATCAGTTTCTTCCTTCATTTCCTCCTCCGTTTTAGCATCATCCTCCTTGTCTTCTCCGTCATCATGTTCCTCTGCAATAATTTCTTCTTCATCCATCTCATCCCCATCTAGCTATGTATCTTCTTCTTTTTGTTTTTTCTCCTCCTCACTGACAGAAGGACTAACATCATAGGTGAAGGTTTTGATGTCATCCTTTGCTGGTAAGTCTCTGAAGACTGACCATGTTACAGTGATCCTAAGGTTTTGGAGGGAATCCTCAATGAGGATCCTAATCAACCCATGGTGAGCCAATTGTTGGGAATTTCGTTCCTTTAATTTGTTGCTAGAGTCTATGAGTGATTGCATCAAGAAATATGGTATGTTGAGTCTTTGATGAACTGGTGTTTCTACCCCGAATCTTAATTCTTCAAGCATCTAAAATGGTAGCCATAAACAACACTATATCTACCCTCACAAGAGATATATTTGATGAGTTGGTAACCTAGCTCACTCCATGGGTATGGCAGAGTGTCCCCCCTTACTCCATTTTTATCCTCTGTAGGTTCTTCACCTTCTAAAAAGAATTTCCCTTTTTCCACCTAACTGTCTACTTTTTCTTCTCTTCTCCATGGAATTCCCAGTGTAAGTGTGGTGACCCTACTGATGAGCTCTAGGGTGAGATCTATAGTGAGCCCTCTAACTATGACAGTGGCATGGATTCTGCTGTGTGGAGTGAGGGAATGGGAAAATTCTTGAGCCACCTCCTCATCATACCCTGCGAATTTTTCGAAAAACCCCATCCATTGGTGTCTTATAAAGATTTCAAGCACATGGGGGTGTTGTTGTATCCTCACAGTGTTTATGGGTTCTCTCCTATTAAACCCTCCTGTCATCTTGCTTGTGAGGCTTGAGGAGGAAATGAGAGGTTTGACACAAGAATTTTAAATTCAGGAGAAATTTTTTTTTCATATGTATGTAATTCACCTCACACAATTGTTACATCCACTAGATTTTAGAGAATTTCTAGTTCATTTGCTTGTAAATGGGGATGGATTTTTAGATCCTACCTCTTTAAAAAGGTGTTAGTGGATAGTTCTCATGATATTCCCTCTTGAACCCCTATCTGCCTATCTTGTAGACTGCCTCTGTGTATCTTGTAGACTACTCCTATAGACTGTTCCTATAGGAATTCCTGTCCATGCTCCTGTAGAATTTCTCTTGCAGAACAATGGATCCTTGCTTCCGGTGGGTGGCCAGAGTTATAAGCGTGACCTGAGTGATGGAGTTTCGAGGAGGTGGAATGCATGAATGCATGCAAATGATGTTTTTTTCCCACTCCTCGTAATCAACTCCCACCTTATAGATTCGTAGTTGACCACTTCTTGTCCTACTCCTCCTCTCTCTTTGAGTTGACTACGGCCACGTGTGAGAGGAGACCTAGTTTTGTATGTGATGACTAAACAAAGGTGGCCAAGTTAACTGGACACGTTTTCAGTTATAAACCAACTACCTCGTAACCTTTACAACTTTTGATCAAATTATGCATATGAGTGAGTGAGCGGGATACTTACTTGTGGTCTCGATGCCATGCTGTAGTTGTCGAAGATCAGAGGTGTTGTGTTGTTTAATTGCTACATGGTCATTCTTCTTCCTCCTCTGCTGTATGTGACTGAAGAATTGATGTTGCTGCTGCTGTGGAGCTCCTGGATCATCCTAGTGAAGACATGTAGCTGATGATTGATATGTTGTGGGATAGGCTACTACAGGACCTAACCAACCTACCATTCACCCTCAGATTGCTTCCTGTAGGTTTTTGGGGGATCCTATAGAAAACACAGTCTTCACCTAAATAAAAGCAATGAAGTGAAAAAACAATGGAATTGATGGAGGGATGCATGCTAAGGAGTGGAGGAGATGAATATATGTGACGTAAGGTTCCCTTTGGATCCTCTCTTTGCTCCTTGATTGTCTTTCTCGCCCACTTTCAAATAACAATTATGTCTTTTTCTCTTTTTTTTGTTTTTTTTTTTTTTTAACACTTAGGCTATCTCAGAGAGGTTTTCACCCTAGATGTTTGCCTTGGGTGCCTCAAGGAAGGTTTTCACCCAGGGATCTTATTATTCTTTTTTCATCATTTTTTTTCATCATTGGGTTGCCTCACGAGGTTTTCAACCCAATGATGGGACTCAGGTGCCTCATGGAGGTTTTCACTTGAATCCTTATTCTTTTTTTTTCTCCTTTTTTTCTTTTTTTAGTGACCTGAAGAGGGAGGAGCTGGAACTTTCTCCACCCTCATCACTATTTTATTGATATTGTCAATTAACTCTTGCTTTGATAAAGGCCTCTTGCACATTTTCAATCGGTATCCATTAACAAGCAATGGAATGGCTTCTTCATCTATAGTTCTGATTTGCACTAAACCATTATCATGGCATCTTTTCACCACATAAGGTTCAAGCCATCTTGTCCTTAGCTTTCCCTTGAAGTCTTTATACATAGAATCATATAACAATGCCCAATCGCCCTCTTGAAATTGCCTCTCCTTAATATGTATATCATGCTAGATCTTCCTCTGAAGTTGTTATGAAACCAGCTCAAGAAAAGATAGAAAAGATAGATCAACGCCTTAGAATTCAGCCTCTTCGAGGGGGAACCCTCCTTTACATTACATAAATGAACAATTCTTTGATGATTCAAATGACAAAACCTCCTTTCTATATATAGGAGTCTAAGGAGTCACAATATAATCCAGCCGACCTAACAATAATAATATAAAGCCACAAAAATAACAATAGAGGGATTCTATGGGGCACATAAATAACAATATGGGGGTAATAGGGGCACAACAATATAAATAAGGGGTATAACTATAATAGTAATGGGGTAATCACTAGTATTATAGGGACCCAACATGCCCCTCTCCTTCAAAAAAGTGTTGTCCTCAACGCTTGAGTAGTTCTGGATACTTCTGCATAAAATTCTCATCCTCCCATGTGGAATCTTCAGCGGATAAGTTCTTCCACTTGATAAGATACTCTGAAATTGATCGATTTCGTAGCTGTCGAGTTCTTGTTTCTGTGACTGCTTCCGGTTCCAATATAATTTTTCCTTCCTCGTCAAGTTCTGGCAATATTGTTTGAATTGGGAGCTTGTCGCCTATAACCTTCTTTAAACATGAAACATGGAAAACTGGGTGCAATCGAGAAGCTGCAGGAAGCTCCAATTTGTATGCCATAGTACCAATCTTTTGCAACACCTTGTACGGACCATAATACTTTGGTGATAATTTATTATCCTTCTTAGCTTGCTTTAGGGACATTTGCTTATATGGTTGTAGCCGTAGGAATACCCAATCACCTACATCAAAACTTCTTTCACTGCGATGTTGATCTGCCTGTTGTTTCATTCTATTTTGTGCCAACACGAGGTTATCCTTTAAGAGTTGGAGGACTTGTTGTTGATGTTCGATGTGATGTTCCACTGCCTGAACCTTAGAATTTTCTCTTAAATATGATGTGATGGATGGTGGTTGATACCCATAAAGTGCCATAAATGGGGTCATTTTTGTTGCTGTATGGAAGGAAGTGTTATACCACCATTCAGCCAGAGGCAACCATTTGACCCATTGTGTCTGTTTATCAGATACAAAGCAACGAAGATATCCTTCCAAACATTTGTTTACTATCTCAGTTTGCCCATCAGATTGAGGATGATAAGATGAGCTATGAGCTAACTGAGTACCAAGACAAGAAAATAATTCTGTCCAAAAATTTCCAGTGAAAATGGGATCTCTGTCACTTACAATAATCTTTGGGTTTCCATGTAGCTTTTGAACTGTTTCCATAAATGCAGTAGAAACTGTACTGGCTTTAAATGGATGTGATAATGCACAAAAGTGTGCATACTTGGTAAGTCTGTCAACTACCACCATGATGACACTCTTTCCCTCAGACTTGGGTAAACCTGTGATAAAATCCATTGAAACCTCCTCCCAACGTTGGCTTGGAATGGATAAAGGTTGTAATAGACCCGGTGTCTTAATTGTTTCAACTTTATTTTGTTGGCAAACCAAACATTCCGCCACAAACTTTTGAATATCTGATTTAAGGCCATCCCAAAAAAATTCCTTCTTAACCCTGTGGTAAGTTTTTAAAAATCCTGAGTGCCCTCCTAAGGGAGAAGTGTGCAATTCCATAAGAATCTTTTGTTTTAGCTGGGAATTCTTACAGAGGTATAAGCGATCTTTGTACCATAACGAATCATTTTGCCAGCTAAATGTATCAGAAGTACTGGAATCTTGTTGTAGCTTTCGAATAAGTGCCCACACTTCTTCGTCATTCTTCCATTCCTCCCTTGCTTCGTTTATCCAATCTGGTTGGATAATAGAAATGGCACACAACAATGCTTCCACATCCTCATCCTTTCTTGAGAGTGCATCTGCCACCACATTTTGCTTCCCTTTTTTGTAGATGATTTCAAAGTCATAACCCAACATCTTTGTGACCCACTTTTGTTGCTCTTCAGAGGATAATCTTTGTTCTAAAAAGTATTTAAGGCTATCATGATCCGTTTTTACCTTGAAGTGTCTTCCCATTAGGTAGGGTCGCCATTTCTTAAGTGCATGGAGTATTGCCAACATTTCCTTCTCATAAATAGCTTTGCTTAAAAACTTTCCCTTGATTGGACGACTTTCAAAAGCAATGGGTCTTTCATCTTGCATTAGAACAGCACCAATTCCATTTCCTGAAGCATCACATTCCACAATAAAGGTTTTTGTGAAGTCCGGTGTAGCTAAGACCGGTGCTTGGCACATTGCCTCTTTAAGATGTTCAAAGGCCTTTGTTGCTTCCGGAGTCCATGAAAATGAATCTTTCTTCAATAATGTTGTTAGAGGTGCTGCTATTCTCCCATAATTCTTAACAAACTTGCGATAATACCCTGTCAACCCAAGAAATCCTCGCAGATGCTTTATGGATGTGGGGATTTTCCATTCCTTAATGGCTTTAATTTTGCTAGGGTCTACCTTAACTCCTTCATGAGATACAATATGACCCAAATATTCCACCTCCTGGACTCCAAAGAAACATTTGGATCTTTTTGCATATAATTGTTTCTCCTCCAATAGTTGTAGCACCCTGTCAACATGTTCAACATGATCCTTCCAAGACTTGCTGTAGATTAGTATATCATCAAAAAATACTAACACAAATTTTCTAAGGAATGGTTTGAAAATTGAATTCATCAAACCTTGAAATGTTGAAGGTGCATTGGTAAGGCCAAAAGGCATGACCAAAAATTCATAATGACCCTCATGAGTTCTAAATGCCGTTTTCGGAATGTCTTCAATCTTCATTCTGATTTGATGATATCCCGAACGAAGATCCAACTTGGTGAAGTAAATTGATCCATGCAATTCATCCAGTAATTCATCAATGACAGGAATGGGGAACTTATCTTTAATAGTGAGCTTGTTGAGCTCCCTATAATCCGGACACATGCGCCATGATCCATCCTTCTTGTGCACCAATACTACTGGAGCTGAGAAAGAACTTTGACTCGGTTGAATTATACCAGCCTCTAGCATTTCTGCAACCATACGTTCAATTTCACTTTTTTGGACATAGGGATATCTGTACGGCCTGATGTTTGGAGGAACACTTCCTGGAATCAGATGAATAGCATGATCATGATCACGCATAGGTGGGAGACCTTTGGGAGTCTCAAATACCTTGGAATGATTGTCCAGGACTTTTTGGAGATCTGGAGAAATAGATGATTCCAATGTGGAAACATCTAGCGAACATAATTGTGCAATTACACCTCTTTGCTCCTTTTTTAGAAGCTTTGTCATGCCATTAGAGCTGATTATCTTTCCTGGTTTCCCTGCAATACCCCTTAATTCAACTTCCTTTCCTTCCATAGAAAATTTGATGAAAAGTTCTTGAAAATTAAAAGCTATTGTACCCAAGGATTGTAGCCATTGGACTCCTAGTACAACATCAGCACCTCCCATTGGAATGGAAAGCATTGGGCTAGTCAATACATATTCTCCCATGGATAGCTTGATATTATGGCACTTTCCAGAGCAATTTATTGTTCCTCCATTTGCAATCATCACTTGACACTCTGGTGCTGGATATAGGAAGCAATTCAATTCTTTTGCTACCCTACAATGAATAAAATTGTGGGTGCTTCCTGAATCAATCAACACTATTACCTTTTTCTTCTTGATTTGTCCTTCTATCTTGATGGTTTGAGGAGTGGTAATTCCCGCCAATGCATTACAAGATATGGTCGGATTTATTTGTTCTTCATCTAGGCTTTGTTCCTGGAATATATCCTCTTCTTTTGACCTTTCTTGCTCCTTTTCTTCTTCCTCTTCACAATCTATGTAGAATAATTTCTTCTCAGCACACTTATGACCTTTTGTGTATTTGCTATCACAATTGTAACAAAGCCCTTTTGCTCTTTTTTCTTCCAATTGTTGTGGTGTCAACCTTGTAGGTTGTGGAAGACTAGGGGCAACAACACTTCCGTCTTTATAGTTGTGAGTGGTATGCTTCCTAGTTGCCATAATTTTGCTTTCCATTTTTCTTGCTAACCTGAATGCCTTCTCTAATGAATCAGGTTCCCAAAGGCGAACATCATGTTGGATATTATCCTTTAACACATCAATCCTATGCTCCTCTGGAATATCTTTTACCCTTATGTTCAATTTTTGGAACTCCTCAATGTGCTCCATTATTGAACCCTTTTGTTTGAGACTTATCAATTGGCTAAAAAAAGTGTTGCTTTTTGTATCCTCATAATGTGCTATCAATTCTTCCGTAAAAATTGCCCAAGTGATAAATTGTTTACGAGAACAAAGCCATTGATACCATACAAACTGATTTGGTTCCAAATATACAGTTGCCATACGTACCTTTTGTGTGTTTTGCACATTATTGAGATCGAAGAATTGCTCCATCTGTAATATCCATGTGGCGGGATCCTTGCCATCAAACTTCCTCATATCGATTTTTGGAATATGGTGATTCTTCGATCCAACATTAGCGTCTATGGAATCATGATTAACATTTATTTTGTTCTCATCATAAGTTTCCTTTACTACCTTTTCACCATTAGTAAGTATTTCTTGTAGAAAATTTATCAAATCTGCCTTCAAATCTGCCATGCCTGTCTTCAAATTTGTGTTCAAATCTATCTTCAAATTTTCCATCTTAGCTTCCATGCCATTCATCTTAGCTTCCACGCCATTTATCTTAGCTTCCATGCCATTTATCTTAGCATCTATTCACTTTTGTAAGCGTGAAATTTGTTGCACTTGTTCTTGTAATTTTGATATATCATGTAGCATTTCTTCCTCTTCTTCATGAGTCATGCTAGAGCTTTCAGGTTCCTTACTAGGTGTTTGCATTTTCTTTCCTCAGGGCATCAGTTACCGATAATAATGCTCTACTATGCCCTTTGAATTCCTTCAAAATAAATTTTCAAACCAAGCTTAAGCAAAAATTTAAAAAAATCTACACACCTTTTTTCACTTTGTAGAGCTCGATATTGCCTCTGATGTATCTCTGTACTTTCCAATCATCTAGTTCTGAATTTGTGACCTGTAGTAGCTCTCTATGTCCTCTTTCCAATGCCACCAGTCTGATCCAAATTGGATTCTCCAAGAAAGAGTTATGCACAATCTCCCAAGATGACCTGATTATAGACCTTTCCAGAAGAGCGAACTTGTATGAAGTGCCACGTGTACAATTTTCGATCTTTGGTTCTGAAAAAGATATAAAAGAAACTACAGTCCGTCCTCTTTCTGTACCTTCTTACGAAATTTCAATCTGATTCCCAGAGAGAAAGTTATGACAATTTTCCCTAGGTCACCTGTTTTGAATGTAATTCAGGAGTCTGCAAAAAGACCAACTTCCTCAGATCATATCTCCGAAAATATCGCGCAAAAGCTCTGAAATTCGGACCCAAGTTTCAGCGCGATTTCTTCTCAAATGGGTTTTTTTTGTGACTTCTGAAACGTCACAGAAAACAAGTTATAGCAAAAATGCCACGATGACCTGTTTGGAGCAGCGAAACCCTAGAATCCAAAGCTCTGATACCAAATGTTATGAAACCAGCTCAAGAAAAGATAGAAAAGATAGATCAACGCCTTAGAATTCAGCCTCTTCGAGGGGGCAACCTCCTTTACATTACATAAATGAACAATTCTTGGATGATTCAAATGACAAAACCTCCTTTCTATATATAGGAGTCTAAGGAGTCACAATATAATCCAGCCGACCTAACAATAATAATATAAAGCCACAAAAATAACAATAGAGGGATTCTATGGGGCACAGAAATAACAATATGGGAGTAATAGGGGCACAAAAATATAAATAAGGGGTATAACTATAATAGTAATGGGGTAATCACTAGTATTATAGGGACCCAACAGAAGCTGAACTATCTCTGTATGTAGGAGGGCTTGCATTCTGAATTCATCCAAGCCGTTCAAATGGAAAAATATTTCTTTATGTGCATGACTGAGATCCAAATCTAGTTGTTCTACCATCCTCAATGTATTATATTTAGACTCAATGGACAACAAAGTCGTTTTCCCATAGACCAGCTCATAGGGTGTAAATCTAGTGGTGGTCTTCCACATTGTATTATAGGCCCAGGTGGCCTCAACTAGTCTCTCTACCCAATCCTTCCTGTTTCTTCTTACTTCCTTGCTTAAGATGCTCTCCAGTGCCCTGTTGGTCACCTCCACTTGCCCATTAGCTTGTGGATGATATGGAGTGGAGGTCCTATGCTTGATTTTGTGATAGTTGAGTAGTTCTTCTATCATGTTGGAGGTAAATTGGTTGCCTCGATCTATGAATAGCTCTCTAGGGTACCCAAATTTGTAGAATACATTATCCCTTAGGAACTCAGCCACCTTCTCTTCTGTTGCTGCCTTAACCACCTTGGTTTCAACCCACTTAGTCAAATAATCAGTGCACACAATAATGTAATATTTTTTCTTTGAAGGAGGGTTGATAGGCCTAATGAATTCCATGCCCCACTTGTCAAATGGCTCGAAAGTCACTTGAGGATGTAGGGGCATTTGATCTCTTGGAGTAGGCTTTCCCATCCTTTGGCACCGATCACACTAACTAATGTACTTCTTCACATCCTAATGAAGAGTGGGCCAATAGTAGCCCACTTGTTACACTTTGAATTTTGTCCTCTTTGCTGCAAAGTGACCTCCACAAGGCCCATCATGATAGATCAGAAGGATGTGAAAAACTTCCTCTTCCCTTACACACCTTCTCAAGATTTGATCTGGGCCAAGTTTGAAAATATTGCCCCCAATCCAAGTGAAGGGGGCACTTTTCCTGACTATCTTGCTCTTTTCTTTGGAGGGCTCGTTTGATGGGAACTATGCTGATACCAAATAGTTTGCTATGTTAGCAAACCATGGGGAGAGAACTGAAATAGTAGACAAATGCTCGTTTAGTAACTAGTCATCCACCATTCCTTCTTCACCTACAGGCAGATTCATCCCAGATAGAAAGTTTGCAACAACATTTTCCTTACTAGGCTTATCCACAATAGTTAGATCAAACTATTGTAATAAAAGCAACCCTGTTATAATTCTAGCATTCACATTTGGTTTGTTCATTAAATATTTGATTGCAGCATGGTCAGTATGAAAAAATGTTTGGTAGCTTGTAATGTAATGCCTAAATTTGTTTAATGAATGCACAAAAGCTAGGAGTTCCTTTTCGGTCACAATATAATTTAGCTTAGCCTTTGACATATTCTTACTGATAAAATAGATAGCATAGGGAAATTTCTCCTCTACCTGACCTAAGGCTGCTCCTATGGCTTTGTGTGAGGAATCAACATGACTATGAAAAGGGAGGGCTTAGTTTGGGCCTCGAGGAATTGGTGCAGTGGTTAGCTTACCATTTAAATTTCTAAGGCCTCTTGACAGCTTTTTGACCATATAAACTCAGAATCTTTGGCCAACAATCCAAATAAAGAAGAGGAAAACTTGCTGAAGTCTTTTATGAACCTTTGGTAGTATCCAACTAACCCCAAGAAACTCCTGACATCCCTCTGCTTTTGAGAAGGTGGGACCCTTTGGATGATTTCTATTTCGTTTGGGTCCACCTGTAGTCCTTGCTGAGATATTGAATGACCTATCATGGTCCCTTCAGTCATTAAGAATTCACATTTTTCTGACTGAGAGACACGTTCATTTCAATGTATTTGTGCAATACTTTGCCTAGGTTAGTCAGGGCTTCTTGAAAATCACAGCCATAAGGTATAAAGTCATCCATATAAATTTCCACCGCATCATGTACTAGTTCAGCAAAAATACTCAAGACTGCTCTATGGTAAGTGGCAGGAGCATTACATAGGCCAAAAGGAAGGACCCTATAGGAAAAATTACCCCAAGGACAGGTGAACAGAGTACACTGAGAGGTGTACTCCTTTCATTTCCTTGTAACTCCAAGCAAAGGCTTCTAGGTTTTCTATCAAAATGTTGCATAAATTTTCCTCTTCAAGAGCAGAAAGAGATGGATTAATTTTCAAAGTTTTCTCCGGGAAAAATTCTATGGTTCTGACACGGAGTGGGTTGGAATTGGCCAATCATAAGTCAATTAGATGATTTTTCTGGGTTTCCCTTACATCTTCTTCTAATGGTAACGAACTAGGAGTTGGACTCTGGAGTAGGTGTTCAATTATGTCATCCTCATCTTGTTGTCCTCCTCCTATGGTTGCTTCCAGAGCATAAAGTTGGGCTGAATAAGCCTCATCTTATTCCTCCATCTCCAACTATAAAGGTAAATCATGCTCTATAGAAGGTTGAGCAGGAGGGTGTAGGACTAACTGCTTGGACATATGCCCATTCTTGATGGTCATATTCCCAGTTCTGCAGCTAATGTAAGCATCAACTATGGCTAACCATGGCCTCCCAACGATGAGAGGGTAACCAGTAAGCTTAGCCTTAGGCTGGAGAACTAGGAAATATGCAGGGTATTCCCAGGAGTCAATGGAGAGCATCACATCCTCCATAATTCCCTCAGGGGTGACTGTCGAACAGTCTGCAAGTTCTGGAATTATTGTGGTCTTCCTCATTGACCCTTGGAGGTTGAGGTTGAGCATTGTGTCCTTGGTCATCACATTAATGGCAGCCCCAAGATCGATCAGAGTGTGTGGGACAATGGTGCCATTGATGTGCACATCTACTACAAGACTTCCAAGGTCAAAATATTTTCGACATATTACCTGCCCTAGCATTAAGTTAGACAGTCTCCCAATGACATTATTGGTAGGGGCATCCCTTTTTCTTCTTCCTGGATGCTTGAAGCATTTCTCCTTAATCAACTTATTGCAAATGGGAATATCTTTTATTTCCTTGAGAAGGGGGATCTTTACACATAGATTTTTCAATTCTCCCAGAAGTTCAGTTTCTTCTGGGGTAGGCTGGAGTGGTTGGGCTAATTTCTCAGGAAATAGTAGATTTACTTTAAGGTTGATTTCCTATATTTCTTCCTCAACCTCCCTATGTGGAGAGGGAGGTTGGTTATTTTGGATAATTCTCCCAGAGCTTAGGTTGATGTCCTGAATTTCTACAACATAAGTTGGGTATGATGTCTCTTCACTGTATACTTGTTGAGCCTGCCTATTTTTCGGGTTCGGATTTAGCTGGGCAGGCATCTGGGGTTGCTTGGGTGGAGTAGAGTGTAGGAGTTGTGGTTGGGTAGGTGGTGGAGGCAATAGAGTTGGATCATTTTTGTATTGGGGCCTCCACCCCGGGAGTGGGGTATTTCACTGAGGTTGTGGCAGAATGTAAGGTTGAAATGACTAACTGGCTAGCTGGGAATGATACTGAGATGCATAGGACCAAGGGGGGGCGTAGACCAGGAAGGATGAGGTTGGGGTCCCCAAGAAGGTATAGTTGTGGTTTCGTTGGGGTTGTAATATGAATGGGATGACCCTTCCATACCCTGCTGGTATGGTCTACGCCGAGGAGGTATCCTTTGGTTGATGTAACAAAGCTCCTCAGTGACCCCTTCAGCTCCTTGATATATAGCTTTGAGTCTGGATAAAGAAGGTCACTTGTCTGTGGAGTGGTTTTCTTCACAGACCGAGAAAATCTCAATGCAGTTCAATGGACATTCATTCCTAGGATGCCTCCTGGTGCATCTAGGACAAAAAGTGGCCAAGTATCTCTCTACTTGCTCTTGCTTCCTTTCGATTTTCATGGTGTCCAATTGCAAGGCAAGGGTTTGCAACATCTCACTTTTGAAATCTTCCATCCTATTTCCAATTTCACCCTTTATGGATGAGTTGGAAGATGATGTATTGGCCAGAGGTTGACTACTCCTACCCTTTTTCCTGGCTGCCCTAGAATGGTTTTTAAAAAGAGTCTTGATATCATCATAGGGTAATTGGTAGAAATCTCCTCCTGCTAACAAGTGTAAGGTATCCAAAAGATCCTTCCTTACTCCTCTGAGCAGGATGAGCTTTAGTGACTTGGGGTCAGGTGTGCACTGGCCCTTTTGTAATTTAGTTGGAATCTTTCTTCCTAGTCTCTTAAGGATTCATCCTGGCCCATGGTCATCCTGAAAATCTCTTCTTTAATATCTTTTAACCTACATTAGTCCCTATATTTGTTGTTAAAAGCCTGTTGCATTTCAGCCCAAGTTGTGATTCTATCTCCAGGTAAACCCATGAACCAGCGTAACGCTGCATCCTTGAGGGTAGATGGAAATAGTTTGAACTTTTGATCATCATCTATATAGTCATAGGTTTGGCGTATAACAACAAACTCAAATAGGAAACTGTCAGGGTACTCTGTGGTCAGGCCATGGAAATGAGGTAGGGAAGAGGGGCTTATATTCTTCATCTTAGTGTCCCCATTGGTTTCCCTGATGGGGAAGGCACCCTCAATTCTCTCTCTCTATTTCCTTTGTCATTTAAGTTTTCAACCATTGGTTTAGTAGGAATGGGTTCTTCTTCTTCTTCTTCCCCTATAGGTTCTTCAAATATGTCAGGTTTCTCAGCTAAAGGTTCCTCCAGTTCACAACCACAGAAGAAGGGAGAAGGTTGGCTATTGGATGCAGTGGGGGTATTTGGCAAGAATTTCCATAAATTGTCCCAACTCCTTCGAGGCATGAATGGAAATGTTTTTGGGTTGGATTTTATAAGATTTTTTTAAGCTGGAAAGTACTTTGCAGAAATGAAATTGATGATTAAATGAAAACTACTGACAGAAAGAAACTACTTGCTGAATTGAAATTCTACTTGCAGAATGGAAAGGAAAGAAGATAATGACAACTAAAGGAAAGGAAGCTACTATATTACTTTTGTAGAAATAAACTAATGGTAGAAAATTGGAGACTAGAAATAGAAGAAAAGAAAGCAGTACTCACATTCTACTCAGACACCTCCCCAGTAACGGCGCCAAAAAGTGATGAGCACTAGTATTGCAGCAAGGATGTTGCAACTCCTGGGCTACCGGCTTTACTTATCAACTTAGGGTTCGTACAAACTTGGAGGTGACAGTGCTATATGCACAAGTAGAAGTGAAGGTCTTTCCTGTTGTCACGTGTTCATCTAGCGAGAGACCACAGGGGTTCCAAGCCAGACTTCTATAGAGTCAGAAGAATCTTGATTCTTTGATAGAAGAAGATAAAATATACTCTAAGAGAGCTACTCTACTACATTAATGAAGAAAACAACATGTAATGCTAAATTGCACCATATCCTAATTAACCATCTAAGTAGTTATGCTAAGAAAAGTTGCTAAATCAACACTATCCTAATGCTACTATCTAAGTTACAGAAGTAAAGAGCATCAAACCAAACTAATGTGTAAGCAAGGAAACTAAACTAAATCTGTTTTCATGTTTTTTTTTTTTTTGGGTAAAATCAAGCATGCAAGGAGTTAAGCAGAAAAACAAGCAAAGATTGAAATCAGTGAAAGGGAGACATAATGAAGCATCAGTGCTTAGGAATCGTTTGATCAATCCGATCAACGAACAATATAAATGGAAGATGAGCGACATAGATCGTATCACATGGGATTAAGTGAATATATGGACGAATAGGACTACCGGAAGATAAGCGGCGAAGATCTTATCATGGGAGGTTAATTCAATAGATGGACGAACAAGATTACCGAGAGATGAATGGCAAAGATCTTATCATGCAAGATGAAGTCAATAGATGGATGGATCACATCATGTCATGTGGCGACATAAGGAAAAAAATGTGCGGAATGTTGGAGTGGTCTTCGTAGGTGGTAAGCAGTTTCTCTCACACCCTCAAAGTTGTAAGTGGAATTCCTAAATTTTGTGTGATTAGCCTATGTGAGTGACACGTAGCATGAGAAAACCACTTGCCTCACATGCTCTCGGGTGGATATCATCCATGCAAGAATTTGCGTGAGATTGCGCGATCTCCATTGGATCATGTGGGATTGATCAACGGTGGAGATCGACCAAGCTAGTTGGCAATCACATGACGCGATAGCCGTTGGATTGAGGGCATGACAGATCGATGGTGGAGATTTGGAGTGCATGAAGTAGGTGGAAGAATTCACGATAGCCATTGGATCAAGCTAGATAGACTAACAGTGGAGATCTTGTTAATAGACATTTTTTGGCACTGCAACCCCAATCGTAAATGTCCATAAACCAAGGGCTCTTAAGTCCCTAAAATTTTTGTTCCAACCACTAAAAGAAAAAGGTCAACTGATTACATCTTCTCCCAGAAGTTCTCCATGAAAAACTACTCAGAACTGGTCAAAACTGGACCATCTCACCTACTCCATGGTCAAAGTGCGCTGCATCCCACCTAAATACACACGGGAGGTGCGATGCATCTTGAAAGGCCCTTATATGGGGTGCGATGGGCAAGAGTGGACAAATGGTAGGGTCAATCTGCAAGGTGGAGGATCATGGAATCTTCCAGAAACTTCTCCTGTGACACTTGCCTCTCTGCATTCGCCCAGGGATGAGTACGAGATCATCAATCTCCAAGTGGAATCAAGAACTATCAGAGAGAGGACACTAATAAAACCTCAAAAGCTGACTCACCCCCCTTGCAAACATCTATATATGGATCCCTCATCCCAGAGATCTAGAGGCTGGAATTTTGTATCTTGTAAGGAAGTGCTGTTGGTTTCTTGGTGCAACATCATAGTGTTGGGTGATCTAAGATTTTCATGAGGTGAAGAAGGGTTTTCTTGCTGAGAGGATGATGCTAGGTCAGAACGATTGGTTGTAATCCTCTTTGCTATTCTTGATTATTAATAAAGCTATTCAAGTTTTCCTCCACATTCTTGTATGATTGATGATATATGCATTTGCGTGGTCAATATATATCTGGTCCTATATTGTTTATGATAATAGATCTATGTTCTTGGATAGTGCTATGCTGCCTTGATTCTACAGGTGCTCTTTGAAGCTGGGTAGACGAGGAAGCAAGTGGCAAAGATCTATCAGAAGGGAGAGGAATCAAGCAAGGAACCAAGCGCAAGACAGAGGTTGGTCTCCTTTATTCCCCTCTTATCTATTTCTCATAAAGGAAAACGAAAGTAGTTTTAGTTTGTTTGTTTCTAAGGTAGCTACCAGCCTTAGTGGGACTAGCAGCTCTGCATAGACACTAGATTTCCCGATAACAAAATGGCAACTCTACTGGGGAGCGAATAGATTGTTTGTTTGTCGACATTTGTTTATTTTATAAACTTACAGACGGAGCCTGAAGTCAATCCAGCTAGCCTTCGAACAACATTTTCTATGCAAGTGCAAAGTAGATCAATGCTGCTTCAGTCTATCTTCGGGTTTTGTTTATGAATTGAAAAATTGATTTACAAACTCTCTAATTGTGCTTGTGGTGGCTCTAGTAACCTCTTTAGATCTACCCGTATGATTGATTTACTGATTACCACTTGGTCAGCCTAAATCCCTGAACTGAGCTGCAAACTATGACTCGGAACCCAATTGAAGTCTCGTCCTTGGACTAGTGCACTATCTCTTCTTTGGATTCTGGATGCATCACACTTCTCGACTGTAGTAGGTGCGCTGCATCTCACTTTCACTGTGTTAAAGGTGCGCTGATCAGACAAGGCCTCTTCTGCTCCTAGATTTTGGTTTCTGTGATCACTCTTTTCAGCTCTATTCAGGAGTTTTGCTGCCTGTAGTCAGTACACCTCTGTTGAAACCCCCTTCCTTACCATTATTACGCCTCCATTATGCAAAGAACTATAAATGTTTTATGTATTTTGAGCCATTTTCAGTTCTCTTTACAAAGAAGTAGCGTAATTGAACTGTCGTTTCTTGATTTGAAAAGTGTCACAAGTGTCGTTTTCAGTCATAGGAGAGAATATGATTGTTCTTGATAGTCGATTACACTGTTACTCTTGTATTTGATTTGAATTAGTAGTTTTTCAAGTGTCAAAAGCAAGTTTTCAATTCCAAATCGCAAAGTGTCGTCATTGTCTTCATTTTGTCTTGAAAATAAACTTGTTATTAATGTCGCTTTGAAAAATAATTTAGATTTGCGCTTGGCTTTCTTTTTATCATTCACACATTAAGAAGGCTGAAAACAAATACATGCATGTGCATTTGCATTTAGACTATTTGTTGGTTTGGTTTAGGACAGTGCATATAGTGTGTGCTCTCTGCTCTATGTTGAAAGAATATCATCTCTCTTTCCTTAGTAGCTAGGATTTTCATTGCAAAAAGAAGATTAAACGATTTTTTATCATCTTAGATTGCATTTTAGGAATTGTACATCTACATCACGTGGTGAACCTGAAAGGAAAATTTCTTAAGCAGGATCAACTGTAAAATAAATTTAATGAATCTAAAAACGCTTTGGAACCTAATGCACAACATTTAGAAGTCTAGGCTAGAGATGTATTCCGACATCGTAAAGCCTGGTAACTGTTGTTTTCATTGTTGGTTGGGTGATTCCTCCACTTTGAGACGATAAGTGCTAGTACGGACTTGTGCTCCCACATACCGTCGAGTATATATTGGGAGACCACAATAGGATTTATCCTTTATCCATAGAAAGCTGTGTCTGCCCCCTATCGATCGCAATGCACTGAACACAACATTCGGGAAGATTGACTGCCGTACCGTAAAAATTAGTCTGCAGATTTGCGATTGGTTTGGTAATCTGTCTGCCTAGATTTCCAAAGCAGTCGCTTTCTTTAATTTTCAGACTCCTTAAAGGAAAAGGTCCATCTGAGCACTTGTCACTTCAAGCTCATTAAAAATCGAAGGCTACTAGAGTCATCTTTTGTTTTTTCTCGAACCTTAAAAATTGAAAACACAAGTTGTGTCAAAGCGTCTAAAATTTATTTTAATCGAAATAAATATCACCTTTCCTACGTTGGTCTTAGGTTGAGAAAAATGGAGTCCACCAACCAAGGAGTTCCCCTTGGGGGAAATCCTAGTCCTTTCTCCTCTTGGGGAGATGTTGGCGCACCCCATATGGCCACATTGTCACTTCTAGGATTGACAATAGGCTTGCCCGTATGGCTCTTCTCAACCTCTGTCATTCAGAACACCGTGATTCCTGAACACTCAAGTCAGAAACTAAACGATACCAAAGCTACCCACCAACCTTCTACTTCGTCTAGTTCTCCCTCTCCTCCTTCCTCTTTGCTTGATCAAGCTGGTAAAGCCAAAAATCAAGTAACCGAGAAGAAGAAGGAGAAGAAGAAGAAAGAGAAGAAGAAGAAGGAGCCAAAGGCGAAAAGGGGCAACCAAGCATCGTCTAGCGAAAATCCACACACTGCACAGTCGAGGCCTAAATCGCCATGTGTCATTTGCAAATGAGACCACTATCATCGAGATTGTCCTTGCATCACGCGGATCTTAAGGGATTGGTCTCCTCATTTGCACAATCTGGTGTCATTAACCTCTGATGATCATGTTGAAAATACAGCGTCAGCTAGTGAAAGTGAAGCCCCTGGACAAAAAGGAAAATGTAAATTTCCTTGTAAACTATGTGAAGGCGATCACGCAGTCCACCATTGTCCCTTCTTAGACGAGGCTAAAAGAGTTTTCGACGACCGTCCGGTTTCACCATTACGACTTCCTCCTGGATATAATAAACTCTTGCCGAGTCCGTCACTAGTTGAAAATCCAGCTGACACGCCATTATGGTCAGCCGAAGCATCTATCGTTGAAGATAAACCATCTGAATCCACACCAGACGAAAGTCAAAAGGTTGAGGTGGCAGTTGACTTGGTCTTGCCTTCAGAGGATCCATCTTCAAATGATACAGTCACCGGGGAGAACAAGAACGACACCGTCCAAATTCTCTTCATAAGCACAGACTCCGATGAACATGGGGGCAGTCTACCCGTTCCTTTATCGCAGGAAGGAAGCTCGTCGGAGCCATATCCAGCTGTCTATTCGGTCCCACCTCCAAGCAACCTAGTTGTTTCCTTCGATTGGAATCTACAAGGCAAACCCTGCTTACCGGCTAGTGTACCATTTCGAATCATTGCTCAAATATACAGAATGGTCATGGCTGGTACCATCATAGATGAACGGGCTTCTGTGAGTATCCTTTCCTCGACTGCTTGAAAAGCGCTTGGTTCGCCATCGCTTTTGCCTGAAATGAGAAATCTAACAGGCTTTGACAAAGGAACCAATCGACCATTAGGGATCCTTCCCAATGTGCCGATAACATTGAGAAGGAAAACCATTCACATGAACGTAATGGTAGTTCAAGGACCCCTGGATTATAATCTACTCCTTGGAAGTGACTATATTTATTGCATGGGAGCCATTGTCTCCTCACTCTTTAGAGTAATGTGTTTTCCGCATGAACGAAAAGTGGTCAAGCTCGTAGACCAGCTTTCATTCCCTGGTTCACACATAGCAAATAGTCATATACCATCCCTGAATGGTCTTTTCACGCAAGGAATGTCTCATCAATCCCTAGTCCGTCCTCCTGATGAGTGCGAGTGATTCGGAGGATATGACTGAAACCCAGGGGGCATGCACCCTGGCCTGTTTCGACAGGAAAACCTTGGGTATAGGGTAGGTTTCCGCAAAGGATATATGAATGATTGACACACCCGTCCATTTAGGAAAATGGGGTGAGATCGGAATAAGATACCTTTGTTAAAGGTAGGCCTTTCCCGATAAAACAAATGTTTTGTCTGCAAATTGAGGGGTAACCTGGAAACTCTACTTCACTATACCTGGGGGCATGCAAACCTTTTGGCATGCAAGCGAAGAGCGACCATTTATTTTTTAAATTTGTAGGTCCTCTAACCCTTTAAAATTGTAGGATTGGTCGTTTCCTAACTTGCATAAAGAAAGGATGCGGGGAAAAGCTTTGAAAAAATGCCATTTTTAAATGACACATCCTTATTATACGACTGGATCGAGCAATTTTAACGCGAAATTCAAGCTTGTCAAAAAATAAACATAAGCAATGAGAAAATGTTCCCCTAGAGTTTAAGCTCATTAAAAAATGAACCATTTTCTGGTAAATAACCTTTGTGAATGTATTATCATTAGCCTTTGAAGCCTTGGTCGTGTTCTCATCATCACCTCCACTCTGTATTGGCCGATCATTCACCTCCATTTGATTGTTTACCCTTTTTGAGGAACAGCTGCGAAGAGTGATCCTGTTAGCCATCCTTGTGACACTGTCGTGATTGGAAAATTCCAAACCTTACCTGGAATCAGTTGCTACCTGAATTTATCACTCGTTCCTCAAAAAACGAGTCTCCTTTAAGCTCTTTTCAATTGAATCGTAAAATATGAAAAGATTACTGAGCAATTGGCCTCTCCAACTTGTTAAAGGGACCGAAAGTGCTATCCCTCCTTTAGATTTTAATCTTTTTGGACTTGAGGGATCATTACACAAAAAGATCGAGTGCTTGTTTTGTTCAGCTCGTTAAAAGTACCGAAAATTCATCCCTTTTGTATTGTTTTATACTTTTTTGGACTCAAGGGATTATATGACGAAAAAGGATTATTGGAGTTTTCTTTATGTCCCTTTTTCAGACTCTCTAAAATTGAAAAGGACCGAGTTATCCTTGTTGTTAGACTCGTTAAAACCGAATAGCGACAAACTTGTCCATACAGACAAGAACGAGTTTCACTATCGCTAGGCTCGTTAAAACATAGCGATGGGTTTGCCCGAAGGGCAAATTATATAACAAGCATATGTTATCCTCCTAAAGCTTGACAAAAATAAAGAGGTACTAGTCAGCAATGACTGGGGAAAAATTGGGAAGAAAACTTGAAGAAACTTTATTGGTAGCAAGTCGCTCTTGAACATGACACTTTCACTCTGCATCCGAGTCGGGTTGGGTTGTTCCGTTCATTGGTCATATCACCATGGGTCCATCACACCATCTATATTTGGGGTTAACGCTACCAATCCATCATGTTAGTGTCGCTAATATGTTCAAGAGAAGTCGCTCAAAGAATTCACCTGTGTCTCACCCACTGTAATACATTTATGCTCCATTCTTTCATGACTGCCACCCTGAACCTTATATCACCAGATCGTTTTCACCTCCATTAAAATCATTTTCTCCATTCCATGTCATTGATGTGGGATTCACTAAGGCCCTCCTATGACGGATCGCTTCTTGTCGACATCAGCTCATTATCCAAGAAGTCGATCTAGGAACAACCCTTTCAGTACTTTGAAACTTGCATGCCTCAATGGCAAGTTTCTCACTTCCGGTGACAGGTTTACATCAATGGCCTTCGACCGAAAGACTTTGCGTGGTGTTCGGAGCCAAGTCCCTTATTCACACCACGTGAATTGTACTGTAGTACGTTGAGGGTCATCATCATTATCGGTGATTCCTCTTGCGCCTGTTAACAGCTTACACCATCGTCTGGTAATCAGGCGATGTCTTTCCATGTTCGACTCCAGAACATCTCTCACATGGATCGACTTGTACTTTGAGTGAAGATCGAACGAGATTGAAGACCCCGGATCTAGTTTCATTCATCCGGGCTGCGATATATATTCAGGAAAATAAATACATCAAATGTACATCATTATTGCACAGATAATCATCCAATCGAAGGGATGATGGCTCTACCAGAATCATCAGTCTACACTCAGACGATTGTCTGTCTTATGTACATGAAAATGAATTTATAAAGTTGAGCATGGGAATGTCGGACTCAGCTAGATCATGAAAATATTATGAAGATAATGTATTGTATTGTATCTTATTACAGGTCACCTTCCAGCTTGAAAAAACTTCAGATCCTCATGATAAAGCATTTCACCCGACATCAACAGATTAATGACCTCATGCTTTAGGGAGCAACTATTATAGACATTTTTGGGCACTGCAACCCCAATCATAAATGTCCATAAACCAAGGGATCTTAAGTCCATAAAATTGTTGTTCCAACCTCTAAAAGAACAAGGTCAACTGATTACATCTTCTCCCAGAAGTTCTCCATGAAAAACTACTCAGAACTGGTCAAAACTGGACCATCTCACCTACTCCATGGTCAAATTGCGCTGCATCCCACCTAAATACACACGGGAGGTGCGATGTATCTTGAAAATCCCTTCTATGGGGTGCAATGGGCGAGAGTGGACAAATGGCAGGGTCAATCTGCAAGGTGGAGGATCATGGAATCTTCCAGAAACTTCTCTTGTGACACTTGCCTCTCTGCATTCGCCCAGGGATGAGTAAGAGATCATCAATCTCCAAGTGGAATCAAGAACTATCAGAGAGAGGACACTAATCAAATCTCAAAAGCTGACTCACCCCCCTTGCAAACATCTATATATGGATCCCTCAACCCAGAGATCCAGAGGCAGGAATTTTGTATCTTGTAAGGAAGTGTTGTTGGTTTCTTGGTGCAACATCATAGTGTTGGGTGATCTAAGCTTTTCATGAGGTGAAGAAGGGCTCTCTTGCTGAGAGGATGATGCTGGGTTAGAACAATTGGTTGTAATCCTCTTTGCTATTCTTGATTATTAATAAAGCTATTCAAGTTTTCCTCCACATTCTTGTATGATTGATGATATATGAATTTGCGTGGTCAATATATATTTGGTCCTATATTGTTTATGATAATAGATCTATGTTCTTGGATAGTGTTATGTTGCTTTGATTCTACAGGTGCTCTTTGAAGCTAGGTAGACGAGGAAGTGAGTGGCAAAGATCTATCAGAACGGAGAGGAATCAAGCAAGGAACCAAGCGCAAGACAGAGGTTGGTCTCCTTTATTCCCCTTTTATCTATTTCTCATAAAGGAAAACAAAAGTAGTTTTAGTTTGTTTGTTTCTAAGGTAGCTACCAGCCTTAGTGGGACTAGTAGCTCTGCATAGACACTAGATTTGCCGATAACAGATCTGGAGTGCATAAAGTCAAGCATTGAAATGATTCGAATGGTGATTGGTCGGGTTTGTTGTGGATCAGACAGTAAGGAAATCTACGGGTATAATTTGATCAAGACATGTTTTATTAGCTTCCGCTTAAGCATTTCGTGCTGAAGGAAATGAGCATATGAGCAAAAAGCGATGGAAAAGGATGACAATGAAATGAACCTCATACTGAATCAAGACAAGAAGCTTCATGCAAGAACTTCTGCCTAACCTGCTAATTGAAAGAAGGCAAAAATGGAAGCAAACTAAAACACAACTAATCTACGCTACACTACTGTAATGGAAATGCAGCTGCTTAAGCAAATGAACGATTAAACCATGAATATATGCTAGCATACATGTACAATAAAGAGGAGCCTTAGCTACTAGGGTTGGGCCCTAACCCAAGAGCTTCAACCCTCTGAGTTAACTCAGTGCTGGCTCAAAACAAAACTCATTCTTATTATCAAAACAATGGATTACATCAAAAACTGTCACAAGTATTTCAGCTCAAAAATAAAGTAGAGTTTTCCAATCAAAAGTTCGAATCCTAACGAGGTCCTAGCTCTCTCTACTGATATGACTGAAGTCTCCAACAACTTCCTTAAAATTAGGGAGGCACGGCTCCCAAAATCGAGATAAACTAGTGCTTTGACTTTCACTTTCTCTGCTACCTTCTAGTCCTCGTGATTTGGCTATTTGCACTCCGAGCTGATGGAGGAATATTCAAATGGAGGGGTAGTAAATGCGAAGGATTTACCTCCTATAATTCCTCTCCCTTGCCCCATTCGAGTTTTGACCAAGGTATTTTCCAAAATTCCTTGCTTTTATCCTTTAATCCTACATTAAATGCACATTAGACCACAAAGCAAAATATCCAACTCTAACTTATCTCATAAACAAAATATAATCAAAAGTATGCAATAAGTTGTGAGAATAGTTGGTTTGACTAAGTTAGGAGGTGAATTAAGGCCCATATAATTACCCAATGATGAGGCTCATCAGTGCCCTTAACTTTGTCATAGCATTTTGGAGTTCGCACACTTCCCTCTCTAGCCTCTGGATGTTTGGGTCCCCCTGCAAGCTGGTCAAGACCTCAAATGATTGTTTTAACAACTATGTGTAGTCTGCTACTGCACTCTCCACTACTACAATTGCTTCTGTGACAGTGTTCATCTGTTATTTCTTTACCTCTGGTGGTGTTGAGGGTTGAGCCCTCAACTGGAGATTTGTAATTTGTAGGTTCAGCTCCAACTGAGCCCGCGCCATCTCCGTCTGAGTGTTGCACACCCCCGTGGCCAATTTATGGATGCGGACCTCAACTGGCTCCTCCTCCAAAATGGCCAATTCCAGGAACATTCTACAAGCCTACACCATGACCTGTCTGAGCTTCTTGCTCTCGCTAGTCACCTCAACCTCGGTGTCGATGGTAACATTCCTGTGTAAGGCCATCCACTCATTGTTTATTTTCTATTCACTGATCACTTGAAGGGCGCAGTGCTCATGGGCCCTTAGCTATGCAATTACTCCATCCTGCAAGAGGTGGAGTGCTTCGTGCAAGAGTGCTGCCAGGTTCAATCCCACTCCCTTCAAGGCATTGACAATGGGCCTATCAGCCTCATTTTTTGTTGCCAGTGCTCCATCCGGCAGCACTAGCACATTGGAAACCTTCATGCGCAGCATATCAGCAACCTCTAATGTGCCGATAGCCAAGCTGGTAGACACCATACCAACTTGCGATGCATGGGTCTACAACTCCTGCAGTCCAGTCTGGATGGCCCCTAGGATGATCTGTTGCTACTTTTCAAATTGTTGTAGGGCTTCCGCAGTGACATCTCTTACTGTGTCACCGATCTTGTATAAATCTCCCTCCATTAGTGTGATAGGGTCTAGCAAGGTCTTGTTCACCTTGGATTTCTTTCTGGACTCTCTCTTTTCCAGTTCTCTGGGTGATTAAGGTGGCCAAACGTCTCCTGAGGTTCCATGTCATGCTGCTCTATGTCCTCTTCTTCAGTTTTAGGTGAAGGCAACTGCGCGGCTTTGTCAGAGCCCTGCTCTGTGCCACCTATCTATTTTCCTGCCTCCTTTCCTATCAATTTTGCCTTGGCCTTCTCAACGGCCGCCTTCTTCCTCTTTTTGACTAGCTGCACCATCTTCAGCTTTGCCTCGTCCTTCTTATTTGTGCGGTGGACTTGCTTCCACCCACCGCCAAGTCTGTGGTGGTGCACCACTCTGCTGGCCATTTATCCAACACTGTGTCAATGGCATCATGTATGGCTAGGTACGAAAAGTCATACCACTTCTGCATAGGGTCCTTCTGTGCCCTGATTGATATCCGATGCAAATCAACTTTGAATTCGACATAGCTCTGTAGGTTAGCATATACCATGGGTGACAATCGCGGCTTGCGATTGATAGCCATCCTAATATTAATTTCCATCAAGATCCAGAATATCTTGTTGTTCCAAACGTGATCTACGTCCTTGGTCACCCATAACAAAGCGTACTTCGTTGCTTCAGGAAGGTTTGACGCGACTGAGGAGAATTGGCTCTCTTCTGGTAGCTCCCACACTACGAGCATAATTGATAGCAAGAGCCACGTGTAGGGGAATTTCCTTCTTTGCTATTATGCTTCGGGGTTAGTATTCTAGGAACTCTCTGTGAAGGTTGTTTGACTAGTTAAACTAGACTCCTTTTACACACTGTTGTGCGAGCGCGACGATAGGCGCAGGCACCTTGTCAGCACGACATTTCCGCATCACCTTCCCTACAAGGATCTGTGTTTCCACCTTCATAGCGGGGTTGAAGATGCTAGAGATAGCGTACCCACATGACTTCTTCACCACCCTTGCCGCCAAAGATCATAGTTGGATTTTCGCTTGTATATGGCAGGCATGTTATGCGGTGAATCAACATATCATTGATGGGTATTGGCTCCTCCAGCCATAGAAACCCATCATGCACCAAGCACAACAACCACTTGATGACTAAAACTGTCACGGGGGTGCAGTTATAGTGTGACACCCAGAGCATGTTGTGTAATCATGCCTTCTCTACTCCTCTGAGCCAATTCCGTAGCTCCAGTGTAGTCACCCCCATATTTGTGTCTATGATGGGACACATCAATTGTTCGATCGCTAGGTGCAGGAAATTCTCATGGTCTGCCAAGTCATAAACTTCGAAGTTCAAAATCAACACCTGTGCAAAACTTGGACTATCAAAAGTGATCTCATCTGGTAGCAATGGGGTTTGTAGGGGAGTATTAATTTCATCAATGTCCTTTGGGACCTTGGACTTAGGCTTGCACAGAGGGACATACTCTTACAACCATGTAATAGGGTCCATATGTTGGGCTTCAACCTCCTCTATTTCCACTCCCACATGCTCATTTTCCATGGGGATATCTTCAATATGCTCCTCTTCTACCTCTAGGTTTATAGCCTTTCCTTTCTCTTGGGTAATGGGATTTGGTGGGTTTCGTCTCAGCAACACACGCACCGGGATGGCAGGCTGCTTGCCCTTCTTGTCTGTCATGGTCTCCTTGGTTGGGATTGGCTTCAATCTCGATGTTCTCGGGGATTTAGGGACCTCCATCAATACTTCGGCCACTTCCAGAATAGCTACTTTGGTCCCCAAATCAATTTCCTACACATTTTCCTCGGCGGCCACTCCTTCAATGTTCATAGCTTTTGCATGGGTTTACATGATGCTTTTCACTAGTGCTTGTGTCTCTTTTGACAATTGTTCAAACACTGGACTCACTATCAGGTCTTCAAAGAATTCACACTTCATGTGCACCTGAGAGCGCAACAACTCAATTCTCAAAATTCCAAGTGTTTTTTGCTAGGCAACCACTTGTAATTTATATGGCAATTTGAATTCAAATCCAACCATTCCCCCCAACATTAGTCCATTAATGCCGGATTGGCAGTAGGTATTCAAGGATCTAAGCCATAAATTTCATCTTAAATGTTAGTCACCCACTTCATTTGGCCTCACCTCTATCGTCTTTTCATGAACAGTGACTTTAACGGTCACTTTCCGGCTGACCTGCATGATTTCTCCCTAGGCAGTGCAACTCCCTTCGCGTTGTTGCAGACCCAGTGACACGACCTTGCTTCACACCATCTTCCAATCACGCAGCTCCCCAACTTGGGAAGTGTATTTTATAGTCCTGCGCCTCCTTTCGTCTACTTGGAGTGCTAAGAATATGCTACTTTCATTTAGTCACATGGTTAGACCGCCGATGTATGGCTTCAAGTGACTGTCATTCACCTTTCCTGGGAAGGGTTCTCCATTTAACTTGACTAGCTGTACCACTCTTCTATCAGTAATCTCCTTAATAACATAAGGCCCTAACCAGTGCATCCTGAATTTTCCTGGAAATTTATCAAACTTACTATCATACAAAAAAACTAGATCATTTACCTTAAATGTGCGCAGCTTGATGTGTTGATCATGCCATGCCTTTTCACGCTACTTTTGGACTTGCTGGTGAAATCCAACCAAAAATATTTCTTCTTCAAGCTCATCCAGCTACATGAGCCTCTCTTCCAGGTCTCCATGATCTATCATACCTATGAGCACTGTTATGCATAGACTAGGCATGATGTATTCCATAGGCATTATGACTTCCACACCATAGACAAGCCTAAAAGGGGTTTGTCCCGTCAACTTCTTGCATGTCGTTCGATAAGCCCACAATACTACAGGTATGCATAGGTCCCAATCACTTTGCTAAGAATTTCAAACTTTAGTCAGCATGTTTTCAACTACTTTGTTGAATTCCTCCACTGCCCCATTAGCTTGTGGGTGATAGGGTGTGCTCTTCTGGTGATATACCTGAAATTCCTCCGTTAGTGCACTGATTGTCTCATTCAGGAAGTGCATGCCATGACCACATATCAAGATCCTGGGACATCCAAATCGTGTTAGTACATACTCAAATAGGAACTTTGTGGCCGTCGCACCCGTGCAATCCTTCACCAATTGCACTTCTACACAATGAGTCAAATACTCTACCGCAGTGATAATGTACCTTGCTCTTGTCTTCCCTTGTGGCTGAATGGGTACTACAAAATATATTGCCCACTTCTCGAAGGGTTGCAACATTATTTGTGGATTCAAAGGAATTTCATCCCTCCGCGATGGCCTGCCCATTCTTTAACATACATCACATGCCTTGCAATATGCTTTTGAATCCTGATGAAGGGTTGGCCACCATAACCCTGTGCGTAGAATCTTCTACATGGTTTCTCTCCCTCCATATTGTCCTCCCGCAATGCCCCCATGAGCATCTGTAAAGATGCTTCTTTGTTCGAACTCAGGTACATACTGTCGCAATATCTCATCAGTCCCCATCTTATATAGATGCCCAGCAATGACAGAGAAATCTGCCGCACGCACCACTAATTCCTTCTTTTGCGAGATAGAGTATCCTTCCGGTGCAGTTCTTGTTGTTAGGAAGTGTATTATATCCTCAAAATGATCATCCACAACACGCACGCGGCACTGAAAATAGCTACGCGTCAAGCAATCCTTCTTCCAAGTTAGTAGGTTCCTCCCCTGTTTCGATGCGCAACAGATGGTCTGGTCCCACGATGAATCATCCAGGCTTCACAACAACTTCAAAATCATACTCATGGAACAATAAGAGCCATCTGTAGATTCTCCAACCCAACACAGGCTTATTGACTAGGTACTTCAACATGGAGTGATCCGTATACATCTTAAAATGGCCTCCTAGCAAGTAGCGTCGGTACTTCTCGAGCACATACACCATAGCTAACCCCTAGTGGTCAGTGGTAGAATAGTTCTTCTCTACTTGGGATAATCTACAACTTGCAAACATGATAGGATGGTCCAAGCCTTCTTCACCAGTTAGTACTCCCCCCAATGCTATACATGATGTGTCGACATGTAGATGAAACTCTTTCTTCTAGTCCAAGAAGACTAGAATCGGTGCGGTAACCATCTTTTCTTTCAATATATCCAAGCTTTTCTTACAATCATCATTCTAACAGAATGTGACATCCTTCTTCAACAATTTTTCCATAGATGCGGTGATTTGGGCATAGCTTTTGATAAAATTTCTGTAATATCCCGTATATCCCATAGTAGCACACAGCTATTTCACACTCTTCGGTGCTTCCAATTTTAGTATCACCATGATCTTTGCGAGGTCTACCACCAGTCCTTGTCTGCAAACCTCATGGCCCAATAGGTTCCCAAAAGGAACACAAAATAGAAACTTCTTGAGATTGAGCGTGATCTGGTATCTTTGACGGGTATCCAACATCGGGCACAACATGGCTACATGGCGCTTAACCAACCCAAATACAATCCAGTCATCAAAATATACCTCCAGGAACTTATGAATAAATTCCTTCAATGCTGCAACAACCACGCGCGAAAAGATTGTAGGCACATTCTTCAATCCAAACGGCATTACAGTGTATTGAAAACAACCCCAGTCAGTCACAAAGGTTGTCTTGCTCCTATCCTTCGGTGCGATTTTGATTTGGTGGTACCCAAAGAACCCATTAGTGAAGGAATATGCTTCCTATCTGCCTACATTATCCAACACTTCATTCGTGAACAAAGTCAAGAAAGGACCATGCACACAAGCATCATTCAGTTTTCTGAGATCACACATATCCTTATCTCATCCTTCTACTTCTTCTCTTGTACTACCATTGGGCTTACCCAATCAGATTCTTCCATAGGCTCAATGATGCCTGTCGCTAGCATTTTTTCTAGCTCTAAGTGGACCTTCTCTTTGTATTTTGGATTGATATGGTAAGGCCTTTGGTTAACTAGCTTCGTGTCAGGCTTTAACGTGATCTTCATCATTCCTAGGTCCCCGATTATTCCTTTCAGATCTGTAAACTTGGTAGGGAATAAGTCCTGGTATTTGCAAAGAAATTTAGCAACCTTATCCACCATCGCGTCATCCCAGTAGTCTCCAATCTTCACGAATTTTGGTTCTACCTCTGTACCAATGTTCACTTGTTTCATTTTCATCGGCGCGGTTATATCAGGGTTCTCAATCTGCGGTCCTTGAACCTCGTGGTGGCCTTCTATTTCTAGAATGTTAATCTTTCGTGGATCCTCATCCTCTGCTTCAACAGTTAAATTATAACATTCGAGCGTGCAACTCAGGTGAGTAGCTTATTCGGGCTGAATCGGGTCTAAAGGATCCTGCAGTATCCTAAATATAGCTACTTTCACCTCTTGTAGCAATTCATCAATACTATCAAACCCATCCTCAAAATTGAATTTCATCATGAATCCTTTGCACAGGATATCCCATTCGCCTGTCCCATGGCAGAGCTCTATTTCTATATACCAATTCATTGGGATAACATCCAGGGTATGACAGAATAGGTGCACCCACTCAGGTTGGGGCTTTTCTCCATAAGCCCTTGTCCATTTGGCCAGATGCGTGCGCAAAAAATTATGTCCATTATACTTGTCTATCAGTCGCATATTAGGCTTCCCAAATCATGTTCTCATCATCCTCCTATATTCGTGCCAATCATCAAAGCTTCCCTTGTGCATGCCCCACTATCTTGCAGGCATAGTGTGCAGTGCCCAGTCTAAGGCTTAGAAGTGTTGCCTTTCTGGTACCTCCCTTTCAAATGCATCCAAAAAGATATCTACCTCATTTAGACCATCATAAATAGGCATATTTCTTACCTCTGATGACACATAGCACAGCGATAAGGTCATCATGTTGCAATTCAGCATAGTTACTTCATGTAACTGATTCTTCCAGCATTCTATTTCTTCATCGGAGTCTGAAGTGCAAGAACTCTTGTGATCTCATGTAATCCATCCATCCGCGGTGGGATTCACCCAATCTTGGTCTATGATGTTATCTTATAGATACAGTCCAGGTTTTCATCACTCTCATAATCATGGATAGGTTCATTATAGTGCGATTCTTCAACAGGATTGAGGGGTACTATTATGCGCAACGATTTCTTCTCAGAGATCATCTTTCGCTTCTTAAATTGATTACCCCATTCATATCAGTAGCCGAGTCAATTCCTAGGAGCGTCAGATAGGGATTATTGTCATCCAGTATCTCTATTACTTCAAAATCAGCCAACGCGCTCGCTCCCTTAATATCCATGGTCACCCCCTGTAGCCTCCCCATGGGGATGATTTTCTGCTGATTCACCATCCTTAGCTGAATCAGATACCATTGCAGTGCAAGTCCCCCTATTCGATCCCAAGTCTGCTTTGGTAGGACATACACATCTGACCCTAGGTACAAAATGATCTGATCCATTTCATAATATCCTATTTGTGTGGTCAGTCTCATCTCCCGTACCATCCTTGTTTTATGCTTGCCAATCTTTCGTACTACATGCAGCTCACCTGGTGCAGTTCCAATGCACCTATTGATGAGTTCTTGTAACCCTTTCATAGCCTTACTATCACGCAGTAACTTCACACAGGTTTCCAGGAAAGTTGTGAGCATAGAGGGGTCCATCTCAAGCTCACGCTTACCCTTGCTTCTTGAGGTGAAGGCCTTAGCGAATCTCTTCTTAGCTTCCATGAAGGCTTCACGAGCATGCTCCAAATCGAACTTAGCCTCTTTTGTCGGGGATTTGCGAACCCGTGTACTGTCTTCTGGCTATTTCCCCTTGTCATCTCCTATTGTGACTCCACTCCTAAGCAATATATTTACTTTTGGATATTCCTCACGCAGCTCAAACCTCAACATCTACAAGTTCTCAGTCGACAGAGGTTGTAGCGGCCCCTTTGTCACGTATCCTAGCTATCAGCGTAGGACAACCTTCTGTTTCATGATCAAACTACATGTAATACTTGCACGATGGACACGTTGGATTAGTGCAGTCATGGGCATAGTGTCCTGGTCCTCCGCAATTATAGAAAATCAATTGTCCTTGACCTCTACCTAGTCCTCCTTCGCCTCGGCCTCATCCACAACCCTGAAATCCTGTCTGTGCCATCCGTGCATTCTAGTCAAGGGGTCTCATTTTGGCCTGAACCCTATAGGCGGGATTTCTATCCATCATCAATTCATATCTACTGCAATTACACTCATCATGTCCTTTAGACCTACAAAAGTTGCAGAACAACTATTACGGTGCTTGTACATACTTCTGTAGCAAGTGACAGTTATTCGTGGCATGTTTTCCAGCTACCTAACAAATAACACACCATAATGCAAGCCTCGTGCTAGGTCCTGCTCGACCTTCTAGTCTTAAAGGCATCGATCCTCCTCCTACAATGTAATTTTCAAAGATCGGGCAATGGTCTTTGTCATGACCCCGACTCTTTCATTTCAAGCACCATACCTCCTTGCGTACCTCTCGTCAAACCGCCCTGTCCTGCTTCAGACTTTGCATCTCAAGGCACAGATTCTTCAGTTACGCATGGATTTGCTAAACTCCTAGATTAGGATCTAGCATTAGAGTCTCATGTAGTCTCATGGCAATCTTCAAGGCCTCTACCTGAGTTGTTATCTTCTGTTGCGACAATGCACTCCTTAAGTGTAGTAGTAGCGAAGCCACAAACCACTTGCGATGTTGTCCATCTGTAAATTCATGTTGGCTTCATGGATTATACATTTCAGTCTCTGATATAGTTCCCAAGGTGTCTTGCTTGGTTGCATCACGATCTCTTTGAATCCCACAATCAACTGCACCTCAGATTTAGGCCTACTAAATTTGTTATTTAGTGTTGCCTGGATGTCTCCTACTCCAGCATTTGGTTTATCGTTAGAGTACTTAATAAACCAGGTTAGTGGACGATATTGCAGAGCACTAAACAATGTCACCTTCTTTATATGATCATCTGTAACACCTTGAGCTTCCCATACAACCCTCACAATGAACCAGAATTGGTTCAGGTCCTCATTTCCCACGCCTTTGAACAAAGGAAACTTCACTGTATTTTCCATACTGAACCGTGGTGGAGGTGGTATTCGTGGGAATCCTTGTATTATTAACTAAATAACACTTCATGGAGAAACCTTCGCTATCCCTTCTTTGTCACTTCACAGAGGTAAAATCAATGGGCTATACTCCAAACCCTTTTTTCCTTCATTCTTGTAAGTTTTTCCTCTTTGCATAGTCTCAAACATCAAGGTAGCTGCATAACCTTTTTTTTGCACAAGAACATTTTAATCCAAGTATTCAGAGATTTTACGTACTTACCTTGCAGTCCTTTGAAAAAGAGTCACCCTGGCTAGCTATAGCTGACTGAGGTGTCGACTACGAACTCAGTCACAAATCCTCCTATGACATGATCAAGCCAATGATCAACAACGCATGCGATCTTATCCTCTGATGCTTCCAACCTTCACACTAGCTCTAGGGTCCACAGAATAGGACCGTCAAGTATCCACCTTCCTTGGATATCTGCTAGCTTCACGATCCACTCGTATAGCTCAATAGGGAAAGAGAAGAAAAATATTTCATGGATCTCTGTATACAGGTATCGGTCCAACCATTGTTCCTTTTTTAGCCGCGGGTTTCTGTTCTCGTGTTCTGCCAGTTTGTGGATCTTTCTATCCAACCATTCTCCAATCTCTTTCTTAGTTGGATTCTAGTGATACGACATCGCACATCTCTTATGCAGATTTCGATCCTGGAAACAGAACCATTTTTTGGCTTGATGGGGCCTCACCCAGGTTCAACATTAATTAGCCAAACAAATCCCTACACTATTGGCCCTTTTGGCATCAAC
Organism: Pinus tabuliformis; assembly: GCA_031772625.1. Lineage (NCBI taxonomy): Eukaryota > Viridiplantae > Streptophyta > Pinopsida > Pinales > Pinaceae > Pinus > Pinus tabuliformis. Next base: position 709,268,589 of record CM062814.1, on the reverse strand, counting down.
CCGCGGAGTGTGGACCAAATTCTCACCCGAAGCAGTATGGGGAGATGCTAGAACCAAGTTTCTGCACCCTGAGATGGTTGTGATATCGTTTGATCTTTTTATCCTTGCCTTCGTGTAAGTGATCTTGCTCTATTGCTTGTAAGAAAATCCATTTATTCTAGCTTTCAATACCTTCACGAAAGTATATGATCGACCTTCATGCAGCCCTAACCTGGGGCTCATGTGCTTTCACATTGTTATGGTAGTGCATCATGCAGATTCGTCAATTACCCTAAGTGATTTTCTTATTTTGAAAAATACTTAATGTTATCATCGCGTAATTGCGTTTAATTATTCAATGTAAGTGTATTCATTCGCGCATCATAGAATCATAATAAAGGAGATTCATATACAAACTATCTAAACCCCTGAATAGAACAAATACATAGAAATTGCAAAATAACTCCTTTTATTAATATCTTCCAAGTGTTATAGACTATGTTCACCCTACGCACATAGCTGCAGGGGTTCGTGCACTCAGTTGCAGACTTCTACTCTAGGCCTCAGCATACTCAACTGTAGAGCATGTACCTACCCTACAACCCAAGACTTAGACTTGTTGCTTTAAACCTATGACTCTCTTTCCTTGTTCTATGCCTGTAACTACTTAAAGCTTAGCTCTTTTTATACAATCCCATGGTCCGTGGACCATGGGTAGATCTCTTACAGCAGAATTTACTTTACAAAACTAAGGGAGGACTACCGTTTGTGACACATAACACGTTTGCGCTCCGCGACCACAAAATGCGGAGTCTTTACAATAATATTACAAAAATTTGACTTAAACATGAACTTTTAGCCCCAAAACTGCCCTTGGGGGATCCTGCTCCCAACAGTCCTTCTTAGATGAGATGTGCCATAGGCTATACTCCATAAAGATCTCGTGTCTAAACTATCTGCTTGTGCTAAGGAAAAAAGTAAACAGGTCTCCCTCTCTATGGTTGTGATTGCGATAACAAAGGAATAAGGCCCCCACGCAATTGTTGAGAGCCTTAGTGCTCAGAGGACTAAGCCCTTGGTTCCAACCCCCATTCATATGCAAAAAGTTATGAAAGGGGTTGAAAGCATAGGGACTAAGGGGAAAATTAAAAGAACCCTCCTGCTTCTTCTATTTTTAGTGATTAAAGGACCGCAACTGATATATTTGAATGCCACACTTCAGCGAGGCACCGATAGTGCAGGAAAAAGGGAAAAATGGTGTGATTGGTTGACAGCTAAGGTAGACACTGACCAGGAACTGACCAAGAGAGGATTAACCATGACTTAACAAGAACACACTAGGACCAAAGGCCAACAAAGAAGAGTGACATGAATATATTTCCAGAAACCATCATTTTAATTTCGATGGATTAATTATGTTTTGTTGTTTTGGTCATTCTATTGTTATTTTGTTTTTCTTTCAAGAAAGGAATCTCCCTACTATAGTAGTTAGAGGATTCACACCGAGACACCCATCCATACAGACAATTGTAACTTCAGCCTAAAAGATATTTTATGTAACTTATTTTCTTGCCCTCCCTCTCATTATAAAAGGGAGGAAGAAACATTGAAGAAGGGTTCCGAGTTCTAGTAAAAAACTGTATGTGCTTCTGAAGTTGTAAGGAATCCATATTTACATATTTCTTAATATGAATGAAACAGTGGTGATTCCCATGTTCAAGTATTACCATATGTTTTTTCTATGTTAAACTTCCATTATGTTCACACCTCCTCTCTAATTTCAAGCAATTGTAGCTGCTAGAAATATCTCTTATATTCTTGCATATTCATTGGTGTTAACTAGTTAATACATATGCTTGTATGCAAGTCTAATATTATATATTTAAATGTGCACCTCCCGAAATCAAAGCATTCACTATTCTTACATCCACCTATCTATATTTATTTCAAATAAGTGTAGAAATTTTGATGTTTCAAGCTCTATGTGATGAGTTATTATTCTCTTTCTCTTCTTTCATTATTCTGCAAAATCTGATTAAACTGTAAGTCCTTGATTACTCGGCCTCCACTTGTTTTTGCCTTATTCTTGTGAGTTGTATATGTGAAAGGATACTAGAAATACATGGCTTATATCCTTGGATGAAGGAACCAACCCATGTTGTTATGTGTATATTTGTATATTTGTAATTACTATGTGTAGAAGATGCATATGATGCCTTCGGTTTCTTGAGGATCATATGAGATACATAGAATTTAGATGTGCCCAGGCACTGGTCTTGTAAGCAATCCAAGGTTGTCTCTAGGAGAGACAACAAATACAATCCTGCATTTATGAGGAAAGGAAATCATATGAAAGTAAGTCGAGATGAAAAAAACTAGAGAATAAACCCACATATGTCCTAGTAAAAGATTATAATTGAGAGGTCCATCAATAAATTCGACTTCAAATTCTATGGACAAGGTTTGTATGTTCTCACATCAAAGGATTTCAATGTAGTAGGTCACTGACTTTGTTGAGGAGAACCAGTCACCTTGCAGCAAGACATGGACATAATGCAAGTCGAGGCTTCCTCATCCAAGATAGAAAGATGAATATTCTTACCATGGAAGATGACTTAGATTATAAAAGCTAACTGAGCCGGAAGCCCAGGGGTATAGTTTTCATGAGATAAAGTAGCAAATGTTGGAATCTAATGGATCCACACATCCAATATCATAAAGTAAAGCAAGCCCTCTTTTGGGCGGGGTAGTTCCGCAACACCTCAAGAGTTGACATAGCTGTTGGAGACTGAGCTAAGTCCTCAACTACGTTATAATTCTCATTAGCTCTTACACGAGGGTTGAAAGCTTACTTATGAATAACACCCTTTGAAGGTTTAATAGCCAATTCGGTAGGAAACAACAACAGAGTGGGATCTAATGAGGATGGTGCCAAACTAGTAGTTTTATCAGTAGCCTGACCATTCGGTAGATTCACATTACCATAATCCTTGTTTTGAGTATCTACTAAAACATTAGATATCGTCTTGGAAGAGTAAAGCATCAAAACCATGCTAGAGGAAGATGGGTCCTGAGAAACCATATGAGTCTCTTGATGAGGAATCAGGTTGATCAACATTGCAGGAGCAATAGATGAATTGAGAAATTGATTCACTTCAGTGTGTTGAGGAAAATCATGTGTAAAGTGCTCCTTGTTGCAAATCTAGTAAGGATATCAAGGATTTTGTTTCTCATAAGAAGATTGGCTTGTTTGTTTATCCTGCAGAGAGGGATCTATCTTTTTCTTATCTTCTCCTTTCTTCTCACATCCAGGTTACTATTGAGACTTTTATTTCTCACATGAAACAACATTTATATTGGAAGAAAAAGCTGCAGGAGGGTGGGATTGAAGGTTTTGAACATATATAGGTGGAGGAATACCAGATGGTTTAATCACCATATGCATGCTAGTAGAAGCAATAATGCCATCAATAGCATGCGATTCGTCACCAGGAAAAATAGGAGGAACAATATTCGAAGGTCTCAAAGCATTTGGTAATTGTAGAGCGTGCTAGATTGGGTATAAATGAAATCCAAATATTGTGCACGAGAAATTAATTTCTCTTTAGTCATGACTGCACCTTTGGCCACATCTTCTATTATAGGTTCCAACAAATATTTGGTAAACCATTCCATGAGCAACTGATCGAGAGCATAAGTTTTGACTAGCCAACGATGACACCTCCACTCATGAATGTGATCAGAAATGTGAGTGGAATCTGATTGTTTGAAGTTGGTTAACAGTTCCATTCTAGTTTCATAGCTGATGGGTAGCTGAAAATGCATGAGCAAGGTTGTGGCTAAGGTACTCAAACCATGAAGTGAAGCTTTGTGTAACTCAATATACCATTTATCAGCGGTACCCATAAGCATTCTTTGAAAAAGACAATGTCGAATAAAATCATCATTAAGGGAGTTTGAAGAACACCATAGATGATACATCATGACATGCATCGATGGGTCTTCTCCTAGATTCCCATTGAATTTAGGGATGTCATAAGGAAATTTAGTAGGAATAATCAACCACCAAGGCGAATGGGTGATGGGATCATTGGTGTGCCAAGTTAAATTTGGTGACTCAAGAGTGGCCACAAAAGGAAATTGTTGGTTGAAATTGGCAGAGGATGACCTGGATACGAAGGAATAGACTGGTAAACATGCACTTGCATTCTTTAACAAGGAGGCTTCTGATAATAAGGAACCTGGTTACCAGAATAACGAGGATTGTCATAGCGAGAATACAAGTGACCTTGTTGACTAGCCCTAGGATAACCATGAATTTGTTGGCCTTGAAAAGGAACCTAAGGAATACTTTGATAAGGTCTCTATTGTTAGCCCTATGGGAGTTTGCATTGTCCCATGGTACAAAAGGGCTTGATTGATGTTGTTCCATAATGTACATAATTTGTCCTACTGTAATTTGAAAAATACCATGTGCAAGCAAATGAGATTGTAATGGAACTTGTAAAGGCTGAGTAAGTGGGACTTGAGGGGTTCCGGATACTGAAGGAACATGTTGATATGTGATTGTTGTTGGCCTAGTGAGTCCTAGCCTAGGTTTAGAGTTAAGTTTTCCAAATAATCCCTACACTACTAGCCCTTTCATCATCAACCCATGGAGCACAGACTGAAGTCTCACCCAAAGCAGTATGGGGGGATACTGGAACCATGTTTCCACACCCAGAGATGAGTGTGATGTCGTTTTATGCCCTACACCTGCCTTTGTGCAGATCGTTAAGAATTTAAGGCTTATCGATATAACTTCCATTAACCAACCTCTAGACCTTCGCAAAGGTCTACGACTCTCTTTCACGAAACCTAAACAGGTGAACCAACCACTTACGCACCCCTGTGATTACTCCTAATTCTATATTTACCTATATTGGCTTAAGTGTTCAATAAATTTAACATGCAACAAGATATTCTTCATGTAAACAATTATTATTACTTGCGTTCATATGACAATATAAATCATGTAAAATCATGCATCAATACAATATTATTTCATAAACCCATCATTCATCACAGCATAAAAATGCATTCATTCATAACATAAATAAATAGCCAAAACACAAGAATTGCTAGAATAATCTCTTTATTAATACTTCAGTTCTGCTTATAGACTCAAGACTACGCTGCGCACTCAGTTGCAGGGGTCCGTGCACTCAGCTACGAACTCTCCTCTAGGCCTGTGCATACACAGTTGCAGATCCTCTCTTCTACTCTAAGACTTCTTCTCTCTTTCTTCTACTGACCCATTACATTCATTTGCAATGATATCTACTCCTTTAGACTCTCCAAGACTCTCTTTTTTATACAATCCCATGCTCCACGAACCATGGGTGGATCTACAAAAGCCGACACAACTTACACAGAAGAAGGGTAAAACCCTTTATGAAAATTTACTATATACGTGCTCTGCGACCACAACTTGCAGACACTTTACATTATTTACAACAAAACTTGGGCTTTTTCCCCAAAATTGACCCTAGGGGACCTTGTGCCAATAGGCCCCCAACACAAATATCATGACTCACCCCGAAGTAACTATCCTAGCATGGAGATATTACTATGAAGACCTCCCAACTCTACTTGTGCTACTGCTACCTCAGTCGCGCTCTGCGTGGCTACCTGTTTGATCTGCTCCACCAGCTGCTCTATTGTTGGTCCTGCACTGTCTTCCTTGATCTTTTGTGGCCTTCTCTATAGGCTTGCCAACTTTTCTTCAATGGTGTAAAAGATAACATAGGCCTCATCCAGCCAAGGCCGCAATCTGACCTTGAGAACCGCCTCTTTTCTCTGCTCATCCTCCACCTGTTTGAGCAACTATTTTGCCTCATGCAGCTTAACCAATCGTTGTACTATAGCAATAGTGCACGTCGTCGCTCATGCTTCATCATATCACTACTGGAATTCATGAGCTTCTGCATTTAACCTCTACAGGTTAGGATCTTCCTATAATGTCATGACTACCTCCATGAATCGTTCTAAAAGCGTGGTGCAATCCACCACCGGGGCATCCACTGCTGCAACTCCATCCTTCATAGTGGCTTCACGTTGTTCTATGACCTCTAGCGGAGTTGAAGGCTGTGACTTCAACTCTAACTTTGTAATCTTCAGGTTCAGTTCAAACTAAACCTTGGATACTTCCATCTTCACATTGCGCACACTTGCAGCCAACTTCTTGATCTTCACGTCCACCAGTGCTTCCTCTGGGATATGCAGTTCAGGGATTGTTTTGCATGCCTCAGCCACCATGACTATAGTTTGTTCATTTTGCACTTGAAATTTCTTCCATGCTTCCAGCACTACTGATTTTTCCATGAACATCTGTTCATTGTTGACTTTGTACTTGTTGATCATGCTCAGTGTGTGCTGCCCCTGAGCCTTAACTTCTGCTATCACACCTGCTTGCAGTGTGTGAAGGAACTCATTGGGGAGCATGACTAGGTTGAGACCAATATTCTTCAAGGAGCTGACAATAGCCTTGTCAGTAGTCGCTTGCATGCCCAAAGCTCCATCAGGTAGCGTGACTTCCCGGAGTTCCATTACGCGAACCATCTCTGGTACTTGAGTGATCTCTGGTGCCAAATTGGCTAATGCAGTGGTGCTCTGTCTTGCAACTTCTTGTAGTCTAGTCATTTGGATTTGTAGCTCATGTAGACCTATTTGTATGAGGATCAGTTCCTGCTTTTTTTGCTACTCAAATTGCTATAGCAGTTCTTCTATTGTATCCCGCACCTTATCTCCAATATCATCCAAATTTCCCTCCATCAAGGTAATTGGATCTAGCAAGGACTTGGTGGCTTTCGACTTCTTTCGTTGTCTTCCCTTTTCTTGCTCCCTGTACTGCTTCAATGGGAAGGGAGTACTCTCCTATTGATCTCCACTGCCGTGCTCTGTCTACTCCTCTTCCTCTGTTTTGGAGCGAAGGAGACTTCTAACTTCTTTTGGAGCCGCACTCTTCCTACTCTACCTGTTCCTTCGTGGCATGCTCTGCTTCTACATGGGTCTTCTCCTTGGAGCCGCACTCTTCCTACTCTACCTATTTCTTAGTGGACTAGCTAGTCTTGGTGGCCACATCAGATGCAGAATGCCATGCTGTTGGCCAACACTTAACAACTTCTACAATGGCGTCATTCATAGCCAGATAGTGTAAGTTGAACCATTTCTCCTCGAGGTCCTTTCATGTCTGGATATACACAGGATGGAAGTTCGCTTTGAACTCTGCATACCCCGAGAGTTTCTCAAACATGGTTGGTGAAAACCATGGCTTCTAGTTGATGGCCATGTGAATGCGCGCCTCCATCAGTACCCAAAAGACTTTTCTCTTTGTGACCCGGTAGCATCTTTGGTGGCCTAGAGAGATGCAAACTTCACCACTTCCAGTAAATCCTTCTCCACTAGAGGGGACTGGTTGTCCTCTAGCAAATACCACATGACAAGCATTATTGAAGGAAACAACCATGAATAGTGGAATGTCTTACTGTCATTTTGTGCCTCTCTACAGTTCACGAGGAACTCACTGCATAGGTAGTGCGCCCAGTTGAATTGTACGCCCTCCATGCACTGAGCTACTAACGAAACCACTGGTGCCAGCACCTCATCTACACGACACTTTCTCGTCACTTTTCCAACCAAAATCTGCGTGGAAATCTTGACCGCGGGGTCAGTAATGCTGGTAACTAAATACCCGCATGGCTTTTTGACAAGTTTAAACTTGTTCTTCATCTTCTTAGCGAGGTCGTGCTCGCTTATCTTTCTGCCAAACACCTTTGCTAGATTCAACCCTAAATGGGTTAATAATGTGATCTGATGGATCAACATATCTATGATAGGGATTGGCTCATTCAGCCAAAAGCACCTATCATGCACCAGGCACAATAGCTGCTTAATGAAAATCAGGTTTATATTTGACCGATGATAGTGTGGCACCCATAACAGGTTCGGTAACCCTGACTTGTTGACTCCACGAATCCATTCTACTAGCTCCAATGTGGTGACACCAGACTCCTTGCAGAAGACTCTCTGCATGAAGGTGTTGATAACTAGGTGGGGGAACCACTCATGGTCTGCTAAATACCAACCTTTGAGCTTGAAGTATGGGACCCGCGCTAGGAATCGACCTACAAAGGTGATGTTCTTTGGCAACAGGGGTGTGTTGAGGGAGAGCTGTCCAACATCTGGGTCCTTCGGGACCTTCACCTTTCGCTTGTGCGGAGGGATATACTCAGGTAGTTTAGAAATAGGCTCCACCCCCTCAATGTCAATATCTTCTGTGCCCTCCTCTGCCTCCAGATCTACCGCCTTCCCCTTCTCCTTCACACTCGGCTTTTCCTTTCGCTAAGCCTCTATAGCGTCATGCTTTCGCGGTGACTCACTCACCTACATCAGCTTCTTTTGTTTATCCTTATTTGTCTTGGGGACCTCTCTTGTCGGTGTAGGCTTCAGCCTAGGCAACCTCGGCACCATAGGCAGTGCTGCTAGAACCTCCATACTCATCACTTCTGGAGTAGCTCCCTCAGAGGTGATCACTCCTCTAGTGCTTGTAGTTTATGTGGGACCTGGTCCTAACATGATGTTGCAGATAAGCTTTCTGTCTAACTCGGGATACTGATCAAACATGGGGCTTGCAAGAAAATCCTCAAATAACTCACGGTTCATGCATAATAGAAAACACAACATAGAAATTCTCAAAATGCAAAGTGTTTCTTGCTGGATGGCCATGTGTATTTTATAGGCGAATTTGAATTCAAATTCAACCATTCCCTCCAAAATTTGTCCATAAATGCGGGATTGGCGACAAATTTCCAAAGATTTCATTCTTAAATTCAGCCTTCAATGCCTTAATTGTCAGCCATCCACTCCTCTTAATCGTCTTATGAAAGTGAAATCATGAACAGTGATGGTAAAGATCACTTTCTAGTTGTACTACGCAGTCTCCCCTCCTATAACACAACTCCCTTCGTGCTTCTTCTGGTACTGTGACACCCTCCTGTTTCGAACAGACACCTTATCGTGCAGCTCTACAAACCAGGCAGTGTAGCTTGTAGTCCCGTGCCTCCTTGCAGCTACCTGGAGTGCTAAGACTGTGCTACCATCATGTAGTCATTGGGTTGGATCCCCAGTGTATGGCTTCAATTAGCTTCCATTTACCTTCCATGGAAATGAATCTCCATTCATGAGCTGAACTGCTCCACCATTGGTAATCTCTTTGATAACATATGGCCCCAGTTAGTTCATCTGAAATTTTCTTGGAAGCTTATTAAACTTACTATCATATAACAAAACTAAATTGTTTACCTTGAAGGTGCGTAGTTTGATGTGTCAATCGTGCCAATATTTTTCGCGTTCCTTTTGAACCTGTTGATGGAATCTAGCCAAAAACCTATCTTCCTCGAGCTCTGTCAGCTGCATGAGCCATTCTTCTAAGTCTCTATGGTCTACCATCCTTGTGAATGCCGCTATGCATAAACTAGGCATGTTATACTCCATAGGCATTACAACATCTATGCCATAGACCAACCTAAACGGTGTCTGACCAGTAAGGTTCTTATAGGTAGTGCTGTAAGTCCACAACACAGCTGCTATGTGCACGTCCCAATCATTCCTCTACGCATTGCAAACATTTTTCATCTCATTCTCCAATATCTTATTAAACCATTGGCCTAAGGATGATATGGCATACACTTTTGATGATAAACTTGGAATTCTTATGTAAGCGCACTGATCGTTTCATTAAAAAAATGCATATCACAATCACTCATTAAAATCTTTGGGCAACCAAACCTGGCCAACATATATTAAAAAAAAAATTGTTGTCGTTGCCCCTGTACAGTCCTTTACAGGCTGTACCTCCGCCCATCTGGTTAAATACTCGGTCGCGATGATGATATACTGCGCACCTGTCTTCTTTCCTGGTGGCCAAATCGGTCCTACAAAATCAATTTCCAATTTCTCAAATGGTTGCAATAATACATGTGGATTCAAAGGCAGCTCATCCATCCACAATAGCCTGTCGGTTCTCTAACATGCATTGCATGCCCTACAATATGCTTTCGAATCCTTATGCAATGTTGGCCACCACAACTAAATGCATAAAATCTTCTGCACTATTGCTTTTCCTACATAATGGCATCCCGTAGCTCCTCCATGAGCTTCATTAAGGATACTATTTCATTCAAAATTAGGGACATAATGTTGCAGTATTTCGTCTAATCCCATTTATACAAGTGGCTTGCAATCACAAAAACTTCTGCCGCGCGCACCACTAATTCCTTCTTCTCTTGACTAGTGTACACCTATGGAGCCATTCTTGTAGTCAGGAAGTGGATAATGTCTAAAAAATGATTGTCTGCTATGCACACTCCAAAGAGCTGCGCGTCAAGCAATCCTTCATCCAAATTGGTAAGCTCTTCTCCTGTTTCAATGCATGACAGATGGTCTGGCCCTGCACTCAATCACCCTGGCTTCACAATTACTTTGAAATCATACTCCTGAAACAACAGTAGCCATTTGTATCTTCCTCGCCCCCCCAACACATGCTTGTTGACTAGGTACTTTAATGAAGAATGGTCTCTATACATATTAAAGTGTCTGCCTAGTAGGTAATGTCTGAATTTATGGAGTGCATACAACATAGCCAATCCTTCGCACTCTTTGGTCGAGTAATTGTTTTCAGCTTTAGACAGCTTCCTACTCGCAAATGCTATAGGTTGATCAAATTCTCCTTCGTCGACCTATGTTAGTACTACTCCCAATGTGATACATGACACATCCACATGCACATGAAATTCCTTCTTCCAATACGGGAAGACTAGGATCGGCACGGTGACCATTTTCTCCTTTAATACATCCAGACTCTGCTGACATTCTTCATCCCAAAAAAATGTAGTATCCTTCTTTAGTAGCTTTTCCATCGGTGTGATAATCTGAGGATAACTCTTGATGAACTTTCGATAGTATCCAGTATGACCCAACATTGCACGCAGCTATTTAACTCTCCTTGGCACCTCCAAATTAATTATGACGCGATCTTAGCAGGGTCTACCATTAAGCCTTTCCTGCATAACACATGACCCAACAAGATTCCGAAACGGACGCAAAATAAGCACTTTTTCAAGTTTAGCAAGATCTAATACCTTCGGCACATATCCAACATCAAGTACAAACTAGTTGCAGGGTGTTTTATGAGTCCAAACATTGTCCAATCATCAAAACATACCTCCAAAAACTTGTGAATGAAATCTTTGAATGCCGCAATGACTACACACGAGAAGATTGTCGGCACATTCTTAGGTCCAAAAGGCATTACTGTATATTGAAAGCACCCCCATTCAATCATGATAGTAGTCTTACTCCTGTCTTCTGGCACAATCTTTATTTGATGGTATCAAGAGAACCCATAAGTGAATGAATAGGCCTCCTTCCCACTAGCATTATCCAATACCTTTTCTGTGAATGGAGTTGGGAAAGGATCATGAACGTAGGAATCATTGAGATTCCTGAGAGATCTACACAAATTCTTATTTCATCCTTCTGCTTCTTTTCCTGAACTACCATTGGAATCACCCAATCAAATTATTCCACTGGTTCAGTGATTCCTACTGCAATCATCTTATCCAACTCTAGGCAGACCTTTTCCTTGTACTTGGGATTAAGGAAATATGGCCTCTTCTTAACAGGCTTCGTGTCTAGTTTCAAAGTTATTTTCATCACTCCCAAATCACCTATGATGCCTTTTAAGTCTGAAAACTTTGTGGGAAACAAATCCTAATATTTGCATAGAAACTCAACAACCTTGTCCACTGTGGCATGATCCCAGTATTCCCCTATCTTGGCAAACTTTGGTTCCGCTTCTATGCCAATATTCACTTGTCTAGTTTTTAACGCATAGTGATATCTGGATTCTCTATCTCTGGTCCCTCAACATTATGGTGATCTTCTGCCTCTGGGATATTAATGTTCCTTGGATCCTCGTCTTCTTCTTCAACAGTCACATTGTAGCACTCCAGCACATGACACGACTGGGTGGTCCAATCTGGTTGAATCAAATCCAAGGGATCCTGCGATATTCTGAAGATTGCGGCCTTAACCTCCCGCAAAGCTTCATCGATGCATTTGAAACCATCCTCAAAGCTAAATGTCATCAAAAATCCGTGTCTCAAAATGTCCCACTCTTCACTGCCATGGTGGAGATTTGTTTCCAGGTACCAATTCATTGGTATTACATCCAAAGTATGAGAGAGTAAATGTACCCACTCAAGTTGTGGCTCCACTTCACAAACATCAGTCCATTTAGCTAAATGATTGCGCAGATCACTCCTTCCATCATATTTCTTTGTTAGTCACACTTTTGGGCAACCAAACCACAAACTCGTCATTCTTCTATATTCACACCATCCATAAAAACTTTCTTTGTGCGTACCCCACCATCTTGTGGGCTTAACGTGCAACACCAAATCCAAGGCTTGGAAGCAATGCTTCTCTAGTACTTCCCTTTCAAATGCATCCAAAAATTTATCTATGTTAGTTAGACCATCATAATAAGGCAAACTCCTTACCTCCTGTTATGACCCTATACGAATAGGTGTCATATATCATGATTGACTTGATGAGCTATGTAATGTGTTCATACCTTTACTTGTTGCAAAGGTTTTCCATATTCTCAAAAAATAAAAAAATTTAAAAAATTGTAAAGAGGGTATACCCTAAAAGAAAAATCAAAGGGTGAAAAGAATAAAAGATGGTCAAAAAATGAAAGAAAATGAACCCCAACAAAAAGAAAGACCAAGGAAAGTGTCCAAGTCTAAATGCCACTACTTTTTCACTTTTATATAACAAACAATTGTGTGCAAATTGTCACTTATGCCACAATTCATGAATAGTCAAACAGTTTAAACTTGGATAGTTCATATTTCAATTTCATGTTGTAGAAATAGAGAATAAAGATTTGACCAAACAGTGTAATCTTGGCAGATAAGTAGATAGGTAGAGTGAAAAAGGAGCTCAATAGTTTAATCTGAGCCCTTAGACGTAATAACTGTAGACTTAGATAGGCATTACCATGTAAAAGAAAAGAAAGTTTGATAAGGGTTTGCCAGTCTAAGTGCACCCTAATAAAGAAGTAAAAATGCTAGGTTAAAGTAAGTAGGGTAGGTAGATGATGGTTGCAGAATAACATGTGATGGATGTTAAGTGTGAATTTGTAAATCTTTTATTTTCATCACAAAGCAAAAGCATGCAATACATGAAAGACATATCAAGCAGGCAAGGTTAGAATATTTAACTCCCTTACTCATTTCCCTTAAATTTTCACTAATTTCCCCTAAGTATCAAGGTATTTATTAAATTAAAGCAGCTCAAAGCATTTCTCTGACTTCTGGAGGGACCGGACCCTCGGCCCAATAATTTATAAAGCCTAAGTACTTAAGATCATTCATTAATCATCATACCCCTTCATAAAAATCATTCATTCCTTTGATAAGCTTTTTTCCTAAGTAAAATCCTATTTTACTTAGGAAAATTAAAATATTTCCACAAAAACCCTTTTTTAACTTTAAGCCTAAGTTTTAATACACACATAAAATGTTTTTATACTTATCACTTTCTATTCATTATGTCATATTAACTACTAACTTATATTAATTTATAAATCCCTTATAAAATCTACCCATTCCCGTATTACTGTAACTATGTTAAAAACACTGAAATATTAATATCCCTCCCCTTTGGTTAAATTATAACCATAATATGTTCTAAATAGGAATTAATTAGTTAATCCATAACTAATTAACAGCCCTAACCCCCACCACATTAAAAAGGGATTAATTAACCCTCACAGTTAATTAACAGCCTCCCCAACAAATCCTGTCCTGCTCGATATAATTAAATAATTCTTAAATATATCGGTCCCGCCTTTGTTAAATCCCTGTCACTTTGTACCCCATGATAGTCATCTGATCTATTTCTCGAGATCTGATGGCTATTATGCATATTGCACGATGCTTTGTGATAGCACGTTAGCGTGCCATCGCAAATCTGTTTTATGTACAGTGTGCCCACCACGCGTCATCCATTCTATGGTATCACGCCGACAAGCCCCAATACCACCTTCCCCCGATGAGGGGTGCGATAGAAACCACTTACCACCTCCCCAATAAACGACAAAACATCACGTTGTTTGCCGCTATCGTCACCCATCCAAATCCAAAAACCTGCCAATCTCTGACTTTGTAAATAAAGCAAACAAGTTATTTTCATTATTTCATCCTGTGAACTTGTACGCCCATGCAAACAATACATTGAGGTCAACCAGATTACGCTTGCTTCCGCCAACTTGCTCCAAAATTTGTAGTTGAAGCTGCCCAGAGTCATTCAGTCATACCCAGTACCTGCATTCCATCGATCGTCCCCTAAAAAATAGCTATTTATCAAATCCTTGACGGCAAACCCTACAAGTACTTATTTTCCACTGCAAAATAACTTAAAGGACCAAAATTGACCATAATTCAGTTATTTTTTTCATCATTCAAGTTATCCAGACCCTCTGTTTTGCCCATTTTTACAAAGAAAACCTAAGTTTCCTTTCTGAATCCACAAGAACCAAAAATGGAAACCCCAATTGCTTTGAATGTTGCACCCATTAACGCTCCTCATCAAGATTTAGACTATCTGCCTCTGGAAGATAAGGACCTCCAAATAAAAGACTTAACCATTGATAAAGCCCACCTTAAAGTGTTCTGCCAATGTCGAGATAACCACTTGAATGGTTATGATGCCATGGGACTATGGGAATCCAATCTCCCAATTTACTTTCTCCCCTCTGTCCATGTTTTCCCTAATATAATCCATAAGTGCCATGCAAACTATGACCCCATCCACAGAGCAGTAATGCCTCCCAACCAAACAGTCCTTTTTACAGTAACTGTTGAATCAATTAATGAAATGCTGCAATTCCACCCCAGTTAGGCTCTTACCCCCATTTCCATTGGGAATTTACTTGAAAAATCAACTAAAATATCCCAAGCTAAACTTAATCGCCTCTGTTAGACTTTCATAGTGCAAAGGTATCAAACTAAACCCCCCCCCGCGCCTTATATGGCAACTTTCTTCACAGATTTGGGTAAAACCATAGTTGAAATGATATAAGCAGCCATGGGATTCAATACTAGTGAATATGTAGATGAATTGACCCTAGTGATGATGTCTATCTTTACCCCAGGAAAGCCTCCTGCTATCAAATATGATTATGCCTCTTATATTGCTAATAAAATTCATGACCAGTTCATGAGACTGGAAAATGAAAGGGTTTTCAAGTTTTCTACCTTCATATATCATCTCTTACTCTACTACCAATCAAACCAATTTCCATTTTCTATAAAGAAACTTGATACCAAGGGTAATCCAAGGTCTATCATCTTTTGGACTTCCATCTTCCACAGATATTTTGCTAATCCTTATTCCTATAATGAGTTCATTGATCAGTTTGTTCATCCAGCCACCACCTTGCTGACAACGATTTCACCTCCCAGAATCAGTGATGACACTAAGAGGATCCTTCAGCTCTCCATACAGTACAGAGTGGGTGACTAGTATTTATATCAAAATTACATAGAGATTAGGGTATATGGGTGTGAGCTTGCCCCATTCAAGCTACCTAGATATGTTCCAATGAGACTGTTTGCATTGAAATACTATAGACAGATGATACACTCAGATTTGACACATTTCACTAAGGCCAAAAAGAAAGCCCAACTCAGAATCAGGGATCACTTAGGCCCAATTTTCTGCAACACTAGAAAAGCATGGAGAGAAGAAGAAAGAATTTTAGACGATGATCTGAAATTAAACAAAAGTTTTAGTTCGACACCATATGACCCTCATAGTTTTATCTGTGATAGAAGAATGAAAAATAGACTATCACCATACTTGCATCACAGAGTTCAAGAGATTGAGCAATTTTCTAATATTGATGAATGGAGGGAAGGAAATTTAGTAGAAAAAGATAGTGAACAGGTCAATATAGAAAATGTAATGAAGGATCTTGAAAAGACACTTGACCTGGATTCTTTTGGACAAGTACAATTTGAGACTTCTCAAAAGACAACATCAGGCATCAGTGCCTCAACAACTGATACCTCACAAAAGCTTCCACTAAAGACCAGTGCACCACCAGTAGAAACATCACAGGGAAGGGAACAAGATACTAGCAATCAGGCAACATAACAATCTACCATGTCTAAACAACCTGAAACTTCTCAGGGGCAGACTCAAAAGCAGGCACAACCATCTCAAGTCATCATGGGAGAGCCCCCAATTTTTCAAACTCCTCTAAATGAGGAAAAGAACAAAAAGAGAGATAGGGAAGTAGCTACCCCTGCTAGTGGACCATCAGAATAGCTTTGTGCTAAGAGGCACAAGCTAAATCCTCATTCAGAAGAGGAATTTTTTGAAGATACTACTGATATTCAAATAAAATAAGGTGTAGATAGTCATCAAACTTTCCCAGTAGGTGGGACACCTTCTAGTTCCCAAATACAAGAGCTGGAGAGACAAAAGAGTGCTGAAGTGTCATATTTCAGGCCCTCGGGAAATGACAACATGGATATTAAAAAGAAATTCAAGGAAATAAAGGCCAGGAATGAGCCATTGAGGATCCAAGTCTACAGCCAGTGTTTAAAAATGGCACCCACCAATCAGAACAGGTTGATGTCAGCTTATGACATCAAGGAGGGAAAAATGCAAATGAGCTTCTTCAAGCCCAAAGTGCAGCAGCCTCAAACAAGGGCATATCATCTTCAAATAGATTTTGAGGTTATGGAAAAAGATATTCATCCCCTGGACCAGATTGAGTTACATAAACAAATAGGGGAAATGGTGTATTCAACATTGACTAGCAAAGCCATGATGGCCCAAAGATTAGAAAATTCTTTGAATAATACAACTACCCAACTACAGCTGAAAAAAGCCTCCTCATAGGCTAAAGACAATAGAATTAAATCTTTGGAGGAATTAGTGATTGGATTTGGTCATAACCCAAAGGATGTGAAGGCAACAGAGGCCTTAATAAAGAAGAAAGACGAAGACATAGCTGCCTTGAGAAAGCAGCTAAAACTACCACCAACAAGACATCCACAAATTGTAGAAGTTGTTCAGAAGAAGTCTGAAGAAGAGCTCATGGACTTAGTCCTCAAGCTTAATAAACAGTTGAAGGAGACTGAGCAAGAGTTAGAAAAATCATTGAAGAGCTCGTAGGGAGAGTCAACCTCTCAGCCTCCAAATGTGATACCAGTGGTCTCCACTACAGTCCCATCAACACTTGGAACAACTCTGGCACCAAATGCCCCCTTGGTCATAGTAGAAGTAATTATAGGAACAACAAAAATAGAAACAACCCAGGCAGGTACTTCAAGTTTAAGTACATAGGAATTAATAAAGTCAATGGAGGATATGAAGCTCCAAGTCTCAGAATTGCAGAAGGTAAAAGAACAATTTGTTACCTTAGAATAGAAATATGATCTTTCAAAAATAAATTTTGCTGAAAAAGTGAGGGAAAACAAAGGGTTAGCTCAGCATGTGAAATCATTAGAGAAAGATCTCACATTTGACAAACCCTTAGCAGACATTAGGAAGATTCTTTGGACCAACATCACTCAGTCAATAAATGATGTTTGGCCATCAATACAGATAATTTTTGAGCAAATTGATTTGGTAAAAGTAGCTCTTGAAGAAATCCAGAGAACTAAAGAAGAGCTAGGAGGAAAGCCTGAGGAAGCCACCAGGCTAATAAATTTTTTGAATAGCAAAAATAAGTACTAGGTAGAAGAGCTAGGCATTGAAGATAGAATAGGGACTATTCTAGAAGTCAAGAAGGTGTTGACCAAAAGGTCTCTGATGTAGAATTTGGAAAGGAGATGCCAGAATATGCAAGAAGAAATTAATAATTTCATGGAGAAGTTTGGCATTTTACAGAGCAAATGACTCCCCAGCCCTTTAGTTATGAATGATAAACTAATGAGACATATAGATTATGTTGATAAATTGGCTCAATATGCAAATAACCCAGCCAATTCATCAACTAGTACATCTGCACCAAAGGCACTCCCTACAGGCAAAGTTCTCTATGATAGTCTAGAGAACCCTTTTTATGTTGAACATGAGTTAAAGCATCTGTTTCCAGTTCAGCCTAATTTTTTCAAATACAAAAAGGTTGATGAAATCTTCAGGAAACTCCAAAGGACCAGAATACCACAAGAAAAATGGTGGATGGACATGACAGATATTTTGTAATTTGTCCTTGGTAAAAAAGTAAATTTTCATTATTTACCATAGTCAATGGTGTTAAAAGAAGGTGAACAAGGATCAAACAGGTAAAGAGTATCATAACAGGTCGAAGAGTATCAATAAGAAAATAAAAAACAGAACAACCAGCACCAAATTACAAGGAAGACAACAAGATGTTGAAGCATAGAGCCTACCTCTAGCTCATTCACAAAAAAAGAGGGACAAGAAGCCATCAGTTCACTTTATCTTCTATCTTTGTGACCATATATCTCTAATTTTATGTAAAATATAGTTAGCTTTCCTAGATTATATCTCTCTTTCTTATGAGATATTTTATTGTAAAAATTTTGTATAAATACTCCCTCATTTGGAGTATTGGGGGTGGATTCTTAGACATTTCTGTAAGACTGATTATTTTGGAAAAGAAGTACTGTTGGACAATTTTTTGTATGGCTGGCTGGATGAAGGAATAATACAAAGGACTTCTGACAAGATTCATGTGTCAAACACTGGACAAATAAGTATCCATATCTCATGTGTTATTGTTTTCTTGTTTAAATATTTCAATTGTGTTCCATATCTGAATATTAAATGAAAAAGTGTAATTCAGAAAGTGCTTAAGTGCAATTTGTCTTTAAAATCATTTTTATTTTAAATGTTTTCTTCTAAACTATCATAGGCAGTGAATTCTTAATTGCTCCTGCTTCTTAGTTTATCATTTCGGTCATTTAATAAAAAAATTCTTAATTTCTTTTTATTAGTGATCAGTCACTTTCCCTCTCTTAAAACATGTCGAAGGATTCTTAATTTCCCTTCATCCCTTTTAAGTCCATCCCATCCTTTTCAAGTTACCATTTTCTCCTTGTTTAGCTATCTTTCCCTGTGAAGCCATCCTTTTGTTGAAAATTTAAGTCCAATTAAGCCATCTTTAGATTGACTCCATAGCCCAATGGTCTAAAATACTCAGTCCTACCCATCTTCTACTGAATTCCACCACCAAACATAATCAAACCCCCCAAGCTTTCATAACTAGCCTAATATATGATAAAACAAAGCTAAATCTTAAAGAGAGAGCCCTCTTTGGGTAAAGATTGGCTAGATTTTGTACCTAAAAGTTGGTTTGTGGTTACCTCGGACCCCTTTCCCTCTTCTTACAACTTCAGGGAAAATCTGAGTGATAACACCTCCGATGATACAAAACATAGAGATTTGGTCATTATGTTACAGCGTAGCATAGATACTTCATGCAACCTATTCTGCTACTGCTCCAACTCTTCATATGAATCTGATGTATAGGAGCTTTCACAGTCCCATGAAATGTGTCCATCTACTGTCAGATTCACCCAATCTTGGTCTCGCACTGTTATTTTGTAGATCTAGTCCAAATCGTCGTTGATTTTGTAATCACGGACTGGTTCATTATAGTGTGGTCCTTCTGTTGGGTCCAAACGTACTACTATGTGGAGCGATTACCTTTCAAATGACATTGTCTGATTCTTCAAATTGATCACCCCATTCATGTCAATAGCCCAATCGATCCTAAGGAGCGCAAGGTAAGGATCGTTGTTATCCACAATCTCTATCACTTCAAAATCAACCAACATGTTCATGCCTTCAATGTCTTATGTGACTCCCTGCAATCTTCCCATGGGGATAATATTTTGTTGATTTTCCATCCTCAATTGAATTAGAGACCACTACAGCATAGGTCTCCCCATTCTCTCCCATGTCTGTTTAGGAAAAACATTCGCATCCGACCCAAGATCCAGAATAACTTGGTCCATTTCATATTCTCTTATTTGCGCAGTAAGCCTCATCTCATGCCCAGTTCTTGCCTTATGCTTACCAATTTTTCTCACTACGTGTGTTCCTTCAGGAGAATTTTCCTTTCATGCACACTTATTTATCAATTCTTGTAATCCTTTTACGATCTTCGTGTCACGTAGTAGCTTCATATAGGTCTCCAAGAATGTAGTAAGCATGGAGGGGTCCATTTCTTCAAACAACTTACCTTGGCTTCCTGAGGTAGAGGCCTCAGTGAAGCTTCGCTTCACTTCCATGAAAGTTTCTTTCACGTGCTCCAAATCAAACCCAATCTCTTTTTCTAGAGCTTTGTGGACCCACTCACCTTCTCCATGTTGCTTTCCTTTATCCTCGCCAGTCGTCATTCCACTTCGCAGCACGATATTCATGTTAGGATCTTCTTCGCAGGGTTCAGCCCTCATCATCCATAGGTTTTGGGTAGGCTTTTGAGGTTGCACCCTCTTCTCCTGCACTTTAGCTATCAATACAGGGTAGTGTTCTATTGTGTGATCAAACTAAGTACAATATCATCACGACAGGTGCTTTGGGCTTATATGGTCATGCGTGTAGTGTCCTGTCACTCCACAATTGTAGTAAATAACTTGTCCCCGACCTCTTGTCAGTCCTCCCCTGGCTTGGTGTCATCTGCGCCCCTAATATCCACTGCGCGCTCCCTCAGTGCCTTGATTCGGAGGCTTAGTCTCTATTTACATTCGATAAGTAGGTTTTTTTTCCATCATCAGCTCATAGCTATGGAAATTACGCTTGTCATGGCCCACCGATTTGCAGAAGTTGGAGAAGAGCTATTGTGGTGTCTGCACAAATTTCTGCAGCAAGTGACAATTGTCTGTTACATGTTTTCTAGCTACCTGACAGATAGCGCACCATAGCATGGGCCCCGTACTTGGCCTTTCTTGATCTTGCTACCTCAGAGGCATTGGCCCTCCTCCTACAACATAGTTCGCAAAGACAGGGTAGTGATCTTTATCATGCCCCTGACTCTTACATTTAAGACACCAAACTTCTTCGTGCACCTCTGGCAGATCTGCTTTATCTTTCTTCAAACTTTGGAACTCTAGGAAAATATTCTGCAACTCCGCATGAATCTATTGCATTCCCAAAGCAGCGTCTTGAATCAGCATTTCATGCAATCTCATCACTATTTCCAGGGCTTCCACCTGGGTCCCAATATTTTGCTATGATAAGGTGACCCTTAGGTGAGGAAAGAGCGAAGCTACACACCATTCACGGTGTTGTCCATCAGTAAGATTCATGGTTGCTTCACAGATCTAGCATTTCAATCTTTGATTCATCTCCTAGGGTGTTTCACCAGGCCTCATCATGATTTCCTTGAATCCAACGACTGATTGTGATTCAAACTTGGGCATACTAAATTCCTTATTTAGCGCAGTCTGAATGTTTACCAACGGAACCATTGGGTTATCGGTGCAGTACTTAATGTACCATGTTAGCGCGTGATCTTGTAAAGCAGTAACCAACGTTGATTTCTTCATCTAATCATCTATAATATTTTGGGTTGTCCACATGACCTTCGCAATGAACCAAAACTGGTCCGGGTCCTCATTTCCCAAGCCCTTGTAAATGGGCAACTTCATTGTATTCGACATATTGAACAGTGGTGGAGGTGGTGGCAATGTGGGTGAAGGTGTGTGTTGTGGAGGTGAAGATGGAGATGGTGTGGGGAGATGGGGTATTCACGAGAACCCTTGCCTTATTAATTGGGCAACACTCTGTAATGAAGTTGTAGAAATTTCTAAAAATCTAGCTCTGATACCATGTAGAAAATATGATGGTAGGTTAACCCGATAATGCAATATAAATCAAAGTAGAATAATATAACATACTTCTAGTATCAATTTTTGGAAGCTTAAAGATCGAGTTGAACAATATATCCAAAAGAAGAAGAATCAATCGCACAATACACATGAAAATACTTTGGGGAAAGCCTCAGCTAAACACCCCACACTATTGTATTATCATACATGGTGGAAATACATAGGAATTATATAAAGCCTTAGCTTTCACAGCTAGCCAGCTCTCATTACAATCCTCACAGATGCTCACAGGCAATCTTGGCTTCTCTCTAGCCTTACTCTCTACCCTCCAAGCTCCTACTTCCTTGCACTGTTCCTTGTGGATGATTCTCCTATTGCCAAGTGGATGATCTCCTCCAAAACTATGCAATCCTCAAGGATAAATCCTTGACTGCATGCATGAGTTTTATCCATGAGAAAACACATGCAACTGATAGTACACTTTCCTTGACTTTAATCTCAACTGTGTCTTTCTTAGAATAGACATGCATGAGTTTCTGATGAGGGAATCTTCAGTTAACTGGAGTAGCACTAGTTGAGTGCATGCATGCATCAACTGACTGTTAACTCTCTATTAGTTCCTCAAACAGTTTGGAACTAATTTAACTAGACTTAACTAAGGGAATTGAGTTAACTAATTACAACTCAAATATAACTCAATCTTATCTCCTTAATTTAAGGGATAACTCTTGCATGACTTCAGAAAGACTTCAAACTTGAATTTCTCTAATTAATTAATTTAAAATAAATTAATTAATTATTTCCAAGTAGCTGTTAAGACTAAATTTCATTTTTATTCACAATTTAATTCAAGGAAAAATTAAACTGAAATTTTCTTATTCCCATATTTCAACACTCCCTCTCAACAAGAAAGGGATTATCTGCCACCTTGATTCTGTCACTATGGAACTCGAATTTACACTTTGACAAAGCTTTTGTCAAAATGTCAGCATCTCGCTCCTTTTTCGAAATATACTGCAGCAACATGATCGTCCTCGCTACACAGTCTCTGAGATAATGATACCAGATGTTGATGTGCTTGGACCTATCGTGAAATATTGGATTCTCAGAGAGTTTGATACAACTCTGATTATCACAATAGATCACAGTTGGATCCATCCTCTGATCAAACAAACCAACTAGTATTTTCCACATACAGATGGCCTCACATGCTTCCTGACTTGCAGCGATGTATTCTGCCTCTGCTGAGCTAAGTGGAACCGACCTCTATTTCATGTTGTACTAAGAAACTATTGCTAACCCAAGGTTGAAAATCCCTCCTGATGTGCTCTTTTGATCTGATGGACTCCCTGCCCAATCTGCATCAGTGAAGCCCTATAAATTCACTCCCTCTATCCGTCTGTACCATAATCCATATTGAGATGTGCCTCTGAGGTATCTCAATACATGCTTTTCCACCTTCCAAAACATCTTGGTAGGCTAAACCATTACTTGACTCAGCTCGTTCACTGCATAGCACAAATCTGGTCATGTGTTCACTAAGTACATCAGTGAACCCACAAGCTTCCTGTATAAAGTAGCCTCTACCACTTCTCTTGAAGTAGCAACCTCCTTCCTCTAGTTACCTGCTAGAGGAGTCTGCATGGGCTTGCACTTCTAAATATGGAATCTCCTGAGTATCTCGTTGGCATACTTGCCCGGAGACACAAACAACTCCCCATCCTTCTTCCACACTTCCATGCCAAGGAAGTAATGCATGTGACCCATGTCTTTCATCTTGAATTCTCTTGCAAGGTCTTCCTTGCAAGACACAATCAACTGATCATCACTAGTCAATATGAGATCATCAACATAAAGTACGATGATCAATAGCTCACCTTTCACCACGATGTCGTACAGGTTTGCATCCACTTTACTCTTTGTGAAGCCCAACCCGATAAAGTAGCTTTCTATCCCGGGGTACCAAGCATGAGGTGCTTGCTTTAGCCCGTACAATGCTCTCTTGAGTCGGCACACATGTGACTCACGATTGAAGGTCTCGAAACCTTTCGGCTGCTCTATGTACACCTCTTCCTCAATCTAGCCATTGAGGAATGTAGTATTCACATCCATCTAATGGGTCTTTCAACCCATCTGTGCTGATAGTGCCAACATATACCTAATAGATGAGTACCTTGCGACAAGAGAAAAAGTCTCATCATAGTCAATCCCCTCAACCTGTGAAAAACCACGAGCAAAAAATCTTACCTTATGCTTCTCCACAATACCATCAACAGCTTGCTTTACCTTGTAAAGCCAATGGGAACTCACAACTGACTTGTTCTCTGGTCTCGGAACCACGTCCCAAACATTGTTATGAACTATGGAGTCATACTCCTCCACCATAGCATCAACCCAAATCGGCTGCTGCACTGCTTCCTCAAAGGAAGATGGCTCGGTCTCAACGCATTCCCCAACAAGGGCCATGTATCTAGTGTACCTCTCAGGTGACCTCCTTTGTCTGCACTGAGAAGATGGTGCTCCCACATTCTCTCTCGTATCCTCTAACAATCTATCAGCTTCTCTTGTGAACTTTTGTCCATCTCTGGAAGACTCTGCTTGAGTGGATGTCTCCACTCTTGGAACCTCTGCATGTTGGGTTGTGTTATATTATTTCCATGACTAGCCCATGTAGTTAAGTAGGGGGGGTCTTAGGGGTTTGAGGGGCCCAGGTAACCCCACTCTATGGGGTTTAGGGCAGTGCCCCCGAAATTTTTTGGTTTTGGAACGTATGTTAGGTTGGGCGGACCCACCTATGGTTTTGTGCATGATTTTCACACATGTTTTTGGATGCGATGGTTTTCGATCCATGGTTTTGGACGTGATGGTTTTCGGTCCATGGTATTAGATGCTTCGACATGTATAAATATGTATTATAACATTGAAAGGAACATAATGAAAAATCAAGCTGGTAGTCCCGGTTTTGGGATCCAAGGAAAAATCTCTGTGTATGTGTTTTATGTGTTATGCTCTCCCATTGTTTATTTTCTATGTTTTAGAATTCGTATGCAGGTAATTTTTGTACAGGGTTAAAATCTACACTGCATGCAGCTGCTCTGCATCAGTATGAGGCTCCTCTTCCTTAGGAACCAACAGTTCCTCCACAGCTTGTAGTTGGAGCTCCCTCTCAAGGGAAACTCGCATGGCCTTTTGCTCATCAAACTTGAGATCTCTGCAAACCATTGTCTTCCGACTGGTAGGCAAGTACACCCGATAGTTGTGAGGTGTATTGGTGTACCCCATAAATATCTCCAACTCTGCTGTTGGCTCAAGCTTCTTTCGTGCATCCTTTCTCACATGGCAATATGCCGATGAGCCAAAGATCCTGAAGTGACCCACATCTGGTCTCTTACTGGAGAAAGCTTCCTCTGGTGTCTTCATCCCAAGTATGTGATGTGAGCTTCTATTATGCAAATAGAACACTATGTTTCATGCCTTAGCCCACAAGTGAAGTGGTAGGCCTTGATCATGTAACATTGCCTGTGCTGCCCATACAATAGTTATGTTCTTCCTCTCGGCCACCCCATTCTGCTGTGGGTTATGAGGTGCTGTCAACTCTCATTTAATTCCTTCCATTGAATAGAATTCCTTAAACTCTTGAGAGACATATTCTCCACCATTGTTGCTTCTCAAGGCCTTGATCTTCTTCCCTGACACTTTCTCAACCAAATCTTTGAATCATAAAACTTTGTGAAGGTTTGGTCCTTCTTCTGCACGAAATAAATCCAGCATTTACGAGAATAATCATCAATGAAAACCACATAATACCTTTGCTTCACCATGGATGCCATCAAGAATGGTGCACACAAATTAGTATGAACTCTCTCTAAGATAGGCTCTGCTTGATTGTCTTGATCATGAAAAGAATACTTGGTGTACTTTCCCAAAGTACAACCTTTGCATGTGTCAACTTGCTCAAGTTTACCTTTCAGAAGTCCTGTAGATATCTGCTGCATTATCTTCAAACCCCCATGATGCAAATGGCCCAACCACCTGTGCCACAACTCGCCAATGTCTTGGCTTTGCACCAATTCTTCTTTCATACTCAATGCTACACAATCATCTACCTCTAGTTTATAGAGATTCTTCACCCGAATCCCTATCCTCTTGGTCTGACCCGTGGCTATGTGTCTTAGGAATGCCTTTCCTTTACTGAAGACAGCATCGTAGCCTTTGTTCTCCAAAATCACGATCGATACGAAGTTCTTCTTCAGTCTAGACACATACATCACATATGTCAAGGTGAGAGGAGTTCCATGCTCCCTCTGAAAAGAAACCATGCCCATTCCTAAAACACTATACCTTCAGTCGTCACCCATCTATATGCTCATCTTGAGGTCTTTCTCCTCCAAGGCACTGAATAAATTTTTATCATCAGTCATGTGGAGTGAGGCTCCACTGTCAAGATACCAGACACAACCCAACATCGATGACACCATGCATGCAATGAGGGTAAAGTCCTTTTCAAACAAAGGGGCTAATGCCTCACCTTCCAATCCTTCCGATGATCCCTTCTTGGACATCCTAGATGGGCAATTAGTCACATAATGTCCCATCTTGTGACAATTAAAGCATCTTACTTTAGACATGTCAACCTTTCTTCCCTCCATGAGAAGAATTCGATTTGAAATCGGAAGCCTTCCCCTTCCCTTTCCTTGCCTTACTTGCTAAGGCTAGATTCTCTTCATCATCATTGTTAGATGATGAACCATCTCGTCTGCTCCTACTGCTATCCTCCTACATAAGATCTGACCACAGTCATTCCCAATCCGATATTTTCTCCCTTCCATTCATAGAGTCATGGTAGCTATTCCAACTCTTTGGAAAGCCAAGGAGAGTGAGGCTCACCATATCATCATCGGCAATAGTTATTCCCACATTTCCAATCTCATCACTGCAAGTGGTGAGCTTGTTCAGATATGCGGAAATAGTATCAGCTTTCTCCATCTTGATTCTTCAAAGCTTATCCTTGAGCGCCAATTTCCTCTGGTCGCTACTATTCTAGTAGAGGTTCTTCAATGTCTTCCACATTGAAAATGGAGTATCCTTCTCATGGAGACTCTAGACAATATGGTCTCGAACTCCCTCAAGGATGATTTGTCTTGCCTTTGCAACACACTTCTTCCACTCAGCCAATTCTTGTGCATTAGTTGAAGCTGGCTTTGGGATTTCTTGATCAATGAATTCCTTCAAGCCATTGTCTTCTAATAAAGCCTCCATTATATCTTTCCATGCTATGTAATTCAAGCTACCTTCCAAGGCATACTCGAGTCTCAAGCCATAGAACTCCATTGTCCAACCTTGAAGTATGATATGAATTCGATTTTCACCTACAACCCCGAACTTGAAACTTCGAATTCTCTTCTCAATATACTGTTCACATCTTTGATACCATGTAGAAATTTCTACAAATCTAGCTTTGATACCATGTAGAAATTTCTACAAATCTAGCTCTGGTACCATGTAGAAAATTTGATGGTAGGTTAACCCAATAATGCAATATAAATCAAAGAAGAATACTATAACCTACTTCTACTATCAATTTGCGGAAGCTTAAATATTGAGCTAAAAAATATAACCATAAGAAGAAGAATCAATGGCACAATACACATGAAAATACTTTGGGGAAAGCCTAAGCTAAAAACCCCACACTATTGTATTATCATACATGGTGGAGATACATAGGAATTATACAAAGCCTTAGCTCTCACAGCTAGCCAACTCTCACTACAATCCTCACAAATGCTCATAGGAAATATTGGCTTCTCTCCAGCATTCCTCTCTACCCTCAAAGCACCTATTTCCTTGCGCTGTTCCTTGTGGATGATTCTCCTGTTACCAAGTGGATGATCTCCTCCAAAACTACACAACCCTCAAGGATAAATCCTTCACTGCATGCATGAGTTTTATCCATGAGAAAAAAAATGCAACTGATAGTACACTATCCTTCACTTTAATCTCAACTAGACCTTTCTTAGAATAGACATGCCTGAGTTTCTGATGAGGGAATCTTCAGTTAACTAGAGTAGCACTAGTTGAGTGCATGCATGCATCAACTGACTGTTAACTCTCTATTAGTTCATCAAACAGTTTGGAACTAACTTAATTGGACTTAACTCAGTAAACTGAGTTAACTGATTACAAATCAAATATAGCTCAATCTTATCTCCTTAATTTAAGGGATAACTCTTGCATGACTTCAAAAGACTTCTAACTTGAATTTCTCCAACTAAATAAATTAAAATAAATTAATTAATTATTTCCAAGTAGTTTTTAAGACTAAATTCGATTTTAATTCACAATTTAATTCAAGGACAAATTAAATTGGAATATTCTTATTGCCATATTTCAACAGAAGCCTGTGCTGCTCCTTCATCATCACTAAGAGGAGGTTCAATCAATGGGCTATATTCAGGGCTTGTTCTCCCTCTATCCCTAAATAAATTTCCACTTCGCGTAGCTCCAAATGTCAAGGTAATGGCATAACCTACTTTTCGCACAAGAGAATTTTAATCCAAGTATTCAAATATCTCAAATAATTACCTCGCAATCCCTTGAAGAAGCGTCGCTCTGCTTCGTTGTAGCTGACCGAAGTATCGAGCACAGATTCTCTCACAAATCCTCTTATGACATGATCAAGTCAGTGATCGACAGCGCGCGTGATCTTATCTTCATAGGCTTCAAATTTCTGCACTAACTCCAGGGTCCACATTATTGGATCGTCAAGCCTCCACCTTCCCTGGCTGTCTACCAATTTAGTGATCCACTTGTATTGTCTGACCAGGAAGGAACATAAGAAAATTTCATGTATCTCTATGTACAGATACCTATCCAACCATTGTTATTTCATCAATCGTGGATTTCTGTTTTCTTGTGTTGCGAATTCATGGGTCTTTCTATCCAACCACTCCTAAATTTGTTTCTTTCTTGGATTCGAGTGATGTGACATCTCACATATCTTTATGTAGATCCTGGTCCCAGAAACGTAACCATTTGTTGGCTTAGTGGGTCCTGATCCAGGTTCAGAGTTAAGTTTTCCAAACAAATCCCTACACTCTTGGCCCTCTCAGCATCAACCCATGGAGTGTGGACTAAAGTCTCACCTGTAGCAGTATGGGGGGATGTTGGAACCAAGTTTCTACACCCTAAGATGAGTGTTCTGTCATTTTATTCCCTACACCTTCCTTTGTGCAGATCAATAAGCCTTTAAGGCTTATCGATATAACTTTCGTTAACCAACATCTAGACCTTCGCAAAGGTCTATGATTGTCTTTTGCAGACCCTAAACTGGTGAATCAACCACTTACGCACCCTTGTGATTACTCCTAATTTCATATTTACTCATATCAGCTTAAGTGTTCAATAACTTTAACATGAAACAAGATATTCTTTGCGTAAACAATTTACTTGCGTTCATATGAAAATATAAATCATGTAAAATCACGCATCAATATAGTACTATTTCATAAACCCATCATTCATCATAGCATAAAAGTGAATTCATTCATAACAGAAATAAATAGCCAAAACACCAGAATGGTTGGAATAATCTCTTTATCAATACTTCAGTTCTACCTATAGACTCAATACTTCCTTGCGCACTCAGCTGCAGGGGTCCGCACACTCAGTTGCGGACTCTACTCTAGGCCTCTATGCACATAGCTACAGAGCCTCTCTTATACTATAAGACTTCTTCACTCTTTCTTCTACTGACCCATTACATTCATCTTCATTGATATCTACTCGTTTAGACTCTCTAAGACTCTCCTTCTTATACAATCTGACACAACTTACATAAAAGAAGGGTAAAACCCTTTATGACACTTTACTATCTACATGCTCCGGGACCATAAGTTGCGGAGAATTTATATTATTTACAACAAAACTTAGGCTTTTTTCCCCACAACTTGGGCTCTTGCCCCAAATTGACCCTAGGGGACCCTGTCCTAATAATCGTAGCCTGTACAGGTTAAGTCACATGAATTTGAAATTGTTGAGGTACAGATTTAGGGATAGGAACTTGAGGTGAAGATAGCCCAAATTGGGAAGCAACTAATGAAACGAACATCGAACCAAGTTGAACTGGAAAATTAGGTTACCAAATGCTAGTAGTCATCCAAGGATAAGGAGGACTATAATAATTTTAGTTACCAATTTGAGGTACACCAACAACAGGATTCCCCCCTGCCAAAGGAGGAGGGGATGATGGAGGAAACTACCCCCCTTAAAGATGGTACCCAACATAAGGATAGTTAGGCTATTGAAGAAGACCTTGCCATTGACATAAGGGCCAACCTCTTATTCAATTGTCAATGTAGGAGGTGGAGAAGGAGTAGGTTGAGCATCACTCATAAGAGCAGCACGATATGGAATTCATGAAGTGGATGACATGGGGTATGCCCATAAACTGGAAGATACACAAGAGAAGGTACTAGATAAGGACTGGTAACCTTGTGGGATAGATGGGCCACCATACAGATGTGTCTCTAGTGGTGTCAACAACATATATGTGGAAGCGACATTTGATGTGTCAACCATATTGGTGTACATTGTTTGGGAAGCCATATCAGTGTGAGTCATGGTCAATAATTCCAATGTGGATTACTGCATGAAATTCACGAGCAAGTCAAAAGAACCAGGTAAAGGATTTTGTTTAAGAGGTGGAGGAGGAAGAAGAGTATGGGTTGGATAAAGAAAAATTCCCTCCAAGTGAGTAGAAGGACAAGGCTCTTCTTGTGGGATATCCTTGATGCTCACAAGTCCAGGTGGAAGTTGTTCACCATTAGGGTCGAGATATATAGAAGGCGGATTTGTCTCAGACAAAAGAAGAGAGGATGGAATACCTGAAGTAATAGGTAAAGATGAATGAGGCTCCTTAGGTTTAATGACATTAGGAAATAGATTTTCCAACTCAAGAAGGTCAGATTATATAACCCTAGGGAACAAAATCTCTAGTAATTTAGTATCGGTTGTGTCAATCACCGAGAAAAGCAGATGTAACCTCAAGTTCGGTACTTAAGGGGACAGATGATTTTGGTCAATTAGATTCAGGAGGAGGATCAGAAGTGGTTCCCAAAGTTCCTAATTCAGCAGTCTACATGTTTTTATGCTTCTAACGATGGCTAGGAATAGCCTGTGGTGGAAGAGGAGGCTTATTTTTCATTCTACACGAATGACAAAGTGGGGGATTTTGTTGTTCGACGTTGGATAGTAAATTTTATTAGCACAAAAATAAATAAATCAAAAAGAGGGTAATCTAGGCATAAAGGATTACCAAGGAATTGTGAACTGTAATATACACCTTGGAAAATCATGGGCTTAAGGTACGCTAGTTAATCTCCCCAAATGCTGTGTTCGGTGTATCACAGTTTACAAGGCGACATACTCGGTTACCTATGGATGGCTAGTAACCTACTGGGAACTCCCAAAATAAACGTGACGGTATGTGGGAATGTAGTCTGTAGTAGTGCTTTCTAATGCGTAACCATTTTATGAGAGCATTGCCATATACTTTACATGCATGGAGCACCATCAATATACCTAAAAGTACGTGGACTATGATCCTATACAGTCATGTTTGTGGAACAAGATTTCATCCCTAGGATGTAACGTTGGAAAACAACGATAGATCCTATTTTTAACGATGATAGAACACATCTCTAGCATAGACCTCTATGTGTTTGCATTAACCGTTACAAATTATCCTTAGGTTGATTAAGTAAATTTTAAGTTGATCTTGAATTAAGTTTCATTTTTATGGCTCACAATGAATTCACCTGAATTCCCTAAAATGCAAATTTAGCATGAGGAAATGGAATCTTTCTCTTCAAGGAAAATATAGCTAAGGAAGGGAAGAGACAAATAATATGCAACATAGAAAATGAAACAAGCAAGATGCTCAATTCAATTCCATTTTCATATGGCTATTCCTAAATGAATATGAATGGTAACCCTAAATTCCAATGCATGATTTTTTTTTCACCACACTTAATTTTTTAAGATGAGGAAAACCGAGATGTAAATTCTAATCATTGATTCAAGTGCTCTTTTTAGAATGAGAACTAGAACAACAATTCATCCAAGCAATAAATGATGAAATGAAAAAAGTTAGCAAGCAACCCAATGATAAGGAAAAAGAGAAATTGAAACCAATTCTTACCAAAGAAAATCAAACACAACTACAAACCAAATGGAGGCTTTAGAGAGACAACAGGACACTAAAGACCTAGGGAAGGTCAGCTAGAAGTATGCTGATCAAATTAACACTACGAAACCAAGGACATTTTGTGAAAAAATAAGGATTAACGTAGGTGCAGAAGAGGCACCAGTTCTTTTCAACTCATGAAAAGAGAATGATTAGGCGGGGTGCATTGCAGGAATAGAGAAGGCCCAGGTAGGGTGAAACAATTTGTTAGCATACCATACGGTGAGTTGGTCTTGGGAAAGAGGATTCTAACACAAAAATTGCAAGCAAGACTGAATGAAATCACTTCCTAGGTCTCTTCTTGGTTGGTTAAAGCAATGAATTTCTATGACTGAGGTATATCAAACACAATGGAAAAAGAACCACCAAGGGAATACACAGTTCCCCAATGGAGTCATCAATTTGTTATGCAGGATTTATGACTACAGACATAAATATCTCCCCTAGGTTTGGTGGATAACCTAGAAAAACATAATGACAAAGTACCCAATGTTTTCCTCAAAGTAATTAGATGAGGGGAAGAAACCTACTTGGAATCCGTTGTATGTTTCTTTCCTTCTTTGGCTTGAATGCTCCAATCCTAGCTTTAGCTTTCAAAATTAGAGCCTGGAAAATTAGACAACAGAAGCAAAGAAACTACAAGATATATGTAGCATCATCTATCTAATTTATTCAACAAATCAACAAGGTATTGAAATACATGAAATAACGACATCACATACAGGAAAACAAAGAACTCTTTGTATTGATATAAATGGAGTGAGATACAACCATAAATAGGTGTCGATCTTATAGAAGATCTCCTCCAAGTTGTTGACTTTTCCTTCCTTTGTCACAAAGTGTACCTCTAATAACCCTAAATGCAAGAAATAATCACTCTCACAACAACAACATAAGGGTAGAATCACTCTCCAAGATCCAATTCCTTGCATATGGAAGGCTATAAATATATAGAGGAGTGGGGTAAGTTGGGAGTTCCTATTGTTTTACCAATATTAGGATTGAAATCCTCTCTTTATTGGAGGATGGGATCTAAGGCTAAGGGATGGAAACTCCAAGGTAGGATAGGATAAGATCTGAATTTTTCATCTGAGGTAAATGGTTACAATAGATCCCGAAAGCTTATGGAAATGGAGGCTTCAATATTCTCTCTCTTTTTCCTAAATTTCTAGAACCATTGTAGGTGCAAGGAGAGAAACCTGTAGGTGATAAACACATGCCATAATGGAGAAACCTATAGGTGAACACTTTCCAGCAAGAGGCTAGGGTACATTGGTCCTAAAATTGGCTTAGATGATGCAGTTTAGGGCAGAAACTGTGAGGAATGAGAGTGTCATGCATAGGGATTTTTTCAATCATGATGTAAAGGGGGAATAGGATGTGAATGATCCCATTAGGAGGTTGATTGATGATATGAGACAAAATATCTAATAACAATATTAATAGTTCTTGACATATGATGTGCTTATGATATGAAGATGAATTCCTAGATATATCTGTTGACCTAGGTATTAATGGTCGTAAGTCCTAGGGTTTTCCCTAGTTAATGTTTGATGGTCTAGGATGATGTTGTTTGGAAAGTCTATGGTTTAGAAGCTAAACCCTAGTAGTAGTTAAAATTCTCTATTATGAATAACCATATGGAATTTATGAATCTATATAGTGATCGCTGAGAATTTGAAGATGGAAATCCAAGGTTTACATCAAGCCCTAGTAGATGCTAGGCATGATGTTAATTAAGCTGTGACTAGTTTTGATTGATTAAAACTCATGTATAAAATCTACGATATGTATAAAATCTTAGTTAAGAGTCTAACATATGAATTTTGAAAGTTGTTAGATTCATTGATTTTATTTGCTTCTATGGTTTGCTATATGAAGGAACTTGTCATTGAAATAATATTGAAATCCTAGATATAGAGCTTAGTATCTTGATGAGCTGTGGATGTGATGTAGGGTTTGTAACAAAACCTAGGAAAGAAATTAAAGTATTGAAGTGTAGTCTCTGGTTGATTATGTTTGTAAATGATTTTGTTATTAGAATACTTGGATATGGATAACTTCATGCTTCTATAAAGTTGGTTGTACTTTCTATATAAGTGGTGCAGGTACACAATATTCAATATCGTGAAGATGTTCATTGATATGATAAGGATGATGTGAATAATGATATCTCTGATGAGATGATTAGAAGCCAAGAAATATTCTACAATGATGAAAAGAAGAGGTTGATCTCCTTGAGTTAAGAGGGAGCCTATATAGAATAAATATTCCCGAGTTAAGAGGGATCCTAGATAAAGGAATCTCCCTGGTTAAGAGGGAGGGAATAATTTTGATTAGAGAATGAAGGATATGTTTCTACATGTGAAGTAGAAAGGGAAAAGTATATGATTGAGGAATCTTCTATGAAAGATTCAGTTGATAGTCCTATTGTGAAAAATTGAGAAGAAACATCAAGTTGAAGACCCTAGAGGTTTGTATTTAATTATCTTCATGTGAAAGTATTATTTATTGGGGTTGTGTTTGTATAGGTAAATCTCTCGAAGGTTTTGATAACATTTTTCTTACCGATAAATTTGATCAGGAGATATTTGTTGTCCTTAATCTGCCATATCAAGGGATGTTGAGGCTTTGTGAGTGAAGCATTTCAAGGGAGGACATCTGGCTGGCAATTTGTGTTGATGTCTAGGTGTCAAAGCTAGAATGGCAGCATTGGTCATTGAGCTCTGACACACACCTAGATCCTTGGGTTGATGGTAAGGAAGTAAACCCAATGGTACCTAGAGAGGATGAAATCTTGTTCCATCTTAGTCCCACCCAGATAGATTTCCCTACTCAGGAATCTAGTCTATGGCATTGCGGTGCCTAAATTGTTGAGAGACCAATGGATAGATTTCCTTGGTCAGGAATCTAATTCATTGAATTGTGGTGCCTAAATTGCTGAGAGAGTAATGGGTAGATTTCCTTGGTCAGGAATCTAGTCCATGGCATTGCAGTTCCTAAACTTCTTCATAGATTATGTGCTGAGATATTCCATGTACCTCTTTGGTTATATGTAAATATGAATACCTCCCTAGTTAAGAGGGAGTGTTGGAAAATGTAACTATTTTCGGTCTTTATTTAATGTATTTGAGTCATCTTGTAATATATATGTCAAAATAGAAACAAATTTTTTATTATTATTGACTTATTAAAGAATGGGTTTCATTCTTTGGTAATTTGTATTAGGTCAAGCCTCAATTGTAGGCTTTAGGTTATTTTTCAAAGTCATTTATTGCTTGAATCCTCCATCAAGTCATCCTCTTCAACAAAGTAATATACTTGGCCTCTTCAAACTATTCAAAAAAGTCTTCATCAAGTCAGTCTACAAGTCAACCTACATGTTGGCATAAAATGGAGACGTAACCTTTCATGAAGGCCTGTCGTCTCATTTGTAATAATCAAACCACTATATATAAGTGAGGACTTCAAATAAAATACAATCAAGAAAATTTTGATCTCTCTAAAATCAAGTTCGGTAATCACAGAAGCTCTCTTGGTGAGATATCAGAAGGAAGGGCCAATGGAATATAGGTGAATAGGCTTAGATTATCTCAGTGATAATTCTTTATGTTACAAGATTTGTAAATGGAGATTTATTCCACAACACTACCACTATTCAACACTAACATATTAAAATATCGATGCAAAATAACTGTCTCAAAATTTTGGTGCAAATCTGTGAGAAGGATTCGATGTCACTATAGTGAGGAGGTCTCGGTACTGAGTGCGATTATAGTGATGATATCTTAGTGGAATTACAATGAAAATGGTTACATGATGGAAGGAGTCTCAAATCTATATTTTAAGGTTCTTAGTCCTCTCATCTTGAATCTACTGAAGGAAGAATTTGTGATTGGGTTTTCCCCTCGAGGGGGGTTTTTCCTTGGCAACGTGCCTATATCTTGTGTTCTCTTCTTTTGTTGCTTAGAATTACTATTAATGATAAGAAAATATAATTAAATAGGTATAATACTAATAATTAAAACATCATAAGCTAATGTCATTAAGAGGAAAATTGTTTAAACTTCCACCTCTATGGATTTTCCAACAACTACTACTGAAGCAACTCCCCCTTAGCCAATTTTCTTTGATCTCCTACAACTGCTTCCATGCTTCTACATGGGGACTAATCCTATGGACCTGAGTTACCTTTGGACCTATTTTCATTACACACTTCTAATGAAACACTTCTTATGCAACATATAATATTTTTGTGTACTCCCCCTGAAATTATGTTGGATGCACTCTCCTCCTTCTTATGTTGTTGATGCATTTAAAATAGTCATATTTATTACTATGATAAGAAAGGGACTTGGTCTTACCTTCAAAATATAGATGCATTATTATATATAATCATTATTATTCCTCCATCAGACTTATTTGGCATCACTTGAGGCCTCTCTCTTCCTTTAGTGAAGAGAAATATATGATCTACTCCGATTGAGTAGATCATTATTCTTCTTCTCCCAAATTTTCAATGGATGAGTTGTGATAGAGGAATTACCATCTAGCTTATTCTTTTCTCATGTTTGAACTTTCTCCTGGATGCACATGGCTGGAGAATACTTCTCTTTACCTTCTCTTTTCTTTCTCCATATATTCTTGTTTCTTTTTTATTTTTAGTGGAATCTGCTACAAGAGTATGGGTTTCATCCTTCTTGATTTTCTTCTAATTTATTTCTCCTACTTTCAGCTTGCTCCTTTGACAAAAAGCATTGAAGACAAAATCATATTCCAATGCTCTATTATTCCTTCCTGTCTTCAAATCTCGAATTACTACATTTTCATGAATATGCTGAGAAGCATGCTTTTCCTTCCCATATATGTTTCTTGCTAACTTGTTTCCAATATTCGCACGATTGTAGCATTTGTCATAGCAAAAGAATGAGGAAAAGTAGTTACTATTCTTGACAACATTCTTTTCAAGATTTCTATGACTACCAACATGCTTACTACTTGCCACTTTTTCCATTCTTGGTTTGTTACTTCCTAACACATCTCATTTTCTTGCATGCCATCTATAGTCTATGGATTTATGTACAAAATTATTCCAAGAAAAATAGTACCCATAATAAGGATTTTGAGCATTGAAGAGACCTGTAGCCTGAGGGATTCCTCCTTGAGGGGGAAAGGACCTCTATTGGTTCTTCATGTAACTTCCACGATTGTATGAAATGTTTCCTTGTATTTTTCCTTACTACTACTTGGCTCTATTTTGTGGCTCTCCTTCTTGCTTCTTCTTAGAATTCTACAACTTCCTTTTCTAGTTGTTCATCCTTTTTCCTTGGTGCTGCTACTACTTCTCCAGTTTCTATTGTGGCTTTCCAACAACTCTTTCACTTCATTATTGTTGGGACATCAAACTTCCTTTACCTAGGGTGTTGACCCTCTAGCCTTTGACTTCTTCGATCTTGAATATTCTTGGAGACCCAAACCAGCCTTGATGAAAGGGGGGCTCTTCTTAATAAGTATCTCATCCAAGGCTTTCCTACCCTCATCAACCTTCTGATATTGAGAAAACTTTTATTTTTCTTTTCTAAGTCATGTCTTAGTGAGACTACCTCAACTTGTAGTCTCTCACTATGAGCTTCTCTTTCATTTAGTTGATTGGTTAGCCTACCATACAACCAGTTAGCCTCTTCTTGTTGAGAATTTAGATCAACTATTGTTTTTCTCAACTTTGCATTCTCAAGCTCATAAATTTTCAATTTCTTCTCTTGCTTGATATTTTCCTTTGATAGGTCCTTGACCTCCTCTAAAGAATAGATCAACTTCCTTCTAAAGTAGATCGTTTCATTGAGATCCCTCTCTTTAGTATCAGAGGTTCTAGTCGAGTTAGCATAAATATCTAAACTCCTCTCTATTTCCATCGCATCTTCCATAGATCTTAGGGGTATCCCTCCTTCATCACTACCAGGGCTACTCTTATTTTCTCCTATGGACAAATACACTTAGGATCACTTTTATTCTTTAGTGGATCCCTCTTTTTCTATTTGTACTAATGTATCTCTCTACCTCACTACTAGATTCACTTATATCTCTATCTTGAATTGATTCACATAAACATCTAGATAATGATTGACATATTCCTTTGTAGTTATCAAAGCAACAACTTACCTTTTGAGGACCATCGCCTCTCACCTTAGTCTTATTCATCATCAACTTGAGAGTGATGGGCCGCAACTTCCTCATTGGAAGAAGGATATTTAATATTTTGAGCATCTTTCCTCTGGGGTGCCTTCTTATTATTCTTCCTTCTCTTCTTCTCATTACTAGCACTGTTCACAAATTCATGTTCACCGCTCAAACAATAAGGTTCATTAATCTCCTCTATTGCTATGTGGCTTCCTCCTCCACGTAGACATTAGAATCTGTCCAAAATTTCTTTAGCTATCTCACAATGCCCTCTTCTAGGAGAATTTGGATTTTATAGCCCTGTCAAGAGGATGATATTTTTTCTACTTGCTATTTTCTCCATTCACTACGGAGCACCATTCATCAACATCTAAATCCATTAGATAGGCTTCCATTATGATCCTCTAGAGTTCATAGTTTCATCCATTTAATTATAGAACTCCCTTTGGTGTTATCCAAGCTTTATTATCATTATTTCCATTTGATCTACCTTTGAGCAGTTAAGTTTTTCCTGAAGGAACTAGGCTATGATACCAATTCTTGGAAACAATGTTAATACTAGGGGGGTGAATCACTATTAAGGATAATTTAAACTTTTATGCCAATTTATCCTTACTTATTCAAACGTGGCATCCATTATATGATATAAACCAGTGACAAACCATAACAATAGCCATATGAACCAACACAATCACACACATCATGAGCAACACAGACATGACACATAGGTTTAATGTGGAAACCATTCCGAGCGAAAAACCACCAAAGCTTGTTTTGTTATTAATGTAATAATAATAGAACCTACTTTATTCCATAACATTTTATTTGTGATCCACCACTCGCAGGAAGCAACAAATCCCTTTTATTGTTTTTTAGCGTCCATCAGAAGGAAGCACCAACTCCCTCATTTTGCAGATACTCGATCCACTTACTAGAAGCACCATGTGAAGCACCAACTTTGTGGATTTTTTGCAAGCTCTAACTTGAATCTCATTGGATTTATACAACCAACAACTTGTAGGAGGTACCAACCGCCAATATTTCTTCAAGCACCCACTAGGATGGAAGCACCAATGCCCTGTATGCAGCCTCCAACCCACACTAAATAAAGAACTAATGTTCACTATATATGGTAGTTTCTCTGCCTGATATCTGCTCTCTATTCTCCTCTGAATCCTTCATCATTCAACCCTTTGTTCTACTCAACAACAGTCACTGATACACATCCCAACAACACTATTTCCACTCTACAACACTACACATTCTCAAAAAAATATTTCTACTCTTGGTCCTATACTTATCCACACACACTCTCAGCCTCCTCTACGTAGTCTAGGCACGTTTGGCCCTCTCTCTTCAGCATAGGCACTCTCATCCTCTCTTGCTAAAACTTAGTCAAAATTTCCCTTTTTGAGCAACACACACACACATAGAGCTCTCCACATAGATCTCTAGAAACAATGCTACCTTCCCCACACTTATTGAACTACAATCGTAGGTTTTGTTTCACTGAACCATAGTGATATATGTTGTCCCTATGAACCACCACTCTACCAATCA
This sequence comes from Pinus tabuliformis, assembly GCA_031772625.1. Classification (NCBI taxonomy): domain Eukaryota; kingdom Viridiplantae; phylum Streptophyta; class Pinopsida; order Pinales; family Pinaceae; genus Pinus; species Pinus tabuliformis. Next base: position 709,228,707 of record CM062814.1, on the reverse strand, counting down.
TGTTGTCCGAGTGTACCCTTGCATGGTTTTCCATCCTCCTGTTGCTTCTTTTACATAACCACTGTAGTTATATTAAGTACTAATAATGGGAACCTGTGTTTCTCCATACTGAGTATTAAATCTCAATCAACCTGCACGCTTAAGGAGCTCCTCCATTGAATTGAGCTCAGACTATTAATATGACTCTTAAATGCTCAACCAAACACTGTGTTCATTTTCTCATCAAAGTTTCCTACTTATTGTAGCATCGTATATAAGGAAACTACATCTATAGCACACACCATTAAATCCCTTAGGGTCTAGTTTGTACTTTGGATATGTCTCTTTGCACTATGATTAGAGGTCCTACACTTAGATTTATTTCTAATTTAATTATTTGTGTCATGCAAGGAAGCTCAAGCATGTCTATTTTGGAGTTATTGCTACCTTTTCAAGTCATGTATTTCTCTGTCTTAGTCTCCTACCCTTAACAATCACAATTCAATCCATTAAAGAATTTATGCACTTGTGGTCCTTACTACCTTGGGTAAACACTTCTTGTAGTTTCCTTTATACCAACGACAACAAATTGTTTGTACACATTTACTTGGTTGTCCCAAGCTTCTGCTTATCTAGGTATGGCCATGGATAATTATTCCATAACTTCCACATATGAAGGACTTCTCTCCAAATTTACCGACTCATCTATGCCTTTAAACATACACCCATCATGACATTTTCTTCTTCTTCTTTTTAACTGAAAGGCCTATGGTCACCAAAACACTCAAAACTCCTACAAAACAAATTCTTGGGCACACCTTCCTATCATGGCACCTTTTTATTTATATCACCATAGAATTAGGTGTTGTGACCTTAGGCTAGGCATTGAGGCACTAAGATCTTTTGTTTCCTTGTAGGGGTTTAACTCTTTTTTTTATTCACACATGACCCTTCATCACCAAACCACTGTCAAAACATCGCAAAGTAGCCACTGGACCCCACTCATGTGTATATATATATATACACATACTTCTATGGAGTTAGATCTCGGATGCTCTAGTGCCTGTAACATTTTATGAAACTGAATTGCCTATTCTGTAAAATCTTCTAGGTTTCTGAGCACTGGCCCACAAAACTCCACATCAACACTCCACATCAGAACACTGAGCTAGACCACTTATGTGCACCACTGACAATACATTAGAACCATTCTGTGGCACCTTCACCTATTTTCTGCCTATCATCCCTACTTATGCCACTACTGAGTTGGAGTCCAGATGCATGCATGTCCGTCACTTTTTACAAAATGAATTAGTTCCACCTTATGGGCTTCTGGGTTTCTGTGCTTGTCCCACATGTGTGCATTAATTCTAATGCCTACTTATTCTCCTCTTTTCTTAATGTTTTGAGCTTGGATCACCTTCTACTTGTTGGCCTTTGAAGACCTCTGTCTCTCAGCTTTTTCATACCTCCACTCATTGGCACCAGTGCAATGCCCAACCCTTAATTACAAAACCTTCCGGTCTTTCGAGGTTTCAAGCTTTCGGGCTCTACTACTATAACTCCATTCTTATGGGTTTTCAAGGTTCTTGGCTTTTGGACCTCTAGGATTTCTGGCCTCTGTTATTTTATGAACTGTTCCTCCTACCCCAACTCAATACTATCTCGGGTTTCTTTTAAATAAGCCTCCAATATTTCATGCTTCTCGGGATTTCAAGAACTGCTGGTAAGGTATTTGGGCTCCTTATTTTAATTAGCCATAATGTTTGATATTGGGGATATTTTTTGGACTTCCACATGTTGTTGGAAATAATTTTCAAATCACTATCAAACTATGTCATAACCAAGAGTATATGAGCTAAACAATGGGGCATAAATTCATCCAAGTATGCAACTCCCAACCATCATAGTCATGTTTTTATGGCTTCTCTAATAAGCCTGATACTATAATGATTCTCTATATAATACCACAAAAAGCATGGGACTCCCCCTAAACTTGACACACCATGCTAATCAATGCTATTCAAATTGTCATCAAAGCCTAACTTCTTGCTACCACTTAACCATCAATGCTAGTCTTGGTTGACATCATTGCCAAAACACTATATGTCACCAACCATCCAAACTATGCCAATTTTCCAACACATCTCTCCAATGTTGTTGACTTGAATGTTAGCACACTTCCCAACTATTTATCCAAGGCCAACTATCCAACATAATGAAAGAAAAAGAAAAATATATTTTATGTAAAGCGTGGGTTTCATGCTCAAGCCTAGGTGAAAAGCATGTTATTCACACTTCTAGGTATTTGTAAGTCTTTCTAGGACAAAGAATAATTTATGTTATGCCTTATAGTCCCAACTAGCCTCATTGTAACAAAAGAAAATATTTATTTTGTCAAAAAAATTACTTTTATTCCTCCAATACCAAGTTGGCTCCAGTGAAAGACAAGTTAGACTAAGGGAGGACTATTCAACACTTCAAGAAGGCTATAAATACAGGGAGATTGACCTCATTTTGTACACGCACTCATCATCAAGTTTGATTTGCAATAGTGAAGGAGAAGAAGAGTTGGAAGGATGTAGAAAGGAAGAAAATAAGTTAAAGTTTCTTGGGATCATCTCTCTCTCTTGACATGTTCAAAGTTAGGGTTTTGTTGCTGGCAGTTGCAAGAGGCAAAAATTGCAAGGAGAAAATTCTAAGGTGCAGTTACAAGGCTCAAAATCTAGGACAAAGTTGCAGTAGGTTGAATTTTGGAAGCTACCTTAAAGAAGACTTTGTAGTTGGGTTGACCCAGTGTTGGGGAGGATCTTAGGCTTTATTATTTGAGTCTTGGAAGTCTCAATATATTAAGATTCTATAATAAGAGAATCATTATTTGTACATTTTCCCCTTAGAGGGGTTTTACCTTGGCTTGGACCCTATATCTTGTGTTCTTTGTCTTGTTGTGATATTCATGTTTTTGGTAATTTCTAGATGAAAAAAACTAATAAAAGTAATAAACGGAAAACATATATCATAATTAATTATCAAGTTAAGGAAAATCATCTATAATACATAAGTCTCCTAATTTTCTAACATGGTATCAAAGCTAAGGTGCAATAAGGATAATAAATATCACATCATAGTTGGCACTATGGCAAGGGTTGAAAGGAAGGGTTTCAAATTTCTTGGGAATCTCGCTACATATATCAAGGATTGTAGATTAAAGATCATCACCAAGCTAGAAATGGAAGTAATTGATGGAATTTTATTTTCTTTATCTATCACTTTCATGGATGAGGCTATATGGTTTATTGATGGTGGTGCGTCCAAACACATGGTGTGAGAATGTATTGAAATTCAGACCTTATCAAAAGGAACCGCCTCTCATTCAATAAAACTTGGAGATAAGGAGAGATATCCAGTGAAAGGGATTGAATCTAATTCATTGGAGCTCAAGTCTGGTGGAAGTATTCACCCCAAAAATATTCTATATGTTCCAAATTTGAAGAAAACTATACTTTCTATTTATTGTAGAGAAGATAAGGGTGATAGAATTGTTATTGTTTATGGCAAGGTTTTGGTTTGGGGTAAGGGATATAACATTGGTAATCTAGGGCGATTGGGATTCATGAGGGGAAACAATATAGAATTTTTATATCTCTATCTAAAGCCCTAATCCATTTGGATGTAAGCCCTTCTGAACTATGTTGTATGGACACCTTCACTATAAGATCTTTCCATCTCTAAGTCAAATTAATGGTCAATGGCATCCTAGAATTAAAGGATGATTATAAAGAGACTTATAAGGGATGTGCTCTAGGAAAGAACATGAAGAAGCCATTTGCAAGAGGTGATGCCAGATTTAAGGAAGTTTTATATCACATACACTCAAACATATGTGGACCTATGGCAATAATATCTCTTGGTGGGCATCAATACTATGTATCATTCATTGATGATTTCTCAAGGAAAACTTGGCTATACCTCCTCAAGAACAAGTATGAGGTATTTGAGAAGTTTCAAGAACTCAAGAATTAGGTGGAGAATCTAATTACAAGAAGGATAAAGAATCTAAGGTCCAACAATTAAGGAGAATACACCTCCAAAGGACAAATAGCATTATGCAAGGAAGCAATGATTAAGAGGGATCTAATTGTTCCCTATAACCCTGAACAAAATGGCATGGATGAAAAGAATAAGAGAACAATTGAAGAGTATGTCAGGGCCATGCTACATCATCACGATCTCCCTCTTGTTCTATGGGGAAAATCATGTGTGATAATGTTTTACATGCAAAACTAAAGTCGTCACGAGATTCTCAACAACATGAGTCTAAAATAAGCATTTATAGGAAAGAAGCCAAGAGTGTATCATCTTTGAATATTTTGGTGTGATGTGTATATTCATGTACCCAAGTAAAAGAGAAAGAAGCCAAGTGTGTATCATCTTTGAATATTTTGGTGTGATGTGTATATTCATATACCCAAGTAAAAGAGAAAGAAGTTGGATCCTACTAGTCTAAATGGAATATTTGTTGGGTGTAGTGATTCATCTAAGGCATACAAAATCTATATCAAGGAGGATCGTCAAATTGGTGTAAGTAGGGATGTCATCTTTGATGAAATTATAACTTAAAAGAAATCGAAGGATGTTCCATTCAAATTTGATGAAGAAGATATACCTATATTTGAGGATATCTCAACCGAAAATTATTTTCAATAACCAACATCTACTCAAGAAGATGTTGAAGGCACAAGTGAGCATGTACAAAAAGTAATTGTTCCATAAAATTGAAAGGCGCTTGCCTGGTTGAGAACTATTGTACAAGAAGCATAAGGAGAGATAAATAAGGGGACCTTTAGAGAAATAAAAATACTAAAGAGGTGTAATGTCCCTAACATATATCTAGGAAAAACTACTTCATCTCATCCCAAACTATGTCCATAATTCCTCGACATTATTGTGAAAGCTTATTATTCAAATACTTGTAGTATTAAGCTATAATTGATAGCTAGAGTCCCTACAATTTAGTAGCCAGGTATAAAACCTAACTTAAATTTTTTAGGAAGCACATAACTTAATGGTAGTCATTTGCACATAATTATAACTTAACTCATAATAACATTTTAGAGCACAGTGGAGTAATAACTGACATTGTATATGGAACACCATAATTTAACATAGACAATGCATAATTGTACTGTAATGTAGAATTATTAGAAACAAAAAATTAACTATGGTTAATTACATAACTGAGAAACTAGGGTTTATAGAAATTTCATGCAACAAAATACACAATCTAATTCTCTAGCCTTTCAATAGATGCACAACACCAAAACTAGGGTTTCAAACATAATATATCACACAAGAATAATTAAACAAAACATGTGACCATGAATACTTATCTGAATAAAATGTTGACTGGTTACAAGTGTTAAATCATAACAAGAAAATACTTCATTTGACTTGTTCCAAAGTTAAATGGAGAAATTTAAATTTCCACTTTAGCAAGATGAGTTTCCAGGAAGTTAGTAGCAGTGACATGGCCAAATCACTCAGTTAAGTTAGTCAATTCAAGTTTGTGGGTAAGAAGTAGAGTTATGCATGAGTTGATTGCTAAGATCTAGCGATCTAGTGGAGTTATATTTAGTGAAACTTAGTTATATGAGATATAGTCTAGAATAGATTCATTATGATTTCAGTTGAGTATTTGTAATTGTTCTTCTCTCACTGATCTCTCAATTAACTAGTTAATTTACTAAAAATAACCCTAGTCATGTATGCAATTCGTATTACCTAGTGGATTGGAGGAAAAATCCATAATTATAAACATTATTGTATAATAGTGAGTGTCTATAGGTTCCATTGAGTAGGTGTTCTAATTTTCTTGGGATTTTCACAAGGAAATATGAGCTTCAATATTTTTTAGGAGTAGGAATTCTGCAAGGAAATATGAGGAAGTAAGAGGGCTATTTTGCCTAAGTATTGGGTAGATAAAAACTAGTAGGGGAAGATTAGTATTTTTATGCATGTTGATCTTCAAGGATTGAAGTTTCCATTGTAATAGATCATTATTCACATCTAATATAATACAAATAGAGGAGGGTGTTTTCCTAGTTGGGTTTCCCAGTAAAAATTGTGCTCATTGTTATTGAATATATGAATTTGTTTCTATTGTATGTTTTCCCTTTCACAGATTGAGTAGAAGAAATTTGTGTCTATTGTTTCTAGTTTGAATAGATTAGTGGATAAAAATTTCAAGCTATCTCTACATGGTATTAGAGCTATTGGAAACTACATAGAAACTAGGTTCATGATCACCTCTCAAATAAATTTTGAATAATAGATTTGTGGTGCAGTTATTTATTTAGCGCATGAACAATGTCCTTTAATGGATTGACGCTTGAGTATGCATTAGACAACACCTAAAATTTTTGTGCTTGGAAAGACGTAATGGAATTTGTGTTGGATGACAATGGAGTATTGGAGTACACACAAATTGATATTCCAAAACTAGCAGCATCAGATGCACAACAACTGGGTCAATGAAAAATGGCACAGAAAAGTCCATGAGTATTATCCTCGAGGGAGTCAGGGATCATGTGTTTTAGATTTTTCATAATAAGGACACAAAATTTTCAATGTGGAAAATCCTCATATCTCTATTCCAAAGAATCAGTGATGCCAAGAAGTTGGCATTGAGAGATAAGCTTAGGTATATTCAAATAGGAAAAAAGGAAATTATTGTTCGGTACCTGTTTAGATTAAATTAGGTGAGAGATGAACTTGGAGGAGTAGGAGAGACTATTCCATCATTTGTGTTTGTGATCTTAGCACTCCTTGGTATACCAAACTCCTAGCACAACTATGAAGATTCAGTTAATGGAAGGGAAAAGATCCTATATTGGGAGAGACTTTGGTCTGACTTGGTGCACGAGGAGATCATAAGAAACAATAGAGATGGTGTCACATTCAAAACGTAGAGGAAAAAAAGTTTACTTTAGTAATCAAAGGAAAGAAAAAAAAAGTCAAGAAGGCCCAAGGAAATGAATAATCTAGTGAGAACCATGGAAAGAAGAAATACCTTAGTAAAATTAAATGCTTTCACTACCATGAGTATGGACAGTATGCAACCAAGTGTCCACATAAGAAATCCGCTAAGAATACTGCAGTAGGAGTAGGAGGAGATTCTCTAATATAACAATTTGAGTTGTGCTTCACCCTCATCGCATGCATGGAAAGTACTGTATGAAGTATTGTATGGTACTTAGACTCTGGTGCTTCATTTCATATGACAGGAAATAAGGAGTTCTTTAGAAACTTAGAGGAGAAGGATCTATAATAAAACATAGAGCTTGGAGATGATGGAAGGTATAGTACCAAAGGGATTAACACTGTCACCTTTAAGAGGGAGTTAGACTCCCGTCTTCACCTATAGAATGTAATGTATGTGCCTCTTTTAAGAAAAAATTTATTTTTTGTAGTTTTACTACAAGACAGAAGATATGACGTGGTGTTTAGTAGAGGGAAGACTTATCTGAAGCATTTTTCTACTAGAAAAGTAAAACAAGTTGGTGGTAAGATAGAAAATCTCTACAAGCTATAAGTTGATGCATGTGCTACATTGAGTAGCAAGGAAAAATATTTTTAGGGCTGAGATGTTGGAGAGCTCTAGCATAGGAACATTGGACATCTAGACCATGGATATTTGAAAATAATGTAACAGTTCACCACTGGACTTCCGAAATGCACCCTTGGTCAACATCATGTCTCCAAGGGATGCACTCTTGGAAAATATGTTAAATCCTCCTTCCAGGGCTTAGATAGTAGAGTTGGAGCGATGTTGGAGCAAGTTCACTCAGATGTTTGTGGACCATTTTAAATAGTATCAAGTGAAAACCACATGTATTATGTGATCTTCATAGATGAATTTTCATGCAAATTTTGGATCTATTTGATGAACAAGAAAGTTGAGTTTTATTCAAAGTTTTTTGAATTTGAAGCTTTGGTTGAAAATGAGACTAGAAAAAAAGTTAAATCGTTGAGAAGTGAGAATGGAGGAGAGTATGTGTCTAATGCCTTCAAATAATTATGTGTCAGGGAGGGTATTAGAAGGGATTTGATTGCACCCTAGAACCCACAACAAAATGGAGTTATAGAGAGGAAAAACAAAATTATTGTAGGAAATAATAGAGAAATGTTGCATGGCCAGGGATTTCCACTATCCTTGTCGAAAAAAGCTTGCAATACAATTTCTTGCAGAACGGGAGCGCTCACAAAATTCTTGGGATGGTTACACCTAAACAGGATTTCACTCGGTGGAAGTCATCAGGGAAAATTTTAGGGGCTAATATTCGCAGGTGGGCTAATTTTCCATGTTTTTTCCAAAAAAAAATGATTTACTAATTTCATTTTTTTCTAAAATTGGTTCACCCAAATTTTATAGTATCCAATTATTTTACCCTAAAAATAGCCACAATTTTATATGGACTAATATAAAATCATTAGAAATCTAAATATTTTTACAAAAAAATTTCCAAACATTTTACAATTTGAATATTATGGACTAGTAAGATTCACCAAGGTTTCTAAACATTAAGATAAATTTTCATCCTTAAAAGTTTCCTTGGAAGTCATATGTCTCCCACTTTTGTAATTTTTGGAACCATAGCCTATTGTCATGTCTCCAAAGATAGCAGGAAAAAGTTGGAGCCCACTACAGAGAGGGAGATCTTTGTAGGCTACACTGAGACACCTCATATTTACCATGTGTGGATGCCCTCATTTAAGATTAATATTATGAGGATGGATGTGATATTTGATGAGGAGAAAGCCATGAGAAGCTCTATAGTGAGAGCTGAGTATACCACCATAGGAGGAGATTTTAGTTCCAAAGGAGGAGCCTCAGTCAAATCCACAAGCTTAGATATTGCTCAAAGGAAGGAGGACATTTCAAGAGGATGATGTGGAATATGGAGTAATAAAATGTGGAGGAGAAGAGAGCTTATTGAGTGGAGGCACCCACTCACACAAATCCTTTCAAATAATGGAGGAAGAAGACGAGGATGGTTGACATATTAGTGCAGGAAGCTCAGGAGTAGGTTGGAGCTCATAGCTCCTTATGTAGACAAAGGAGATCACCAGATAGATATATGGGAGATACGAAACTAATGTTAGAGTTTATTTATTTTGAGCCATATTCCTTTGAATAGGAAATCTCCTAGCAGGTGTTAGTAGATGCCATGGTGGAGGAGTATGAATCCATCATGAAGAATGATGTTTGGGAGGTTGTGCCTAGACCTAGGGAAAATCTATTATTGGATCCAAGTGGGTGTATAAGGGGAAACATGTAGCTAATGGAAATGTTGAGAAGTATAAAGCAAGATTTGTGGCCAAAGGATTCTCACAGGTGGAGGGGATTGATTATTAGGATAAATTTTCCCCTAAGGATAGATACTCATCTATTAGGACCATACTCACATTGACAACATAAATTGGGTGGAGTATCCACCAAATGGATGTGAAGACTTCCTTCCTTAATGAAGTGTTTGAGGAAGAGATTTATATTGAGTAGCCTTCGGGGTTTCAAACCTTTAGCAGTGAGACTCATGTGTGTAGGATCAAGATATCCCTCTATGGTCTCAAGGAGGCACCTCATGCTTGGTACAATCACATAGATTCTTATCTCAGTGGATTGGGCTTCACTAAGAGGGAGGGTGTTATGAAACCAGCTCACAAAAAGATAGAAAAGAGAGATCCACGACTTAGAATTCAGCCTCTTCGAGGGGGCAACCTCCTTTACATTACATAAATGAACAATTCTTGGATGATACAAATGAAAATACCTCCTTTCTATATATAGGAGTCTAAGTGGTCCCAATACAATCAAAGCCTACATAACAATAATATTGTAGGGCACAACAATAACAATAGTGGGCTTCTATGTGGCACAATAGTAACAATATGGGCACTACATGGGTACATCAATATAAATAAGGGGTATAACTACAATAGTAATGGGGTAATCACTAGTATTATAGGGACCCAACATGCCCCTCTCCTTCAAAAAAGTGTTGTCCTCAACGCTTGAGTAGTTCAGGATACTTCTGCATAAAATTCTCGTCCTCCCATGTGGAATCTTTTGTTTTAGCTGGGAATTCTTACAAAGGTATAAGCGATCTTTGTACCATAATGAATCATTTTTCCAGCTAAATGTATCAGACGTACTGGAATCTTGTTGTAGCTTTCGAATAAGTGCCCATACTTCTTCGTCATTCTTCCATTCCTCCCTTGCTTCATTTATCCAATCTGGTTGGATGATAGAAATAGCGCACAACAATGCTTCCACATCCTCATCCTTCCTTGAGAGTGCATCTGCCACCACATTTTTCTATCACAATTGTAACAAAGCCCTTTTTCTCTGTAACAATGCTTTCCATTCCAATGGGAGGTGCTGATGTTGTACTAGGAGTCCAATGGCTACAATCCTTGGGTACAATAGCTTTTAATTTTCAAGAACTTTTCATGAAATTTTCTGTGGAAGGAAATGAAGTTGAATTAAGGGGTATTGCAGGGAAACCAGGAAAGATAATCAGCTCTGATACCAAATGTTATGAAACCAGCTCACAAAAAGATAGAAAAGAGAGATCCACGACTTAGAATTCAGCCTCTTCGAGGGGGCAACCTCCTTTACATTACATAAATGAACAATTCTTGGATGATACAAATGAAAATACCTCCTTTCTATATATAGGAGTCTAAGTGGTCCCAATACAATCAAAGCCTACATAACAATAATATTGTAGGGCACAACAATAACAATAGTGGGCTTCTATGTGGCACAATAGTAACAATATGGGCACTACATGGGTACATCAATATAAATAAGGGGTATAACTACAATAGTAATGGGGTAATCACTAGTATTATAGGGACCCAACAGAGGGAGATGCTAATCTCTATTACATTATGGTAGATGACCATCTGCTCATCTTGATTCTCTATCTGGATGATTGGATTCTGAAAGAATATGACACTTTGATTAAGTCTTTCAAGGACAATCTTGCAAGAGAGTTTGAGATTAAGAATATGGGTTTGATTCAATACTTCCTTAGCTTGGAGGTGTGGTAAGGAGATGGAGAGATATTTGTTGGATAGGGGAACTACACCTCCAAAATCCTTTAGAGATTCCATATTCATGATTGCAAACCCATGCATACTCCTCTATGTACTAACTGGACGAAAGATGATCCTTCTACAACGGAGGTAGTAGATGGCACTATCTATAGACAGTTGGTGGGGTCCTTTATGTACTTCTTCAACACAAGGCCCAATATTTTTTTTGTAGTGAACTAGCTTACTGAGTTCATGGTGGAGCCTACGAAGTTTCATTAGAAAAAAATAAAATATGTTCTAAGGTACCTCAGAGGCACACCAAACTTTGGTTTATCATACAAGGAGATTTATGGACTGAAGCTCATAAGCTTCACAGATGCATATTGAGAAGGGAGTCCCTCAAATAGGAATAGAACATCGGGATCAACCTTCACTATTGGGTCAACAAAAATTTCTTGGTACAACAGGAAATAAATATCTGTAGCACTCAACACAACAAAGGCAGAGTATATAAATGCTAGTCAAGGAACATGCAAGGCCATTTAGATGAGGAAGATCTTAGTTTGTCTCTTCAATCAAGGGATGGAGACTAGATTGATCCACTGTGACAATCATAGTTGTATAAAACTCTCTAAAATATAGTGTTTCATTATAGGTCAAAGCATATAGAAATCAAGTACCATCACCTAAGAGACTAGGTGCAAAGGAGGATAGTTATGCTACAATAAATTCCTATAGAGGAGTGGGATGCAAACATCTTGAAAAAGGCTTTGTCAACGGGCAAGTTTGAGTTCCATAGGATAAGGATTTAGGTTGTGTTATGCTCCTATACCAATAGGTGTCATATTTCATGATTGACTGGTTAAAATCCCAAATATGTTCATCGTTTCCCTGCTGCAAAGGTTCCATATTTTGAAAAAATCAAAAAGCTTAAAAAATGAAAAGAGGGTATGCCCTAAAAGAAATATCATAGGGAAAAAAGAATGAAATGGTCAAAATAAAAAGAAAAGAAATGAACCCCAAATAAAGAAGACCATGAAAGTGTGCTAGTTTAAAATGTCACTACTATTCTATTTTTGCAAAAGAACCTCATTATGTGAAGTTGGTTGACTCTTGCCACAGTTGATGGATGACCAAACAACTTAATCTTGGCCAGTTCCTGTTTGAATTTCTTGATTTAGAGATAGAGAATAAAATCTGTCCAAACTATTCAGACTTGGCAGATAAATAGTTAGGTAGAGAAGCAAAGGAGCTCAACAGTTAAATCTAAGCCCTTGGAAGAAATAAGGGCAGACTTAGATAGGATTCCCATGAAAAGAAATGAAAATTTGTAAGTGTTTGCTAGTCCAAGTGCACCCATGTAAGAAGAAGAAAAATGCTAGGTATAATAGTCTGGGTAGGTAGTCTTGGTGTTGCAGAAGCGTGATTATGATTAATCTTTCTTTCTTAAGAGGTTCATCTTATTGTTATCATAAGTACAATGTCAATTGTTTGTTTACACATCAAGTGAGGCATGTCTAGCTTCCCTTCACACTTCTCCCAAAATCACTTACTAACCTCCCCCCAAGGATATTGAGATTTGCTCAATACTCTTAAATCACTCCATTTCATGAAAAAGGCTGAGTGAAATAACATTCTTGCTTTAGACACTAAACCACATTTCTTGTGTAAAACCTCTGTTTTCTCCTAAGCCTAAGGTGTTGAACTTTATAACTTGGCACTTACCCCTCATAGATTCATTTTGACTGTTAACATTAATATATAAATCCCTATATCCCTCCCCCTTCCCGTATTATATAAATAAATAATAACCCCCAAACATTAATATCCTGCCCTGATTTTATTATAAATCATAACGCTGCTCATCGGGAATTAATGATTTATCTGAAATGCATTAAGAACCCTCCCCTGCACTCATAAGGATTTAATTAACCTCACATTAATTAACAAACCTAATTAGAATCCCGCAACCTTGCAAATCTATGATAAATGACCCCGATGCAATATAAAACTCTAAATACGTTGCATGGGCCCTGCATCATAACCCTTTGTCGCCTCCAAAGAGCGCCGACCATTCCATCAGCGCCCTCCCATTGGACGGCTCCAAATCATATCACGCACTCCCCACAAATCCATAGTTTACCACCTGGGGATCCGACGGTATTACTGTCGTACCCGGGACACGTGGCACCCTCCCGTCATGCTCGCGGCCCCTCCACACGAAGCCACCTTAGCGCATAAGCGGTGCAAGCCAATACCGCTTATCGCCCTCTCGCTGACCCTGCCCGCTGATGTCATCGCCATGTCAACTCCACATCAGCATCCGTACCACGCGTCACGACAAAACGTCACATCTCGATGACGTCATCTGACCGAAAAGCGCCAAAAAGCCTCACGATGCCAATTTTTGTTAAAAAAACCGTAAAATTGTCATTTTCACCCATTATTATTCGTTGTTTTCATGAGACTGTTGCATGCAAATTACATCCAAGCAACTGCAGAAGCTCTAGTCTGCCACCCGGCTAAGCAAAGACTAGCCTCCTGCTCCGCAACTCATCAATCAACCTGCAAATCACACTCGTTCGCCTCTAGAATACAGGTATTTACCCCGTCCCACCTCCTGAACCTGTATTTTCAAATTTCCTCTGCAAATAATACTTATAGGAGCCAAATTCAAACTGAAATAGTCCATAATTGCCATACCAACCCATCAAGAACTGCTCTTTTGCCATTTCTTCCACAGAAATTCAACCTCCAGTTTAAAAACATAGAGAACTTAACAATGGAAGCCCCTGTGGCCCTCAATGTAGCACCCCTCAATGCACCTCATATAGACCAGCATCATTTACCCTTGGCTGACAGAGATTTCGAAATAAAAGTCCCGATTGGTTGCCAAAATCATCTTCATACTTTCTACCTAATCAGAAACAGTCGTCTGAACAACTCTGATATCTATGGAATATGGGAATCCAATCTCCCCAGGTATTACCTTCCCTCAGTCAATATGCTCCCAGATATTGTTCGCCACTGCTGTGCCAATTATGACCCTATCAATAAAGTGGTTATGACCCCATCACAAACTGTTCTCTTTTACATAACTGCTGATTCTATCAATGAGATGCTACACTTCCATCCAGTTCAGCCTCTTGCTCCTCTTTCCATGGGATATTTGCTTGAGCAAGGCTCTCAACTGTCCAGTGCAGAAATAGCCCGGATTGCTAAGACATTCATGAGACCAGATTGCCAGCCCCAAGGCTCACCTCCTTTTTTATATGTCTCGTTCAATGAGACTGGAAGAATTATTCTTGACATGATATCAATGATCTTGGGATTTAGGTTTAGTGAATATGTGGATGAGATGGTCTTGGTTCTGTTATCCACCTTTACTCCAGGACGACCCCCTGCTATTAAATATGACTATGCCTCTTTCATTGCTGACAAAAACCATGCTCAATTTATGAATTTGGAAAGAGAAGGAGTGTTTAAATACACAACTTTCATATACCATCTGATGTTATATCATTACCCAGACAGTTTTATATTTCCCATCAGGAAATTGGATTCCAAAGGAGAGAGGAGTTCTGTGATCTTTTGGACCTCTTTCTTCCATAGAATTGGTGAATCCCCTTATACCTACTATGAATTCATTGACTTGTTTAGACATCCAGCCTCCACTCTATTGATAGGAGCTCCTCCTCCTAGGCTCTCTGGTGACATAAAAAAGATTTTACATCTCTCCAAAAACTATAGGATAGGTGACTGGTACTTCTACCAGGATCACACTGAAATCAAGATATATGGCTGTGAACTTTGCCCTTATAAGCTGCCCAAATATGTGCCCATGAGACTATTTGCATTGGAATATTTCAGGCAACTTATCAATGCAAATTTAACCCACTTTTGCAGTGTAAAGAAAAAGGCTCAGCTGAGGATAAGAAACCAAATAGGCCCTTTTATAATTAACAAGAGGGAAGCATGGGAAGATGCTGATAAGATATTAGGGGAAGACCTTAAATTGAAGAAAAGCTTCTGGTGGGTACCATATGACCCAAATAGCTTTATAAGTGATAGAAAAGTGAGAAATGGGCTGTCAAGTTACACACATCATAGGATCCCTGAAGTAGAACAATATGCTAATCAGGATAAATGGGTAGAGGGTACATTAGTAGAAGAACTTACTCGGCAAGAAGAGATGGAGCAAGCTATGAAAGATTTAGAAAAGAACCTTGACCTAGACTCCTTTGGACAGGTATCTTTCAAGCTGCCTTAGCAAACCGGAGTGGGTACATCTTCTGTTGGGACTTCACAACAACCTATACAAGAGGCTAGCACACCAGTTTCAGGCTCTTCTAAGGGCAAGGAAGTAGTAGGCACAAAGCAGCAAGTAATGACTGACCAACAGGAGTAAATTCCTCCAGTACAGACCAAAGCAGCATAGATTCCTGCACTACAGACTCCTCTAAATGAGGAAAAAGGCAAGAAAAGGGACAGAGAAGAAGCCACACCCACCAGTGGACCTGCAGAGCAGCCAGGTGCTAAAAGGAAAAGACTCAATCCTCTGTCTGAAGAGGAAATAATTGAAGAAACAATACAAAGCCTAAGAGGCGAAAGGGAAACTAGCCCACAGACTTCCCCAGTGATAGACACATCAACCAGCTCACACAAGCAGGAGTTGGAAAGGCAGCATAGTGTGGCAGTCTCATCCACTAGGCCACCAAGTAAGCAGACCTCTGATATCAAAAGAACATTCACGGAGATAAAGGCTAGAAACGATCCATTGAGGCTGCAAATTTATAACCAATATCTTAAGATGGCGCCCACAAAACAACAAAGATTAATGCCAGCATATGACATTAAAGAAGGGAAAATGATCATGAGCTATTTCAAGCCCAAGGTGCAGCAACCACAATCGACAACTGATTATATCAGGACAAATCTAGAGGTCTTCGCCAAAGACATTCATCCAATAGACCAGATTGAGCTGCACAAACGGACTTGAGAGATGGTGTATTCCGCACTAGCTGACAAAGCAATGTTGGCTCATAAATTGCAAAAATCATTGGAGAACACCTCTGCTCAGCTAGATTTAGAGAAAGCTTCTTCCCTAGCAAAGGAAAATAGGATTAAATCCTTGGAGGATATTATCATTGAACTGGGACATGATCCCAAAGATGCCAAAAGCATAAAAGCACTAATAAGGAAAAAGGAAGAGGACATTGCTGCCCTCAGAAAATAGCTCAAAATGCCTCCTATGCATCCACAAACAGGAGATGCTGCACAACACAAGTCCAAAGAGGAGATGATGGACTTGCTCATGAGGTTGAATGAGAGATTGAGTGAGACAGAGCAGGCATTGGAGAAAGTACTACAAGAAAAGCAGGGAGTGTCGACCTCCCAGCCACTTGAAGTAGCTCCAATGGTCACAACTACCCCTTCCACAGTTATAACAGCAATGCCTCCCACTATCCCATCATCAACTACAGAAATCATCACAGGTACCTCAGCAACAGCACCAGGCAGCAGCACTGCTATGACCATAGAGCAATTAGTAAAAGCCATGGAGGAGTTGAAACTCCAAGTATATGAATTGAAGCAAGTCAAAGAAAAATTGGCAAAGATTGAACAAAGCTATGATAAATCTAAGATGAATATGGTAGAGAAAACAAGGGAAGTCAAAGCATTAGAGAACAAGGTAAGAGCCTTAGAAAAGGATCTCTCTCTGCATAAGCCTTTGGCATAAATCAGAGGAATTTTGTGGACCAACATCACTCAATCCCTTAGTAATATATGGAGGTCTATTCAGACCATTTATGAACAGGTTGATATGATAAGAGTAGCCCAAGTGGAAATTCAGAAAACTAGAACCTTATTGGGACAGATGCCTGAGCAAGCTAACAGGCTAATACATTTTTTGAATACCAAGACGAATGAAGAACTGGAAGCGCTGGATATTAGAGACAGAATAGGTACCATTTTGGACATCAAGAGAGTTCTAACCATGAGAAATCTAATGCAAAACTTGGACAGAAGATGCCAGGACATGCAGGTAGAAATTGATTCTTTCACAGAGAAATTTACAGTCCTGCATCAAAAAGGTTTGCTAAGTCCTTTGAGAGATGATGATCGTCTGATGAAGCACAAGGACTCTGTACATAAATTAAATACATATGTTGTCAATCAAGCTAATCCATCCTCAAGTACTTCAGAAGAAAAGACACTTCCATCTGGCTAGTCCCTTTATGACATCCTGGAAAATCTATTCTATATAAAGCATGAGGTGAAGCATCTGTTCACCATCCCACTTAATTTTTTCAGGTACACAGAGACTGACGAGACTTTAAGGAAGCTGTAGAGACATAAAATACTAGGACCAGAGTAGTGGAAAACATGTTAGAAACCTTGTAAATTTGTCTTTGGTCAAAGAAAAAATGTGCACCATCTACTATAATGCGCAAAACAACAATAAATCACAATCATGCGGGTCAAAATGCATTACATCAACATTAAAGGAAGTTCGGCCTAGGAAAAATAACAAGCACAGAGGATCAGTACAAGATAGCTGGGAACCGTCTTACAACACCTACCTCTAGTACTTCTCATAAAGACAGATCAACCAACAGAGCACAAATTTATTGCATCTATTTATTGTCTCCATGTTATCGACACTGTCTGTCTCTATCTATGTAAAAGAAGCATTAATTGTTAGCAAATGTTATTCCTATCAGATATTTTGCATAATATCTTGACATTTTTGTATAAATACCCCCCAGACGAAGTATTTGGGGTTGGTTGGTGGAGGATGTTCATAGTTTGGTCTGTAATAATGAACAATTTTGGAAATGGAAAGGCTGTTGGAACCATTTTGTCTAGCTCACTGGATGAAGATTTGATGCCAAGGACCATGTTGCAGAATTCTCGAATCATTTCATGGATCAATAAGTCCCTTCTAACTTGTGTTTTACAGTTTCTGTGTTTACTATATCATCTATGTTTCATGATATAAATAATAGAGAAAAAATAACCCAGAATTTGCTTGTTTGCACTCTGTGCTCAATCTCTGTTATTATTAATGTTTTCTTTAGAATTAGCATAAACAGTGAATTCTTAATTGCTTATGTTTCCCCTAGTTCTTTCATCTTGAATATTAGCTGAGGAATTATTAATTGCTCCTTAGCAGTAATCATCCATTTCCCCCTGTCAACATGATGAAGGATTCTTAATTGCCCTTCACCCATTGGCTCCATTACATCAGATTTCAGCCTATAAATTGTTCCATATTTGAGTACCTTTCCCTGTAATAAATCCTTTGATAAGAAACCTAACCCAGGAAGCCCTCCCTCTTTTACTCCATCATGCCCAATGGACTGAAATGTTTCAGTTTTACCTCATTGTTCTATTAAGTCCCCATCCTTCCAACCAAAACTCTAAACAAAACCCTTGCACTTTATAACTAACCTAATATACCTCAAACATAGCTAAATTATAAAGAGAGAGCCCTCTCTAGATGCAGATTGGCTAGAATCTGTATCTAAAAGATTGGTCTGTGGTTACCTTGGCCGTATTCCCTTTCTTACAACTTTTAGGAACAACCTAAGTGATAACATCATTGGCGACTCCACTGGGGACCTGAATAATTGTTTGTTACTACATTTTAATTTTTAAAGCTACAGATGGAGCCTGAAGTTGGCCAGGTAGCCTTTTAAACTACTTTTGCTATGCGACTACAGGAGTAAATAAAAGTTACTTCAGTCTATCTCTAGTCTAGTTTTAGGCTTTGAACAATTGTCTCAAATACTTGATCAGTTCCTTGTTTCAGTAGATCTTTAGGAAAATTCAAAACTCCCATATTTAAAAACTCCTTGAAAGGTACTATCAAAAGTTGTATCCTTGAAATATTTCAAGAAAACCAAAAAATATATTCAGAAGCTGGCTCTAAAGAAGAAGATCCGTTACACTAGATCAAATCCAGATCCAAATCCCCCACTTTTGTTTCAAAATCCTAATTTGATTCCTAAGAACCTTAGAAGCCAGCAGAACCTCATCCAATCTGATCTTACTCCTGGAAAAGCACCAGTCCTTTATACCATTACTGTTGCTTCTCCTAGTTCACCATCAGCACTTCAAGCCATCTTTTCCACTCCCCCATCCACAACACATATCTCAACTGGTATCCCTACTCTTCTGGTTGTTACACTTATCTCTGCAAATATGGCAAACCGATATGCTCCCCTGCAATTACTTGCTAATCCAGGGGCTATGCCTCAATATTATCAAAGCAAAATCACCTATTTTGATGGTACTGGCACTTACACAGCTCAACAACACACCAAGAAAATGATGGATTATTTTGAAAACTATGAGATTGATGATGATGATGTAAGAATGAAAGTTTTTTTTCAAAGCTTAACTAGAGATGTTAGAACCTGGTTTAGAGCACTCCCCGCAAACACTATCAATGATCCTGAAGCTCTTTTTCATACCTTCCTAAACAGATGGGAAAATAAAAAAGATCCTCTCAACATTTTATCGGAATATGAAAACTTGAAACGAGGTCCACAAGAAACTATTCAAGATTACTGCACCAGATTTAACAATGTATACAATGCTATTCCTCAGAATCTCAGACCTCCACCAGACTTGGCCTTGATCAAATTTCCTAATGCATTTGAATTTGACATGGCATACCAGCTTAGGGAAAGAGCTCCTCGAAGCCTAGAAGACATGTAGAGTATAGCTTTCAGTGTTGAGGCCAACCTGATTTCCAAACGAGCTCGGGCTAGAGCTGAAAGGAGGATACCCATCAAAGAAGAACCTTCTGCATTTGAGAAGAAATTAGATGCTATCATTAAAGGGATGGACAGAATTGGTGATAGAGTAGAAACAATTGAGAGAAAATCCCCTTGGGATGGTCAACCGAGCAACAGTGGAAGAAACCCAAATTTCAGAAAAAATTAGAATCCTTATACTGGAAAGGCTGGCCCTGATCAAAATATTAGACCTCCATTCCAAGAAAACTATGCTGAAGCTTCAACTTCTAGTGAACCAACATAAGACACTTAGATTAACTTAATGGGGCTCAGTAGTGAACAACAGATTTTCTTGACCCAAGAAGACCAAGAAGCTCATACTCTTAATCAGTTCCAAATCCAATCAGGGGAATCATTTTATTTTAGGGAAGGATATGACATAGCCATCTATGAAGTCCACAAGCAATACAATCTGAGAAGCAAGAGGATAGATGTCCTTGATGACAATAAAAAGAAAGAAACTAAACAATCTAGCAGAGCTAAAATCAAGAACCCTCCTATACAAACTCCTCCTAAAGCAATTCCTAACCCAAGCAGTCCAACAGTTGAAGATGTTTCAGATAATCAACAATCAAATAAACAATCTTCAACTTCCATTTCTTCCAAAGAAATTGTGGGAGAACCTACAAAAATTGACATACAAGCAACTTCAGCCCATAACAGTACCCCTGATAAAGGAAAAGGCACCGAAAAAACAGCAGAAAAATAAAATCTTACTGCCCGAAATGAAAAAATTCAAACAGAAAAACCATTCAACCTTGACACTGAAATAGGCAAGTTAAAAATAGCAATTCCATTGTCAGAATTGGCTAAGCATGATGTCTATAGAGAACAAATCAGCAGATCACTTCAAATTTCAGAAAACAGAGATGCAGTAAATGTCCTTGATGACCAACCAGAACTAATTTTTGGCCCTGAAGTAAACGGTAAATCAGTAGATGGAGGGGTTCCTACTTTCTATGTAAGTCTAAATGGATAATTTCAAGAAGAAGTTTACATAGAGCATCAAGATGGTTTTTAGGAAAAAAAGAAGCCTGATTATGTTTGCAAGCTTAAGAGGGCCTTGTATGGTCTTAATCAAGCTCGTTAGGCTTGGTGCTCCAAGTTGGAAAACTACCTACTCAACTTTGGTTTTAAAAGAGGTGCAATAGACAACAATTTATAGGTTAAAGCTAAGGATAGAAAAGTCATATTGGTGGTTGTGTATGTTGATGACATTATTTTTTCCAGTAGTTTAGACTTATTAACATGCAAGTTTGGACCAAATATGAAGGCCAAGTTTGAGATGTCTATGCATGGAGAGCTACCTTATTTCTTTGGATTGAAAATTGTATGAAATCTAAAAGGGATATTATTTCACAAAAAAAATTGTGTCGAGGAAGTATTGATGAAGTCTGGCATGGAGGAATGTTCTTTAGTGAGCATACCAATGGTGGCAAGTTGCAAGCTTAGTAAGACTGATGAATCACCATTACTTGTTCAGATTCTATACAGATATATTATTGGTAGCCTATTTTATTTGACAACTTGAAGATGAGACATTATGAAGGTTGTTGGTATTGTTGGAAGATTTCAAGCAGACCCCCCAGATAAAGGCATATAATATCAGCCAATAGGATTTTGGAATATCTCAAAGCTACAATGGATTATGAATAGATGTACCCAAGAGGTAAATATTTTACACTAACTATTTATACTGATGTTGATTGATCAAGTGATGTAGATGATCTAAAGAGCACAAGTGGTGGTGCTTTCATTCTTGGAGAATGTCTAGTTTCATAGTTGAGCAAGAAGCAAGTTTCTATCTCTTTATTTATAGTTGAAGCTGAATATATTGCAACAAATTCTTGTTACACTTACATATTATGGATGAAGCAGACCTTGTTGGATGTACAAGTGTTTTATGATTATCGTATTCCTATTATTTATGACAACAAAAGTGGCATCAATATGACAAAGAATTGTGTTTTCCACTCCAAGGAAAAAAAAATATCAGTCAAGTATCATTTCATGAGAGAAAGTTTCCAATTAGATTGTGAAATTGGAGTATGTACCTAACAGATAATAGGTTGTTTATATCTTCACCAAACCTATCCCACAAGAACAATTTAAGTACTTGAGGAAAATATTGGGAGTTTTTCCTCTTTCCTCTCTTCATTAGATTTCCCTTCAAGGCGATGAAATGAAACATGTATACCTTCAACATATCAATATCAAGTTGCTAGGTCCACAGGATCAACAAGATAGAGGAACATTGTTGACAGGGGAGATAAGTTTGCAGGGGGGGCGTGTTGGTTTCTTTGCCATTGATTTCAAAAGGGGATATGTATTAGTGATCAAGAAACAAGGATAATTATCGATGTAGAAGAACAATAGTAGCAAAATAATAGTAATACAACACAAGGGAAGTGTATCTCAAGGGGAGAAACATTGAAATAAGAGATATGAATCCAAAGAATTCGTTTGAGACAATCATAGTTGCTATGCATGAGGATGTTTTGTTTGATCATGGTTTCTTCATCAATACTAGAGGGGGAGGTTTTTGAAATGTGTTATTATTGATGGAAAAGGAAAAAAATTGGTCACCCAAGAAAAGAATATGACCGGAAAGGCGTTGTAAGGCTCAGATTCTTCTAAGTAGTTTGGAGAGGTAATTAGTAATGGTGCAGAGATTTTGGAGCTATATATTCTATAGAAAATCATGTCAAATATAGATGAAACCCACTCATATGGATAGAGCTCTGAAATATCTTTCCAGTGGTTTGTGGAAATCTAGAAATTGGCCTCTTGGATCAAAAGTTAGAGCTAGTCAAAGACAAATATTCCAAAGTGAAAGTGATGCATAGCTAAAGAAATTAGAGAGTCATTTAGAGCATGTGTTAGTTTAGCAGAGTTTCAAAACCTGATGGAAATATTGGTGGAGTCAATATCCAAAACATAACATGTACACAGAGCAAGAACATAGTAGCAAAAAGTTTTTTCATTAGCCCAAGGAAAAGCCCAAACAACAACTTGGATTTGTAGAGGTATCTTAATGGGTGCACTCCAGAAAAATCTTGAGGACCACTTAAGGGATCTAGCAGGATGACGTGAGATGGGCAGAGGTGGGCTTGCAACAGTGGAACACAAGTAGTTTATTGGCTAAGATTTAAAGTAGTAGGTCCCCACTATATAGATAAGTTTGCAAAGTAAAGCTTGGAAAGAATTAAAGGTGAGTGTTAAGGGGGTCCAGAGATGACTCAGAGCTAGGATAAAGTAGCACCCAATGAAATAACAATAGATCTATCATGGCAGATTCAATAGAAGTTTAAAGGCTTGGAACTGATGGTTTTATAAAAAGTTTAAAAAGGGAATATGGAAAAAAGTAAGGGCCTCGCCACCATTTCTCTCTCCTGTGAGAATAGTTAAGTTAGGCAATGTGGTTAGCTCACAGGGATTACATAAATGCATAGGTGGATAGTGACATCAGTAGTGACATGGCCCAATAAGAGGTGGATGCATTGTAGGTGTTTTTAGGAATTTTTGGTGGAAAGGTGGGCCATTTCCGTGTGACACATGGACCACTCTATAAGTGCACATGGCATGTGTGATGCTAGCATGACTACATCCTAGTCCCTTGACCCCAGAAGGCTTCAACAAGGCGTAAAGGAAGAGTTACAGGTTGAATGGGAAATGGGAATACATGGATGGTGTTAGTGACAAGTAGGACCATAACTACAATGATTGGTCATAGGCATAGTGAGAGGACCCCACTAGAATAGCTCATGCCTATAGTATGACCCTAGAAAAAAAAGGGAGTAGAGCAAAAGTGTCAGGAAATAGGCATTGGGATAGGGAAGAGATACGGTTGGCATAATAGCAACCAATGGGAAAAGTAGAGAGGTGGACCCCATCAAAATAGATCATCCCTGCAACATAATCACATAGGTATTAAAAGGGCAGATAATGGATCATCGACAAGATTTATGATAAGAGGCAGAGTGGGAGACAGATAGATTCCTAACATTTGACATTCTCTCAAGTTTCAAAAAGCGTTCCGAGGACATGGTCTTGTGATGCTTTTAAGTGTTATAGAACAAGGGCCCAACATGGAAATTTTGTGTTATAAGATAATCCCCAAGGGATATAATTCAAAAGGGTCCATTGAGTTATTAATATGGAAAAAATTTAAGTTGAAGCACTTGGGGCTAAACTAAAAGCGTAAAGGGGCCAACAAAGTTAAATTGGAAACATAGTTAATATAAATCCTTCAGGATTTGGCGTGATTAATATGGAATGACATTGGAATAAAGCATTTGAGCCATGATAAAAGGCCTTGGTTGGATGAGTCGACAACTTGAAATTTGGTAGTTATGCTAAGTATAGTAGAAAACTAAAGTTGGAATTGAAGTTAGAACTAGAGTTAAAGTTGATTAAGAGCTAGAATAGTGAAATCAACAAAAAATCTTAGAGGTTGAATTTAGAAATAGATATCAGAGTTTGAGAAATTAATGAATACATTTAGAATAATCAAATAAATAGGAGAAAACCATAAATAGAAATTCATGCAAGAACAAAAGAAAAGTAAAGAGGCCAAAAATAACAAAGAAAATTTATTTATAAGCATAATAAATTAAGGAATACTATGAGAATTGGTGCAATACTTTGTGGTGAAGTGAGGCACTAATGTGACGGTGTATTTATGAGTGATCACATATTGTTGAAGGAGACGTTGGACAAATTTTTCTATTATAAAAGAAGATGTGGCATTCATGTTCCTAGTTTGAAAATAGATGAAAAATGAATCATTGATGTCAAGCAAGTTGTAGCTCGCAGATCATGAATTGCAGCTCCTTCCAATATGTGTTGGTAAATATTTGAAATTGTAGATGCATTCAGTTGTAGCTGGTAAATGACAGAGTTGTAGCATCCTGCTAGTTGTATCCACAGTAATTTGTAACAACAAGTTGTAGCTTTCCTTAGAAGGAATTAAAGAGTAGTTGGAGCAATTTGTATGTTCCTTGTGATATTGAAATTATTTCATGTCATGTTCATACGAATGAGTTGTTTATGGTGTCCTAATATCATTGCATAAGTGAAATAAAGATGTTAAATTGTGAAAATTCCTACAATATTGATTCATCCCCCGTCTCATTATTGTCTTAGTTTCTAGCAAAAGGTGCCAACCCAATAATGAAATTTCTCTAAGGCTCAAGACACCCTCTAGGCTAATTTCCAAGGTTACATCCCAACAAGTGTGTTCTTTTAGGTCTCCAAGCAACTTCTAAGCTAATTGCCTAGGTGCCATCCCAACAGGTGTGTTTTTCACGAGCTCCAGGCACCCTTTAGGCCATAAGCTAACACCAAGTTCCCACCAAAACTCCATGGTCGCCAAGCCATAAACAAGGTCAACAAATCCTTGGAGCAACAAGCTCCCAGAGTGAACATTGAGGCTCACATCATAAACTATATCAATTTATATGAGAAGGTTAACTTAATAATTATTTCCCGATCAGTCTAGAGTCTAACCTCAGGATTTATTTTCCATCAGTCAGTCTCACAGTCCACCCCATGACTCACTAACTAATCCCCCCTCTAGCCATCCCTTGTCGAATGGATAATTGAATAAATAATAGTCCTTTTATAACTGCATGGCCCTAATTGGCCAAGTGGCACTCATTGGGGCCATATGGGCCCCAAGTGCACTTTTCACTCAAAGAACATAATGGTTGCATTTTTTCTTTGGAGTTGCATCCACCATACTCTTTTCACAGAGTGGGCTCTCCAACTAGCCTTATTTTATTTTTTTTATAATATTTTATTACATTAATTACATTGTAGGCTCTAAGGTCTCACAACATTTACAAGATTATAAGTTTCAGGGCATGCTTGCCCCACAGTATATTTAGCTTTGTTACATGGCAACTGCAGCCTCATAATATCAGTCTCGCTTACCAACCTAAATAATAATATTTAATTACATTATGAATGGCGGGGGTATTACACTCCCTGCCGACCCTGCTTTATTTTATGCAACGTAATACACACACACACGCATGTAATGTCCCCTATTAATAATAATAATAATAAATAATAAATAAAATAATATAATATTAAAATATAAGTAAACACATGATAAATAATAAAAGTAAGATAATAATGGTAAATAAATAATAAAAATTAAAGGAAATATAATAATAGTAAATAAATAGTAAATAATAATTCTCGAGTGTGTTGAGGGCCCTGAAATCGGGTCAACAACGAGGGGGATACCCACCCGGTCGGGAACCTGGTTGGCGGCTCCATGCCCGTTTAGTGTAGTGGGTCCGACTGGGGATAACGGGACCAGCTTCCCGTTCTAAGGGGGGTGTGTGTGTGTAGAGTTTGGTGATGTGTGTGTGTGTAGAATATGATAATAAAAATATAGAATTATTTCTAAGCTAATCTAGTTCTAAACTCTGAGAGTGAATTTTATACTACTTTAATATACAAAGAATAACACATCTAATCTACGCTAACCCGGGATAGAACTTTTTCCATTATGCGATCTAGAAAGGTTTCACACAATAACTAGTAATGAAGATTATTCAGCTATTATGAGAATATAAATCAATTAAGATGAACCATCCTGCACAAAAAGTTAAGCAGAACGATTGTGAACAGAATATCGCATAATTAGTTATTCATGTACTAAGCACAAATCAATGACTCCACCGTACAAAAGTGCCAAATGGTAGTCCACTCATTCAGACATTAACATATAAACAACATCAGCTGTATATTACTCTAAGAATGCAAGCATAAACTCATCAAGAGATAAAAGTACCATTTATGACTGACTTTATACTCACAGACCTGAAGCAATAATGATCTATTTCTACTTACTTCTAATGCCTACTAAGAGTACAGAAGTGCAACATCAGTAGCAGGTTTTAAAATGCAAACATAAATAAATCTTGATCCGTCCATTCATCAAAAACCCCCTCCGAGGGTGCAAAAGTGCATGTTCTGAGGACAAGTTTTTTGACAAATTTCCGGACCCTTCTCCAATGCAACGAGAAGGGTTAAATACTACTAACTGGTCAATTTTAATTACACAAATTGAGGAAACAGCTTCAAATGACCGCCCTTTTACTAAAAGTAAATTTATTTCTAAAAATCAAATCTAATTTCTAACCGTTTCTGTATCTGTTCTTTAGTGCTATAAGCAATGCGCTGTTCGCCCTGAAAGAGTCGGCTGGTTGTCCTTTCCTTTTGTTCGAGCTTGAAAATTAGAAATAACAAGAGCTGGCACCTCTTTCTGACAGGCTAGAAGATATTTTCGAAAACCTTTCTCTGGCTGGGTGTATTCACTGTGCGCACACTTAGTACAACCCAGTTTCTTTTCGAACTGATTTTGCTGTTGCTATTTCGGTTTCCGGTCGTGCGAATGACTCAATGAGTTAGGAGTCGCGCTGTATGGACAATCCCCTGTTTCGAGAATTGTTTCTGTTCTTTGTTCCAGGCTTTTCTGGAGCGTCTTCCTTCTCTTGCGCTTCTTTCTCTGCTTTACCAAGTCTGAGCTTCAAGATATTTTGTAAACACGCTGCTTTTGTGCGCCATTTGACTCTGATTCTTGGACAGTCTATTTTCGTCAGTGCCTATTGGGCGATATTCTGGAATCCGTGGTTCTGCTGCATGCGGCATCCAATTGCGGAGGCATATTCTCTCTGTTGTCTTATTGGCGCTCTTCCCTTAGATGTTTCCTGCATATAGATTTATATCAGTAGCATGTCTTGCAGTTTACGCAAAGAAGAAGGGAAATGACGAAAAGATTGACATGAAAGCATTAAATTCTAATGAATGCGTAATTCTGACATTCATCATGACTTGATTCTTCGATAAATGCGATGCAATCATTTCTGGATACTCAAGCATGCGGTCATTAATTTCCTGTAAGGTGCGCGCCTAATTTTGGGCTCACAGATCATGCTAAGGGCTGCCTGCGGTGAATGATTTCTGCGATTTGCATCGCAGTCTTGAAAATTGTGATGTAAATAGGTGGCGTCGCAGCAATTGACAGTCTCATTCTTCGCAAACCATAGATCGCAGATCGCATCTTTGCATGGTCGCAGATCGCATATCGCAGTATCGCAAGATCGCATATCACAATATCGCAAGATCGCAAGGTTTTTCGCTTTGTCACTTTGTGCTGCTCATGTGACATTGCGACGTGCGACGTCGCATATCGGCCGTCGGCCTTTCTTTAGGTTCTCCTCTTTTGAGCGCCTTTGATGCGCGCGATGCGATGAGTCCTCGCGTCGCTTTTCCTCGGTGTGTTTGTTTGCTTTGGGAAAGCGCTCCTTTTTCCTTTGCGACGCGATATAGCTCTTAGGGAGGTGATACAAAAGGTTTTTTTTTTCAGACAAAAATATTTTTTGGATTTTTTGGTTAAGGGTCCCCCTTTGCTTGATTGTTATTACTAATATCAAACAAAGAGGGGGGTCGTTGGTGACCACAACAATGGCGATTCACTGTGAGGAACCAGTTATCTCTGCATTTCTATTGACCGTTCACTTCCGAAACAACAAAAATTTTTATATGTCAAAATTTTGTTATGGACAGATAGAGTAGATTGTTCCTCACCTTGTCGACGATATTTTGTTTCAACCTGTTTTATATCTCAATTTCTTGCTTCCTCAGGTTTCTTCTTGCACTTGCATCAGACATTACTTGGTCTTGATAAAAGATAAAATAAGGTCTTCTCTGCGTACTGGCTTAAAAGTATGCTCATTTGTCGTAGGTAGAGCCTCTGCTGCCCGCAAGCGTCCATAGCCTCGACAGGGTTACCATATTATCCATCAATGATCCTTTTTCCTGCTTTGAGGTTACTCACAACATTCCAGAGAAAAATCCTTTTTGACACACTTTTCCTTTTTTAATTCTCTAAAGAACAATGTCTTGGTTTGGTGGCCAAATTATGACACAGTCATTCACTCGATTTACACTTTTGCTGAACAAGCCGGCTCGTGATGAGACCTCTTGTCTTTTGATTGCAACAATCTTAAGTCGTTGCCCTGTTTTGGTGGACAGTATTGGCAAAGTCAGCAAGTTATAATATCTGTGATCATGATAAGCCGGCTCGTGATGAGACCTCTTATTCTTTGAGATATAGTGTTTTGCTTGGATTGTTTCTCTGGATGCTGTAGTTTCCTTTTTGCAGGGAGGAAGTCATTGTTTTTCCTTAAGAAAGCTCTGGACGACAATACTAGAGTTTTTGAAAACAATAGCTTTGCAGAGAGTGCTTATTTTATTATTGATGATACCTTTCATGGTGCTGATACAAAACAATTCTTTTACCAGAGGTTGATTTTGTCAAAGTTTTTTAGAGGTTGAAACGAGTATCGTAATCAAAGTGAAGTTAACTCTATTTGTCAATAATAAAATTCAGTTTTTTCAAAAATTTTGCTATTTGTACAAGCGAAATCAAAATCTGATAGAGAATTGGCGTGCTCTTTCATGAATCCTTTTTAAATGATCATCTACAACGGGTTTTATTCAAAAAAAAAAAGATAAACAAAACAAAATAAAAACTAAAAACTAAATCTATCCTACAAAATTTAGAAGATTTCTCTTCTATGGAAAATATAATTTGAGAACCAGTCCATTGACAGGTAAAGAATCTCTCCTTCCTGCCACATCCTGCAATACGAATGTAGATGGGCCTAGGACTTCCACAATCTGAAAAGGGCCAAGCCACAGCTTCTGAAATTTCGTATGTTTGCCCTTTTATTCATGAGCCTTATCCCATTTCAAAACTAAATCACCGATCTGAAAGTTTTTTCTGGTTATGATGCTTGAGTCAAAAGAAGATTTTATTAGCGCTTGGTGATGAGCATGGGTTTTCCTAGCTTGTTCTCTTTGTTCTTCTAGTTTGATTATTTCCATTTGTCTTAATTGTAATGAGGAAGTAGGTACTTCATCGATGTATTGCACTAAAGACAAAGAGGGAATGACTAAGTGAGTCGGAAGAACCACTTCCCTCCCATAAACTAAATTAAAGGGAGAAGTGCCGATTGAAGCTTTCTTTGTGATTCTATCGGCCCATAAAGCATTTACCAGCGCTTTGTGCCAATTCTTTTGGTTTTGGTCAACTGTTCTTTTGATAATTCTGATTAGGTTCTTGTTTGTTGATTCAGCCAATCCATTACCTTGCGGATAGTAGTTGGCGGAATATTTCAGTTTGAACCCTCTTTTAAGCGCAAACTCAGTCATAGCATTTCCAGAAAAATATTGAGCGTTATCAAACATTAAGGCCGTTGGCAATCCAAACCTAGTTATGATAAATTGATCTATGAATTCAATAATGTTTTCATAATGAACTGTCTTGAGAGGAACTGCTTCTACCCATTTGGTAAAATAATCAGTTGCCGTAAGGATATACTTATGCTGCTTAGAAGAGTGAGGAACGATCTCACCTATTATGTCCAAGCCCCATTGACTGAATGGTTGGTCGATGTTGACCGGTTGTAGCGGCATGGATGGTTTCCTTTGTTTTCCTGCAGCAGTTTGGCAGACTTGGCATTTCCTTACATGATTGTATGAGTCTTTGAACAGCGTGGGCCAATAATATCCTGCACGCAAGATTTTGTGTGCAGTCGCATCTCCGGCATAGTGTCCACCTACTGGTCCATCGTGAAGTTCCTGCAAAACCTTTTCGGCTTCAGTTTTCTCAAGACACCTAAGGAGTACAGAATCGTAATTCCTTTTAAACAGGACATCATTTATGAGCTGGTATTGTTTAGCTTTTAATATCAGAGCTCTTTTCTTGGTATGATCCAGATGTGATGGAGCATACTCGTTCCTAAGAAAATAAATGGTGTCAGCATATAATGATTCTGCATCGTTTAGGCTTACCTCATATGCTTGTACCTCTTCAGATGAGTTCTCTGGGATTTGCGACGCTCCGGCTAACATCTTGCAGAAGCCTTGACCTCTTACGATGTTTGCTGGTTTGATCTCAAGATCATATTCTTGTAAAGTGGTAATCCAATTAGCTCTCTTCTCACCCACGTCTTTCTGCACCAAAAGGTTTCTTACCGCTGGAAATGGTACTACGACTTTGGTGTGGGCTTTAAGCAAGAAAGGTCTGAAATATTTGATTGCTTTGAAAACAGCATATGCTTGTTTCTCTACGTCTGAGTAATTAATTTCAGCACCTTGTAAGTTCAAGCTAAAGAATGCAATTGGAGCTTCCGCTTTCTCTTGATTTGCTTGGGTCAAAATTGCGGCATAGGATTTCTCTGAGGCAAAAGTGTATAAGATGAAAGATTCTAAAAAATTTGGGGTGGCCAAAGATGGAGCATTGATGATAGCTTGTTTGATTAAGTTAAATGCTTCGTGCTCATCTAGACCCCATTTGAAAGTTGAATTCTTTTTTATCATATTTTGTAAGGGAGAAATAATACGTGAAAAATCCGGGACAAATCTTTTGACAAAATTGATCTGTCCAAGGAAGGATTGCATGGCTTTCTTGTTATGAGGTATGGATATTTCGGAAATTTCCTTGATTCTTTCGGGTTCTATGTGAATACCGGATTTCGACACTATGAATCCGAGCAATTTCCCTTCGCTTAACGCAAAGAAAGATTTCTTTGGGTTGAGCGAAATCCCATACCTCAAGCATCTTTGAAAGATTTGCTTCAAATCTTTGAGGTGGTTGTTTCGATTTTTGGAGTACACTGTTATATCATCCAGGTAAATCACTACTGATTTATTGACTAACCCTTTAAACGCAATGTCCATGGCTCTCTGAAAGGTAGCTCCGGCATTGATCAGACCAAATGGCATTTTCCGATATGCATAAGTGCCCCATTTGGTTCGGAACGTAGTCTTTAACTGATCATCGAGATGCACCAGTACTTGATTGTATCCTGAGAATCCATCCAGGAATGACATTAATTCTGAGCCTGCTACTGCCTGTAGAATCTGCTCCATAGGTGGGAGGGGAAAGTTATCTTTCTGACAGGCTTTGTTGAGATTTCGGAAATCAATATAGATTCTAATGTCTTCGTTTCTCTTCCTAACGGGCACCATATTGGATACCCATTTAGAATGCCTGACGGGGAAGATTATTCTGGCTCTCAACAACTTATTAAGCTCAGTTTTTATCTGATTTTCTAGGTTAAGGTGTATTTTTCTGAGCTTCTGCTGGACAGGTTTTTCATTGTCAATCATAGGGATAACATGTTGAATGATAGAAGTGTTGTAAGTCCTCAGCTCATCGTAATTCCAGGCAAAAACGTTTTTGTATTGTCTCAGAAGACGGATATATGCTTATTTTTCTTCAGGGGCTAGGCCCTGGCCTAGTTTAACGTTTTGTGGCTTCTGATCGGTCCCTAGGTTCACTAATTCATAGTTCAGGGTAGAACTGCAAAGTTTAGCATTGGCGGACCTTTTAAACCGACTTTTGAAATCATATAGATCTTCTAGCTTGACTACCGATTTCGGTATAGCATTGTCAGAGCTATTTTGTTGTATTTGATGATCATGATGGTCTTTGTCGATTATCTGATTTGAGTAGGATCCTTCAGAAGTAAGGAAATTTACGATGTCAGGATCATCGTTGAACACTCTCCAATTGGTGATATTGTCAGGGATGGATGGTTTAAAGATCAATTCTATTGAAAACCTATCAGGACTAAAATATTCAGAAGGGATAAGTCTAGAGGCTACGTTAGCTAACAGGTCTGCGCTCGCGTTTTGAATTCTTGGAATTGACGAGATGTTGAATGCTACGAAATGTGTAGTGAGATCTTGAACTAATGATTGATAATGCTTTAAATGACTTGACAGGCAATGTATGGTGTTACGTACCTGTTTTACAACGATCTCCGAATCTCCAAAGACTTGAAGATACTTAACGTTCAATCCGATTGCTTTGTATAGGCCTTGAACCAAGGCTTCGTACTCCGCTGTGTTGTTCGTGCAATCGAACTCAAGTCTGCATGTGAGCATAATCTTGTTCCCGTCTGGGTTAATCAGAACGCATCCTGCTCCTGCTCCCTCATTTGATTTAGATCCGTCAAAATATAATTTCCAAAATAAAGATGTATTTACAGAATTATCTAGAAAACTAAAACATTTTGAGTCATCAGTTTGTGAGAAATTTTCAACTTGGGATAAAACTGAATTCTCTAAGTATGGTGAAATATGAGCATTGAAATTACCTAGGAAAGAATCTATTGCGTAATTGCCTACAATGCTGCTATTGTACGTTATGGCCTCATTTTCTCCTTCCAGTTCTGTCACTATGTATTTTTGGTGCAACTCTCGTTCAACCTTTATCTGATTTGGTTTACCATTGTATGGTAACCACATGTGCGACCAATCGGTTGAAAAATATCCGTGGAGTTTTTCCGACCAATCCCTGCTAAGAATCAAACCATAGAACTCAGGGATATCAGCTACTAAAATGTCGATAACCTGACACACTTTCGGGTTAGACGACAATCTTATGGTCACCTGATTGAGTTCACCAATCACTTCGACTTGGGATTGATCAAGTTGAACTATGCGTACTGCGGATCTTTGAGGTTGCACATTCAATTTAGCACATATTGACCTGGGTAAAATATTTGTTGAAGCACCGGAATCGACCAAGCAATTGTGCATGTTTTTTTTTAAGATTTCATATGTGAGAAGAAAAGGAGGAGTATGAGATCTTGATCTTCCTCCAATCAAGGCGATGTCATTTGGATCAATTTTATCGATCGTGTTTGTTGGAGGTCTTCCCAGATTGTGGGAAGCTACTGCTGTAGGTAAAGATGTAGTAGGCACAGCATGTAATTCTTTCATCATTATTTTCTGCTGGTGTTTCAATTTACTCAATTCATACAGAGTGATATTAGCCCTAGTCTTCTTCATGTCATCAATGATGTTATACTCCATTTCATCCGACACTATTAGTGTTTTTGATGGAGGCGTTTGATCAGATTGGACTGGGCTAATCTGGGTCGCTTTAGCAGTTGTCTTTTTGGTTGCGACCTTTTCTTTTGTTGCAGGGCTTGCGCCCTTTTGTTTTGGGGTAGTTATGGGAGGATCAAGTTGATTTTTGCTTCTCGTGCTAACAGGAAATGCTTCTTGATCCTCTTCTTGTGGGAGGATGAAGTCCCACATTCCTTATAGTTCTACGACCTTTTCCTCGTCGGTCTGCCCTTCAGTGGTATTCTCTTCTTCTTCGTCTTCTTCAGATTCAACGTTTGAGACAACACTAGGTGGTCTTACCTCCATGGGAGGATTTCTTTTAAAATTCCTAAAGGGCTTTTTCGAAGAAGTCTCTGCTACTTGTCTCTTAATATCAATCATCTCATTTGACATGGCTTTCAACACTTTTTGTAATCCTTCCAAATCGAAAGGATCTTTCGTTTGCTTCTTCTTGGTGTCTTCTTTGAAAGAGATCTTCTTAGATTTGCGTTCTTCTATAGCAGATCTCTTTTCTAGGGCTACCACGCGTTTTTCCACTGCTAACGCTTCTGTCAAGTTGTCGACTAAGCTGGTCTTGTTTGCCCTATCTACGAAGATAGCCAAGTTTGGAGGTAAAGCCGTGATGTACCATTCACATCTTACTTCCTCGCTGGGTTGTGAGGTAGCGGGGATTTTGTTGAGGATCTTATTGAACCGTAAGTTAAAATCTTTAATGGGTTCTCTAGCCTCAACCTTAAGATTAGATAGGTCACTGATCAATGTCGCGGTGGATCTGTCATCACCAAAATTGGTGAGGAACTGACTTTGAAAAATGTTCCAGCTAGTGATGGATCCGGAAGGTAACGAAAAGTACCATGACCCGGCTGTTCCTTGCATTGTATAAGGGAACAGCCGGACAACAGCGTCTTCGTTAGTGACTCCGTTGAGATTAACAGAAAGCATGAAATTATTGATATGTTCCTCGGCTAGCATGCCTGCTTCCGGATTGAATTTAGGCAGCCATTTCTCAGGATGGGCCGGTATAGGGCTCAGGGGTGGAGGCATTAAAACTGCCCCAGGATTGTTCCATGGAGACTGGGCCATTGTTGAGCTGCTAGTTAATGGAAGTGTAGAAGATGAATTCTGATGCTGAGAAGATGAAGATATTCAGATCTTTGATGTTTGAAGAGGAAGGTTTGTAGAAGATGGGTGAGTGAGTTGGAATGAAAGAGTGGGTGGTTGACTTCGCGGTGAGGGAGTTGATATGGACAAAGTGGATGAAGGAGTCTGACTGTCAGACTCTGGTGGTGTTTTCCTTGCTCTTTTCCTGGTAGGGAGAGGGAGTTCACTTGGTTGTATGCCAAATTTTTCACTCTTTGATCTGGTAAGGGGATGAGCAGGGTTATACTGCGAAGCCACGCTGCTTTTAGATTTATCAGACTTCTGGTTAAAAATAGAAAATCCCTGGAGTTTACGGATCAAAGTCTGAATTTCAGGGGGTTCAATGATAGATTGGTCTGATATATTCGAATATGTAGCAGTGGTAGATACTCGAACGACTTCAAATTCCGGGTTTAACCGTGTTGGAGAAGTCGAGGGGGTTGATGAGGGTGTATTACTCTCAGAATGGTATTTAGATATTTCTTTATGTGCCATTCATAGTTCGGGCCCTCCTTCTAGCGCCAAATATGTTGAGGGCCCTGAAATCAGGTCAACAACAAGGGGGATACCCACCCGGTCGGGAACCTGGTTGGCGGCTCCGTGCCCGTTTGGTGTAGCGGGTCCGACTGGGGATAACGGGACCAGCTTCCCATTCTAAGGGGGGTGTGTGTGTGTAGAGTTTGGTGATGTGTGTGTGTGTAGAATATGATAATAAAAATATAGAATTATTTCTAAGCTAATCTAGTTCTAAACCCTGAGAGTGAATTTTATACTACTTTAATCTACAACGAATAACACATCTAATCTACGCTAACCCGGGATAGAACTTTTTCCATTATGCGATCTAGAAAGGTTTCACACAATAACTGGTAATGAAGATTATTCAGCTATTATGAGAATATAAATCAATTAAGATGAACCATCCTGCATAAAAAGTTAAGCAGAACGATTGTGAACAGCATATCGCATAATCAGTTATTCATGTATTAAGCACAAATCAATGACTCCACTGTACAAAAGTGCCAAATGGTAGTTCACTCATTCATACGTTAACATATAAACAATATCAGTTGTATATTACTCTAAGAATGCAAGCAGAAACTCGTCAAGAGATAAAAGTACCATTTATGACTGACTTTATACTCACAGACCTGAAGCAATAATGATCTATTTCTACTTACTTCTAATGCCTACCAAGAGTACAGAAGTGCAACATCAGTAGCAGGTATTAAAATGCAAACATAAATAAATCTTGATCCGTCCATTCATCAAAAACCCCCTCCGAGGGTGCAAAAGTGCATGTTCTAAGGACAAGTTTTTTGACAAATTTCCGAACCCTTCTCCAATGCAACGAGAAGGGTTAAATACTACTAACTGGTTAATTTTAATTACACAAATTGAGGAAACGGCTTCAAATGACCGCCCTTTTACTAAAAGTAAATTTATTTCTAAAAATCAAATCTAATTTCTAACCGTTTCTGTATCTGTTCTTTAGTGCTGTAAGCAATGCGCTGTTCGCCCTGAAAGTGTCGGCTGGTTGTCCTTTCCTTTTGTTCGAGCTTGAAAATTAGAAATAACAAGAGCTAGCACCTCTTTCTGACAGGCTAGAAGATATTTTCGAAAACCTTTCTCTGGCTGGGTGTATTCGCTGTGCGCACACTTAGTACAACCCAGTTTCTTTTCGAACTGATTTTGCTGTTGCTATTTCGGTTTCCGGTCGTGCGAATGACTCAATGAGTTAGAAGTCACGCTGTATGGACAACCCCCTGTTTCGAGAATTGTTTCCGTTCTTTGTTCCAGGCTTTTCTGGAGCGTCTTCCTTCTCTTGCGCTTCTTTCTCTGCTTTACCAAGTCTGAGCTTCAGGATCTTTTGTAAACACGCTGCTTTTGTGCGCCATTTGACTCTGATTCTTGGACAGTCTATTTTCATCAGTGCCTGTTGGGCGATATTCTGGAATCCGCGGTTCTGCTGCATGCGGCATCCAATTGTGGAGGCATCTTCTCTCTGTTGTCTTATTGGCGCTCTTCCCTTAGATGTTTCCTGCATATAGATTTATATCAGTAGCATGTCTTGCAGTTTACGCAAAGAAGAAGGGAAATGACGAAAAGATTGACATGAAAGCATTAAATTCTAATGAATGCGTAATTCTGACATTCATCATGACTTGATTCTTCGATAAATGCGATGCAATCATTTCTGGATACTCAAGCATGCGGTCATTAATTTCCCGTAAGGTGCGCGCCTAATTTTGGGCTCACAGATCACGCTGAGGGCTGCCTGCGGTGAATGATTTCTGCGATTTGCATCGCAGTCTTGAAAATTGCGATGTAAATAGGTGGCGTCGCAGCAATTGACAGTCTCATTCGTCGCAAATCATAGATCGCAGATCGCAGCTTTGCATGGTCGCAGATCGCATATCGCAGTATCGCAAGATCGCATATCGCAAGATCGCAAGGTTTTTCGCTTTGTCACTTTGTGCTGCTCATGCGATATTGCGACGTGCGACGTCGCATATCAGCCGTCGGCCTTTCTTTAGGTTCTCCTCTTTTGAGCGCCTTTGATGCGCGCGATGCGATGAGTCATCGCGTCGCTTTTCCTTGGTGTGTTTGTGTGCTTTGGGAAAGCGCTCTTTTTTCCTTTGCGACGCGATATAGCTCTTAGGGAGGTGATACAAAAGTTTTTTTTTTTTCAAACAAAATTATTTTTTGGATTTTTTTGTTAAGGGTCCCCTTTGCTTGATTGTTATTACTAATATCAAACAAAGAAAAGGGTTGTTGGTGACCACAATAGAGTGCTAAATAAATATATATAAAAATAAACTATAAAAATAGTAAAAATAAGCAAAAATAACAAAAAAATAAAATAAAATAAGAAAGATTTAAATTAAACGAATTATAAAAATAATATAAATAAATAAAATGAACAAAAGTAAAAATGAATGAAATAAGAAAGAGTTAAAAGGTGATCTCCATATCCCAAACAACCATTAAAGGGAGCTCCCCATATCCCAAAACAAAAGAAATAGTTATGAATTTCCTCGAAAATCTATCCAATTGCAGAAGAATGTTCTGTCTAAGTCTTAATGTAGATCTACCGTGCCGCTGAAGACCGGTGTTACAAAACCCATCATTAAGTTTAGTCAACTTGAGTTCAAAAGTTTTTCTTGCGAGCTCCCATGGAGAGCTCATAGAAGACCCTGAAATTAAAATATGAAATTTACTTGCAAAGCCACGCTCTCTACCCGCCTTCAAACTCCACACATGCCGACCCGAATTACAAAGTCCACGCATGCACCCAAGTCAAGCACCGAGACCACTAGACTTGATTACCAAGATAAATTGATTTACCAAGTCCATTCCTTTTTACTCGTATACTTATTGATTTGGTTAAATGGGCACGAAAAGGGAAGATACAAGCTTCTTCCATAAACGGAGGATATATATTAAATAATGTAATTGTAAAAGAAAATTAGATTGGAAAGAAGTATTATGTTAAAGTTTTAGTAACTATGGATACATTGATAATTAAAATATATTTTTAAATAATAATTATTCAACATAAAATAATTCAATTATTGTCATAGTAGTCATATATTTTTTCAAATATTAATTAAACATGGTTATTGATTATATTAAATGTTAAATCAATTAGGTTATTATTTATTTTTTTGTTTGGGAGGCTATTTTAATATTGTTTATTTTTAACTGGTTTTTAAAGTGGTAGCTATGTAAAACAAATAAAAATAAAAATACATTTATATAATGGGAAATAAGAAATAAAATTTAGATGGGTTCATTTTTACAATTTTTATATTCATTTTTGAATTTTTAAATAGTTTTAATAAGCTAGTATATTTTTGAGGGAATGTTTTTATAAAGGGGTGAAACCATGTTTATAATAGAATGTTAAGATAAATAAAAATAAGATGTATTTATGGAGACTATTCGGCATATTGAAATAATATTGGATCAATATTTTTAGTCATTTCATGAAGGGGTAACAATGGTAATAAGAGTTTGACAATTACCAACTACAATGTCATTGATTACTTTTTAATGTTGTGCTAGTATGTAGCTTGATAATGAGAAAGATTAAATCTCAATCTAATATTTGCATGATGGTTTTTTCATTTTTCTAAGAGTTATCTAGTATATTTTTTTTGTTTTAAGGAAATTATTACATTTATGGATGTCCAATTTAAATTGCATGATGATTAATATAAATGAATTATTGTAATATGCATGGTTAATCCCTAAAACCTGTACCACAAGATGCTCGTCTAGGTCAGTAAACCCAAAAAATGCTCAACATACAATGGGTATAGAATAGAAATAGCTAAGGTTAACAGAAGATGATGACTTTCATGATATCAAATGAAAGTAAAAAATGGAAAGAAAATACCATAAGATAGAATTATGCAACTACCTTGGAAGGACAAAAAACCTATTATTAAAATAAGATATTGGAAAAAAAAAAGTATATGGAGACAACAATTTTAAGAAATGAAGGAAATTTCTAAGTTTGATTTACAATATTAACAATTTAGATTTGATAAAGTTTTCCTACGGAATAAAGGAAAATGTCGAACTTGTAAATTTTATAATGAAGATAATAAAAGGTATCCCTCAAAACTATGCCTAGTGTAGAATAAGGGGATGAATTAAAATGAGTAAGAGATAGATACCTATCCTATATGGGAGAACTTTTCTTTTTTATTTTTGAAACATTTGAATCTTGTCTAATTGCTTAAATTTTATTGATACACCGACACTATGTATGAGGTCATGGTTTGAGTTAATTGGAAATGTTGAAGTACAATGCTGTGATGATATTTCATGATGTGAGGGTATGTACTAAATGGATAGTTCTTATAAGAGCTTAATTGCGGCATGCATATGTCATGCTAATTTAATTAAATGATGTTTTATACTCATGATGGATATGATATGCATAACGTGGCATATGGATTATGATATTACGATATGATGTTATATTGACATGTGGTTAGTTTATGATGTCATGATATATCTTTGATGAAAATATGCTGGTGTTATAACTTATGATGGTATTTCATGAGCTGAAGCATGTGGTAATTGCTTGTAGATTTTATGACATGCATGAGCATGTAGTTCTTTACTATCAAGAATGTGGTGACTAACAATGATGTTATGTTATCATTATGACATGCAAGATTGAGCATGTGGATTATTTTATATGAAATTATGATTATAACTAATGCATCAGATGTATGTTGAGATGTGGTGATTGA
Organism: Pinus tabuliformis; assembly: GCA_031772625.1. NCBI lineage: Eukaryota > Viridiplantae > Streptophyta > Pinopsida > Pinales > Pinaceae > Pinus > Pinus tabuliformis. Next base: position 709,188,467 of record CM062814.1, on the reverse strand, counting down.
TAGGAAATCTAGAAATGGGCTGCGAGGGCTGGTTTATTTAATGACCTCATGGGTGCCCATATGTGAGAGGGAGAATATGTAACACCATATGGCCTGGGGACAAACTCATCAACATTACATGTGCCAGTGGTTCCTTTCTGTTGTATATCTCTTGATGGATAACCCTTGAGGGGTTGTGGGACCATCTTAAGGAGGTTAAGTGCCTAATATTGGAGGCTAAGTGCTTGATATTGGGTTCGGATGCTGAAGTCTGGTGGGAGTGTAAGAACTTCAATGCCTGGGATTGTGCCACTTATTGAGTGTGGAGGGAGTGGGCCAACCTTCAGGGATGCTTGGAGTACTGAGATGGATGTCTACCTTGGGGTAGATAAGGTCTGAGCTAGGCGTGCACCTTGGGGCCAGCCTTGGGCTATGGTACAGACTAATGAGGCTTATACCTCATTCTGAAAGTGGGAAAAGGGACAAAGATTCCTTGAGATTTCTCGGGTGTTGTGGAAACTTTCGATGCCTATTGGTTATATTAGTTTAACAAGGGCTATAGGGAAACTGTGAAGTAACAAATAACTAAATAAAAAAAATGTTAAATGATTGAACTTAACTTCGGGACAAAGTTCCTTAAAGAGGGGGAGTATGTAATGTCCCCTAATAATAATAATAATAATAATAATAATAAATAATATAATATAATATTAAAATATAAGTAAATAAATGATAAATAATAAAGAAATAATAATAATGGTAAATAAATAATAAAACTTAAAGAAAAGATAATAATAGTACATAAATAATAAAAAATGAAGAAAATATAATAATAATAAATAAATAATAATATTAAATAATAATAGTGGAGTGCTAAATAAATATATATAAAAGTAAACTATATAAATAGTAAAAATAAGTAAAGCTAACAAAAAGTAAAATAAAATAAGAAAGAGTTAAATTAAGAGAACTATAAAAATAGTAAAAATAAGTAAAGTTAACATAAGTAAAAAGGAATAAAATAAGAAATAGGTAAATTAAGAGAAATATTAAATTAAGTAAAACTTAAAATAAAGAAATAAAGTTTCATGTTGACACATGTAATGTGTGCACACAAACCCCTTTCCATTGTTTAGTCTATTTAATAGACGGTGAGGAAGATGATATTCATCATTCCTTCATCCATTCTCTTGGGAGAAAATTATTGTGAGACAAAGGATTCCCTTGTAGTAGTACATTGATTAAGGGCTCGAGAGGGGCCAACTATAGAGATATTATGTGCAGTTGAGCCTACGGTTGGGTGCAAAGTCATCCCCAAAATATTTGTTGTGGTTAGTAGAATTCAAAGAGCATCCAACTCCAAAAGAACAAGTAAGGAATATCGTCGATATAGGTAAGTTATATCTACTCGTGTTTTTTTTAAATTCTATGTTAAATAGTTGAATATTTGGGTGTTGATTATTAATCATATAATTGATGTAATTATTTGTATATTTATAATCGGTTTTGTTACAACGCAATCTGATTTTTTTGATGCAAAATCACTTGAGCTCCCACTTTGTAGCTACAATTCCATGTTATCGTGCTTGGTTTCATCCTCGAGCATCCTTTACAAATATAGTGTTAAACACATACCAACAAGATCTAGAGGTCCATGTCCCATGCTCACAAGCATGTAATTCTAGTACCAACAACATTATCCCTAGAGGATAACAATAAAATAACATCAATATTAGTAGTAATTAAACTTGATTTATATACCAATGCTATTAATTTTGAAGAGAAAAATCAATCATATGCAGATAAACATTCATCTAAACACACGTACATAGATTGCAATTTCTCATGTCATATAAAAAATGATGCATAATTTCATGGCATGTTGGCATCTTGTGCCCCAACTATGAGGAAGTAGTTTTCCTGTATGCCAACAATGTATACCATCCATGTATACATTTTCTTACATTTAACTCTTGCGTATAATAATCCTATAATTTCACTAATGATTTTTCTTGTCCTCACTATATGCATGTAATCTCCTTTCTCACTACTCCATCTCTTGTGGCTGCAATTGTTATTGATTATTTTCCTTTACTCCAAGTAACAATTAATTTACTTAGCTAACACTACTATTGGAGATCCTTCTTGTTATGTGAGTACTAAATCATCTATGATCTATTAAAATCATTTTGGGCTTCTCATTCCTGTAATTCCTAGAATTTTGCTCAAGTTTAAGCATGTGTTTCACCAAATCCCTACCAAGCTTCTTATTTTATTCATTATAGCGATTACACAGAGATTGGACTTCTAGTTGAACTCTATTAAATTATGTTACAAATGTTCTATAAAACAGGTTATGACATGTGGAAAAAACCCTCCACAGTATGTCATTAGTTTTTTTTTTTTTCACACACCTAGTATAGTTTTGTGAATCGTCAATACCTATCAAAACGTTTTTCACAATGTGCATACAAAACATGTCATGACCTGTTAAAGGATGGTATTAAGATGTGCACCCATGCTTAAAATACACTTAAACTATAGATATACACATTACATGTTTTCCAATATCCTACAAGTGCATAAATCAAATATAATATTTCATAATAGTTAGGAAGAGAAGGTTTTAAGCGGTTCTCCTATTCATGCCTTAACATATAATTTAATTTAGCAATATGGTTGTCCCATTTCACAACTTTTCCCTTACTCAAACCTAAAAATTAATCAGCTACCATTGTTTTGAAGATGTTTGTATTGATGTATATTGTAGTGCTTTAATAGTTGATCCCAATATAATTTATAAAAAAGAACCTTCAAATCCTTTGTGTTCTAGTATATATCCAATGTTTTTGTTGGAAGCAATGATTTTCATACTTTATTCTCCACACCTTATACCTATTGACTTCAATCTTTGCACAAACTCACATTCCAAACTCAACCTATTGACATCCAAATTCACAAAACAATAATCTTTGCTTCACTCACTCTTTTCATCAAGAAATAATAAGGTCCCTTGTATCTCAACCATTGTTTAATCATCTCTCTAAAATGACTCCAATAACTTTCTCCACCCCATGCTAAAATCATGTATAAATATACCTTTCCAAAATATTTTCTTGAAATTGTTCTTCAAATTAATACTCTTTACTTTATTGATGCATGACATGTGATTACTTGTTTGCTAGAATGTAGGCCAAAAATACACCCATGAATTCTCCTTGACCAAGGAATTCACATGGATGTTGAAAATGATACTCCTTATAAAATTTGTCGCCAAAGTTATTGCTTGTTGTTAATATCATATAGGCACAATCAATTGTAACATATTAATACCATAGACTAGGGTGATGGTACCCATAAACATGTTTTTTGAGATGAATAATAACTTTACCCATGTCACTCCCTTCCCTATTTTGTACCTATGATTTAGCCTTCCTGTCAATAATAGAGACTGGGCACTATTGTGTAATATCTTTCAACCAAACACATCACACAATGTCAAGAGTATATGATAGACCATATACCCTTACATTTTCCAACAAGAGCTTATAGTCCTCCACAACCACTTCAAAATGTGTTTTGATCCTTGACCATCTTCTGAATTCTAACCTCATTGATCCAAGACACTGGATCCAATGGATCATACATTTAACCTTCACAACATTCCATATTCTGAATAAGAAAAGTTACAGTTGAATATGATGTCATTTTTTCATCGTATCAAATACTAAAGAATCATCAACTTTATCTGTCAATTGACCATTATTGTTCATTGTAGATGACATTGTCAATTCGCACTTCCCTTCCACCCATAAATTTTTATTAGGTCCACCAAATTATTGAGAATCCTATATAAATTTAGATGATTTGTCAATATTATAACATAATTCCTTATCACCGGATACCTGGGCATTACCATAACCACTACAACATGTATTATTCTATGTGATATTTTATTATTTCAAATCTGGAAATGAAACTAGGCTAGGGGCCACAAAATTCAAATCTAGATATGATGATAACCCTTATTATATTTATGGAAATGGCTTGATCATGTATTCCATGGTGTATTATTCATCATAAATTAACAAATAAATGTGCGATTTTTAGTAATAGATGAAACCTTTGCATACGATAACCTCCTAGAAACCTGATAGAACTATCTTGACTTGTGTCTCCCTTTTTGTTACCATCAAATCAATCAAATTGAAATGCTTGGGGGAAGCCCCTCAAATAGAACACCAAGAATCACTTTGAAGATACTGGCTCCAAAATAATTGTGGAATACCTACAAGATATATCTTTATCATTGTGTAAGAAAATTATACTAGAAACTCATAGATCTACAATTTCAGGAGTATGCTAATTCTCCTCATGTTGGATTCTCTTCAATCAATATAATGATACTCATGGTATGTTAGATCCCATATGGATAGGTGAAAAAAAGTCTGCTTTTGTGATTATAATCATCTCCTCTAAACTAACATGTCTCCTCTAATTAATATATAAACCAAGTGTCACCTTCCTTGTGTGAATTGTGCAAACTCCAAATTGAGCTTCATCAACAAGTATAAATGATTTCAGATCTTTCCTTTCAAATGAAACCATCCTTCCTACCTTTAGGTTCATGAATCAAAGGGACAAACCTAAGACACACTAACAACATAACAACCTGATTGGAGATAAAAGTATCCATGAAGGATGGAATGATTTTCGTAACCAAGGAAATCATAAAAACTTAAGTAATTGATCTCTCTATCATATACTATTCCTACAATTGTAGATATTTTTTCATCCCAACACCATTTTTGTCACCTACAAAGAAGTTGCTTCACTTTTTTTTTGGGATATCGTGGTACCATGGGCTTGGCATATCATGAATAGGTTGAGCCTTTTGTACACAAATTTATTTTTGATTCCTAATAGTATTGTTGTTTCAATCATCCCTCATTGGGTCTTAGTCATGGTCTATAGAAATTACTTTTTCTACAATGCACTTCCACCTCCACTTGTATCACCGAAAGGGAACATGTTCTACAAGAAGGTATGTTGTAAAGCATTGTTGGAGTCTCTAAATTTCATGGAGTAACCATGTACCGCATTATGGTTCAATCCAATGTCATGACTGATAGCAAGAAATGTTGTTAATTTCATAACCCAAAAACCTAGTTTATAGCAATTCCATCTAGCATGATACATAATATAATTGCTTAGCCTTTGAGAGAATACACAACTCTGATACTAGGGTTTCAAGCACAAGATGTTACAAAAGCGTAAATAAACAAAACATAGGAGCATGAATACTTATCTAAATAAAAAATCAACTAATTGCAGGCTCTCCATGTTCCACTCATCCATAGATTCATAAGCTCAACCACCGGGTCACCCCTGAGCTTGGGGAGTAACTCCAAATGCAAAAATAACCAAAAAATATCCATACCTCCATGATGAAGGTTCTAACGCAATATTCACCTCACTCCAAGCACCCTCCAGGTTAATTTCCAAGGTTCCAAACCAACAACCATGTTTCTCAAGGTATCTTGGAACCCTCCTAGCCATAAACCGACATAGAGTTCCCACAATAACTCCATGGCCACCATGCCATAAAATTGGTCAACAAACACTCAAAGCACCAATCTTGCGAAGATAGCTATAGGGCTTACCTCATAAACATGATGCATCCATATGATAAGGTTAATTTTATTAGTGCACCTCAGCTAGTCTAGAGTCCAACCCCAAGACTCACCAGCCATCAGATAGTCTCAGCATCAACTCCAAGACTTACTCATTGAGCCCCCTTCCAACCATCCTTGGTTGATTGAATAATAGTCGCTTTATAATAGTGTGGCCCTAACTAGCCAACTTGCACTCACTAGGGCCACGTGGACACCAGGAGGACATTTTACTAAAAGAACATAATTGTTGCCTTTTTCTTTGGAGTTCCACCCCCCATACTATGTTCATGGAGTGGACTCTGCAGGTAGCCTTATTTTATTACTTTTTATAATATTTTAATACATTAATTACATTTTAGGCTCTAAGGCCTTGTAGGAATTTACAGGGTAAGTTCCTCAGAAAGAACACCAAAAGGACACCGCTCACAACCAGATCTCAAATCAATACACCAGTATTTTTGACGTGGTTAAAACCCTCAAAGTGCAAGGAGGGAAACAGTCCACGGCCTGTCCCAACGTGGGTACTACATGCAATTTATTAATCAAAGAATGAAAATTTACATAAGCTTCTCTCATGCACGGATTACCCGAACAATGACCCTCCATGCGCTTTAAATAGAACTCATGGACCAATCGGGTGTCAAGCCACAGATCAAGTGTCGGTAATACCGAGGTGAGAGTGAACCGTCGGATCACTACATATCGTGACCGTCGGATTGTAAGTTACAAAATGTACAACGGTAAAGAAACACACTTTACCTAACTCTAACCTAACTCTATACTAGACCAAGTTGAACTTAACTCTATCCTATGTGTCGGAATATCCTAACATCCCCCCTTAAGAACAACTTGGGATAGGATTGAAGGATTTACAAATATGACACAATAGGAGAAGGAAGGAGGCACTAGAGCCTATCCCCCCTTAGTGACAACTTCCTGAACTCCAAGCATATATCGAATTTTAGTGAACTTCGCCTCTGTGAGAGCCTTTGTGAAGATGTCTGCAACCTGATCATTTGTTGGACAATATTGCACTTCAAGAACATGGTCATGAATGAGCTTTCTGATGAAGTGCATGTGTAGTTCAATGTGTTTGCTGCGCTGATGCTGGACTGGATCTTTGCATAGTTGAATGGCACTTTGATTATCACACCAAAGTGTGGTTGGATGCTGCTGCTCAAAGCCAAACTCTGATAGGATCTGACGAAGCCACAAGGCTTCCTTACTAGCTTCTACGGCACCACGATACTCTGCTTCTGCTGACGAAAGAGAAATGGCAGCCTGTTTCTTACAAGCCCATGTAATAGGTCCTGAACCAAGAGTGAAGACATAACCGGCAGTAGACTTCCGATCATCAGGGTCACCAGCCCAATCAGAATTAGTGAAACCAACTAACAGAGGAGCTGCTTTGGCACTGTAATGAATCCAAAACTGTACTGTACCTCGAACGTAACGAAGTATTCTTTTAGCTGCTTTCCAATGACTTTCACGGGGGTTTTGCATAAAACGAGCAACAAGGCCAACAACAAAGGAAAGATCAGGACGAGTATGGGTTAAATACAAGAGTTTTCCAACAAGTTGACGGTATAAGGTAGCATCAACTTCAGGAGAAGTACAAGAGACTAAAAGTTTGACTCCAAACTGAAAGGGAGAAGGGGCTGGCTTTCAGTATTCCATGTGAAAATGACGAAGAATATCACAAGCATACTTGGACTGGGAAAGGAAAATACCCTCCTAGGATTGCAAGACTTGAAGACCGAGAAAATAGTGTAAGTGTCCTAAATCTGTCATTTCAAATTTCTTTTTAAGGCTGGACTTCACATGGTTTATAAGGTTGGGATCACTACCAGTAAGAATAAGATCATCCACATAAAGAACAAGGATGATAAGAGAGTTGCCCACTTTCTTGGTGTAGACAGTATTGTCAGAATGACACCTAGAAAAGCCAGATTCTAAAAGAAAGCTATCCATTTTGGCATACCAAGCCCGAGGAGCTTGCTTGAGGCCATAAAGGGATTTCTTAAGTCGACAAACAAGGCTGGAGTCTGTTTGTATGAAGCCAATGGGTTGTTCCATATAGATTTCTTCCTGCTAGTCCCCATGCAAGAAGGCAGATTTAACATCCATCTGATGGACTTCCCATTTTAAAGAGGCAGCAAGGGAAAGAACAAGGCGGATGGAGTTCATTTTGGCAACAGGGGAGAAGGTTTCAGTGTAGTCAATGCCTTCAACCTGTGAAAAGCCCTTAGCAACGAGACGAGCTTTATGTTTATCAACTTTCCCATCTGGTGCATACTTGGTTCTGTAAACCCATTTACATCTAACAAGTTTGCGTCCCTTTGGTAGAGGAATAAGATCCCATGTATCATTTGTCATCAATGAATGATATTCTTCATTCATAGCTGCTTCCCAATGTGGATGGCCTGAAGCTTCTGCAAAAGTGTCAGGATCATGATTTACTGGAGCTTGAGCCAGTAAAGAAGAGGCTCTTTCAAACTGAGAACGTGTACGTCGCTGATCTGTAGGATCACCGGCAAGATCACCTGCTGCATCCCGAGTAGCACAGACCCATCGTGGAAGTTGAGGATCGTGAGAAGGTGGGGGAGGATTATCATCCTCGCTTTCATCATCTGAAGAAGAAATGTTTTCAAAAGTAGAAGAGATAGGAAGAGGTGGCACATCCGCCGGACTAGGCTCGCAGGCCGATTTATTTTCATCAAACTTTACATCTCTTCTAATGATAACATTTTTGGACTTAAATGGAATAAGTCTATAACCTTTTACATCTTCAGAATATCCAACAAAAGTACATTTCTCACTCTTAGGTTCTAAAGCTTTATGCTTTTCATCTGGAATATGGGCCCATGCTTCACTTCCAAACACACGAAAGTGACTTACATCTGGTTTAATGGAACTCCAAGCTTCTTCTGGAGTGATATTCTCTAGAACCTTAGTAGGAGTGCGATTGATTATATAATTTGCACAATTAATTGCTTCGGCCCAAAAACTAAGACTGAGTCCTTTAGATTGCAGCATACAATTAGCCATTTCCTTTAAGGTGTGATTTTTCCTTTCAGCTACACCATTTTGTTGTGGAGTGTATGGAACAGTATGTTGCATTTGAATTCCATTTTCGGTGCAAAAGTTGATGAATGTGTTTTTAACATATTCTCCACCATTATCAGTTCTTAGCTTAAGAATTTGATGTCCAGATTGTTTTTCAACAAAGGCTTTGAAGGCCAAAAACATGTTAAATACTTCACTCTTGAGTTTTAAGAAGTATACCCAAGTGCGTCTGGAGAAATCATCAATGAAAGTTAAGAAGTACTTGTAGCCAGAGAATGAAGCAACAGGAAGAGGACCACATAAATCACTGTGCACAAGCTGTAAAGGGGCTGAGGCGTGCCAAGAGGCACGTTTGTCAAAACTGTCCCGATGATGTTTTCCGAGTACACATCCGGAACAAACACCATCTCTGCAAGATACCATAGGAAGACCTGTCACCATATTTTCTTTACATAGATGCTGAAGGGAGCGATAGTTTAAGTGACCAAATCGCTCATGCCAAAGTTTGCTCACTTCATCATTATGAGCAATAAATACTGAGGGAAGATTTGATGACCCAAAGTTGTGAAACTTATACAACCTTTTGGAATCATCAACAAGACCAGTAGCTAGAATCTGTTTAGGATCTTTTAGATCCTTGATTACAACATCATGAGGTGAAAATTCAACAATTTTACCTTCACCTGAATGAGTTATCTGATAGACAGATAGAAGGTTGCAGGATAAGGTTGGAACACATAATACATCATTAAACTGACCATTGTCTAGATGAACAGTTCCAGTCCCTACAACATTAAGAGATCTATCATCACCAACAGACGCAGCCCTCAAATAGCTCTGATACCATGTAGGAATTTACAGGGTAAGTTCCTAAGAAAGAACACCAAAAGGACACCGCTCACAACCAGATCTCAAATCAATACACCAGTATTTTTGACGTGGTTAAAACCCTTAAAGTGCAAGGAGGGAAACAGTCCACGGCCTGTCCCAACGTGGGTACTACAGGCAATTTATTAATCAAAGAATGAAAATTTACATAAGCTTCTCTCATGCACGGATTACCCGAACAATGACCCTCCATGCGCTTTAAATAGAACTCATGGACCAATCGGGTGTCAAGCCACGGATCAAGTGTCGGTAATACCGAGGTGAGAGTGAACCGTCGGATCACTACATATCGTGACCGTCGGATTGTAAGTTACAAAATGTACAACGGTAAAGAAACACACTTTACCTAACTCTAACCTAACTCTATACTAGACCAAATTGAACTTAACTATATCCTATGTGTCGGAATATCCTAACAGGCCTCACAACCTTAACATGCTTATTAGTATCTAGGCATGCTAGCCCCACACTATATTCAACCTCATTACATGGGCACTCCAGCCTCATAATATCAATCTCACTCGCCAGCGTAAATAATAATATTTAATTATGCTATCACTGATGAGGGTATTACAAGACATATTCTGGGTATGTTGGATATATGACAAACCTAATTGGAGCAAAACCTTCCTCCTATGAAGATGCAACTAAATATTAAGAGTGGAGGAATGAAATGTAAGAATAATACTAATTAATCATGCAAAATGATGTCTGGGAAATTGTCTTTAGGCAAAGTGAAAATTCTATAGTCACATCAAAATGGATTTTGTAGCAAGAGGCACATTGCGGATGGGAGCATTGATAAATACAAAGCTAGGTTTGTAGCAAGAGGCACGTTGCAGATGGAAGCATTGATAAATACAAAGCTAGGTTTGTAGCAAGAGGCTTCTCACAGAAATAATGTATTGATTACAAATAAAACTTTATTTCTACAACTAGACATACAACAACAAGATCACTTGTTTATTTGGCTACCACTATGGAATGGAACATCCATAAATTGGATTTTAACACAACATTTTTGAATGAGACCATTGATGAATATTTTTACATTGAGAAACCTCAAGGATTTGAAATAAATTAAAGGGAGGCTTATGTATGTAGGCTGAAGAAAGCTCTATATGGCTTAAATAAACTACCTAGAGTTTGGTATTCAAGAATAGATGCATACATATTGAGACTTGGTTTTAGCAATAGTTCTGCAGAACTTCACCTATACATCAAGGTAGTCTAGGGTGAACTAGTCATCATACTCTTATACATGGATGATGTAATTGTCACATGTATAGAGCATCAAATGATTGAATTCAAGAAGTAGTTAACAATTGAATTTGATATGAAGGATTTGGGCATTATGCAATACTACTTGGGACTAGAAGTTTGGCAGAAGCTGGGTGAAATACATCTTCGTGAAAGTAAATATGTGATCAATATTGTTCTTAAATTTGGGTGATGGATAGCAAGCCTATTATGACTCCTATGATTATTGATATAAAGATATTAATGATTTTAGATTCTAGTCCAGTGGATCCTACTTTCTACAAATAATTGATTAGGTCCTTAATGTATCTGGTAAATACAAGACATGACATTTGTTTTGTAGTAAATGTCCCCATAAAGTTTCAAAGGGAGCTAAAACAAGATCATTGGATTGTAGCCAATAATATCCTAAGATATTTATGTGGAGCCATACATCACCACCTCTGGTATACTGGTAACGAAATTCAACTCATGGGTTATACATATTCAAATTAGGGTGGCAGTGAGAAAGATGGAAGAAGCACAATAGGAAAATGCTTCAGCCTAGGATATTCCATGGTCTCATGGATGAGTATAAATCAAGATATACTTGCTTTCAGTAGTGCTAAAGATGAATATGTTGTTGCAAGTGAAGATTGCACATAAGCAGTTTGGATCAGGAAGTTATTATTTGATTTATTTGAGGGACCACTTAGCCCTATGCAAATACACTCTGATATTGGAAGTTGCATAAGGTTAATAGAAGACCTAGTGTTTCATGCAAGGAAACAACATATAAATAATAAGTACCACTACATCATAAGATTAGTACTAGATGGGGTCATGGAGATAAACTATCTACCTATAGATGAATAGGTTGTTGATATTTTGACTAAATTGTTACTAAACTAGAAAATTGAGTACCTAAGAGGTAACCTTCATTTGGTGGACATATACTTCATAAGTGAGAGGGAGTGACGCTGTATAGTTCTTGTCTTTATGGGCCATACACTAGACTAGGAATAACAACCATAAGTCTTAGTGAAGGCCATAAATAAAGAATCGAGTCTAGAGGATTGAATGAATGTCTGAGATTTGAACTTCTTATGGATAGTAAAATATAGGAAAATAAGTTGTTGACGTATACTTTTTGAGGGTGAGGTAGGGGATCGAAGGTAAGAGTAGTTGGACATCAGCAATATTCTTTTAATATTCAAGATTAGGAATCCAAGATAAAAATTCCACTAAAATTACATACCCGGTGAACATCTCAATGGGGTATGTGCCTTAGAGGTAGTATGGTAGGCTGTAGCTCATGTAAAGCCTCCCAACATAATTCTCTTGAATAAAGTTGAGCTTGTCTAGTTAATGTCTTGAAGGAAAATTGTGGTAATGATATATATTCTTAACAGATATGGCATATCAATCTGACTCTTCTTATGAGAATGCTTCAAAGATGAGGTTCTATGTACCGTCTAATGGGATTATGAATACCTCCCTACTTAAGAGGGAGTGTAGGAAATTGTAACTAGGTTCACTCTTCATGATGACCTAGCTGTAATAATGACATTCTATACTTTTTATAAAGAAAATATTTTTTTAGTTATTTAAAGCATGGGTTTCATGCTTAATTCTAGGTCAAAAGCATGTTCTTCATGCTTGTAGGTATTTCTAGGTCCTTTTAGGAAAAAGAATAATTTATGTCATTTATTATAGTCCCATTTGGACTCATTGTAATAATATAAAATATTTATTTTGTCAAGGAAAATCCATGTATCCCTCCTAGACCAAGTTAGCCCCAGTTAAGGAGAAGTCGACCTAAGGGAGGGTTATTCAATCCCTAAAGAAGGATATAAATACAAAGAGCTTGACCTCATTTGGTAGACTCATCTCCAAGATCGATCTACAATAGTGAAGGAGAAGATGAGTTGAAAGGACAAATAAAGGAAGAAAATAAGTTAAACTTTCTTGTGATCATTTCTCTCTCCACACATGTAAAGTTAGGGCAGTGAATTGTAGTAGATCAAAGTTTGGAAGCTTCCTTGAATAATAGTTTTTTGGTGGGATGAATTTCTGTTAGGGAGGATCTTGGGATTTGGTATTTGGGTGTTGGAAGTCTCATCGTACAAATATTCTATAAGAAGAGTAATTATTTCTTGGTTTCCCCTTAGAGGGATTTTGGCTTGGCTTGGAGCCTATATATTGTGTTCTTTGTCATGTTGTGATCATGTTTTTGGTAATTAATCGATGGAAATAAACTAATAAAACTAATAAAATGCCAACATATATCAGAAGTAATTATCAAGGTAAGGAAAGTCATCTATAATACATAAATATCCTGATTTTCCGACAATTGTTGCACATATCTAGGTTGAATATTAGGAAGTTTTGGAGGAAAATTGTAATTATCATAAAGTAAATAAACTAATATGATTCCATTGAAGAACTAGAATCCTTACATAATATTTATGAATACCATGACACCATTGTCACCATTCTAAATATTCGTAGATGATGAAGACATTCTATAAAAAAAATAGATTTTGGGGTTAAGTGGTTCACAATTGGCCAAATATAAGAGCATTAAAGCTACAAATATTAATTTTTAAAACTACAGGGTTGATCCTCGTCCATCACATGCTTAATATCTTCACTTTAGCAGAAAAGAAAGGATTTCTTAAACAATGGATGAAATGCTTCATTGTACCTATTTTTAAAAGTGGGAATAAAATAACACCTAATTATAATACCATCATGATTATCCCCATTTTCACCAAGCTATACAAATTTATTTTGGAAAAGATGATTAGCCTACGACTAGAAAACAATGAAAAGGAGCTAATAACAACTTGGGCTGAAGAGATATTATTTAATTGCAAACCACCTTGTTACTCTAAGAATCATTGTAGAGGAGTGCTACAATAATAGAACTAAAATGTTTTCTTATTTCATTAAAATTATAAAATTTATGTAGAGAATTCCTAGAAAAAACCTTTGGAATATGTTGGAAAAGATAAAGGTTCCTTTGAGTTGAGGGTCATTACGAAAATTTTGTATGATAATGTTTTTGCCAACTTTACAGCTAGTGAGGGTTGGTTAGAAGAAATTAACTACAATATTAGGGTGAAGAAAAGGTTTCCCTTATGTGAATACCATTTTTTCATATGAAAATTTACAAGTGTTAGGAAGGAACAAGTTGTGTTCTCCAACTTTCACTAGTCTAGTTATCATTCATCTTCTATATGTTGATGATATTGCTCTCTTGCTAAGGATTCCTTACAATCAAATAAGAATGCTCATATATTTTTGTTTCAAGATGGATATGACTATTAATATTGATAAAATGGAATTCTTGATAATTAAATCAAAAGAGATCACATATAATACTTTTGTGACAAAAATAACTTCAAAGAAATACCTTAATATGAATATCTTTGAATCAATATCCATCACAAACTAAATTGGAATTATAGCTTTGAGAAAATGATAAATAGAGGGTGAAAAAATTATCATGGATTTGGAAATAATTGTAAATAAATATCTATTTGAGTATGTAATAAATAAGTAAATAAATCCTCTATAAGATACTTTTTTACCCATGGTACTTTATATGGAAATCAAGTTTTGGGAGATAATAACTACATATAATCATGGATAAAAATAGGTCATATTCAAAAGAAATTTATAAGTTATCGTATAAAAAATTAAATAAAATATGATATTCTCCTCATGAAAGCAAGACCCCCCAATTAAGAGCATGTATATGAGTAGGTATCTCAGGTATATGAAGAGGTCTTACAACAAGTAAAATAAGAGGCTTCCTAAAATTGCTTCAAACTCTAGAGAAAACTACATTTGGATCAAGTGGGAATGACATAAGCATATCCACTCTTGGCAAGACCATTGGGGCAATTTAAGAAAAAATATCATTTTGCAAAATAAGGATAATTTTAAAAGTATTAATAGATCACAATTTAAGGAGAAAATATGGTGCCATAAATTATTTGAGGTAAAACGAAAATTATGATATTCCAAGGAGGTGATCAAATCGAATCTCAAATATGAAAGTATCTCTATTTTTCTTAATAATATAATGATTAAAATGAGCATTGCTAATATAAGAACAAATTCTCATGGGCTCCATAGTGTAAGTGTTAGTAAACTCTCAAAACACCATGACGTGAAATATTCTGACACCTTTATGACACAAACAGGGTTGAAAATGAAAATAACTTTCTCTTGAATTCTACAAGATATATTCATATTAGATATAAATTTCTAAATATGAACTCAAAAAAACCATGACAATCTTGGAATAATTCTCTTAATTCTTTTCAATCATAGAAATAAAATTCTAAAGAATTCCAAAAAATGTTTTACTTTGTTAAGGTTTAGTAAATCATATTTGGTATCAATAAACATTAATCACAATAATCATTATAGTAAACTACATTCATCATTTGTTTTTCTCACTTTTTTTTTTTTTTATAAGAATATTGAAATATATAGTCACTCAAATTAAAAAAAAAGGTTTATCTTGAAATTATGTTTCCTAATTAATACTACTCTATCTATTAATTATTACGATTATATCAATTATTAATTTTCATTGATTTATTTTTTATACATATTAAGTATGCAATGATTTGCATAATACACATTTACATTAATTATTAATATTTTTCTTCAAATATTTTTTGATATTTGTTAATCAATGAATTGAATAATATAAATTTAGTATTTGGTGAATTTGACAAATGGCAGCACATGCAGGTGACCTTACATTAGGAAACATTTCTAACACACAAAATCCATATAGTTTGTGATAACTATGAGATATAATGTGTCTGCGTTTTCAAATAAACAAGTACAGTGAAATAGAATTTCCCCTTGGTAATATGATAACTAATATGAATTTCCTCATGTCTAGCCATATTCCAATTGTAGTGTTTGTACTTCGAGATCAACTTTGAAATGTACATCCATAATGCGAAAGTTATTTAAATCTTAATTTACATTGCATCCTTTCCAAATCAAATATTTGGGATAAAATGTGTTGATAGAGAGGATATGGATTTAATTTCAACATCAACTCGTCTTTATAGTGTAGTTATTTCTTATTTTTAAATTATCTTATAGTAGATGGAAATTTACATATGGAGGATAATATGGGGAATCTAGTGAAGGATAATGTATTGAAATAATAAATAACATAAGAATATAGAGATAATCCTTATGATAAGCTAACGCTATAAAATTCTTCTCCGGTTAGAAATAAATCCATAATCCATGCTTTATATAGTACACTAGCCCACATTCAACATATGTCACTACAATAATACTTGTGTGTACTTGTACTTTCCGGTGTCTATTCCTAGGGGTTTATATAAATATAAAATATTAAATAAGTATGATTATAGGTGAAATTAAGTAGTATTTTTCTTTTTTAAGAAAATTCTAAGACAGGGTTAACACAAGAAACTAAGCCTATTGAGAAACATAAACCTATTCAGCGTTGCAGGGGAAAGCACAGAACGAGGGTTTGCAACAGCATGTGATTGTTGGTTACCATGGAAGGGCGAGGAAGGGGGAGTTCTACTCCCTCTTACAGCGACGTAGTGGCGAACAAAAACAAGGAAGCAGGCTCGAATCGCTTCAAAAAGCCAATGGAGGCAAGGAAAAAGAGGATCAACACGGAAAAGACGGAAAACAACAGTTCTCATGAGTACGAAAAGAATCAAGAGGAAGTTAGAGGAGAGAAGAGAACAAGAAGTAGCAGTCAAAAAGCTGAGAACAGGAGTGTGACAGGACTCTGTAAACCCAGGTCAACCATTAAACCCTGGGTTGTTTTAAATAATCCGGCGCTACAGGAGCACATGGATCACATGGCGACATACGCAGTTATATGTAAATCTATGGGGATATGGCCAACAGAGAAGGTGTTGCAGGTGTGGATAAGAAACCAATGAAACCTAAGGGGGAAATAACCCTCCACCTTGGGTCCAAGGGTTTCTTCACAGTGGTATTCACAAACCTAGAGGACAAAGACAGAGTGTTTGAAGGAGGACCATACTTCTATGCGGCGGCTAGCCTCTACATGCGACCATGCATGATGAATTTTGTCCCGAAACAAGAAACATTCACATCAGTACCTATATGGATACGACTCTATTCCCTACCTTTAGATTACTGGCTGCCTAAATCCTTAAAGTCCATAGGAAATAAATTAGGTATTTTTTAAAAAATTTCACAGGCGACTCTACGAGGAAAATACACCTCCTTTGTGCACATATGTGTAAAAATAGACCTATCAGGAGCACTTCCGAATGAAATCATTCTAAAAGTTTATGATGAACAATGGGTGCAGGCAGTGGACTATGAACATGTCCCATTCAGATGCACAAATTTCATGAGCATGGGCACCTCATTAGAGATTTCCCTTTAAACAAACTAGAGGACAATATGAAAACCAACAAAGGAAAAGACCCCGAAGGCTTTACCAAGACGGGAGGCAAAGGGAAAGGACGGAAAAAGTACCAAAGGAAAACTAGCAACGATAAACACCCAAGTCATAACATCTTCAAGATTTTAGAAGAAGAAGACGAGAACAATGTGATGAACCAAGCATCAGAGGATAATCCTGCAGAGAAGGAAAAAGATGCCAGCATGGAGGATGTACCTGAGAACAACAAACTAAAGGAAAATATGCTAAACATCATGGAACCTGGTAGGGACCATGAGATGACCCCAAATGAAGTGGGAATAGAGGACCACGAACTACAGGAGATTCTTGAGAGGGAGAACCTCGATCTAGGAAAGTTCTTGGAGTAGATAACCACCAAAGGGGTTGATTCTCTACCACAAGAGGAGTTTGACAAAGTAAAACAACTCTTCCTCTAGAGATCTTAGGAAAAGGGTTCTAGAATCAAAAGAAACCATGACAACCAGGAAAATAGAGGGGTTAAAAAGATGGAGGCAACATCAGGACACACTTCCAAGAACCCAGGCAAGAAAAGAGGAAGGAAAAGACAAAATGAGCTACTGAGAGAGTGTGGGACACTCATGATTAACTCGGGTAAGATGAAAGATCTTATTAGTTACTCATTTACAAATCTTTCATAATGAAGCTCACAACCTGGAACATTAGGGGTCTAAGAAGCAAAAGGAAACAAAGAAATCTTAGCAATAAAATAAAAGAGGAAAAACCAGACATGGTGTTTATCCAAGAGACAAAATGTTCAATAGATAAAATTAGAGAGATACATAGCAAATGGCTCATTAAGTATGAGTATCTAGAAGTTAAAGCAGACAACACGGTAGGTGGGATTCTCACTCTATGTAATCCCCAGAAACTTGGAATCCTTGATGCTAAGGCATCCAGGAACTAACTTTCAATGGTGATCCAACCTTTGGGTGATAAGGAAATATATATGATCACAAATGTCTATGGTCCTCAAAAACTTGAAGACAAACTCAGGCTTCTCACCTCACTGGAGGAGTTGGAGGGAGACATCATATTATGCCCTAGATTCTGGGAGGGGATTTTAACATGATCAGATCTCTTACAGAAAAAAGGGCAGGACCAGAACACTAGGTAGAGACTCCATTTCCTTCCATAACTTCCTAATCGATATGAGGCTAGTGGATACGGAGACAATAAATGGTACTTTCACATGGAACAATAAGAGGGGAGGGGCTTCTGAAGTTTCCTCTAAACTAGATAGATTTATAATCTCGGAGGACCTCTTTCTCACTGGCCCTATCTTGAATGCATCAATCCTTCCTTTTGGAGGCTCAGATCACTGGACTATCCAACTTGAATCTTCTTTTATAGGTACTCCGAGGAACAGACCTTTCATGTTTGAAAATGTCTGGCTCACTCACCCTAACTTCATTAGTAATATTGGTAAATGGTGGATGGAAGATTTTCCCATTCAAGGCACTAATATGTTTCTCCTACAATAGAGACTGAAAAACATAAAACTCATGTGTAAAGAATGGAACAAAAAGGAGTTTGGCAATATTTTCAAAGCCAAAAGAGAGGTTGAACAAAAACTACAAGGAATCAATCAGATCCTTATCATAGATGGCTTTACCGAGGAAAGAAAAAAGCCAGCTGACACTCTACAATAGGAATGGGATGACAGATGCCGGCAAGAGGAGATCTTCTAGAGGCAAAAATCGAGAGTCCAATGGCTTAAAGAAGGGGAAAGAAACACCAAGTTTTTTCACAAGTCAACCATGGATCATAGGGCACATAACAAGATTTCAAAACTTAGAGACACTCAAGGCAAAGATATCAGCCCCCACAAAGAAATGGAATGTGCTTTGGTACAACATTTCCAAAGCATTACAGAGGAGTCGCTCGTAGATAGACCACAATTTATCAACAAATTCAAAAAGTATATTCCAAAGCTTGTAACCACAGAAGACAATTACAATCTTAACAGGCCAGTGACTGAAGAGGAAGTTACTGAAGTTATTAAAGAAATGCAAAATTGGAAAGCTCTAGGACCAGATGGGTTCAATGTTGACTTCTTCAAAGCATGCTGGGAAATAGTCAAACAAGATATCCTTGAAATTGTGGAGGACTCGAGAAGATCCAAAATTGTTTTGAGGGCATTTAATACTTCTTTCATAGCTTTAATTCCAAAGGAGGAAAAAGCTATGACACCAGATAGATTTAGACCCATAGATTTATGCAATGTGGTGTACAAAATTATTTCCAAAGTAATTGCAAACAGACTTAAGCACCTACTTCCAATGCTTGTGTCTGAGGAGGAAACTCGTTATGTGGAAGGAAGGTAGATTATAAACAACATAATTCAAGCTCATGAGGTGGTTTATTCTCTGAAGAGCAATAAGAAAGCGAGGATGATCATACAGCTTGACCTAGCGAAAGCTTATGACAAACTCAACTGGTCGTACGTAAGGGAAGAACTAATAACATACGACTTAGACCACAACTGGATAAGATGGATAATGGCCCTGGTTACTACAAATAATTTTTCAATCATGCGTAATGGCTCTCTATCTAGAACCTTTAGGCCTTCGATAGGCCTCCGACAAGGAGATCTGCTCTCCCCCTTCCTCTTTATTCTCATGATGGAAGGATTAGGCAGAGTCATTAAATCGGCCAACATAGAAGGAAGAATCCAGGGTCTCAAACTCACCCTGAATGGGGATGCTTGGACTCATCAACAATTTGTGGATAACACTATGCTGCAGGGTACACCCACAGTCAAGGAAGCTAAAGCATTCAAACAAATCTTGAATGACTTTTCTATGGCCGCTGGTACAGAGGTAAGCCTCACCAAATCAAAAAATTTCTTTCTAATACTAACATTGTTGTTCAGAGAAACCTCTCCAGAATTCTCAGCTTTCAAAGAGATCAGCTACCATCCAAATATCCAGGAATACCTCTCACTGATAAACCTCTGAGCAAGGAAGTTTGGGAGCCAGTGACTAATAGACTGCAGGATAAAATCAGGAAATGGACAAGCAGGTCTTTGAATTTAGCTAGACGACTAGTGTTTACAAAGGCTGTCTTGCAAACTATTCCCACGTTCATGTTTTCAGCTCTTCCTGCTCCTAAAGGAGTTTTGCAACTCATCAGAAATATTCAAAGAGATTTTCTTTGGGGCAAAGGGGAAAAGAAAAAGAAATGGGCTTTGGTAGCTTGGGAAAAGCTATGTAAACCTAAGAACCATGGGGGTTTGGGACTTCATGACCCTGAAACCCTTAGCAAAGTCTTGGGGGAAAAACTATGGTGGAGATGGCTAAAGGAGTCGGCAACCCCATGTGCCAAGCTCTAGAAACAAAAGTATGCAAACAATTGGAAAGAAAGGGATCATATTTAGATGTTTGGGCACATCAAAGGCTCCCACATTTGGAACAATGCCTAGGAGAATAGAGCCATTGTTCAGAAGCACAGTTTCTAGGAGATCAGAGATGGAAACCTAGCATGGTTTTGGGAGGATAACTAACAACAGGAACCTAACTTGTGTAGAGAAGAATTATCCAGTGTTAAGGATGACACTGAAAATAAAGGTTTACTTAGGGTAAGTGATTTTTGGATCAAACAAGATACAAGGATAAATGAAGAACATGGAAGAACCTGGGATACAGTGAAGAAACCCGTTTCAAGGCCCAAGAAGAAGCTCTTGTAGTCATCTTGGAACAAAGAAAGATACTAACATCTACATTGTCTGACCAACTAATATGGGGAAGAAATAATGAAGGAAACATCAATCTCAAAGAATTCAAAAGAATTGCCATTGGGCTTGACTTTCCAAACCCTAATAAGATATGGAAGGACCTATGGCAGAACTCACACTGGATGAAAATTAAACTGTTCATGTGGTTGGTGCATCATAAAAAAATTCTTACTTGGGAGAATCTTCAGAAAAGAGGTCTAGTTGGTCCATCTAGATGCCAGTTGTGTGGTCTACAAGAAGAAACGATGGATCACCTACTCAACATCTGCTCATTCACCTCTACCTTGTGGAATTGGGTAGCCTCAATCTTCAGGCAAACTGACAGGGACAAATCCAGCATTACTGGCACTTTAAAGAACTGGCGAAAAGATTTCTCAGAAAATGAAATAGTCAACAAAGCATGGATACTAATCCCAAGTTTCCTGATCTAGGATGTCTGGAAAGAATGCAATAATAGGATTTTCAAGAACAGAATTGACTCAGCATAGAGCATCATAGATCAGATTATAAGACAACTC
Source organism: Pinus tabuliformis (assembly GCA_031772625.1). NCBI lineage: Eukaryota > Viridiplantae > Streptophyta > Pinopsida > Pinales > Pinaceae > Pinus > Pinus tabuliformis. The sequence goes on along the minus strand of CM062814.1, from coordinate 709,166,885 downwards.
AAAGAAACTGTAAGTACCTGTCTTAAGCAACCCCCTGAAAACCCTCCTCTAAACAAGGATGCACATATACTTGTGCAATTGGGTCTCCAGTTGCCGATCCCCTAGGGCATAAGCAAGAACACAAGCTATACAACAATGGGTAAGGATTTTTGACAACCTCCTCCACATGGTTTTCTAAAATTCAATATAGATGGAGCCTCTGAAGGAAACCATGGAGTGGCTAGTTATGGCGGAGTCATAAGAGATGAGAAGGGATACATACAAATCATCTTTCACAATCACTTTGGGAATGCCACTAACAATATGGCGGAACTCATGGCCTTAGAGAAATGCCTAGAAATATTGATTGCATCAAATTTACATAATGCCATTGTAGAAGCAGACTCTAAATTGATAATTAACTCGGTCAAGAAGATATGCAATGGTACAGCAGCAGAAAAATTGTCAAAACACTGGCGGTTATTGAATGTCTATCAATGCATTCAATCCCACCTGAGAGCCCTGAGAACACTCCAATTTGTTCACATTCGCAGAATAGCTGACAGGTTAGCATATTGTCTGGCGAACGAAGGAGTACTATGTTCAAAAAACAATAGAAGATATGCCTGGATGAGGATGCCATTAGGGCAATTGCGTAAGGGCTGCCACAAGCAGGCTATCGAAGACATGGATCACTTTCAAAGAATGAAAAATGAACAGAGAGAAGACCAATGGAAATAGCAGGTAGTGGACCAATCACAGGGCATAAGAAAGTGATAAATTGCAAGCACGTTGGCAGGCGGCTAACCAAATATTGCCTTGAAATCCTTCATCCTATGCATTTCGGGTGAAAAAATGCACGAAGGTTAATCTTCCAAACAAACCCGAACTATTATAAAGCAGTAGCCTATTTAATTTTCAGGTCCGTAAGAAATAGTAAAAAATGTGCAAGTTGACGAGATCTCGTAAGAAATACTTCATCCCTTGGATTTCGGGTGGAAAGCTGTATGAGAGATAATTCCCCAAACGGACTCGAAAAATTATTATGTGGTGGCTTTTAAACTTTTCGGGTCTGTAAGACAGGTTAAAAAGTGGGCTTGTTGGCGGGATCACTTTAGTAATCCCCCATCCTATGGATTTCTGGTGGACAAATTGATCGATGATTAATTTGTCATTCAGACCTGAAATAGTTTAGTGTGGCGGATTATATTCTCTTTAGGTCTGCAAGAAAGATTAAAGTGCGGGCGAGGTTTAGGCCTGAAATCAAATCAAGGATGTTAGATCTTGAAGGGCAGGATCGTACGGTCATTGAGTTTGATAGCCAATCAAAATTTAAGGATGTGGCTTGGGTCCATTGTGGCATATTTTTGGGCCTTCGGTTTAGTGGACCCACCTGCAAGGGTCGATAAGTAGGTTTTTTAGTTTGATGGTCACACAAAGAAAAATTTTTGGGTTTAGTTTGGATTCTTTGCACTCTTTGTAAGGTAGATTATCTTGTCCACGTTTCTATTGTAGTCTTGATTGGAATTCGGTTCGGGGTTTTGCCATCCCAGTTGTTTGTTGAAGTTTCACAAAGCTAGGTTTTGCCTTGCTCGGCTCCGTTAAAGAAGTGTACAATATGTATTTTGTTTAGATTAATGAAAAGTTCGACGCTTACTTGATAAAAAAAAAATTAGGTAGTATTTTATTTTCACTGGGTAATTTTTTTTGAAAATATTGATTTGCCTATGTATTATTAAATATTTATTTAAAAAAATTATTTGCTGTAAGACTATTAGCCCAATTAGAGCATGAGGAAAGAAACCAAAAAAACATTTTTCCTAAATACTCGCATTCACCCTATTTCAAGTAATGTAAATTTTCAAAATATATTCCATCTAATTTTATTGGAATGGAAATTATTTAGACGTAAGTTTCCTCTTAGAATACATATTCACTCTATTAATGTAAATTGTCAAAATATATTCCATCTAATTTTATTGGAATGGAAATTATTTAGACGTAAGTTTCCTCTTAGAATACATATTCACTCTATTAGAGCTTCCCATTGTGATTTATCCCTATTTACGTGAGCATGAAAGGGATTTTAGGAAAACAATTGGACCAATTTTTCAAATCTTTGTGGCTTATTCAACATCTACTAAAGACACATTACAATTTCTAGATGTATTTAACCTTCTGCATTTTAATTTCATAACCAACCACATCCTCGTTATTGGAATGTTTAAATGAATCAGGCCATAATGGCTTATGTTGAGATAATTCAACTAAAATTGGTTTATTTTTTTAGTTAGTGGCTTATTAATTTCATAACCACCCACATCCTCGTTATTTGAATGTTTAAATGAATCAGGCCATAATGGCTTATGTTGAGATAGTTTAACTGAAATTAGTTTATCTTTTTTAATTAGTGGCTTATTTGAGGGTATTTCTAGATAGGTTAGACGTTTATTTTTAGTCTTTAGTTGCTAAATCAATTAGTTTTCTTTTCCTTAATATTTTACTTGATTCATAGTATTTTTTTAAATTTAGGTGATTTTATTATTTTAGTAAAATAATAGGATATTGTTGGATTATATTGTTACTTTAAAATTGGGAGGTATTTGGTTTATTTAATTGAAATGTTGTTATAATATTTATTTTTAAATATAGACCCAATACAACAAGTAATGTGCATTAAGGGGTGAATCGCCAAAATTCAAATAAACTCTATCCTTATGTATTTTTTTTTGAAGCCATAACATTTTTTTTATAGATTTTAGCAAGGTTACACAACCACTTACAAAGTTACTTTTTGGAAATCTAATGGGATAATTCTTTCTTCTAGTTGAAATCATAACGTAGTTTCTCACATGTACATCAAAATCATCAATGGAGCTCAAGCATGATCAACATAGTAGTGCAAAGAATATACTCTAAGTGTAAGAGTAATAAATTCTTATTAAATTCAATACTATATCAAACTACATGGATCAAAAGAAAAAAATTAGAAAAAGTAGATACGGACATCACATGCATTGACTTTTTAGACTTTCGTTCAATAAATTAGATCTTCGCACACATCATAAAATTGTGTTGCGTGCCTTCTCTTAACTAGTAAGGAGAATCAAAATCCCTTAGAAGTATTGTTTGTGCAATTGATCTCTTAGCTTCCAAGTAGTATATTAATATTTACTTAAGAATATGTTTTGCAACAAATTTTATGGGAAAAAGAGGACTAGAAGCAACAAAACTCAATTAAACTCTTTATCAACTATTTTATAGTGCTATTTTTGTAATTTCTCTCTTTGTTGTGGAATAGTATATCAACATTTTCTTAAGAATATATTTCTCAATACATTTTATGGGAGAAAGAGGATTACACAGAACAAAACTCAATTAACCTCATCTATCAACTATTTTAGAGTTGGTCAATCTAAATAAAAACTCTCGGTGAAAAAATTTCTTAAACAATTTTTCTTCAAGAAATTATAGTGCTTGGTCAAAGGATCATAGGTGTAGTGGTTTGGTTAACAATTCTTTTCATGAGCTAACTAGGTTCAAGTATCTAAAATAATTTTTTAATCAGATAATTTATGGAATTTATGAATTAGTTTTTGTGACACAATAGTGGTAGCATATAATTTGAATTTATGGATACAAAAGCTCTTATTCAATTTTTTTTTTTTTTTTTTTTTAACTAGAAGACATTCCTTGCACTTATTTAAAACGACATGCCACATACATTGATCTAACTAGTCACCAAATGGGAACAAATGAGTACATTCTAACTATGCTTCATAACTACAATTCTGATTATATCTCAACACATTAGGATGGAGAAACCTAATGTAAAGTCAATATTTGATCTAAGGAATTATCCTTAAATAATAGAGAAAAGAACACAAAAGATCAACATATAGTAGATTTAGGTGATGATATCATTTATACTAATGTTAATTTTTTCTTCCTAATGTCACTCGCGAACTTAAATTATTCTTATAGGAACTTCTATTCTCATCATATAAGTTGACAAATTTCTTTCTCTATACCAGAAATCTATCAACACTAAGATATATACCTCAACATTTGCATCAAATATTTGAGTAAGGCTCCATTTTTTTCCCTTTTATTTTTTCTTAAGGAAAGAAAGCAGCTCATACATTCTTGTAAATAAGTAGATACGTCAAATTTTACTTTAATACCACTTTATTAATATCCCCCACTTGTAGCACTAGTAACATTTAAAACTACACTCAAGTATTAGTTGATAAGAAATAAATTTTTCGTGATGAAAAGAAAAGTTGAAATACTTGCATTTAACACTTTCCCTTACCAATATATATATCCAAAACTATATAGCATTTACATGCATAATGAACACTTCATTTCTCTACATTATATAAAAGGTATAAAGACTATATATAAATTCTTATTTTTAGTTCGTTTTATCAATTTATTTTAATGTTTCAAATCAATTCAAAATCCCTTACATATACAATACACCTTCAATAGATACATATATTTCCAAAATTATGGACTCTAGCCTCCCCTCAACAATATTTGTTTCCACTTGCTTCATATCTTCAATTTTTCTACCATATTTGAGAGTACATATGTGAATGTTCTTCTAATCCAAAAATATAATAAAACATTAGCTTCACCACCTTCATTCTTTTAAAAAAATATGCCATTCCCCAATTAAAAAAAATTTCTTTTCTCGATGGAGTTAACATCATAAAAATGGTATTATTGATAAACAACAACCGTGTTTTAGTATAAGCCTCTCTTAACGATTGAATACATGCAAGGATTGCATATTTTTTTTGAATATTTCATTGTCAACATGGGAAATCTTAAGTATTTCAAATATTACCTAAATTTTATTATTCTTCCATATTACTCAAAGTGAAATTTGTTTTAGTGAAATTACCAAATTATTTATAATGCCCAATTTCCTTCTACATCATTTTATAGATACATTTTATTTGTTTGAGTGAATCTATTTCCTATATGGAATTCATGTGGCTTACTCTTATACACATATTTCTTTCGTTAACTAAATTAATCACAAGCACCAAAATTACTAATAGGTAAATATATGTTTACATGTAGTAGACAATTTGTAACCTAGGAAGGTTGGATCTTAAAAACTCTTTCACTTGCCATTTTTTTACCTATCTTTATATTGGACTAAATAATCTAGATATCCAAAAAAATATTTCCACCGATTTAACTCCATCCTCACCTAAAGGATCCAAAGCAATAGGACATCTAATGGAAAAAAAAACTTCTATATCAACAAAAAGAGAAAGCTAACCTCCTCAATTTTGACAACACACGAGATACATATATCAAATTATAAAAATAGACATAGTAGCAACATAATATGGCCATTTACTAATGGTTGAAATGTTAAAAAACCATTAATTACTTTTCCCTCGAAAATCAAAACATATTTTTTTGCATTGAATATTATTAGTTAACCCCCCTCCCAAAAACACTTAAAATCTATATGGCAATATCCCACCATTCACCTTTTCGATCTATATGGCAATATCCCACCATTCACCTTTTCGAAAAACATGTTGAAGAGTTTCAATTAGTTCCTTCCAATTTTAATCGATAAACTAGTATTGAAACTCAAATGGAATGGGAGATCATAATAAGTTTACAATTGGTTACAAATCAAATTAAAAACATAGCATAGAAATATAACAGGTTATGAAACATCTATTCCAATAATTAAATGAACTCACATAACTATTTTTAGCTAGAAGTGGAATATGGATAGAAACAAAGGACAACACATTTAATACAAGTGACACAATAATTATATTGCACTATATCATGTTGTCGGGTTCCTTATTTAAAGACATAAAAAACTAAAGGATATTTTTCAATTGTATTGAGAGAAAAAAAGTATTTTAATGATGTTGCAACTGTGCAGTGGCATAATCAGAATATTGTTAAAACTCCAAGGAAGTTTTGAACTATTAGAAAGGTACGGAATTTATAAAAATATAACACCATTTCACCCTATAGCTGTGATAAAAGTACTAAAGAGAGGGATGTAGTATTCCAAAGACTATAATAAAAATAGAGAATGAATAAGACATGTATACGAGAACTAAGAAATCCTAATTTTCATTAAAATAAATATTTCATATAGATAGATAGGCAAATCTACTGAGATTGAATAACATAGTGTTAATAAAAATAAATATATATATATAAACAATATAAACTCCATCAATACTATAATATATAAAGCAATTTTGAGAGGAGATAATATACAACAAAATGAATCCCATTAAGTTGAAATTAAAAAGAGAAAAAGAAAAAGCATATTAGAGAAAAAGAAAAAGCATATTAGTGAGGCAAGGCCATCCAACTAATCTTGTTTTGGTATCTACTTTCTAGTAAATCCCATTATTCCTTGACTCGACATGTAGTGTTTTACTCTTTGCACAAGAAATGTTCTACTTAACTAGAAATGGGGCCCACTTACAAAATATGTTCATGGTTTTGATTTATAGGTTCATACATTAATGATATGTTACATTTAAGTGATTTATTTTATATTTTCATGCATGAATGATATGTTACATTTAATTGATATGTGAATAATGCATAATATAATACATTTGAAATAAAAAAAAAAGAAATAAATCATCTTAATTTTGAAAATGGCAACAACAAATTTTTTATTTATTTTTCTCTGAATTAAATTAGGAGAAAATTGTAATTCCACATCACAATATAAGAGGAATGAGTTAGATAAGTTAATTTCACTTAGTCGGCTCACTTAGTTTGAGTTGAGGGCCTAAGTTGAGTCATGTAGATTCGTTCCTAAATATTATGACACGAGGGTGAGTTTAATTTGAGATGTAATAACTTAATTCACTTAAACTCACGTAAATTAGTTGCAACTGTTGGAGCTCTACCAGTGTTGTTCAACAACTTAACTATTAAATCAACCTTAATTAACTCATGCATGCATTTAATTCGAGTTACCTAGTTGATATTGGAGTTGAAGGGCAGTGTACTATTAGTTGTATAATTTTTCAAGTTGTACAGGTGGTGCATGCAGTGAGAGTATTGCCTAAATGGATTGCTCAATTCTAATTGGGAATTTAATTAATTAATAAGGGGATAATTCCCAAGGAAACAGTGCAAGGATATAGGATCTTGGGAGGTAACATAATTTTCTAGAGTCAAATTGTGAGGTAGTGAGAGATTATCCTTGTGCAGAGATTGTTCACGCTTAAACAAGAATTGTATTTCTTCTCTATTTTATGATCTAATGAAATATAGATAGGAAGTGGTTTTGATCAACAAGCTTTCTCCTTAGATAAATCTCTGAGCATATGTGATTGATTCTTGTCACATTTTTATGTTCTGATTTCTCGATCAATTAATTGTTTCCACCAATGAGTACAGTATGTTCAAGTCTTTTGTTTTAGAATATTACATAATAAGTTTCGATCTATAAGGAATTTCTCCATGGTATCGGAGAAGGAATCACAATAGAAGAGAAAATAACTAAACTTTTGTGCAGGAGGTTTGAATTACAAGAATAGTGTTGTAGGTTTTCTCGAGGACTGAGAAGATGACTTCCGTGAAACTCAGGCTCGAATATTCTCTTGAAGGAACCATTTTTTGTGGAATGGAAGATCAAAATCGAGGAGATATTAGATGATAACAGGCTACTAGATTACATCAAGACAAATGTAGTTAAACCCTAAGAATCTGATACCAAAGATCTCACCTAGTGGAATAATGATGTAGCTAAAGTGAGGAGGATCATATTGGAGGGAGTTCGAGATCATATTGTCTCAAATATCCATGGGAAATAAACTCCATTCGTGATGTGGAAAACACTGAATGACTTGTCTGAGAACAACAATGACCACAGGAAGTTGGGACTAAATGACAATCTTTGTAGCATTGAAATGCAAAAAGATGAATCAATTCCTTAGTACCTAAGAAGATTTACATAGTGTCATGATAAAATTGGTGGGGTGGGTATTACTGTTCCAAAAGAAGATATGGTAGCTTTAGCTCTATCGGGTCTTCGTAAGAGCTGACACAGTTATTAAGATTTCATGAATGGTAGAGCCAACTACCAAGGTTGGAGCGATTATGGTCTCATCTCGTGCAAGAAGAGATCAGGTGGAGAAAAAGAGATGGAAATTCATCCAAGGTTGAGGATGAGGAGAACTTTCCTTTGGATGGAAAGGAAAAGAAAGGGAAGGGGAAGAAATTCAAATCCAAAGGAGTTTCTAGTCATGAAGACAAGAAGAAAGACTTCTCGAAGATTGAATGTTTTCACTATCATGAGCTCGGATACTATGCCACAAAGTGTTCTCACAAGAAGGCTGGTAAGAATCCCTTAGGAGGAGTGGCAAGTTAATCTATAGATTTAAAATTCAAGTTAGATTTCATAGTAATTGCATGGATGGTGACATCGGTTATGGGTAGTGTGTGGTATCTTCACAGTGGAGCGTCATTCCATATGAGGGCCAACAAAGAGTTTTTCAGTGACTTGGAGGAGAAGGTTCTCTAGATGCACATTAATATGGGAGATGATGGAAGGTATAACGCGACAAGTATTGGTATAATTACTTTTAAGAGGGAGTCTGGTTCTCTTCTCACATTAAAATATGTCATGTATGTTTTGGTTCTACAGAAGAATTTAGTTTCAGTTGTTATGTTGGAAGAATGTGGCTATAGTGTGATATTTATCAAAGGAAATTTTTTCCTTAGACATATTGCGAGGGGACAAGTGAAGCATATTGGGATTTGTGTGAAGAACCTAAAAGAATTGGATGTAGAAGACTGTGCTTCTTTGAGAACGAAAGCATAGAAGGTGTAGAGTTGAGACATCAATGAATTATGGCATAGGAGACTTGGACATTTGCACCATGGAGCTTTTAAGATCACTCAGTATATTTCTACAGGACTTCCCATGGGTGCACTAGAGAAGCAAGATACATGCAAAAGGTGCAAACTAGGGAAGTACACCAATGCCACCTTTTATGATACAAACATGAGAGCACAAGAAACCCTTGAAAGACTTCACTCTGATGTGTGTGGACCATTCTTGATAGTGTCCATAGCCAAGCACATGTATTATTTTATATTTGTAGATGATTTCTCACGTAAGTGCTAGATTGTGTTCATGTAGAAGAAAGACCAGACATTTTCTACATTTTTTTAATTTAAAGAATTTGTTGAGAAAGACATAGATAGGAGAGTGAAGGCTCTTCGAAGAAATAATGATGGTAAATATGTGTCGAATGAGTTCAAAAAAATTTGTGGAATAGAAGGAATTCAACGAGAGTTAATAACACCCCATAACCCACACCTAAATGGGTTGGCTGAGAGGGAAAAGAAAAGTATTGTGGAAGTTGATCAAATGATGTTGCATGATCAGGGCCTACCATTGCACTTGTTGGTTGAATCATGCAACACAATTGTATATGTTCAGAACAAGAGTCCTGATCAGATTCTTGGGATGAGTACACCAAAAGGAGTTTTTTTAGGGAATCAATTAGATGTGCCACAGTTTAGGATCTTTGTTTCATTAGTTTAATGCATGTTTCCAAGGATGGAAAGAAAAATCTAGTGTCGGCAACTGAATTGGGCATATTTGTGGGTACACTGCTACAACTCACAATTATCGAGTGTACCTTCCATCTCACAGGATGAAAGTTTTTCAAAGAGATGTGACTTTCGATGAAGAGAAGGCCATGGGATGTTCCCTTGAGAGGGAGCTTTAGTTTCATGCATATGAGAAGATTTTGGCTCCAAAGGGAGAACCTCAGAATGTTGTAGACCAACCATAAGAAGAGGAGCAGAGAGTGGAAGTACTCAGACATGTAGAGACATCCAGAGATGGAAGAAAGTTCCCCACAAAAGAGAACAAATTATTGCATGATGCTGGAGAGAACATGAGAGCTCCACATCATAGTGCAGGCAGAGGAGGTCACCAAATCAATACAATCAGTACATGGCTTTGATGAGTGAGCTATTTAACACATAAGCTTCCTCATGTGAGGAAGCAATGTAAAAGCTAGTATCGGTGGATTCCATGGTGGAGGAATGTGATTCTATAATTAGGAACGATTTTTGTGAAGTTGTCCCAAGACAAGAGAAAAAATGGGTGGTAGGTTCGAGGTACAAGGTGAAGCAAGAAGAAGATGAAAGCATCAAGAAGCACAAGGCCAAATTTGTGTCCAAGGGGTTCTCTTAGGTGGGAATTGACTATGAGGAGACCTTTGCTCTAGTTGCAAGGTACTCCTCAATCAGATCAATTCTAGCTGTTGAAACATAGATGGGGTCGAATATCCACTATATGGATGTAAAGAAAACATTCTTCAATTGAGTGATTGAAGAGGAGGTGTAGATCTAGCAGCTAGAAGGATTTAAGAGATTCAACACATAGTTTCATGTGTGAAGACTCAAGCGAAAAATGTATGAACTGAAAAAAACACCCTGTGTTCGATACACCACGATATACAACTATTTCACTAGGATGGGATTCATGAAAAGTGAATTTGATGAAAACCTTTACCATATTGTGGTTGAAGGTAAATTATTCATTATAGTATTATATGTCGGCGATTTAATTTTAACTAGTGATGAGAATCTGATCAAGTCTTACAAAGAGGATCTTGCAAGAGAATTCAAGATGAACAACATGGGACTCATGCATTATTTCTTCAGTTTGGGAATGTGGCAAGCAGATGGGGAACTTCTTGTCTCTTATGGAAAGTATGCCAACGAGATACTTAAGAAGTTCTGCATGGAGAGTAGAAAACCCATGGGGACTCCTGTAGCAAAGAGTTGAAGGAAAGAGGATTCCACTTCACGTGAGGAGGTGAAGGCCACTATTTAGAAGAATATTGTAGGTTCACTTATGTATTTGGTGAACCCATGACTAGACATGTGTTATGGAATTAACCAACTTAGTTAAGCAATAGTTAAGCCAAACAAACTGTATTTGAACGCAGCGAAACATGTGTTAAGATAGCTGAGAGGAACTACTCGGTATGGTATTTGGTACACACTCGCACACGAAGTGGATCTTCAAGTCTTCACAGATGTAGATTAGATAGGTAGTCCATCAGAAAGGAAGAGGACATCAGGAGCCATCTTTAGTATTGGGTGAGTGACAGTTTCTTGCTACAGTAGGAAGTAGAGATCAACTACACTCAGTTTAGCAAAAGAAGATTTCATGGATGCTAGTCAAGCATCTTGTCAAGCTATCTCTTTGAGGAATATTATTATTGGGTTATTTTGTGAGGTGATCGATCCCATTTGGATTTACTGTGACAACCAGAGTTGTATCAAACTCTTCGAAAATCCAGTGTTTCCTAACTGATCAAAGAATATCAACATCCGTATCACCATATACGAGATTGTGTGCAAAGGAATATCATGTTGTGGGAATACATTCCTAAATACGAACATGATGCAAATATTTTGACAAATGCATTTTCAAGAGGAAAATTCAAGTTCCATAGAGATAGGATTGGATTATGTGATAATCCCTTTCTTTTGAGAGGGAGTGTTGAAAATGGAAATAAGAAAATTGTGGTTTCATTTTCCCTTGAATTAAATTAGGAGAAAATTATAATTCCATACCACAAGACAACAAGAATGAGATAACTATGTTAATTTCACTTAGTTGGCTCATTTAATTCAAGTTCATGGCCTAACTTGAGTCAAGTAGTGTGGTTCCTAAATTTTAAACTAGTTCCAACTATTAGAGGAACTAGTAGGAGATCTAACAGGGGGCTGCAACTTGATTATTCAATTAGTTAACTCATAAATCACCCATAATTAACTCGTGCATGTGTGAAATTCAATTGACGTAGTCGAGATTGGAGTTCAAATGGAGGGTACTATGAGTTGTATAATTTTTCACATTGTGCATGCACTCAGAGAAGGGCCTAGAGGGACTAGATAATTGTAATTGGGAATTTCCCTAATTAATAGGGGGATAATTCCCAAGGCAATATCGCAAGGAAATAGGAGCTTGACTCCGAGAAGAATGGCTAAGTATTGGATAGAGTCACCTTGTGAGGGAGTAAGATAGATTATACTTTGTGGTTGAGGCTTGAATAAGTATTATATTTATTCTTTTTTTTCTCACTTGATGCAATACAAATAAGAAAAGTTTTTGACAAGTAAATTAGATAAATATTTGATCATATGTAATTGATTCTTGTCTTATATTTATATGGTGATTTATCAATCTATCATTGTCTTATATTTATATGGTGATTTATCAATCTATTAATTATTTTAATTGATGAGTATAATAAATTCAAATTTTTTATTTGGGCATATTACATAAGCACTTTAAATTTATCAAAAAGTTCTACAACTAATGAGAGAAGACTAACCAACTAATCCTTTTTTTGATAGTTCCTTTCTAGTAAATCCCATTAATCTTATTTTGGTAGTTCGTTTATAGTAAATCCCATTATTCCTAAACTTGACATTTACTGCTTTACTCTTTTGACAAGCAAGATTTTACTTACAGAATATATTAACGGTTTTAATTTATATGTTCATACATGAATGGTATGTTACATTTAATACATGAATGATATGTTACATCTAATTAATATGTGAATAATTGCAGAATATGATAAATTTAGTTCTATTGGATTTAGTTTCCATAGAGTTTAATACACGAAATATTTATTAACATTATTCATTTAAACATTATAGTTTTTATTATGTCTTCCATGTTGAAACGGGAAAAATATCATTACCTCTCCTTGTGTTTTCGAATAAAAAGCGAAAGATTATGTCACTTATTTCCTATTATAATTTGTGATGTCATCTTTCAACCATCCAACGTATTTTTGTAGCACATCCATTTATACAAATAATATTTGAATGGTTCGTAAGCATCTTAAAATTAAAAAATATTATTGAGACATTAATAGATATTGTCAATATTTATATGTTAGTTGGTGCCATTGAGATAAATAAAATTAATAGTGATTAGTAGATTACTTATATTATTGATGTTATTAATTTGCATATCATTAATATATTAGTTTTTATTTAATAGAGAAATATAGCATACGAATATAGAGCAAGTGAAGATCATAGCGAACCATAAAATATAAAAAATAATAGTTTATAATAAAGAAATGGAGATATGGGCAATTAAGAAAAGTTCACCAATCAAAAAAATTTAACGTATTGGACAACAATGAGAAAACATAGTGCAATATCTATGATTAAAAAAAAAACATAAAAATAAAATAAAAATGAAAACATTTCTATAATGGTTTTAACTAATAATTTAATTTATTTTTATTTTATATATTTTGTAATTAAAAATTTATAAAGAGAATATTTGCATTATTTATAAAATGACCATTTATGTCTCCTAATAAAATGGTGATATTGTTTTCCAAATTTATTCTCTCTTTTATGAATTTTTTTAGAGGTGCATATAGATCAAGATAAAAATTAAGTGAAAGAGAAAAACAACAAGGAAAAATAGTAAATAATTAAAACAAATCAATTAATAAAATACACATATTAGTTTAATTTAGAGTAAAAAAAAAATATGTTAGTTAAAAAATTAGATAACAACCATTTATTAAGAATATAGAATACCAAGTTAGATGAACATAATAAAATAGAACAACGATTTACAATAGAAAATAAACATAATAAAATAGAACAACCAGTTACGATAGAAAATAGTTTACATTAAAGAACAATAGATAAAAATAAAAAGAGAAAACAAAATGATATATAATAATTGAGAAATGAGAAAAAAATAGTTAATAAATATTAATTAAACAAATGAAACATTTAAACTTTGGTTAATTAAAAAAATCACACAATTAGAAAATAATAGAGAATAAACATAATAGAGGGAAAACGAATAATACAAAAATAATATATAATATATAGAAAAAAATTAAAAACTAGTTATTAACCATAGAAAGCAACAAAGAATAAAAACAATATTTTATATAACAATAATTGTGAAAGTGAAAGTAATAGTCTAGAGAATATAAGTTGTTAGAAATAAAAAATAACTAGGTATTAGAGAACATTAGTTTACAATAGATAAAAAGGAATACTAATCGAATGACATAGTTAAAAGATAGGGAACGAGAAATAAAAGGAGAAAGAAATGAGAGTTAATAAGCCATAAATTTTAGTTTAGTTCTAAGAACAAAAGAGAAAATATAAAAAATAAGGAAATAGTTTAATGGATAATAATAATTAGAATGAGAAAATAATCAATTATTAACAATATAGAACAATGAGAATAATAGCTCACAGCAGGAAATAATTTATAACAGATAATACTAGAATTGTATAATAATATGTAATTTAAAATTCAAAATTCAAAATATTTAATAGATATTTTATATAAAAATATATTAATAAAAAATAAATTAGTAAAATATCATTTAATTAGAAGAACTAATTAATAGAGAATAATACAACTATAGGATAGTTTACAATAAAAAGTAGGTGAATTATACCATAGATAGAAATAGGGCTAGAGAGAATAATAGAGAACTACAACAATAAAGGAAATAAAAGAAACAAGAAAAAAATAAATTATTAACCATAAAGAGAGAATGAGAACAATATTTTTTATCACAATAGTTGTTAGAAGTAGAAAAAATAAATTAATAAAAAAAATAATTTACAATATCAATATAATAATAGTTTATAATTAAAAAAGGAGAAAAAATAGAACAAAATAAGAAAGAAAAAAAAAGAAAATAGTTAATAGAATAACATTACTATATAATATAGAAAAAAATTTATACAAAGATAATGTGGGATAAAATGGGACAAAAGATAAAAACCCAAAAAAGAAGAAGAAAAAGAAGATAATTATACAATATATAATTTGAGGAAATGAAAAAAATAATAGCTAACTAAAAACATAGAAAAAACAATAATTTATAATATGCAAATATAACAAAATAAACCACACAAATTACTTTAGTTGAGAGAACAAGATGAACAATTTAATTAAAAATATTATTATAATGAGAAATTAACTAATTATTGCAATAAATTACATAAAGAGAATATAAAGGAATAATAGGAGCAATAGGTTACAATAGACATTACGTAGAGAATAACAAAATTGTATAAAATTAGGATTATACCATACAAAATGACAATTAACAATATAATGAGAAATGAGAAACAACAATAAAGAAAAATAAAACAACAAATAGTTAATAATTGGTAAATAGAAAAAATAGTTAATTAAAAAGTAGTTAATAGAAAATGACAATAAATAAGGCAAAAGAATAGAGAACAAGAAAAGTCTAGAATAGAAGGAAAAAAACTTATTAAGCATAGAAACTAATAAAAAGATAGAAACAATAGATAATTATGATTTAGATAGAGCGAAATACATTATTGAAAAATAATTGTTGGAATTATAAAACAATACATATTATAAAACAATAGTTTATATAATTAAAATAATAGAGAAATAATTTATAACTAAGAACATAGAATTATACAATAGAGAACAAGAGGAAATGAAATAAAAACAATAGAGAAAGAAAGAAAATGAAAATAAAATAGTTTATATAATAAATAAAAATAATCTACAATCAAGATCAAGAGAAGTATAGAATAAATAATTTAAGAAAATGAAAGATAAAAATTGACAACAAGAAAACTAGAGAAAACAATAACTTACCGTAGAGAACCATAGATAATAATAATAATAGAATGACGGAATAAAAAAATAAAGAACTAGAGAGAAAAGGAGAACACGTAGTTAATAAACCATAACCAGAAAATGATTTCTAAAATGAGAAAAAAAGGTTGATGGGTAACATTAGAGAAAATTTGAAAAATTAATTAATTTATAAATATTTTATCAAAAAATAAGTTAATAAAAAAAATTAATTAATTAAAATAAATAAATAATAGAAAATGCAATTATTATTTAATAACCATGTAAACTTAGTGAATTAAACACTATATGACTATATAAAATAATAGAGAACAAGAATATAGACAATAGAAAATGGGAAGGAAAAAAGAAACAAAACATATTATTAACCATAGAAAGCTACAAACAATGAGAAAAATATTTTAGATCGCAATAGGTTATAGAATGAGAACAACAATGAGAAAAATATTTTAGATCACAAGAGCTTATAGAATGAGAACAAGAACGAAAAAATATTTTAGATAACAATAGTTTATAAACCATTGTAAGGTTTTGAATCTAGAAATTCTCTTTTGATTTCAAAGTCATCTCTTTAATTTAGATCCACTTTGTGGTGCACACATATTCCCTGATATAAGATCTAGGGAGGGGTTATTCCAATCTTGCTTTGAAATTGATATCTTTGTACTTCAAATTGTCTTTTTCATATCATGAAAGTGAAAAGCCTTATTCTTGTACATGTAGCTATTTGGCAGCCTTATTATGTCGGTGAAGTTATTTTGAGTTAAGGACCACTTGATTTAAAATTTCATTGTATTATTCTAGTCCTGATGAATGCAAGTTTTCCTTTGGTTATTTAGATATGATAAGTGCAAGAACAAAATATTGTCATCCTTAATTAAACTAGAGTCATCATTTGAGTTTTATTTAGAAAGTTATGTGCACAAAATCTGATCTTGAACATAGTGTTAAACCAAAACAAGATAGATATACTTATGAGGTGATTTTCTTATTTATACACATGAGTTTAATATTTCTTTCAATGATTGATGAACTCTTGATGTTCATGCATTGAAGGTGTCATGAGTCTAAGAGTTTTTTCTTAATTCAAGCAATGTTTCTTTTCACAGTATTTTAGTTTAGACTTGCTATACAATATCCTTTTAGTACACGAACAAAGTGTTTTTCTTCGATATAGGCACAAGAGTCTTATTTCTTTTCCTAGTACACGAATAGAGTGCATAAACTATTTTTCGTCTTCTAGTATAGGAACTAATTGTAGAATAGATTTAGTTTGGAAAGTCTTTATGTTTTGAAATGATTGTGCTTGCATGGTTTGAAATGAATCTTGGATTTTTTTGCTCTTGACTTATTTCTTTAAGGTCTCTCATCATTTTTTTCTTTTTAGAATCTAGTCTCTTGAGTGGTGTGGTGTCATTGTGTTGATAATACAAAAAAAAAAATTCAAGGTCTTCTTTATAGATATGTTATATTTCACCTGAATGATTTAGTTGTAGGGATAAACATAAGCATTACAGAACTAATCCAAGATCCTTCACACTTCCCATGCTACACCTTGAATCTTATGAAGCCCTCGATTAATAATTAAGTGTGAGTAATTGAAATTCAATTACTATGCCCAACATTTTGGTGTCGTCGCTAGGCAAGTGTTGAAACAAATTCTACTAAAATTTTGGTTCTTTTTCTTTTTTGCAGTAGAGATGAGTCTACTTTATCTTTTCAAAGTGCAGTGTGCTTCTATTGCTTGAAAGAATTTCTTTGGAATTAATTGTGTTGTAGAAATATTATTTTGAACTAACTGCAACATTTAATTTGATTTGTTCTAGTAAGACTTTTTTATAGTATTTTCAATTATTTCTAGTTTGATTTCTTTTAAAATGTATGACTAGGAGAAGTAGGGGTCCAAAGCCCAAGAAGGGAAGAGGAAATATTGATGAATCAGAAAATTTTTCTCATGTTGGGGCTTCTCTTGCAAGTAGGAGTTATAAGAAGACACAAACCCATCATCAGGTACCATTCACCTAGACTCTAGGGACAACAATTTAGGAATCTCATGAATGTCAAAAGGAAAGAAGGAGATTATTTGAACAAAAAAGATAAACTTGAACCACAATCAACCTTCATAGTCTATGGGAAGTGGTTTTTTTAAAGGATAATAAATTACATATAATGAAGATACACATGTTAAAGGGATGGGTGAGAACCATCCAACAGAGGAACAATCTACTTTTGGGTTTCTTATTGTTGATCCACATGCAATGGTTCAAATGAAGAATATAGCACCCTCTATTCTTCGACATTTTAATGGTAAAGTGAATGAAGATCCTGATTCTTTCCTTTTACAATTTGATATATTGTGTAGGAGTTATGATTACTCTTTAGATGCCTAGAAGCTAAGTCTTTTCCTTTCAACTCTCAAGGACTCAACTTTGTGTTAGTTCATGGGGCTGGGGGGAAATATTATAGCTTCTTGGGAGAAAATGAAGAGGGTGCTCTTAAATAAATATCAAGAATCTTGCAAGACAAGAGAAACACAGGACGAGATTTTTACTATTGCATCGGGGGAGGATGATATCTTTGGAGAGATTCTTATAAATCCTTCAAAGGTTGAACCCTAAATTTTATCTAAGCACTATTAGAACCTTGTTTTCACGAGGCCTTACAATTATTCTAAAAATAATTTATTTTGTTAGGACAAGGGGATATTGCTAAAAAATCTTTTGATCAGATTTTTGACCTATGGAGGAAGTTCTCACAAAACCAATCTAGATTTGGTAGGGGAATTAGGAGCAATTCTAGAAATAGAAAATTTGGGTCTATAGATGCTATGATCATTGGTTTCAAAAATAGAAAGGATAATATGAGAACTGAAATTATGAATATTGTTAGTAACCAAATAGATTCGTTAAAATTTCAGCAGAGATTAGTAGAACAACAGGAAACATTATCCATTTATTGTCTAAAATGTAGAAAAAACATCTTTTACATAAGTGTCTTGAAGATGTTAGAAGTGATAATGGTTGTGTAGTATGTGGAGATAAATGTTTTACTGAAGAATGCCCATCCATACCAGGATTAGAAAACGCATTTGAGGGAGAGAATTCAGTACCTGAATCGTTTCCTATTATGGGAGTATAAAAATTGTGGCGACAGGTATGTACATGTATGTGTTTTAATCATGCACAATATTTTTCTAGTTATAATGCACTACACTATGCCTATCAAAAAACAAATTACCCTCAGTCTTGGTAGCATGGGTATCATTCTTAGTATGGCCAGTCTCCCCCTCCATGGCAACAGAGATGGAGGGGACCACCACATTCTCATTATCCATATCCCATGCCTCCACATTCATATCCCACATCGTATGCACCTTATCCTATGGCACAAGCTACATTACCAGCTACATTGCCTCATTAGACTCAATTTATGATGCCACTCTCATTACCACCACCTTTCCGACCACCCCAATTTCCAGCACAACTAGTGCCTCTTCAAAAAAATAAAGAGGTGAAAATGATTCATTCTATTGGAATCCTACCTTTCCCTATTTAGCAGGCCATGTGAGGTCAGGTTAATGACCTCAAGTTGAGATCGAGAAGGGTAATAAACTCATAAAAAGAAAAAGAAAAACAACCTGTGGTGATCACTGAGGATAAAATTGAGGAGTAAATTTTTTTGGGCATTAATTCCTTTAGCTTGGATCCATGGTTGTTCCTTGAATCATATCCTTTATTTTTGCTTGGGTGATGAGTATAGGTAGGTTCCTTCACCTTCATTCCATCCTTGCACATTCATTTCTTCTTTTCATGCTACCTTGGTACCTAGAAGCCAGGAAGCCCATAACTCCTTAAATCCTTTTTAGAAAATATTATAGGCACATGGGGCTTTGGGCTACACAGCATCACATGTTTCGATCTGCATTCATTTATTTCTTTTCCCCCACTTCTAAATATCATGGCACTATCTTATGAGTAGTGGCCCACACTCTACTTTAATAGCCTATGAACGTAAAAGGTCGTAACCATTCAGTAATTCATAATATCTTTTGGGAATACACGCTCTGGGTTATCCTCTTTCCATTCTATGCACCCCATGCCTCTTATTCCCAAAAGCCTTTTCTAATTGTATCTATTCCCTCCCTTCCAGGTTGTTATGTTCACTCTCTCATCTACTCCCTGGAAGCCTAGAAGCCCAACTCAGTAATTAAATTTGTGTTGTAAGTTTCGTTTGGGAATTAAAAGGTTATAATACAAAATGGGTCCCTCTTTGTATTAAGTGATATCTCTCACACTTTTTAGCCTGGAAATATTTCTAATTCTCCTTTCTGAAAAAGTTAAGCATAAATTCGTTCGAGCTGCCCGAGTTGGAATCCTCTAATAAGCTTTCTTTTAAAGTACCTGGGTAATTTTTTTTAGGATAATTTTATCTAGCGCTTGAGATCCAACCTTATAGGTTGTCATAACCAATGACTCATTTCTAATTTCATCATTCCTTCTCACCCCATCCTAGATCTTATCATCCCGACCATCTTTTTAGTGTGCACCCTTCGTCTTTTTGGGACACTCCTGAGAAGCCATTATGTTAATGTAGCCAATTGGTAAGCACACTCATAATATGAAGAAGTAATTTGGATCATTGTTATTTTATATTCGATTTCCATTCATCTTGTGATAACATTCCATTTTAATGATCACGTAATAATCAAGTCATCTCTTTGTATTTATATGAATCATTATATGGGTAGGGGCATTAGCTTGACTTCATGTCATTTTGTGAAAATTTGGGGTTGATATAAAATCAAAAGTGACAAAAGGAATAATGTCTCTTGTAATTTGAAGCAAAATTTTACATTTTTTCTGATGATTTCATATTTAATTCCAACTCCTTAGACTTAGACATTATTTTTCTAGCTTAATGCTCGATCTAGCATAGATTCATTAAATCATGTTTTTGTGCAAATGAAAAATTCATAGAATGCAACTTCTTCATACTTTTAATGTCAATCAAAAGAAGAAGTTACCCTTTTGGAGAAATTTGACATCTTCTAGGTAAAACTTAGCGAAATTATTCAAGGTATAAGTATCATATGCCCATTTCCATCAGCTTCCACTTTCTTTACACTTTTCATTTCAGCTTTGTCTTCATTGTTGGTTGATCTAAGGCTTTATTTTACAGGTCTTCAATAATGTCTTTAAAAAAATTTCACCCCTACTTGCTTAGATTTGGAGTTCTGCTCTCCTTGTTTTGCTTGCTTTGGGATTTAGAAAAACAATTATGATGTCAATCAAATGGACAATCAGCTTATCATGGAACTTCAAAACATTTAGTTTGTTTCATAAGCCTTATTTTTATTATAAAATCATTAAGATGCTTTTATGCATGCTTAGTTTTGAAATAAGAATATTTGCAAAGGGAGAAACTTCTTATTTGGCTTTACTTTTGGTTATAACTTCTATCTAGAGTTCAATTTATTTTTGTTTCGATAAAAATATAATTAATTACAACTTTACAAGACAACTTAACCAGATCTCAACTTAGGAAATACTTACATTTAGTCCCTCCTGCTTCTTCTTTTTTTAAGAAATTCTTTGCCAAGTGTCTTCTTGAAGTTCTAAATTTTAGCTTTTCATTTAAAATTTTGCTTTTAGTTTGCATCTCCTTTCCTCTTTTTCAATTTCTTCACTGTTGATTTCACTTTTTCTTTGGATCATATTTTGGTGACATTACCAAGATTTATATGGAATATCTTTTCTTACCCAAGTTTGGTCGACATGCATGGGAATATTTTTACTTTGTTAATTTCATGGGTTTTCATTTACCTTAAAGGGATAACTTTATTGAATTCTAAAGTTCTCTCACCTTCATTCTGTTTCCATGGACGAAAATTCATCTTTTTAAGTAATATAGTTCACATTTCCAAGGAAATAACTGGATTGAATCTAACTCAATGAATCTCTCCCATTTCCTCAACTTCACATAAAGAACTTCTAGATTTATAGTTGTAGGGAAAGATGAAGGAGTCAAATTTTTGTGAGTATTATTTTGATTTCATTTAAAATATCTTGTATCACCCCTCCCTCTTCACTCAATTGAAAAACACAATTCTCTATTTTGAATATGACCAAAAGGGTGGTCTATAAGAGGGTTGAAAGCACATATGTGTGGGAATCACTAGTAAACCCATCAGGGTAATAAACAGGTTTGCTGCAAGTGGGGCTACGCTTGTGTGGTACTAAGACAACTTCATTGAGGCTATGCACGATTGTTGGAAGCTAAGCGATGTCAGGTAATGGAGATTATTTATATTGATGGATATAGAATCTCGTTAAAAACTTCCTATTTGTACTTTTGATGTTACTCACACAAAATAAAATTAAAATTAACTATCCCCCTAAAAACTTGATTCATGGTTTTAGATTCAGTTTGTTTCAAGTAATTATCTTTTCATAGCTCAAATTGCTTGGTCAATTAGTGTGGGTCCCATGGGAAATGTTTTAATGTTTTAAGAATTGATAGGATTCAACATTTCAACCTTGTGGTAAATTTTAACTCATTATCTCTTTAAGCATATATAATTGTTTCACCGAGTGTGTCTCCAATTTTTGTGGAAAAACAAACAATCCCTCATTTTTACTTTACTACCATTAAAATAATAATGGGTACCCTCTATGTAAACTTTGGTAATTCACCTCCTTCATGCTTGTTTTGGTTTATTTTGTGGGATTTTATGGGTTCTAAGGCTCCCAAGATTCCCAATAAGAGTGTTTGTAGTTTCGTTATTTACTTTTAAATAAATATAATATTTGTGGGAGGTCCCACTTCTCACATGGGCCTTCCCTCCTATCCCTCCTCTCTTCTCTTTTCAAATCCTCCTTATTTCTCTGGGACTTTGGGCATCTGACCCTACCCTCACCTCCATCCTTGTCTATCCAACTTCCTTCCTTCAGACCCTCACCCCCTTATATCCCTGGAGCCCTGACTCCTTACAACCTCATGTCTCCTTTCATTATTCTCCCAGCATTCCCTCCTTATTAATCCATCCCCTTCTCTCCCTCCTTATAACTCCATATCCTCTCTCCCTTATAACTCTTGGAACTTTGAATGAGTTTCCCAAAATCCACTCCCCTTTTAATATTTTATCAAATAATTTTAATTATTCTAATTTGTTAATTAATTTTTAATATAAATTTTTATTTGAAATTATTTATATTTTAATTTTTAGATTTTGTTAATTTGTATACTAGTAAATTAATTAAAAAAAGCTTTTAAATATTTAATTTAATATTTATTTCTTAAATTTTTAAAATTTAAATATATAGTTCAAATTAGGATTTTTCCCATGTCAAGTCCCACTAGCATACCCGATTGAGGATGGGCCTCATTAGCAAGGCAACCCAGGATCAAAACTCATGGGGTCTAGTTGTGCCCTGTGCTAGGGGGAGGAGAAATGCTAAAAAATCCAGTCATCTTAGTGCTGGTGTGGCCCAGGACGAGTGCGATCCCAAGGTGACATTGACATATTATATTTTTACGATAGTGAGATGGGGGGGTGAATCAATATTTTTAACTTACTTTAACTTTTCAGTTCATATTCTAAATTTTGTACTCTACTGATCTTTATGTGAACAGTGTATGTATGTGACTTTCGTTAACACAAACAACGTATATCCAAATTATTTAATTTATCATAACTTCCATCAATGAGTTAGCTTAACCATTCAATTATTAATTCATTAACCATTCAGTATGTAGTAAATAAAAAATAAATCATAACACATAAGAAACACACATAGAACACCAGGAGTTTAGGTGGAAACCAAATGTGGGAGAAAACCACCAATGTCATCATCTTTGTATTCTTCTTTTATTATCAAGAAAAACTTCATTAAATTTTGTACCAACACATACTCTTACCAACACAAAAGCACCCACTTGCATGAAGCTAAAACCTCCACTCATTCTCCAACACATGGTGGAAGGGAGATACAGTCCCTTGATCTTATTTACGAACTCCTAGCAAAAGGGAGAACCTACCCCCTGAATAACTTTACCAAATACCATTAGAAGGAAGCTCTGGCTCCCTCAATGAAGGTTCCAACCCTCAACACCCTTCACATACCATGTTTCATACTCGATCCACTAAATTAAAACATAAAATCTTGTAGGCCATCTTTCATCATATTTTCAAACTGGACCAGCACCCAACATTATACTCATTACCAAGTAACAACTATGAAAATGAATCAATTCATCCAATCACTGAGCAAAACAAGATACCATACTAAATCATCGAATGTTGAATCAATAATAAATCATCATCATCAGATCATACAAATGCACCACCATTCATCAATATATCAAGCCAGACACTATTAGTCATCACACAAACCAAATGTTGTCACTATAAACCCTGACCAAATTTAGTTCAGAATGTATATGGTATTGTTCTAAAGCATACTCGCGTGTATACACACTTTGTATTTATAACACCTATGTACATATCTCAAATTATTGACTAGCGAATAGTTTGGCTAACATAATCACTATAACACTGGATCACCCACTGAACCAATCAAAGACCATTGGGCCATACCAAAACATCATAATTGATCAAGATATCAACCAATACAAGAAACACTACCATATACAAATCAAGACATCATTGATAGACAACATCAAACATAAGAAACATCATCAATTATCATGTATCAATTCAAACCATAATAGATATACACTACTTCCATCAGATGAATCTGTATATATATGCTACTACCATACACAACACCCTCATACATATCTCAACATACTAAATAAAGAAATATAAGAATATATATGAAACTTAGCAGAAACAAATCCATGTATATACGCGACTATCTTGAAGTAAACCTATGTACAAATATGAAATTACTAAATAATGCCTTCGCTGCAAGGAAAACATAGAGTGCATACTTTAGTATCAAATCACAAATCAAATTTAGATCACATAATCAATATAACAATATATCTTGCATTGTTAACTACTTAAACATTTGAAACAAGAAAATCAAACAATCATATATTTCAACATGCCTTCAGATGTTTCAGATCTCAATATTCTCCTTGCTCCCTCGTGCACACATGTTTCAGATCAGATCACATATGAATAACTCATTACTTTCACACTCAGCACCTTTATCTCCATTTGTTTATATAACTTTTTCCTTAGAATACCTTAGGTAAATACCTTGCTAATTTCCTTAGTATTAATTGACGAGATCAAATAAACATTGCTCCAACCATTTATATGGGCCAATGCCAAGGTAATGACTCATGGCATCCATATTTCCATGGCTCATATTTTGGACTTGACTTTTACTCACAATAATTTCTTATGTACACAATCCTTCTTCATAGAAACCACCTATGCTTTCTCAAAATTCTCTAAAGTACCATCCATCAACTGCCATTTCTCTATCCACATCACCTTTAACATCTATACCAATCTACATTAGTTCCATAGTAAGCAATGTTGACATCAAGTACATATTTATCATGCAGGTTTCCATCAAGGACAACACATTAGCCATAATGCCAACAATCTCCCCTTTGGACTTGATTGCAAACACTTTGGTGTTTGGTCACCACCTGTAACACCTACAAACACCAAGTATTCTTTGCAAATACTCTTTACAAAAACAAACCTTCTCTCCCCATTTGACATTAAGGGAAAAGGGCTAAATTAGGATAAATAAATTATTTCCCTTGTAGTGCTCAATATTGTAAGTTTGATCTATTGATACGAAATCTGCAATCTTCATACTGACCATGCTCCCCTGAGCATATCCTAGACCTTATAAATATACTAAATAAAATTACAAGTATTTATGACTCAGATTAATGTGACCTCTCCTATCACCAATGGATCTATGCTCCCATGATTACATCAATCACCCAACATATTGGGTTTACATATTGGACCAAAATTTTACTTCAATTTTCCAAAATGGGATTACATACATGACATTATTTGATCCAAATAGCCCATACATAGAATAATTTTAAAATTATTTACAACATGGGTAGTTTCATGACCTTTACATCAAGATACATATATGACACGTATAACCAAAACCAGGGACCTCAACAATAAGGTAGCAAGACCATGATAGTCATCAACAACCACCATGCACCATATAGGAATATGCTACATAAAAATTTGATAGCAGCAACATAGATGTCATAGAGAACATCCTCATCATCAAGAAGTTGTGTAAGATAAGGCAGTGTAGCATCAATTTCTCCATCAAGTGTATTAATAAGTATCAATAATCAATAATTTAACTACAGCATAAGTGACTGGATAATTATGGCATAGTGACAAAAACATAAGTATCTTCAGTAGTAACAATAGTAAAAACCATAGAGTATCAATGATATGTACTCATCATAAAACCACCACGCAACAAGAATTACTCAAGCAATCATAATGCCAACAATGCACTATTAGAAGCATAGTAGTTGCTCCCCCTGAACCTGTGCTAACTTCTCACCATCAACTCTTATCATATCCTTCTCATCAGTGAAAAAATACATTAAGAACTATCTCAAAAATAACAACATAAGATCAACTTATATGAATCAATCATCATTTTGAATCAATATAAGGGCATCACCAACAGACTACAACAAACTAATGTAAGAAAAAGAATACCAATAATGAAATGAAGAAAGCATATGGGAAGCTCCCCCTATATCTTTGCCACTCCATCTTCATTACCGAGAGGAATACACGACTGTCTATCTCAAAATCCATGTATATACATGATTTTATTTCATATAATCCTCATATAGAAAGTAAAATACTGGTGTTTACAGTCACAATGCCCCGTAAGCATGACATACATGTTAGGACAATTAGCGGATTGAAAAAAGAAAGAATCATTCCTATTTTTTGTTTCAGATATTCAAAGGAATCACGTGGAAGAGGCTTGGTAAATAAATATGTATTTTGTTCCTTTAAAGGAACATACTCCAATTTGACCTTTTCTTCAAGAACTTTTCTCTAAGAAAACGGTATTTGATTGGAATGCACTTCATTTTTTAGTGCATGACAAGGTTTTATAGATACTTGTGGCACTAATGTTGTCACAAAAAATAGGTACAGGTTGAGCACAGGTGACTTGAATTTATTGCAAATTTTGGACCATCAATAGAAGGTGAGTACAAGAAGAGTCAGAAGCAACATATTCTGATTTAACAGTTGATAAAGCAATATAAATTTGTTTCTCACTAAACCAAGAAACTAAATGAGGTCCCAAATAGAATGATCATCCACTAGTATTTTTGTGGTCATCAATATTAACTTCCCAATCTGCATTTGTGTAAGCACGAAGTGAAAAATATGAATTTTTGGGATACCATAGACCAAAATGTTGAATTCCTTGCAAAATAATTGAAAATTCTCTTTACTACTTGGAGATGAGTTTCCTTTGGAGTTGGTTGATATCATCCAACTATGCTAACTGCATGCATAATATACGGTCTTGCACTTATAATATAGATCAAGCTTCCAATCATAGATATGTATTTTGGTTGATTAACTATAGAAGAGTCATCATTTTAGTTGAGATTGCATCATCTTACCATCAGTGTGCATATAGGCTTGCAATATTCCTTTTAATATTTCTTCATGATTTGTTTGAGACACTTGGTTGAGAAACAAAGATGACATGTTTAGTTTGTTGAACTTGAAGACCAAGAAAGTATGTTAGCTCAACAAGTAGTGAAATTTCAAATTCTTGTTGAATAACTCAAGCATATCCTTCACTCATAGATTCAAAATTGCTTCCAAATATGATGTTATCTACATAAACCACTACTACCAACATTTTCCCTGTGCCATTTTTGGTATACAAATTTCTATCTGCGGATCCTTTCTTGAACCCTTGTTGTTGAAGATACCTATCAAGATGATAATACCATGCACTTGGAGCTTGTGTTCACCCATACAATGCCTTATTCAATTTTCAAACAAGATTTTTATCATTGCCAAGTATGAATACTTAAGGTTATTCATAAACTTCTTCTTCTATATCCACATTTAAAAATGCACATTTAACATCCATGCGATATACCTTAAAGGTATGAAAATTGAAAAATGAAAGGAACATTCTTATGGCTTCAAGTCTAGCTATAGGTGGAAAAGTCTCTTCAAAGTGTATCCCTTCCTATTGAGCATAGCCTTTGCATACAATTATTTCTTTGTTTTGAATTAATTCTCCATTTTCAATTAATTTGTTCTCAAACACCCACTTTGTCACATTTACGTTTTTATTATGAGGCCTCGGTACAAATTCCCACGTTTGGTTATTTTATGTTTTATCAAGTTGTTCATGCATTTCCTTAACCCAACATTCATTTTTTCTTGCTTGATTCACATTCTGAGGTTCAATTGTGGATAATAAGTCTAAGTGACTAGAGTATCCAACTAAAGTTCTTCTAGTTTATCACCTAGAATGAGATTTAGGATGATTTTTGTTAACATACATTGATGGAGTCTTTTCTGTCATACCTGTATTTTAATTTCCTTCTTTTGATGTTTCTCTTTCTTCGCCTCCTACAACTTCTCGGATTCTAGTAGGGATTAGTTCATCATCTACTTGTGCTTCCTTTTCGGTACCCATGGATGCTCCATCAATTAACATCTATACTTTCAACAACCTTTTGGATCCTTTTATTATAACATTTATATCCTTTTCTTCTAGAATAGTATCCAAGAAGGATTCCTTCATCAACTTTGGATTCAATTTTTCTAAGATTATCATTATTTTTCTTTATAAAACATTTTTTTCCAAATATTTTAAAGTGTTTGACAGTTTCAGGCTTACCATACTAGAGTTCATAAGGAGTTTTATCACTATTTACTTAAACATGAACCTTGTTAAGTATATCCATGGTTGTATGTACTTCTTCTCCCCTTAAGGTGTGAGGTGTTGCTAACTCATCAAGCATGACATGTGCCATTTGTTGAAATTTTCTATTCATTCTTCCCGCCACTCCATTTTTTGAGGTGTTTTAGCTATGGAAAACTATCTTCTGATGCCATTTTGTTCACAAAAATTGAAAAATTCATGTGATATAAACTCTCCTTCTCTATTAGATCTACGACATTAAAATTTTAGATCCGATTCAATTTATACCAAAGCCTTGAATATTTTAAACCTTTCAAATGCCTCATATTCATACTTTAGTAAACCAATCAAACACATTCTTGTAAAGTCATCAATAAATAATATGAATTATTATTCACCATGAGGAGACTTCTTTCTCATAGGTCCACATAAATCAGTGTGAACAAATTCAAGGATTTTACTTGAAGTAACTTCTTTAGATTTAAACTAAACTTTAGATTTATTACCAAATTTACATTATTTGAAAATGCTATTTTCAGGTGGAGAAATGTTAAGTAAGTCACGAATTGCTACCATCCTGCTTAATTTCTATAATTGGGAAAAACTAATGCTCCCCAACCTCTTGTACCAAAGCTAGCTTTCATCATATTTACTCAAAAAGAAATGTTGTTTGTCACCATTTAGGATATAGAAATTTCCTCGAGTTTTGGTTCCATTGATTATGATTTTATGTATATTCAAATTTCTTACCATGCAATTATTTTATATGAAAACAACTTGATGTACTTGATTGCACATTTGACTAACACTTAACAAGTTATGATTTATCCCTTCAACAAATAATACATTCTCATCCTTGAATTTTTATTTTCAAAACAAAAATCCTTTTCCTTTAATGGTAAAATGTTAGTTATTATAAAAAATCACATTCTTTTCTTTCTTAATTTCATTAAATGAAACAAACTTATCTATGTCACTTGTCATATGATTCGAGCACTCATTATAAATGTACTATAGATTCTCTTGATCTTCTGCATACAATGCTAGACCACACTTTTCATAAGAAGTGATTTTCTTTTTCCATACCTTGAAAGGTTCTATATTCTCCTCATGTTGATAAGATGAATTCATCCTGCTTCTTCATTTAGTTTCTTCATGAACAAATTTATTGCAAATAGAACATTCAACTTCATTTTGAATAGGGGAGAAAGCATTATAAGAAGACTTCTTTGTCCTGTTTTCATTATGTTGCTTTCTTGCTTCTCTGGTCATAATCATTTTATAAGAAACACAATGAACTTCTTTGTAACCAAAGTTTTGACAAGTGAAACATTGACGGTTGAAGTAAGAGAACCTAGGAGCATAATACCTTTTTGAGTATCTTTCTCTTTGTTCATGGAAAGGTTGTGTTGCCTAATAATAGTTTGACTTTTCATTGTTTTGCTAAATCACGTAATTTTGATGATTGCTTCCTTTTACTGAATTCTCGTAGCTTTTTGTACATTTTTAAAAACATTTCATAGTTTATGATGTCTCAACATCTTGATTTGGATTGTTTCCAAGACCTGCCTTGATTAGATGAGAACTCTAAAATTTAATGATTTCTTTGAAATTTTTGTGTCCTTTAGAAAATATAAGATTTATAGCTTCTTTTGCTGAAGTTCCTTTTTTAGACCCACAATTTGAAGTTCTAAGGTTTCACGGTGCTTCTCCCTTTCTTGGACTTGTTTCTTCAAAGTTTCTTCTATTCATTTAGCATCTTCTAGACATATCTTTAGCTTAGCTATTTCTTCAACAAGGGTGCTTTATTTAGAAACATTGTCTTCTAGAACATCCATAAACACATCATCATCATACTTATCTAAACATTATTCTTTGAATGCCACAAGTAATTGACAATCTTGATTTGATTCACCATCCTCATTATTGGAAGAATAATCACTATCTTCATGAGTATAAAAACTTCTATTTCTAGTTAAACCCCTTATAACATTCTTTTTTGAAACATTGTTTTCATGATTTTCTTTATAAGGATACTTATTGTCATACTGACCTACTCTTCCACAAGCAAAACATTTAAACGGATGCTTACCTTTGAACTTGCCACATCCTACTTGGAGCTTCTTCACCAAATTTGCTACTTCTTCATTTGAAATGTAACATGTTTCCTTACGCTCTTCCTTTTCTTTCCCTTTGTTTGTGGCTTTAAATGATGCTTATCTAATACCTGATGCACCCCCCTTTCTCATCTCAAAATATGTCAAGATCCCATGGAGTTGTTCAATAGTAATATTGTTCAAACCCTGCATTTCTTCAATGGCAGAGACTTTGGAATTGAACTTTGGGGTTAGTGATCTCAAAATATTTTCAAAAACTATAGTATCACTTATTTTGTAACCAATATTTCTCATATACTTAACAATATCATCTACTCTAAGGAAGAACCTTGCAATGCTTTCATCAGCATGCATTATATGAGTCTCATACTTAATTCTATATGTTTACAGTTTAAGATCTTTTACCTTAGTGTCACATTCATAGCTTTGCACACGCTTATCCCATATTTCATTTGCGGTGTTCATCTACATGAGTTTCACAAACTCATATTCTGCCAAACTTCCCAATATACCATTTACAACCTTTTCATTGATCTCATACTATTTCTTCCCTGCATCGTCTATGGGAATGGGGGTTGGGTATTCATATACACCTTCAAAAATTTCCCACACATCAACTTCTAGTGCCTACCAATATGCCCTCATTTTGATTTTCAAAAATACAAAGCTAGTTCCATTGAAAGGTGGCCTGATAGAAGATACTCCATCTTGACTATTCATATTGATAGATCTCCCTCTAAGTGATCAAGGTTCTCTGAGGGACTTGCTCTAATACTAATTGTTAGGAAAATTACTGAGAGGGGGGTGTATCGATATTTTTAACTCACTTTAAATTTTTAGTTCATATTTTGAATTATGTATGCTACTATTCTTTATGCAACCAACATACGTACAAAATTTTAGTGAATTTTGTTGGCATTATGGCTAATATGTTGTCTTTGAAGGAAACCTACTTGATACAGATGTCAACATGTTTGTTTTGTAGATGCTAGAGGTGTTGAGAACAAAGGAATATTAGTTGAGAGACAGATGAATGGAAAAGGTATAGTGTGAGAAAGTATATGCGGTTCTTGTGAAGCAAGATATGAAGGTACGGTGAACAAAAGTTGTGCAAAAAATCATCACCACGATATTATGAATACCAAGGGGATTTCCCATGGTATTGGCAAATAGTATTTCAAAATGATAATGGATATTTGATCTTGTCAAAGAATAATTACAACATAACCAAGGAATTTACCTAAGGTATTCGATAAGTCAAACACGATATAAAGATATGGAGATCAGGGTGTTGTGTGTGCAAGTTTTGAATTATTTATGAATGATTTGATATGAAACATGTGTGCACCAAGGAACTTGGAGATGGATGAAATTTGAGGAATTATAAATGAATACATATTGGTTAATATATTTATGGTTTGATAGATCTATGATAATGGTATAATGATGTGTGATTGTAATGGTGTGTATGTCGATATTTGGGTTTGAAAGATGTTGTGGTTGTAGCGAAGGTATGATTCAGTGATTTCAGATATGTACATTGGTTTTCCTCTAAGAAGTTGGATACATATGTGTATCTGCTTCTCAGTAGTCACATATATATTCTATGAAAGCTCAGAATCTATACGCAGATGTTAGGACTGGTAAGTGCATACATACACAGATGTGCTTTATAAACGTCACATATACATGTTAGGCTTTTGCAGTATGGGTTGTTGATGACGCTTTCGGTTATGTTTGCTACTTTCTATCGATGGTGTCTCTTGCATAATAATTTTTGTTTGATTTTATTGGTTGGGTTGATTTGGTTATGGTATAGAATATTTATTTATGATAATTATAACATATGGTGATCTATATTAGATTTAGTGATTTTTGATGGATTTAGTATAAGATTCAATGATTGATTCAATGATTAATTCAGTGTTACAGTGATTCAGATTCAAGTATTAGTAATTTGAGATATGTATGTAGGTGTTCTTCAAGGAAAGCACATATATATGCGGGTATGATTCAGAATAGTAGCATATACATTCTGACATATGTTTTATCAAGGTTTGCAGTGATAAACTTTGGTTTATGTGATGAAAAGTACGTGGTAGGGTATACTTATGAATGGTTGTGCATTGATTTGATCTAATATGGATTGGTTTGGTCTAGTTACATTGGTTTATTAAGCTTCAATGATTGATTTGATGATTAAATTGGTTGAGTGATTAGTTGGTGTGATTTAGTGATTATTTTACGAATCGTTACTTAGTTTGGGCTTAATTATGAAAGTGGATCCAGTATGAAATATTATGAAAATTTTTCCACCCTTTCGATAGGAGCCTGTAAACAATGTCAGGGGGTTGGAGCTCCCTTCTAGTAGGTTTTTGAACATGACAAAATGTTGTAGCCTTCTCCAGGTGGGTTCCTACATATTGGTAAGAGTTTGCACAAGCACAAGATTGTAATTAGTTTTTCTTTTAATAAAAGAAGACTACATAGGTGATAGTAGTGGTGGTTTTCTCCCACATTGGGTTTCCACCTAAAAATATTGGTGTTCATGTGTATTGATATGATTCTTGTGTGTTGATCATGTTTTTTCTTATCAATCCTCATGATTACTACTTAATTAATGAATAATGAGTATTGGTGCACTGATTAAAGATCAACTTATTAGCTATATGGATATACGTGGTTTGCCTTAATAATAGTCACGTACACACATTGGTTTTCTTTATAACAATAGTGTACACAAATTAGAATAAGAAATTGAAACTTGAAGTGGGTAAAATATTGATTCACCCGCCCACCCCACCCCAACTCAATATTTTTCCTAACAATTGGTATCAGAGAAGGTCCTTCAAAAGAAGATTGGTCACTTGAAGGGAGATTTATCAAGATGAGCAATCAAGAGGGAGTATCTTCTTTCTGGTTATGATTGTTTAATGGAATGAACATGGTTTTCTTGAAAGTCATAATGAGAGCATATTTGTAGTCACTTGAAGTTGATGTTTGGGAAATAGTTGAAGGAGGCTATTAGTATCCATCCTCCATCCCCACATATGATGCAAGGAAGAAAAAATATGAGACCAATGAAAAGGTAGTCAACATTCTCTTAGGAAGCTTGGCAGAATTGGAATTTGTCAAGGTCATGCAGTTAAGTACCACAAAGGCTAAATGGGATGATATCATCCAAAAATATGAAGGTGACAGTAAGGTAAAGAGTGCCAAACTTCAAACATTAAAAATTCAATATGAGACTCTCACAATGCATATTGATGAAATAATTACAAGTGTTTTCGTTAGGGTAGATGATATTGTTAACTCAATGAGAAATCTTAGTGATGAACTAAAGGAATAAATACTTGTTGAGAAAATTATAATATCTCTAACCCCAAAATTCGATTCAAAATTATTTTCCATTGAAGAGATGTAGGATTTGAAGAAACTTACTATTGAACAACTCCATGGGATCTTAACATCTTATGAAATGAGAAATTGAGGTCCATCATATATCACAAAAGCAACATCAAAAGCTACTTATAAAGGAAAATAAGAGGACAATCTTAAGGAAACATGTTACATATCAGATGAAGAAGAAGCCAATTTCATAAAGAAAATCCAAGTAGGAATTGGCAAGTTTAGAGGTAAGCTTACCTTCAAATGTTTTTCTTATGGAAGGTTAGGTCACTACGCAACTAAATTCCCTTTTAAAGAGAATTGTGAGAAAGGAAAGAATTACTAAAAAGTGATTGTGAGGGGAAGGTTTGATAACAAGAAAATTTTTGATACACACGAAGATAGTGATTATTCTTCAAATAATGAAGCTGTTGAATTTGATCAAGAATACAAATTACTTATGGCATTTGATGAGAAATATGATCAATTTGATGATGTTTTATTGATTCTCTAGAAGAAAATCATACTCTCATTGAAGAAATAACTCAGCTAAAAACCTATCTAGAAGAAGCTAAACTAGTTGAAGAAGTTTTGAGAATCAAATTCTAGAAAAATAAAGGCACAATGAAAGGTTAGAACTTGAGATAATGGATCTAAGAAAGGAAATTGAGAAAACAAAGTCTCTAAATCTTAGATTTTCTAAAGGATATAAGACTTTGGAAGAAATCATCAAAGTACAATTCTCTCCTCTAATAAAGATAGGTCTTGGATACAATGGTGAATCATCAAAGACTATAAAATCTTCTGAAATGGGTGCAAGAAGCTATCTCAATGCAGTAAAAGGAAGAAAACATCAAAATTCCATCCCAACAAAGGAATTAAGGATCAAATATCTATCAATTAAAACAACCTTGCCACAACCAAAAGAGAAGCTAATGAAGAAGGTGTTATACTCCCAGGTATTCCCACTTCAATGGTCAATGCTTCACTTGTAATTTTTTTGGTCATAAATTTGTTCAATGTGTCACTTATAAAACTATTATGACTAGAGAAGTAAGAAAACAAAATAATGAGAGTGGAATAAATAAATATTCTTAAAATGTCTTCTCCCCTCTTCAAGATGAAATTGAATGTTCTGTTTGCAATAACTTTGGCCATAAAGAAAATAAATGAAAAATCAGAATAAGGCCATCCTATCAACATGAATAGAAGACAATAACACCTAAGGTATGGAAAAATAAAACAATAAACTTTAAAAATTTTGGTGTAGATTTATATGCAGGAGATCAAGAAAATATATGGTACATTGACAATGGATGTTCAAAGAATATGAAAGGTGACAAATATAAGTTTTTTTATTTTAATGAAATAAAGAAATAAAAGAATGTAACTTTTGGAAATAATTCACCTACTACTATCAAAGTGAAAGGAATGATGCTATTAAAGAAAAAGGTCAAGGCTGGAAATGTTTTGTTTGTTGATGGATTCAGACATAACTTTTTAAGTGTTAGTCAAATGTGTGACCAAGGCCATGAAGTTTTTTTCAAATCAAAGAATTGTGTGGTAAGAAATCTAGACATATGTAAGATCATCATAAAGGGAATAACAAATCTAGGTAATGTCTATGTCTTGGATGGTTGCCAAGAACATTGTTACTTCAGAAAATATGCAGAAAGTTTGCTTTGGCGCAAAAGGTTGGGACACCATAGCTTTTCTCAATTCTAGAAATCAAGAAGAATAGGAGAAGTACATGACTTTCCCAACATCTCTCCACCAGAAAATAACATCTTCAGATCATGCCAATTTGGTAAGAAAACAAGAGTTCAATTTAATGCTAAAGAAGGTTCTTCAATTAATCCACTTAAACTTATGCATATTGATTTGTGTGGTCCTATGAGAAAGAATTATCCTCACGTTCAACAATATTTCATATTATTCATTTATGTTTTATAATAATATGTTGGATTGGCTTACGTAAAAATAAATATGAAGCATTTAATAAATTTAAAGTATTCAAGGCTCTCATAGAAAGTGATCTACATTTGAAAATCAAATGTCTTAGATCTGATAGAGGAGGATAGTTTATATCATATGAGTTTTTCAATAGACATTTTTCTATATCTAAGACTCTTCAACAAAAGAGTGGCAAAAGGAATGAATAGAACAATCCAACAAATGGAACGTACTATGCTTGATGAATCAGGAACTCCACATTCCTTATGGGGGGAAGCAGCACATACAATATTGAATATAGTTAAAAAATCTTGTGTTCGAGTAAATAGTGATAAAAATACTCATGAACTATGGTTTTGTAAGCCTCCAGCTGTCAAACATTTTAGAATTTTTGGGATAAAATGTTGCGTTAAGGAAAATGATGATAATCTTAGAAAATTTAAATCTAGAGTGAATGAATGAATCGTCCTTGGATACTCTTGGATACTCTTCTATAGGAAAGGGATATAAATGCTATAATAAAATGCTTCAAAATATTGTTGAATGTATTGATGTTGTGATTGATGTATTGTCTATAGGTACCAAAAGGAAGCATCAACAGATGACAAACTTGTTCCTACTACAAGTCAAAGGGTTATAGGAGAGGGAATTAGTGAAGCATCAAAGGAGGAAATGAAGACAAAAAAAGATTAGAAAATACTCCTTTCAAGTTATGTTTAGAAAAATCATTTGGAATCTCAAATTCTAGGTGAAAAGGAAGAAGGAGTACAAAATAGAAGAACTCTTGTCTGAAATTCTAGTTACCTGGCTTTACTATCCACAATTGAAACTAAAAATGTGAGTCAAGCAAGCAGAGATGAATGTTGGGTTAAGGCAATGAATGAAGAAATTGATCAGATAGAAAATAATCATACATGGGAATTAGTACCAACGCTTCATGATAAAATTGTTATTGGGACAAAATGGGTGTTCAAAAAAAAATTGAATGAAAATGGTGATGTATTTCACAACAAAACATGACATATATGTAAATGCTATGCTCAACACGAAGGGATAGATTTTGAAGAAACATTTTCACCTGTAGCTCGACTTGAAGCCATAAGAATGTTTCTTGTATTTTCATGTTTTCGTGGCTTTAAATTATATCAAATGGATGTCAAATCTAAATTCTCAAATGGGGATCTAGAAGGAAAGGACTATATAGAACAACCTGAAGGGTTCATTCACGAGAATGATACAAATATTGTGTGCAAAATCAAGAAAGTATTGCATGGACTGAAGCAAGATCCTCATGCATGGTATTATCATCTTGACAGGCACCTTCAACGACAAGGATTCAAAAAGGGGTATGCAAATAGAATATATATATATATATATATATATATATATATATATATATATATATATATATATATATATATATATATATATATATATATATATATATATCTATATAGATATATATATATATATATATATATATATATATATATATATATATATATATATATATATATATATATATATTATATATATATATATATATATATATATATATATATATATATATCAATATATCAATATGATAAAGATAAACATTTGATAGTTTTTGTTTATGTATATGACATCATATTGGAAGCAATGTAGAATTTATGAGTCAAGGATTTTCTTTACTTATGCAGAAAGAATTTGAAATTTTTTTACTTGGTGAATTAACATACTTTCTTGGTCTTCAAGTTCAAAAAACTAACAATGCTATATTTCTTTCTCAAACCAAGTACCTCAAACAGATTAAGAAATATGGAATGGAAGACTACAAGTTGGTATGCACACCAATGGTAACAGAATGCAATCTTAGTAAAAAGGATGATTCTCCTCCTGTTGATCAACCAGAATATAGATCTATCATTTGTAGCTTGCTATATCTTATAGGTACAAGACCAAACATTATGCATGTATTTGGAATTTTTGGACGATTTTAAGCCTATCCTATGTAGACTCATCTCCAAGGAGTTAAGGTAATATTCAAATATCTACAAGGAACTCAAGGTTTTGGTCTATGGTACCCCATAAATGTAGACTCTTCACTTCATGCTTATACAAATGTAGGTTGGGTAGGTAATATTGATGATTGCAAGAGTACTAGTGGAGGAGAATTTTATTTGGGACCACAATTAGTCTCATTGTTCAACAAGAAACTAATCTCCATTGTTTTATCTAATGCTAATGTCACATATCTTACTATTGCATCTTGTTGTACTCAACTTATATGGATGATTTGAACATTGCAAGACATTCAAATCACTTCTCCTCAACCTTTACCTATTCTTTGTGACAATACTAGTGCCATAAGTATCTCTAAAAATCCTGCCATGCACTCAAAAACTAAGCATATTCTAATCAAATATCACTATCTGAGAGAATAGGTGCTTTAACAAAAGGTTAAATTAGAATATGTTCCTTTAAAGGAACAAGTTGCAGATATATTTAGAAAGCCACTTCCACATGATTCCTTTTCATATCGTAGATAGAAATTTGGAATGATCTCTGCTTCATCACTCTAATAATTATTCTGATTCGTATTTAATGTTTAGGGGGAGATGATACTATAAATTACTACAATTTGCCTTTTGTACGTGGATCACATGAAGGTCAGTCACATATATACGTGAGTCTTTGATATATATATATATATATATATATATATATATATATATATATACATTCATGTAAGTTTCTCTGAGATGAAGAAACAATGGGACAATCTCATAGAGATTTTCTAATATGCTTCAATAAATTATTATTTTTCATTTTGATTGTGACAATGATTGGTTATAGTCTGTTGGTGATGCTCAAAGTTTACTTGGAAATGATATTGGTTTATGATGGTTTACTTTTCATTGTTCCTTTGGCTCCTTTTGTGTCTCTATTGATTGATGAGATGGGTAGAGCTAACCTAACAATGAGTAGTTGACACAAGTTCAGGGGGAGAATTTGTTATTCCTCTAATAGAACATTGTTTCCATTATAGTTGATTCAGCACTACCTACCAGATTATGATGTTTTCATGGTTCATTCATTACTTGCTAACGTTAATGAAGAGATATGTTAAAGATATTGCTTGATGATGTTGCTACTCAATTCTATGTCTTGTGATACTAAATTTGCTTGGTGATGCTTGAAATAATTGTTCATATATTGATGGTGTTTGTCTCTTTCTATGTAAAGGCCCATATTGTCAAACATTGTAAACTTTGTTCAAGGCTGTCTGGAATCCCATTACTTTGGGCATTTGATGTAATGTTGAGTCAAATATGTAACCCCACATTGTTGGGTGATTAATGTAAGAATGAGTGCTTGGTGATAGGAAATGTCATATTTGGTTAATTCATATAGACAAGTACTTCATTGAATATCTTCCAGAAGATTCAATATATGCTCAAGGGGAGCATGGATGGTACACAATATTGATCTTTAGTAGATCATCTCTACATTGATCCTCTCTACATAGGGGAAGAGAAAAACCATTTTCCCTTGATGCCAAAGGTAGATAGAAGCTTGGTGTTTGGAGATATGTATTGAAAGATAAGATTGTCGTTTAGCTTGATATGTTTACAAATGTTTTTGCAGGCAATTACAGGTGGTGGTGTCCAAACACCAAATTGGTTTACATCAAGTCAAAAAGGGGATATTATTTGCATTATGGCTAATGTGTTGTCCTTGATTGAAACCTACTTTATAGAGATGTCAACATGATGTTTATGTAGATAATACATGTGATAAATATAAATGAATATATTTTAGAGATAAATGAATGGAAAAGATAAATTGTGAGAAAGTATACACGAGTCCTATGAAGCAAGATCACATACATATGCAGGTATGATGAAGAGAAGTCACATACAAAATACGCACCATGGTATTATGAATACTAGGGGGATTTCCCATGGTATTGTACCATAGTATTTGGAAGCGACAATGAATATTTGATCCCGTCAAAGAATACTTAAAACATAACCAATGTATTTACCTAAGGTGTTGGCTAAGGAAAATAATATATAAAGAGATGGAGATCAAGGTGTTGTGTGTGCAAGGTTTGAATTATTTATGAATGATTTGATATGAAATAGGTTTACACCAGGGAACTTGGAGATGGATCAAATATGATAAATATGAAATGAATACATATTGGTTAATCTATTTATGATCTGATAGATCTATGATAATAGTATAATGGTGTGTATACCGAGATTTTGGTTTAACAGATGTTGTGGTTGTAGCGAAGCTATGATTCAATGATTTTAGATCTATATGTTGGTTTGCACCTAAGAAGTCACTTACATACATGTATCTTCTTTAAGTACTCGCGTATATATTTTGTGAAACTTCAGAATCTATATGAATGTGTTAATATTGGTAAGTGCATACGTACGCATATGTGCTTGTAAAAGTCACATAGAAGTGCTAGGGTTTTGCAGTATGGGTTGTTGGTCATACTTTATGTTATGCTTGTTATTGTTTGTCGATGATGTCTCTCACATAATAATTTGTGTTTGATAGTATTGTTTGGATTGATTTGGTTATGGTATGAAATATTGATTAATGAACATCCTATTGTATGGTGATTTGTATTTAATTCAGTGATGTGTGATGGATTCAATAAAGATTCAATGATTAATTCTTTATTACAGTGATTCAAATTCAGGTATCAGTAATTTGAGATCTATACACATGTCTTCTTCAG
This sequence comes from Pinus tabuliformis, assembly GCA_031772625.1. Classification (NCBI taxonomy): domain Eukaryota; kingdom Viridiplantae; phylum Streptophyta; class Pinopsida; order Pinales; family Pinaceae; genus Pinus; species Pinus tabuliformis. Next base: position 709,126,103 of record CM062814.1, on the reverse strand, counting down.
GGAAAACACATACATATATGGGTATGATTAAGAATAACAAAGTATACATTTTGATGTATGTTTGATAATGGTTTTCTATAATACCTAATGTACCCCCTTTTCTCATCTCAAAATCTATCAAGATCCCATGGAGTTGTTCAATAGTGAGAATCATCAAATCCTGCATTTCTTCAATGGAAAAGACTTTGGAATCAAACTTGGGGGTTAGTGATCTCAAAATATATTGAACAACTATAGTATCCTTTATTTTGTCACCAATATTTTTCATTGACTTAAAAATCTCATCTACTCTATGGAAAAACCTTGCAATGCTTTCATCAACTTGCATTCTAAGGGCTCATGTTGAATTCTATATGTTTGAAGTTTAGAAATTTTTACCTTAATGTCACATTCATAGCTTTGGACAAGCTTATCCCATATTTCCTTTGTAGTGTTCAATTGCATGACTTTCAGAAACTCAGATTCTGCCAAACTTCCCAATATAACATTTACAACCTTTGGATTGATCTCATACTATTTAGTTGATGCATCATCTATGGGAATGGAGATTGGGTATTGATATCCACCTTCAACAATTTCCTATACATCATCTCCTAGTGCTTGCAAATATGCTCTCATTATGATTTTCCAAAATACAAAGTTAGTTCCATTGAAAAATGGTGGCCTGATAGAAGATACTCCATCTTGACTTCTCATATTGATAGATCACCCTTTAAGCAATCAAGCTTATATGAGGAACCTGCTGTGATACAAATTGATAGGAAAATTTCTAAGAGGGGGGTGAATCACTACTTTTAACCCACTTTAACTTTTCAGTTCATATTCTGAATTATGTATGCTAATTTTCTTTATGCAACGAGCATATGTACAGAACTTTAGTGAATGAAAACAATGTATATCCAAATTATTTAATTTATCATAACTTCCATTAGTGAGTTAGCTTAACCATTACATTATTAATTCATTAACCATTCAATATGCAGTAAATAATAGATAAATCATAGCACATAAGAAACCCACATAGAACATCATGGTTTTAGGTGGAAAGCCAATGCGGGAGAAAACCACCATTGTCTATGTCCATGTATTATTATTTTATTATCAAGAAAACCTTCATTACATTTTGTATTGGAATAGACTCTTACTAGCATGGAGGCTATAACATCCACTTGTTCTCCAACCCCCACTAGAAGGGAGCTACAAACCCCTAGCATTCTTTACCAGCTCATACTAGAAGGGGGTATAAACCCCCTGAACAATTTTCCAATTACCACTAGAAGGAAGCTCTGACTCCTTCACTAAGGCTCCAACCCTTAGCACCCTTCATGGACCACATTTCATAATATTTTATAATAGATCCACCTGAATCAATACATCAAAACCTGTAGCCTAAATTTCATTAAATTTTAAAACTGAACCCACTCCCAACATTATGCTCAATACCAAGTAACAACTCTGAAACTAAATCAATTCATCGAATCACTGAAAAACTAAGATACCATATTGAATCATAGAATTTTGAATCAATATTGAATAATCATCACCAAATCATATCAATGCGCAACCGTTCATCATTACATCAAGCCATACACTATTATTTATCATAGAAACCAAGTGTTGTCACTACAAACCATGATCACGTTTACTTCAGAATGTATACGCTATTGTTCTGAAGCATATCCGCATAAATATGTGCTTCTTATGTATAGCACATGCGCACAGATCTCAGATTACAGAACAATGAATCTTTTGGCGAATATAATCATTATAACACTGGATAAACCACTGAATCAAGTACTCAACCAATCACAGACTATTCAACCATACCCAAATATCATAACTAATCAATATAAAAATCAATCCAAGCAACATTTTGAGATACAAATCGATACATCATTGACAAACAACAACAAATAAATGAACATCATCAATTATCATACATCAATTCAAACAATATTAGCTATATTCTACTTCCATCAGACGAATATGTGCATATACACTACCACCATACATAACACCTAAGTACAGATATCAACATACTGAGTAAAAAAATATTAGAATATATTCACGACTTAGCAGAAACAGATTCACCTACGTGACTATGTTGAAGAAAACATGCATACAAATTTGGAATTACTGAAGCATACTTAGCTACAAACACAACACATATTGTGCGTAGCTTATTGTAAAATGACAAATCACATTCAGATCACATCATCACTATAAACATAGATCTTGCATTGTTACTACATAAAAATTTGGAATGAGAAAATCAAATAATCATATATTTCAACATGTCTTCAGATCTTTGAGATTTGATTATTCTCCTTCCTCCCTGGTGCACACCTGGTTTAGATCAGATCACATATGAATAACCCATTACTTGCACACTCAAGACCTTGATCTCGATCGCTTTATATATGTTTTTCCTTAGTCAATACCTTAGGTAAATCCCTTGGTAATGTCATTAGTATTCATTGAATGGGTCAAATAAAAATTTTCAAAACCATCACTATGGGTCAATGCCATGGTAATGACCCCTCGTATTAAGATTTCTATGGTTCAGATTTTTTATGTGACTTTTACTCGCAAGACTTGTGCATGTACGTGATCCTTCTTCATAGGAACCAAATATACTTTCTTAAACTTCACTAAATTTTCATTCATTTGTCATTTCTCTATCCACATCATATGTAACATCTATATCAATCTGTATTAGTTCCACAATCATCAATGTTGACATCAAGTACATCTTTATCAAGAAGGTTTCCATCAAGGACAACAAATTATAAATAATACCAACAAATTCCCCTAGGCAATGGCTCCTAAAGCCACATCCCAATCTTGAAGAATCACAAAAAACTTGAAAACAAAAAAACAAAATAGTATTTTTCCCAGAATTTGCATGGGCATGCTAATTTCCAGAACAATGGCATTTTTGTCACCCTAATTTTGAAAGGCTTTATCTTGAGTTCTACTTGGCCAAATGAGGCTCGATATATCTTGTTAGAAAGATAATATCATGGAGAATGATCAAGGAATAAAAACTCAACCAAATATCTACATTTAGTATTCCTAAAAATGAGCATAAGTTGAGGCTCTAAATTTGCAACCAAAATTAGTTTCCTAGGTTTTTTTTAAGCATTTCCATTTTCCAAAAAATCACGTTGCTGCAAATTGGTTTGAAGGAAGCCCTATTAAGAAATAGAAGAATTAAAAGGGATGAACGAGAATCATTGATTTCTTGTATTTTAATTATTTAATTAGATTTTAGGTTGAGAGTTTATTTTCCCAATTTTCGCATTATGTTTCCCATTGCAAAATCATTTCATTTTATTCCTGAAGATTGGACGATTTCTTTCACCTTGTCTTGAGGATGAACCACATTAGTTGGTTTGAAATGTCACACAATCCTAATGATGTGATTATTCCAGAAGACATTTATCCACAATATGGATCACAAAAGCCTCAAATCTAACAAAATAAATTCATTTTATTTGAATTTTGATGGGCCTTTATAGGAGATATTTTGGATAGGATGAATATGAGTTTTGGAGCAGTGTCATTGCACCAACAAAGTAGAAAAATAGGAATTTCAACTCCAAATTAGATGGACCTAAACCACTCCCAAAAACTCTCCATTTTGGATATTTTTTGTAAACTATTAATATCAGTTATGAGAGTGAGGAAAGGTTTCCTCTTCTGTGCATCTTAGAGACTCTAGGAACTTCTCTAAAGATATTTTAAGTTGTTGATAATGAGGAAAACTCAGATATGGGGATATTGGGGGGTTTTATTTTCCAAATTCAATCTTTGTTAGAGGGCAGATCTTACACTTTTGTAATTCTTCTTCTTGCTAACATAACTGATTATTTTGGAAGGATTGTTAGAGATCCATGGAGAAAATTGATCAGGTTTTATTCATTGTATTTACAAGTACTTTTATTTTCTAATACAATATTCATTCATTCAATGATAAATTTATACCAATTATTTCATTTTGTGCACTTTTACCAACTATGGGAATGGTTGTCTTGTAGATCAACTATTTAATCTATTAGTTTCATGAAATTTTCATTTATTTTCACTTTTCTCATGTGTTTAAATCAGATTTGAGAGTAACTAGTTGCTTAGAAATGTATCATTTAAAATATATTTAATTACCATTGGAATTGAGTGAACTATTTTCCAATTTTGAAGGTTAATTATTCATTGTTTTAAATCTCAAAACATAGCATTTCGTGCACACACTATACCATTGAACTTTTTTAGTAGTTTGATATTCATCACAAAAGGGGCATGTTAAACCTCTAATAATTTAATTACCTTTCTCTCAGTTGGGGTTAGATCTACATCTTCCTAATTGAGATATATTTATTTTTTGTCACTTGAATATTATAGTAGATGTGCATTTAGAATTAATCATTGCAAATTAGAAGTCCCCTTACACAAGAGGAAAACTATAGTGTAGCTTGTCTAAGCCCTAAATTTAGCTTGATTATTAATTAAAAATACCACAGGTCAATAGGGGGAGAGAGGGGGTAACTAGGCCCAATAGAAACAGTCAAATCCATAATTTAAATGGATAATGGCTTAGTTGGGGCTTTAATTGGGTGTTCTCCCTTACATGTTCATGAGGTAATTTTTGCCATCAACAGAAGGACATGGGATTCCACAAGGAATGAAAAGTTATCCTGCTCAATTCATGAGGTTACCCTAATATGGGCACCTATGAATAGCCCATTTGTTTTATAAAATGCATATTGGGAAGAATGTCACAAAAACTTTATGGTGGATCATAGATGGTAAGAGGGATAAAGAAAAATTCCAAAAGAAACCTAATGACATTGTGGAATCCAATCATTCAATGAAGAGTGGGATATGATTAAATAATGATGGAGATCAAAACAACCATCACTAGTTATTAACAAAGAATCAAAGTGGTGATCCAAAAGAAGTTATTCAAATAATTAAATTTCGCATAGAATTTTTATCAAACACAAATAATAAGTTAACAGTGAAAGGTGAATTTAGTGGTGTAAAAACACATGATTGGCATACCTTCATTAAAGTAATTATTTTGGTATATATATCTTTATATTGGTATATATACATCTTTATGTCTTTTTTTGTCTACTTTGGATTAAACAAATAACAATTCATTTTTATTTTTATAGTATGTTCTACCTCTATCTCTCCCAAACGACTTCAACAACAATGTAAAACAAGTTGTATAAATATTGGCAAATACATGAGCTAAATAGCCATTTTATATCGAGTGTTGTTTCAATTAGTTGTTGATCAACTTAATGAAATTATGTGTTTTAATTGTAATGTAATATATTACATTTTGTTGAAACATGTACTTATTTGCATGCATCATCTATAGATTTGTTGCCATTAAAATAAATACATAAAGACGATATAAAACATTGGAAGATACAAATTCCTCACCTAATGTGTGAAATGCAGAAGTATCTACGTATAATATTTTTCAATAAAAAAGAACACTATCTTATACGCCAGGTTTATGATATTGAGTTATGTGGACGTGTACGCACAAGGTCAATGATGATGGTGGAGAGGCACTTGAAATTATTGAAGGATTTGGTTATACAAAGAGCATGTCCTAAGGGTTCTATGGTGGTGGGATATATGGCATATCAATCCATGGTGTACAATAATTAGTATCTTCCTATATTAACAAAAAAAATATGCATGTGGATTGCATTTGGGATGTGAACTCGATCAAAAACATGAAGGGGAGCACCTGTTGGGGAAATGTATAATGACAAAGGTCAAATGTAATTAAATGTTTAATGTGGAGATTTATAAGACACACACACACACACATATAACTTTTTTTGTGTATGTCATACTTATTTACTTTTTATTATTTCATCAATTATTAACATTGGCCATTATAACTAATATTTAATGGTGAATTATGATTTTATGAAAAGGTTGGTCAAGAGTGGGATGTAGTTCATTTATACATTGCAAATAATATTGATTGGAAAAAGCCATGGAATAAAAGATGTGAACAATCTCATGGTACATTATCATGGAAAGGGGTGTCTGCAATGGTGAAATAAGCTCAGTTTGCCTGAGATGCCTATCTTATGCACAAAGAAATTGATATAGAAAATGGTTTTACAAATAGATAGACAAGAATGCATTTTCATCAGCGTGAAATGTTTTATAAACATATTACTAATGTGAATGAAGTTTTGTTCTCTTTAGATATTTTGCAAGTTATATACATGAATATGTTTATTGGTTGACAATGCCCTTTTTATGTGTTTGGAATATTGCAGTTGAAACACCACAATGTTATGTGGTACAGAGATCATAAGTTTCACACCAAAAAACTAGAAGAAAAGAGGAAAATGTTTTATTGTGGTATAATTGTAGTGTTCTAGGTCACTAATGTTTCCTCTAGAAGTGACACACATCCACAAGTATTTGAAAATCGATACTATGGGTATTTGAATGATATATTTTAGTGTCAGTTTGATTCCTTCAAAATGGTTGTATTCAATGTGAAATGGTATAGGCTACAAATGAATGAACATTATCCTAAAAGAACTATTAGTCAACATGCTAATGAATTTACCATGGTTAATATAAGGTTGTTTCAACCAAGATTACAACTAATGGATTTACCATGGTTAATATAAGGTCATTTCAACCAATATTACAGCGTTATGTTATTCTAAGACAATGTCAATAAGTCTTTTACATTGAGGTTATAGGTAGAGAGGGTTCATCATATGTTGTGAGAGTATAATCATGTAGCAGAATAAGATGAAAATGTTGAAGAGGATGATGGTGTAGAGGAGTAGTTAGTTCATGACCATGTGTCAAATGAAAAAGATGTCAAAGAAGTTCAAGGAGATGTTCGAAACAATCTTGTCGATGAAAATGATGTTGATGATGTATTAGTCATATGAATAACTTGAAGAAACTGAACCAAATGTAGGAGATGATGTTTGTTGTAACGATATAGATGATGATATGATTATTGGAAATGATGGAATTGATGATTATGTTGAAAATGCTAATCATTTCAATGCCATTTTTGAACCAAATGATATAAATGTTGATATGATGCATGAAGAAGAAGATTAATGATATCAAAATGTTGTACTGTATGAGGTATGGATTTATAAGTTTTTAGTTGTAGATTTTTTCTCTTTAATTTAACATAAATATTTTTTCTTAGTAATTTATATATATGATTGATTCTTACCATGTTTCATTCAAATATAATATAACAGGTAAATTGGGTGTTCGGAATACTAAGAGTTATGTGAGGCAAGGGGGGGTCCATATCATCTTCCATGATCTTAGCATGGTTCAACATGTTTAGTAGAGAATATTATATAATTAGTTAAACGAAGAGAAGATCATTATTGGAGGATAATTTTATGCTCCTATCAATTAAACCCACACATAGTGACATGTGAATGGGGCCAACGTTGAAATTTTTGTAGTTTTTACTCATATGCATTCAAATTTGACATGGATAAGGTAGATGTGTGAATTGATGGTATGGGTCCTAAGGTCTTGACTAGGGTTCAAGAGTTGAAACTATGGTCTTACTTATAAAGTGAAGCTTATACAAATCATAGGTTAGGAGTGAGGCATTGAAATGCCACATAGGTGTTATGACATAAAAATATATCTATTTATTATATTAATATAATATGTAAATAGGTGCAAGATCTTATACAAAACGTTGGATGGGTCTCACGACCTTGATTAAAATCGATAAATTCATTACTCCATTATCAATCTTCTACAAATTGTTGGCAATTGTGGCTTGAGAGAAAAATAGATGTTACTTCAGGGAACAACAATTGTGACTTCAGGGAAAAAAAAATTCTACTTGAGGGAACAAAAATTGTGACTTAAGGGAACAATAGTTGTTACTTCAGGGAATAACAATTGTGACTTTGAGGGTACAACAATTGTTACTTGAGGAAACAATAGTTTTTACTTGAGGAAACAAAAAATGTACTTGAGGAAAAAGAAATGTTAGTTTATGGTAACAAAAATTATATCTTAAAGTAATTGTAAATAAAAAAGGTGGAAAACCAAACAAAAAATTAAAGAATGATGTGAAATTAAAGGATCATAGAAAATAACAAGTCCCAAGAGGCACAAATGTATAAAAGAGAATTTGGAGGTTGCATCAGTTGAGACTTGAGGGAACAACAATTTTTACTTGAGGGAACAACAATTGTTACTTTAGGGAACAACATAGACAACCCCAAACATAAAACATGCCATCCAAATTGGTGACAACCCAAGAACAACTTTCACCTCTTCAACCTCTTCACCTATGCATAGTCACTAGTTATGGATTGTTTTTCACTCGTAGTCTAATTCATATTCAATTGTTTCTCTATCAAGAAATGTGAAAGACAAGAGTGATGATATCTATACCAAATCTCTCAATTCTTCTAAAAGTTTCCATAACAAAAAAAATCCATCTAAAAGCAAAAATGACAAGATTGAAATAAAACATAGTTGGGACTTCAGGATCACTATAATGGACTATTTCAACTACCAAGAGATTCAACATTTCAAAAGTCATGGGGAAAAACCAATGAGAGTTTAATAAATTTGATTTGCGACATCTTCCAATTTCAGAAAGGTAAAGAAATTTCAGTTGAAATTATTTATCATGATTTATTTAAAATAAGGGTAAAAACACATTGTGAATTGGGCAAAACTATAGAGGCCTTAACTAAATTGATTAGTAGACATATATTATATTCTTGACTTAGATTTAGGAGCTTCTCTTTCCTCAATGAAAACACTTTCTTTAAAGCATCCCATTTGTGAAATGTTGCAACAAAGACATGGATAATTGGAGTGAGAGGACTATCAGCAAACAAGTTATTCTAATAAAATATTGTCCCACATAAGAAGAGAAATAATGTTACAACCATTGCCATAGCAGGAATGCCAAATCCCAAACCCCATCTAACATTGACCTAAATATACATCACTATAGTGACTCCTATAACAGTACCAATGCATATACCAAAGTACCACCAGTTCAAGAATGAGCTCTTGTGATTCTTCTCTTCTAAGTCCTCCTTTTCAAACTGATCTGCACCAAATGCTTGTATACAAGGTTTTTTTCCTCCTTGCCCCAATGCAACAAAGTAGATTGAGAAGAATAAAACCCTAATATGGAATACTAAAGCTTTAGAACAATATTCTTAGCCATTTTGGGATGGAACAGGTTTGAAACTCCTTAAAGATGTTGATAAAGTGATCAACATTATCCTTATAACAATATGTTTCATGCAATGCTGATTATTTGGGGTTTGTACACTAGGTCAAAGCAAAAAAATTACAACTATTTTGGAATAAGTTGAGTGTTCAATTCACCCAAATACATAGGAAACATGATGTTATCCATCAAAGTTTGAATGAATTCATTGATTAAGAAATTAGACAGATGAATTATTTCTATATGTGTCTTTATGTATAGAACCACATATGTTTCTTTATGAATTTTTTGTTCTTCTAGTGTGTATGCGTGAATCTTAATGTGTTCTTATGATTCTTTTTATAGTAGATAGATTGGGTATTAAGGAATGGAGAGTGATGTCCAAGGGGGAGGGGCTATAAGAGGTTCTGCCTTCATGTGGTTTCCTCTGTTTAGTAGAGAATAATTTACGATTTGAATAGTCTTAGAGAAAAATTCCCTCGTTCCAATAGGTGAACAACCAAGTCAATGTTTACTTCGTTTCTACTCCATTAAATCAAGGAATGTTTTCTCCAAGATTAGAATACTCCAACAAATTATTATTGAAACCAAGAGGAGCTCACTCAAGTATTCATGCACCTCAGTTTTGTCTAATTTTTATTTCTTCATAAAAATGTTTCTTAATTTAATTTATTATTCTTCTTGTTCTTTATCTACCTTTAACACATTTTATATGCATTGCAGATATTCCTATTCCATAAATTTTCCATCCCAAAATGTAACATGTCTAGAAATAAAGTGGATGAATTACTCCTCTTGAGTGGACATTCCATGTCAGGTGTGCACCTTACCTTTTTCATTTCATTTCTAATCGTCCTTCTTTGGTAGTTTTTAGTTACTTATCAGTTATTACAGTGCTTGGAATCCGAAGAGAAGGAGATCTGAAGTTTTCTTTCCAATCATTTGTGCATTCCAATATTTCATTGTCATAAAACTATTCATGATTGTCTTGGTATTGAAATTTAAATGTTTGGAAGATATTCATAAACCTTGTTTACTACTTCTCATTGACATCGGCACTAGTGGGTAGACTTTTGAATGTTCTGATAAGTATGGAAGTTAGTGAACCTATTTTTTTCAACATATTGTGATTTTTATGAGTATGCTACTGATGATGGTTCTTTATTGCAAACATTCTTTTATTTTTTCATTTTCTATAACCTAACACCCACTAGGGGATTTGAAAATTTATATATCATGAATAATTTCTTGTATATCCATCTATTTCACTCTGTGATATGAATACATTTTAGGTGTATAAGTGTTATTAAAAAGAATCAAAACCAAAAAGGTTTTCTATAAGACTTCAAACTACTAATTCCTAAAATATACAGGTCTTCTATCAGACTCGAAAGGCCTTTGGCTATGTGATACTCTTCCATGTCATCCTTTTGCTATGAAACCCTATATTGGCCTTGAAATCCCACTGACATGAAAGATACAAACAAAAAATTGAAAAGAAACTAATAAAAACCATCAATTAGAGAGGAAAGACACAAAATACTTATCTTTTGCAAATAATCAGCCCCTTCTTAATTCATGGACTACATGCATCCACTTTGTTAAATTCATCCCGCAGTATTGTAAGAATCCTCATTCACATCATCATGCATGGGTTAAGGTTTCTATTTATTTATAGAAGAAGCAAACAATCCTAGTGTACAAACCCTAGATCTTTCTAATTCAACCCTTTTCTAGAGTTCACATATCAATATACTCAAATAATCATGAAGTTTTCTTTTAGATTCCTCTAAACTCACTATGGTTCTAAATTAGCAGGAACCGAAATGACAATACCATAGATTCAATAATAAATGAATATATGTACTTTACAACATCATAAGAAGTCAATCTCAGTATCCAAGGGACTACCAATACCTTTAGTAATCAAATATATGAAATACTTATCCTTTAAAGAAAATTCATCTCCCTCTTAAACTTGAGCAACATGATCATTTTTCACCATCTATCATTCCCAAGTGGTAGGGCTTCTTTCAACAACAATGAAGGTTTCCTTAATCATACTTTGAAAGGGTTTCATAATGTTCTTCAATCATCCAATGGAATGAGGTTCTTAGAACTTTCTCAATAATCTTGATATTGTCTTGATCATGATCGAATCCAACACACCCTCTTCATCAAACTTTTTGGGGAGCCAACCCGCTTCATGCATATCAATGTAAGTTATCATATATTCCTATGATGCATCAAAAACTTTTTTCCTATTTACCGTAGCCAATTCTCAAGTAAAAAGAGTTAATCACAACAATCAAACAATATCTAGAATAATCAATTAGTTGAACATAACAATATTGATCAACTCTTTGATGTAATCATTTTACATCCAAACCCTAAGTAGGAATTACAATCCCAATTGATGTGAAATCAAAAAAGATAAAATAGAAAAGAAACTAACCAAAATGATCAATAAAGGAGGAAGGAGATAAAATACTTATCTCTCGAAGATAATCAACCCCTTCTTGATCCATGGACTCCATATGTTCACTTTGTGTGCCTCATCTTACAACCTTGAAAGACACCCCCATTCAAAACATCATGCATAGATTGGGGTTCTTGTTAGCGAAATCAATCAATCCTAGGGTACAAACCCTAGATCCTTTTAGGTGAACCCTTAGATAGATAACATATTTAAATAATTAAGACATTGTCTTTCATCTTTCTATCAACACACAGGGGTTCTAGATTATTAATCAACAAGAGCTCGTAATATTTACATGAAATTATTATTGTTTCTTAGGTGAGACGCTACACAACTTTTCATAGAATGACTTGTAGAATTATATTACAGAACTTCTCATAGACTAGTGTTGAGAATGGATGTTAGAGAAAGTAATACTTGTCAGAATATCATAAGGACTTCATGTTTCCATCACAGAGAATAGGTCTTATGCAATTCACATTACTTCACAAGATATGACCTTTGTCCTTCACAATATATCTCGGCATCACAGTAGTCTATACTAGCCTTTATACATAATTCACATCCCCAGGCATGGGTTATACATATCTTGGATCATACAGAATATGTCTTAGACTTGTGAAATACAAAACTCGATTTATACATGATATCACATACTTTTTTTCTCTTACAATTTCGTGCACATTATAAACGTCTAGAGCATGACAAACATCGAAATAACCATAGAGATAAGATTTAAAACTTCATCCTTCAAGAGATTTTTAGGAAAGAGACAATAGGCTTCATATTTCGACTTATATGATCCAAGGAAAATTTTAAGAACCACCCTAGATTTATATGTATAATAAATGGGCGAATCCCCATGATACATGGGAAAAACGGGAGGTGATTTTATCACTAATATAATATGTATATATATATAGCTTTTTGGCGAATCTCTCACCAGATTATATTATCTTGTAAATTCATGGTGAATCTTTCACTGAATTATAAAATCTTGTAAGATCTTGGAAAATCTTTCACTGAATAATAAAACATTGCGAAGTCTTGGCGAATGTTTTGTTAAAGTATGAAACCATATATGATAATAATAAAGCATATTCATTAAACTGTAATATAATAACATACATGTTTGGAAAAAAAACATAATTTTCACTTCCTACAAACAATGTTGCAAGTTTTAGTGGCCATGTTTTTCATGTAGGAGAGATTAATGTTTTCTCTACCACTTTTGTCAAGCTACACCTTTGCCAAGCTATCAAATTTCTTTCTTATTCCATAGACTCCAACTGCGAGATAAAAAAAAACACATCAAGTTTGTTTACCCCAACACGCCAACAAGTACCAAGCCCCAGCTATATAATATAATGAAGTAGTAGGTATCCCAAAGGCCTAAAGGGGATCTAATGGAAAGAAGTGGCCGTTGTCAAAAGCCTTCCAATCAATATATAAATATATAAATGTAGATTTATTATTATTTTAATTTGAAATCTTTAATTAAATAATAAAATTTAATTACATCTCTCCCAATCTAAATTTCTTATTAGCGTAATTCACTACCTTCATACCATTTTTAACAGCGTTGTAACATGTGGATTAATTTCCTTTTTGGTGCACAATCTTCACCTTTTAGGACAATATGGTGCAGTGACCCAATCCCTACAGATCATTATGACAAACTAAGAATAGCAGAGAAGATGAAAGGTTGTACAAACCAACATATTTTTCAAAAAACTAATCCAAGATCAGCACCTTAACTTTTTCATGAAGATATCATATTGAGATTGTTTGAAAAATGGTGGGAAATCTAGGTAGCGACTATCTCTCTTCTCTTAGGGTGATGCAAAAAGAGTTAAGATTTCATTGTTTTGAATTTTTTTTTGTTCAATCAGAAAAACCAATATTGATGGAGATATCGGTATTTTTTACTAAATTTTGTGAAGTGACTAAATGTATATTTAACCATTCACCTTAAGATTTTTTTACAATATAATTTCCTAAGTATATTTAATATCTTCATTATCATAAAAACCAACCTATATCCATCTTAACTCCACATCTACCACACTTAGAGGGATGAAATCTATTTATCCCTCCCAGCACTTGGTAGACCCGGAATTAAGATGGATCTAAGCCGATATAATTTCCCCTTTAAATAGTCTATGCTCACATGAATACCATGGTATTACCATGGGTCAATACCATGGGTTATCATAAACCTGGAGCTTAAAAACTACTATTAGTAATTTATAAAAATTAATAAAATTAATAATTGATTTTTATTTTTTATTTTTTTTATTTTAACCAAGTCAAAATGTTTAAGTGACATTAAATTACAAGATCCATTTTTACTCTTGATCTACCAAGCCCAGAGAGGGATCAAATATTTTTTCACTCTATGTTAATTTTCATATCACGATACTTGATCCATAGTAAAGATGGATCTATGCTAGTTTAATTCCCCCCTTTAAATAGGTTGCATTCCATGTGAATACCATGGGTCAATACCATGTGCCATATTTATTTTTATTAATACTAATATTAGGGTTAATAATGTTTTTTTGCATGGTATTAATAATAATTTGGCCCATAGGCTTCACCTAATATAACACATTTTTTGAGTGTTCGTAAATCTAAGGTGGCTTATCAAGTAAATATAAAAAATGTTTTATTTATTTACCATACCTCTCGTTTATTTATATTTTTATTAATTTACCATACCTTTTTTATAAATATGGTATTTGGCCCATAGGATTCAATTAAATAAAACCTCGTTTTTTAGCCTTCTTAAATAGAAAAAGGGTTATGGACTAAATATAGAAAGAGATTTTATTTATTTACCATACCTCCACTTTATTTATATTTTTAGTTATCTGCATGCTTGTGTGTTCATAAATATAAGGTGACATATGGAGTAAATATAAAAAAATATTTTATTTAGATATCAATTCAATGCACAATGCATGAACACATTTCGTTTACTCTCTATGTTGCATACAATCATGTCCTTTATTTACTACCCTTATTGTCATAAATAAGGGAAATGTATTTTATATTTTCTTTTGAATATGCAAGGGTAAAGCTTATTCCAGCTAATCAACTAGATATGATGAGGGAATTGTGGCTAGTTATTTCATCATTTATCACCTTTTCTTAGTCATAAAAAATTCATCACCATGAAAAATTGTAAAACTTTTTTTTATCATTTGTTGTTTGTTGCTCCATTATTTTTTGACATATTCTAATCCATTGTAGTGTTGTTACATGATTTTTGACAAGTATCGAGCATTTTTTTACTACAATGGTTGGCAATTTGTGTTGTAATGCAAATCTTGGTGGAAAGAAGTATTAGTGTTCATGAGAGATATTTTTATTTTCTTTAAGGTGATTTGGAATTCCCTTGAAGGTTGCATGAGAAGTTTATAATTACATTTCTTTTTAAATTTTCTATTTATAATTCGGAATAAAGTTTTAAAAATTGCGGTCTTTATCCAAGAATGTTGAGGTTAACAGGTATGTCGTTGTAGTCATTTAATGTTTCCAACTCATTCATTTCCAAGATGTCTAAAATTGTAATGAATCTTTACAATGTTTAGGTGACAGTAATATTTAAATTTTTATGGTATTATTTGATAAGCAATCTTGTTACATGTTTTGAAGTTATCTTGTGAGAAAAATGAGAAACCTAATCTATTGCATAAGGATGCAATAAAGCCTTATGGTCCTATGGATGGAATGCAAAGAAGAATTAATAATCAGTAGGCTAGTCCTTTGAAGACAAAGAGACCTTGTCAACCAGTTATTTTTTTATTTTTTTAAATTGTGCACTTTGTCAGTATTGTGACACCGATATAACCCTTGCAACTTATTTTTTAAATGGTTGAGTCTATCAGTCTTGCAGTGGGCTTCCCCATGAGCCAAACGTCACAACTACAACATCTGCATGACAACATATTTTGTAAAATTAGCGGGTTTTAAAATGGTTTCGCATGACCACAATGTCACAACTATGGAATATTCATTGCAACATACGTTGTACAATTAGTGGCATCATCGATCTTTAGATGACATTTTCCATGGATTTAACATCAAAACTATGATGTACTTTTTAAAATCCATTATATCATGGGTTATGCGACGAGATTTCACATCACCAAAATTTCCTAACTATAGCAAGATCATTTTAACATGATTTTTAAAATGGGTGGGGTCGTTAGTCTAGAGACAGGAGTTTCGCTAAACAAAATGTTAAAACTACAACATGCTCATTATAGAATTAGTAGGGTCATTGTTCTTGCAACAACCATTCACATGCCTAAAGGTCACAACTATTTCAGTTTATGTCATTATTTTGACATGTGTTTCAATGGCCCAATCAGGTTGCCTTCAAATGAATTGTGATGATAATTATCGTCCACATGTCGAACCCATGAATTGTGACAATGATTTCCATAAAACTTTCGATGATAATAAATATGTTGAAAATACAACTGTAAAATGTTCGACGTTTCATAAAATCTCATTTTTGTCATTACAAATATGAATTATCGTCACAAGAAAGAAAAAGAGCCATTGAAAATTGGCCCAATATTTACTAGTGTACATCCTTTTGAAATTTATGCACTCCAATTTTTGAGATGATTTCAACCTTTGGTTAAGACAACTTAATTCCATAACTTGAAACATGATGTCCCAAAACAATTTCTTGGTTAATAGTCATAAAGTATTTCTCATTACTTAATGAAAGATTAGCTTCTTGAAACATAACCAAAAAAATTTTCATTTTTCTAAATCTTATTCAAATGTATTCCCATAAATACTAAAATCATCCATATATGCTTCTACACAATCACAGATCAAGTTAAAAAAAATACCCAATATTGGACTTTGAAATGTAGAAAGTACATTTCACAATCCAAAAGGAAGTACTCTGTAAGCATATGTACACCATGTACATGTAAAACTCATCTTATCTTGATCATCAGGTGCATTATAAATATGATTATATATAATAAAACCATCAAGAAGAGAAAAGCATTTCTTTCCTGCTAATATATCTAAAACTTTATCAATGAAGGATAATGATAAATGATATTTCAATGTTTCCTTGTTCAATTCTCTATAATTTATGAAAACTCACCACCTTCCATTTTTCTTTCTCACAATAGGAAATGGTGAGACCCATTAGCTATCACAAACTAGATGAATAAATTTTACATTGAGTAATTTTTGTAATTATTCTTTAACAATCTCCCTCATATTAGGATTCACCTTTCTTTGATGATGTCTTACAAGTTTGACAATCTCTTATTATATATATATATATATATATATATATATATATATATATATATATATATATATATATATATATATATATATATATATAATTCATGAAAGTATTTGCATTGATTCTTTTCATGTATGTATATTCCCATGCAAATGTAGAGGAATGTTTTTGAAACATCTTAAGCATATTGTTCTTTTAGAAATTCCTCTAGGTTATTATGGATGTTTAATGTTTTCCCTAGGTGAATTTGTATAAGAGTATTGACAAAATTTTCCATTGAATTTAATGATAGCTTGAATTGTCATGATGAAAAGTCTTCAATACTACAATTTTTTAAAAACAATTTATCTAACGTATGAACATAATACTTTTGTTGACAATATTGAGAAAAATCATGATTATTTATAGGATTCATTAATTGATTTTCCCCATGATTTTGTGAGATAGTAAAATTGGTTGAATATTTTCAGAATCTTCATAATGAGAATCTTCAATCCATTCTTCACTCTCTATTTTGGTTATTTATCTTATTTCATTGCCATCTATTTGTTTAGGATTTTCCTCTTTTTTAAGAGTTTCGTTTTTTTAAAACTCTCCTAGATATAATATGGATATCATTAAAATCTAGAGTAGTTAAAATATAAGTTTGGAAATTTTGGACTTCAACACTCCAAGTGGGATTCTGTTGTGGCCAGCAACAACCCCCCTTCTTATTTGGTGTTATTACTAATACTAAATAAGTGGGGACCCTTAGTCAAAATAAAAAAAAAATCAATCAGTGCTTGTATTTCCTTTTTCAATAAAACTTATTGTTAAAAAACTTAAGAAAATACCCTCGAAAAATCTGAAAAAAAAAGCTTAATTTTAATGATAAAATAGAATTATTCCTTAGGAAATATCGCATCGCAAAAGGATAACAGGATACCTCCTTGCAAGCCAAATTCTAAGACTGCGAGATCATGATACGGGACTACGAACATATATCGCATCGCATGCATCAAAGACCGCTTACATTGAAAAACTTTAAACTACCGATATGTGATGGCAAATATCGCAAATCGCATTTCGCAGAAAACAGATTAACGAAAATTGTCATATGCCACGCTCCTGCGATATTGCGATTATGCGATAGTGTGATATTGCGATATTCTGATTTTGCGATTAAGCGGCAATGCGATAATGCGATAATGCGATATTATGAATTTATGGTATAGCAAGAAAGCAATGTCGTGATTCTGCGATGTTGTGATCTGCAATAAATTGCGAAGCAAATTACAAAATCGCTTCATCGCAGATCTTTTAGGCTCGTTGTTCAAAAACGTATTTCCCATAAACCAAGACCTGGTTATGCGCTTTAATGATAATTAATGAGTTAGTTACCGATCATTAATGAAATAGGGTTTTGTGCTTATCAAGAAGTCATTTCACGTAAGGTGGTATATTTTATACGTCTTCAACATTTAAGACCTTCCCGTCACCTTTCTTATCATTATTCTCACTTCACTTGTAAATTGCAGGAACAAAGAAAAAAGAACGATACAAAGCAGTACACAGGATACCATGGGAAAGAAAGGAAAAGCCCTGAGCTCTGAAGAGAAGGAAATGGCACCCTTGTATATAGACACCGCCTGTAATAGAGACATTGGTATTGCCACCTGGGAAGGCATGTATAATCTACTTGAGGAAAATATTCCTAGAGTAATGGAGGTCGAGGCTACTGCAGGCTCACATAGTTCTTCTAAGGCGTCCATCACAGAACTGGCTTGTTCGTTCTTACACAGGATAACGGCGAGGTCCAAAATTCTTCCATACACAGAGGTACTAGACAGTGCTCACATCACAAACAGACAATTTAAAACTCAGGGTCAAGAGCTTACGGAATCATTATTTTCATAAAAATCGGAGCTTTATATCCCCCAAAAGAAAATGCGCAAAGGGTGAAAAACACACCAAGGAAGCCCAGATCAAGAAACAGAGGCAGTAATCACACATCGCTGGGAAAAACTTCTTGAAAAGGAAAGCTTCTAAGTGCTCAGTCACCTGTAAGCCCAGAAATTTGTAAAAAATAACACTGGAGGTAAAAGAAGTAAAACTTAAATTCGAAAACCAGTGGATGACTCTCAAGTGTATCATCAATTCTGCCGAAAATATGGCGCTAGATCTTGTCGATTTTGTTTTCGCAGCACAGCTAAAATCGGAAATCAGTCAGCCGACTCTTCTCAAACATATGTTGAACGCGTGCGACTTCAAGGAGCAGATACAGAAATAGTTAGTAATTTTAATTTTAGATTCAGTTTTAGTTTTAATTTTGTTTTATTTTTGCCCAAAGTGAGGACGGTCATTTAAACCGCATCCTACATTTTTGTAATGAGTTATTTTTAGATTTAGTTAGTAGTATTTAAACCCTTCTCATGCATTTAGAGAAGGGTCCTGAATTTTGTCAAAAACTTATCCCCAGAACATGCACTCTTGTACCCTCTGTGGAGGTTTTGATGAATGAATGGAACATGATTTATCGATATCTGTATTTAATATCTGCTACTGATGTTGCACTTTTGTACACCTAGTGGATGTTGGATTATGAATAGATAAATCATTATCGCTTGAAGCTCATGAGTAGGACTAGTTATAAATGGTACTTCTATCTCTTAACTATTTCTGCCTTTGTGTTAAAAGTGATATTCAAGTTCAGTTGTTTATATATTGATGTGTGAATGCTTGAGTTATCATTTGGCACTTTTGTATGGTGATAACTATTTATTTATGCTTAATGTAGGAATAGCTTATTATGCGACATGTCTTTCACAACTGTTTCATCTAACTTTTTATACGAAGTAGTTTATCTGTATTGAATTCTTCTCTCATTACAGTTGAATGATATTTATTACCAATTGTTATCTGAAATTATTTTAGATCGCATAATAGAAGGATTACACCCCAGGTTAGTGTAGAATTAGATATTTCTTCTTATTAGAATACCATTTACATGTTATTAGATTAGAGTTAGAATTAAAGCATCTCAATTAGGAACTTTTAGAAAGGAAATATGAATTCTTCACACAAACACACACATAAATTGGGAAACTGGTCCCATATCCCTAGTCGGACCCACTATACCAAACGGAAAAGGAGCTGCTAACCAAGGTCTGGACCGGGTGGGTATCCCCCTTGCTGTAGACCTGATTTTCGGGGCTTCAACATATTTGGCGCTAGAAGGAGGGCCTCAAACTGTGAATGGCAAGCAAGTCTAAATCTATATACCATTCTAAGAGTAAATCACCCTCACCGTCTCCCTCAACTTCTCCATCACATTTAGAATCTCTAAATCCAAAGCCAGAAGTCATTGGAGCAACAACCACTACTACAAACCCTAACATTTCAGAAAAATCTACTATTGAACCTCTTGAAGTTGAATATTTGATTCTCAAACTTCAGCGATTTTCTATATCTCCTCAAAAATATGATAAATCTCAAGGCAGCGTGACTTCACAGTATAACCCTGCTCATCATCTTACCAGATTAAAGAGCGAAAAGTTTGGTGTTCATCCAACCGAGTTACCCCTACCTACAAGGAAGATAGCAAGGAAATCTCCTAAAGGGTCCGATAGTGAGATTCTTTCATCATCATCATCCATCTCAACCTCTCCACCACGAAGTCAACCATCCACCCCTCCACTTCAGATCATTGTCCATCAGTCCACCGATACTCCTACATCTCCTTCTCAATCATCTGGAATTGCAACATCCTCATCTTCTCAACTACAGGGATCATCTTCTGCACTTTCCTCTGTTAGTAGTTCAGCAATGGCCCAATCTCCCTGGAATAACCCAAGGGCAGTCTTAATGCCTACGCCCTTGAGTCAGTTACCAAGCCATCGTGAAAAATGGCTGCCTAAGTTTAATCATGAGGCAAGCATGCTAGCAGAAGAACATATAAATAACTTTATGTTATCCATAAATCTTAATGGAGTTACCAATGAAGACGCTGTTTTTCGAATTTTTCCTTATACTCTCCAAGGAATAGTCGAATCATGGTATTTCTCATTACCGTCTGGATCTATTACTAGTTGGGAGATTTTCCAAGAACAATTCTTGACTAAGTTTGGTGATGATAGGTATACGACAACATTGATCAACGACCTGTCTCACCTTAGGGCCGAGTCAAAAGAACCTATCAAAGATTTCAATTTATGTTTCAATAAAATCTTAAATAAAATTCTTGCTGCTTCCCAGCCTAGTGAAGAAGTGCGAAGTGAATGGCACATTACTGC
This sequence comes from Pinus tabuliformis, assembly GCA_031772625.1. Taxonomy (NCBI): domain Eukaryota; kingdom Viridiplantae; phylum Streptophyta; class Pinopsida; order Pinales; family Pinaceae; genus Pinus; species Pinus tabuliformis. The sequence continues at coordinate 709,104,813 of CM062814.1, read as the reverse complement.
TTTACCATCAAACATACCAATCTTTATTGATAGGGCTAACAAAACAGCTTTAGTTGAAAATATGAAAGAAACGATAGCAGTAGAGAAATGTATTATGGCCTTAGAAAAGAAAAACACAATAGAAGAACGAAAATCCAAGAAGGTTTCTTTCAAGGAAGATCCCAAAATAAAACAATCAAAAGATCCATTCGATTTAGAAGGATTGCAAAAAGTTTTGAAGACCATGTCTAACAAGATGGTCGACATTAAGAAACAAGTGGCAGAAACATCTTCTAAAAAGCCATACAGACCTTTTAAAAGAAACCCTTTGACTAATTCCAAACCCCCTAATGCTATTACAAGTGCTGAATCCGAAGAAGAAGAAGAGGAAATCGTTACTGAGGAACATACTGATGAAGAAGAAGTTGTAGAGTTACAAGGTATGTGGGATTTCATCCTCCCAGATGAAGAGGATCAAGAGGCATCCCCAGTTAGTACTAATAGAAAAAATCAACTTAATCCTCCTCAACCTACCCCTAAGCCAAAAAGCGCAAGCTCGATGACTAAGGATAAAGTCGCAGCCAAGAAAACGACACCTAAAGTGACTCAAACCAGCCCAGTCCAAACAGACCCATAAAATCCATCTAAAACGTTGATCATTTCAGATGAAATGGAGTATAATATCATAGAAGGCATGAAAAAGCCTAGGGCCGATATCATTCTTTACGAATTGAGCAAGATAAAACACCAACAAAAGGTACTTTTGAAAGAATTACATGCTGTACCAGTTGCACCTTTTCCCACCGCTGTAATCTCTCAAGATTCCCATGGCATGGGAAGACCTCCAACTAATGCGATGAATAAAGTTGATCGAAACGATATCGCCTTAATTGGAGGAAGATCGAGATCTCATACTCACCCATTTCTTCTTACTTATGAAATTTTCAATAGAAATTTGCATAATTACTTAGTGGATTCTGGAGCTTCATTGAATATTTTACCAAAGTCAATATGTGCAAAATTGAACGTTCAACCGCAAAAATTAGCTGTACGCATAGTTCAATTAGATCAATTGCAAGTCGAAGTGATTGGAGAATTAAATCAGGTCACCATAAGGTTGTCATCCAACCCAAAGGTATGTCAAGTTATCGACATTTTAGTTGCTGATATTCCGGATTTTTATGGCTTAATTCCTAGTAGAGATTGGTAAAAAAAACATCATGGATACTTTGCCACTAACTGGTCGCACATGTGGCTCCCTTACAATGGTAAACCAAATCAGATAAAAGTTGAGCGGGAAAGACATCAGAAATACATAGTAACGGAACTGGAGGGAGAAAATGAACTAATAGCATATAGTTGTAACATCATTGGCAACTACTTAGTATATTCTTTCCTTGGAAATTTTAATGCTCATAATTCACCTTACTTAGAACATTCTTTTTTACCTCAAGTAGAAAATTTCTCTCAAACAGATAGTTCTAAATGTATTAATTTTATAGATAGTCCTGTAAATAAATCTTTATTTTGGAAATTATTTTTGGACGGTTCTAAGTCTAACGAAGGAGCAGGAGCAGGATGCGTGTTAATAAGTCTAGAGGGAGATAAAAATATGCTAACTTGCAAACTCGAATTTGATTGCACCAAAAACACCGCAGAATATGAGGCTTTAGTCCAAGGATTATACAAAGCAATCGGATTAGACGTCAAATACCTTCAAGGTTTCGGAGATTTTGAAATTGTAATCAGACAGGTACGTAATATTATACATTGTTTATCGGGTCATTTAAAACATTACCAATCTTTAGTTCAAGATCTAACTGAACACTTTATAGCATTTAATATTTCATCAATTCTTAGACTCCAGAATGCTAGTGCAGACCTCTTAGCCAATGTAGCTTCCAAACTCATTCCTTCAGAAGATTTTACCCCTGATCGATTTTCAATTGAATTAATTTTTAGACCATCTATTCCTGATAACATTACTAATTGGAGGATTTTCAATGACGATCATGATATCGTGAGTTTCCTCACATCTGAGGGATCCTATACCAATCAAATAATTGACAAAGTCCAACATGACCAAAAATTGCAACAAGATAGCATTAACAATGCCATACCTAAGTCAGTATTCAAGTTAGAAGATCTTTATGATTTGAAAGATTGGTTTAAAATATCTACCAATTCAAAACTTCAAATTTCAACATTGAATTATGAATAAGTAAATCTAGGAACTGATACCAAACCACAGAATATCAATCTAGGCCTTGGTCTAGCTCCTGAAGAAAAATTAGTGTATATTCGTCTCTTGAGACAATACAAAAGTGTCTTTGCTTGGAATTACGATGAACTCAAAATGTACGACACATCCATCAGCCAACATACTATTCCAATGATAGACAATGAAAAACCTATCCAACAAAAGTTGAGAAAGATCCATCCCAATCCAGAAAATCAGATCAAATCTGAACTCAATAAGTTATTGAAAGCCAAAATAATTTTTCCCGTTCAACATTCCAAATGGGTTTCCAATATGGTACCTATTAGAAAGAAAAACGGAGACATTAGAATCTGCATTGACTTTCGAAATCTTAACAAAGCCTGCCAAAAGGACAATTTTCCTTTGCCTCCCATGGAACAAATACTGCAGGCAGTCGCGGGCTCAGAATTGATGTCCTTCTTGGATTTATTCTCAGGATACAATCAAGTGTTGGTACATCCCGATGATTAATTAAAAACCACATTCATAACTAAATGGGGCACATACACATATCAAAAGATGCCATTTGGTCTGATTAATGTTGGTGCCACATTTCAGAGAGCTATGGACATCACATTCAAAGGGTTAGTTAATAAATCAACGGTAATCTATTTGGATGATATAACTGTATATTCCAAGAAATGAAACAATCATCTTAGAGATTTAAAACAAATCTTCCAACGTTGTCAAAGGTATGGAATTTCACTCAACCCGAAAAAATCCTTTTTCACATTAAGTGAAGGAAAACTTCTTGGATTCATAGTGTCAAAATCTGGAATTCACATTGATCCTGACAGAATCAAGGAGATTTTTGCAGTTCCTCTACCTCACAACAAGAAAGCCATGCAATCTTTTCTTGGCCAGATTAATTTTGTAAAGAGATTTGTTCCAGATTTTTCAAGAATTGTGTATCCTTTACAAGCAATGATTAAAAAGAACTCAAACTTTAAATGGGGCCAAGATGAACATGAGGCATTCAATCTAATCAAACAAGCAATCATTAATGCTCCATCTTTAGAAACTCCAATTTTTTCCGATCCTTTTATTTTATATACATTTGCCTCTGATAGGTCATATGCTACGATACTCACTCAAGTAAATCATGAAAGGGCAGAAGCCCCAATTGCTTTTTTATGTTCCAATTTACAAGGCATTGAGTTGAATTATTCAGATGTGGAGAAACAAGCTTATGCTGTTTTCAAAGCAATTAAGTATTTCAGAACTTTTCTACTTAAAACACATACAAAAATCATAGTACCATTTCCAGCGGTAAGAAATCTTCTAGTAAAGAAGGATGTGGGTGAGAAAAGAGCCAATTGGGTTACTGCCTTACAGGAATATGATGTAGAAATCAAACAAGCAAGTATTGTAAAAGGTCAAGGCTTTTGCAAAATACTGGCTGGAGTATCGCTGATGTCCGAAATTCCATCTACAGATATACAAATGTATGAGGTAAGCCTAAACGATGTTGATTCATTATACGTTGATATCATTTATTATCTAAAGAGTGGATACGCTCCTTCAAACCTCAATCATACCAAGAAAAGAGCTCTAAGGTTGAAGGCCAAACAATATCAGCTCGTAAATGATGTTCTTTTTAGAATAAATTATGATTTTGTTCTCCGTAGATGTCTTGAGAAATATGAAGCTATAAAAGTCTTGCAGGAACTCCATGATGGGCCAGCAGGCGAGCACTATGTTGGAGATGCTACTGCTCATAAAATCTTATGCGCAGGCTATTACTAGCCCACATTATTCAAAGACTCACATAACTACGTGAGGAAATGTCAAGTCTGTCAAACCGCTACTGGGAGACAAAAGAAACCATCCTTGCCACTGCAACCAGTTAACATTGAGCAGCCTTTCGATCAGTGGGGATCGGACCTAATAGGTGAGATCGTTCCTCATTCTTCTAAACATCATAACTATATCCTTACAGTAACAGATTACTTTACTAAGTGGGTAGAAGCAGTTCCACTCAAGACGCCTAATGCTGAAAATATCATCGAGTTCATAGATCAGTTCATAATCACCAGGTTTGGGTTTCCTTTTGCTTTAATGTTTGATAATGCATCATATTTTTCTAGTAATGCGATGACTGAATTTGCACTCAAAAGGGGTTTCAAGCTTAAATACTCTGCTAATTATTACACACAGGGGAACGGATTAGCTGAATCTACAAATAAGAACTTAATCAGGATTATTAAGCGAACCATTGACCAAAATCATAAAAATTGGCACAAATCTTTAATATATGCTTTATGGGCAGACCGGATAACTCACAAAGCCTCCATCGGCACTTCCCCCTTCAATTTAGTTTATGGGAAAGAAGTGGTTCTTCCAACTCATTTGGCAATTCCCTCTTTAGCCTTAGTTCAATATATTGATGAAGCACCAACTTCTTCCTTACAACTAAGGCAGCTGGAAATAATTAAGTTAGAAGAACGACGAGAACAGGCCAAGATAACTCATGCTCATCATCAAGCCTTAGTAAAAGCCTCTTTTGATTTCAACATGATATCCAGAAAAGATTTTTAGATGGGAGATCTAGTTTTAAAATGGGACAAGGCTCATGAGGAAAAAGGGAAACATACAAAATTTTAAAGAATGTGGCTTGGCCCTTTTCAAATCGTAGAAGTGATAGGTCCTCCTACTTTTATGTTACAGGATTTAACAGGAAAAAGAGATTCTTTACCTGTTAATGGACAGATCCTCAAAAAATATTTTCCATAAGAGATCATTCTTCTATTTTGTAGAGTAGTTGTTTTAGTTTTATAATAAAACCGGTTGTAAATGGTTACATTAGGAATTCACGAAAAAGACACAAATTCTCTTTTAGATTTTTCTTTTTCACTTGTATAAATAGAATTATTTTTAGAAAATTGATCATTATTATTGAAAGATACAGTTAAAGAATCTAGGCCTAGAAATGATACTAGTTTCAACTGTATAAACTTTGACAAAACCAAAAAACGACTTTTAGTAAGAAATTGTTTTGTATCAGTCCAATGAAAGGTATCAAAGCTCTTTCCAAAAACTCTATTATTGTCATCCAGAGCCATCTTAAGGAAACAATGATTTCCTCCCCACTTATGAAACTTCAACGTTCAGGAAATGATCCAATGATACACTTTAACTTAAAGAGTAAGAGGTCTCATCATGAGCCGGCTTATCATGATCATAGATATTATAGCTTGCTGACTTTGCCAATACTGCATACCACAACAGGGCAATGACTCAAGATTGTTGCAATCAAAAGACAAGGGGTCTCATCACGAGCTAGCTCGTTCAGCTAAGCTATAAATCAGTGAATGACTGTGTAATAAATTGGCTACCAAACCAAGACATTTTTCTTTAAGGGTAAAAAAAGAAAATGAAAGGAATAAGTGTGGATATGGATTTCTCTTTGAAAATTGCAAATTTCTCTAAGTAGGATACAGGATCATTGTTGGGTAACAGGTAACCCTGTCGAGGCTATAAATGCTTGCTGGCAGCAAAGGCTCTACCTACGACAAATAAGCATATTCAAAACTGATTTACAGAGAAGGCTTTGTTTTTATCTGTATAAACCAAGTAATGACTAATGTACATACAAGGAATAGCTTGAGGGAGTAAATAATCAATGTTGAAAATAGAAGAAACAAAATATCATTGATAGGTAAAAGCATAATGTACTTTGTCTTTCTATAATAAAGTTTAATTTTTTGGAAAATTTTCTGTTTTGGAAGTTTAGAAAATTCAAAAGAAAAGCAGAGATAACTAGTTCTTCCAAGTGAATCGCAAATTGTTGTGGCCAGCAACAACCCCCCTTCTTATTTGGTGTTATTACTAATACTAAATAAGTGGGGACCCTTAGGCCAAATTAAAAAAAATCAATTAGTTCTTGTATTTCCTTTTTCAGTAAAACTTACCGTTAAAAAACTTGAGAAAATACCCTTGAAAAATCTAAAAAAAAAAATCTTAAGTTTTATGATAAAATAGAATTATTCCTTAGGAAATATCGCATCGCAAAAGGATAACAGGATACCTCATTGCAAGCCGAATTCTAAAACTGCAAGATCGCAATATGAGACTACGAACATATATCGCATCGCATGCATCAAAGGATGCTTACATTGAAAAACTTTAAACTACCGATATGCGACGGCGCATATCGCAAATCACATTTCGCAGAAAACAGATTAATGAAAATTGTCATATGCCATGCTCCTACGATATTTCCATTATGCGATAATGCGATATTACGATATTCCGATTTTGCGATTGAGCGGTAATGCGATAATGCGATAATGCGATATTATGAGTTTGTGATATAGCAAGCAAGCAATGTGGTGATTCTGCGATGTTGCGATTTGCGATATTGCGAAGCAAATCGCAAAATCGCTTCATCGTAGATCTTTCGGGCTCCTTGTTCAAAAAATTATTTTGCATAAACCAAGACCTGGTTATGCGCTTTAATGCTAATTAACGAGTTAGTTGCCGATCATTAATGAAATAGGATTTTGTGCTTATCAAGAAGTCATTTCACGTAAGGTGGTATATTTTATACGTCTTCAACATTTAATACTTTCCCGTCAACTTTCTTATCATTATTCTCACTTCACTTGTAAATTGCAGGAACGAAGAACAAAGAATGATACAAAGCAGTACATAGGATACCATGGGAAAGAAAGGCAAAGCCCCGAGCTCTGAAGAGAAGGAAATGGCGCCGTTGTATATAGACACTGCCTGTAATAGAGACGCTGGTATTGCTACCTGGGAAGGCATGTATAATATACTTGAGGAAGAGAATCCCAAAGTAATGGAGGTCGAGGCTACTACAGGCTCACATAGTTCTTCTGAGGCGTCCATCACAGAATTGGCTTGTTCATTCTTACATAGGATAGCAGCGAGGCCCAAAATTCTTCCATACACGGAGGTACCAGACAGTGCTCACATCAAAAACAGACAATTTATAACTTAGGGTCAAGAGCTTACAGAATCATTATTTTCACAGAAATTTGAGCTTTATATCCGCTAAAAGAAAAAGCGCAAAGGGTGAAAAACGCACCAAGGAAGCTCGGATCAAGAAACAGAGGCAGTTTCCGATGCGCTAGTGCCTAGCGCTAATCGTACATCGCTGGGAAAACTTCTTGAAAAGGAAAAATTTTGAGTCCTCAGTCACCTGTAAGCCCAGAAATTTGTAAAAAAGAACACTAGAGGTAAAAGAAGTAAAACTTAAATCCGAAAAATAGTGGATGACTCTCAAGTGTATCATCAATTCTGCCGAAAATATGGCGCCAGCTCTTGCCGATTTTATTTTCGTAGCACAACTAAAATCAGAAATCAGTCACCTGACTCTTCTCAAACAAATGTTGAACTCGTGCAACTTCAATGAGAAGATATAGAAATAGTTAGTAATTTTAATTTGAGATTCAATTTTAGTTTTAATTTTGTTTTATTTTTGCCCAAAGTGAGGACGGTCATTTAAACCGCATCCTACATTTTTGGAATAAGTTATTTTTAGATTTAGTTAGTAGTATTCAAACCCTTCTCATGCATTTAGAGAAGGGTCCTGAAATTTGTCAAAAACTTATCCCCAGAACATGCCCTCTTGTACCCTCTGAGAAGGTTTTGATGAATGAATGGAACGGGATTTATCGATATCTGTATTTAATATGTGCTACTGTTGTTGCACTTCTGTACTCTTAGTGGATGTTGGATTACAAATAGATAAATCATTATCGCTTAAAGCTCATGAGTAGGAATAGTTATAAATGGTACTTTTGTCTCTTCACTATTTCTGCCTTTTTGTTAAAAGTGATATTCAAGTTCAGTTATTTATATATTGATGTGTGAATGCTTGAGTTATTATTTGGCACTTTTGTACGGTGATAGCTATTTATTTATGCTTAGTGTACGAATAGCTTATTATGCGATATGTCTTTCACAACTGTTTCGTCTAACTTTTTATACGAAGTAGTTTATCTGTATTGAATTCTTCTCTCATAAAAGTTGAATGATCTTTATTACCAATTGTTATCTGAAATTATTTTAGATCGCATAAGAGAAGGATTACACCCCGGTTAGTGTAGAATTAGATATTTCTACTTATTAGAATACCATTTGCATGTTATTAGATTAGAATTAGAATTAAAGCATCTCAATTAGGAACTTTTATAAGGGAAATATCAATTCTTCACACACACACACACATAAATTGTGAACCTGGTCCCATATCCCCAATCATACGCACTATACCAAACGGAAAAGGAGCTGCTAACCAAGGACCGGACTGGGTGGGTATCCCCCTTGTTGTAGACCCAATTTTCGGGGCTTCAACAACGTCATAGGTACTTCATTATTGGGGTTTGGAAGAAATTGTGTAAGTAGTTGGTTTGGTATTTGAGGAAATGAAGTAGATGGTAATGGAAGGGGTTGATTCGCGGTCAAGTGAGGATGGAACTAAGATTGTGGAGGATGTGGAGGTCGTGGTGTAAAATAATATTGAGGGTGATATTAAGTATATTGTGGGAAAGATTTATGGTATTTTGGTTTTCTACCATAAGGACCTTGTGATCCTTGCGACCAAGATGGATTTTGAGATTGGAGTGGCCAAGTTTTCCAAGGTAGTGGTGTATTTCAACTCTTATGAGTGTGTGCATAATATTTAAATTGTGGATTGCGATCCTACACTATTCCTGGTTGACGATGCTTCCAAGCTCTTCTAAGAGCAACATAGAAAATTTCTTTTGTTGTTTGACTTGTTCTAGCTTCTTCTGGATAAAAATACTTTAATCTTGGTATTGAAGGCTAATATTTTGTTGCATGTGATTCTACAAAAATCACACAAATTTTAATATTGTTAAGAGGACATTCTCTTAATGTATGCCTCCTTCTATAACTAGGACAAAATATAGATAGGGCAACATTCTTAACATTTTCATTGTTTTGCATTCTTAGCATATCAATTTATTCACTAATATTAACAAGAATATTAGTTTTAAAATTATCAAGAAAAATACTGAGTTCATCTTGACTTACCAATCCTGATGCACATTTACATACTCTTGTCATGGTGAGATCTTTAGTATTTCTACCATATTTTGTTTTTCCTCTTGATATATGTTTGGATACTTAGAAATCTATTAAAATAATAGTTGAGACACAACTCCTTTACCCATAAGGTTAATAATATCAATCCATTCATCCCTTATAGCTCTAAGTAAGAGATCTTTTAATGTACTAAGTCCTAAATTATGCAGGTTTTCTCTCTAACCATTACATGAAAATCTATCTAGTAAATGCTCAAGGATCTCATATTCTTTTAGAGTCATTTTAAAACTTTCTCTCTAAGATCATGATGTATACAATAATTATTATATTTTTCTAAAAATAATATTTTCATATCATCCCATGACCTTATACAATTATTCGATAAACCCATAAACCATTTGAGAGCCCCATCATTCAATGTGTCTAGAAACAATTTCAACTTTTGAGCATGAAGAAAATAACCATATGGTCTACATAATACTTTAGATTCAAAGAGAAAAGTTTGTGGATCCTCTTCCTACCTACCATGGAAGTTAGGAAAAATATATGGAGATATTATTTTCATGGTAACATGAGCATCAATATCTTGGATAGGAAATCCAAATGGATCTTCATCTTGATTGTCCTCTCCATTGTTTCATCTTCTACCTATTCCACCTCTATCAACTCCACCATCTCTACGAGGATTCCTTCTTCCTCCTTTTCCATGTCCAGGTTATGGGATTTATTATCCCCTTCCCTCTATCAATGTGTTTCCAACATGATATACTTCTCCTTCACCTTCTATCATTGTTGATTCTTCTGAGCTTATGTAAGATTCCTCAACTAGATTGTCGTATTTTGGCTTTTCTATCAATAGTTCTTCTTCTTCTTAAGGGAAATTTTCTTCTCTTTCCTCTTCCTATTCACCAGTTACTTCTAATTCTTGTCCAATGAGTTGTTCACCAGTTGAAGAAAGGAAGATGACTACCCCAGGTGAAGATGTAGGTTCTTGAAATACTTCTTCTATATATAAACTTAGTTCTTCTTTGGGTAATATTTATGATCTTCGTACCTTAAGAAGTCTTATTATACCTTCAAAATATGGAATTCATGGTATGTATGGTGATGTGGCTCTTACTATACCATGTGGCCTTGTGTGGGTCATTGGTGATGATGGAATTGAAGTAAATGCACTAAAAAATCTACACCTAGACCCTCTTTCTCTATACATGCATTCTAAAATTAACTCTAATTTTATGCATCTAAAAATGAATGAAAATAATAATGGAATGTAATGCAAAAGCTCTCTCTATGAAGAACGCCACAATTATGATTTGTAGGTTCTTACCTCTTGGGTTACCACTCCTCCTAATCAAAGTTAAGTGAAAGAAAAGGAAATTCTAAATTGCAAGTAAATTCCTATGTATACTTCCATGGCAATGACGCCAAAAATATAGGGTAATTTAATTATGATTTAAATTACTTCATTAAAATTTCAATTGAGGTTTGTACACTTGTACAATATATGCTAGGAAATTTACCTTCAATTCAAAAAGGAAATATAGTCTAATAAAAGGAATTGAAAAATTTAAACTACAATTAAATTTTACTCATGAAATGATATCCAAAAAGAGCATACACACTTTCTTATGAAAAACATTAAAAGTAGAAACCAAATTTATTCTATGAATGCAATAATATTTAATCTAAGGAAAGAAATATATCTTGAGCTAACTTATTCTAAACTAGAAAGTGATTAAATTTTAATTTATGGAAAATAAAAAAGAAATTTCTAATCTATGAAAAGTAAATGCAATTGTATACAATGAAAAGAAATCAAAATCTATGCTATGAAAGAAAATTAAATTATGTGCTTTGAAGAAACTCAAATATATTCTATAAAAGTGTTTCAAATATATTCTACACTATATTCCATGAAAGTGTTTAAAATCTATTCTATGAAATTTTTTGAACCCTATTCTAATGAATATAGAGACATATTTACTCTTTGAAAGTGGGAAACATATATTCTATGAAAGATCAATTTAAAAATATATTCTAGGAAAGCATTTAAACTTTGTTCTAAGGAATCATTTCGAACTTTATTCTATAGAAATAAGGACAAAGTTACTCTAGATTTTATTATAAGAAATACAAGTTTAAATGGAAATTTATCTATGAGATCAAAGAAAATGAGATTCACTTCTCTGTGTGTACAAAATTCATAGTTCATTCATTTCTGCATAATATCTATAAATATGAGACTAAAGAAAGTATGGAAGTAAACTAATAATGAAAAATTGATTAGAAAATGTTTTTGTTGTTTTCAATAGTTTATGAAAGAGCTTTTATCGACAAAATAAAAAGAGATAAATAAGTAAAGGACAATGCAAAAATGAAAAGTGAAAAATAGAGCATTAAATGAAATATTGAAAAAAATATTGTTAAAATCTAATGTAAAGAAAACAATATATAGTCATACTGAATAGAAGACCTTCCTGACGTGCATGAGAGATGGAAAACTTAGAGAAAATGTTGATAAAAAATGAAATATTTTCATGAAGGCGCAACCGTAATAAAGAATTGTATTAATGAAGTAGTGCTTATATAGTCAAAATAACTTCACTTAAAATTCAATCCTCAATCAATCATTTTATAGTGTGTCAAAATAACAACCCTAAGAAACTAAATTCAAGATGCTAAAACTATGAATTGACATTGTTGGGAGTTTTAATTAGTGATTAAATATCTTACTATTAATTGTCAACCAGGACTAGTAAGCATGAGTTGTACTACATTTTTGGTTCATGATTAAATTTAGAGTAATTTATTTTCCTTAGATCGTTAAGTAAAGAATGATGGAAAAGAAATAATAGTAATTAAGCACTCACCTCATTTGTAGAAAATTTAAGAAAGCTTAAAGAATTCTACTTAATTCAATCCACTCTGCTTCTATTCTAATTCTCTGAAATCAAAGGATAAACTTATTGAAACTGAAAGTTAAATGAAATAAATTATAACTACAAATATTAAATCAGAATTCAAACTTATAACTATTAAAAGAAATCAAACGCCTATTTTACTTGTAATAAATCATGATAAAGATACTAGTCCATAATTCTAAAATCAAATCCTTTTTTGCTCCCTTCAATTCATTCTGATCAAACTACTTTTATTCGAAAATAAAACACCTTCTAAACTTGGCTTTGAATAAATACAAAAACTAATGCTACATGAATGGAATCTTGATAGAAGCATCTAAGTCTGGTGCTTATCAAATCATGAGCTACTGCATTAAAATGAAAACATGCTCTATGACTATATTCAATAACTCAAACCAATGTAAAAGATCGAATCACACTGAAAACATAAGTCACTCAGTTCAATGTTTGAAATCAGACAATATTTTACATTAAAGAAAATGGAAATCAATATTTAATTGACTATACGAGAATGAATCTGAATTATCCTATGATAATTTAACTACTTCCAATCAACCCTCTGTAAAGAAATGCTTTATAGTAAATCACACTATGAAAACCGAATCGAAATTTTTGAAAAAAATCCAACAACTCAATGGTGGAAATAGAAAATGTAATTCTTATTGTGACTAATTTACATTGATTTGAAAACAAAATTCAAATGCATACCATAAATCGAACTCCCGTTCTACACAGAGAAATACACATGATTTATCATTTATCATAAACCTATTTAAAGAGATGAACACATCAATTCAAACACGCAGAGATCACATTCAGTGATTCCAAAATGAATTTAATTAACTTATCACATGTATTCCAATGAAAATATAAATGAATGTGCTTTCAAATGATCAAACATAGCATGGTTTAGTATCAAAATACAACTCAATGTTTATGAACAATAGAGAATAACTCTATGTCAGGGAACTACGCACATAGAATTCCTAATCAAGGTGTCTAGCAATGAATGCAAGGTTATCACACTTAAGATCACTCCAAAATTAATGAAATTCCTCACGCATTTGTATAAGAAACTTCAACGAATTTAAACTAGAACTAGATAAGAACAATTGTAATGGATTAACACGCAATGATATTCCTACATACTAACAATGAAGCCTATTCCTAGATGATGGTGGACCCTGCCACACCTGGGTAAGCTTAGACTACTTGCAGGAAAGAAAAGCTTAAAACATTTAAATAAAAAACTCACAGTAAACCAATACTCGAAATGATTCAAGCTCAATGCATAGCCATAACAGAGTCTTTGATTATGAATAATAATGTCTGAACAATACTTGATAACTCAATAGTTTGCAATAAAAACCTTCTTAACAACTAACTCATTATAATATTGGCCTTTATAGGCATTGATTCATGTTCAGAACAATAATAAACCATACATGGAAAATTCAATGAATTGACTAAATTAGACTTTAAGATCTGATCACTGGAATGACCTTGCTCTCCTTGGCACAACATATTCTAACAAATCCCAATATTGGCATGGACTTGTTTCAATGAGGATGTAGAATATCTTCATTGTGGAAAACAATGAACTCAGGCTCGATCAGATTATCCAGCTGTGGTGTCCAAGCCTCTAGAAGAACAAAGTCTACTAAGCCTCCATGGTGTTGAGTATAGATCCTGGATTGAGTTGTTGAGTACAAAAATAATGAAACAAGGTTGTTGACAAGCACTCCCTCCATCTATAGCCGACCTGTCCATGCTGTTGCAAATCTTCACACTTAACCCATAGTGATTAGTTAGCTCATTAGGAATATAACTAAAGCTTTCTCAAACCTAACCAAAAATAGCAAAATGACACTAATGAAATTCTCTTACCTCATGTCGGGGTCTTGGCAAGTTTAGGATAGTGATGGTGATGGAAAGGTAGGTGAAGGAGTACTTTCTTGAAAAAATGGGAAAAAAAGGAGGTGGTAAATGGCAAAATTAGGGACAAAACAAGGCAACAAAATCCCCCCATGTCGATTTGGATGCATGTCCTCATGCATCTTCTATAGTCCACCAAAAATAAGAGTGTGAAAAATAATAGGAACCTTGGTCAAGGACTAGTAGTCTTGACCAAAAATTCTATCCCGTGTTTAACCGGAGTAGAACGTTTGAAAGGCCACTCCTTGTGCACTTAACATTTTAGTGGGCCTAAACCATGATGCCTTCCAATGCAATAACTGTCTACTCTTCCTTTCTAGGTTATCATTATGGGCATACAGTCTTACATTAGAGTACCTAACCTGGTGATTGTCCTCTTTTACATAATGGATCCATACCATGTATTTGTTAGCTTATTCTCAGAGTTTAACAATCTTATTTTGCAGCTTGACAAGTTGAATCTTCAGGTTCTCTTCTTCATCAAAATTTGGAGTCTTTGTAGGTGCTTTTTATTGCTGAGATGGCCTCCAGGTGCTTTACCAATGCCTCCCTTTAGTGAAGAAACATGTTGGTTTGCCTTAGTATCACTCATGCTTAATGATGGCCAAACAGGGGATAGTGTTTCAAAGTCATGCGCAATATCCATATGGATTTTTGCTTTAGACATGGGCATACGTACTTTTTCAAAAGACAACTCTAACTTCTTTGCATTAGAATCAGGGGATGAGGAAAAATCGATGTGTCTGGAACTTGCAACTTTAGCTATGGATTTTTTGGTTTGATTCATATTGTGGGTTCTACGGTGGTCTTGAGCAGAGGTCTCCACTGTAGAAATCTAGGGTTTATGGCTAGGGAAAATATACCTTCTTCATTTTTTTTCTTTGGTTTCGTGCATTCAGGATCTTTGAAAAGCTTCAACTAGGGTTCCACCACTTTTCCCTCCTCCATAGAACTCAGCTTAGGTTGGTCTATCACGACCCTATTTCTTTTACCTTTTTGTTTCATGCCTACTTGTTTTTTCACAGAAATGACATCTTCTCCAACTTTAGAAGAATGACCTTCTTCCTGGGGGGTTTCATGGGTAGGAACAGTAGAATCGGTAGGAGAGGCAGAGGTTGCTTGGGAGTTTGGCATAGGAGTTGTATATTTCTATCTCAACGATCTTCCCACTAATCGTTGTCACCCTTTCACCTAAGTCTCTTCCCTAGGTAAGTTCTCCACTAAGAAATCTTCCCATGACTTCTTCTACCTTTGAAGCTTAGCAAATATTAAAATATTGATAAGGATGTGATGATACAACATTTGTTTCGGGCTTCCTTTTTGGCCATCTTATGTAAGCTCAAATTCAAGAAATGTGAGATGTTTATCTGGTTTTTCTAATTGAAATAAGTCAATAAGCGAATGTGGTAAATAAAAACAATTGCATACCTTCCTTCACAGGTAAGGAAGCATTGCATCATCATGATCAGCGACTACCACTATTCTTCTATGAAGCTCCGTAATACACCCTTCGCCCAACTGAGTGATCAGTAAGATGACTTCAAAAAAATAGTGCAATTCGAGATATTCAACCGCCTAGCTTTGAAGAATGGTTTTCCCTCAACGAGCAACCTTATAGCTCTGCTCCACGATTCTGCAGTAACTCCGAAACCCAAATCCCCAACCTTAACATGTTACCCATCGAAACTTTGAACAAATGATAGACCGTCCTTATCATTATAACCTTGCATTTTTTTTAGAAATGCGGTCCATCCTCTCTCCTCCGCAATTCCTTTGCACTGTTGGTATTCAGGACTGTGCACAAACTAGCCAAATGTGGGCTCATGATGATCATCTCCCATGTCGATACCCAATTCAATTACAATTGCACCCTTATAGGATTAACAAGAAATCTTGCCTCTTTATTGCTCAATAACTCTAAAGTCTCGGTTTAATCCATTCCCAATACTTCAAATCTTGGCCAAATGATAGCATAGAAGCAATCATTACGATTAAAGGAAGCATGAGACTTGAGGTGCAATGATAAAAATGACCCATATGCAACTGATGTGGAATGATAATGTTAAGGCTGAATGAGAGTTGGCATAAACAATCATGATTACTCAGAGATATCATGAGGTGGCAGTGAGGAGAGGATGGAGGGTATAATTATGCAGGGTGGAAGGAATATAGGAAATATAGGATTAGGGGATGGAAGAGTTATAGGAGTATAGGATGGAATTATGAGCATAATTTAAGATAAGGGATAGTTAGAGGTGCATTTACTTATAGCATACATTTTAACTATTAATGAACAAATTCAAGAAATTTTAAGTACATACTTGAGCCACTTATAATGATATACGATAAAGATTTAGTGGAGATCAACCAGCTTTGAAGTAATGATAAGGTACTAAATAGAAAAATAATGCTGATAGGGATGGTGTTGAAGCTACAAATGTGCTCTATGACTGTTGTTCTGGAAATAAAATTTTAATGACAGAACTGTTAATTTTTACAAGGTTAAGTACAGAAGTGGAGTACAGAACCTATAAATCTTTCTTTGCATAGTTCCATATAGATTACTAAGTTGTGGAGATGACCTTCCTTAGCTGACAGTAGAAACGAACACTGGTTGTGAAGCAATCCTCATACAAAAGAAACATAATACCAATCATGCTCCCAAAAATGTTGTTCCTAGGATACATTTGTAATAGAGGACTCGCAATTTTTACCCAGTATAGTATAGAAACTGCTACACACAGAGTGTAGAATACAAGATTTAAAAATTCCTTTATTCAGTGTCATGTAATGTGCTATTTATTACTTTTCAGAAGATAAGAAAAACCTGTTTATTACTCCATGGATTTTTAACCAGGCCTGGGATGATGATCGCCTGAGGAATTTCTTATGTAGAGAGCTTGAAATGACCAGGAAGAAAACTCTAGGGGGGTTTCTTTTTCATAAGTATTCTCCTGAGCCTAGAAAAGAATAATTATATGCCCAACAGATCCCTAACTAGTGCTACTCTATTATTTTAACGAGCCTAAAGTAGCCATTGCTTGAGGTTGTCATATTTAGAGAGTCTGAACCACCCAAAGAAGACTCCAAGGGGTTTCTTTTCCATAAATATTTCCTTAAATCCAAAAAAGAATAAATATGTACTTAAGGAATCCCTAGGCTACCACTGTCCCATGTCATTTTATGAGCCTGGATCAATTACTGCTTGGGAGTTTAAATTTTTTGGAGTTTGAAAACATCCAACGTGGACTCCAAAAGGCTCGTTTTCCATATTAATCTATCAAGTCTGGTTAAAGGAATAACCTACCCAAGACAAATTTCTCCTTTATTCTACATGAGTTGTGGGGAGAAACACCTAAAGGTATATAAAAAGGACAACCCACTGAGTATTCTCTCTCTCTCTCTCTCTGTATATATATATGTGTGTGTGTGTGTGTGTGTGTGTGTGTGTGTGTGTGTGTGTGTGTGTGTATACATAAATAAAAGAAATTAACTAGATGAACCAACAAGAGACTGGTCATTTTCATGAACCAACTCCATCTCTAGATCTCTTCTTACCTCCTGCAAAAATTCTTGTCGGGAGAGAGGTTGGTGATAAATCTTGAGACGGTGGCCATTTACTACAAAGGAGGTATGACTTCCATAAATGGTTTGAATGCAAACTAAACCGTTGTTGAAAACCTCATCCACCTCATAGGGACCTAACCAATGAGTGGAGAATTTTCCTTTAAAGTGTTTGAACTTATTATCATAAAGCAAGGCCTAATCTCCCGGACAAAAAATATTCTTCTTAATAAACTTATCATGCCGACGAGCTCTTTGATCTTGCACCAACATAGTTTGATGGAATGCATCTTTGTCTAATTTCGTCCAACTCATTCAGCTGCATTAACCTTTGTTCTTGCGCTTCATTAAGATTCATCCCAAGTTGAGTGGAAGTCTGGAATGTTTTCACTTAGAACTCGATGGGAAGCAGCACCTGTTTACCATAAACTAACTCATACAGGGTATGCTCTGTCACGTTCCTCCAAGTGATACGGTAAGCCCATAATGCATCCAACAACCTGTTAGCCAAATCTATGTGATGCAACTTAATGATCTTGGTTAAGATGGATTATAACACTTTGTTTGTGGACTCCACCTGCCCATTTTCTTGAGGGTGGTAAGGAGCAGATTTCCGATGTTTAATTTGGTATTTCTTAGTGAGAGCCTTGACCAATTTTGATGTGAACTATGTGCCCTGGTCAGTGATAACCTCCCGGGATACTCCAAATCTAGTGAAGATATCCTTGAAGAGGAATTCCACTAGTTATTTCTCCGTTGCAGCATACAAAGGTTTGGCTTCCACCCACTTCGTAACATAGTCAGTTCAAACTAAAATATACTTTTTCTTCTTTGACATGGGGGAGATAGGTCTGACAAAATCTAATGCCCATTTCTCAAAAATCTTTATGGATATTTGTGTTTGAAGGGGCATCTCATTGAAGAAACTAGCCTCCCCATGCTTTGACAAGTGTCACAACTGGATACAATCCTTTTAGCATATTTGAAAAGCGAGGGCCAATAATACCTGACACAAAGAACTTTGTACATGATCCTTTTATCAGCAAAGTCTCCCCCATAAGTTTCACTATGGCAGGCCTTAAATAAATCAAATATCTCATTTTCTTGCACACATCTCCTCAAGATCAAGTTGGACACAATGCAGAACAAGTATCCATCGATCCAAGAGTAGTTGGAACTTTGTTGTATGATGTTATGTTTCTCCCTGGTAGACAGATTCTGAGGCAACTTCACTAACACCAGGTAGTTGGCAACATCGGAAAACCAGGGAGTAATGGTAGATATAGTAAATAGTTCCTCATCCAAAAAATCATCTGGCACTGGATTCAGTACATTTCCCTGCTTGACATTCATTCAAGACAAGAAGTCAACTGCCAAATTATCTCGCCCCAGCATATCAATCACAGTTATATTAAATTCTTGCAAAAGAAGCAACCATCTAGTGATCCTACCATTAGTGATAGCTTTGTTCATCAGGAATCTAATGGAAAAATGATTGGTATGGCAAAAGTCTCATAACTGGTTATGTAATGTCTAAATTTGCTAATGGGATGAACGACTGCTAACAATTCCTTTTTAGTAATGTTATAATTGAGTTCAACATGGGAAATATTCTTGCTAAAAAAATAAATAGCATAATGGGAGTGATCTTCCCTTTGTCCTAAAACTGCTCCAAGTGTTGTATCTAAAGCATCGTTGGAAATGTAGAATGGTAAGGATTAATTTGGTCCCCACAATACTAGAGCAATCAACAACGTATCTCTTAATAGCTTAAAAGAATATTGACAATCATCATTCCAAACAAAGTCAGCATCCTTAGTTAACAATTTAAATAAAGGGCTGCAATTCTTGTAAAATTTTCAATAAATCAAGGATAGTAACCTGCATGTCCTAGGAAAATTCTTACCTCCTTTTGTGAACAAGGAATGAAAATATGTGAGATTACCTCAATCTTAGCTGGATCAACTTTAATTCCCTTAAATGAGACATGATGGCCCAAAACTATCCCCTTAGTTTGCATCATTTTTCATTTGCTACTGCTCAGGACTAGATTGGCTTCTTGACATTGAATTAATACTTTTTCTAGATATGCCAGAGCTTGGGAAAAGTCGTCTCCATATACGCTAAAGTCATCCATATATACTTCTACATACTCATCGGTCAAGTGAGAAAAGATGGCTAGGAAAGCTCACTGAAAGGTAGTTGGGGTGTTGCAAAGGCCAAAACGGAGGACTCGATAGGCATAGGTACCCCAAGGGAAAGTGAATGTCGCCTTCTCTTGGACTTTCTCAACTATTTGAATATGGTTATACCTGATGTACCCATCTATAAATGAAAAATACTTCTTAATAGAAAGTGTGTCAAGTACTTTATCGATAAATGGTAGCAAAAAGTAATGCCATAGGGTAGCTTTGTTTAACTCCCTATAATCAAGACATATGTGCGACTTACCATTCTTCTTGAGAACCACCACTAATGGTGACACCCATTCTTCATGCATCTCTGTGGCTACCGGATTGTTCTCATTTCCTCATTCATGTAAATGTGGTGCATGCATGTATCTAGGTGTATGCATTTCATGTCCAAATAGTCCTAGGCGAAAGCTCCAGATTATTCTTGAACCATGCTCAACAATTGTTGCCTCTATTCTTCGTTTAGTTCATTGCCAATGTACACAAATTTCCCTTCTCTAATTTTAATTGGTTCAATAGTGAGGTCATTGTTTTCCTTTATTGATGTGAACAAGGCAAATATAGCTAGATGAAAATCTTCCTAAAACTCATGACTGAAAACATGATTATAACCATTAAAATAAATAGGATAATCAATATAAGAATGATCAAACATAAATTAGTGCAAAATATGATCTTATGAATTTTCCTGGAGCCTTCTAGATTGTTCTAATGATGACAAAGGAAACATACAATCCTCATCTCCTTAAGGACTCTCTAGCCATAATGATACTTCAACAGCAGTTTGAGCAGGGGGGAAATTGACAAGGTTTGATTAAATAAACCATTAGAAATGACCATTTCTCTACTTCAGCACCCTATCACCACATCTACAGTAGCTAACCAAGGGTGTCCTAGTTCTACAGGGTGTCCTGGTTTTTTTAGAGAAATGACAATGAAATTGATGGAATATTGGGAGGAAGCAAGGGTGAGTACTATGTCTTCTAGGGTTCCCATGGGTTGGATAATGGATTTATTAGCCAATTTTAAAATAATGTTTGTAGGTTTTATCCCTTGCAATTGTAAAGATGTCATGATTTCGAAAGTCATGACATTAATTGTTGCTCCTAAGTCTACAAGGGTGGTTGGTAGAAGTACTCCATTGATTTCAATAATCACTATGGGATTTCCTGGGTCGCTATATTTTAATGGTAAATCTCAAATCATCCTAGACATTTCACTCATGACTTTTACATTTTGATTCTTGTGTCCTTTCCTTCCCGGTTTCTTAATACAGACATCTATAATGATTTTAATGTAGATAGGAATGTCTCTAATGGCTTGTAATAGAGGAATTTTAATACAAACATTCCTTAATTCTGATTCTAAATCATATTCAATTGGAATATATTCCTTCTTAACAAGTAATCTTTCTAGGTAAGGAGGTTCATTTGGTTCTTCCTTTTGTTTTTGTTTTTCTCATTGGATGTAAGTTTCAGTTTGTTCTAGAGGGGCCTCTTCCTGAATAATGACAGTTGATTTTCCTTTATTGACTATTTTTCTAGATCGTAGTTGAATCTAATTTATTGGGACAAAGGTGATCACATAAGTAGGAAAAGGGTATGCTCCTATGCTTTGTAGAGGCTGAGGTTGTTTATTATGGTTAGGATTAGCTATGTGTTTCACAGACAACATAGTAGGATGAGGTGGGTTCAATGACGATGGTGCCTTGCGAAGGTGATGGGCTAGATGGCGCAGGTAAAATCTAGTGGAAAGGAGGAAGCGACAGTGAGGGTTGTTGATAATGATTTGGGCTATACCCCTCTTGATAAGGTTGAACGTTCAAATTTTAGGAAGTACTACGCATGTTTGAGTATGGAGGATAGGATTGGTTTTAGGGTTGGAAACTGTTTCCAGAGGGATTTCCACTCCAATACTAATTCCAAGGAGTGTTTTGAGATTAAGGATTAAACCAACAAGGATAATATGGCTAGAAATTCCAAGGTTAGTTCTAACCATAGGCTTGACAATTAGGATCTTGAAACATGTTTTGATTTGGGCTTCTCCAAGAGGTTTTCTTGTTTGTTTGTGAGGAATCATTTGTTTCGACATTACCCTTGTAGGTAGCCTTTAAACTGGGAAGAGATGGACACTTCTCAGTTGTATGTTCTAAAGCACAGTTCCCACAAACCTCAAGAACATTAATGGGACACTCTCTCTCAACATGCTTGTTTCTGCATTTAGGACAAAACAATGCCATGGCAACCCTCTCATCTTCTTTCTTCCTTTTGAGTTTTATTGTGTCAAGCTGGTTATCGATAGTGTTCAGGATATCCATTTTGAATTTTTCCAATAGATTTCCTAATTCCACCCTAGTGACTGCATTAGGTACAAATTTATAATTTTTGGACACATAATCTAAGGAGTTGTCACAGAGCTTTTTTCCTACTTTAGCTTGACCTTCTGAGTAAGTGCGACATAGTTCATCCACTTCAACAAAAATATTTTTATAAATATCCCCACCACTTAAGATATTTTAGGTTTCGATACAATCCCTCAGCCTCTTTAAAAAGATTGTCCTAACAGTCTTCTCATCTAGATGTGTCCCCCAAGATTTATGGAAATTATAAAAGAAACATTCAAGATATTCATCTAGGTCCTCGTCTTCTAATTGTTGCATCCTAAGGATATCATTCACAACCATACTTTTGCATAAGTCTTGGTATTTATTGAGAAAGACAGACTTCATATCATCCCAGGAGTAGATGGTATGTTCACATAAGCTCATAAACCATCTAAGGGCTTCATTTTTTAGGGTGGCTGGAAATAGCTTGAGATTATGTGCATCCTCATAATAATTATAACTCCTACATAGAATGTCAAATTCAAATAAGAATTCATCTTGGTCTTTGGAGGACTTACCGTAGAAGAGCAGGAGGGATGACATTGGTATTTTTTTCATAGTGATATTCCTAGTTATATCTAGGATAGGAAGCCCAAAAGTCGTTTCTTATTCCTATTATTCTTCTGGTCCTCCCCTTGGTCCTTCATGGTTTCCTCCAAATAGGTTGTGATGTGGGCCTTCTCCTTCCCCCTGATGTTCCTCATTGTTTCATTCTCATATGTTACAACACTGACCTTCTCCTTCTCCCACATGTTCCCCATTGTTTTTGTTCTTGCCTTCCTGGTTGGCCATGTCTTCTATAGGTTCTTGAAGATTACTCGGTCAACAAGAGGTACTGAAGGATGGTCCTTGATATTAGTTTATTCTAGATCTTCAAATACAATTACTTCCATACTTCCAAAAATGATATGTTGAACTGTTTCCTCGTCTTGATTCAGGACCTCCCTTTCCAAAGCCACTTTGTTGTCAAAACCTCTTTATTCTTGCTTTGTTTCATCATATCGATTAGTAGGATTATTGATTGGTGTGTTTGTTGGACAAAAAGTTATACGAAATTTTGAACTAACAATAAATCTGCCTTGACTATCCCTAGGTCTACTTCTACTTCTACGCATAAAGAAAAGGAATTAAAATTTCAAAGATAATCAAAGACGATCAGACTTTGGAACAACCCCACAATATTGGATGCGTGGCTCTTCACTCACATCTTACCATACTTTCTCTGCACTCTGACTACCTACAATACCTTTGAAACTCTGTAATAGTCTTACTTGAACCATAATACAACTCCCCGACAACAGCACCAAAATGTTGGGAGTTTTAATTAGTGATTAAATCTCTTACTATTAATTGTCAACCAGGACTCGTAAGCATGAGTTGTACTGCATTTTTGGTTCAAGATTAAATTTAGAGTATGTGATTTTCCTTTTATCGTTAAGTACATAATGATGGAAAAGAAACAATACTAATTAAGCACTCATCTCATTCCTAGAAAACATAAGCAAGTTGAAAGAATTCTACTTAACTCAATCCACTCTACTTTTATTCTAATTCTCTGAAATCAAAGGATAAACTTACTAAAACTGAAAGCTAAATGAAATTCATTCTAACTACAAATCTTAAATGAGGATTCAAACTTCTAACTATTGAAATAAATCAAACACCTATTTTACTTGTAACAAAACATGATAAAGAGACTAGTCTATAATTCTAAAATCAAATCCTATTCTGTTGCCTTCAATTCATTCATATCAAACTACTTTTATTTGAAAATAAAACACCTTCTAAATTGTGCTTTGAATGACTACAGAAACTAATGCTACAGGAATGGAATCTCGATAGAAGTATCTAAGTCTGGTGCTTATCAAATCCTGAGCTATTGCATTAAAATGAAAACCTAGTCTATGACTATATTCAATAACTCAAAGAAATGTAAAAGATCGAATCACACTGGAAACATAAGTCACTCAATTCAATGCTTGAAATCAACCTATATTCTACATTAAATAAAATGGAAATCAATCTTTAATCTATTATACGAGAATGAAATTAAATTATCCTATGATAATTTAACTACTCCAATCAATGCTTTGTAAAGAAATGCTTTATGATAAATCACACTATGAAAACTGAATCAAAATGTCTGAAAGAAATCGAACAACTCAATGGTGGAAATAGAAAATGCAATTTTTATTGTGACTAATTGAGATTCATTTCCAAAAAAAAATTAAATTCTTACCATAAATCAAACTCCCTGTTCTACACAGAGAAATCCACACGATTTATCATTTATCTTAAACCTCATTAAAGAGATGAACACATCAATTCAAACACATAAAGATCGTGTATAGTGATTCCAAAATACATTTTATTAACTTATCAGAAGTATTATGATCACAATATAAATGAATGTGCTTTCAAATGATAGAACAGAGCATGGTTTAATATCAAAATACAACTCAATGTTTATGAAGAACATATCATAACTCTGTGTCAAGGATCTACACACTCAGAATTCCCAATCGAGGTGTCTAGTAATGAATGCTAGGTTATCAAACTTAAGATAACTCCAAAATTAATTAAATTCGTCGTGCATTTGTATAAGAAACTTCAACGAATTCAAACTAGAACTGGATAAGAGAAACTGTAATGTATTAACACGCAATGATATTCCTACAGAATAACAATGAAGCCTATTCCCAGAGGATGGTGGGTCTTGCCACACCTGGGTATGATTATACTACTTACAGGAAAGAAAAGCTTAAAACATTTAAATCAAAAACTCATAGTAAACCAATACTCGAAATGATTCAAGCTCAACGCATAACCATGACGAAGTATTTGATTATGAATAATAATGTATGAACAATACTTGATAACTCAATAGTTTGCAATAAAAACCTTCTCAACAACTAACTCTTTACAATACTAGCCTTTATAGGCATCAATTCATGTGTAGAACAGCAATAAACCATACATGGAGAATTCAATGAGTTGACTAAATTAGTCTTTAAGATTTGATCACTGGAACAACCTTGCTCTCCTTAACA
This sequence comes from Pinus tabuliformis, assembly GCA_031772625.1. Taxonomy (NCBI): domain Eukaryota; kingdom Viridiplantae; phylum Streptophyta; class Pinopsida; order Pinales; family Pinaceae; genus Pinus; species Pinus tabuliformis. The sequence goes on along the minus strand of CM062814.1, from coordinate 709,079,491 downwards.
CAACAGATTCTAAAAAATCCCAATATTGGCATGGACCTGTTTCGAGGAGGATGTAGAAGACATTCATCATGGAAATCACCAAATTCGAGCTCGATCAGATTCTCTAGTTTTGGTGTCCAAGCTTCTAGAAGCATGAAGTTTACTAAGCCTCCATGGTGTTGAGTATATATCCTAGACTGGGTTGTTGAATGCAAAAATAACAAAACAAGGTTGTTGACAAGCACTCCCTCCATCTATAGCTGACCTATCCATACTGCTACAAATCTTCACACTTAATCCATAGTGATTAGTTATCACATTAGGAATATAGCTCAAACTTACTCAAACCCAACCAAAAATAGAAAAATGACACTAATGAAATGCTTTTACCTCATGTCAGGGTCTTGGTAGGTTTAGGATAGTGATGGTGATGTAAAGCTAGGTGAAGGAGTACTTTCTTTAAAAAAATGGGCAAAAATGGAGGTGGTAAATGGTAAAATTGGGGATTAAACAAGGCATCAACAGATATCTTAGTCTTTGATTTCCATTGGAACTCTAATTCACATGATTCACTATCAAGGAAGTGAATCATGTGAATAAACACAACATCATTCTTTAGAGATTTAATTACTTTAGGATCATAATTACTTTCTTTGGAATCACTCTCTCCTGATACTCTGTTCTAATGTCAAGTATTTTGAAAACACCATGTCACAGTTTGACCAATAGTTTGACTTTCTTTTTGCGGTCAACCAATATTCTTATACTTGTTCCCAATAAGGGGAAAAACATATAGGCACCATCTGGAATATTTCCATGTTCTTTGGTTGATCTTTCTTCGATTGGATCTATTTAAAACTTGGATTCAACTATACAATATTAGTGAGGCTGCAAAATGTGTCAAGTTTTGTAACTTGTGCAAATTAAGCCAAATTTAGAAAGAAAAACATATAGAATTTAGATAATACTCAACGTTTACCATACTATTTATTTATGTAATTACGACGGCTATTTATTTCAATATAGTAGTGTAGTGATGTAAGGATAAATGGAAATTGAGTGAAAAATAACGTAACAAACTATTAGAATAGTACAATTCTTATGATCGAACATGGGTTTGGTTGGATCCAACATATTTTGTGAAGGCTTGAGCTACTCTAGGCTTGATTACTTTCAAGGTGGATCAAATTTGAAATTTTGGGGTTGGTAGGAGCCAAAACCTTTGCGAAGGCCTAGATTTCCCTATGGCTAGATTAGTTTCAGTATGGGTTGTATCTATGTATCGAGGGATCTGAGGATCAATAGAAAAATAGGAAAACACTTTTTTAAAGGTTCAAATGTTTTATAGGACCAACTAAAACCCTTCAATCCTTTATATGGGGACCTCTTGACATAACGTTGTTTGGATAATACTAGTTACTTCATACAAGGAATAAATACAGGGTCTAGGAATGTAGGGAGGGCGAAGGGTGTAGACCTTGTGACAAACCGAAGATAACTAGAGAAAAGTATTGATCTTTTGTTGGAGGGCTAGACCACCAAAGAAAAATTATTTTAGTGGAACCTTTCAATAGAGTATTTAGGAGTCCAAGGATTTGGTGGTGGAAATTGATTGCAAAAATGTCCAGACCAAAATTAAGTTAAAGCTAGATACACTTGCAATGTAGTGCATGGATTTATGAACCCTGCATGATGATGACATGGAAATACCATCTGGGCTAAGTAGGGGCCACATGAATGCCATGTAGGAATCCATTATTGGTATGGCATGGTAATGTGGGTTGGTGATGAGGCTTCGTGACATGGTTTGCAGTCACATTGCTTTGGGTGGAATCTATAGGTGTTAGGTAGACTAATCCCTCTTGTATATAAGACAAATCTCCATAGAACTCAAATAAATCTAGTAAAAAACAAGAAATATTTGCTACATTTCCTTAGTTTATGATTGAATGAAACAAAAATATGAGAGAGATCACTTACCATTTAATTGAAATTCCTTTTGAAGTCCCTTTCAATGCCTTCAATAATTAGATTCATCTTGATGCTTTAGAGACCGTTCCAATGCTTCTCATAGCTTCACCGTGATGTTTTGAAGGAGATATTCATAAACTCAAACACAAAGGACCAAAGCATTTAGTATATAGAATGAAAGGTAAATGAACTAGTTAACTCAACATGTATCATAAATTGAATCAATAATCAATCATAACCTATGTGAGTCATCAAGGAATCCCACAAATGATATCAACAAAGTCATAATTATGAAAGAACAATTTAGTTTTATTAAATAAAATGGAAAACAAACTTACAATCTCAAAGCCTCCATGTTACAAGTCTCTTCTCACAATATCCAACCCTCTCCTTGAAAAAAAAGCCTCCTTGCCTTATTTTTGCAGCATAAGCCTACCTTCAATAGTCCTCTTCAATCCTTTGTCCTATGTCTACTTTATAACCAAGAGGAAGAAGCTCAAGATCAATTTTCTAAGGGATGGGATCCAAAAATGGTGGGATAGGGGTTCCACAGAGAGAGGGAAGTAGCTCCACGATGCGAGGGATTAGGCTTGAGTAGGCATCCAATCAAAGTTGTTAGCTGGAAAAGATTTGAGTAACAAAGATTCTAGACTTCAATTTTTATTTTTACACGTGCTAAGTCATGTGCGCAGGCCATAGTGTGAGACATAGTGTACTTGTATGCGGGTTTTGATGGTCTCTTATGCATATGCACATAAATGGACTAGGGAACTACGTAGGAAGCCAAAATGGGTTTCTGAGCCTTGATGTCCAAGAATTTAATTCTCTTTGGGATTTTTTGCATTCTAACCTTACAAGGGGGTGCTTTGGAACACTTTTATGGATAGAGAAAGATCCAAAATGATGGTCATTTTCCTAATGCAACAAAATGATGTGTAACAGATTGCCCCCCTAAAATGTGAAGTCGGAAAATATGTTTGGTGACTGTAGCGCTTTATCATGTGAAGGTTCAGGTTAGAGATTGTAGGAAGATACCTAAAAAAATCAATAAAATGTTATAATTCAATATAAAATCATTGTTGAGGTAGGCATTCGCATACTTAGAGCACAAATGTATCAAAGAATCAGTACAAAAATGCATTGGAAGATCCATGTCAATAGATGACATATTATGGACGCAGCCATCAATGGATCTATATTTAAAATAATGAATATTTAATAACTCCATGTAGCTTGGATGGCTGAAACTAGATCGAGGGTGGTGATCTCCATCTCTCGATCGATAGTATGAATCTAGTCGTGAGAGTGAATTTCTCGTAGTCGAATATGGTAGAAACCACTTGACTACCAGTCAATGATTTGAACCATTAAAAAGCATGAGAGAAACCATCAATAATTAAAATGGTCCTCAAGGTACCCCCACTACAATCTATGAAGTGTGAATAGATGTGATGATGTAGAACACTCATGGAATCATTCGATCCAAGGTCAATGATTAGAACCATTCGTCAAAGGTGAGAAACCTACCATTAAGGCATGGAGGCTCCAAGGTACTGAAGATTTCTAATCAAATTTCTAGATATTGAATAGAATTTGATAGGAAGCAACCCATCGAAGGAGGGCCTATGACATGAAACTCATGTCAAGTTTTGAAGAACAACTATTTGGAGTAATTTAGGACTGACTCAAGGATGGTCGACGCAATTAAAAAATATGAATAAAAAAGTGATTTTGACTAAGGTTGAACTTCTCTTGAGCATATCAGTGACATGAAATTCTAGCTTGGCAATATTTTTCTCAAAAAAGAATACATAAAACCAACTGAAGGCTTTCAATGAGGTATTGTCAATTAGGATACAAATGCATTTCCCAACCCAGACACAAAAGTGATGGAGTGTCATGCTCAAGAGTGAGATACCTTATTTTACAATAAAAACAAAGGTTCTCTCCCACTTTTCCCCCACCATTACTGGAAAGTACCTCTTTATTTTTTTAGAAGCTTGAGGAGATAACATATATTTTTCTTGTAAGTTCATCCTTCATATGAGTCCTTCAAAGTACTTTTAACAAATGATAGGAAAGAGTGGTTTGGTCCCATCATGATTGATGAGTCTTGCACAGTTTATGTTTTATGAATCCACTGAAGGAGTAACTCGACGCCATTTTCATGTTTCAAGAGTTTGAAAATACAAAAAAATAAAACTCATTCAATTATTTCAACGTGAAATTTTAATGAGCTTGAAGAAAGTAAATCTCGGTATTTTTCATTTTTAGGGAGTCAGGAGGAAAATAGAAGTAAACTCCACAATGTCCTTTTTCGTAAATTTTAGTCCCTCGAGATTGAAAAAGATAAAATAATGCAGGAGAGAAATTTATTGACCATGATTAGTCAACGTATACATTTTTCATAAATAGCCTACTTCAGTCCGTAAAATGGGTAAACTTATACCGAATAAACAACTATTCATTTACTTTTACAAGTTCTAATATTCAAGTACTCAATGATATTTTCATGTTTAGGGACTCTAAAAAGGGTGTAAAAAGGACTCCTAGGTTCACTTTTTCGTAAGTCTTTAACGAGTTGGAAAAAGTGATAAAAATATATTCAACGCCGAAATGATTTGTTTTCGTAATAACCTATGTTTTGCACACTCAAACTAAAAAATTATTGTCCCCGCTCAAAAGCATAGTTGAAAACATTAAGAATTCAAATTTTAGAGGCTAACATACAAAAATAATATTTTAATGGGCCTAAAAACTTTTAAAAATCCAAAAAAGTAAAAACATTTTACCGTTTGAGAGTGATAGAGTGCATTTTCCACCATGAACTTTAGAAGCAGAATCTGGGCAACTTGTTCAACCATATCACAAGTCGTCTTCTCTAGGTAAATCATCTCTCTGATATCTTAATTTTCATTTCTTTTATTTTTCATTTGATAGTGTATTTTTGTTTTTTGTTTTTTTGGGTTGGGGGGGGGGGTTATCAAATGAAAAATTTCCATCGGCGTGTGCAATTCACCCTCATAGGGCTTGCGCACACCTACTAATTTTTTTACATAGAAAAATGGGATGTGCATCATTTCTAGGCCTAGAATTGCACAAATCCATAGTGGTTTCCTCAAGCAGTCACGCACAACACTGAGTGCATTGAAAATTTAATTGAAAACACCTAATTTTTTTGCCAAAAATTATGACAATTCTTCTAGTGATCCTCCATGTTTATTTGTAGGGTTTTGAGCCACAAAAATGGAGTGGAGATATCGTGAACATGATGAATAATATATACCTAGTTTGAACCACTCATAGACAATACATGCAATGAGAAACTGTGGCCTATATAAAATTTTCACCATTCTAGGGATGAAGGCCCAGTTATACTTGCTAGAGTTGATGGTGAGATAGTGGAATGTACGTGAAGAACGCTTCGTGATTGGAGACCATAGATTCACTATCAATGTCAATGACATTTATTTCTTGTCTAGGCTTCCACATCGTGGGGCATATATTTATCTATATGGACAGAGATGAGGCGGTGAAACAAATACCACCTATCTAGTGCAACACTTATTTCAAGGATTTTCTCTCAAAGATGGAAGAATTGATATCAAAACCATAGAGATGCTTCCTTTGATAGATATTGGCTTCACTCTTGCACGACTATGTCAAAGTGAAACTCTTCACATGATTACCAAGGCTAAAATGCATATTTTTGTGGAGTGCATGCAACCTACAATATTCAACTGGTCCGAAGGGGTAGTTGCCAACCTAAACGGGAAATTAACTGGAGTCAAAACTGGAAAACTCAAGAATTTTGGGTATGCTGACTTTGTCATCTCATTTTCTCTAGAGAGGATCCCCCTTCTCTCTCCACAGGTAGCTATAGATAGAAGAAGATTGTGAGATCCTTAGATGTTGAAGTAGGTCATACTAATGGCATGCCATGGAGGTGGTGGAGGCCCAACGATTCACTATACTCATTTATTTGGATGGCTTGAACATGAAATCATCATGATTGAATATTTTCCATATGCTGGTATGGATTAAAGAAATAATCCATATATTCCACTATCAGTTGGGATGCAATGGCATGATCTAGGTGAAAACTTCACATTTTTTTGTTTTATGTTTTTCAAAGTTTTAATTTTTTGGGATTCAAAACTAACTATTCAAAATGATGATGCAAATTTGGGCCCAGTGAGACCAATAAGAATTTGTATATTTGATAGGCGCAATGAGAAACCAATAGCTCTTACAGTATAGAACACCATCGCAGTCAAGGAATTGACTAAGTCGGAGCACAAATTAGAGAGGTTGGCTCTATGCATTCCAAATATCAAGATTGATGACCTACCTATCCACTATCAGAGGCACACCATGCGGTTTTCAACGTTGATTAGTCACTTGATACGATGAGTAGTTGGCACTATTGTTTGCTACCATGATCATCATGTGTAGCTACTAGTTTTAGGGCTAGATTTTGTTTTTTAATGATGTATTGGCATTTTTGGATAATAGAGGCCACAAGGCCTCATGTCTTTGGATGACATTTTTGTAAAACCACACTTTTCACAAACATTTTACTTAACGAAAACTACTACTTCTATCTATGTCTATCTTGTACAATATATGGATGAATCTTGTTTTTGTTTTCTTATATATGTTTACGAATGTCAAAGAATCAGTAATCAAATGTAACACAATATAAATAGAAAAATTAGTAAACAAATCTTAAAAACATGCTGAAAAAATTGTCTCACACAAAACATAATTATAATGTACAAATGAAGAGAGACCTACCCCTCGAGCTTTGTTTGATTTGCTTAAGTAAACGATAAATTACTATTAGGGAAATGAAATAAAGATTTATTAATAAAATCACATAAAAGTATTGGTTTAAAAGGGACTTGTTTCATTTTTTAACGATCTTGGAAATAGAACTATGCTCATGAATTCCATAATGTGGTTCCACTTTTATGAGAGCTTGAAACAAAAATAATTATTCTCGGAGTTTATTTCATTTTTTAGCCAGGTTGACATAACAAAAGAACCATCCTATGAATAACTTTATTTCACTTTTTAATGAGGTTGACATAGTAAAATAACTGTCCTCATAGCCACTTGTTTCATTTTTTAAATGAGGTTGACAAAGTAATAGAAGCATCCTCTCAAGCGCTTGTTTCATTTTTAACTAGGTTGACACACTTAAAGAACCATCCTCTCAAGTATTTATTTCATTTTTTAACGAGGTTGACATAGTAAAAGAACCATCCTCATGGGTATTTTTTAAATTTTTTTAATGAAGTTGACACAGTAAAATAACCATCCTCATATCAGGTTTTTTCATTTTTTAACGAGGATGACACAGTAAAAGAACCATCCACATATCAGCTTGTTTCATTTTTTAACAAGGTTGACATTGTAAAAGAACCATCCTCATTGGAACTTGTTTCATTTTTTAACGAGGTTAACACTGTAATCAAACCATCCTCATGGGAACTTGGATCATGGCTTACATCTAGAAGAAACATATGCCAAGGGATACTTCTCAACCATGGCTTCCAAGAGATCTTCATCAGAAGGAATAATAGATCTATAGAAGAAATACATGTGAAGATAATCGAAAGCGGTAAGAAAATCTGTTTCAAATCCCCCCATAAGGTTCCCAATGTCAATTATCGGATCAAGGTCATAAGAATTCGTAAAAATAATGAGAGGATCACTTGCATTGGTAACTGAAAACACGAGACTAGTTTCCACATAATTAAACTGTGGAAAGGTAGACACCACTTGCACATATGGAACATTCAGAGATGTCATATGGTTGGTAGTCGAATCAAGATCATCAAATGAAAGTTGGTCAATAGTCACAATGTTTCCATTGTGAGAAAAATACATGACGCAAAAGAGCATTGATACAACAACTTTCATCGCATAGTCATAGTCTAACCCTAGGACAAAATTGAAATCCAAGGGGCCTTGGACTGCCATAAGATCAATGTAGACAATTTTACCTTCAAGAATAATAGTTTCTATTAAAAGTAAAAATATTTTGTGTAACAGGCACAAGCTCAGGGGAACCCAAAACTTTCCAAGTGGATGAGGATAAAATACTAACAGAAGAACCTTCATCTACATTTGTGCATCACACATTCTTACCATATGCTTTCGCAATGATTTGGAAAGGGGTGGAATAAGGAAGACGAGGTTCTACTAGTCTACTCCAGTCAAAGGAAATAGCCTCATTACTCAAAGGGGGTTCAATGGAAACAGGTGAAATTCCCCCATGTATATAAGAATCTAAAGTAATAAGAAGAACTTGAGTGGTATTATTCTCACTCTTTAAAGGGAAAGTGGGATCAACTGAAAAATGATATCAACTTGATCACCTGATCAACCAATGGCTCATCAGCTTGAGTGATATGTGTTTCACTCTCCAATGGAAGAGTGGGATTGACTGTACTTATTATTAGATCAATCACTTCATCAACTGATGATCGATTGGGATAAATATTATGGTAACCAATCGGAAGTTGTTTCTATGAAATAATTAAATTTTACAACAATTTTGAGGCTCCATTCATATCAGGGCAAAGGTGACTCTGATTAATCCCTTTGCATAACCTACAAGGAAACCTAACCTTACCCTTTTTCCTAGGAACCTCACAATCATTGGTTGATGGATCAATAGTAGGTTGATAATAATTTTTTGACTATACATTCAAGACCTTAGGAATACCAGGACAATCAATTAGGAAGTGGTCATCCTTACAAAGTTTGCAAGGGTATCTGCACTTGCAATGCATGTTGGAAGTTTCTTCAACATTACCATTACCTACAACTATGGTTGGTTGGTTAAAATATTTCTTATCTTGCTTCCTCTTCTTCTTCCCTTTCTTCTTCTTCTTAGTCATCTGGTTAGAAGCATCAAGGCTTTTACCAAGTGAAGAAGAAGAAAGAGAGGAAGACATGTTGGGTGAGGAAGGTAAAGGCTCAACATAAGGTTGGTCATGTTCAGATGATGAACACATTTGAGGTGAAAAACTTGTTTGAGGTGGAATAGTTTGGGTATTTAGGATTAAATAAGTTGAAAACAATCACACTGGTAAACCTATCGTGAATCCAAGAAGTAACAACGTAGCCATATAAGGAGGACCGAAATTTTCAAAATAAAGGAGAGGATTAGGGTTCCCATTAAAAGGGGATTCATTATCAATAATTTATGGCATTGGCACCATTAGATTCAACTTAGATAAATTTACTATCAGTATTAACAATTCAAAATCACAATCCACACCTAAGATCTGTAAAATGTAAAAAACAATAAAATAACATGCGGTAGTAAATCTAATGAATCAAAACATGCAAAAAATCTTTCCATGGGGAAATAACTAGTTGGTGATGAAAGCCAATGTCATAGAGATCAATTTGAAAAGTGGCTAAAGATAGAGTAGGCAGAACTATTTACGTTGACAACCTACTTAATGTACATAATATTGTGCAAGTAATCTTCACTTATTCCATCTCGAGTGAAGAATACCCTCCCAAAAGGTGCAAGTGAGTCTAGCCAACATCCGTTCCAGGTACAACAGAGACTTCTCCTTCGTTGTGACCTTGGTTATATCCCTAAGATTATGGTCTCTAAGGTTACCACGTAAAACAATTTAACTTGGGGGGACAGTCACAAATCAAATGTATACAAAAGGCCAAAGTAAAAAAGCTCAATCCCCTTTAAAGTTCCTCAACATGGTTAATCAGAGGTTTACTTACAAGTGCCTCCCAAGTAACTTTCAAAATGATTTTCAATATGTGTAAATCACTCTATTGTAACCCATGAAGTGGGTCGATCACTCCACTAATTTTGACATGATGTCATGCTTCCTTTGTAAGGGGAGATTCCCATAACCAAATTGCAGTAAATGGATTTACTCCCTATTGTAAGATACTAATGTTTGTTCGTATATTTGGAAAGTTAACTCACTTCCCTATTCCAAAGCCCTATAAACTCATCTAAGGTAGGTGGAAAAGAGGCCTAAAATAATAAAAAATTCTAGATTGATTTTATTAGCACTGATTTTAAGAGCTATTATTTAATAAGAGATAAATGGATATGAAACTAATGGGGTTATGAATTGACTTGATAGCTAATGCAATCAAACATGAAATGATAATATTCTCATTTTTATGAATTGTAACTAAAACAAGGGAAGAGGTTTCATTAACTTTTCAAAAAAATACAACAATTAATGAATCATTTCAAAATCCACAAATCAAAGAGAATGTAGAATACACAATTCTTATCCCTTGTTTGAGAAATGAGACCTAACTTCCTCAAAATATAATCTCGAAGAAGAAATTTTTTGATATTATCAACTTCTTACATACCCAAAAACAATCAATGAATTCTTCCTTCAACATACACAAACTATAATTTCAATTTGACATAATGAATTGGAAACCACTTTAAGCAGAAGATTATGTTGTCTTATTGAGAGAAATAACCAGTAATCACTTTTGCAAAGCAACAAACCTCCAACCACAAGTTCTTTCTTGAAAATTACTAGATTTTCCTAACACTAATGATATTTGGCAATTGAGAAAACAAGGTACTTAATCTGATGCATTGACATCAAAAGGATAGACTCAAACTATCTTAGCAATGACTAGTCCTTATGTTGATTAATTAGCAATTCACAATGTAAAAATTTGAACCCTAATTTTCAAAAGTAAAGAAAACTTCAAAAATAAATCCAAAAAGCCAAATCAAAATAAAGAGGAGATTTCCAGAAGGTAAAGAAGTGTAATTAAATAGGAAAAAAAAAAAATTGATGAAGAGAAAACTGAATTTTTAAAATATTCCAGGTATGTGTGCAGGAAATAGAACAATCCAGTTTACATACACATTTTTTCAAAGAGACAAGTGCATGGATATAGGATCTGTGCCTAAATATAAAGTTTGCATTGTGAGAAATGTTTAGAAAGGATAAAAACAAGTCAAATAAATCATCAAATCCAAATTTTGAATATTTCCAAACACTCAGAGAGGGTTATGCTAGAAGGATCAAAGTTGAAAACAAAGAGAATGATGGAGAGAGATATTCTCCCCAATGGAGTCACCAATTTGTTAGGTGGACCAATCCCTTTTGTGGAAAAGATAAATCTCCCTATACCTCAAAGAAATCTAGTAACAAACAAGAAAGAGCTTCTACCTTTCTTTAGCTTACGATTGACTGAAACAAATACTATGAAATGGATCACTTACCATTTAATCGTAATGTCTGTTGAAGTCCCTTTTAGTGCCTTCGATAGTTAGCTGCCTCTTGATGCTTTAGAGACCATTCCAATGCTCCCCATAACTTCTCCATGATGTTTCTCAGGAAATCTGCATAGACAAAATAGAAAGGATCAAATTATCTAGTATATAGAATGAAAGGTAAATAAACTAGTTAACTCAACATATATCATAAATTTAATCAATAATCAATAATAACCTAGGTCAGTGATCAAGAAATATCAGAAATGATATCAACAAATACATAACTAGGAAACAACAATTTATTTTTATTAAATAAAATGGAGAACAAAATTACAATCTCAAAGCCTTGATGTTACAAGACTCTTCTCACAACCTCCAAACCTCTCCTTGAATGGAAGGAATGCTAGCCTTATTTCTATAGCATAAGCATGCCTTTAATAGTCCTATTCAATCCAGTGGCCTGTGTTTTCGTTATAGGGCAAGAGGAAGAAGTTTGGGATCAATTTCCTAAGGGATGAGATCCACAAATGGTGGGATAGGGGTTCCACAAAAAGAGGGTAGTAGCGTCATGATGGGAGGGATTAGGCTCGATTAGGAATCCATTTGAATCTATTAGTTGGGAAATATTTGACTAAGAAATATTCTAGACTTTAATTTTTATTTTTACATGTGTTAAGTCATGTGCATAGGTCATCAAGTCAAATATAGTGTACTTGTGTGCAGGTTCTGATGGTCTCTTTTGTGTATACAAAGAAGAGACAATCAGAACCTACGCACAAGTACAAGTAAAATCCACACCTAAGGTTCGTAAAAAGTAAAAAAAAAACAAATAACATCAGATAGTAAATATAAGGAGTCAAACCATGCAAAAAATCTTTTCACTATGAAATAACTAGTTGGTGATTAAATCCAATGTCATAGATACCAATGTGAAAAGTGTCTAAAGATAGAGCGGGTGGAACCAATTACGCTAACAACCTTCTTAATGTACATAATATTGTGCAAGTAATCTTCACTCACACCATCTTGAGTGAAGAATACCCTCCCAAAAGGTCCAAGTGAGTCTACCCAAGGTTTGTTCCAGGTACAGAAGAGACTTCTACTTCTTTGTCACCTTTGGTATAGCCCTAAGATTATGGTCTCTAAGGTTACCACATATAACAATTTAACTTGGGGCGACAGTCGCAGATCAAACGTACATAGAAGGGCAGAGTAACAAAGCTCAATCCCCTTGAAAGTTCCTCAACATGGTTAATCTGAGGTTTACTTCCAAGTGCCTACCAAGTACCTTTCAGAATTATTTTTAATATGTGTAAATCACTCTATTGTAACCAATGAAGTGGGTTCGATCACTCCACTAGGTCTAACATGATCTCGCGCTTAACGCCTCTGTAAGGGGAGCTTCCCATAACAAAATTGCAGTAAATGGATTTACTTCCTATCGCAAGATACTAATGTTTGTTTTTATCTTTGTAAAGTTAACTCACTTCCCTATTCAAAAGCCCTATAACCTGATCTAATGTAGGTGGAAAAGAGGCCTAAAATAATAAAAAATTCTAGACTTATTTTATTATCGCTTATTTTAAGAGGTAGTATTTATTAAAAGGTAAATGGATATGAAACTGATGGTGTTATGACTTGAATCAATCCCTAACGCAATCCAACATGACATGGTAATATTTTCATTTTGATGAATTGTAACTAAAATAAGGGAAGAGGTTTCACTAACTTTTCAAAAAAATACGAGAATCAATGAATCATTTCAAAATCCAGAAATCAAAGAGAATGCATAATACATGATTCTTGTCCCATCTTCGAGAAATGCAACATAACTTCCTCAAAATCTATTATCGACTTATTACATACCAAAAAGCAATCAATGAATTCTTCCTTCAACATATGCAAGCTATAATTTCAATTTGAAGTAATGAGTTTCAAACCACTTTAAGCAGAAGATTATGTTGTCTTATTGAGAGAAATAACCAATAATCGCTTTTGCAAAACAACAAACCTCCAAACACAATTTATTTCTTGCAAAACCCTAAATTTTCCTAATACTAATGTCACTTTTCAATTGAGGAGACAAAGTACTTAATCTGATCCATTGACATAAAAAGGATAGACTCAAACTATCTTAGCAATGACTAGTCCTTCTGTTGATTAATTAACAATTCACTAGTTAAAACTTTGAACCCTAATTTTCAAAAGTAAGGAATTATTGAAAAATCAAATCAAAAATCCAAATCAAAATAAAGAGGAGATGTCCAGAAGGTAAAGAATTGTAATTAAACGGGAAAAATAAAAAAACAATTATTTGATGAAGAGAAAACTGAAATTTTAAAATATTCCAGGTATGTGCACAAGCAATAGAACAATCCAATGTGCATAAACATTGTTTCAAAGAGACAAGTGCATGTATATATGCTCTATGCCTAAATATAAAGTGTGCATGACAAAAAAAAATTGGAGAAGATAAAAGCAAGTCAAATAAATCATCAAATCCAAATTTTCAATATTTCCAAACACTCGGAGAAGGCTATGATAAAAGGACCAGATTTCAAAACAAAGAGAATGATGGAGAGTGAGATGTTTTGTCAGTGGAGTCACCAATTTGTTAGGTGCACCAATCCCTTTTACGGACAAGATGAATCTAGCTATACCTCAAAGAAATTTAAAAACAAACAAGAAAGAACTACTACCTTTCCTTAGCTTACGATTGCTAAAACAAATAATATGAAAGGAATCACTTACCATTTAATCAAAACGTCTGTTGAAGTCCCTTTGAGTGCCTTCCACAGTTATGAGCCTCTTTATGCTTTAGAAACCATTCCAGTGCTTCCCACAACTTCTCCATGATGTTTCTAAGGAGATCTGCATAAAAAAAATATAAAGGATCACATCATCTAGTATATAGACTAGAAGGTAAATGAACTAGTTAACTCAACATATATCATAAATTGAATCAATAATTGATAATAACCTATGTGAGTGATCAAGGAATACTGGAAATGATATCAACAAAGACATAATTAGGAAACAACAGTTTATTTTTATTAAATAAATTGGATAACAAAATCACAATCTCAAAGCCTTGATGTTAGAAGCCCCTTCACAACCTCCCAAACTCTCCTTGAATGGAAGGCATGCTAGCCTTATTTCTGTAGCCTAAGCCTACCTTCAATAGTCCTGTTCAATCCACTAGCCTGTGTTTTCTTTATAGGTCCAGAGGAAGAAGTTTGGATTCCATTTCCTAAATGATGAGATCCAAAAATGGTGGGATATGGTTTCCATAAAGAGAGGGAAGTAGCATCATGATGGGAGGGATTAGGCTTGAGTAGGGATCATTTGAAAGTTGTTAGTTGGGAAAGATTTGACTAACAAATATTCTAGAATTTACTTTTTATTTTAAGATGCGTTAAGTCATGTGTACAAACCATTGTGTCAGATAGAGTGTAATTATGCATAGGTTTTGATGGTCTCTTCTGTGTATACGAGGAAGACACCATCACAACCTCCGCACAAGTATGCTTTGTCTGAGGTGGAATAGTTTGGGTATTTCGGTTCAAAGAAGTTGAAAACAATCACACTGGTAAACATGACTCAATACTTAATGCAATCGAGCATGACATGGTAATATTTTCATTTCGATGAATTGTAACTAAAATAAGGGAAGAGGTTTCATTAAATTTTCATAAAAATATAATAATCAAGGAATCATTTCATAATCCACAAATTATAGAGAATGCAAAATACGCGATTCTTATCCCTTCTTCGAGAAATGCAACCTATCTTTCTCAAAATCTAATCTACAAGAATAATTTTTTTTCTCTTTCATCTTCTTACATACCCAAAAACAATCAATGAATTATTCCTTCAATATATACAAGATATAATTTCAATTTGACATAATTAGTTGCAAACCACTTTAAGCAGAAGATTATGTTGTCTTATTGAGAGAAATAACAAGTAATCACTTTGGCAAAACAACAAACTTCCAACCACAAGTTCTTTCTTGAAAAACCCTAAATTTTCCTAATACTAATGACACTTTGCAATTGAGAAAACAAAGTACTTAATCTAATGCGTCAACATAAAATGGATAGACTCAAAATATATCAGCAATGGCTGGTGCTTCTGTTGATTAATTAGTAACTCACTAGGTAAAAAATCGAACCCTTTTTTGCAAAAGTAAATAATTCTTCAAAAAGAAATCCAAAAATCCAAATAAAAATAAAGACGAAATTTTCAAAAGGTAAAGAAGTGTAATTAAATAGGAAAAATAAAAAATTTTGTATTTGATGAAGAAAAAATTGAAATTTTCAAAATTTCTAGGTATGTGTGTACGAAATAGAACAATGCAGTGCACATACACATTGTTTCAAAGAGACAAGTGCATGTATATACACTCTGTGCCTAAATATAAAGTGTGCATAGCAAGAAGTTTTTTGAAAACATAAAAACAAGTCAAATAAACCATCAAATCTAAATTTTAAATATTTCGAAATCCTCAGAGATAGTTATGATAGAAGGATCAAAGTTAAAAGTAAAGAGAATGATGGAGGGTGAGATGTTCCCTAGTGGAGTCACCAATTTGTTAGGTGTACCAATCCCTTTTGCAGACAAGATGAATCTTCCTAGACCTCAAAGAACCTAGTAACAAACAAGAAATAATTATTACCTTTCCTTAGCTTCTGATTGAGTGAAACAAATAATATGAAAGGGATCAATTACTGTTTAATTGAAATGTCTGTTGAAGTCCCTTTCAGTGCCTTCCACAATTAGATTGCTCTTGATGATTTAGAGAGTGTTCCAATGCTTACCACAACTTCTCCATGATGTTTCAAAGGAGATTTGTACAGACAAATTAGAAAGGATCAAATCATCTAGTATATAGAATGAAAGGTAAATGAACTAGTTAAATCGACATATATCATAAATTGAATCAATAATCAGTAATAACCCATGTGAGTGATCGAGGAATACAAAAAATGATATCAAAAAAGACATAATTAGGAAACAACAATTTCTTTTTATTAAATAGAATGGAGAACAAAATTACAATATCAAAGCCTTCAAGTTACAATCGTCTTCTCATAATCTCCAAACCTCTCCCTAAATGGAAGGCATCCTAGCCTTATTTCTGCAACACAAGCCTACATTCAGTAGTCCTCTTCAATCTGTTGGCCTATGTTTTCTTTGTAGGCCAAGAGGAAGAAATTTTGGATCCATTTCCTAAGGGATGAGATGCCCAAATGGTGGGATATGGGTTCCACAAAGAGAGGGAAGTATCATTATTATGGGAGGGATTAGGCTTAAGTAGGAATCCACTTGAAGCTGTTAGTTGGGAAATATTTGACTAGCAAATATTCTAGACTTTACTTTTTTATTTTTACATGTGTTAACTCATGTGTGCAAGCCATAGTGTCAGATAAAGTGTACTTGTGCGCAGGTTCTAATGGTCTCTTCTTCATATACGGTGAAGATACCATCAGAACCTACGCACAAGTACACTCTGTTTTAGGTGGAATAGTTTGGGTATTTGGGATCAAATAAGTAGAAAGAAACCACACTAGTAAACCTATCGTTAATCCAAGAAGTAACAACGTAGCCATATAAGGAGGACCGACATTTTCAAAATGAGGGAGAGGATTAGGGTTCCGATTAAAAGGGGATTCATTATGGGTAACTTCTGGCATTGATGCCATTAGATTCAAATTACATAAGTTTACTATCAATATTAACAATTGAAAATCACAATCCACACATAAGGCCCGTAAAAACAAGAAAATAACATGCGGTAGTAAATCTAAGGAATCAAACCATGCAAAAAATATTTCCACGATGAAATAACTAGTTGGTGTTGAAATCCAACATCACAGAGATTAATGTGAAAAGTGGTTAAATATAGAGCGGGTGGAACCAGTTACACTGACAACCTGCTTAATGTACATAATCTGGTGCAAGTAATCTTCACTTATACAATCTCAATTGAATAATACCATCCCAAAAGGTCCAAGTGAGTCTAACCAACATATGTTACAGGCACAACAAAGACTTCTCCTCCGTTGTCACCTTCGGTATATCCCTAGGATTATGGTCTCTAAGGTTACCACGTAAAACAATTTAACATGGGGGGATAGTCGCAGATTGAACGTACAGGCAAGGACAGAGTAACAAAGCTCAATACACTTGAAAGTTCCTTAAAATGGTTAATCTGAGGTTTACTTCCAAGTTCCTCCCAAGTACCTTTCGACATTATTTTTAATATGTGTAAATCACTCTACTATAACCAATGACGTGGGGTCCATCACTCAACTAGGTCTGACATGATCTCGTGCTTAACTCTTTTGTAAGGGGAGCTTCCCATAGGAAAATTGTAGTAAATCGATTTACTCCCTATCGCAAGATACTAATGTTTATTTGTATCTTTTGAAATTTAACTCACTTCCCTATTCCAAAATCTTATAGCCTGATCTAATGTGGGTGGAAAACATGCCTAAAATAATAAAAATTTCTAGATTGATTTTATTAGCGCTGATTTCAACAGATATTATTTACTAAAAGGTAAATGGATATGAAAATGATGGTGTTATGACTTGACTCAATACATAATGCAATCAAACATGACATGATAATATTTTCATTTCAAGGAATTGTAACTAAAATAATAGAAGATGTTTCATTAACTTTTCAAAAAAATACAAGAACCAATGAATCATTTCAAGATCAACAAATCAAAGAGAATTCAAAATACATGATTCTTGTACCCTCTTTAAGAAATGTAACCTAACTTCCTCAAAATCTAATCTACAAGAAGCAAAATTTTGATCTTATCAACTTCTTACATACCCAAAAAGAATCAATGAATTCTTCCTTCAACATACACAAGCTATAATTTCAATTTGACGTAATGAGTTGCAAACCAATTAAACATAAAATTATGTTGTCTTATTGAAAGAAATAACTAGTAATCACTTTAAAACAATAAAAAACCCCCAACCACAAGTTCTTTCTTGAAACACCATAAATTTTCCTAATACTAATGACACTTTGCAATTGAGGAAACAAAGTACTTAATCTGATGCATTGACATAAAAAGGATAGACTCAAACTATCTCACCAATGACTAGTCCTTATGTTGATTAATTAGCAATTCACAAGGTAAAAATTCGAACCCTAATTGGCAAAATTAAATAATTCTTCAAAATAAATTCGAAAAGCCAAATAAAAGTAAAGAGGAGATTTCCAGAAGGTAAAGAAGTGTAATTAAATAAGAAAAATCAAAATTTTTGTATTTGATGAAGAGAAAACTGAAATTTTAAAAAATTCTAGGTATGTGCATAGGCGATAGAACAATCCAATGCACATATGCATTGTTGCAAAGAGACAAGTGCATGGATATATGCTCTGTGCCCAAATATAAACTATGAACAATGGGAAATGTTTAGAAAATATAAAAACAAGTCAAATAAATCATCAAATCTAGATTTTCAATATTTCCAAACACTGAGATAAGGCTATGATAGAAGGATCAAAGTTCAAAACAAAGAGAATGATGGAGAGTGACATGTTCCCTAGCAGAGTCACCAATTTGTTAGGTGGATCAATCCCTTTTGCGCACAAGATCAATCTCCCTAGACCTCAAAGAAATCTTGTAACAAACAAGAAATAATTGTTACCTTCCCTTAGCTTATGATTCACTAAAACCAATAATATGAAAGGGACCACTTACCAGTTAATCAAAATGTCTATTGAAGTCCCTTTTAGTCCCTTCCACAATTAGCTTCCTCTTGATAATTTATTGTTCCAGCGCTTCCAAAAACTTCTCCATGATGTTTCGAAGGAGATTTGCATAGACAAAATAGAAAGGATCAAATAATGCAGTATAGAATGAAAGTTAAATGAACTAGTTAACTCAGCATATATTATAAATTGAATCAATAATCAATAATAACCTACGTGAGTGATCAAGTAATACTACAAATGATATCAAAAAAGACATAATTATGAAACAACTGTTTCCTTTTATTAGCTAAAATGGAGAACAAAATTGCAATCTCAAATCCTTTATGTTACAAGCCTCTTCTCACAACCTCCAACCCCTCCTTGAATGGAAGGCATGGTAGGCTTATTTTTGCAGCATAAGCCTACCTTCAATAGTCCTCTTCAATGCGCTGGCCTGTGTTTTCTTTATAGTCCAAGAGGAAGAAGTTTGGGATCTATTTCCTAAGGGATGAGATCCACAAATGGTGGGATATGGGTTCCATGAAGAGAGGGAAGTAGCGTCATGATGGGAGGGATTTGGCTTGATTAGGTATCCATTCGAAGCTCTTGGTTGGGAAATATTCGACTAAAAAATATTCTATACTTTACTTTTTATTTTTACATGCATTATTTCATGTGTGCAGGCCATAGTGTTAAACAAAGTGTACTTGTGCACAAGTTTTGATGGTCTCTTCCGCGTATACGAAAAAGACACCATCAAAACCTGCACACAAGTACACTCTCCCTGAGGTGGAATAGTTTGGGTATTTTGGATCAAAGAAGTTGAAAACAACCACACTGGTAAACCTATCCTAAATCCAAGAAGTAACAACGTAGCCATATAAGGAGGATCGACATTTTCAAAATTAGTGAGAGGATTAGGGTTCCCATTAAAAGGGCATTCATTATCTGTATCTTCTGGAATTGATGCCATTAGATTCAACTTAGATAAATTTACTATCAATATTATAATTGAAAATCACAATTCACACCTAAGGCCCATAAAAAGTAAAAAACAAGAAAATAACATGTGGTAGTAAATCTAAGGAATCAAACCATGTAAAAAATCTTTTCACAGTGAAATAACTAGTTGGTGATGAAATCCAATGTCAAAGAGATCAATGTGAAAAGTGGTTAAAGATAGAGCGAGTGGAAATAGATACGCTGACAACCTGCTTAACGTACATAATCTGGTGCAAGTAATCTTCACTTATATTGTCTCGAGTGAAGAATACCCTCCCAAAAGGTCCAAGTGAGTCTAGCCAATGCCTGTTCTAGGTACAATAGAGACTTCTCCTCTATTTTAACCTTGGGTGTATCCCTGAGATTATGGTCTCCAAGGTTACCACGTAAAACAATTTAACTTGGGGGGACAATCACAGATCTGATGTAAAAGCAAGGGTAGAGTAACAGATCTCAATCCCCTTGATAGTTCCTCCACATGGTTAATTTGCAATTTACTCCCAAGTGACTCCCAGGTACCTTTCAGTATTATTTTTAATATGTGTAAATCACTTGATTATAACCAATGAAATGGGGTCGATCACTCCAATAGGTCTGACAGGATCTCGTTCTTAATTCCTTTGTAAGGGGAGCTTCCCACAACCAAATTGAATGAAATGGGGCTGCTCCTTATCACAAGATAGTAATGTTTATTTGTATGTTTGGAAAGTTAACTGACTTCCCTATTCCAAATCCCTATAACCTTGTCTAATGTAGGTGGAAAAGAGGCTTAAAATAATAAAAATGTCTAGATTGATTATATTATCGCTGATTTTAAGAGCTATTATTTATCAAAAGGTAAATGGATATGAAATTGATGGTGCTATGACTTGACTCAAAACCTAATGCAATAAAAAATGAGATGGTAATCTTTTCATTTCGATGAATTGTAAATAAAATAATGGAAGAGGTTTCATTAACTTTCCAAAAAAATACAAGAATCAATGAATCATTTCAAAATCTACAAATCAAAGAGAATGCAGAATACACGATTCTTCTCCCTTCTTTTAGAAATGAAACCTAACTTCCTCAAAATGTAATATACAAGAAGAAAAAAATTTGATCTTATCAAGTTCTTACATACCCAAAAAAATCAATGAAATCTTCCTTCAACATACACAAGCTATAATTTCAAGTTCACGTAATGAGTTGCAAACCACTTTAAGTAGAAGATTATGTTGTCGTATTGAGAGATATAACCAGAAATCACTTTGGAAAAACAACAAACCTCCAACCACAAGTTCTTTCTTGAAAAACCCTAAATTTTCCTAATACTAGTGACACTTTGCAATTGAGAAAACAAAGTACTTAATATTATGCATTGACATAAAAAGGATATACTCAAACTATCTCAGCAATGACTAGGCCTTATGTTGATTAATTAGCAATTCACCAAGGAAAACTTCGAAACCTAATTTTCAAATGTAAATAATTCTTCAAAAAGAAATCCAAGAATCCAAATAAAAAAAAAATAGGAGATTTCGAGAAGGTAAGCAAGTGTAATTAAATAGGACAAATATAAAAATTGTATTTGATAAAAAGTAAAATGAAATTTTAAAAAATTCCACGTATGTGTGTAGGGAATAGAACAATCTAGTGCACATACACACTATTGCAAAGGGTCTAGTGCTTGGATAAATGCTCTATGCCTAAATATAAGGTGTGCACAATGGGAAATTTTTAGAAAAGATAAAAACAAGTCAAAAAAATCATTTAATCCAAATTTTCAATATTTCCAAACACATAGATAGGGCTATGATAGAAGGATCAAAGTTAAAAACAAAGAGAATGATGGAGAGTGACATGTTACCTAGTGGAGTCACCGATTTTTTAAGTGGATCAATCTCTTTTGCGGACAAGATCAATTTTCCTAGACCTCAAAGAAATCTAGTAACAAACAAGAGAGAACTGCTACCTTTCCTTCGCTTACGATTGACTGAAATAAATAACATGAAAGGGATCACTTACCATTTAATCAAAAAGTGTGTTGAAATCCCTTTAAATCCCTTCCACAGTTAGCTTCCTCTTGATGATTTAGAGACTATTCCAACGCTTCCCGAAACTTCTCCATGATGTTTCGAAGGAGATGTGCATAGAAAAAATAGAAAGAATCAAATCATCTAGTATATAGAATGAAAGGTAAATGAACTATTTAACTCAACATATAACATAAATTGAGTCAATAATCAATAATTACCTATGTGATTGATCAAGGAATACATCAAATGATATCAACAAAGACATAATTAGGAAACAACAATTTCTTTTCATTAAATAAAATGGAGAACAAAATTACAGTCTCAAAGCCTTGTTGTTACAAGCCTCTTATCACAATATCCAAACCTCCCCTTGAATGGAAGGCATGCTAGCTGTTGGACACCTAATCCTAATGGGTTAGTGTGGAAGCCGAATAGACCAAAGCAGTCCAAGAGACCTTGGGATCTGAAACCCAAGAGTCACATAATGTACTATAAATGTAAATCATTTGTCAATAAAAATTGTATTGCATGTTTTATCTTTCACATTGTCTTTGCTGTCCATGTGTGTTTAACATGGTATCAGAGCAGGCGTATTCCTGCTCTGCCTAATTAATTTGAGCCATTTGTTGTATGGCCTTTTTGTGCAAGTCATTCCTGCCATCAATTCTGCATCTCAGGAATATTTTCTCATGAATATTTCTTCAGCTAAATTTTAGCTGCCCCTGACACTACCAGCGTTGTCCAAGCCGTTCTAAGATGTCTGCCATATTTTATAGAGCCCCTCGCTGTCCATAAGCGTTTCACGCTGCTCTCTGCATACACAGCGCTGCTCCTCTGCCCTGCTCTGACATATAATACGTTGTTGTTGCCTGAAGCCTGCTCCATGCAGATGGTGTCAATATACGTTTTATTCTCTGAATAGACCGCCCTCCAACCGTTATGCTTGGTAAATATCGCTAGCTGGCCTCCCTTCATACACTGCGGCTCTTTCCACGCTGATCACCAAACCTATACTGCTGCTCTTCCATAACTGTCACCACACTGTTGTATCAGCGCTCCATTGCCAGACCTGTTGCACGCCAGCCGGCCTCCCTTTCGGATGTTGTCCTGCTACGAGCCTAAGCAGCATCGAAAATGCCATTTCTGAATTTATGATGGTGGTTTTTGCCTTCAATAGCCAGAGATTATATTGTCGCATAGGAAAGATCTGTGGTGAAAACTGAGGCGGGAATGAAATCCAGAGGCCCCAGCAAAGACTCCACTTTCTCGTCGATCACATGAAGAGGATCGTGCTCATTGTAGTTTTTGGCCATCTCTAGGCAATACAGAACCCGGCCCTTGGTGTCCAGAGAGCTGACCTTCACGGGATTTTGAGGCGAGAAGTAGGAGGATCTCCAGTTGCTCAGCAGGCCTTCGTTGTTGACAATCACAAAGCCTTCGACGTAATCGAAGGTGCTGTTCTTGGGTAAGGATATCAGATATTCTTGATCCCTGGTGAATGCCGCAAAGTCTGAGTACAAAACTCTGATCCATCTCACTCGCTGTGGTGCGGGTTCGAGTTCGATCCTGGCCTTCGTTATGATACCAAACTGGCCTAAACCACCGAGCACTCGTAGCCACCGCCTGGGCTATTGGGCTTGTTATAACACATCCCGGATGAATCAACACTAGCCATTTTTTCTCAAGGTCGTGACTTATTTATTGAATAGTGAGTGTGTGGTGCACTGAACCGTCGTTCACATGATGCATTGAATCGATATATTGTAATTATCTTTGCACGTTGTGGTGTGTTTTGGTCTCCATCATACACTTTTTGCTTGCGTTGAATAATTGTGAAGGCAGTAAACATGAGTTTGGTATGAGAAAAAAGGGCTCTCTCCTTCTGCGTCGATCCCTGAAGCATTGAATCTCTGCCTACAAACTAGTTGGTTGTTGCATTGAAAGGCCCATGACTATTACTTTCAATGGTGTGTACCTCTATAAAATTTAGACAATTAAATGGGTCAGTTCAGCTATTGAGGTCGTTGTTGCATTTAATGGTGCATTAAACTTTGGTTCCGTCTCTAGGGCACCGTAAAATTCTTAAATGGTTAAATGTTGGAAAGTGTGTTAGTATCTGGTTTCGTTGTCGATATATGAGGCGAGGATATCTTGTGCGTTGAATTTTTTATTGAAGGCCGATAATTATCTCTTGTTCGTGCGACGGTGTTGGGGATGTGCAGTGCTTCATGAGGCCCTGGTAAGGATTTTCAAGGGCCGATTCCAGGGGTAGAAATCTTCAGCTTTACTGCAGCTTTCCATCGGAATTCACCAGATGTGTCCCTTCAGAAAGATCCCCGTTCCAAAACTGCTGCTCAAAGGTATCATGCACATTTATATAGGAATGGCACAATTTGTGACCTTACAAATGAGCCAAGAGAGACAGAGGTGAGATTTATGTGTGCACACTCTGATCATCCATCAATAAATTCCTTTAAAGACGTGTCCACATGCAAATATGCATTGATAGTTCAATGTCCGAAGCTTTGCAGCCACCCGTTGTTTCAAGAAGAGCGGCCTTCTTGGTTTACTATTAACTGTTATACACTGTCAAATAGCAATGACAAAGTAGAAAAAGAAGAAAAGGACACACAGCTAGCTTTAAGTGCAGAAGATTCAGGTGCTCAAATTGACTGATTTATAGCATATATATAGGGTATTATTGTTCGTTTTTTAGAATTGTTGGATTCGAAACTTTGTGGAATTATACTGGACTTTGAGATTTTTCCAAACTCCTTCGCACAAGCTGTCAAGGGGGCGAAGATCAGCTGACTTATTTCCTGTATATGTTTGAAATGATTCTTGCTCATTTTCATTAATCACCTTACACATCTCATTGTAAAGTCTAGCTAATTTCAGGCGATTTGGATCATTATCAAAAGCATGTGTTGACACCTCTTCTGGAACTAGAATCAAAACTTTGGGTCAACTTTCAGCAGAAACACATAAATATCAACCTAGAGCTGATAGAGCAGAAAAGCAGTGCTACCAATTTCTGCCAGTGGTTGATGTGCATCTCTAGCCTCTTGCTCAGGTTCATTGATAGACTCAAATTCCTTCTGCTCTGCAATTATTGACTCCTTATGATATTCAGCATTCAGTGCTTTTTCAAGAAGTGATACCCTCTTTCTAATAAACTCAAGGAGCCTCTTTTGTATATCTCTTAATTGGGCAAGAAGACTCTCAGTTGCCAATGTTGCAGTTGCTGCTGCCCCAGTTGTGGAACTGTATTTAAAACTCATTATAGTTTCTGTTCCTTGATTCATTTGCTGCACATTTACAAAGGATTTTTCTGTGTCTTTGTACTGTGAGTGGGTGTTACTTTTACTCATTGGGTCATAGTTGTAATCAGTCTTTTAAAGGGTTGTAATTTTGACAATGAAGAATATGCCTCGAATTACTGAAATATTAGAGTTCTTAAAAACTCTGATGTATTCCTCTAATCATGAAACATTCCAAGTCAGCAAAGGCTCTCTCTCAGAAATTCAGACATGTCTACAATATGCACAAGAGAAAATTGATTTTTTGCAGCTTGAATCACAGCTACAGCAAGAAGAGCTACATCAAAATAGACACCATTCTGAACCTGTTTTTGTTCAGAACATTGAGACAACCACCCATCAGCAGCATGTTAATAATGTTACAGTTCATTCAAATAAAGCAGCAATTGTACATACAGATGCAGAAACTCAGTCTGCACTTCCCAAGCCCATCATCAGACCTTGGGAACAGCCTGTCCACAACAAGCACAGAACTGGTCTTGGATATGACAAGGACTTGTCCTTTCATATTCCAGACTACGCCAAGCCCATTCAATTTCAGAGTGCTGGATTTATTCATGACAGTCCACCTGCTCCTCATGACAGTTCAGCTTCAGCTGTTCCAGATTCTGCCCCTCTTCCACAGCAACACCAACAACAACAACAACAACAGATCGTGAAATGCCAACACTGTGACCGAGTTGGCCATCTGAAAGATCACTGTTTTGATCTTCATCCATGTAAGCACTGTCATAAAACCAGCCATTCTTCACACAGATTCTTCAGAAACAAACGTCCCGCAAGAACAAAGATTCATCTTGGATGGATCGCTTCTTGGCAATGGGCATCAACAGCCAAGAAGATATTCCAAACACATGTCAGAACTTGTTCCAAAGTATTGAACAGTCTTGCAGTTGAGTTTTCTCCATCTTCTCACCTTGTATCTGACAGGGGGGGAAATGATGGTCATCTACAAGCTTCAAAGCCACATCAAGCGAGCCTGAGCCACAACCTGCCACACCAGTTTCAGAGTTGTAGCCAGAGACAAAGATGCCCCTGAACATGCCTTCAGTTGGCAATCTGGGACACTTCCTCTAGCAGAAGACTCCAGCTTCTTGTCAGTTTTGGAAGAGTTCCAGGAATTACAAAGTTGTTGGTCATCCTTAAACCATCACAGATTAAGAACACTTCCTCTAGCAGAAGACTCCAGTTTCTTGCCAGTTTTGGAAGAGTTCCAGGAATTGCATTAAGCATTCCATAGTTGTTGGTCATCCTTAAACCATCACAGGTTGAGACTTCCCTTTTCAGGTTGAAGTTTTACCTTTTATGCGGGGTGAGACCTCCCTTTTATGGTTGAAGGTTTCCCTCTTTGAAACAATAGGATCACTTCCTCTAGCAGAAAACTTCAGTTTCTTGCCAGTTTTGGAAGAGTTCCGGGAACTGCACTAAGCGTTCCAGTGTTGGTGGTCATCCTTAAACCACTGCCCTTTATACCAACATTTCATAGAGCACATTCAGCCTAGTGCTGCCATGCATTTTTTGCACATTTTGTATTACAGCTCTCTTCTTGGACTCATACATAACCCTTCGGATTAAGGGGGGGAATGTTGGACACCTAATCCTAATGGGTTAGTGTGGAAGCCGAATAGACCAATGCAGTCCAAGAGACCTTGGGATCTGAAACCCAAGAGTCACATAATGTACTATAAATGTAAATCATTTGTCAATAAAAATTGTATTGCATGTTTTATCTTTCACATTGTCTTTATTGTCCATGTGTGTTTAACACTAGCCTTATTTCTACAACATAAGCCTAGTTTTAATAGTACTCCTCAATCCGTTGGCTTATGTTTGCTTTATAAGCCAAGAGCAAGAAGTTTGGGATCCATTTCCTAAAGGGATGAGATCCATAAATGGTGGGATAGGGGTTCCAGAAAGAGAGGGAAGTAGCATCATCATTGGAGGGATTAGGCTTGAGTAGGAATCCATTCGAAGCTATCAGTTGGGAAATATTCGACTAACAAATATTCTATACTTTAATTTTTATGTTTACATGCATTAAGTCATATGCATAGAGCATACTATCAGACAAAGCATACCTGTGCATAGGTTCTGATGATCTCTTCCGCATATATGCAGAAATGGAATAAGGAACTATGCAGGAAGCCAAAAATGGGTTTTTTAGCCTTGAAATCTAAGAGTTTTATTCTCTTTGGGGTTGTTTGGGTTCTAATATTGCAAGGGGATTCTTTGGAACACTATGATGGATAACGAAAGATCCAAAATGATGGTATTTTTCCTAATTTGACGAAATTATGTCTAATAATATCGGTCTTCAAGCTAATGGGATTTTTAAAGGAATGAAGTGGAGAGTAGATTGGAGATGGATGGTCGAGATATAATTGGGGGGGATCGTGCAGTTTAATAAATAGAAGGAAATATGGTTAGGATTACTTCCAAATGTCCCTCCACCAATCAACAATTGAGATGCATTGAGGCCCCCCACCTCTTCATCACACTCGAAACCACCATTGGGTACTCCATATCACTAGCTAATTTGGTTGAGTAAAAATCATAATGAACGTGCGGGAGAAGGAAGACAGTGGGATGAAGATGGAATTATGAGTAATGGAATGTTTCCATTAGATACCAGTCCTCGGGCCTAAAATTTGGGCTTGAACAAAATGAGGTAAGGAACCTCAATGAGGAGACCCCATTGGATCTCAAATCTCATAATTCATACGTTGTCTTAAGGATGGAAGAGATGGAGGTAAGGAGGGAACCTTGATGCCAAGATTTCCTAAGATGACATGGAATAAAAAGCTCATCCTTAGACGCATAGTGCAAAGGATAGTAGTTTGGGTCTCATGTCATAGTAACCTAAAACCCACCCACAAATGGTGCAGCGGATCCATATGAGTAGGGAGGAGTCCATTTCAGTGTCATGTGGCATCCATGAGATGACATGGCCTCTATTAATAGTCCAAATATTGTAACGAGCATAGATTTGGATCGACAGCTCATATTGAGGAAAATTTTATATCATCATAAATCTCTTGACGAGATAGAAATAAAGACAATGTCAGAATGAATGTCCATATGCTTGCAAAAATGAAGTTTTTGCTAACCCCATCAACATAACAGACCTTGGGAATTAGGCCAAATACGTAACACCTTCCTTAGAATGAGAATCCTTTAAGGGGGTTGAATAAAGGTGCTTACACATATCCTAGTGATATTCATGTACATATATAAATAAATTTCCCTAAGTTAATGCTTTATTTTTATTTATAAATATTAGGAATAAAATGGAAATATCAAAATCCAAGTAGATTGATACTCATACTTTTGAAACCAAAATTCAAAATTTTGTAATTGAACTCCAAACTTTTAAATAAAAATTCACACCTTTCAAATCAAAATTATTTTAAATTCATATTTTTGAAATCGAAATTCTCACATCTACAAAATTTTTCACTAATCAATATTCTTACTTTCAAAAATGAAATTTAAAATACTTTTGGTCCAAAGTTGATAAGCAATTGTTAGTGTAGATGGGGCACATGATGGGTGGAAGTGAGTTGAGGATTGAGAATGAAAATATTTAGGCCATATTTCAATGGCCCACTCCTACTAATATCACATCATTTAGGAGGTTTATTGGAAAATCCAATAATCTAAAAAAAAATCATGGCAATATTTTTTGATAAGCAATTATCATTGTAGATGGGGTGCATGATTGGTGGAAGTGAGTTGAGGATTGATAATGCGAATATTGATGCCATCATTAAATGGACCACTCCTACTAATATCACATAATTTAGGAGGTTTATGTGAAACTCCAATTATTATAGAAAATTACATCATTTCTACTTGTGGTGACACCACTTCATGCTATAGCAACTAGTTGTAAGTATTACCCATGGGGTAAGAATTAGTGGAAATACTTTGAAGAACACAAATAAAATATAGGTATATGTGTAACCCTAATACCAATTAACTTAAATAAATCACATAAATGATAATAGTAGATATGCTATGGGAACAATATTAATGAAAATAGGAGACCAACTAGTTATCATTTAGATATATTCAATCAAGAAATACTAAAATACCATACATATGATAGGGTTATAAATGCCTTATTTCAATTAGTTAAGAACTCGAAGCATTATATCTATTAGGCATGGATACTATCATCCATACTAATTACTGCCCCTTATAATACTTATAGTATTAAAGTAAACTATAACAAGTAACACACCATAAATGGATGGGATTTCTACAATAATTTATGTACTATTTAAATATAAAAACGTATAAATAAATGAGTTTTATTATTGTAAAATCCGTGCCACTACCTCCAAAAATTATAGCTCTAAGAGCCATTATGCACATCGATCCATTCGCCCATGAAGCATCATTGAAGCATATGCAGAGGAGTATGCAAAAATTGGGAGTTAAAGGAGGTGTATCAGCATGTAGAAGTATGGAAAAGGGAAAATGTAGATGTTGATTACCATATCCATGATTCATTTTTTTACAACATTGGGAAGGTTTATGTACCAAAAGATAAAAGATTTCCAATTATAGGTAAGGATCCTACCTCCATTATCATTTATCATTTTGATGTTGGGAAGATTTATGACTAACTTATAGAGTTATACTTATTATCTTGAGATGTAAGATCAAGTATGTATATCTATCTAAAGGTGTATTCTCAATTGCACTAGAAAACTTAGATACAGGAAGTAAGGACTATACAATTCACTTCTAGATCATACAATTCCATAAGAAAGCATATTGATGAAATTTGTTGGGGGACTGTCAAGGACAAGAAGAGGGCCTAGTTACCTATACATGGTAGCAAAAGGGGTTCAACAAAAGGTGTGTTTTGATGGCTTATAAGACAATAATAATAGGATAGGATATTTCAAGGTCATTCTTTAAAATAATCAAGGTGGATTTTGCGATTCCAAGGAACATCATTCATGATAGAGATGTAATATTCCTCATCATATTTTTAGATATCTTATGAAATAGGTTAGATGCTACACCAATCATATCTACTATATTTTACCCATATATTGATGGGTTAGAAAAGGTATTGAATAAGACATCAGTTCATCTTTTCAGAGGTTACAATTAAAATCATTCAAGGACATAGGATATAAATCTAGTGTAAGTACAACATTTCTATAGCAAAGTCATAACTGGTTCCCCTCATATCATACATTGGAATGTATTTTTGATAGCCATCACCATAACCATTTTACCTGGTAGATACATAACTTAATGTGGGCACAATAATTTCAAGTGGTTCACTAAAAGTAGAAACGTTTATTGAGATAATATGGAAACTATTCATATATATTTTAAATAAATTAAAGATGTTTCATGAGAAATATAAGATTGACATGATAAACAGATGCTTTGAAATAGTTTCCATATAAAGGACTTAGTTAGGGTTACCCTTTTTAAGGAACGTTATGGGGATTTAACTATATTTTATGGGTAAATGTTTCACTAATTGGAATTTTTTTGGATTTTTATCAGAAGGTAATTTTCCGATTTTCTATTATCACCTAAATATTTTTCATTTTTTTACATTATGATTATATTGATAATATGTCAAAATGTATAAGTTTTAATAGTAAATCTTGTACTTTCTATTAAGCACTTTGCTACATATCTATATGTCTCATTTTTACCAATTTCAAGTAATCAAATAGAAAAGTATACTAAGGTATAGTATTTGAATACTATAATATAGCTTGATAATGATTGGGGAAATATCAAGGATAATAATTCTAAAATATTAGAGAAGGTAGAAGCCAATTCTCATAGACTCAATATTCCACTATGCATATGAATTTAGCCAGTGATAAATGTAGAGAACATGAAACTCTAGGATCCATCCATCTTTATGAGAATGTAGTGGGCCATTTCATACACTTGATGAATGACTTTGAAATAGAGGCATAAGGAGAACTACCAATGGAAATAATTCAATAATGTAACTTTATAATGGCTATAAGGGGTCAACAATAACTTTGTTTGATGTAATTGTATGGTTGGTTTCCAAACAAGGTCAATTGGTACACTAAGGAGAAAGGTAAAAGATTTTTCTGTCATCTTCAAAAGTGAAACTCTTAAAGACAAAAAGCCACCCAATATGGGGAGGTAAGATCCAGAATGGATTTACATACAAATAATGTGCTTGTATTGAGTCTATAAAAGATTTTCTTGTTTTGGTAAAATTTGGTTCTTTAGCTTTCAAGAAATTTTAGGGAATTAGAAAACATATTTTAGGCATGCTCCTAGATAGGGAAACCCACACTTATACCTCATTAAATTTATATATTTTTATTCTTATTTATAAATTTTCAACAAGACATTTTGCAATGAAAATAGAATTATGATGTAAAAGTTTGGGTCGTAACAAAGTAACTTTCTAAATATTCACCAGACATCTAAGTGGCGATGATGTTAGTGTACTATAATTTTAATATGGATTTTAATAATGTACCTTCATATTATGATCCATTACATAACTTTAGAGGAGTCATGGAGGTTATAAGAGGTTTTGAAACGCTTAACCTAGCCCTCTTTCTAGCTATTAAAATCATCACAAAATGTGAGGAGGAGGATTTGTTTTTCTATAGCTATCTATTGTTTGGTAGTTTAAGTAGGATTGTAATTTGTTGAGGACATCTTAATCGAAAAAAGTGATAAAATCTAGTCAAGGAGAACTATAGATTAACATAATAGCCCATTGGATATAAGAAAATTGAGAAAAATTGTAATCTATATTGTAATATTCATAATGCAAGAGGACGAGTAAGAACTTTTCATTGAACATTTTGTTTATTGTGTTTGTTTTTAGGGTAAATATTTACATTTTATTGTGACGTCATTATATTATAGTATTTCATATGTCACAATAGCTAAAAATAATTTCTTATTATCCTTTTCAGATATCTGGATGATTTTGATGGCTTAGGTTTCCCTGGGTCATGGCTATTCAAACTACATGTTAGGGGTGTCAGTTCCTGTCATCTCAGGACTCACATAATCTAACAAACACAAAAATATTTAAAAATAGAGAAAAAATAAAATAATCATATACTAAGTAGACTATATTTTTTTTTAAATTTACATTCAATTTAGATAATCAACTATTGCAATATACAAATTGGTTTATAAATAATAACAATGAGTATTAGAAATGTAATTGGAAAATGGAAAAAAACATGGGACACCAAAGTCAAGATACCTACACCACACTGCAACTTAACCAGTGTCATTTTTCCAATCAAATATTTTACTTATCCTTCCTAATATAATACATACTACCTTGATGTAAGAAATAACAACATTATAGCGAAACTTTTCAAATATGTAAGAAAACTGCGAAAATATGCTGCATATACATTATTATCTATACTGTAAAACTGTAACTTTCACCTTCTCCAATTAATTGCATATTATGCATATTAGTCATGGTTATTACATATATTCCATGTATTATAAGTATTGTTTTTAATGTTTATTTGATGACCAAGTTGTAGCTCTAATTAAATGACTTAATTTCAATACTATATGTCATGTTAACTATACTTGATGAACCAAACATTCATTTCCATGGAAGAAATCATGTATGATGCACTATGAGAAAATTACCATGAATTGAATAGGTAAATTTAGAGGGAAATTAAGTAGAATTTAAGTGTATTCAAACTAAATCTGTATGCGAAACATACCTCAATCTCTCTTGAAATACTAAAAACAAAACCATCCCATATAAGTTGTAAAGGAGCAATCGTTTCATGAAATTGAAGTACGGAGACATCACGGGCTTTCCACCATTGATCCACAAGATTGTTAGAATTACTTATGGACAAGTGTTCGTGGAAAGAAACGCAATAGCTAATTTTGAGGCACTTAGTAAAATATGTGTCAAAATTGGTAGCACAAAACTAGAATGGGTTAATTATATACAGCTATCTAACTTCAAGATAAAATATATTTAAATGCGCTATCTCCTCTAACTGTGAGAAGTACAATGGGGAAATTTAAGTATATCATACTTCATTAGTGTAAAATATTAGCCAAATGAAACGGCGGCTTCAATGTTGTGCCTTTTTCATATGAACCAAAATCCTTATTTATAACATAACATAACAGCATGAGAGCTTGTTAGATAATGGGTGTAAAAAGAATATAAGGTTTTGTTCAATTTAATTATATTTGTTGGTTCGAAAAGTGTTAGCCAAAAAAATCTTTGATTTCTAAAAAAAAATTGCTTAAATTAAAAAAATAATTTATTAGAAATAGTAAAAATATAAAAACAATTAATGCAATATATATTATATTAAAATATAGCTAATCTAAATAAAAAAATAAAACTATAAACTTGGTAGATAAACATCTCATTTTTAATGGGAAAATTCCAGTTGTTGTTAAGTGCATTTATGCAAATTTAACTTAACAACATTTGTTTATTTCTTTAAAGTATTATTGTTCATGGGATTTAAGTTAAGTATATTATGTATAGAAAATTCATTGATTTCACTGATTTCTAAATTAACTTTTTAATCATATTTTTGTTTTTTGTTTATGGGATTTAAGTTTGCTTTATTTTATATAGAAAATTTATAGTTTTTTAATCATATTTTTGTTGTGTTTTTTCTTTGAGATTAAAGAATTTTCATTTTATGAAAATTGAGAAGACAGAAAGAGGGGTAGACTTACAATATTTTTCTTTTATTTTCATTTGTAAATGAATATCATTTTTTCTATAAAATGTTTAAAATATACTTATAAAAAAAATGAAAAAATAAAAATAAATTAATACTAAAACGATATGAATAAATTGAAAGTAACTTTTTACTATCAAACTATAATATTAAAGAGATGAATATTCATAAAATATTAATGATAAAAAATATTAAAATCATATAATTGCTTCTTATAAGGCTCATGTTGCAAAAGCTACATAATTGCAATAGATATAAGTTATCTTTGCAACATAATTGCAATAGAGATAAATAGATAATTTATCAATTAACCTCTTAAATGGAAAAAAGGTTTTGAAATCCAATTTGTGATATAAAATATGTTTTGAAAAAGAGTTTGTTCCTTTGTAGTAGAAACAATTCTATAAAGGATATTTTAACATATCATTGCCCGTTACAAATTAAGCTATAAATATGTCATGTCTTTTTCAAACATAATACATGGGGTGGATTTGTAATATAATTGTTATTTAAAAATAAAAGTAATATTTTCAAATGGTTAATTTATTTATTTTCATCCATATAATTAAATATTTAATTTTTAATTAATTATGTGTTAATTAGTAGTATTTTATTTAATTTTTTTATATAGTAAATTGATCTATACTAATAAATCTTTCAAAAAATTCATATTAAAAAATAAAAAAAAAATATTCATTAAATGTTATCTATATAACCTAAAGTTTAACAAATAAATATTCCATGAATAAACAACTATTTAGAAAATTTAACAAACAGATATTCTGTAAATGAACAACTATTTCATAAATATGTAAAATCTAAAAATATTTTAAAGTATGTTAAACAAATGATGAGCTATTGTATAAATTACCTAACAATTATATCAAAATCAAGAAATTTATATGCACTAAAATTCGTCACCATCTTATAACAATATTGACTACATCTATTAATTTGTTGCCTTAATTCTGATAACTCATGAACAAAAAATTTGATGGTTAATTTGTCAGCAATTACATATCATAGTTGAGCATTATTCTCAACACTCTCCCTTAATTCTTAATGAGGTGATTCCAAGTTTATCCCTCATGTAAGGAAACTTCCCTTTTGGTAGTGCTCTGGTAAATATACCCGCACGATGGTCATTTTTCGTACAAAGCTTTATTTCAAGTTCTCCTTTTGCCACATAGTCTCTTCTGAAATGAGATTTGGTATCATTGTGTTTGGTGCAATTATGAAAATGTTGTAATGGCTACAACCACCCTCCAAAATTTTGCGTAAGCATCATTTTGGAACCTCCCTCCTTAAAATCCTAATAACTTATCTTGCACTAACCTAGGTACTTGTGCTTCCATTGAGCTTTATCTTTTTCTTTATAGGTTGTGTTTGCTTAATTTCTTTATTGTCTAACCAAAAGCTGACCTTTTGACTTGGTTGCAATCAAGTTTTGGGCTTGCCTTGGTGATCTGCGCAATCCTAGAGGCAAACCATCCTTGCCCTAAGGAAATGCGTAGTTCAGCCCAGCAATGAGCTTCAGCTTTGGAATTGCGTAGACCCTGCTTGTAGCCTGCCTTTGACTGGAAAACTGCGTAGAGAATGAGAGGTAGGCAGAGCCACTCAGTCTAGGAATTGTGCAGAAGCATTCCCTCAGCAACTACGTGATGAATGAGCTAGAGAGTTTCCCACTCCTTCCTAAAACTGCACAATATTTTTGGGCAGTGCATGGAAGTTTTCCCAGAAAAGAAGATAGCTAAGAGAAAAATCATCCCTAGGAAGTAGGAATCTATTATTAATTTCTCGAAAGTGACACATTACTATGTTTAGAAGTTTATACCAAGTTTCGTTATTGTCAAGAATACACATCATGAATTCCATTTTGTTCAACTATATGTAGTGGATGCCTCTAGAGCTCACTTATACATTTAATCATCAATATCTAGCTTCCCTATGGAGATCAAGGAGCCTTTAGAGCATTGTCATCACTTTTCAGGGTGAGTTTTGCTTTTGTTGCCTTTCTCTGCTTTTTCTATCACTTTTCTTTATTTAGCTTGTGAGAGTGTTTTTTCACTCATTTTGTTTAAAAAATGTTGGTGTTTTAACTTTTTTAGTTTGTAGAAGTGTTGTTTCAAGTTATAGATTTCCTTTCTCAATTGTCACATGATTTTTCCCATTTTTTCACCAATGGTCACCGTTACGACGACTCCCTTTACATGCCTAGTATTCCTTTAGTTTAATCAATTGTTGCACTTTTTTCACATGCATACATCTACACTTAACTAGATATGAACTCATCCTTACATCATCCTTCAAATTTTCTTCTTTTCACACTCCCATGTACAGTTCTGGGCTCCCGTTGCCTGGATCTCACACTTCACAACATGCATTGCGCAATGTTGAAGCTCAAGGCCTCTACCCTAGCTTCTGGAATTGCACAGAGGTTATCTTAGCCTTCATCCAACTGTGCACTACGTATTTCTAGGAAACAGTCTCCCAACTTAGTCACCGAGACTACGCAATGCGTAGTCTCTCACAGGCCTTGGCCTAGACTGCATTGCATTGTGTTGTTCCATTCATCAAGCTTTCACATTGACTATTGGGACTGTGCAGTGTGTAATTCCCACAGTCAGTCAATCACCCCTGTCAATCAAAATTACACAATTCCTCTCATCAATTGCCTTGGTTGCTGCTTGATATTCTATGAAGTTATATTTGTAAGAGCTAATGTTTGCTTTCCATGAGTGTTATTTTTGTCCCACAGTACGACACTCATGAAGCACTTCTCTCCAACAGTCACTATTCCATGGCATCAAAGAGATTTGTTTCGAGAGCTACCACTGAAAGCAGTACTAGGGAAGCAGTTGAGAAAGCAGTAATTTACTTGCCAATATATTCAAATGCCCAACTAATTATAGAAAAGGAACCAATGCTAACATGGAAACAGGACCAAAGACAGTGGAAGAAGGCAACAACCTAGTACAAGATCAGTGAAAAAGGAAATTTCTGACATAATAAAGGAAGAGAAAAGATGCAGAGCGAAAGTGGATTCAATCTTCATGTAGGCAACATTGACAGCAGAAGCAAAAGGAAGAAGAGGACATAAAAAGAAGACCAGAGGAAGAGAAAAAGTAGAGCTTGCAGGAAGCAGAACTGAGATCACAACAAGCAAAAAAATAACGAAAGGAAGGACAGGAGCTGAAGAGGAAAGAACGGGAAGAGAAACAGAAGCAGGAGAAGAGAAAAGGAAAGGCATAATGATAGAGAAAAATGGCATACAACTTGATGAGCCAAAACAATAAATAGTTGAGGAAGAGAGTGAACAGATGCAGGTTGCCTCACCAAAGCTAAGCACAAGAACCATGTCTAGCTATAGGTCGACAAGTGCATGGAGTAGCTAACGTGAGAGGCCGGCAAGGATGACTTGGAGCTCAGCACACAAAATATTCAAAGTACATTGGTGGTCCAGTTATGGTCAACACCATGCTGTAAATGCTTCAAGACAAGATGGACACAAGTTCCAAGACCATATACCCAAATGATATGTAGGAAAGAGTACTCTACCAGAAAGACACCATCAAGCAGTTTTGGGACATCATGATGTAGTACCAAGCTTGGCATCAGTACGTGATTGGGAAGCACCAAGTGGAGGTGGTCGAATTGGTCTCTCCCCAAGCTTCGAATTCATAGTGTTTTTTATTGTAAGGCCGAATCTAGACTATTTTGTCCCACAAGGGCATATATGGAGAGTATATATTATTTGTAAATATGTTTTAAGTGAAATTCCAAGTGTAACTAGTGGGATGTGAACAATCACTATGTAATGTAATTGTAACACCCTCCTCCCACATCTACCCAAGTAACTAGCCAACCGGAGTAAACATGTGATGACAAGCTACTATGATTGGATTCGACCTCCTATGTGACCTTAAGGAAGTGGAATCGATGGAAACATCACACACAGTCATTGAACATCAGCTTTAGAACCCACAAAAACCAATCCAACAATTCCAACAACTTGCCCTTAGGTCCTACTAAAATATTGACCATCTTAAGCCTTAGTCTCTCTCATGCTATAGGCATGCAAGCATCCAAAAACCCAAATTTGTTGTCACAGGCTTATGTGCCAGCATCCAAGGACCTGATTTTCCATCTTTGTGCTACAAATTTAAGCCAATTTTTCAGGCCCAGAGCCCAGGTCACTACCCAGAATGGAGTGACAACTTAAGACCAGTAAAAGAACAGGAAAATAGTGATGCCAAAGAAATCAATTGAACAAGACCTTAACCAAGTCCCTACTAGCCATCACAGGAATTTCATCAAACATATCATCAACATGTAACCTATAGGTGTAAACAATAAAATTAAGTGTAGGGATCTCATACTTATCTTAGAATCGCTATGAACCATTGTTCAATCATTTCATTTGTTGTATTATCATCTATTAGGCCATAGATACATGATCCATTCATTTACAAGTAAGAACATGTTGAGATCCATACATAGCTACTATCATAAAACGTACATATAACCATCATAATAAGGATAGAAATATCATAAACATATCAACCATAAAATCCACATATATATTATTACATTTACACATGAAAATCGAGGTAATGAATCCTATAAACCAATTGGAGATGGGACTACCACATTCCACCCAACAATAGATTCATTGAGCCAAGTCTCTCTCAGATAATCACCCTTGTGCCATATTCCAGGTATCAATGTGGGACTCATAGAACACACCAAAAGGAACTAGCAAGAATGGATGCCACCAGAGTTCTCCGCCTACACCATGAGGAATTTGAGTGCCTCCTAGTCTCTCAGGCTTTACTATAATCCACAGTCTAATCCAGGCATCACTAGAACCTTCATCGAGACACACTCTCCAGGCTTTACCACACATCCCATCCCAGGACTACTAGGCCCAACAGAGGGAAATCCACCTCCTAGATTTACTTTATATCTTGCGATTGACCAACAATATTCCTAGGCCCACCAAGTCACACAATCTGGCTTTACCACAAACCACAGTCTGGTTCAAGGGTTACTAGGCCAATGGCTTTACCTTGATCCATAGTCTAGTTTAGGGGCCACTAGCCCATGTGATTTTTAGTTTGGAGATCCACCCCAATCGACCTCGAATCGATCCGTCCATCCCACATTAACCGAATATGAGAAACCCTTCTCTTCAAAGCTATGAGGAAATGGGAAGGCTAGGTTGAAGAACATTATCACACCTGAGAAAACCCATGCCATGATGGAAAAGAACCACATGCAATACCATGCATGCCAAATCTAGAAATGGAAATACACATGCAAGTCAATACCTACAATTAAGGTTGTTGTAGCTACTTGATCTTACCTTTCCCTGCTTAATCTTTGCTTCCTCTTCCCTTCTTTTCCTTTCTTGCTCCAATGGCTAAGTACTCCAAGAAACTCTAAGTGTCCAATAGTGAGAGAGAGATAATAATGAGAGATATCCAAAGCTAAACTAACGAAAGGTTACCAACTTATCCGTAGAATCCTTTTTATGAATGAGGCACCTATTTTCTTCATTTTCCATTATTTTCCTTCATTTTCCTCCTCACATGAAACTTGTGAACTTTCACCTTCATTTTCTCCTAATTTCCATTATTTTTATAAATAAATGTGCCAAAAATTCCAATTTTCCTTTCCAAAGCCTTAGCCATTGCCTTTGCCAATTTCCTTAATCACAAACAACCAAATGAACACCCACACTAGGACGTCTTGCCCATAATTCAGCTTGGAATACATGTCCCATCAACCTTGGTCTTATAATTTTTTACATGGAATTTTTACCACGGTTGCTACAATAATGAGTTTTGTAAAGAATTTGAAGAGTCATGAGGGTAGTCGAAGAGTCACAAAGGGGAATGTCAAGGGTCACCCCACCCTTTGTTATAAATAGAACCTCATAACTCATAGAAGGGGCTTTTGGGAGCCAATATTTTGGCCAGGCATTGCTTAGAAAAGGCTTGAGAGTATTGCGATGGGCCTTGGCTTCTCCACATCATAGAGCAAGTACACTTCTTTGGAGGAGCAAGCGGTGTTGACTGCAATGTTCCACTATTGGGGCTATTGGTTGTCAATGGTGTATGTATGGATGGAAATTTCACTTAATAATATAACTAAGCCAATAGTTTTTCACACATATGTTATTATTGTAGTTGGACTATTATGGTTGCTTTAGAAATTTATTCTGTCTAACTTATGCATTTTTGTATGAACTATTTTGTATGCAATTGTATGAATCTTGTTGAAGGCGTGTTGTTGGATTACCCATCACTTTGGTTTGTGGACTATTCTGCTTCTAGCTTGTGATGTCAATATGTTTATGTGTTCCTTTCACATTGTGTACTATTGCAGGTTTC
This sequence comes from Pinus tabuliformis, assembly GCA_031772625.1. Lineage (NCBI taxonomy): Eukaryota > Viridiplantae > Streptophyta > Pinopsida > Pinales > Pinaceae > Pinus > Pinus tabuliformis. The sequence continues at coordinate 709,039,090 of CM062814.1, read as the reverse complement.
TAAGGGGCACACTTCCTTTCCCCTCTGTGTGTTAAAACCCCCATGCATCTCACTTGACTCGCTGCAAGGTCACATACTTGATTCTGACCAAAGCTATCATAATTACCTCTTCTCGCTACCACGGTGAAGGCACTACACTACCACCCATTGCTAGGACTCCTCCTAATGGTCTAGGTTCTAGCTGGGAATTCTTACCAGGGAGATCCTCTTGACATGTTGTTGGGTCTAGCACCATCATCATTTTAGGCACCAAAAGGTGGGCCATATGACAAGCTAAGCCCTCAATGTCTATTTTGAATCCTTGAACATCATTCATGACTCACATCACAATCTCAACTCTGACATATTTTTCTCATGCACATGATCTCGAAGTGTCGGAGGATGACATCGATGACTTGTCACAAATCAAATATGATGGTGAAGGTAGAATAGCCTTGTTAAGACATGGAGTTTCCTTTTTGGGCTTTTGTGAGAGTAATGAAGTCCCCTCAGATGAAATTTCGTATGCGTCGTTCACTTACACATTTGAAAGGTGTGTTAAGAAATGGTGCCTCATATTGCCTGCAACCTCTATTCACTCTTTGAATCTCATGATCATAGATTTAGTTAATGATTTCTTCCATTATGACCGTAAAGCACTTAATAAAAAAAATCTAGAGTTATTAAAATCACCTCATGAATCTATTGTGAAATTTTGGGAATGCTTCTGTAATATTGCTTTTCAAATCCCTGAAGATAACTTGATTGGAAATTTCTCAGAGAAAGATTTCATTATCTTCTTCACGTATCCGAAAATACACATGAGTTAGAATGATTCGAACCCCTCCCAGCATACCTCGGTGTTAGAGCTTTCAGATCTAAGATGGACAAGGTGGCTGTAATAAGTTACTCCCCATCCTTTTCTCATCAAACAACTCTAGCTCTACAGGATGAGGTGGGAGCAATTGTGAACCGATCTGTTGAACAATCACCCACCCCTACCCAACCTGCTCTGGATATCTGCACAGATTTGGACACCAACCCTGATGGTTGTAACTTAATCTCATTCTCTGAACCTCTTTCCTATGGTTCCTATGATCCTCTAGATTTTTGTGTATTGTGTTCATCTCTTCCAGATTCCACATGTAATGTTCACGAGGATCAACTTGTCAATGGAGTTGGTTTTGAGCATCCAAATTTCACTGTCATTTTTATGAGTATGTGTGGGAATATGAAGAAGAAGTCGCAGTGAAGGATGACCTCCTTATGTTTGTGCCTCATCTACTTTATCTTGACATCTTCTGTGATTCAGTCATTTCTAATTTTTCTTGTGAAAATTCATATTTGGATGTTTCTACTTCTAATCATTCACAGGACACGGAGGATTCCAGTTTGTCATCTGATTGTGGATAGGACAAATCTTTATTTTCAAATCTAACTGATATGTCATCTTTGATTTCTGGAAATTTAGAGGGTGAAAAGTTATGTTTCTCATTAACCCCTCTATATGATTCATTAGCTCATGAGGATGTCGATGCACATCTTGAATTTTTTTATCGTGGCTGTCATGATATTGTTACTCATACATTTGATCATGATTCTGATTCACTTATTGTTGATCTTTCTAAGCCACAGATCTTTGATGATACATATTATTCTAATGAAGTGGAGACCCCTCAAGATGTTGAGGCACTTCATCCCAAGCTTATGGTTATGTCAAGTTCTCATAGACTTGAGGTTAATTCCACTTTCAATGAGAAATTTGTTTAATCACCCCAGGCTCCTCATCACTCTCTTGTTCACATTGAAAATCAATTTGATCCACAATTTTCACATCCTCCACCAGAATCACATGATCCTATCGCTCATGCATTGGAGAAGTCATATGTAACAAGTAATGTTGCGAAACAAAAGTTTTCTTCTTTCTTCAAGTTTTCTCATTTTTCAAGGTCAAACGAGTGTACATGCTTGTCATCTGCTTGTAGTGTGATACAACATCATCATACGTCTGTATTTTTCCTTTCATGTGTTTTTAATATTTTATTTTTCGTGGATGCATTCAAACTTCAAGCATGCTAGTTTTCATTCCTTTATCTTTCTTGCTTGCTGGTTTACTTGAATATATTTCTTGTCAACCATGCCTTCACTTACATGGGCCAACCAATGCATTGGTGGCTGTATTGGAAATATCACTTCACATGAATAGGCTCGTGCACTATTTAGCTTAGGAGTAGGAGTAGTGTTTTCTTTCTTGTTTGTGATGGAATTCATGTTTTTCTTTCACTTGTTTTCGCTTTCATTTTACTACTTTCCTTTGTTGTTCCTCTTGTTATGCATCTATAGGATTAGTTTCCCATGAAACCATGTTTGGTTTCTTGAGACAAGCAGGGTGAAATACAAGATAGCTCATACAACTATCAAAATTTGGTTATCTGTCAATTCCCTATCTTTATGAATATCTTGTGTTTCTTTTTCTCAATGATACCCTGATGGAAAATACATTCATTTCAGAGTGAATTTTGGTAAATTCATAACGCTTTCACTTTTAACTAGTACCACCTACTCTAATCAGTTTTCTATATTCGATTAACCCTTGTGAAATCACTCAAGTAGAGAAAGGTGAGGGGGAAACCTTAACAAGTATGTCAAAAGTATGTATAAACATCCTTCTTTGAAGGGATAACCTTCTCTGCTCTTAATAAGTAGGGATCCCTCTTCCGCCTCATGAAATAAAATAGTGCCTATTCACAGTTCTTTGAAAAATTAAAAATATGAAAAAATAAAATAAAGGTGAAATAATAGAAAGGATTCATGTGGAGGGAGTTGAAGTAAGTAATTCCGTTGGTTTACTATCTAGGTTCACTGGTAGCGAAGAAATTCTTGCGTTACTGAAATGACTCCGTCGGGGTACTGTCAAGACCTGCTGGCAACAAGCAACACCAAAGATGAAACTAAAACTTTGACAGTCTATATTACTTGTGCATCATTATACCCCTCATCCCAATCAAAACAACTCAGTTGACTTGGCTTGGTATGTGTGCTTACAGATCAAGATAAAGGTAGGGACTATATCTTTAACTCAATCTTATGAAGAAGCCATGATGATTAAAGAATCAAATAATACTTCTAGAAGAGATAGAATCTCTTTACATGAGACAAGGTCCATAGAGAGAGATGCATATTTACCAGTGTGTCACTAATGTTTAAGTGGCTACAATCACCCTCCAAAATTTCTCCTAAGCTTCATTTTGGAGATTCCCACCTCAAAATCCTAGCAACTTATCTTACACTGACCCAGGTACTTGTGCTTTCATTGAGCTTTATCTTTTGCTTTATAGCTTGTGTTTGCTAAATTTTTGTGTTGTCTAACCACAAGCTAACCTCTTCAGTTGGTTGTAATTTTGTTCTAGGCTTTCCTTAGTGATCTGCATAATCCTAGAGGTAAAGTAGCCTTGCCCTCAGGAAATCTGTAGTTCATCACAACAGTGACCTTCGACACCAGAATTGCGTAGACTGAGGTGGCATCCTGCCTTCTGCTGGGAAACTGCGCAGAGCATTAGAGGAAGCAAGAGCCACTCAACCTAAGAATTGTGCAGAAGCATTCCCTCAGCAGGTGACTGATGCATGAGCCAGAGAGTTGCCCAATCCTTCCCAAAACTATGAAATCTTTCAGGGCAGTGCATGGTAGTTTTCCTGAAAGAAGAATGAAAATAAGAGGAAAAAAATCCCTAGGAGGTAGGAATCTATTATTATATTCCTGAAGCTATCACATAACTATATTTAGAAGTTCCTACCAAGTTTCGATGTTGTACTTGATCTCAAGCATACTCGTCATGAAATCCATTTTCTCAACTCTATGTAATGGATGCCTCTATAGATCACTTGTACATTTTTTCATCAAGCTCTAACTTCCCTAAGGAGATCAAGGAGCATTTGGAGCATTTTCGTCGCTTTTTCGGGTGAGTTTAGCTTTTATTGCCTTTTGCTTCCTTTTCTGTTGCTTTTGTTTGTTTAGCTTGTGAGAGTGTTGTTTCACTCATTTTGTTGAACAAATACTAGCGTTTTAACTTGTTCTAGCTTGTAGAAATGTTTTTTCAAGTTATATATTTCCTTTCTCAAGTGTGGCATGAGTATTCCCATTTTTCCACCAACGGTCGTCGTTGTGGCGACTCCCTTCACATGCTTCATGTTCCTTCCATTTAATCAATTGTTGCACTTGTTTCACATGCATACATATACACTTAATCAGATCTACATTCATCCTTACATCATCCTTTAGATCTGCTTTTTTCACACTCCCCATTGACATATATGGGCCCCCCTTTCTTGGATCTCACACTTCACTGCATGCACTATGCAATCTGGGAGATCAAGACCTCTACCGTAGCTTCTGGAATTATGTAGAGGTTGTCCTAGCCTACCTCCAACTACGCACTGCATAGTTCAAAGAGCCAGTCTCCCAGCTTGGTCACTGAAACTGTAGTCTCTCCCAGTCCCTGGCCTAGACTACACTGTGTATTGCATAGTTCCAGTCATCAATCTTTCACACTGACTCCTGGGAATATGTAGTGAAGAGTTCCCATAGTCAGTCAATCACCGTTGTTAGTCAAAATTGCACAATTCCTCTCATCATATGCCTGGTTCCTGCTTGGTCATGCTGTGAAGTTAGATTTGTAAGAGTTAATGTTTGCTTGCCATGAGTGTCCTTTTTTCCCCACACGTACAACACTTGTGAAACACTTCTCCCAAAAGTCATTGTACCATGGCACCAAACAGAGTTTCTTCAAGAGCGACCACTGAAAGCAGTATTGGGGAAGCAATTGAGCAAGCGCCAGTTTACTTGCCAATATATGCATATGCCCAACTATTTACAGAAAATGAATCAACACTAACATGTCAACAACACCAGCAACAGTGGCAGAAGGCAGCAATCCAATATTGTATCAGGGAAGAGGAAATTTCTAACATAATAAAGGAAGATCAAAATTGCAGATCGAAAGTGGATTCAATCTCCATGTAGGAAGCTTTGACAGAAGAAGAAAAAGGAAGCAAATGACACAAACATCATAGCATAGGAAGAGAAAATAGAGAGCTTGCAGGAAGCATAATTGAGATCAGAAAAATACAGACAAGAACTGAAGGAAGGATGGGAGATGAGGAGGAAAGAATAGCAAGAGAAGTAGAAGCAGGAATAAGAACAAAGGTAAGGTGTAGTGACATAAAAAACAACTCCATACAAGTTGATGAGCTGGAACAACTAACATCAAAGGAAGAGAGTGAACAGATGCAGGTTCCCTCACCAAAGCTAAGCACAAGAACCAAGTCCGATTAGAGTTAGATAGGTGCGTGGAGAACCTAAGGTGAGAGGACACTGGGGATGAATTGGAGATCAATGTACAAAACATGCAAATTATATCGGTGGTCCAGTTATGGTCAACACCATGTTGCACATGCTTCAAGATGAGTTCGACATAGGTTCCAATCCTATATACCCAGATGCTATGGAGGCAAGAGTCGGCTACTAGAAAGACACCATCAAATATTTTGGGGACATCATCATGTAGTACCAAGCTTGGCATTAGTACATGATTGGGAAGCATCAAGTGGAGGTTGTTGAATTGGTCTTTCCCCAAGATTAGGAGTCATAGTGTTTTGTTTTGTTAGGCCAACTCTAGCTATTTTGTCCCACATGGGTATATGTGGAAAATGTATATTATTTATAAATATGTTTTAAGTGAAATTCCAAGTGTCGCTAATGGGATGTGAACAGTCACTATGTAATGTAATGAGTTTTGTAAAGAAGTTGAAGAGTCATGAGGGTAGTCAAAGAGTCAAAAATGGGAATGTCAAGGGTCACCCCACCCTTTGTTATAAATAGAACCTCATAACTCATAGAAGGGGCTTTTGGGAGTCACGATTTTGGCTAGGCATTTCTTAGAGAAGGCCTGGGAGTATTTTGACGAGCCTTAGTTTCTCCACAGCATAGAGCGAGTACACTTCTTTAGGAAAGGATGCGACATTGACTATAATGTTCCACTATTGGGGCTAGTGGTTGTCAATGGTGTGTGTTTTGATGAAACTTTCACTTAATACTATAACTGAGCCAACATGTTCTCATGCATATGTTGTTACTATAGTTGGACTATTCTAGTTGTTTTAGCAATGTATGTTGCTTAATTTACACATTTGTGTATTAACTATTTTGTATGCAATTGTATGAACTATGTTGAAGGTATGTTGTTGGATTAACCCGTCACTTTGAATTGTGGACTATTCCACTTCCATCTTGTGATGTCTTTCCACTCATGTGTTTCATTCCATCTTCGTACTATTATATGATTCTAAGGGGTAGACTTCCTTTCCCCTCTGTGTGTTATAACTCCCATGCATCTTACTTGACTCTGTGCAAGGTCACACACTTTCTTCTGACCAAAGCTATCATACTTACTTGTACACTACCACGGTCAAGGAATTACATTACCGCCCAGTGCCAGGACTCTTACTCCAAATAGTTTGAGGTCTAGTTGGGACTTCTTACCGGTGATATCCCCTTCACATTTTGGCAGGTCTAGCACCATGAAAAGAAACACAAGATTCTTATTTATGGAAATGGTAGACCATTTATCACAATAAATAGTTGTGGCATGTTTTTGTTATTGTTTTAGATCTAATAAGATTTTCTTCGACCAAATTCCTTCACATGATGTCATTCATGTTGTAATATACTTTAGCTTTGTAGAAGACAATGAAATAGTTGGTTTCTTATTTGAACACCATAATACTACATCCGATCCAAGGCTAAAGACATAATCTGAAGTGTTTTTTCTATCATAAAGAGATACAGCCCAACCACTATCTATATAACCAACCAACCCAAAATTATTTGATAAAGTATACCAAATACCATAATTGTTTTTTCCATGGAGATACCTCAAAATTCTTTTTGTTGCTCCAAAAAGAATCTTACTTAGAATTTACATGAATCTGGAAATCAAACCTCCAACATGCATAATATGAGGCCTAGTTGTAGTAAGATATAATAGGCTTTCTACGAACTCTTATAGGATTGAGCATCTACCTTTTCAGCTGCATCTTCTACAAAAGAAAATTCATTTTTATTCATGTGTGTGCTCATGGGTTTACAATTTACCATTTTCCATTTGTGAAGAAGATTTGAAACATATTTTTCTCGTGAAACAAAAATTCCATCATTCATTTGTGTCACTTCAATCCCAAGCAAATAATGCACCAAACCCAAAGTAGTCATTTCAAATTCAGTGATCATAGCCTACGTGAGTTGTTCCACTAACAAATCACTTGAATATGTGTATATCAAGTCATATACATATAAGAAGACAATTAGTATATCATTACCATTTGACTTGATATATAATGTGTGTCGATTTTCACTTCTGTTAAACCCATCTTTCGGTTAATTCTACTATACCATACCCTAGGAGATTGTTTATGACCATAAAGATTCTTTTTAAGTTTGTAGACTTTGTGTTCATTTCCCGCTTCTTCATATCCTTGGGGCTATTGAAAATATACATCTTCTTTCAACTCACCATTTAGAGAGGATGAATTAACATCGAATTGATAAACTAACCATTTATATTGTGTTGCCAATGCCAAAACAATTTTGATTGTATCAAATATTGCAACATGAGCATATGTTTCATTGTGGTCAATACCTAGTTGTTGAGCATATCCCTTTGGTACTAACCTTTATTTGTGCCTTTGTATTGATTCATCAACTGCATACTTTGTTTTATACAACCATTTCATCCCAATGACTTCTTTTTCACCCCAAATACTTGGAGTTTGTTGTTGCACATATTGATTCCACTACCATTCCTCTTTCTCATCAAAGAACACATCATGACTAATCATTAGTTTTTCAGTTTGTGGATTGTACAATATATAACCTTTAGTTTCCTCCATGGGGGCTTCACTCAATGAACCTCTGGCATAGAATGTGTATTCAAGGCATACTAAACAATACCCTTATTTTGACTACATATTGGAAAATGCCTCTAAAATTCACATTATTTAATCCCCTACCAATATGAACCCAATACACCTTCCCAATTTAAAACACCCCTACTTTCACTAGATATTGTATGTATCCATTTTTTCATTAAAATTTTTTACACCCCTTTATATTTTTTCATCAACTTTGAGCTCCATTTTTTATACCTGCCAATATAAAAACCCTTTACACCCTATTATATGCTCAATGTATTATGTCATTTTTTCCTCAATAAATATCCACCAATATGAATGAACATAGTATGGTATTTCTTCCCTAGTGAATCCCCCTGTTGTTTCCTCACAATATCCAATAAAAATGAATTTCACACTTTTATCATCAAGCTTTCTTCTCTTTTTAGTGCAAACATGAGCATAAGCAAGGCAACCAAAGACTATTAAATGAAAAACATTGGGTTTTCTTCCATACCACACTTGTATATATTAAGCAAATAAATAGATGTGGCTAGAACTTCAACCCAAAATTGTTCGTAATTCTTTTACCTTTCAAAATTCTCCTAGCCATCTCTACAATTGTTCTATTCTTACGTTCAACAATGCCATTCCACTGGGGATTATAACTAGTTGTCAATTTCCTTTGACTGTCATTAATTTTAAAATAAGAATCAAACTTATTAGAAGTGAATTCTCCCCCTCTATCTATGCATAATGCTTTTAGAGAATAACTTCTTTGTTTTTTCACTCACAACTTTAAATTGTTGGAATATGACAAATGCATCAAATTTTTCTTTAATGAAATATACCCATGTTTTTCTACTAAAACCATCCACAAAAATAATGAAATAATTATTTTTGTTGAGAGGATGAGTTTATATAGGACCACATATATCTACATGCACTAGCTCCAATGGTTTACTTGCTCTCCATGATTTTCCTACTGGAAATGAATCTCTATGTTGCTTACCAAGAATACGCCCTTCACAGGCTTTATCAATAGAACCAATAAGGGGTAACCCTTTGACCATTTGCTTGTTATATAACAATTTTAAGCCTTTCATATTCAATTTTCCATACCTTATGTGCCATAGCAAGGAACTATCATCATAAACAACATTTAATTTTGTACTTTCTTCATAAGGGAGATTGATAGAAAAAATTCTATTTTGCAGGATATTAGTCTTCACAATAATTTTACTATGATCATGTTTCCCATAGATTATGCATTGCTTGTTCTTAAAAACAATTAAATATCCCTTTTCAAGGAGTTGCCCCATGCTCAACAAATTATGTGCTAGACCAGGAACATATAAAACATCATTAATGTGCTTTAGTTTCCCTTTTTTTTCTTCACAGTAATTGTTTCCTTACCTTTGTCTTCAATTGTCTTGTCATCTCCCAAGAGTACATCAGATTTTGTATGATCATCTATCTTCACAAAGCCATCTTTGTTTCCTATCATGTGATTTTTGCAACCACTATTTATAAGCCACACCTCCTTGGAAACATTATTAGTTGAATCACAAGCTAAGAATAAAGTGCCAACCTCTTCTTTTTCTTAAGCTAAATTGGCTTGTTGTTTTTTTTTCCAACAATTTCGTTCATAATGGCCAAATATTTTACAATAAAAACACTAAACTTGGGATTTACTAAGTCTTTTACCTCCACCATTGTCATCATTACCTCTTCCTTTGTTGTTTGCAGAAAAAAAATATTGCTTGACCTCTGCCTCCTATGTATGTTTGTCCTCTTCCTCTTCCTCTTCGATGAGTGTTATGGATTTTGTCATGGGAGGAATTCTCACTTTCATGGCTTTTGCCTTTGGAAACATTTTCTTTTTCTTGAAATGCTTGCTCAATAGATTTTTCAGAAGATCTATTGATTCTTTAATCATGAGATTGAAGAAACCCCATTAGTTCATTCACATGCAGCTGAGTTATATCCTTAGACTCCTCAATAGCAACAACAACCCCATCAAATTTTGCAAGCAAACTTCTTAAAATATTCTCAAAATTTTTTGATCTTTTAAATCTTCTCCATAAGACCTAATTTCATTCACTATTCCCATAATTCTAATGAAAAAATCTTGAATAGATTCAGAATTTTGCATGCAAAAAGTTTCAAATTCTCTTACTGAAACTTAACAACTTTTGCCTTAGTAGTTCCTTGATATGCTTGCTGCAACACATCCCCTGCCTCCTTTAATTTTGTTACTCCAACTAGTCTTGGAAAAATATAATCATCTCGATTAGGAAGTGAGCCTTTGAATCTTTTTTACAATTTTTCTTTAGTTGTGTTCTTGGGCCTTGAGTCCATCGGCCAAGTGTGTGAGCATGTGGTTCTGTATAACCATTTTCTACATAATCCAAAAAATGTTGTGAGAGAAATAATGTTTTCATCTTAATGCTCCAAAAACCAAAGTTCTCACCTTTCATACTACTGTTGTTATTGGCCGTTGTTGCTAAGTGCTTAGCACTTCCACCAATAACTTAACCTCCACAAGGTTCACAAAATTATGAAAACACTTGCCAATGGCTTTCACAAACTTTTGAAACCTCCTCCCAACAACACTCACTTTACATATAAATCAACTATCTTCACCTAGCTCCACATGTTAAATCTATCAAGAGCATACATATGAAAACATAAAAAAACAATGAACAAAAACTAGATAAGTCTCGTTCTCAATCCATGAGTTCAACTCTCATTCGAATGTCATATATCCATGGGAGCAATGAATACATTATAATATAGCGAACAAATTTCTAATTAGATTATCAATTATCTGACTAACCTCTCATTCTAATCTAATGCCCGAAGAATTTGTTAAATAATACCTTTCAATACTGACTACATCTATTAATTTAATGCACTAATTCTAATAATTCACCAACAACAAAAAAAAATTGCTGCCTAATTTATCAACAAATAACATTATACTCAACAATAACAATAACAAACTGAAAAACATAAAATACAATCTTATTTACATCGGAGTCACCAACCAAGCCGAGCCGAACATAAACATCACAGAATAAAATATTGAAACGTACTTTGTATGAAGGAGAGAAGCAAACATGATCCACCCAATAATGTTGTATTGCATTAAATATTATAAATGCCTCACATGAAAGAGTACATATCCATCAAACGTGCTTTGCATAAAAGAGTGGAGCAGACCGCCCCAATGTAATAGTGTCGGATTACACTAAATATTATATTTTGAAATTCATATACATATTTTAAAATTGATATACCCCATTTCAAAAAAGTGAGGTCAAATAAGAGGTGCTTATCGATTCCAAAGAGTTCAACAGAATCCTGTAGAACACGCACTTAAAAGATTGGAATCTAAAAATTCGTTGTGCTTAAATAATTTTACAAATTCCTTTGTTTCTTTGTCACTATTAGAGGCAGTGAGCTTTCAATTGACGACTATACCACGCAAATTGCACATGTTCATACATAATGGTCTCATTTTAACATCAAGAAATTGTGAATATGCTGATGCTAATAGACTTATTGCACTGTAAAGAAAGAAAGTGTGACTATAAGGCTGGTGCCTGCACTGCAAAGAAATCCTTAAATTGTAGGAGGGGGATAACTTTAAACTTCTATATTGAGCAATTAATATTTAAAACGTCTTATAAAAAAATAAAAAAAATTCCACTACCTCGTGAATTTATCTTCTAATTCAATTCAAGTTAGTTTGTTGCGAAGTCTGCTAATAGCTGTCCAACAATATTTCCTTTATTTCCTTTAAAGCCATATACATTGTTACAATTATGGTGTTAGATCAGCTCAACCAAAATACATGGAGAACTAAACTATTGATTGCACATATACTCAACATGTTTATATGTATACTTGTCGCTTCCCACAACAAGAATAACATCACTCCTAATTGCAATCGCAAACATGTTATAACCATCATCAATTCAACTCGGTAGATGTTGTAACCATATACCTATATTTCATGTAACAATGTTTTATAGTTATGCTTTTTGTATGTAAGTTTGATAGGATTTTTCGATTTTTGATGTCCATTATTTATTCCACTAAGTATAAGGTAGCACAAGATTAGAACTTAAGATTTCCAATTTGCGAAGGTAGCACAAGATTAGAACTCAGGATTTCTTATTAGGTGAGACCACGTGAACTACCAAAATAATATTTATTAAACAATTATGATATTTGTTCTAAATTGTGTATCTATCCCAATGCTAACTTTGTGAGATTTGGAAATTTGTTAACCACTTTATCATAAAGTTTAATAAACAATTCTATTTTAGTAAGAAAAATAATAACCCTCACTATGAGAGTGATTTTAAACATGTTTTTGAGTAAGCTATCTTCAATTATTATAGGAAAAAACACCACTATTAAAGTCAATCCAAACATGTTTCTCAACCAACTATCATTAAACTGGAGGAGGCAAATAAGCTTCATGTACCACGTTGTAGCTTTCTTTACAAATCCTCACAATTACTCTCTCAATCATTTCCCGTACTTCTTTTTTTGCAACTTTAAGATTACGATACACACGTTTTTCTTATAACCAAGAAATTAAAACATCTATAACAATTAAAAAAAATTACAGTTTCTTTTATAATCGTGTTATCAACCATATTTAAGCTTCAACATTATAACAAATAAAAATATATATTCTTAATTCATTAATTACATCCCTTATAAATTCACATACCTATAAGATATCCTTCCTAATATAAATTTCATTGAAGAAAAAATCATAACTCCTAAGTATAATTAATAAACTTTCTCTTAAAAAGAAATTGAAAAATTTAAATAAAAATGGTTTAAAAAAATCGGAACTTGCGAAACTAATCAATATTCTCCGGAAAGGAAGTGAAACAAGCTAATGGCTTAACAAAAATCTAAAACGACTCATCAAAACAAAATAAAACAAACCTTACAATAAGATTCAATGTCACACTCATATAAAACCCCATACTAGGTAAACCATCTATTTTCTAGAGAACATCTCTATATTCCTATTTGCACCATGTATTATATTGGTACAGGTACATTAGGGATGTCTTTAAGTCAAATGATTTCAAGGTTACATATCACTCTCCAAGTCTTTCTCCAGATAACATATCTTATTCTCCAATGTTTTTTATAGTCTTAATAGCGACAACTCGACAACTTATTATATGATATTAATAGCAACAACACGACACCATATTAAAATAGTGAAAATCACATGTTGAAGGGTCATAAGATAGACAAAACCCATAATCAGTGTGACTACTAACCTATCAGACGTCTTGCACAGCAGGCAACAGGATAAATGAAGAGTAAATGCAGGTGGTCCGCAGAGCCCTACATTTGAAGCTCAGTTGTTAGTGGAAATACTTCGAAATGGTTTTACCTGCGCCCTACATTTGAAGCTCAGTTGTTAGTGGAAATACTTGGAGATGGTTTTACCTGCCGTAGTTTTATGTGGAGGCAAAGGGTTGATAAAAAATGAAGAGAAGTTTGGAGTAGAGATTGTTCTTCTAGATATTAGGAATGAGTTAAATAAAATTACAAAGAAATAAACTACTTGAATGCAGTGAGACTGCATTCAACTAAACTGAATTCAACATAACTCAGCTAAACTAACTGGTCTAAACTAAAACAGACTGTTGGAATTAGAATCTACATAAGGAATTTATCCTTCATCATGGGGTTTTAATGCTGGGTCACTGCAAAAGAGCATGATCAACATAGGAATGTGAGATCTTGCATTGCAAATCACCGTCCATTGACTGAACGGCTGGAGGACAGGTAATTGAACATAAGCCTGTAAATGATCCGGTTGATTCCATGCTTATGTCTTCAGGTTGATACTTATAGCATTGTGCAACTGTTTGAACTGAACTTTGTATTTCACTCTGTGAATAGTTAAAATACAAGTTTGAGTGACCGCTCAGATATGAGTTTTCAACCCGTTCTTTGACTGAATCCTGTGCAGTTAAAGAACACTCATGATGACGGAAAAGCCTATTAAGTGAATTTTCCTGTTCGCCAATTTTAAAGGTAGGAGCAACGGAATATAGGTGACTTACACTGGTTTCCACTGTGTCAATCAGGGTGTTTTCTGATGATGCCGAGGCAGTATTTTCCTGAAATGTTAACGGTTCTATTTCAGGAGCTGTTGTATGATTTATATGCGGTGAAGGACATGTAGTGCTTCCTTTTGTGTAACTTTTCTCTTTGGTTCTTTCTCGAGCTCTTTCCCTTGCCCTGGATCTAATCTCCTTTAAACTCGCAATGTGCCTGCGCCTTCCTGTTCCATTCACCAGTGCCCCTTTAACACTACTTTTTCTTGAATTACCTGTTCTGCATTTGCTCCTGGATTGTTCTTTCCCAATGGAAGGTTCGGATATCAGACTGGGAGACAAGAAATCAGCTATTCCCATTTTTCCCTCGAAACCCGTTACAAAATCTGCTCTTGAGTTGTCAGTATCACGATGCCGGAAGCACAATAAGGAGTCTGAGTTTGACTTTAGATAGGATGATATATCCAATGCAGATGGAGAAATTGCAGGTAATTGGTCAATTGCAGAACGGGATTTCTGAATTAGCCATTCAACTGCTTTACTTGGTTGATCAAATCCCAGCCTGTCTTGTACTTCGAAAAATTTGATGGCAGTTTGAATGGATAATCTCATTCTCCTGTCTCTCGGTCCTCTTGATGTGACAACCTTTCTATGCCGATCATTTCTCCCGGAAGTACTACGAATCTGATGCAGCTCCATGAAATCCCTTGTATTCATGTTACCAGATGATTTATCTGGTTGCTGAAATAGTAAACGAGGTTTCTTGGGATTCTTTTCCTGTTTCCGTTGTAGGGCATTTTTGTTCCCCCCTTCTTTAGACTGGGTATCAGTTTCTAGAAAATCCGGAAACTGAAACATATCCGACATAAGAATAACAGGAGCCTCATCTTGTAATGGGTTTGAATCTAGATGCTGGGCTAATGTAGAGCAAGGATTCTCTGCTGGCATATGACGAGGACCGGAATGACCTATAAATGCTTTCTGAAAACCATTTAATGGGTATGTTGCGGGATCAACTGCAGGTTTGCTATAACCAGTAGTTTCATGTCTAACTGAAAAGAGAGGAGATGAACAACAGCAGCATGTGCAAGAATCCGATGTGGGAGCTTGATGTCCATACTTCCTTTCGTGTTCCACAGAAATATATTTTGAATGGGGTTTTGTGGAGCTCAAAAGTTCCCCCTCAAACAAAACATTACACTTATCACCCTTCTTTTCTCTAGGTACCGCATCTTCATTGAATCCAAAGTACTCATTTTCCTCCTCAAAATAATCACTATCTTCCTCCAATATGTCCATATCTTGAGAACTGCTGAAATAGTCGGACTTCTCTCTTTATCACGTTCTGTACTTCACAAAAGATCAAAAACTTAGCCTACAGGTTCTTGGAAGGACATAAGTGAATCAGTTCTGCATAGAAACCCTAGTTGGAGAATAATGCCAAGTTAACAGGGTTTGTATATACTGCTTTCAATCCGTCTTCCTATTTATCACACCGAAGGTCCCTTTCTGAATTCAAGTGGCAAGGACATGAGATAGTTTGAAACAGCATACGCCGAACAATGGTCGGCGACTTCTTTACACTGCGAGATTCATAGACAGGCTAGCTTCCTTGAAGCCAAGTCCAAGCTGCAAAACCAAGATTAATGATAACGGAATGGCTATTAAACGAGATCTGGCTGAAAAGTATATGTGTAACATAGATTTTCCCTCTAGATTAATAATTTTGTAGAACTATAAATGATATTTGCACTGTCGTATAATGCATCGTACCTTACAAAGCTCACTAGATCAGGCAACTAGTGGAACGAAAGGCTAACCCTTTTCTTCTCTTCGAGCTTTTACATTGAGCGAGGTTCCGGATCGGTAATTAATTCGAGTAAGTAACGAATCGTATATTTACTTTCACACACCGACATATTTATTTAGACTATGTGACTAAACCTACTCTACGCAAATTGAAGGATTCAAACAGAATTGCTAAAAGCAAAGCTAGATTACCTCATTTGTGTTGACGCTGATTCCATGGGAGAGACGAACAGAGAAACTGTGAAAATAGGCATATGCAAAATTTGTTGTGTGTGTCGAGTAATTAACTGAGTGAAACTTCAACATAATTTAGGCAAAGGAGAAGCATAGCGATCCAGTCAACAATATCCTGGATGGGCGAGTGGTAAAGTGCATTTCAAAATTAAATCCTGACAACTTAACTCCGCCTGGTTGATCATCACGCCTAACTGGAATATTTTGAGAATCCGCAATCGGGCATGGGGTCATGGAATCATCTCGCTCGGCCGGTAACAGTAACAATAGGGACGAGGACTTACGCCGAAACAGGTAGGGCTTGTTGACGCTGGCAGTGAGACCCTTCTAAACATTTACCAGACCATACAAATATGGCAGCCGTGGAACGAGAGATCAAGTATCTACATCGGTGGTTTTGAACGGTGAACAAGGGAAAATGATGTTTTGTTGGGAGTTGGGCATATAGTAATACCGTCGAGGATTGCCAGAGACCGATGTTGCCAATCTCCGAAAAGATTGATGGGTGACAGATACATTTCACTTTAACATTATGATGGAAAGCGACCTATCATTCTCCTCCAAAGCTTATCTTGATCGCAGGCCGATAGAAAATGGATCAAATGGATGAGAAAGCAGACTCAATTAACATACCTATGCTGGCAGATTATTCCAATGGACATGATCTGTCCTGATATGGAACATATATTTGTAAATTTGAAAGAGAATGAAGGTAGGAATCACAAGGTACCTTTATATTATTCTACACGTCCAATCAGGTGTGAGAGGTAGTAATGAGCTCGCAACTGTTTCCGAAATCATTTTTGCATTTCTCATTTTCCTCATTAATTACTTCAGTTCAATGGGCTGAATTATCACGAAATTCGCGATTAGGTAGTTCAGGGGACGATGATTCGTTCACACCCCGACTCAAAGGAGATCTTTTTTCCAGAGCAAAAAAATACAAATTTTATATTATAAAATATAAGTGAGTTACATATTATTGCTTCTGTTTTACCAGAATATTTTGTTCTGAATATAGAAATTACAATCTCTTTTTATCTCTGTGAGTTTCTCCCTTTTACATACATATGTATCTCTAACAAAACAATACAATTTTTCTATCATTTTGAAAATCAGTTTTGTTTTTTGGTAATACAATTTTTCTATCATTTTGAAAATCAGTTTTGTTTTTTGGTAATAATCTATGCTGTCAGCCTTGGTGAGGATTCCCTGTTCATAAACAGTAAAGAAAATCTTTTCTGGAACCATAGTGATGCCCCTTTTTGATAGGTTGTCTGGAAAGAGATGTCCTAGAAGGTGCTTACCAATGTCATGATGGGTGACATCCATTTTGAAAGAATTGGTGGGTTAAACTCTGTATAATCCTTTATGGAGTATATAATGGCCTTTGCATCACCATAAATTGTAGATGACCCAGATCCAACCATTTTGCCATTAAAATGATCTCTATAGTGCAATGATTTTTGCGGGCCTTTGCGTCACCATAAATTTGTAGATGATCAAGATCCAACCATTTTGCCATTAGAAGGATGCCCCATAGTGCAATGATTTCTGCTTTGTTATTTGTTCCTGTAACCCCTCCCACAAGTTGTGGTAGAAATGACCAATTTCAATTATGATGTATGCACCAACCACATTTACTGTGCTAGCAAGCCCCATCAAAAAAACATATGGGGAATTTTGTGTTAATATTTTTGTTTTTGGGCATTCTTTTCTGGTTTTTTTTTGTCGTGAGTCCACATTCCTCGTAGTATGCCACTAATTGAAAAGTGGCTTCCTAGACCACTTGCTCTTTTCACTCAAAATTTTAGTGTTTATGAAACTCCAAATAGTCCATATAACGAAAGGTAGCGATGTGTTGACTACTTTTTAATCCAATGTATGAGTGCAATGTGTACCTTCAGTGTGCCAATGTTTAGTGTGTCCAACACTCCATCCCATTCCGCCTTTGGGAAATGACATCTAATTAGTAAATGATTTGACTCCTCCGCTTCCATTCTGCACATGTGACAAATATTAGACCTTTTGAATCCCCTATGTTGTGGCCGATCCCATGTGAGGATACAGCCATGGATGGCTAGCCACTAGAAAGATATGATTTTCAGAGGTATTCCTTGCTTCCAAGCAATATTGAGCCATTTATATAATATATGATATATCTCTTTTACCATTGGTTGTTTTTCTTGTACCTTCCATCCCATATCATCTATCCTCCCTTTCTGTAATCTATCCTCCCTTTCTGTAATGCATATTCCTGATGCTTGTAATTTGTTTATATATGTTTCGCATTAGATTGTTTGATTGCCCATGAAACCCAAATCTGTGTCCCTGTACCAGTTTTATATGTAAGATAATTGATTTTAGTCCTTCTTGATCTGAGATATATATTTGATATCACTGTTTTAAAGAGAAAGTATTATGTCGATAGATAAAATAGGGCTAAAAATGATACCCTTAATAGCATCTAAGCCAATCTGAATCATCTTACCCTTTCTGAATTTCCACTTCAGAAAACTCACCATCCAATTACAGTTCTTTAAGATAATCCTAAGAAAATTAATACAGCTCTTTCCCTTTTTGACGTTCCGAGATATATGGTTAAAGTTGCACAGCGCTATAACCTAGCTGATAAGAGAAATAAGTATGTGTAGAGTAGCAATTTGATCCTGCTTATAAAACTCATGACCAGTGTATACATGAACCATTAAAGTGTTCAATGTCACAAGAACATTTTTTTTTGAAAACTACACAATCTAAGAAATAATTCCCGACTGTATGGATGAAGCAACTACGTGTCCAATGGAGGAATGAAAGGCTACTAGCAATTACATGAGCATTGAAGGAATGAAAGGCTACTATTCCGTGAACCTTCTGCTACATCAAATTCAATGAGAAATTTTTTGGACTGTCTCTAATTTCAGACTCAAATTTAATGCCCTTAATCGTGAATGGACAAGGACGAGCATCTCTATTTGTCTTCTTTTGATTCGAAAACAAAATTTGTTAAAAGGCGTGCTGTACTTCATTTTAAAAACTGGATCGCGACTATCCATTAATTCAAATTTCAGTGTTTTACTTCAAACGGAATGGTTTAATAATAATACTTAGTATACTATGTGATTTTTCTTAATTACCAAACATGACCATTATTAGCTATATAAATTAATAAGTGGTAAATGTTTATTGAAATATTTTCAAATATATATATAAATTAATTAAATAAAAAATGTTTTAAATTATATATATATATATAATTAATAATAAGTGAAATATTTTAAATTATATATATAGATTAATTAATAATAAGTAATTGTTTAATGACATAAATAAAAATATAAGAGAAATCAAATTTTATATAATATTATTTTAAGTTAAATTAAAAAGATATAATAAGTTTTGAGATAAATTTTAATATTTTATATTTAATTATTATTAATTAGAGTAATCACATAAATTAAATGATTCATAAAAATCCATAGACATCAAAATACTTATCTTATTATATATCTAGTATTGCTAAATTTAAATAAAAATCATAAAATCAATTAAATTATAACTTCTTCATTATTAGTATTATAACTCTCTATATATATATGAGATCTGTAACAATATAGATTAGTTCTTCTTTGCATAGAGATTTTCAATCTGTAAATAGAGAGCTCAGAGGATGGCTTATTAATAGCACATGTTCCAAACATTATAACTCTTGTTTATATGAGATATGATTTTTTAATTAACCAATTTAATTAAAAGCGAAGAAATGACTTAACTATTTTTAAAAGAAATCTCACTCTTTCATTTGTCATTCACTAGTAAGAATATTCTAGAATATTATGTGACTCTTAAATCACTACCATCTACCCAATAATTATCATAATTAAACTAAAATTATGGAAGTCTTACCTTACTTCTGCAATCATATAAACAAAATGGTTAGTAAATGTCTATTGTCTTCAATTTATGATAAATTAATAAACATCAAAACATTTACTCCATGATTCATAACCATGGAGATTGATGCCGATTTTACCATATTTGCATATAGGATTTGTTACAATAACATGGCTTATCAATACCACATACTTAAGAAACTTATAATTCATTTCATATGACATTTGTTCCTGTGAAATTTCTTTAATTAATTAAATTAAAAGCAAAAAAAAGAGCATAACTACTTTGGTGATAAATCTCAACATTTGATTTGTGTATAGTACTAAAAATATTCTAAAAAATTCTTTAGAGGCTAAATCCCTACCATCCACCTAACAACCTAATAAATTTTGATAATTAAATTAAAATTCACAAAGGTTTATTCCAAGGGATCCACACTTATAGGTGTAAAAATAGACACATTTAATAAATAAGTGTAAAAATAGTCACATCTATCAATACAAACATTTTAGAAATATTCTAAAAACCCTATAATCTATCTAATAATTATTGATAAATAAATTTATTTTTTCAAAATCTTATTCCAAAATAAACACAACTATGGGCAAATTAGTATTAAGAAAAATAAAAATTTATTTAAAAAATAAATAAATTCGAATAATTTGTTTGGTTAATTGCAATGTTAAATTTTAATTGTGAAAAAGTATTTCCTACTCATTGTGACATAATCATTTGAATTTTATATCCAATTTCTCATTGATTTGTTATTAGTTTTTCTTTGAGTAAAAAAAAATTAAATCTATCAAAAGTTTAACATTTTGAAATTAAATTTATTATTTTTAAATAAAAATTATTTCTGTTTATTTCAAATATGATTGGTTAAAATGTCTCCCCTCTTATTCTTTAATGATGGCAAGAATTGACTTTTGTCTACTCTGTTATTAATTACTATGTACTATAACACTAATTATTATGTACAATAAATATAAATAATTTGAAAAATAATATTATATATTAATTACTATGTACCATAAACACAAATAGTTTGTAATTAAATTCAAAAATTCCATTTTCTCAATGGTGTAAATTATTGAATGGAATATTTTCTTAGGTTTTATTTTGTAATTTACAAAAAAATAATTTAAAAATATAAATTTGAAAAAAAAAAAAAGTAAAAATAAAATGTGTACAATTTGTACAACTCTCATTATATCAATCTATAGTCTAATGACATGACACGTGCACTATAATATGAGCATTATATAAAAAAAATATCATCATTCAATATTAAATAAATAATTATTAACTTGTTATCATTCTTTTCAATGTCAATTATATATATATATATATATATATACACACCTTTATCTATCAATATTTTTTTAATTATATTAAAAAAAAACAAATATTCACATAACTTATTTTACAATTTTATTATTATTTGGAGTACATACAATATATCATGATATTAAAATATTTTATTAAATTAAGTGGCACATAATACTAGCTATGTGACTTTGTTTATAATTATTTTAAATTTAGATCACACATTAAAAAATTTAAGTTATTTAAACTATATATTTTTAATAAAAAAATTATATATATATATATATATATTCTATCTCATTTCTATTAATAAAATATTACAATAAAAAAATTCCACAAGGTCACTCAACTCAAAGGATCGATTGATCACAGTTACAAATAACACAATGTGACACCATAAAGTGACTAAAATAAGGAAGCACAATACAAGATATTGAAATAATTTTAATAATTAAATTATACATGAAAAAAATTTAAACAATTTTTTTTTTAAATTTTTTTATCAACTAAAATTAATTTTTAAATAATGATATTAATAAATACAAAAATAATTATATTAATAAATATAGTTAACGTGTAGATTTGTATTACATTTTACGTTATTTAACATTATGATTTTCAATTTTATATAATTTTTAAAAATTAATTTAAAATAAATAATTTGAAAAAAATAAAAAATAAAAATCTTATAGGTTTATAGTAATTATACAAATAATTTTCATTATTAGTAATTATCAATAATTATCAAGTAAATGATAAGATTTGATTTGTATAGAATAGGCATCAAAGTTGAAATTTTTCTCATGTTGGCCAAAATAAAAATTTTAAAAAATCTAAAAAAAAAAAAAAAAATTAAATAACCATAAAACATTGAAATAATGTTGGCTCATAAAAAGTTTGCACGTGAAGGAATTGGATTCCTCTCGGCTCATGTTAGATCCCTATTCAAAATGGATCTATGCTCTTAATATACACAAAGTAGTTATGCATTTTCTTCCCTTTTAACTAAATTCATTAATTACAAAATATGGACAAGTATCATATGGAATGAGGTATCAATTTTTGGGATGTGGTATTGATAAACCATTGTATTGGCCTATGCTATTGTAGCGAACACTTCTTACAAATTAACAATTTTGTTACATGATTTTTTTTAATGTATATATGTTAACTTATTTATTGATGATTATTATTATCAATAATAATAATAATAAATAAGGGCTACATATATGTATTTTGTACCCAAAAATTTTGAAGATAAGAATGCTTAAATTCATGGTAATGGTTTGACGATATACTGCGTGATAAAATTGTTTATATATATATATATATATATATATATATATAATCTTGATCATAATTATTAACATTATTTAATAAAAAGTTACTATATATTAAATAATAACAATTAATAATATTGATTGATAGCAAAATAATATATCACAATTAGTAATGTTAATTATTATTAATTACAAATATCAATTATTGATTAATAATAAATATCTACAAATTACCAATAAATATTAAAACAAATTCTGTCCAAATCAAGCTATAGAAAATATTTAATAGATGTTATTAACCAATTATAATAACAACTAACCAATTCCATTCATAATATTCTAAATCCAAAATTATTTATATAACAACTATTTAATATTAATGAGATATTTTTTTTTTATAATATTAATCAAAATAAATAAATGAATGAAATTAGTTTGTAAAACATCACTCAACTATTGTAATTGCAACTTAGTAAGAGGCCAAATGTCAATTTACGAATGACAATCAATTGTACTCAAGAATTTAAAATGTGGTATATGAGAAGATTTTGTTCTGTTAATCAGTATGAATCACAAGAGCTTGGATTCTCAAATCTATGGAATGTCCTTAATTTTAAGAGCTAGAGAGTGAGATTGGAAAAATCAATGATGTCGCTCAACACAATATCTACCTTTTTTAATCTAATAATGAAATGGGAGAGGTTGCTAATTGGGTTGATAATATGTATTTCATAAACATAGTTACTTATCTTTATTCAAATAAATTGAATGAAAATATTTTTCAATGAGTGAAAATATATATATATATATATATATAATAATTTTAATCTAAGAGATATTATTTTTTTTTCTCGATAAAAACTAATTCTATTAAGAGGAAGTATGGTACAATATGAAGTTACAACCAAGAGAAGCAAGAAAACGGGCAACTGGAAAGGATTGATTATCCACCTCGGCCCCTAAGAGAAAACAAGGGGAAAGTAGTGCTAAGCAAGAAGTAACAAGAAGAACAGAGTAACAAGAGCAGAACAGAGGATTCTACCCAACGTGGATAGAGTCAACTATTCAGCATTTTTTTCCTTTCTTTTTACCAACTTTGACCCAATCAAGATGACTTTGTTGAGCTGGCATGATTTGCAAACTAAGCTGGGCTGACGTAGAGGTCTCCTTGTCTGAATCCGAGGGAGAAGGCTCATGAGTTCTTTTATGTGAGTTTGGAGGGACAGTAGAATCCTCAAGACCAGTCGAGGGTGGATCCTATGCTTCCATTCCTTCCGCAACCCCTTCCTCTTCATCTGAGCTGGAATCAAAATCATCCATGGGAGGAGGATCATGAGGTTTCCAGCTTTTGGATTTCGGCTTAGGATTGGCTTTCTTCTTTTGGGCAGGCATCGAGGGACAAGAGCTCTGAAGGTGCCCTGTGTGATGGCAATTTCTGCAGCGAAAGGTTGTGTTCTCGTAATCTAGGGACTGAGTCCAATGGAAGTCCCCAATTTTGAGATTAATCTGATCAGGTAGACCTTTGCTCATGTCTATTTCTGCACAAATTCTAGCGAAGGTGTATATGCCTTTTTCCCCTCTAGAGGTGTCTGTGGCTAGAAAGCGGCCTAGAGAATCGCCGATTCCTTGGAATACAGCAAAGTTCCATAGATGCGCCAGGAGATTAGGAAGTCTGACCCAGATGGGGATCTTGGTGATGATTGCTGAGGATGGATCGAAATCTGCGAACCAAGGGGTGAGGAATAAACCTGCTGAGCCCCAAAACCATGGGTCGTCAGTTAATGCTTTTTGGTAGTCTTCACTGAAAGCAAATACTACAATGAAGAAACCCTTTGAGCAGAGAAGAACCTTGCAGTTGTTGGTCCAGTTAGATTGAATCCATTGGTAGAGATCTACTGTGCGTGGCCAAAGCCCATTGAACCTGCAAATAATGACATCCTCAGCATACTTTTGGATTTGCTCATCCAGCGAAGGATGCATTATTTCAATGGAGGGGGTTTCCTCCAGTTTGTCCACCAAAAAAGATTTTGGGAGCCTCCGCTGGTGGAGCTATTTGCTTGGGCTTTTGAGCATGGACAACATATTTGTATGAAAAAGCCGCAGCTGAAGATGACTGTCCAACAGCTCCCCCTCTCAAACGAAGGGTAAAAATAATGGTGGCATTTCTCTTAATGCTGTAAAAAGAAAGGGGATATTGATCCTCAAGTTGTTTACCTTCGTGGAGGAGTCATTGAGAAGTAAAGGGAATCCCCAGCCTAAATTCCAGGCTTTGCTTGAGATCCTGCACTAGATCCAGAGAGCGTACCCATTGTAGCAGAGTTTTTCCAGAAAGGAGCACGATCTGGATCTGGAACGAGGCAGAATGAGTAAAGACATTGGCTTGAAAACCACTTCTAATTATTTCCTCATGAACCTCTCTGCCCTGCTCTAGAGCCGCCAAGTTGGCACATGTCGGCAGAATATTTGCTAGAGTTTCTGAATCCACCTCCACATCCATCATCTTCATTTGCCAAAAGAGTTCCAGCGCCTCTTCAACAGGCCCACTCCGAGCATATCTTGCAACCATGGCTTTCCATGAGACATCATTTCTTTTCGACATCCTCTAAAACACCTCCAGCGCCTTGTCCATACAGCCCTTCTGCGCATATCCTGTAGTCATGGTAGTCCATGAGACCATATTTCTCTCAGGCATTGCCCAAAACAGCTCGAGCGCGTTGTCCACTCACCCATTCTTCACATAACCAGAAAGCAACGCATTCCAATCAATAACATCTCGTTCAGGACTTTTCTCAAACACTTTGTATGCATCCTCCATTTTCCCCCATTTAACATACATGCCCATGAGCCCACTCCTCACAAAAGCATCACACTGAAACCCCTCTACAATCACATTCCTAAGAACATCTCTACCCCTGTCCAGCGAACCCAAATGGGCCATTGCAGGGAGGACGCTAGTGAAAGCAAGTTGATCCGGTCGCCCGCCTGCTCTTTCCAACTGATTAAATAGTTGCAAGGCCTCGTCATGAAACCCACGTCTGGAATAACCTGAAATCGTGGCTCCCACATAGACATCACCAGAGGGATACCAATCTTTTGTGTCGTAAATGGGGCTGAATCCATCAACATTTGCGCCATATTTGTTGGTGAGTTGATAAACCCCCTTGCCCTTGGGCTTTTGGCTTCTGGCATCGACTCCGATTCTGAAAGTAAGATCCCCAGAGGAGACCACGCTGCTGCAACCTGCACCTGCCATTGAACAGAAATTTGAACAGCACTTGGAATTCGAGCAGTTTGCACGAGAACTGATAATGTTTACATAATCTAAGAGATATTATTAACATGGAAAGAATTTACAAATACACAATCTAAATATGAATCTAAATATGAATCTGATATAAACAAAATGCATAAATTTTTTTTACAAATAGCAATGCATATGTCCTTACACATATGAGAATCCCTTTCCATATCCCAAATTTGAGAGAAGAATAGACCTCCTTCTAGTGTACAGAGCATTGACAATGAGCTTCGAAGCCTTCAAAGGCTCCTCTTTCCATATTCTAGGTGTATTTGGATACTAATCGATGTAATTACACATTTCATCATTGGATAACTTAGAATTTAAGCGATATTTAAGATAAATAATATCAAGACTATCAATGTAAAGACTATCAATGTAAATGTTTATTTGTAACTTTTCATATAATATTATAAAACAAATCTAATGTTCCACTCTCTATACCAATATTGTTAATGTAAACTATATATTTGTAGTTCTTCATAGAATATCACCAAAACCATCTAATTTCCCTGTCTATATATGTACTCTACTCTTAAGTAGTATGTGATATGCCAACCGATTTTGTAATGAGAAAACCTCCTATTCAACAAGAAAAAAATTTAAAAGAAATGCTCAACATGTATATTTTCAGCTTAATGGATAATAACAATCAACATGTATATTCTTAGCTTAATGGATAATAATAATCATACTCTAAATTGTAGTTATTGCCATGTAGTTAGGTCAGTTATGGATATGTTGTACTTATATCACCAAAAAAAATCTAATGTCCATGTCTGTATATGTAGTCTACTCTTAAGTAGTATGTGATATGCCAACATATTTTGCAATGAGAAAACCTCCTATTCAACAAGAACAAAATTTAAAAGAAATGCTCAACATGTATATTCTCAACTTAATGGATAATAACAAACATGTATATTCTCAACTTAATGGATAATAATAATCATACTATAAATTGTAGTTATTACCATGTAGTTAGGTCAGTTATGGATATATTGTAGTTATTCCCATGTAGTTAGGTTAGCTATGAGATATTCAGGGAGGGAAGTGCATGAAATGGCACAAGCAGCTTAGTCCGTGCTACTTCAGTGAAAATTATCCTTTCATTGAAATTGTAAATTGATATATGAAATGGGAAAAATAATTGTGAACAAAAGTGGAAGGAGTTGTAAAAATTTTGGTGGATAGTAACCACAAGGTTTGCATATTTACATTTTTACTCTTACTAATTAAAGTGCTAAACAATACATACATAATGGTGTGCATTGATTCTTCGTAATTATATTTATTTACATCATTTTACTATCTATTTTTTATCCAAATACTTGCTTAAATTCTCAAATATTTTAATTTTGGTAGGTTTTCTTATGGATCTTAATAATGAAAAATCAATTGGTAGGTTTTCTATGAATCTTAATAATGAAATATGACTAGACAAATATATAAAATTGATGCCATAAATATTGCAATTCCAGCAAAAAAGTATGGCAGGAAAAAATGATACAGTTATCCGCATGGCATAAAAGATAAAGTAAAACCTTCAAGTTTATGGTCCAATAAAACCCTTGAAAAATAATGTAATGCCCCTTCGTTGCTCGAGTAACTTTTAGAATTTACCTTGTTTTACTAGAGTGAGAAGTAGAATGAAGACTTAACTAAATAATTATGGATGCATTATATATTTATATTACTTTCAATTTGTTGAAAATAAAAGGCGGGGTCAGTGCTACAAGTTACCAGAAAAAAAAGGATGTAAGAAAAGATCTCACACTCCAAACAATTAAAAGGCAGTTAAAGGTTGGCATTTGGCAGCCCAACCTTCTTTATCGGAAGGAGGCCAAAAGGATTTGAGGAACTTGAGGCATGGGAGGTGAACAAGCCTTGACAGGACACTGAAAAATGTGATTGGCATATTATTCATTCAGATTTCTTGAGTTCGTTGGCGAGTGAGACTCGTTGAATGACTGTCACTAGTGTTAGTTAGGACGAGATAATCTAAAGGAAAATCTATTATTTTTTGTTCATAAGTGTGAGATTGGCTCAGGGGGAGAACCAGAAGTGAATCTGGCACTCGCAGGTTGGGAGGTGCATCCTATTTTCCCGTGGTCTATAGCTGACATCCTGACATTGCAAATAAATGTTTTTAGACTTATACTCTTAATTATTCAAAGGAATTCATCTGAACTTTGAAATAAATATTGCTTAAATCAAAGGGTTCTAATCTGTGTAGTATACATCTACCAATAGGAAACTATATTTTATATTTATCAACAATATAGTCTTCAGCATTGATGTATTGGAAACTTTGAATTTTTATCCATTAAAGTGTTATTATCTAATTCAGTGTTGACTGGAAATATAAGAGTGTGTGAGAAAGTAGATATGTGATGCAAGATATAATGAAAATATTATAAATTCCAACCATATAATAAAGGAAAGAAACTGACTCTGTAGTCACCTCAGGAATGTTAAACAATACGGGGTTACAGAGTAAAGAATGTTCACCTTTTGTACCGGTGAAGCTAACACATGCCGAGGAGAGGGAACTTAATAACTAGGGTTAAGGGTTACACGTGAATCATATGAATAGAAACTAGCAATAGAGCTGGATTAGTCTAGTAGCTGAGCTGAAGGTTATGCCACCTGGGGACAATTCCTTACATCTGGATTCTTGGGATATGATTTGGGAAATGGGAAACCCCATTAAGAGAAGTCATGCAGGACGAACAAGTAAATAATTTATAAACATATTTATATTAAGTAATAAATTGCAGCAATGAAACCCTCTATGCATGTCAATCGTCATAACTCAAGCGTACTCTATAAAATCAGAAGTTGAAATTTATATGTATGAAAATACAAAAATCAGTTGAGGTGCGGGTAACCCAGTTTGGGTATACATTTTTCCAATTTGAAAGAAAAATAACAATACAATCCATTTAGAATTTAGAGGTCAATACTATCCAATAGTCTTGACTGGCTTGAATGTTGAACAATAACTTTAATTGTAGTGACATTAAGTTGTAGCGTTGGCCCCAAAGCAATTTAGAAGCCATGAACATAAATATATAAAACCCCATGTACTGGAGACATGCTTAGAATGGTAAGCGAATCGAGAATTGAAACCGGGGTAAGACGCAATAGTAATATAATCACACCTGTAGTTTTAAGCAAAGGAAAATGGCTCTCTAGGTCATCCTCCATGATTACCAAGCACTATGGAACTCCTGGTCCCTTATCTGAATTACCTATAAAGTAAGAAGACAAATGTGGGAGTAGGGTTTGAGTTAAATATTTTTTTAGTCCCAGACATAATAATAGAGAGAAGTTATAACCATAACTCGAAAACCATAGGAACAACTTACCGAGATTCCTAGTAGACGAAAAGGGGAGAGCCTTACACTCCAGTGGAAGTTGTTGGAGTAAGACCATTACTTTCCCTATAGAGGGAGTCGTTGCTATTAGTATAGTGATGACAAAGAAGTCTTGTGAATGAAAAACTACCTGACCAAAGCATAATAAATGAAATGAACAAGGTTTATGTTGGATTATCCCACTGGGAACAAGTTCTAAGTGTACCTCAACATCGTTTGGGTATCATTAATCTTGGAAACGTTGGGTCGACAACCATTGAATTGTAGCATTAATAACTTGATCAAAACCTAGAATAAATGCATGGAAGGGATGAGAAATGAGCACTGAGCAGAATGGGAAACCTAGGCCTTAAGGGCTGAGAGGGTTGTTACCCTCTAACCACCTCGCATCAACAAGGACCGTCGAATTAACCTCTAACCACCATCGATGAGATTGGAATCCAAAGATATAACTCCATTGTCGATCAAGCATAAATCCCAAGGTAAATTCTTTGACACAGAGGGAGTAGGGAAGTTCTAGATAGTTCGGAGGGTGGTCTGAGCATCGATATCCCATTGGGAAACTTAATTAAATTCTTATTAAATAGGTTTCCATTGTTTACTAGGATATCTTTACTACATAACCAATACCATAAGGCCACAAACAAGTGATGAATATATATATATATATATATATATATATATATATATATATATATATATATATATATATATATATATATATATATATATATATATATATATTCCAAGATCAAAACCATAAATATTATGGCTTCAACATAGTGGCACATTATGAGAGATAGAGATAGAACAATGAGAAGAAGAGGTAGACAACCTTTTACACCATTAGCAAGACCCATTACTAAGTCTAAATCAATGCCTTTATAGGGGACTAATATTGAACTATGGATTCAACTATTGAATGAATCTCATAACAGAACTGTCACAATGATGGAAACAATATGGAAAATCCGGGCAGAAATGGAAAACCTTCAGACTGAAAATGAACATTGAATATGTGAAAAAGAGTGTATTATGAAGAGCTTGACAGATAGACAAAACCATCAAAATTTTACACCTAGCTCTGACAACAAAAATCGAGTAGTGTATCAGAGAAGGGAAGAGTATATTATACTAGAAGAAATTCAAACACAAGAGTCATAAGGGAATTCAAACACAAAGGAAAAAGAGTGTGGAGACACATCCAACAATGATGGATGCAAAAAGGAAAAGAAACGAAAATATGAATTTCAAGGTGAATTCAAGAATATTAAGCCCCCAAGTTACGATGTTGAAGCTAAGGAGACAGTAGAATATTGGTTAATAAATATGACCAAGTACTTCCACATCTATGAGTACGATGAAAACCTAAAATCTCGGCTAACCATTTACTAGCTCCAAGGAAATACAACCTTGTGGTGGGAAGAAGTAAAAGATGTGCATGTTGTTGATAAGCAATCCATTACTTGGGAAGCATTCCAGAGAAATTTTAGGAATAAATACATAATAGAACAGTTTCATGATGAAAATGCTAAAGACTTGGATGAGCTAAGGCTAGGTTATTTGACTATGGATGAATATGTGGCCAAGTTTACTTCTTTGTTATGATATCTACTGTACATACGAGAGGAGAAAGCTAAAGTGCAATGTTTTATTAGTAGCTTTCCAATGCATATGAAGGAATGACTTGAGTTTGACTATCCCAAAACCATGGATGACGCTATAAGAAAAGAGTGAATCTACTATCAACAGATGCAAAAAGAGGATAACAGTAAAAGTTGGACTAGTAATAAGGGACAAAAAACCACACAAAATAGTAGAAATAACAGAATTTCTAATCCTAGGACTACTTTTAAGGGGTAACAAGGGAGAAATATGGAGAAAAACCAATAGAAATTTCGACCATAGAATAAAGCCAGAATGGTGGAACCATCTATTAAGTCCAAGGTAATCAATGACAGAAACCACCCCTGAAATGTTGGGGTTGTGGAGAACCACACTACATTAAAAATTGTCCTCACTATGGAAATTTGGAGCTAATAACTAACATACAAGAGGCTTCAATAGTCAGTGAAGTGGTGAGAAGTATATTGAAAATCAATGAGATTTTGGAGGATTATTTGGCAGATTATCAATCCAACATGATCGAAATGGAAGGTAAAATGTTTAAACATATTGTTTCAATTTTGATAGATCTTGGTGCCAACTTAAGTTACATAAGTCCTAGAGTAGTAGAACTCTATTAGTTACAAACCCGTAAATTTAAAAATCCTTGGCTAGTTCAACTAGCCACAAGAGCCAAGAGATGGGTGGGGGATAAAGTAGAAGACTCTTCTATCGAATTAATAGACCAAACCATTAAAGTGAACCTAAATTTCCTACCTTTGGGATCTTACTACATCCTAATCAGAATGGATTGGCTGGAGGCTCACTATTCTTTGGTAAATTCTAAATAAACGATTATTAGCTATTTAAATGAGGCAGGTATTAGGTGCGAAGTTCAAGGAATTAAAAGTCATCTACAATTGAGGCCAAATTATGTCTCTCAGTTGGGGAAATGTTTGTAGAAGGGTTGTCATATCTATGTAGTGCAAGTGGTATATCCTAAATCTGATGCAATAACAATTGAACCAATGAATTTTCTGATAATCCAAGGGTTTATAGATGTATTTCCTAAAGAGATACCAGGGATGCCACCGAAAAGGGATATAGATTTCACTATTGAGTTAGTTCCAGGGGTTGCCCCAGTGTCAAGAGCACCCTACAGGATGAGCACACCAGAGCTCACGGAACTAAAAATTGAGCTACAAGAATTGTTGGATAAAAACTATATACACCCCATGTATCACCATGGGGAGCTTCAGTGTTGTTTTTTAAAGAGAAGGATGTCACCCTAAGACGGTTCATCGATTACAAGTAGCTAAACAAATTCAATGTCAAAAATAATTATTCCACTACCCAAAATTGAAAATCTATTTCATCAAGTCAAGGGTGCCAAGGTATTCTCGGAAATTGATCTAAGATCATGGTACAATCAGATCATAATAAAGGAGGAAGATATATGTAATGTTGCATTCATCACCTACTAAGGGAATTATGACTTTGTAGTTCTACCCTTGGGTTGAATAATGCCCCGGCTACATTCCTGAGTCTTATGAATGGGATATTTCACTCATACCTTGACAAATTTGTATTGATTTTTATCAATGAAATTTTAAATTATTCTAAAAGTTTGGACAAACATCACAAGGACTTACAAATTGTGTTGCATACCTTAAGATAACATCAACTATATGCAAAATATAGTAAATGTGTTTTCTATAAGGAAAAGATACAATATCTAGGGCATACTATCACACAAGAGGGAATAGCTGTAGACCTAGAGAAAATTAAAACAATCATGGAGTGGCATGTTCCCACGAATGTGGTGGATATTCGTTATTTCCTAGGGTGCTGGGTATTACCGCTACTTTATAAAAGTATTTTCTAAGGTGGCCTAACCCCTGACACCTTTAGAAAAAAAAGGAAAGTTTTTAAGTGGACTGAGGACTGCTAACAAAGCTTTGAAAAACTAAGGCATTTACTGACTACAACACCAGTTCTACGAAGAGAAGATCTGAATAAGGAGTTCCTGGTCTATACCAATGCATGCCAAACTAGAATTGGAGGTCTACTGATGTAGGAGGGTCAAGTGGTGGCATACGAGTCACGAAAGTTGAATGAACATGAAAAACGCTATTGAGCCTATGACTTAGAGCTCACTGCAATAATTCATGCATTGAAAATTTGGCAGCATTATATGTTAGGAAAGAAGTTTATTATTATCACAGACCACAGTAGCCTAACAGACTTCTCCCATTAAACAAACCTAAATGTTTGTCAAGCATGATGGACGACATCTTTAAGTGAATTTGACTTTGGCATTTAGCCTTTGAAGGGCAAGGAAAATTGGGTGTCTAATGCTTTAAGTCAAAGACTAAATCATGTTTATAATATTTCTTTTAGTAGAATAAAATTTAACTTTTAAAATTAGATAAAATAAGTTGGTTTAAAAGATCAGGAATACCAGTTTCTATGGCATAAAGTAAAACAAGGAGAAAACTCTGAAAGGAAGTTAGGCTATGATGTTAATAGTGAAGGGATGTTGATGTATATGAACCACATTTAGGTACCAAATAAGAAAGTTTCTAAGCAGTTTTTCTTGGATGAATATAATAGAAATCCATATGTTGTGCACCCGAGATACTAAAAATTGATCAGAGCATTAAGGAAGGACTATTTCTAGCTAGACATTAAGAAACAAATAGCCCAACACTTGGCACAGTGTTTGGAATGCCAGCAAGTGAAAGCTGAACATCAACATCTGGCTGGCTTGCTTCACCCTCTACGCATTCTTGAATGGAAATGGGAGATTGTGACATTAGAATTTATTACTAGACTACTGAAATCAAAAAGACAGAATGAATCTATAATGGTGATAGTAGACAAGCTGAGCAAAGTTGCTCATTTTGTTATGGTCCAATCAACTTATAAGGCCTTACAAATCACCGATATATTAATGAAAGAAAGTTTCATATTACATGGAATGCCTAAGATGGTTATCTCAAATGGATATGTAATGTTTTCACCTGCCTTTTGGAAGGCCCTATTCACTAGCTTGGGCACTCAGGTACAATTCAGTACCGCCTACCATCAATAGCGGATGAGAAAACTTAGCGAGTAAGCCAGGCATTAGAGGATATTCTTAGGATGTACATGAGGCAAAAATCCATGAAATGGAAAGACTACATACACTTAGTCGAATTTTCTTATAATACTGCTTACCATGCATCATTAAAAATGAGTCTATTTGAAGTGTTATATGGAAGGAAATGTAGAGTGTCGATGAATTGGAACAACTTAGATGATAAGCTAATGCTAGGGTCTGACGTGCTCAAGGACATGGATGCTACAGTGAAAAAGGTACGCTCCAATTTAAAAGTTGCCCAGGATCGATAGAAGAATTATGCCAACCAACGAAGATATTACTAGGATTTTCAAGTAGGTGATCATGTGTATATAAGATTAAAATCGAGGTGAAGGACCTTGAGGTGGAATGGTTGCTCTAAATTAGCCCCTCGGTTTTGTGGCCCCTTTTAGATTATTGCTTGGGTTGGTCCAGTAGCTTATCAATTAGCTTTACTTGACCATATACATGTTCATAATGTGTTTCATCTCTCCCTATTAAAAAAATACATATATGATCCTAGACACATAATTTAATGTCAATATGTTCAGGTAGTGTAATTAAACAATATTCGGTAAAATTGATTTTCAATGATGTATTAAAAATGTAACAATGAATGTGTTTGAATGTAGGTTGAACCGAACAGAGAATTCGTGGTTGAGCCCTTGTGTATTCTCAATCAGAGAGAAACAATGTTACAAAAATGAGGTATCCCCCAGGTTAAGGTGCGTTGGTAGCACTTCATCCGAGAAGAGGCCACGTGGGATGATGCACAAATTATGTAGGAAGCATGTCCAAGCCTATTCTAGAGGAAGATAAACACCAAGGATGGTGTTTCTCTTGCAGGGGAGAACATGTAATGCCCCTTAGTTAGTGGGGTAAATTTTAGAATTAAGAAGTAGAATGAAGACTTAACTAAATAATTATGGATGCATTATATATATATATATATATATATATATATATATATATATATATATATATATATATATATATATATATTACTTGCAATTTGTTGAAAATAAAAGGGGGCAGTCAGCGACAGGTTACGGGAAAAAAAGGATGTAAGAAAATATATCACACTCAAAACAGTAAAATGATAGTTAAAGGCTAGCAGTTGGTAGCCCAACCTTCTTGGTGGGAATGAGGCAAAAAGGGTTTGACGAACCTGAGGCATGGGAGGTGAACAAGCCTTGACAAGACATTGAAACAGGTGATTGGCGTATTATTCATTCAAAGTTCTCGAGCTAGTTGGCTAGTGAGACTTGTTGAATGCCTCTGACTGGAGCTAGTTAGGACCAAATAGTCTAAAAGTAAAACAACTCTCCTTTTTGTTCCTAAGTGAAAGATTGACACATGGGGAGCACCATAAGTGAATCTCGTACTCGCAAGTTGGGAGGTGCATCCTATTTTCCCATGGTATATAGTTGATAGCTTGACATTACAGATAACTATTTTCATACTTAATCCTCTTGTTAATTATTCAAAGGAATTCATTTCAATTGGAAATAAATACTGCATAAAAGAGAGGATTCTAATATGTGCAGTATACATCTACCAATAGAGAATTGTATTTTATGGGTGTCAATAGAATAGTCTTGACCACTGAAGTACAAGAAACTCTGAATATTTATCCATTAAAGTGTTATTATATAATTTGATGTTGACTGAAAATAGAAGAGTGCATGAGAAAGTAGATATGTGATGCAAGATATAATGTAAATATTATAAATTCCAACTATGTAATAAAGGAAATAAACTGATTGTGTAGTCGCTCTAGGAATGTTAAAAAATTCGGGTTTATAGAGTAAAGAATGTTCATCTTTTGCTCCGGTGAAACTAACACATGCCGAGGAGAGGGAACTTAATAACCATGGTTAAGGGTTACACATCAATAATATGAATGGAAACTAGCCATATAATTGGGGGGTTAGTTCCATAGTTGAGCCGACGGTTCTGCCACCCAAGGACATTCCCTTACTTTTGGCTTCTCAGGATACGGTTTGGGAAATGGTAAAGCCCATTAAAATAAGTCACGCGGGACCAACAAGTTATAAATAGATTTATATTTAGTAATAAATTGCAGCAGTAAAACCCTCTATGCATGCCAACCCTCAGAACTCAAGCATACTCTATAAAATTAGAAGTTGACATTTATATGTATGCGATACAAAATCAGACGAGGTGCGGGTAACCCACTTTGGGTATCCATTTTTCCAATTCAAAAGAAAAATAACAATACAATGCATTTAGCATTTAGAGCTCAATTATATCTAACTGTCTCGATTGGCTTGAATGTTGAAAAATAACTATAATTCCAATGACTATAAATTGCAACCTTGGCCCCAAAACAATTTACAATCCATCAACATAGAGACATTAAACCGCTTGCACCCTAGCTATGTTCAGAATAATAAGCGAACCCAAAATTGAAACTGGGACAAGAAGCCATAGCAATATAATCACACCTGGGATTTTAAGCAAAGGAAGATGGCTCTGTAGATCATACTTCATGATTACCGAGCAGTATGGAACTCTTGGTCCCTTATCTGACTTACCTACAAAAGAAGATGACAAATGTGGGATTAGGGTTTGAGTAAAATATTTTGTAGTCCAAGGTATAATAACTAAGAGAAGCTTTAACAATAACTTAAAAATCATAGGAACAACTTACCTAGATTCTAGGTAGAGTAAAAAGGGAGAGCCCTTCACTCTATATGACATTGTTGGAGTAAGACCATCACGTTCCCTACACAAGCAGTCATTGTTGTTAGTATAGTGACGACAGAAAATCCTTGTGAATGAAAAATTACTTGAACAAAGCATAATAAATAAAATGAACAGGTTTTACCTTGGACTAACCCGCTGGGAACAGGTTGTGAGTGTGCCACGACATCATTTGTGTAGCATTGAGCCTAGAAAATCTAGGTGGAAAGCCATTTAATCGTAGCATTAAGAACTTGATTAAACCCTGGCATAAATGCAAAGCAGGGTTGAGAAACAAGTGTCGAGTATAATGGGGAACTTGGATCGCGAGGGTTGAGAGGGTATTTACCCTCTAACACCTGCCCATAAACAAGGACAATCAATTTAACCTCTAACCACCATCGATGAGATTGGAATGCCAAGATGTAACTCCACTATCGATTAGGCATCAATCGCAAGGGAAAGTCTTCCACGTGGAGGGATCAGGGAAATTCTAGATAGTTAAGAGGGTCTCATTACCTATTGGGAAATTTAACTAAATGCTTATTAAATAAGGTTCCATTGTTTACTAGGCTATCTATACTGCATAATCAATATCATAAGGTTGAAAACAAGTGATATATATATATATATATATATATATATATATATATATATATATATATTCCAAGATCATAACCATAGATATTATGGTGTTGACATATTGACACATTGAGAAAGTAATAATAATATTTGTACTTATGTTGTAGCTTAAGCTTAGCTACACTTATAACTATGTTCATGTAAAACAATGTTTTTTTATGATGATGGTGAAACATTACTTTTTGTAGTAATATAGAAAAATCAATATTTATTTTCTAAACTTAATGGTATAAATTGTATTTGTCAATATTAAACTAATAGTGAGCCAAAATCCTTCCTTGACATGGAAAATATATATATATATATATATATATATATATATATTCCATTTTAACTGTAAATTTATTACACGTAAAAAATAACTGTTTTCATATTTTTCACTATGAAAAAAAAATTAAAATTTTTTCCCTTTACTAAATTTATAATACTAATACTAATAAATTTGATATATGATTTTCCCTTAACATTATTTTAAGGAATACATTTTTATATAGACGAATATAGTTAAAAGATTCCCACATCGAAGGGGAAAGAAAAGCAAGATCATTCTAAATTTTGAGATCTTATATAATTCAATTTTACCCTATTAACTTTTAGTTAATTTTAAAAAATTAAATATATAGTTTTATTAACAAAATTATTTTATCTTGTAAGTATTTTTAATTTTTTATATTTATTTAATTAAAATATAATATTTATTCTGAAGTTTTATTAGTACAACTAGTTGAGGATGGGTTTCTTTAGCAAGGTGAGGTGGTTGTGCCTGTGTTAGGGGGAGGAGACATGTTAAAGATTCTAGTGAGCTTATGGTTGGTGTGGCCTAAGCCAGGGGCTTATTGTTAGTGTAAGTAGGATTCTTCAGTGACATTGATGAATAAGATGCCCGTGGGTCATGATATCTCAAACCCCGGATAAAACATAAAAAAAACACAAATAACTTAATAGAGAAAAAGAAATCTATTTTAACCATAAATTTATTAAACATTAAAAAATAAAATATTTTCATATTTTTAACTCTAAAAAAAATTAAAATATAACCTCAATATTTTTTATCATTACTAAATTTATAATTAACATAAATCGATACTAATAAATTTAATATATTTTGGGGAGATTTTCCCTTAACATTATTTTACGAAATGCCTTATATGGACGAATATAGTTAAAAGTCTCCCATTTCGAAAAGGGAAAGAAAAAAAAGGTCATTCTAAATTTTGAAATATTATATAATTTAATTTTATCTTATCTTTTGACTTGTAATTTTTATTTTGTTTTAAAATATCAAATGTATAGTTTTTATTAACTAATTTATTTTATTTTTCAAGTATTTTTAATTATTTTTATTTAATTAATTAAAATATGATATTTATTTTCAAGTTTTATTAATGCAATTCTTTGAAGATGGGTTTTTTTAGCAAAATGATTTAGTATCGAATCTCGGGGTTGTTGTGCATGTGTTAGGGAGAGGAGACATATTAGTTGTGCCTGTGCTAAGGAGAGGAGACATGTTAAAAAATCTAGGGAGCTTATCATTGGTGTGACCTAGAGCAGATACTTATTGTTGGTGTAAGTGCGATTCGATCCCTGAATAAATTTGATGAATTCGATGCTTGTAGATCATAATATCTCAAACTCCATAATAAAACTTTAAAAACCATAAACTTCACAAACAAAAAAATATAATATTTATCAATACATATACTATAAAATAAACCTAAATATAATAATATTAATAAATCTAAATCCAAACTTTAAAAGAATGTAGAGAAAAACGGAAAAATAGTCCCAATAATATCCTAATTCAGGATACTAAATAGCATGCGATGAGAAATATAAACCAAAAAAGTTGCTTAAAACATACTCTATAAAGATATATATTGAAAATACAAATTTATAGATTATTTCCATTTTCGCATTAGTTTTTTTGTTATTGTCATTATTAATTGAAATATATTCCTTATATGTTTTGTTATTTACTATTGTTTACCATTTCCATCTTTATATTATTTGTGTTTTTTTTATGATATAACAATTTTTTCCTTATAAATACAATAATTATTTATGCAAATTAATAGAAATTGCATTTAATATAATATTAGCACATTATATATATATATATATATTATTGTCTTAATTATGTTATTAAATTTATAAATTTATTATTTTTTGGATATTTAGATTGTATAGACTACACAATTTAAATTTACAATTCTAATAAATATTTCATGAATTTTAATCAAAATTGACCCAAAAATACACAAAGAAATATCAATATGTTAATAGTCTAACTATTTGAAATATTTTAATGATAACAAATTATTTTTTTGAATTGCTTTATATGACATATACATAGATTTTTTTATTAACAATATATAATATATAGATAGTTTACTCTAAAATATTTTACTTAATATGGACATTCAAATATTTCGTTTATAGATCACGTTGGCTGCATTAATTTTTTTTATTGTTATCAATATATTTTTAAATACTCCTTAATAATTTTTGACCATGCTTATTAAAATACTTTATTGATAACCCACTTTAAGTTATAATTTTATTATTATTATTATTTTTAAAATTTAGATATGAATTCTATATTAGAAATAAAATGAATTAGGCATCCTCTTCTTATTAGGAAGTAATTAATTTTTTTCACTTTTAATTATATTCCTTTTTAGATATTAAATATTTTATTATGACCAGCATTTATGAAATTTGCTATTTTCAAAAGTATACATTGTGCTCATTCTCAAAAAGAGCTTGTGCGTGTACATATCACATATAGATT
This sequence comes from Pinus tabuliformis, assembly GCA_031772625.1. Classification (NCBI taxonomy): domain Eukaryota; kingdom Viridiplantae; phylum Streptophyta; class Pinopsida; order Pinales; family Pinaceae; genus Pinus; species Pinus tabuliformis. Next base: position 708,998,971 of record CM062814.1, on the reverse strand, counting down.
TACAACTCAACACTTTTAGAACCACTTACTGTGGTTCATCATCAAGACATAAATGGATAGTTGAAATAGAGGACTAATGTATATAGTAGAGTATACATTGTGCTCATTCTCAAAAAGAGCCTGTGCGTGTACATATCACATATAGATTACTGTGGTTCATCATCAAGATATAAATGGATAGTTGAAATATAGGACTATGCAACAGCTAATCCTAACAATCAAAATATTTTATTAAATCATTAATATATTATTTAATCCTAAAAATGCAATGGCCATCCCAACAGTCACACTATTTTATTAAATTATTTATTTATCACCTAATCAAAGAAATCTAAAAAAAAAAAATAACAATCAATTAAAGAAAAGCCTTAGAAATAAGAACATATTAAAGAATGGAGAATGTTAAATTGAAATAGTAAAGTCAAATTTGGAAAAGAAAAAACCTCAAAAATAGGAAAACTATGAAAGAAGGGATATCATAAAATTAAAATAAATTTAATAAATAAATAAATGCCTATATAAATATAGGAGGGAATTTACTCTAAGTCAAAGAGAAAACCCGATCAAATAAATTAAATAAGAAAAAATATGTACATGAATCGTAACATGTAGAGGCGGAACAATAAAATGGAACAAAACAACTGAAATTATTAAAGGAACTATGAAAGGAATAGAAATATGAAACTGATACATAATTCTAATAACGATACAAAGAAATAAAAGAAGGAAAAAAGGAGAAAGGGGGGGTGCAAATCCACCATAAAAAAGGGGAAAAACCTAGGAATAAAGAGAGTGGATCCAACAATGGTTTATCTTCCAGCCATCATCTCTATTGAGTGTCTTAGATCTTTCTCAATTTCAATGGCCCCCCTCAACTTACGATGATGGAGGTGATCAATCTTCACAATGACCTAGGTGTCCTCAAAACTGATGTGGTACTTAGTCTTCTAAGCATGTTCAGCCAAAGCTGAGGAGCAAGCCCTACAATGTTTTATGTCAACTACATGTTCCTTAATCCTCTGATTAATAGAACGACTAGTTTCTCCAATGTAGGAAGTCCCACAAGAATAAGGGATCAAATACATGCCTTTCATGTCTTTGGGATTCACCGGGTCTTTAACTAATCTCAAAGAGCTCTGAATCATGTTCAAGGGTTTGAAGGTGGAAGAAACAATGTGATTATTGAGAACCCAAGCAATCTTGTCAAAAGTTCCTTGTATAAAGGGAAGTTGAACATTAGAAGCCAATTCTCTAGGTTCTCCCTTAATCTTCAGACCTTTTCTAACCTTTTGAAAATTTTTATACTTTGGGATCTATTGTAACCATTCATTTCAAAAACATTAATAAGATTCGTTTTCTCACCCTTCAGGTGATATTCATCAGAAACACGCAAAACACGAGTAGCTAGAGTGTTTATAACCCCCATATTTTGGGAAGGAAAGTGATGGGAGATAGCATGGAGATATTAATCTATGTGTGTTTTCTTACAAAAAACTTGGTGAGAAAAAGAACCATATGACTTCTTAGAAACCAAAAGATAAAGGAAAGGCTATCATTAATCTCAAATTCCATGGTGAATTGTTTGGATTTGGATTTATTGTTAAGATGGTGAAGAAACAACTCTAACTTGTCCTGACCATGAGGCCATAAGATAAATGTATCATCAACAAGTCGTTTCTAGTTCTTAGGTCAAAAAGTAGTTGAGGTTAGAGTATTAGGTTAAAAATTCTCCATGAGCAGGTTAGCTATGACGACAGATAACATAAAACCCATGGAAACACCACAAGCTTTCTCATAGCATTCACCTTCAAAGTTTAAAGAGGTCGAGGTCAAGACAACAACAACAATCTTGCCACTATCAAGATTAGTGATACAATTGATGACATCAACAACCTCCTTGATAGGGATATTAGTGTAAAGAGAAACCACATCGAAACTAACCATAAGGTCATTGGGCTCAAAATTTAAACCCTTTAACTCATTGACAAAAGAAGAGGAGTATTTAACGAAATAATTGGTATGCCTAACTAGGGGCTTGAGCTTTCGGGCTAAATATTTAGCAAGAAGATTAGTAGGCCCACTGAATGTATTGGCAATGGGTCTAAGGAGAACCCCCTCCTTATGAATATTTTGGAGCCCATATATCCTAGGAGTGAAAAACTGATTAATATTCCTAAATTTTCTTTTGATCCTTAGGTGTATCATCTTCTGGAAAACGGGTTTATTTTTTCGCTTTCTTCAAGAAAGATTCCACTTGAGGTGATTATTTGCAATATTGATTTTGGAATTAAGGGCTTACCTGATCCCATCAAAGACATCATTAGGCAAGATTGTGCTCTGATTCTTAGGAAGCAAAAGCCACCTAAGAGCAATATTAGCAAATTAGAATTCAAAGCCCTTAAATCTTTGAAAAAATAACCTTTTCGTCCCTATTTTCAAAGCTAACAAGGGTTGAGCTGTTCTAATCATGGGTCAGGAAGACTACCATAAGAAGATGATCTATCATCTTTGCAACAACAAGAGCTATAGGAAGCTCTAAAAGAACTCTGTAAATAAATTTTCGAAAGTAGTTTCCCTTGCTATTAAATCTGATAACAATGTCAACTCCATTAGCCATAAACTTATTAAAAGTAACCCCTTCACTCCAAGATTATATGGGCTCCCAAATATTTATAAGGATGGGGTTCCCCTTAGACCCATTTTCAATACAATTAGTTGGCCCACTTATCTTCTTGCTAAATATTTAGCGACGAAGCTCAAGCCCCTGGATGGGTATATCGATTGTTTTGTTAAAAACTCCTATTCTTTTGTCATTGATTCAAAGGGTTAAAATTTTGGGCCCAATGAACTTATGGTTATTTTTGATGTGGTTTCACTTTACACTAATATCTCTGTCAAGGAGGTTTTTGATGTCATCAATCATATCAATGATCTTGATACTACCAATATTGTCAAACTTTGCTTGACCTTGACCTATTTTAGCTTTGAAGGTGAATTCTATGAGAAAACTTATGGGATTTCCATGGGTTCTCTGCTATCCCTTGTCGTAGCTAACCTTTTCATGGAGGATTTTTAATATAAAGCTTTAGCCTTAGCTAATTTTCGACCTAAGAAATGGAAACAATTTCTTGATGATTCCTTCATCTTATGGCTTTATGGTTAGGACAACTTAGAGTTGTTTCTTCACCATCTTAACAATCTGTCCAAATCCATAAAATTCGCCATGTAATCTAAGATTAAAGGTAGCCTTCCCTTCCTTGATTTTCTGGTCTCTAAGAAGTCGGATGGTTCCTTTTCTCACCAATTTTTTTGTAATAAAATGCACAAACAGAAATATCTTCATGTCGACTCACATCACATTCTTGCCCAAAGGATTGGGGTTATAAACACTCTAGATAATCATCCTTTTTGTGTTTTAATGAAGATCACCTGAAGGGTGAGAAAACCCATATTCTTAATGTTTTTAAAATGAAAGGATACAATATATAGAAAGGTATCAAATCTTTTCAAAAGGCTAACAAAGGTCCAAAGATTAAGAGAGAACCTAGAGAATTAGCTTCCAATGTTCAACTTCCCTTTATACAAGGAACTTCTTACAATATTTCTTGGGTTCTTAATAAGCATGATGTTTCTTCCACCTTTAGACCCTTGAATGCAATATAGATCTCTCTAACATCAGTCAAAGACCGAGACAATCCCAAAGACATGAAAGGAAAGAAACATAGGTTTTAACCTCGTACAGAAATTACTTGCATATGAATTCTAGAACATAGAAAATAAACACAACCCAACATTCTCCCACTTTTTGTTTTCTTTCGACAGGGGGCCACAAGAGAGCTTAGTCATTTATCCATCCCTGCAATGCCCATTGTTTCTATACACCAAGAGAACTTCTTAGAGCTCACAGATTTGTCAATGCATGTGCAGTATTCTTCAAGGTGTCCACCTTAATCAGCGACAACTTTTTGTCTTCTATCATATCCCTCACAAAGTGATACTGGACATCAATGTGCTTTGTCTTTGAATGATATGCAGGGTTATTTTCCAAGAATATTTCACTTTAGCTTTCACAGTCTATCCTTATAGCTCCCTGTACTAACCCCATACTTGAACACAATCTCTGTAACCAAACCGCTTCCTTGCTTGCATGAGTGGCTGCCATGTATTTTGCCTATGTAGTTGATAGTGCCACTACAGATTGTTTCTTACTCATCCAACTGACTGCACCTCCAAATAGGTTAAACACATACCCACTTGTAGATCTTCTCTAGTACAGATCTCCAGCCCAGTCCGCATCAACAAAGCCACGAATATCCAACACTCTATCCATTTTTAGTCTTCCTTGGTAGCACAAACCATAATCACTAGTGCCACGCAAATACTTGAAAACCCGCTTCACTTTTGTCCAGTGCTCCTTCCCTGGTTTTGACATAAACCTAGTCAATACTCCCACTACATGTGCAATGTCTGGTCTAGTACAGACCATCGCATACATTAGGCTACCAACTGCACTTGCATATGGAACACGGGACATGTCCTCTTCCTCTTCTTATCTCTTGGGACACTATTTAGCAGATAAATTTACACCTACAGAAATAGGAACCTTCACTGGTTTACTATCCTACAATATTAAACCTCCGCAATATTGTCCCAGCATGCATCCTCTAGTTTAGCTAGAGCTTCCTCTTTGTCTGATCTCTTTTAATTTCCATGACCAAAATATAGTTTGCAGCACCAAGATCTTTCATGTTGAATTTGGAAGACAAATGGGTCTTCAAATCCTAGATAATTTCTCTGTCATATCCAACCAGCAACATATCATTCACATACAAGACCAGATAAATAACATGTTCACCAATTAATTTAAAATACGCACAGTGATCTGCTTTGCTTCTGGTGAAGCCAAGTCCCCATATAAATGTATTAAATTTCTAATACCACATCCTTGGTGACTGTTTTAACCCATACAGAGACTTCTTTACTTGCATACCAGTTCTTTCTTACCCTTCACTGCAAAGCTTTTAGGTTCCTTCATGTAGATCTCCTCTTCCAGATCCCCGTGAAGAAATGTTGTCTTCACATCCATCTATTCTACCTCAAAATCAAAAGCATCAGCAAAAAATAAAAGTAATCTAATAGAAGTTACCTTGGGAACAAGAGAAAAAATATCACCAAAATCAATTCCTGGCACTTGGGAAGAACCTTTTGCTACCAACTGAGCTTTGTATTTCTCCACCTTTCCTTCTACATTTTTCTTCTTCTTGAACACCCATTTGCTACCAATGGGTTTCCTTCTAGCTAGAAACTTCACTAGATCCCAAGCCTCATTTTTGTGCAAAGATGCCATTTCATCAACCACGGCCTTTTTCCAGAGTTTTCCATCCTCTGAATCTACTACTTCCTTCACAGTTCTGGGATCATCATCAGTAATAGATAAAGCAAAATTTGAACAAAAATCAGATGGACTATACCTTTCTGGCTACCTTGTTTCTCGAACTGATCTTCTCACGCTCGAAGTTTGTGGCTCTTCATCTTCTGATTCCTTCTCTATTGTAGAGTTTGATTCTTCCTTCTTTAGCTCAAACTCTATCTTCTCAGGTTCCTTTGGTTGGACTTCATGTTTAATAACATATTTTACCTCTCTGAACAACACATCTTGGCTATACACACCCTTCCTTGTCACTGGGTTCCAAAGCTTATAACCCTTTAAACAATCCTTATACCCAATAAAGATGCACTTTTTAGATTTACTATCCAATTTGGTTTGTTTCTCCTTTGGAACATGTACATATGCATCACATCCAGATACCCTCAGAAGTGAAAGAGAGGGTTTCTTACTAGTCCATACCTCTTGTGGAGCCTTATCCTCCAACCCTGATGAAGGTGATCTGTTGACCAGGTAACATGTTGTCTCCACCACCTCTGCCCAGAATTCCTATCCTAACCTGACACCACTGACCATGCTTCTTTCCTTTTCCATCAACGTCTTGTTCATTCTTTCTACAAATCCATTTTGCTCAGGTGTGTATGGAGTAGTCTTCTACCGTGCTATACCACACTTCTTACAGAATTCTTCAAATTCCTTACTACAAAATTATCCACCGTTATCTGTCCTCAACACCTTTATCTTCTTCTCTATTTGGTTTTCCACTAGATTCTTAAACTCTTTAAACCTGTCAAAGACTTCAGATTTCTTCTTAAGGAAATATATCCATCTATTCCTTGAGAAGCCATTTATAAAGGATACATAGTACACAGAGTTACCCAGTGATGGAACCTTCACGGGTCCAAACACATCACTGTATACAAAGCTCTAATATCTATTTCGCCCTCTTACCACCAAAGGGAAAACTCACCCGATTCTAATTCCCTTATACACAATTTTCACAGAAATCAAAATCCAGAGACCTATTACTCATACCTTCTACCATACTTTTGCCATGAATTATTCAAAGGCGCTTCTGTCAAATATGTCCAAACCTTTGATGCCATAGCATATTCTTCACTCGAGAGACCACTAGATTTTTTCATCCACTTTCAGGAACCACTGAACTATTGCACCCATCAACAATAGTGCTACCTTGCAGCTTGTACATAGTTCCAATTCGAACTCCCCAAATCAATACTAGTGCCCCCCAAACCATCTTGTAGGTATCCTTCTCGAACACTGTTTTTACACCTGCATCATCGAGCTTGCTTATAGAAATTAGATTTCTAGCTAATGTAGGAATATGCAGAACACCCGGAAGTGTTCTCAGCCTTCCAGCTTGCAACTTTGACTTTACTTTCCCACAACCAATGATTCTAGCCTTCCTGTCATCCCCCAAGAAGACATCACCCCCATCATATTTCTCATACTCACAGAACTACTCTCTATGGGGAGTGAAGTGAAAGGATGCACTTGAGTCAATCAACCATGCCTCGTGATCTACATGTGTACTTGAAGAAGCCAAGTACACATCCCCAACTTCATCTGAGGTGGTTTTTGCCTCTGCAGAAGGAGCATCATCAGATCCTTTTCCTTTATCAGGAGCTTTAGATTTACAATCCCTTTTATAGTGCCCTTCCTTTCTACATTTCCAGCACACCACCTTTACAGGTTTTCCTGGAGATTTAGATCTCCCTCTAGATTTAGACCTCCCACTCGGTGACCTTTTTTTTTATGTTCTGGGACTGTCCTCGTACAGACAAGGCATCACTATTCTGGCTCTCCATATATTTCCATCTCATTTCCTGCATTAACAAGGATGAGACTATTTCATCAAACTGCAAGGCAGTTGCATTGCTACCTATTGCAATAACCATACTATCCCATGAATCTGGTAGAGAACAAAGAAAACTGATGAACTTATCTTCATCTGAAATTTTAATATCAACAGATGATAATTGACTTACCATAGTATTAAATGCGTTTAGATGCTCTGTCACTGAGTCTCCATCTTTCATCCTCAGGTTATACAACTTTTTCCATAGGAACAGTTTATTCACCAGAGACTTAGATTGGTATAAAGTCCATAACTTGTCTCACAAAGCCTTCGTCGTAGCTTCCCCTCATACATTCAATAATATTGAATCTAAGACAGACAATCGTATTGTGCTCTTTGCCTTCCGATCCAACTTCTTCCATTATTCATCAGACGCTCCCGTTGGTTTAGTACCTAGATCTACCGTGATCCACTCATCATTATCCACCAACAGATCCTCCATCTTGAGTTTCCATAACTCAAAACTCTGACCATTAAATTTCTTGATCCCTATCTTTCCACTACTTGTGATCTTCTTTCACCACCATAATTGATCCCGCAGATCTCCCACTGAACAGGGTCTACCATAGGCTCAAGTGAAACCCCTCAGCAACAAAGGTATTCCCCTAAAGCCAAAACAGCTCTGATACCAAATGTAGGTTTTAACCCCGTACAAAAATTACCTGCATACAAATTCTAAAACACAGAAAATAAACACAACACAACACTTCCTACATTGGAGAAATTGGTCGTTCTATTAATCAGAGGATTAAGGAACATGTGACTAACATAAAACATTGTATAATTTTCTCCTAAGCTTTGTCAAAACATGCGGAGAAGACTAAGCACCAGATCAATATTGAAGACTACCAATTCATTGCAAAGATTGATCACTCCCATCACTATAAGTTGAGGAGGCCATTGAAATTAAAAAAAAATCCAAGACACTTAATATAGATGATGGTTGGAAGATAAGCTATTGTTGGATCCCCTCTCTTTAATCCTAGGTTTTCTTCCCTTTCTTGTGGTTTTGTGGTTCATTTGCCTCCCCTTTCCCTCCTTTTCCTTCTCTTATTTATTTGTATCATTATTAGAATTGTATGTCGCTTTCATAATTCTAATCATTTCATAGTTCTTTTAGTCATTCCAATCCTTTCATAGTTCCTTCAGTCATGTTTATTGTTCCGCCTCTATATTATTAGGATTCATGTACATATTTTTTCTTATTTAATTTATTTGATCCATTTTTCTCTTTAACCTAGGGTAAATTTCCTCCTTAGTTATTTATTTATTTATTAAATTTATTTTAATTTTATAATTTCCCTCTCATTTGGATTCTTTAATAGTTTTCCTATTTTTATGGTTTTTCTTTTTCCAAATTTTGAATTTATTATTTGAATCTAATGTTCTCTCTCATTAAATAATAGATAAATTAATTAATTTAACTTTTCTTATTTACTTGTTTTTTACTTTTAGTCTTCCATTAAATGATAAATAAATAATTTAACAATTTAATAAAATAATGTTACTATTGTGGTAGCCATTGCATTTTTACAATTAAATAATAAATTAATGACTTAATAAAACATTTTGACCCTTAGGATTAGGTGTTGCATCTCTACTATATACATTAGTCCTCTATTTGAGATATCCATTTATGTCTCGATGATGAACCACATTAAGTGGTTCAAAAAGCCTAGACTTGTAAATCTATATTTGATTTGATCTAGAAGAATTATATATATATATATATATATAAATATATATATATATATATATATATATATATATATATATATATATATATATATCTATATATATATATATATATATATAGATAACACTCACTAAACTAGTGTACCTATATAAATTAAATGGTTGGTAAATGACGATAGACATTTTGAAATTCTTAACCTATGAGCAGACTTTGTTAAAATATCATGGAGCAATACCATGGATTATTAATACCACATGGCTTATGTTGAGATTATATTTATTTTTATAATATTTCTCTTATTTTTTTAGGTAAATACTTGCTTAAATTACGTTGGGAAGCAAGTTATCTCAAATATCTTATTTACATCAATATGAACTATTTTGAAGGATTTTATTTTTTTATTAAAATATAAATACACATAAATATAAAACCATGCATGAATATTGGAATGGTATCCATATATTATGGCAGACAATATCTCATGTAGTTATCCACATGACATTATAGTGTGCAAAAGCTATAGTAAGACCTTGAAGTTTAGTACAATCAAGTGTTTGGAAAATAGTTTTTGATAATATTGAAAAATAATTGGTATCCATATATTATGGCATACAATATGTCATGTAGTTATCCACATGACATTATATGATGCAAAAGCTATAGTGATACCTTGACGTTATAGTACAATCAAATGTTTGGAAAATAGCTTTTAGTAATATTGAAAAATAAATATTTATTTTCAAAGTTAAACATTATAAGTTGTGTTGGTCAATGTTAGGCTAATAATGATGAATGGGCAGTTTGATTTCTAGAGTCCTTCATCAACAGTGACTAATGATGTTATCTAAAGAGCATAAAATTTTGCAAGGAAATTTTTGTAAGGAATTTTTTATCACAAAATATTTCTTCGAAGAGTGTTTAAATATTTGTTTTATTCCTGAAGTGGATTGAGCACCATTACGAACCTCTAGGGCACCGAAAATCTTGAAGCTTGACACTTGTAACCTGAGTTTTTAATAGTTTTCGTCAAATTTTTTTAAATTCATGTCACAATTCCTATATTTTTGGGGAAAATTTGTAGTATGTTTAGTCTACATGGAGACTAATAATTATTTTTTTAATTATATTTAAAGATTATTAAGAAGCACATAACAACTTAATAGTTAAAATATAATAAGGTTCTTAAGCATAGATATTCACCCCCACATTACTATGGATATTATTAACTTGTAAATAGACTTTGTTACAATACCATGGGCCAATACCATGGTTTATCAATACGACATGTGCAAAAATGATAAATCATTTCACATCCAAAATATTTTGTTAAAAAATATATATATATTTTTTGTTTTACAACATTTTTTCAATTGAATTTAAAAGGGAAAAGGTTATATTTTTAAGATATATATCATTCGTCTACCCTCTCTACTACTAAAAATATTCCATGGTTATTCCATAGAGATTAAATGAATATAAAAATAAAAATAAAAAATGAGAATACTTTTATATATAGAGATGTGATATTTATATAATACGAGCCTAGATTTATCTTTAAATTTGAATTTACCAAGTGCTAAGAGGGATCAAATCTCTTTTTACTCTAAAATAGGTTTGCACCTAAAAGAAATTTGATCCCTCTCAGTGCTTGGTAGATCTAGAGTTAAGATAGAGTTTAGTTTATATTTAGTTACATGTAATTTCTATTGATTTTTTGTGGATGGACCTGCTTAAATTAGGGTGGGAAGTAAGTTATTGTAAATATGTTAATTAAGTGAACATGACCTTTTATCAAGGATTTTATTTTTGGATTAAAAAATCACTACACAAAAATATAAAAATCATGCATGAACCATATCCATAGACTATGGCATAAAATATGTGATGTACTTATCCACATGGCATTATATTATGCAAAAGCTACAATAATATCTTTAAGTTATGGTCCAATCAATAATATTGAAGATAAATATTTATTTCGAGTGTTAAAAATTATAAGTTGTGGTGGTCAATGTTAGACTAGTAATGGTTTATGGGAAAATCATTTTTTATGGTCCTTGACATGGGCTAATGGCATTGTCTAAATAGGCCATAATTTTTACCTAATGTTTAATTCCTCGTGGAATTAGGCAAAAAGATTCTTCAAGAAATCTCACTATGAGAGTGTTTAAATCATTTTGTTTATGGTAGAAATGGATTCGGCACCATCAAGAATGCCTTAAGATTTTCAAAACTTTCTCTAGAATTTTCTCGAAATTGTGCATCTCTATTATTTTGCAGGTGAAATTGTGTCTCATTTAAATTATGACTAATAATGATTTTGTAACCATATTTAAAATTATTTAATAAGAATATAAAAATTTAATACTTACAATAAAATTACAATATAACAAGATTATTAACCATGAGTATTCTCTCCCACTTTACCATTGGTATTATTAACTTGTAAACAGACTTTGTTACAATACCATGGCCCAATATCATGATTTACCAATACCACATGCCCAAAAACCATAACCCATTTCACAATAATTTTATAATATTTTTTCAATTAAATCTAAAAGAAAGAAATATTATACTTTTGAGATATATCTAAACCCTCTACCCTCACCACTACTAAAAATATTTCATGGATATTCCATAGAGAATATATTAAGGTTTTCATAAAATGAAAAATGAGAATAATTTTATATAGAGATATGTGAAATTTATATAATACCAGCCTAAATCCATTTTAACTAGAATCTAGAGAGGGATGAAATCTTTGTGTAATAGCTACTTGCACCTTAAGAGATTTCATCCCTCTCTATGATTGGTAAATCTAAAATTAAGATGGATCTGGGTTGGTTTCATAATAAATGTCAAGTTCACAAAATTTTAAAAATCATAAAAATTAACTAAAACATTACTTTATTTTAAATTATTATTATCGTTAATTATAAAAATAGTCAATATATACCTTAAATGTATATGCATTTAAAAAAATCCACAATATTCTTAACATGAAGATTCTTACTTTGTAAATAGTCTTTGTCACAATACCATGGGCTAATACCATGACTTATCAATACCACTTTCTCGAAAAAAAATAACACATTTCATATGACACTTATTGCATTACCTTTTTTTAACTAATCAATCTAATTAAAAAAATATACATAAATCTTTTTGAAATAAACATAAGCCTTTGATCAATGACTAGTACCAAAAATATTTGTTGATAGTTAAATTAAAATTCTTTAAACTACATTTCAAAATAATTAATTGAAAAGTAAAAAGGCATAACTATCTTCCATATAAAACTGAATTCTATATCCTAATTATTGCTAAAACTATATTTTGCATATTCCATAGAGTAATGATATAAATTAAATAGTTAGTAAATAATATAAAAAAAGACTATAAAGATTAAATTTTTATTATAACTAATAATAATAATAATAATAATAATAATAATAATAATAATAACAACAACAACAACAACTTTATTACAACTAAATTATAGTTTTATTTTAAATTATTTTTATTATTATCAATTATATAAATACTAATATATGAGCAAACATATATATAAATGTGAAAAAATATTGTAAATTATGAGATTCGTGATAGAGACTATTAACATGTAAATAATATTTTTTACAATACCATAAATTAATACCATAACTTATTATTATTATATGCTCAAAAAAACATAACTCATTTCATATTATACTTGTTCATATAAAATTTTTAAAGATTAAAAAACAACTATTTTTGAAATAAATTGCAATATTTTACTATACACACTATTATAATTAATAATTAAATTATAATTTTGTAAACCACAATTTTAAAATAAACAATTATTGTCATTGAAATAAAAATTCCACAATATTGATCCTAAAATTTCAGCATACACGTTCATTGAAATAAAACTTCCACAATATTCATCCTTAACATTTTTTTTCTGTAGTCTCCATGGGCCCCTCCCCCCATTGCTTTGGATAATGATTGTCTTGATGTACCAAATGGAATGGAAATCTATTGGAGAATTTGTTCATTGAAATAAAACTTCAACAATATTCATCCATTAACACTTTTTTTCTGTGGTCTCCATACGCCCCTCCCCCATTGCTTTGGATAATGGTTGTCTTGATGTACCAAATGGAATGCAAATCTATTGGAGAATTTGGTTGAATTTGATGATGGCGTTGACCTTAATTACAAGGGTTTAATAATAGCACGAGAAGAACAGTTGAAAATGACGGACCCTACATCAGCCGTATATCTATCTAGTTGGATGCTGTTATGATTTAAAACAATACGGAACCGTAAAATTTTGGATTTGTTGGTCTGCAACGTGGCCAATATTGCAACGAAACAGATGCTTATCTCTCTTTTATTTGAATTGAGGTTTAATACTTTACTGAATCGCATGTCTACTATTGAGAAATAAAGTGGCAGACCCTCCTATAGAATCGTGGATCTATTACTACATTGTCCAACTCAGATTTCAACATGTAAGGATTCCTTCACACAATTACCAAAACCGGATCAATTTTGTGTAAAATCAAGCTGTGTGGGAAACACATTGAAGCCAACACAAATCTAGATATATGTGAGACAGCTGATTGCAATCTAAAAATATGAACTAAATCGCTCGAGGACAGATTGACATACACATTAAAGCAACACAAATCTAGATATATGTGAGACAGCTGAATGCAATCTAAAAATATGAACTAAATCGCTCGAGGACAGATTGACATACCATGCCCTAGCTCAAGGATAATATACCACGCCCCAGTTATATATACAACTAGATGCAAAGCATAGTTCATGTGTTATCTTGAATGTCAAAATTGCAGAATGTCGATCGCTGCAGAAGAACAATAATGAAGAGATGCTCCAGAGTAACAACAATGCAGAAAGACCATATGTGAAACAAAAACAAGTGTAAAATTTCTTATTATCATTTGTTCAATATTTATTCTTTTATTCCAATATGAGAAATACACCACATATATCGAAGGTTAGAGAACGTAATCTTAAATGCTATTTATGAATATATATAAAATTTACACAAGTGAAATGAAAAAACTGAAACTACACTTGGATCAAAGTTAGAGATGATATTGGATCATAAATGTGAATTTATTGACAAAATTTAGAAGGAAAAATAGACCAGCCAACAAGCTAAGAATCAAATGTTTAATTTAAGAGACGATTCGTGATAATTTAAAGAACATTAAGGTGAAGAACAATATCAAAATGATAAAAGAATAAACAAATAATAATTAAACTTTTAATGGTCTTTTGGTAAATTGGGTATTACACTAATTAGAGCGGAAATAAATAAAATTATAATATTAAATATTATATAAAATAGGCTTTTATATATTTATATATATATATATATATATATATATATATATATATATATGAATATTAGTATAGTTAGTATTAGTAATTAGAATTAGAATTAGAAGTACTCAATAAATAGTTGTGTCACGTTTTATTTTAGCAACATGTTTTATAAAAGAAAGAACTCACAAAACAAAAAAATTAACACATTATTAGGGTATTACTTGTCCAAGTTAAGATGTATTAATTATAGTTATAGAATTTTATAGAATATTTAAGTATTGAACACATTATTAGGGTATTACTTGTGGAAGTTAAGATGTATTAATTATAGTTATAGAATTCTATAGAATATTTAAGTTAAGAATGGTGAAAGTATAAGAAATATTTATAAAGGAGGATTGTTTTACCAGATAAGATGAGTTATGGAAGTAAGTTCAAAACTAAACTACTAGTATAATCCTATTAAAAATATTAATGTGATTGATATTGTCACGCCCCTACACCTGCAGTAGTCTTCCAACCGCTTGTAGCAAGGTGCGGCACCACCGAACACTTTCTTTTCACCAATACTAACATTTGTGGACTACCCCTACTTTCACATTAACATACTTAGCTTGTGTTTCGCAACTAAGTAAAATGCAATTATCCTTTATACTTAATGAAGCCCATACTCATTCATTATCATCATGCAATTATACCGAGAACAATAACAATTGCAACAAGTATAAAGGGGAGGGGCAACTCCCTGTAATGTGAGTCTTCCCGAAATTTTATTAAGAATATCAGATTTACAACACAAGTGTGTCTTGGCCGAACCAAGTCTCACACTTAGACAAATTTACAAAGATAAGCAACCTGCTTTTACAATCATGTGCACCCTTGCACAAAGAGAAGTGCTCACCTGAGCCACTTATTCCTCTCTACCAAGTCCTGCACAAATCTTCATACAAACCGAACCCCGACACACTTGCCTACACCTCAACCGGCACAAGAATATACCAAATCTGCACTTAGATAAAGCGCATGAGATATGCGCATCTCTTATCTCTCCTTGCGTAGATTTTACCCCTCTTCTTTATGCGTAGAGATGATGAGAGTTTGTTTGATGATGAAATGAGCCTCAAGCTCCACTAATATATACCAAACCTTGCGTAGGTTTCAAGGGGTGTGCAGCCCCATGGCTGACCCCCAAAGTTGTCAACGCATGCCCACATGCTAATGTTCACAAGTTGGCTTGCACTTCTTTTCAACATCACATATATATATATGCGTTAGTCCAACACTTAGTCGCATAAGTGATTTTCCCTAACGTCGCATATATCGTCGCATTCTTTCCGCACATAATGTCGCACCCGTCGCACATTTCCCCGCGCGCCCACTCTCGTGCATGACTCGCCGGTGCCCGTCGCACTCTTCTCCCAAAGGCCTTACATCCTCCTCCACCTGAAATCGTTGTCGTCCTCGACAACATGCCATTCCGGTAGCCATCCACCAAGATCATCATCGTCCATGATGTTGACTCCTCCACACAAAGCAAACATCCTTGCAACATATGTAGAGCCTTATCTCCATCATGCCTCGCCTTAGTGACTAACTGCCACCAAGTTCACCATACCAAGGTATGCACCTCAACGGTATGCTCTCCATCAGATGTCATCTTGATCCATGATTGCTAACCTCTTGTCTTCATCATGTGTCCCTCCTCGATGTAGTCTCCCTGTCAGATGCCAACACATATGTGTCACCATGTCTCGAATAATGCCAACATATCTCTGCACATTGGTACCCCTCATGACTCGAACTAGTCGGGTGATCAGTCCAACCATATGCCCAAACCATAAGAATGCACATCCTTATGCCATCACAAGTCTTCCCCTGACTTCTGCTACATCTCGGACTCATCAAGAATCTATCAATCATCCCATGTTCAGGTCCATGGAAACTCCATCCGATCTGCAACATGCTCCATGTAACCAACCTGATGTCCATGACTCTAGTTGTCCATGATGTCCAACCCATGTAGACTCCATCCCAACCTCTGGCCATTTGCATCCAAGTCTGCAGCTGTCATAACGAAGCCTCCTCCAAGGCCCCTTGTAAAGTTGGTGTGGTTCCTTCCTACCAAGGCCTCCACACCGACCTTCTTCCAAGGTTATCTATAGAGAAAGGAAAGCCAGGAATTTTCCTGCCTGAATCTCATCCACCCATGTGTCAGAATGATGTTGTGTCCTCAAGTATATATGCATAGCTTCAATCTCCTCACATGTAATCCAAGCTCACCTAGCTTGTTCTTTGTCAACTGAAAGTCATATATGCCCATAGCATATCTACAAAAGTCCACTATCCCAGCAGGATCTCTACCTCCATAATCTTCATCTACCACTGCCTCTGAAGTAGCACTCGGGCTCCCTTCACTTGCAACTCCATTGTGAAGATCATCAGTAGAAGATGCTCCCAACAAGTGTCTCCATGTTCGTGAGGTTGTCTTCTCACTTCCTTTATCCTTCTTTCTAGCCCTTGCAACGAAGTCAACTAGTTTCTTTTCCTTCGTTGTTTGAGTCACACTCCCAAGTCCTCTTTGCTCCACATCCTCATGCTTCACATTCGGATCTTTGGGATACAAGGTTATAGAAGCCATCCTTAGTCTATACCCCAAGCAACTTCTTCTATTCATCGGTACCATCATGGTCTTCCCTTCAGCTGTGATCAAGAGAATGTCCCGGTCCACCATTGGTATGGCTTGTGCAAGCTCCATAAAGTCCAGCCCCAACACCATAAAATGATCATCCATGTCCACAACTCTCAAGTCCAACTTTCCAAACCACGATCCCACTTTCACTTGAGTGTCCTTCAACACACCATCAACAACTCTAATGGTAGAGTTGACTGCTTTGAAAGCACTCCATTCCCTCTCCATCTTTTCTTTCTTCCCAAAGACTTTGTTGCCTTCCTGCTTAAGAAGCTATGAGTAGCCCCCGTATCCACCAAAGCTGCAAATCTCTTGCCCTTCATGGTCACTTGCACAAAACTTAGCTTCAAGGAATCACCTTCCTTTGTTGGCTTTGTCTTGCGCCTTACATCAGCAACCTTCTTCAAGAATTCGACCTCAGAAGTGTCAATTGGCTCATTCTCCACCTTAACAATCCTCCTAAGGTACTTCACCTCCTTCCTTGTCTCCTCTAAGCAACCCGATCCTGGTCCAGCTTGACTCCCTTCAAGCTTGCCCTTCATCGCATCTTGCTCAAGTGCACCAACCAAGTGTCCACTGACCAAGTTCATATAACTAAACTTCCGAATGTCCTCTGGATGCTCTCGGTAGTGAGTTCCCAACTTGTCAATGTAGTCGAGCTCTTCCTGCTCAATCACAACAACCTTCTTACCAAGAAGCTTCTTCTTTATCTCTTCCTCAATTTGCTTGATTTTGGCTTCCACCCTGGCACTTTCCTTCCTCAACCAGGCTCTTTCATCAAAGAGCTCTTGAAGATCAAGACCACTTCGTTGGATCTCCTCATCAAGTTCCTTGAGTTCAACATCTGTCGTACTTCCGCATTGGCTCTTGATTTCTTCAAGTTCCCTCTTTAGTTCCAAACAACTCTCTCGAATCTTCATGTTCTCGGCCTTCATCGAAACCCATTCAGAACTCCATCAACTCATATGTTCCAACACTTCGTACCGGAGAGCTTTAATTGCACTATGGATAGATTCACCTTTCGTAGGTTCAACTACCATCACTGCCTTTTCAGCCTTCTCCATTTTCACCGAGTCACTTGCAACCTGAACCAACCCTTGTTCCACTTCGTGTGAAACGGTTTCCTTCACCTGCGAGTACCTGTCACGAGCAACCCTTGCTCACCAGCTCTAGACCGAGCTCTGATACCAACTGTCACGAAGTGCAGGTGTGTATCATCTTCAACACCCGAACCCGTTTACGAGCTCTGATACCACCTGTCACGCCCCTACGCCTGCGGTAGTCTTCCAACCGCTTGTAGCAAGGTGCGGCACCATCGAACGCTTTCTTTTCACCAATACTAACATTCATGGACTACGCCTACTTTCACATTAACATACTTAGCTTGTGTTTCACAACTAAGTAAAATGCAATTATCCTTTATACTTAACGAAGCGCATACTCATTCATTATCATCATGCAATTATACCGAGAATAATAACAATTGCAACAAGTATAAAGGGGAGGGGCAACTCCCTGTAATGTGAGTCTGCCCGACAATTTTATTAAGAATATCAGATTTACAACACAAGTGTGTCTTGGCCGAACCAAGTCTCACACTTAGACAAATTTACAAAGATAAGAAACCTGATTTTACAATCATGTGCACCCTTGCACAAAGAGAAGTGCTCACACGAGCCACTTATTCCTCTCTACCATATCCTGCACAAATCTGCATACAAACCGAACCCCGGAACACTTGCCTACACCTCAACCAGCACAAGAATATACCAAATCTGCACTTAGATAAAGCGCATGAGATATGCGCATCTCTTATCTCTCCTTGCGCAGATTTTACCCCTCTTCTTTATGCGTAGAAGTGATGAGAGTTTGTTTGATGATGAAATGAGCCTCAAGCTCCACTAATATATACCAATCCTTGCGTAGGTTTCAAGGGGTGTGCAGCCCCATGGCCGACCCCCAAAGTTGTCAACGCACGCCCACATGTTAACGTTCACAAGTCGGCTTGCACTTCTTTTCAACATCGCATATATATATATATATATATATATATATATATATATATATATATATATATATATATATATATATGCGTTAGTCCAACACTTAGTCGCATAAGTGCTTTTCCTAACGTCGCATATATCGTCGCATTATTTCTGCACATAATGTCGCACCCGTCGCACATTTCCTCCGCGCGCTCGTGCGCCCGCCCGCACGCCCGCTCTCGTGCACGACTCGCCGGTGCCGTCACACTCTTCTCCCGAAGGCCTTACAGATATAGTCCAAGTCTTCATAAATATATAACCCCAAAAAATATTTCAACACAAAGAATGTCTTAGTAATGCACACATTTACCTCCATGTATAAAAAGGTTGTGGGTCAACTTTAACTTAAGAAAAAAGGAATTATAAATGAATGTTATAAATAATAATGAGGAACTTAAGACGACATCTCTTGAATCACAAAACAATTTCTTGATTTTGAGAACATGACATTTGGATGTCAAGACATAGAGGTCATCTTCAATCTACATGCCCTGATGCCAAGAACAAGCCATGAAGGAAGAAGAAACTGTGAAAGCAACCCAAAGGATGACAATTTCTTCTACTCGATGATGAAGATGATGAAGAAGAAATGGAGCCCTTTAGCAATGAAGAATTCCAACATCCACATGAAAGTATAGGAAAGAAGGAATCAAATCATAAAGTATCATAACTCCTAGAACCATGATGGAGATGATTTTAGAAGTAAACGAGCTAGGGGGTAACAAGCGTCATCATGTATATGAAGGCTAAGACTTAATAAGAAAATTCCAAGAAAAGCTCTTGAGAATCAGCTATCACTTGTAGCAACCACTCCATCTCAAGGAGAATTACAGAAAGTAGAAATGGAGAAAAGGGTAACATGTTTCTCTTCATGTTAAAGTATTTTATTTATTGGCTATGTGATCAGGAGTTTTGACTCGCTTGATGGAATGCTTTGTAAGCATCTACAACATGTAATTTTGTTTTCATTAATAAAATTAGAATTTGTTGTGAGGAGAAAAAATGAGGAACTTATCATGGAGGATCTTATTACAATTGGAATAATCTCAAGCCCCTAAGAAATTGGTGGGTGGAGAGCCACTTAGCACGAATATTTTATTTATTTATTTATTGGTGAGTGGGGAGCCGCATGATATGAATCTAATTTTTTAAATTTATTAAAAGTTAATGCAACCTAAAAAATATTTAATATATTATAGTTGTTAATAAGCATTAAGATTAAACATATGTTAAGCATATTCCCTTGAAAATTAATCTAAACCCTTAGTTAAAAATATTAAAAGTTTAAAAATTCTATTGCAAATTTAATTGAAATAAGAAACTTTAAAAAAATTATTTAAAAGACAATATAAATAAGAAAAAATAATAATAGAATAACATATAAAAGTATGAATAGAACTTGAATGGTGATGGAATTTTTAAAAACTAAAAATTCTATGATAATTTAGATCAAGTCACATTAATATTGTGTTTTTTATTAAAGTTATAAAACCCTCAACATTAAAGAATTTGTCATAGAGCGAATGTGAATCAAAGGATCCTCCAATAAAGTTGGAAAATATATTGTTACATAAGAAAAAAAACGTTTCCTTTATACCATAACAAAGCTTAATTCAATTAATATGTTAACACAGTCTAATTCAATTTAGATATTAACCAATCCATTATATTACACCAAATTGTACCTTTTGCAAGGCACTGATTATTCTTATTGATATTTATATTTTACAAACAAATATTTTATATAAATTCTAAAATAAAAATAACTTGCACCTTTAAGCATGTAAGTGTCCAGCATGGTGAATTTGATGGGGCGCCATTCGTGGAATGTGAGGATATACTGTAAAAGGATTAATGTAAATTGTATTTTATCAAAGTTTGAGAAAACAATAATTAATTAATTTTTATAATATATTGTAGGTTTATATGTTTTAGTTTTATAATTTAATAAATTTAATTATTTAATTGAAAATGTTAATAAATATGGATAAGTGTCCAAATATGTATTATATTATATATTTTATTTGGAAAAATAAAATAAAAACTCTATGACGCAATAGACAATATCTCTTAATAATAATAATTTTTTATGTTACAAACAATTTTGCATTTTTCATATGAAAAACACTGAGATTGGGAGTTGTTCTCATATATTAATTCTTTACAATCACAAATAATACAAATTATTTCTTCCTATAAAATTTGCAGATTTTTTCTAATGCTAGTGCCCAGTTTCAATCTACTCTTACTTTTTACCATATTAATATTCGTCATCATCCTAGTAATAAAAGAGAAATAGTTTTTCTATTATAATTTATTGATCACTTTAAAGTTTACTAGTTTTGCCTTATTCTCTATTTCATTTTGTCACAATACTTTCTTTTCAAATCTCATTTTGATAATACTTTTGCTAAATAACACGAAATAACAAATATCTTTAATACTATAAAGTGCAATAAAATCACCACAAAATATCTGCAAAATCATACACTACCAAACTAGAGCATTTTATATAGATTTTAGTAAAGGCTTATACAGTTAATCAACCTCAGCAAGAACAATATAATTGGAGGTGATGGTTGTTTTACCATAATAATGAGCTTTTCTTGGTTATTTTTCTTATGGGTATTAGTGTTTTATCAATTAAAATTTTATATTAAATATTTTAATTTGTTACTCAAATTATTGTTTTAATATAGAAGTATAATGCATCTATTAAAGAATGTATTATTAATAATATAATAATTTTAAAGTTTATTTAGATAAGCATTATTTAAAAATATTAAAAAATAAGGTTACTATAAACCATGTAACATCCCCAGTAACTTCAATATAACTTTAATATAAAATTATAATGCATATATTAAAAGATGTATTATTAATTATATAATAATTTTAAAATTTAATTAGATAAGAATTATTTAAAAATATTAAAAAATAAGATTACTTCAAACATTCTTGTAAGATCACTTAGTAACCTTACATGAAAATGTAGAGAGTTAAAAAAAATTACACAAATTTTTCATGGGTAATTATCCAAACTGCTATTCCAGATTCCTCATTAAGCATTAAATAAAATGTTCATGAGTACATAGAGTAACTTTAGTAGAGGAATAGTAAGTTGGATAACTATTAACAACCACTGTTGTAGTATATTAACATAAATTATATGATGTAACCTTGCATCTATTTCATGATTCCCTTAACCATATTAATTAATCACATACGACATTATGAACATCACATCAGGTAAGGAATCAACATCATCACACTGACAGAATAATCGATCACAACATGGAACACCAGTATACTGTGGAAACCTCGAAGGGTGAAAACCAACAACCTTTACTTTTATTATTAAATACTCGTGAGGGTGTTCACCCATCACTCAATGATTATAAGGGAATCGATCTCATAACCATTGTCATAAACTATTACAATGAAATGTCATTTAAATACGGAAATATCTAGCTAAAAGCTATTACAATCATCATGATATCATTTACCCACATATATTCAATATTTATAACTTTATGGCATGATTCTTCCATCAACGAATTATACTGCAACTCGCATTCATCTACATGGACCATTAATTCTTTACCTCCCAACATGTTAAACATAGTCTGTCATTTTTTCAAGTCACCATCATTTCATGTCATTGTTGTCTTAAGCAAGCTTTGATATCATGATTATATAAAGGATTAATTAACCAATAGTCAATCTCTAAAAGTGATACCTTAACATCTATTCATGTGCATACACGAGATGTAAATATAATATCACAACATTCTTCTTATAACATCACTACTGATGCATTAAGCGTAAGCAAATAACTATCAAGCATGTCAAAATAAACCCTACATTACTATGACTCTTCACGCTCATATTTGTACAAGAAAAATCATTACAACTGTCTAAAAAATCATTTAAAGGAAACTAACACATCGTGCATTTGAGTTATTTAAACTTTAACAAAAGAACTAGCCCTTCAGCTATTACTTTTGGTGTGTGAAAATAAGTAAAGGAATTTAACATAATGAATGTTATACCTATCCATGCAAATTCATATACTTTCAAAAAAGATATTTTCCAATGTAGGCTTAACATAACATGTTGTTGTTTCCTATATGAAAATGTATATTATTTCCAAACAAATGCTAACATAATGTTTGCATGCGTATGCATTTTATTCCAAAATAAACTAAGATAATAGTTATGATGGCTTAAAAGCTACCACATATAATTTTTTTCTAAAGCTCAATAGTTCTTCTATCCATGTGAAGAACGTATCTCTATAACACAACAACTATTACTTGTGCATGCAGGAGCTTCTTGTAATAACCGTTCTTTAATGTAGGTGACACATATTCTCTTCTCTAGAATTCTACCATCATTAACTGTTATTTTCATCTAACAAATACATACTTATTTTTCCAAAAGGAAGCTATATTTGTACATGCAAGTTTCTCATGCTTCCCTCTTCAATAAATTACCATACATAACCATATTTTATGTGTAAAATCCAGGAAAAAATAACAAGGTGAACTTAACCTTTTACGCACCTAAATCAATAAATTAACACAACTCATCTAGCCAGGCAATATTTTCAAGAAAATTAACATAACTACTTTCTTTATATACATTCAAAAACATATTCTTCTATATCACAATGACTACTTTTTTGTGCATGTGTTTTTTTTTCTAGCACAATCACCCTTACTTCAATGCACATGATCCTTTCAAGAAATAAGCATGCGTTCTTTTTCTTGTATGAACAAGATTCATATGTATCTGTTATGAAAATAATCTTTATTTTTCATTAATTCATGCACAAAAATCCTATGCAATATTTGTGCACTCATGGAATATTTAAATAACACCATAGGTAATATATGCATACAAATTCATAAAAAACCCTTCCAAGAAAATTAATCTAATTAACTTTTCTCTTTTCATTTTCACCACCCATGAAAATATTTCACAAATTACCCTCTTTAACCTATCTCCATTTTCAAGAAAAATAACCTAGATAGCATGGATCATATTTCTTTAAATATAATGTGCAATCATTTCCAGCAATTAATGCACATGTATTACACATAATTTTCCAAGGAAATTACCCAAAGAAGCTATTGTTCTAAACACAGCCCTAAAATCTTAATAAGATGTAATGCTTATGAACTGTGCAAAAAAATTCCAAAGGAGTTCACAATGTTAACTATATCTTTTTACACCAGAACAAGGTCTTAGCAAGAAATCAATTTAAATAAATAGTACAATCAACCATACCTTTCAATGCTACAAAAAAACAAGACTTATGAAGTCAACTCATCCTTGTTTGAGAGTTGCTTCCTCTTATAATATGTGTATGCCCCTCATGAAGATGGGGCATGCATGATTTGTGAGGTTGTGAGATCTTTGGTGAATGATTGTAGAGACATATTTGCAGAATGATTCAAGAGACACCGTAAAGGAGCACATACACCCCTTCCATATGAAGCATGCTTATTTTCAAATTTGAAGCATGTGTATTTTTAAAAAGATTGGAACTAATGTTTTCTTAGTAAAGGAAAATGCATGCTAGACGTTTGTTTTCCTCCAACTCATGTGTAGAGAAAAGATGCTTTTAAATTCTCCCACATTTCAAATTTGATTAGACATACATACCCCCAACAACCAATTCTGTTTCATGTTTTAAGAAACATTACCATCGCAAGCTCTGTTGCAAGCTCAATTAGTCATTGTAATAACCGATTCTTGATAATTACAACTAATTCACCAAGGTTCTTGTTTTTAATTGATTCATTATAATATTTAACTTGGTAAATATATTAAGATTTTATGGTAGGCATGTCACATACTTCCCCCCCTTAAAGAGAAAACTTCCCTTGGTGTTCTTCTCACATTGAAACTAACGTTAGTCATAAATAAGTATTTACTACATGTATTGATATCAATAACCTTAGTTATAAATAAGTATTCACTTTTAAAATCATTTTAGTTTCATGCGTATAATATTGTCATGCATAAAAGAATATGCAAATATTCATTACTGTGTAAATGGAAATAACAGTTAGGGTAACAATCCAACATTTCCAATTCCCATAGTGCACTATTACCAATAGACTGGTACATGAAGTAACTACCATAATCACTTGTCTACAACTTGAAATAAGCTTAAATCAAATCCAATTCATGCATATATTTTTTTTTAGTTAATCATGCAACACTAACTAATTAATGCTACTAACCATCTTCATGTAGGCATGACAAGACTCAATTAACAATTAACTATTACAGTTAAGTCTCACTGCCTGACTCATTGTTTAACATCTAAAGGGGTTTTTCCAATGCCCTTTCAAAACACTCTATTCTCCTCTTCAAAGGCATTCCCCATATTTTACATTCATGCATTCACTCGATAAAAGTAGTGCATGGTAGCTCTAGTTATGTTCATTAAATGTATAAATAATCAACTCTCACTTTCACTGGTGAGTACTCAGGCTGTTCATAGGTGTAACAAAGTTTTTATTGTCGTTTATCCTCAACACGATACAAATGTCATGAACATAGTTTTGTAACATACTTTATTACTTACTACTCTTCAATGTTGTTATGAACATGAATCACACATGTCATGTCAAAAGTAGTCTACTTCATATATCAATATGTAGATTGTTAGACTCATACCTGAGTTGATGCCTACTAGTACCATACCTTGATTTATTTTCCTCTTAACAATTCCTAAAGGCACAAGTGCTGCAATATCACTTTGACACCACTTGTAACATCCCCTAGTAATATCACATGAAAATGCATGGAGTTAGACTTTTTTTACAAAAATTATCCACAGGTAATTATCCAAACCACTATTCCAGATTCCTCATTAAGCATTAAATAAAATTTTCATGAGTACATAGAGTAACTTTAGTAGAGGAATAGTAAGTTGGATAACTATTAACAACCACTGTTGTAATAAATTAACATAAATTGTATGATGTAACCCTACATCTATTTCATGATTCCCTTAACCAGATTAATTAATCACATACAACATTATGAACATCACATCAGGTAAGGAATCAACATCATCAAACTAACATAATAATCAATCACAACATGGAACATCAATATACCCTGGAACCCCATAGGGTAAAAACCTGAAAATGTTTAATTTTATTATCAAACGCTCATGAGGGTGTTCACCCCTCACTCAATTGTTAGAAGGGAGTAAATCCCATAACCATTGTCATAAAATATTACAATTAAATTTTGCTTAAATAAAAAATATCTAGCTAAAAGATATTACAATCATCATAATATCATTTACCCATAGATATTCAATCTTTATATCTTTCTGGCATGATTGTTCCATTAGTGAACCATATTGTAGCTCACACTCATCTACATGGACCATTAATTCTTTACGTTCCACCATGTTAAACATAATCTATCCTTTTCTCGAGTCACCAAAATTTCCTCTCATTGTATTCATCAACAAGATTTAATATCATGATTAGATAAAGGATTAATTAACCAATAATCAATGTATAAAAGTGATCCTTTAATATATATTCATGTGAACACATGAGATGTAAATATTATATCACAACATGCTTCTTATAACATCATTACTCATGCATTAAGTGTAAGCAAATAACTATCAAGCATGTCAAAATAAACTCCACATTACTATGACCCTTCATGCTCACATTTGTACAAGACAAATTGCTATAACTGTCCAAAAATTAGTTTAAACAAAACTACTACATCATGCATTCAAGTTGCTTAAACTTTAGGAGAAGAACCAACCCTTTAGCTATTACTTTTGGTGTATGAAAATAAGTAAAGGAAGTTAACATAATGAATGTTATTCCTATGCATGCAAATCCATATACTTTCAAAAAGGATATTTTCCAATGTAGGCTTAACAGAACATGTTGTTGTTTCCTACATGCAAATGTATATTATTTCCAAATGAACACTAACATAAGGATTGCACACATATACATATTATTCCAAAAGAAACTAAGATAATAGTTATGATAGTTTAAAAGTAACCACATATAATATTTTCTAAAGAAATATAGCTCAATAGTTCTTCTATCCATGAGAAGAACATATCTATAACGCAATGACTATTATTTGTGCATGCAAGAGCTTATCATAATAACCTTACTTTAATGCAGGCAACACATATTCTCTTCTCTAGAATTCTACCATTATTAACTATTATTTTTGCGTAACAAATACATACTTATTTTTCCAAAAGGAAATTATCTTGCTACATGGAAGTTTCTCATGCTTCCACGTTCAAGAAATTACCATAGATAATCATGTTTTACGCATCAAACCTAGGCAACAATAATAATGTTAACTTAACCTTTTATAAACATAGATCAATAAATTAACACAATTCATCTAGCCAGGCAATCTTTTCAAGAAAATTAGCATAATCACTTTCTTTATATACACGCAAAAACATATTTTCTACATCACAATGACTACCTTTTTGTGCATGTTTTTTTTTTTTTTTAACATAATCACTCTTACTTAAATGCACATAATATTTTCAAGAAATAAGAATGCATTCTTCTTCTTGTATGACAAAGATTCATATGTACCTGTTATTGAAATAATCTTAATACCTCATTAACACATGCACCAAACCCTTATGCAATCTTTGTGCACTCATGCACTCTTTAAATAACAACATAGGTAATATATGTATACAAATTCATGAGAAACCCTTCCAAGAAAATTAATCTAATTAACTCTTCTCTTTTCTTTTTCACCACCCATGAAAATATTTCACAAATTACACTCCTTAAACTATCTCAATTTTCAAGAAAAAATAACTTAGATAACATGGATCCTATTTCTTTAAATATAATGTGCAACCTTTTCCAATAATTAATGAAAAGGTATTAAGCATAAATTTCCAAGGGAATTACCCAAAGAATCTATTATTCTACAGACAACCCTACAATCTTAATAAGATGTAACGCTTACAAACCATGCAAAAAAATTCCAAGGGAGCTCACAATGTTAAGTATATATTTGTACACTAGAAAAGGGTCTTACCAAGAAATAATTTTAAATAAAATAGTACAGTCAACCATACCTTTAAATGCTACAAAAAAACGAGACTTATGAAGTCAACTGGTCCTTTTTTGAGAGTTTCTTCCTCTTATAATATGTGTATGGCCCTCATGAAGATCGAGCATGCATGATTGGTTAGGCTATGAGATATTTGGAGAATGATTGTAAAGACATCTTTGGACAATGATTGCAGAGACATTGAAAAATATCACAGCCACCCTTTTGACCTAGAGCATGCTTATTTTCAAATCTAAAGCATGCATATTTTTAAAAATATTAGAACCATTGTTTTCTTATCAAAGGAAAATGCAGCCTAGACATTTATTTTCCTCCATCTCATGTGTACAGAAAATATGCTTTAAAATTCTCCCATGTTGCAAGTTCGATTAGCCATTCATACCCCCAACAACTAATTTTGTTGCAAGTTTTAAAAAACATCACCATCACAAGATCTGTTGCGAGCACAATTAATCATTGTAATAACTGATCCTTGATAATTACAACTAACTCACTGAGATTATTCTTTTCAACCAATTCTTTATAATATTTAACTTGGTAAATATATTAAGCTTGTATGGTAGGCATGTTACAATTTTATAGGAGAGATTTTCTTTACTAGTGTTTTTCTCATAGTGACGATTCTTATGTTGCTAATCAAAGGAACATGACATGTATGAGATAATATTATAGAGATTGTATTATGTTATGGAAATGAGTTTATTATGTTGATGAAGAGGATATGATAATGAGAAATAATTGGTATTGAATCATTAATGTTTGATTTGATTTATTTATTAAGCTAAGGAATATTTTCAATGTCGCTTTTTAAAATAAAGTATAGAAAAATAATTTTCGATTTTGGGATATTGATTAAATCAATTTATTTGTAATTTATATATATACTCCAAAATCCATAATGGGATTATTTTATAGATTCAAGAAGATCTATCTCAATCAAAATTCAAATCTTCAATTTATTGTAAAATATTTGTACATCTAGTAGATCTAAGAAAAGATTCCTTTAATCATATATTTTGAACTCTGAAGAAATCATTTTTCTTCTATATAAAGAATCCTTTATTGACCATAAATGGTAGAATTAAACAATTATTGGATAATGAATTGTCTAGACTATGTCTTAGTTATTTTTTAGTTTTCAATCACTATTTTAATATGTTCTTTGATGTATTTTCTTCATTTTTTTATAAGTTAGGTTTTCAAATATGTATGTAAAAAAATGATAAGTGTGATGCCACCTTCTCTTGTCTCTAGTTTTATAATATAGCTAAAGAAGAACATGTCAAATAGTTATAAATCACACTAATGAGAGAAAGAATAAGGGGATTTAGTACTCCAACCAATTCCTATAATCTCATTGCTAAATTTTGGCAAATAACACCACTCATATACATTTATGAGAGCCTAGGGAAGGAGATTTAGTGCTCCGACCAATTGCTAGAACCTCATTTCTAATTTTTGGCAAATAACACCACTCATCTATATTTATGTGGGCCCAGGGAAGTATCTATAGCCATCGCATGGAGAATCATATTCTCTAGATCATCAATCTATGCAACTTGCAACACATATGGCATTATATTTTCATTGACAAGCATATCCTCCATTATGACATCTCGAGCAAATTGTAACAAAATTTAATCCAATACTATGGAACCAATTTTGGAAATAATTCGAGTTTTAGTATTTTCTTTCTTGCTTAACATTATAGGGAGTTAAAGTACATTTATATTTAGCCTTAAAGGAATATGGCACTAATATTTTTTGTATTATTTCTGACTTGTTTGTCATCACACACACATTCATGTGATCTAATGAAAATATGAGTGTACAACGAAGCTCAAGGCTTTCTCAAAAGTCCAACCATGCTAATGACTGAAAAACAACATAATATAGACAAACATAGCTCATCCTTGCCTCTAGGGGTCGAGCACACATGTTTAGGAGCTGCTTCAACTAATTCCAAACTGAGAACTGGAAATTAGGCAACATAACAACATGCCTCTAGAAATAAGGGAACTAATTCATTCAGTTTCAAACAACCATTAAACTGATGAATCTACCTCTACAAGTGAAAACCTAACACATTTACATCATGATCCATCAATATACATCAAATTACATCACAAATTTTCCATTAGGGAAGTAAAAAAGTCAAACTAGGAAAAGCTGGGCGAAAAACAGAGCAAAACTTGGTCAAACTAGCAATTTTTCCTCTATGCGTCGCGCCTGATTCTCTATGCATTGCGCCTGTTTGACCCAATTTTGGAGGCCTTCTCAGTGTCCAAATGAGCTCCAGGTGTGCCTTGCTGGAAAGGTCTGCCTATCTACTTTCCAACCCAAGTGGAAGTTTTCAATTTGGCCTCCATTTGCCCCTCCAAAAGTCAGTTCTCCCAACACTGCTTCCTCTCTGTCAAAATAGGGGCAGTGAAGTTATTTTTTGAGTGTTTTTAACCTTGGTTGTTTGCTTGATGCAAACAACCATCTAGTACCCTCCTGATAGGTGATGAACACCAGCATGTTAGCAGTCTATGTCTCATGGTCCTCATGCTGATAAGAAGGCGCACCTGTCTCATGCAAAGCCTTTGAAGGTCCCTGTTGAGCTTTGAAAAACTCATGAGAGATGAAGTCCTCCCAAGTGATGCCCTGTAAGCCAAGTTGATGAATGACCATAATTTTGGTGAGAGAAAAATGGTAAATACTGTTGAACTACTGCTGAGGAGTCTTGTGTTGCACTAGGGTGGTCATCTTCTCTATGTTTCGGCACATGAAGTAAGGGATGTTTATCATTTGTACCCGGGTGAAATGCATCAGCAGCCTGATATGATAAGCATACAAATGGGAGAACCAGCCCTCACAAATAAAATACTTCATGATCAGTTTCATTAAAGGAGCATATTCATATTTGAGGTACCGAAAAGGGAACACTCTCTTGAGTTGTCTCAAAAAGTTGGGCTTGATGTACGGTTCATAACGCTGCCAATCAATTTTCTGCCTCTTGTTACATTGCTCTCCAATGTTGGGAATACTGGTTGGTAGTGAAATGGATTCTGGTATTAATTTGAAAGTGATACCAGCTAGAGTGGCTTTATCACCATAAATGCAGTACAAGCAAACGAGCCAACTCATGATGAAACTGAATGCTAGCAACCTTCTCACAAAATTCATAACATGACTGATGTTGGAAACAAGAGATGGTGAGAGGGCAAGCCTGTAATTCAGCAATGGTTGGTTCTTCTCTAATATGTTTTCCACCTCTATGAGGCCTCCTGGGTTCATGTCCCTCTGTAGGTGAGTCACTATGGGTTTCCT
This sequence comes from Pinus tabuliformis, assembly GCA_031772625.1. Classification (NCBI taxonomy): domain Eukaryota; kingdom Viridiplantae; phylum Streptophyta; class Pinopsida; order Pinales; family Pinaceae; genus Pinus; species Pinus tabuliformis. The sequence goes on along the minus strand of CM062814.1, from coordinate 708,967,492 downwards.
CTTCATACTCATATGAAGGATCAGATGCCATGGCTGCTGGTGGATAAATTGTCTTGAACTGTCTTTGATGATGTGTTTGACCTCTACCACCAAGGGAAAACAATGAAATGAGGGACTGTGGAGGGGTAATTTAGGGAAATAGGGAATTAGGGACTATTGGGGTAGGGTTAGTTAAGGGAACAGGGAATTAGAGTGTAGTTTGGGAGTTTTAAGTATGAGACTAGGGTTTGGTGCATTTGGGATTTTGGGAAAGGGAGCTTGGGATAGGGGATTAGGGGATTAGTGAATTTTGGGGTAGGAGAACTTAGGGAATAAGGAAATCAATGGAAAAATGGGGTAAGGGAGTGATGGAGGGATTTAAAGGATGGACTTGGTAGTGAAACAGTCAAGCAAAACCCTAGCACTGTTTGCTTTGGAAATTTTGAAGAAGTAGGGTTTGATTTCTTTAAACAATCACCATTCGTCAACCACCATGAAACAAGCACCAAACTTGGATAAAAAATAGTGATGCAGGCTCTAACTACTTGTACCAAGACAAATCCATGCGTTTTGGGCAATTTGGAGCAAGCTTTGGCAGTTTTCAGGTTTGTTGGTTGTGTGCGCTGTGCATCCAACCCAATGTGCCGCACCCAGCGTATGCACTGCGCCTATGTCTTTTTGCACTGTGATATGCAGCAAAATGCACCGCGCCTGGTAAGTGTCGCACACCTCTTGCCCAGTGCGCCACGCCCAGTGACTTGGATCAACTTTCACCCAAATTTCTCACTTGCTCACCAAAACAACCTTGCTTTGCTTTCTCTTTGATCTTGGAGTGCAAATGAGATTTAAACATTTAGAGACATTATCTATACATGGAGATTTTAAATTTAATTTTGAAAAACCCACTTTCATAATGTTCTGGAAATGACTTTATTTTCAAGCTCTGTTTTTTGGACTTTTTCACTTCATTTGAGCTTTGTGATAAATTAAATGACTTGAGCTTTGCTTGTTTTGCAGGTGTTGGAGCTACTGGGGCTAAGGAAAGAAACCAGGGTTACAGATGGAGTGATATACAATGAAGAAAACAAAATTTCATGATTTTTGTATAATAAAAGCAAAAATACTCTGTTTTTTCCTCAAAATAGAGTTTTGAGGAAAAACACGTGTCTGAGCACCTGATGATGAAATTTATTAATTCTAGAACCTCCTCATGGCCTGCTAGTTGTTATTGGACACTTTGAAACATTTTTTGATGAAACCCTAAAAGGCCTTTACAGTTTTCAAGACAAAAAGAAAACTGTATATGATTTTTAATTAACAAACATGAGCCAACAGGTAAATGACATGAGGGAGACTATAGGAAAGCCACTATTGTCAGATGATCCATGCTCCTAATGGAATGCAAATGATTGGGCGGGACACCTAATATGAAATGCAACAAGCAGATTTTATCTCTGACGAAGGGATGAAGATACTAACATTAACATTGGCTCTAATGGGGATGGTAGCTCCTTGGAGGTGCCAAGAACTATAGATCTCTGGGAAAGTAGGCAATGCCTTCGTCCATTGGGCTATGGAGTCAATAACTTTGAGAAACCAAAACCAATATCTTGACAACAAAACATTGAAACTCAAGACTCAAGACTCATAATTGAAATGAGTAAGACTAACTCAAACTAAAACAAGATACTCAAAAGCTGAAACTAGACATTCAAAACTGACGAAAACAAAATATGACTCAAGACTTAACTGAAACAAGTACTTACAAAGCTTTTTAATGGCGGTAGACCATCGAGATTTGAGAGCTTCAAATCATTATGACAACCACCTGCTTACTGATGAAATATGTATGATCATGTGTAGTGAGCCTTCTAATGTAACGAATCGAGCAGATGGCTACATATTGAAATTCTGCTCTCATTTTCCCGAATCAGGTAGAACGATGTACATGTAGGCAACTCACAATAACAACTAAAACCAAGGCTTATGCTAACGAACCAGGAAACATTTATCTTCTCTAATGCTTTTAAAATAATGCCGAAGGGATCTTGAAAATCTTGAAGCACTAGCTTGTCTTGAGATCCAACAACAAAAATACAAGTAGTCCCTTTATTCTGATCTAAAAGAACAATTGATTACCGAGTGATAGGAAGGAATAGAGAGGTATAAGCTTCTACCATCTGAGTGTCAGTTGTAAATTCCTCGAGCATGAGAAATTCTGGCATATTGTCTCTCTCGGGCTCATATTTCTCAATTTCATGGTCTAGGTCATTCTTAAACAAAAAACAATCTTCAAGATTATTAAACATGACAACCTTATCATTTTCATAAAAGAGAATTTTATCTATTCGCTGATCTATAAGGCTAATGTCAATACTATCATCATTTTCAAAAGAAGAAGAAGTTTCACCAACACCGTCTTCACCATGTGCACACTATAGACATGCATTATCTTTGGCTGTAACATGACCTTTCAAGCATCGATCTATGTTATCTTCAGACAGAGGAGATAATACTTTCTGTTTTGTTTTGCTCAAGTGATTTTTGTCTTCTTGAAATAACATTTCAAAACATGAAAAATCCGAATGACAGTCCTGATCTTCTGAAATTTGGAAACATTGTTGATCATCTTCATATGACATGGCAACCAAATTATCATTTACCACTGAGTTATTGAAAGAAGATTTTTCACTTACTTGAACAAAGGTTTCATCTTGTTTTTCATAAAATGACTGTATTACGTCCTCATGAAGGCTTTGTTCAATAACTCTATCTTCTTCATTCCAGATGATCTCAACAACAGAGCTCTCCTTCATGGGATTCAGAACAAGGTTGTCTTGATCATCACGACCTGAATCTAGATCTGAAATAACCGACTTGACTTTATCACATTCTAAGATTGAAACTTGACTTTCCTACATGCTCTCTTCTTCTATGGACAGATCTGAAATAAAACCTTCTCTTTCATCATCTTCTACCGTACTAAGATCTTGATCCTACTCCAAATTTTCCTTATCATCTTGATAAGTATCACTCTCTTTATGCTGGTGAAATGGATTTTCATACAGGGCTTCCATGATCTCATCATCCATGAAGTCATCATCTTCATAAACTTTCTCAATATTTTCAATAAAACTATAAGCATGTCTGCAATAGTTCTGAACTAAATTTAAGGATGGATAAGATTCCTTATACCTTTCAAAGAACATGGTATGAAAATCCTTTAAACAGTAAATACAAGCAGGCGGCAAACTTTCATACCAAGATCGGGCTTCACCTTCGAGAGTGGCCATGAATATCTTCATGAAGCAATCTTCAGGAAAATCAACCTTCAACTTGCAAATATGCAAGTGAAATCTAACCAGATGTAAAGCAGCATCATTCCTATCATCATCTTTAAACATAGGCAAATTCCTTTGCCAATTTACCTTAGGAATTTTATTTGGGAAACCTGGAATGTGATCTCGGCTCATGGGAGCATACCATCAAGTAAGAAAATCCATTTTGATAACAATGAATTGACCAAAAAATTCTTCAGGCTATTGGTTCTTGAAGAGTAGAGTCGCCATAAAAATTTTGAACCTTGGGATTCTTCGACACTGAAGCCACCAAGTGAATGATTTTAGCCTTCATATGTGTCTGACTGTTTTCCACCATCAACAATCAGATCTAACTTGATTACATTTTACTGAGGAAATTTTCAAGTTAGATGTTTCCGTTTATAAGACTAGACTAGAGATTGACTGAAGCAACGTTTATCTACTTTCGCTAATGCAAAGCAAGAGCATTTCGAAGGCTACCTGGCATAACTTCAGGCTTCGTGTGTAGTTTATGAAATGAAGAACACTAACAAACAAACAATTTCTTCCCCAATATGGTCTCCACTATGTTAGTGCCTAAATCTACCTTAGGCTAAAAAGGTAGGATCCGGGGCCAACATCAAACCACGCTCAACCTAGTAGCTAGCCCTACCAGGTTAGGAGAGGGTTCTCTCCGGGTCAATCTCTGCAAATTATGATCGATGAGGAGTTGAGAAGACTGATAGAAATACTGATCTTAGGCTAGATATAAGTGCAAAAGAGTTTGATTTGATAAAATGGTGTTGTGTTGGCTCAGATGAAAAGATAGATTTTGGGTGCGGGGATTGAGGCTTAGTCATGCAGAGATCTCAATGGGGCAAGGTAGGAAATCATTTTTGGCACTTAAAATTGAATGATATGGATGGAATAGATAGGTGAGGTGTTGAAGAGGGCAAGTGCAATCATGGATCCTCCCCAAACAACTAAAAACATCAAGAAACTAAAGCAAACTTCAAGTAGAGCACTGCACTTTCAATGTATTCTACTTGCACTCTTGTTTGTTTAGTTCAAAAGAAATAAGATAGAGAATGGCATACATAACACATAAGAAAGTTCACAATTACAAAAGAAAGCACTGTACCAAGACAAATTGCCACATGGATCCCAAAGAGTGCTGCAAATCCTGGTCTCAATTCCATAGCCAAAATGAAAATATGAGTGTACAATGAAGCTCAAGGCTTTCTCAAAAGTCCAACCATGCTAATGACTGAAAAACAACATAATATAGACAAACATAGCTCATCCTTGCCTCTAGGGGTCGAGCACACATGTTTAGGAGCTGTTTCAACTAATTCCAAACTGAGAACTGGAAATTAGGCAACATAACAACATGCCTCTAGAAACAAGGGAACTAATTCATTCAGTTTCAAACAACCTTTAAACTGATGAATCTACCTCTACAAGTGAAAATATAACATATTTACATCATGATCCATCAATATACATCAAATTACATCACAAATTTGCCATTAGGAAAGTAAAAAAGTCAAACTAGGTGAGGCGGGGCGAAAAACAGAGCAAAACTTGGTCAAACTGGCAATTTTTCCTCAATGTGCCGTGCCTGATTCTCTATGCGTCGTGCCTGTTTGGACCCACTTTTGGAGGCCTTCCTGGTGTCCAAATGAGCTCCAAGTGTGCTTTGTTAGAAAGTATTGAATGTCTACTTTCCAAACCAAGTGGAATTTTTCAATTTGGCCTCCATTTGCCCCTACAAAAGTTAGTTCTCCCAACACTGCTTCCTGTGTGTCAAAATAGGGGAAGTGAGGTCATTTTTTGAGTGTTTTTGACCTTTTTGAGGGCTCAAAACCTGCCCAAATTTTTGGCCATAGGTAGGAAAGCATAATGTTTCATGCCAAATCCAAAAATGCTAAGTTTTTGTGATTTGGAGGCTCCTAGGAAAAGCGAGTGCCACGTGGCGTGGCACATAGGGCCGAAAAACCTGTTTTTTGTGCCAAAAATTTTCCAAAATGCAAAACTTGTTCCAAATTTTTTGAAATTTGGGCTGAGTCTTCTCTATCAAGAGCTATATTGGGCCAAGGAATCCTCGGCTAATATTTGAAGTCGATCATGCTCCTTTTTCCTCTTTGATGCCTTCTTCAATTTTTCTTTCAAACTCTTGATTCTTGCCTTGCAAACTTTGTTCCTCGCCATGTAATGAACATCCATGTCTGTTAACAAGTTTTTCTCCTTGTTGGCCTTTTCTAGCTTCCTCTCCAAGTGGATATTGACTCTTTCAAGCCATGACTCCCTATCGGCATTAACCTCCTGCTGAAGCGAAGTGAACTCCACCCTCCTCCTTTGGGCAGCTTGGTGATTCTCTCGAATGTTTTGCAACTCCATAATCACCTGCTGGTCCTCAAGCTGCTTATTCCTTTGCTCCAGGTATTGTATTTTCCATTAGGCTCTATCCAAGTTGATAGACAAGGCATAAATGTCCACCTGCTATTCCTAAATGATTTCTCTAAGATTTGTGCTTTGTGGGCCCATATCAGTATCATCACCCTCAATGAGAATGAACTTAGTCTCCTGCTAAGCTGATGGTCCTTCCTCCTGCAGTGGCCTCTTGCCTTGGTCCTGAACCTGTTGTGTTGATGACGGAAGCGAGGCCCCTTCCACCCCGGGTGGAGATAACACTCGCTTGGCTGTTGCAAACAACTGTCTAGTGCCCTTCTGATAGGTGATGAACACCGACATGCTAGCGGTCTGTGTCTCATGGCCCTCATGCTGATAAGAAGGTCCACCTGTCTCATGCAAAGCCTCTGAAGGTCCCTGTTGAGCTTTGAAAAACTCACAAGAGATGAAATCCTCCCAAGTGATGCCCTGTAAGCCAAGCTGATGAATGACCACAATTTTGATGAGAGCAAAATGGTAAATACTGTTGAACTGCTGCTGAGGAGTCTTGTGCTGCACTAGGGTGGTCATCTTCTCTATGTTTCGGCACATGAAGTAAGGGATGTTCATCATCCGTACTCGGGTAAAATGCATCAGCAGCCTGATATGATAAGCATACAAATGGGAGAACCGGCCCTCACAGCTGAAATACTTCATGATCAGTTTCATTAAAGGAACATATTCATCTTTGAGGTACCGAAAAGAAAACACTCTCTTGAGCTGTCTCAAAAAGCCGGGCTTGATTTTGTTGGCATTATGATTCAGGTGTTGTCCTTGATGGCAAACCCATTCAGGTGATAAATCAAGAAGGACACAGGAAATATGTTCAGCAAGTGCGTCCCCACAGATATACCATACAGAATCCGCGTCCAGGGACGCAGGCAAGCCGTTCAGGAGGTGCGTCCGCCCAGTGCACACATTTCAAGGCAGAGAAAAGCATGTGGGGGTTTCTTGTGTGGTATCTAGCCGACGGTTTTGTGTTTCTATGGTGTCGGCTCGTGGTTTTGTTCCATGTTTTGAGGAGAAGCTTGCCTATATAAAGCAAAGGAGTTCATTTGGATTATGCATCATCTTGGTTGAATATCTTTTGGTGAGATCTAGTCCAGATCTATGAAGGCGAATCTTCTAATGGACTGTGATCTCTATGGCGCATGATCAGATCTGTGGATCTGAGTGTTTGGGTTGGTTCTGAAGTCCTCATATCTTTTATATCTGAAGGGACGCAGGTTCAGTGAAGGGAAAGTGCGTCGGGACGCAGTACAGTAAAGGCTCAGGTGCGTCTCAGAGGCAAAGGACGCGGCGTGACTGTGTTATTGGGTGCGTCTCTGAAGCAAAAGACGCGGCGCGATAGTGTTTCTGGGTGCGCCGGTCGCAGCAAAGCATAGAGGAACAGTGCGTCGGCACGCAGAACAGTGGAAGGTAGACTGCGTCCAGTCGCAGGTCACAGAAAGAAAATATGCGTCCCTGTCTTAAGATGATCTGTTGACTGTATATTTCTGTTCATAAGGTGTTCTGGGTTATTTCTGTAATTACTGATCTGATATCTGTAGTGGACTGTATCTGTTGTATACTTGTTGATCATTTGATTCTTCATGAAAAGAAGTAGGGGGTTGTAGCTCCCTTCCAGGAGAGACTGGAAAACGAGAGAGAGTTGTAGCTCTCTGCAGGTTGCAGCCTGCGTGCTGGTAAAGGACTGCACCAGTACAAAATCATTGTAAAAAGAATTTCTTGAAAGAAGATAGAGACATATTGCAGCAGGTGGTTTTCTCCCGCATTGGGTTTCCACCTTACATCTTGTGTTCTTTGGTGTGACTGTCTATTTTCTTTATTCATGCTCATTATTTTATGGTACTGATATGCAAGAATAATTCAAAAGATCAAATAAGGAAGATTTGGTAAATTGCTTGATAATACTGATTCACCCCCCCTCTCAGTATTATTTCCAACAATTGGTATCAGAGCAGGTCCTTCAGAAAAGCTTGATCGCTTGAAGGTAGATCGTTCATCATGAGCAACTACGAGAGAGAAGCATCAATCAGGCCACCAGTTTTTGACGGGACAAACTTCAATTATTGGAAGGTAAGAGTTACTGCATATCTTCAATCTCTTGGTACTGAAGTTTGGGACATTGTAGAAACAGGCTATGCTTTTCCTTCAGCTACTCCTACAGATCCAGCTGAGAAAAAGAAGTATGAAACAAATGCAAAAGCAGTCAGTACTCTATTAGGAAGTATATCCCAAACAGAATTCATGAAGGTAATGCACTTCAAATCAGCAAAAGAAATATGGGACAAAATGATCACAAGCTATGAAGGAGATGAACAGGTAAAACAAGCCAAACTTCAAACTCTCAGAATTCAATATGAGACTCTCAAGATGTATAATGATGAAAGTGTGGCTAATTATTTTCTTCGGGTAGATGAGATTGTAAATTGTATGAAAAATTTGGGTGAAGAAGTAAAGGAGTCTCTAGTAGTTCAAAAGATTCTAAGATCATTATCCCCCAAGTTTGAATCCAAAGTATCTGCAATAGAAGAAAAAGAAAATCTCCGTGTTCTTACTATGTCTCAGCTACATGGAATTCTAACTGCTTATGAAATGAGAAAGGGAGGACCATCAGACAGAAGGGAGGCTGCTTTTAAAGCGTCAGGCAAAGAAGATTACTATGAAGCAAGCCATGATCCAGAAGAAGAGGAAGAAGAATCAAATTTTGTCAGAAATCTTCAAAGAGGTTCTGGAAGGTTCAGAGGTAAGCTACCTTTCAAATGCTTTGCTTGTGGAAGAGTAGGTCATTATGCTGCAAAATGCTCTTATAAGGATAAAGGAAAGGAACCAGTTAGATGGAACAAGAAACAAAGCAAGAAAAGCTACTACACCCATGAAGATAGTGATGGCTTATCAAACAGTGATGAAGATGAACAAGGTAATAAATATAGGTTGTTAATGGCATTTGGAGATGATGATTATGAGGATGCTGTAGATGTGGATAACCTTTATGATGAAATTACTAGACTCAAGAGATGCATAGAAGAAAAGAACATGATTATTGATACTCTACAATTCCAAATTGATGAAAAGGAAAAACATCTTGAAAAATTAGAAGGTGAAATTGTTGGTCTTAGAAAATAAATTGAGAAAACAAAAACTATTAATCTCAAGTTTGTCAAAGGATCTGAAACTTTGGATGAGATTATCAGTGTGCAGCGGTCTCCACTAAATAAGACAGGTTTGGGCTATAATGGAGAAACTTCTCAAGCATCCACTTCAAAAAGTTATCTTGATGCAGCAAGAAGAAATGAGCAAGAGCATAAGGAAGATCATCAGGTAAAGTAGGGACAAATGTCAAGCAGAAACTATCAGGGGCAATCCAACTTAAGGGTGAACAAAAGCCACAACCAGCCACAGGTAAAATCTTCTCAATTTGGTTCAAGAATAGATGAAAATAGAAATTACAATCAATTGGCTGGTAGATCCAATAATCGCAGAAGCTTCTTCAATGGACAATGCTTCTCTTGCCATAACTTTGGTCACAAAGCAGCTCAATGTGTAGCGTATAAAACAATCATGACTAGGGAAGCTCAAAAACAAAGAAGTATGACAGGGATTACAAAAAGGACCTATAACAACTTTTCAGCTCTTGAAAATGAAGTTGAATGTTCTATTTGCAATAATTTTGGACATAAAGACTTTGAATGCAGAAGCAGGTTTCCGGAAAGAAAGGTACAAGAGCAGAAAAAGGAACAAGCCTCAGGCGCCAAAACATGGAGAATAAAGGAACCTCAAACAGAAAGATGTGGGATAGCATTTTATGCAGAAGGACAAGAAAATCTATGGTACATTGACAGTGGATGTTCGAAGCATATGACAGGTGATAAAGAAAAACTTGAGTCTTATTCTAATTTAGAAAAGGGAAAGAAAGTCTCTTTTGGAAATGATACTCCTGCAACTATAAAAGGAAAAGGTATTGCTCCTTTAAAAGAAGATGTTAAGGCTGGAAATGTTTTGTTTGTTGATGGATTGAAGCATAATCTACTAAGTGTCAGCCAGATGTGTGATCAAAGAACCGAGGTTATATTCAGATGAAATGGATGCCTTGTTCGTGATCTTGATACAGGTAAAACAGTTCTCAAAGGAAAGAGAACTCCAAATAATCTATACATATTTGATGAAGGACAACAACAATGCTATCTAAGCAAGAATGAAGAGCACTGGTTATGGCATCGAAGGTTGGGACATCTAAGCTTCTCACAAATAAGGAAAGCTTGCAAATATCAGGTAGTTCGCGATCTTCCAGATATCAAAATTCCTGACAACACCATATGCAGATCATGTCAGTTTGGAAAACAAACCAGAACTAACTTTCCAGAGAAAGAAGGATCAGCCAGCATGCCTCTTGAGCTAGTACATACAGATGTATGTGGACCTTTCAGAAAAAGAACACCTAGAGGAGAGGAATACTTGATATTATTTATTGACGATTTCTCCAGGTTTGTTTGGTTAGGTCTTATGAAGCACAAAGATGAAGCATTCGAAAAATTCAAAACCTTCAAAGCCTTGGCTGAAAATGAATCAGGTCACAAAATTAAGTGCCTCAGATCTGACAGAGGTGGGGAATTTACTTCAAATGAATTTTTCGATTTCTGTGATGAACATGGGATAAGGAGAGAATTCTCTACAGCTAGAACGCCTCAGCAAAATGGAGTTGTTGAAAGAATGAACAGAACAATCCAACAAATGGCTCGTGCTATGCTTGATGAATCAGGAACCCCCGCAACCTTCTGGGGTGAGGCTGCACATACTGCGGTTATTATTCTCAACAAGACAAATGTCCGGGTGAACAGCACTCAAACCCCTCATGAGCTCTGGAGTGGTAAAACTCCTTCGGTAAAGCACTTCAAAATATTTGGGAGCAAATGCTATATCAAGAATACTGAGGAGCAGCTTGGCAAACTTGATCCTAGAGCAGATGAAGGCATTCTTCTTGGCTATTCTCCACATAGCAAAGCATACAAATGCTACAATAAAAGACTTGGCAGAATTGTTGACAGCATTGATGTAGTGGTTGATGAAAAGGGATATATTCCTAGGCAAATACATCGTGAAGACATCGAAGAAGATGAGAGCTACCCTCAAAGACAGAATGATGAAGAAGAAGAACCTCAAGAAGAATCTCAAGAAGAACCTCACGAAGAAGCAGAAGAACGGACAAGAATAGAAGAAAAGACTCCATCCAGATATGTTCAGAAGAACCATCCAGAATCTCAGATCATGGGACAAAAAGAAGCAGGTATACAAACTAGAAGAACAGTTGCAGAAGCTTCAAGCTATTTGGCATTACTTTCCTCCACCGAACCACAAAATGTGAAAGAGGCATGCAAAGATGAATTTTGGGTGAAAGCAATGGATGAAGAACTTGAGCAAATCGAAAAGAACAACACTTGGGAGCTGGTTCCTAGACCAAAAGATAAGAATGTTATTGGAACAAAATGGGTCTTCAAAAATAAATTGAATGAAAATGGAGAAGTAATTAGAAACAAAGCCAGACTCGTCTGTAAAGGGTATGCGCAGCAAGAAGGAATAGACTTTGAAGAAACTTTTGCTCCTGTTGCAAGACTTGAGGCCATCCGAATGTTCCTTGCTCTCTCAAGTTTTCAGAATTTCAAAGTATTTCAAATGGATGTGAAATCAGCCTTTTTGAATGGAGACCTGGAAGAAGAAGTATACATTGAACAGCCAGATGGGTTCATTCTTGGAAATGATCCAAATCTTGTATGCCGATTGAAAAAGGCTCTCTATGGTCTCAAACAAGCTCCAAGGGCTTGGTACTACCGGTTGGACAAATATCTTCATCAACAAGGTTTCTTAAAAGGTTCAGCAGATAGCAATCTGTATATAAAAGTTGAAAATGACAAATTGCTAATACTTGTTGTGTATGTAGATGACATTATTTTTGGCAGCAATGAAGAAGCTATGAGTCAAAGCTTTGCCTCAGTCATGCAGAAAGAATTTGAAATGTCCTTGCTAGGAGAACTGACATATTTCCTTGGTTTGCAAATCCAACAGAAGGAAGGAGGAATCTTTTTATCTCAAACCAAGTATCTCAAGCAGATTTTGAAGAAATATGGCATGGAAGATGCAAAACCAGTATGTACACCCATGGTCACAGGATGTAGTCTCAGTGCAAATGATGAATCTGCAGCAGTACATCAACCAACCTATAGATCTATGATTGGAAGTTTACTATATTTGACAGGTACCCGACCAGACATCATGCATGCAGTTGGAATAGTTGGAAGATTTCAGGCAAATCCGAAGGAGACTCATCTTCAAGCAGTGAAGAGAATTTTTAAATATCTTCAAGGGACTCAAAATTATGGCTTATGGTATCCTAGAGATACAAATCTTACTCTTCATGCCTATACAGATGCAGATTGGGCCGGAAGCGTGGATGACAGGAAAAGCACAAGTGGTGGTGCGTTCTTTATGGGTCCCAGACTGGTCTCTTGGTTCAGCAAGAAACAGAGTTCAATTGCCTTGTCTACAGCTGAAGCAGAATATGTTGCTGCTGCATCTTGTTGCACCCAACTCCTTTGGATGATGCAGAATTTGCAGGATTATCAAATCACTTGTACTCCTCCAATCCCTATCTTATGTGACAACACAAGTGCAATCAGCATCTCAAAGAATCCGGTTATGCATTCAAAAACCAAGCACATACCAATCAAGTACCATTTTCTCCGGGAACAAGTACTTGAACAGAAGGTCAAGTTGGAGTATGTTCCTTCTAAGGAACAAGTTGCTGATATTTTCACCAAACCGTTGCCCAGGGACACTTTTGAATACCTCAGGCAAAAGCTGGGGGTTGTTGATGCATCATCTTACTGTTGATCATCTTCCTATTGGTGGTATAGGCTCAGGGGGAGCACATAATGCATTGTTGGCATTATGGAGAAGGAGATCTTGGAAATAGCTGCAATATGTCTCTATCTCCTTCATGATGGATTTCTGGTTACAGATCTGGAGATGCATGAGCATAGGGGGAGCATACCCTTTGCCCTTGATGTCAAAGGGGGAGAATGAAGCTGAAGATTATGTGGTTGCCATCAAGTCCAAAGGGGGAGATTGTTGGCATTATGATTCAGGTGTTGTCCTTGATGGCAAACCCATTCAGGTGATAAATCAAGAAGGACACAGGAAATATGTTCAGCAAGTGCGTCCCCGCAGATATACCATACAGAATCCGCGTCCAGGGACGCAGGCAAGCCGTTCAGGAGGTGCGTCCGCCCAGTGCACACATTTCAAGGCAGAGAAAAGCACGTGGGGGTTTCTTGTGTGGTATCTAGCCGACGGTTTTGTGTTTCTATGGTGTCGGCTCGTGGTTTTGTTCCATGTTTTGAGGAGAAGCTTGCCTATATAAAGCAAAGGAGTTCATTTGGATTATGCATCATCTTGGTTGAATATCTTTTGGTGAGATCTAGTCCAGATCTATGAAGGCGAATCTTCTAATGGACTGTGATCTCTATGGCGCATGATCAGATCTGTGGATCTGAGTGTTTGGGTTGGTTCTGAAGTCCTCATATCTTTTATATCTAAAGGGACGCAGGTTCAGTGAAGGGAAAGTGCGCCGAGACGCAGTACAGTAAAGGCTCAGGTGCGTCTCGGAGGCAAAGGACGCGGCGTGACTGTGTTATTGGGTGCGTCTCTGAAGCAAAAGACGCGGCGCGATAGTGTTTCTGGGTGCGCCGGTCGCAGCAAAGCATAGAGGAACAGTGCGTCGGCACGCAGAACAGTGGAAGGTAGACTGCGTCCAGTCGCAGGTCACAGAAAGAAAATATGCGTCCCTGTCTTAAGATGATCTGTTGACTGTATATTTCTGTTCATAAGGTGTTCTGGGTTATTTCTGTAATTACTGATCTGATATCTGTAGTGGACTGTATCTGTTGTATACTTGTTGATCATTTGATTCTTCATGAAAAGAAGTAGGGGGTTGTAGCTCCCTTCCAGGAGAGACTGGAAAACGAGAGAGAGTTGTAGCTCTCTGCAGGTTGCAGCCTGCGTGCTGGTAAAGGTCTGCACCAGTACAAAATCATTGTAAAAAGAATTTCTTGAAAGAAGATAGAGACATATTGCAGCAGGTGGTTTTCTCCCGCATTGGGTTTCCACCTTACATCTTGTGTTCTTTGGTGTGACTGTCTATTTTCTTTATTCATGCTCATTATTTTATGGTACTGATATGCAAGAATAATTCAAAAGATCAAATAAGGAAGATTTGGTAAATTGCTTGATAATACTGATTCACCCCCCCTCTCAGTATTATTTCCAACAGATTTACGGTTCATAATGTTGCCGATCAATTTTCTGCCTCTTTTTCCATTGCTCTCCAATGTTGGGAATACTGGTTGGTAGTGAAATGGATTCTGGTGTTAACGTGAAAGTGACACTAGCTAGAGTGGCTTCATCACCATGTAAATGTAGTACAAACAAACGAGCCAACTCATGATGAAACTGAATGCTAGCAACCTTCTCGCAAAATTCATAACATGACTGATGTTGGAAAGAAGAGATGGCAAGAGGGCAGGCTTGTAATTCAACAAAAGTGGTTGTTTCTTCTCTAATATGTTTGCCACCTCTATGAGGCCTCCTGGGTGCATGTCCCTCTGTAGGTGAGTCACTATGGGTTTCCTCTTCATACTCATATGAAGGATTAGATGCCATGGCTGCTGGTGGATAAACTATCCTGAACAGCCTTTCATGATGTGTTTGACCTCTACCACCAGGGGAAAACAGTGAAATGAGAGACTGTGGAGGGGTAATTTAGGGAAATAGGGAATTAGGGATTGTTGGGGTAGGGTTAGTTAAGGGAATAGGGAATTAGAGTGTAGTTTGGGAGTTTTAAGTATGATACTATGGTTTGGTGCATTTGGGATTTTGGGAAAGGGAACTTGGGATAGGGGATTAGGGGATTAGTGAATTTAGGGGGTAGGAGAACTTAGGGAATAAGTAAATCAATGGAAAAATGGGGTAAGGAATTTAAAGGATGGACTTGGTAGCAAAACAGTCATTCAAAACCCTAGCACTATTTTCTTTGGAAATTTTGAAGAAGTAGGGTTTGATTTCTTTAAACAATCACCATTCGTCAACCGCCATGAAACAAGCACCAAACTTGGATAAAAAACAGTGATGGAGGCTATACCTACTTGTACCAAGACAAATCCGCGCGTTTTGGGAAATTTGGAGCAAGCTTTGGCAGTTTTCGGGCTTGCTGGCTGTGTGTGCCGCGCATCTAACCCAATGCATCATGCCCAACGTATGCGCCACACCCGTGCCTTTTTTCATTGCGAAATGCAGCCCAATGCGCCGCACCTCTTGCCCAGTGCACCCCACCCAATGACTTGGAGCGACTTTCACCCAAATTTCTCACTTGCTCACCACAACAACCTTGCTTTGCTTTCTCTTTGATCTTGGAGTGCAAATGAGCTTTAAACATTTGGAGACATGATCTATACATGGAGGTTTCAAATTTTAATTTTGCAAAACCCTCTTTCATAATGTTCAAGAAATTACTTTATTTTCAAACTCTGCTTTTTGGACTTTTTCACTTCATTTGAGCTTTGTGATAAATTAAATGACCTAAGCTTTTCTTTTTTTGCAGGTGTTGGAGCTACTGGGGCTAAGGAAGGAAACCAGGGTTACAGATGGAGTGATATACAATGAAGAAAACAAAATTTCATGCTTTTTGTACAATAAAAGCAAAAATACTCTATTTTTTCGTCAAAACTGAGTTTTGAGGAAAAACACATGTCTGAGCACCTGATGATGAAATTTATTGATTCTAGAACCTCCTCATGGCCTGCTAGTTTTTATTGGACACTTTGAAACATTTTTTGACGAAACCCTAATGAAACCCTAGACCTAATTGACAATGAAACCCTAAAAGGCCTTTGCAGTTTTCAAGACAAAAAGAAAACTATATATGCTTTTTAATTAACAAACATGAGCCAACAGGTAAATGACATGAGGGAGACTATAGGAAAGTCACTACCGTCAGATGATCCATGCTCCTAATGGAATGCAAATGACTGGGCGGGACACCTAATATGAAATGCAACAAGAGGATTTGATCTCTGACGGAGGGATGAAGATACCAACACTAACAAAATGGACGTGCAATTCCATTGGGAGCATGAAAATATTAGAGAGACATAGCATGGAATAATCAAGTTTGAAACATGGGGCCTCATACGAAAGGACACCGTCAAAATTTGAATGACTAAAGAGGTTTTGGAATTTTTTATTCTTAAAACCACTCATGAATAATGCTTTTATCACACTCAAAATATTATGTATTTTTTGAAGATGTCTTATAAAAAAAGAGCACTTACGTGATTTTGGAAAATAGGGATTTAATGATTTTAAAATGCTCATATATGCTTTTTAAAAAGTGGGCATTGTAACATTAAAAAAAAGGGCACTCTTCAAATTAGAATGGGTATTTTAATATCTTTTAAAGGAAAATGTTATTAAAAAAGGGTTTGGTTATTTATATGGTTGTAAATTTGTGTAGTAGAGAAGCCACTTGCTATGTTTGAAGTTTTATTTATTCGTTGAGCCGCATTCTGTCAGTGCTCAGATGGGAAAAACCAAGAGGCTAAGAAGGTCAAAGAGACACCCTGAGATATTTGAGATCCTTTTATATTTTTAAGAGAAAATGAAAAAGGATGCCTCTACATTGACATGCATAAAATAATTTGTGGGTTACAACATTCTCCCCCTAATTTCAGAAGCCAAGACAACCAAGGAGGCCTGTGATATCCTTAAAAGGATATTTGGTGTATGGGGGAGTATTGAAGTTGAAGATGAAGGTGGATCTATAGCAGCAGATCTACATCGAGATCAAAAGTTTGTTCAATCCCACAATGCAGAGTTGCACGTGGTTGAAAATTTGGTAAATCTAGCAACATAGCTTGCTAATGAAAAATTGGTGAATCTAGCAACAGAGCTTGCTGATGAAAATTTAGTGATTCCAACAATAGAGATTGCTAATGAAAATTTGATGATTCGACCAATAGATCTTGATTATGAAAGTTTGGTGAATCTAGCAATAGAGCTTGCTAAGGATAATGAAGCTACCATTGGAGGAATCAATGGTATGGTGAATCCAACAATTAACATTGTTGATGTAAATTTTGATGAATAGTTATTGGCTAAAGAAGAATGGTTGCAGATGATGCAAAGAAAACATAATATTGACATGATGTTATTTGGTGATATATTCCCGCTTGAATTTGAAAATGAAGTCGAAGACAACCTATTTTTAGCAGCACAAGTTAGTACAGAAGTGGAAGAGAAAGTGACAGATACAGAGATAGAAGAAAAGAAAAGAAGGAAACCCACAAAGAGAAAACGGAGACAGAAGAAGAGGTAGAGAAGAAGGAGCAAAACCAATGTGGTTATCTAAATATTTTAAATTCTAAATTTGATTTTCAATGTGCATGTACATAGAATGATTATGAAGAAGTGTTAAATTTCCTTGACGCATGGCTTGCAAAACCATGTCTAGATGAGGCGTACATTGAAGCTGCAGAAATGAATGTTGACGACAAAATTCATGATGAAGAAATTAATGAAATTTTTCAGGTATTGGAGTCCTGAAGAGATGAAATTATATTATGTCATTACGTTGTAGTAGATTGACGATGAAAAATGCACTACATAAGATAATATGTGGCAGAATCCCACATACAAGTCGTTTTTTGAAGGAGTCCAAGATATGCTTAGACAACCTAGAAGAATGGAAGACTTGCACCAGCGAATGAAGAAATTGATGTTTAAAGGGTACAACAAAGAGAAAAAGTTGAAACAATTTAGAGGCTACAGGATTTGAAATAAGAGAAGAAGAAAAGTAAATGTAGTTGAAGTCAGTTTTTTTAAATGTAACCCTAGCTGAGACATAGACCAACATGTATCTTAATTGAATTTTTATGTGGTTGTAATTAAGGGGGAGTGATAGAGGATCTAATTCCAACCACCTCTTAGGTGTCAAATCATCCCTCCAAGTATCCTAGTTCAGTTTCACTTAGTCCAGTTTAAGTCAAGTTTCAATCCAGTCATTTATTAGTGATGTTTCCAATGTAATCTTATTTAACTGATTCGTAATACTGAGAAGAGAAGTCAGCAACTCCATATTGTGTTCTCTTCAATTTTTTTCAGTCACCCCCTATGTATTAGCATCGTCACTGTCTACATTTAAATATTCATTTGGGTATGTGTTTTCTTTAGTAAATTGGTATATCTTTCTATCAATTATCAGAATAATTTACATAGTTATATTGCCTTCTCATTGTTAAATTTCCAGATCTTTCTAGCACAAAGAAAATTCTAATAAGTTCTCTACCCATATTGGGAAACTAGGGAAATGTCTAAATATACAATTCATTGTAAAAAAAAATTATCAAAACTAACACTTGTTATCCCCCAAACTTACTACATTCTATATCTACCCTTACCCTCTAGAATTTGCTAAATTTTTAGAATCTATATATAAAATTTCTATTATTTTCAAATTAAGGAAAGACATATCACTACCTGAACCAATACAAGCTTCAACCAACTACCTCGTGGCCCTCCACTCCTCGTCCCATTACTCATTTCATCACCCGCATCTGGGGTGATCATTTTTGAGCTGCCAGAAAATGACAGTTTTCGAAAAACCTCATGTCTTCAAGATCTTCCAACATTTCCACCTCTAAACCATTTCTTTCTGTAACTCCTATATTAGCCAAGAAGTCAACATATTTATTAGTCTTCCTCTTCACATGTGAGAAGCATACCGTTGGCCTGCTCCAAATATTGTCTTACAGGTGATCTAATCTACTCTCTATTCTCCAGTTTCGAGTAGCCTTGGATGCTTTCATTCCTGATTGGATCTAGTTGGCCCAAGAAATGATCAACTTCAAATCACCCTAAAAAATACATGGCATCCAATTATTTTGAATAATCTACCTTAATCCTGAAATGAGACCTTCAAGTTCAGGCACATTATTAGTGTTTTCACAAATGTAGTTACACAAGACTCCTAATATTTTCCTTGAAGAATCCTTCACAACACCTCTACAACCAGCACATCCTGGGTTACCCTTAGAGGCCCCATTAAAATTGAATTGAAGGGTCCCTAGCATCAGAAATGACCAGATCTCTAGACTTCTATCCTAAGCTACGCATTTTCTTTCTAAGCCTGCAAAATAAGGAAGAGAGAAGATCACCCAATTATTTAAGCTAATCCTCTCATCGACCCCAGCTTTAAGGTTGTGCTCCTTCGCATTTGGGTATGTGTTTTATTACTACTCATTTCCATAATATTTTATGTTACATATATTTATGGCTTGATATCTTTCTTGTGACAATTTCAATCTATTTTTTAAATGTTGCAAATATCTTATATAAGCGACTCATTAGACTAGGGATTGTCATAAAGGAAATGACTATGGATATAGAGCATGTATTTTATATTGAACCTATGAATTGTATAGACTTAAACTAGAATAAGGGAAACAAGTATAAGTAAATTAGTGAAGTCCATCATTTATCATTATGTAAATTTCTTAAAACATAGTTTTGTGTGGCTTTATTTATTTCATTTTCCTTAAGTGGAAAGCTAGGAAATATTATTATTAGTATTATTTAATTCCATAATTTATTCCTTATTTAGGTAGCCAAGGTCTATACCTAGCACAAATATTTTCTAGTGCCTTGAAAGTATTACAAATTCTTAATTGATAAGAGTGAATGGCTGATTGTTTTGAGCCAAATTAAACACATTTATAAGAGAACCAACATTTTTATCACCATTTCTAGGGAGGTACTAAGGAATGTAGGCTACTTATTTTATACTAAAAGTGTAGACGACAACAGGTAAAAAATTAAACTAGTTAAAGCCTAATTAGGATATTTTAGGATGCATGAATTAAGGAGGTAGAAAACATCAAGGCCCTTGTCACGATGTAGTAGAAGTTTCCGACAACACTAAATCACCAAGAGGTTGGCCACAAGGAGTATATACGATTAAACCAAAAGAAGAAAAAATAGCATAATAGAATGTATTTTTAGAGTTCAATCCACGATTGGCACTGTTATAAACTCTATAGTCATTGGATCTCCTTTTTCTAAAGAACAAGGTGCAGGTCACCCATGGAATCTTATTGAGGAACATGATTTCTCAGTAGGATAAAATAAAAAAAATGTTCCTTTGAGAAACACATTTATTAGCATGGGGAATCAGTAAAATGATATAAGAAAAAGGAGCTAGTCACATTGAAAATTCTAATTTAGGTCCTTCATAGACTAGTCTAGCTAAAAAAACTTCTATAATCCATCCTATGTAATTTTCATGGCCTAGCTAGTGAGGATATATGCTTTTCCTTTTAAATTTCACAACTATTTTTGAAAATATGACTACTCTTCTAAAGCACATAAATTAAAATTGTTTCCAACCACCATCAAAGAAGTAGAATTTCATTGGTTCATAGGATTTGGATGAAACATTTCTCAAAACCTATGATGAGATGTGAAATACCTTCCTAGAAACATACCAAGATTACTACAAAGGAGGAAAATTGGAGAATAAACTTAAAATGTGAGAGAGAGGGATGAGGAAAGTTTAAAATACTATATAGAGAGGTTTCCGTATAATCTCCAAAGGAACAAAAGTAAAATACACTATAAACTATAAATTTGTATATTATTCTTCTTTGAGGAATTAAGGACGATTGCATTAATGTATTAAACCTTATAGGGACTCACAACATTTCCCAAATGACTTATGAAGAAAATTTTGAATGATGTAATGCAAGGTCCAAGAAGGTTTCTAGGGACATAATTTCATGGGAAGTCAAGTCAATTTTTGTAGGTGGAGTTATTAAAGTAGAAATAAGCATTCTTCTATAAAATTTAAAATTGATATCCTTAGTTCACTAAGCTCATAGTTAGATATGTCTTAAGATAAGAAGAAGACAAATGAATTTGATAAAAAAATTAGGCATTTCTTTCTCTAAATGTCCGAAAATGCATCCCATAAGGGAATTCCCCTAAAACAATGCAAAGATATGTGTCATTTGTGAGAAATAACATCCCTTACTTCGTAAAGGATGAAGAGTATCATAGATTTTGGATGATTTTAAGAACATGGCCATAGTCAAGATATACCAATGACTATCTATTGTACATTATGAACATATTACATGGAAATATTCTCAAGATGATCATGGATGTACATGACATGTTGGCACATATGCTTAATTTCATAATGAATAAGGATCCTATTGCATATCAAATTTTTAACCTAACCATGGAAAAACTATATCTATAAACAAATTCACTAGAAAAGATTGGTACTAGTACATGGGTCTCAAGATTCACTACCCTCTTATTTGGTGCCCAACCAAGACCTATAAGATGGAAATTATGTGGGCTAAGCTTAATGAACTATCTTAAATAATAAAGGTGGAGAGGAATATTAGATACTATACTTAATATGAGTATGGTCACTTAGATTTTAATGAAAGTGACCTCCATGCAAGGTTTTTAGATAATCATTAGTTTGTTGTATGGAGTTTTGCAACCACTTTTGGTAGGGGGAGATGAAAACCCGTTTATATATTATACATTGAACCCTTCAAAAACCCTTTTTCTCTATATAAGGAGCATTTTATTAACCATAAATGGGATAGTTAAAAAGTGGTTAGATATTAAGTTATGTTTCATTATTTCTTAGTCATTTCCACATTTTCAATCATGGTTTTAAGGTGTGCTTTGATGTGCTATATTTATTTTGTTATAACTTAGGTTTTCTAATAAGTATGTAATTAAATGGATATGTGTAAGGTCAAAATCTATTGTCGCCATTTTTTCTATATGGCTAAAGAGTACATGGGAAATAATTAGGCCGTTAATTAACTTGAGAAAGCATTCAACTTGATTTAGGGCTCCAAGAAATTCCTAAAATATCGTTGCTAATTTTGGAAAATATAATCATTCATCTACCTTTTCAAAGTCTTAAGAAAATATGTATAGCCATCACATTGACAATAACAATCCTTATATCATTAATCCATGTAACTTACCACAAATAGGGTGTCATCATCACCTTGATAGGAATACCCTCCACATTGAGCTCTAAACTAGATTGTATCTTAATTTAGTCAAATACTGTTAAACTAGATTTTGCAATCATTCAAGCTATATTTTCTTCCTTTTTCAATACTACTGGGATTCAAGGTATTTTTCAATTTATCCTCAAAAGAAATATGGGATTAATATTTCTTGTGTTATTGCAATTTTGTTTGGCTTTCCAAGAGAGATAAAAAACATAACTATAAGAATCACATGAATTATATTTGTCAAAAAAATTTAAAGTTGGTGCGAACTAGGTATTATTGCAATCTAATTTTATTTAGTTAGGCAACCTATCCCCATGGACTTAGGGCCTACTCCATATGTATCATTTACCTCATTGTGTATATGTAAATAATTCCTTTGTATATGTGTTTTCTTTGCTACTCATTCCCAACATTTGTTTAGTAACTTATATTTACAGTTTGATATATTTCTTACTCCAAAGTCAATCTAAATTTATTTATGTTTAAATATCTTATTAAAGTGACACATTAGCCTAGGCATTGTGATACGCTAGACAACTATGTATATAGAGCATTCCTTTACACCGAACATGTGAATCATTATAGAATTATACCAAAACAAAGAGGAAGTAATGTAAGGGAATTAGCAATGTACCTCATTAATATTTATGTAAATTCATTAAAACATAGTTTTTCTTATTCCATTTTCTTCAATTGCACAATTAGAAACTTTATTATTATAACTAGTCACTTTGAGGATTGATTAATTCTTTTTGTAGTCAATATAATAGTGTGTATCCTGCACAGACAATGCATATCTCATTGAAAGTATTATGAATCCTTAGTTGATAATATTAATTGACTAACTATTCTAACCCAAATTAAACACCCTTATAAGTATACAAACTCTAACAAATCTAATTGCAGGATTTTTCTTTATTTTATTTTTAGTTATTATATAGAGTTTGTAAATCAAATAAAAAGAAAAATTGATAACATCAACAAAAATTAATTATAATATATTTTTAACTACACATAAAATGTATAATATTTGTTTATCTGCATGCTTATCAATGGGAATTGCTAGCTAGTTTGACTACATTTGGGTGGACATGTGGCATTTGGCATAATGCTTTGATCTAAAATAAAGGCTATTACCTAAAAACTCAACATTGTGTTCAAGATATTGCTATGTTTTATGAACAATGTGACTGAAGAATGATAAGAAGCCAGTAATTACAATCCACTTCACTAGGGAAACCACCCTTATAATGAATACAATGTATAAGACAAGATTTGATTATCCTAAGACTGGGTATCATTTTTGTATATATGTTTGTATGGATGTATGTCTGTCAGACAAGGATAAAATTATAACGAAATGATACAATTAAATCTTCTAGTTGACACAACCATATAACATTACAACTGTAATAACTCAACATCTAGGGCTTAGTAAGGGGCTTTAGAGTTAACATGGTGCTTTTCTAGGGCATAACATTCCCCTTCCTTGCAAACAAATGTTTTCCTCAACACTTGATTAACTGGGGGTGTTTTTGCATGAATGACTCGTCTTCCCATGTCACCTATTCCACTAGTAGGTTCTTCCATTTAGTCGGGTACTCGGTAATTACTCAAATTATCAACTATTTAATCCTTGATTCCACAATATTTATGGTTCTATTATGACTTTACCTTCCTCAAAATAAAAAATTAAAATAGTTTGGACTACAACCTTGTCATTGTTTACCTTCTTTAACCAAGATGCTTGGAAGAATTGTTATTGTTGTGCCCTTACATTATTATTGTTATGTCGGCTTTGATTATATTGTGCCCCTTAGGCTCCTATATATAGAAAGGAGGTATTTTCATTTGTATCATCCAAGAACTGTCCATTTGTGTTATGTAAATGAGGTTTCCCCATCAAAGGGTCTGAGTTTGAAGTCGTTGATCTATCTTTTCTTCTATTTTGTGAGCTGGTTGCATAACATTTCGTATCAGAGCTTTGGATTCTAGGGTTTCGCCACTTAAAATAGGTCATCGTGGAATTTTCACTATAACTTGTTTTATATGAACTTTCAAATGTTGAAAGTAAAACCCATTTGAGCCGAAATATTGATGAACCTTAGGGACGAATTTCAGATCTTGCGTCACTATATTTTCAGATATATGATTGGAGGAATTTAGGGTTTTTGTAGGCTCCCGAATTATATTGCAAACTGGTGACCTGGGAAAAATCATCATAACTTTCTCTCTGAGAATCAAATTGCAATTTGGTAAAAAGGTACAGAAAGAACACAGACTGTAGTTTTTGTTTTATCATTTCTAGGTCCAAAGGTCGAAACAATGACATGTGGCACTTCGTACAAGTTTGCTCTATTGAACTAGTCTATAATCAGGTCATCGTGGGAGATTTGGAATAAATTTCTTAGAGAATAGAATATTGATAAGACTTGTGGGGATGGAAGGACAATTGAAAGGGCTCCATCAAGACAAAATTTTAGACCTTGGATATCCAAAATTACAGATATACAATAGATCCAATATCAAGCTCCTACAAAGCAAAAAAAGGTGTGTAGTCATATTAAAATTTTGCATAAGTTTGGTTTGAAAAATTGGTTTGGAGGAATTCAAAGGGAATAGTGAAGCATAATTATCATTAATTGATGCCCCGAAGAAAGAAAATGGAAACACCTAGTAAGAAACCTAAAAGCTCTAGCATGACTCATGAAGAAGAGGAAGAAATGCAACATGATATATCAGAATTATGATACCAAGTGCAACAAATTTCACTCTCGCAAAAGATAACATAAGCTAAGATGGATGGTTTAAAGAAAGGCGTGGAAGATAAGATGAATGGAGTGGAAGCTAAGATGAATGGCATGGAAGCTAATACGGATGGCGTGGAAGCTGATATGGATGGTTTAGAAGTAAACAATGAAGATTTGAAGAAAGACATGGGAGGTTCGAAAGGAGGTTTGGAAAATTTTCTACAAAAAATTCTTCCTAATGGAGAAAAGGTAGTAGAGGAAACTCAAAATGAGAAAAAAAAAAAATGTTAGTCATGATCTAATAGACTTTAACATTGGATTAAACACCCACCATGTTTCAAATATTGATATGTAGAAGTTTGATGGAAAGGATCCCATAACATGGATACTACAAATGGAGCAATATTTCAATCTCCATAATGTGAAAAACACACAAAAGGTACATACTGTGACTTTATATTTGGAACCCAATGAGTTTGTATGGTATCGATGGCTTTGCTATCGTAAACAAATTGTCACTTGGGTAATTTTTATGGATGAAATGATAACAAATTATGAAGATACAAAAAGTAACACTTTTTTTAGCCAATTGGTAAATCTCAAATAAAAGGGTTTAATGGCGAAGCACATTGAAGACTTCCAAAAATTGAATATTAGGGAAAAAGATATTCCAGAGGAGCATAGGATTGATGTTTTCATAGGGACTTTAAAGGATGGAATCCAACATGAGGCTCACCTTTGGGAACCTAATTCATTGGAGAAGGCATTTAGGTTGGCAAGAAAAATTATGGCAACAAGGAAGCCTACCAATAATAACTATAAAGATGGAAGTGTTGTTGCCCCTAGACTTCCACAACCTACAAGGTTGACACCACAACAATTGGAAGAAAATAGAGCAAAATAGTTTTGTTACAGTTGTGATAGAAAATACACTAAAGGTCATAAGTATGCTGAGAAGAAATTATTTTACATAGATTATGAAGAGGAAGAAGAAAAGGAACAAGAAACATCAAAAGAAGAGGATACACACCAAGAACAAACCCTAGAGGAAGAAGAAATGAATCCGACCATATCTTGTAATGCATTGGATAGAATTACCATTCCTCAAACTATCAAGATAGAAGGACATATAAAGATGAAAAAGGTAATAGTGTTGATTGATTCACGAATTACCCATAATTTTTTTCATTGTAAGATAGCAAAGGAATTGAAATACTTCCCATATCTAGCACCAAAGTGTCAAGTGATGGTTGCAAATTGAGGAACCATAAATTTCTCTAGAAAGTGCCATAATATCAAGCTATCCATGGGAAATATGTGTTGAATAATCCAATTATTTCTATTCCAATGGGTCGTGATGATGATGTAGTAGGAGTCAAATGGCTACAATATTTGGGTACAATAGCTTTTAATTTTCAAGAACTTTTCTTGATTTTTTTCAAAAGGAAGGGAAGTTGAATTAAGGGGTATCGCAGAGAAACCAATAAAGATAATCATCTCTAGTGGCATGAAAAAGCTTCAAAAGAAATAACAACATGGCCTAATTTCACAATTATGTTCACTAGAGGTTCCCACATCGAAATCATCTATTTATCCAGATTTACAAAAATCCTTAGACAATCATTCTAAAGTATTTGAGACTCTCGAAGGCCTCCCACCTATTCATGATCATGATCAAGCTATTCATGTGATTCCAGGAAGTGTTCCTCCAAACATCAGGCCTTACATATATCCCTATTTCCAAAAGAGTGAAATTGAACATATGGTTGTAGAAATGCTAGAAGTTGGTATAATTCAACCTAGTCAATGTTCTTTCTCTGCTCTAGTAGTATTGGTGCACAAGAAGGATGGATCATGGCACATGTGTCTAGATTATAGGGAGCTCAACAAGCTCACTATTAAAGATAAATTTCCCATTGCTGTCATTGATGAATTATTGTATGAATTGCATGGAGAAATTTACTTCACCAAGTTGGACCTTCATTCACGATATCATCAAATCAGAATGAAGACTAAAGGATTTCTGAAAAAACATTTAGAGCTCAAGAGGGTCATTATGAATTTTTGGTCATGCCTTTTGGCCTTAACAATTCACCTTATACATCTCAAGCTTTGATGAATTCCATTTTAAAACCCTTCCTTAGAAAATTTGTGTTAGTGTTTTTTGATTATATACTAATCTACAACAAGTCTTGGAAGGATCATGTTCAACATGTTGATAGAGTGCTCAAACTATTGGAGGAGAAACAATTTTATGCAAAAACCTCCAAATGTTTCTTTGGAGTACAAGAGGTGGAATATTTGGGTCATATTGTATCTCTTGAAGGTGTTAGGGTAGACCCTAGCAAAATTAAATCCATTAAGTAATGGGAAATCCCCACATCCATAAAGAATCTGCGAGAATTTCTCAGGTTGACAGGATATTATCACAAGTTTGTTAAGAATTATGGCAGAATAACATCACCTATAACAACGTTACTGAAGAAAGATGCATTTTATTGGACTCCAGAAACAAGGAATGCCTTTGAACATCTTAAAGAGGAAATGTGCCAAGCACCGGTCTTAGCTACGCCACAATTAATGAAAACCTTTATTGTGGAATGTGATTCCATAGGAAATGGAATTGGTGTTGTTTTGGTTCAAGAAGAAAGACCCATTGCTTTTGAAATTCACCCAATCAAAGGAAAGTATTTACACAAAGTTATTGATGAGAAGGAAATGTTGGCAATATTACATGCACTTAAGAAATGGTGACCTTACCTAAGGCGAAGACACTTCAAGGTAAAAATGGATCATGATAGTCCTAAATACTTTTTAGAACAAATATTACCTTCAGAAGAGAAGCAAAAATGGGTCACAATGATGTTGGGTTATGACTTTGAAATCATCTACAAAAAGGGAAAGAAAAATATTGTTGCAGATGCACTCTGAAGAAAAGATGGGGGTGTGGAAGCATTGCTTTGTGTCATTTCTATTATCCAACCAGATTGGATAAACAAAGCAAGGGATGAATGGAATACTGATGAAGAAGTGTGGGAACTCATTCAAAATTTGGAGCAAGATCCCAGTACATTAGATACATTTAGCTATAAAAATGCTTCGTTATGGTACAAATATCGCTTATACCTCTGTAAGAATTCCCAACTCAAATAAAATATTCTTTTCGAATTGCACACCTGTCCTTTAAGAGGGCATTCAAGATTTTTAAAAACTTAGCACATGGTTAAGAATGAATTTTTTTTGTGATGGCCTTAGATCTGATATTCAAAAGTTTGTGGTCAAATGTTTGGTTTGCCAACAAAATAAAGTTGAGACAATTAATACCTGAAGTATCTTATAATCTTTATCCATTCCAAGTCAACGTTGGGAGGATGTTGCAATTTATTATATCACAGGTTTACCCAAGTCCGAAGGAAAGAGTGTCATAATGGTGGTAGTTGATAGACTTACCAAGTATGCAAACTTTTGTGCATTATCTCATCCATTTAAAGCCATCACAGTTGCTATGACATTTATGGAAACAATTCAAAAACTACATGGAAACCCAAAGATTATTGTAAGTGACAGAGAACCTATTTTCATTGGAAATGTTTGGAAAATGTTATTTTCTTGCCATCATACTCAATTACCTCATATCTCATCTTATGATCCTCAATCTCATGGGAAAACTGAGATAGTGAACAAATGTTTGGAGGATATCTTCGTTGCTTTGTATATGATAAACAAACATCATGGGTCAAATGGTTTCCTCTAGCTGAATGGTGGTATAACACATCCTTCCATACTATAGCAAAAATGACCCCGTTTATGGCACTTTATTGATATCATCCACCATCCATCGCATCATATTTAAGAGAAAATTATAAAGTTCAAGCAGTGGAAGATCACATCGAGCATCAACAAAAAGTTCTCCAACTCTTAAAGGATAGCTTGACTTTGGCATAAAATAGAATGAAACAACAGGCATATCAACATCGCAACGAAAGAATTTTTGATGTAGGTGATTGGGTATTTCTAGGACTACAACAATACAAACAAATGTTCCTCAAGCAAGCTAAGAAGGATAACAAATTATCACCGAAGGATTATGGTTCGTACAAGGTGTTCCAAAAGATTGGTACTATGGCATACAAATTGGAACTTCTTGAATCTTCCCTAATGCACACAGTTTTCCATGTTTCATGCTTAAAGAAGGTTATAGATGACAAGATCCCAATTCAAACAATATTTCCAATACTTGACGAGCAAGGAAAAATCATATTGGAACCTTAATCAGTCACCAAAACAAGAACTTGACAACTATGAAATCAATGAATTTAAGAGTATCTCATCAAGTGGAAGAACTTACCCACTGAATATTCCACATGGGAGGATGAGAATTTTATACAGAAGCATCCAGAACTACTCAAGCATTGAGGACAACACATTTTTGAAGGAGAGGGGCATGTTAGGTCCCTATAATACTAGTGTATTCCCTTATTATTACTGTCATTGTAGCCCCTTATTTTTATTTTTCTTTCCATGGTGTCCCCATATTGTTATTATTGTGCCCCGTAGAAGCCCACTATTTTTATTGTTGTAACCTTAAATTATTATTGTTATGTCGGCTCTAATATATTGTGACCCCTTAGACTCCTATATATAGAAAGGAGGTCTTGTCATTTGTATCATCTAAAAATTGTTCATTTGTGTAATGTAAAGGAGGTTTCCCCCTCGAAGAGGTTGATTTTGAAGTTGTTGATCTATCTTTTCTTCTATTTTGTGAGTTGGTTGCATAACAAAGGTAAGCCCAATTTGAAAGTCATACATGTAAACCTCTACAACACATTGTAGGGGATATAATACATTGGTACTAATTTATTGAACATTTATTTGTTGAGGTATATATATTTATATGGTCATATTCTCACAAGCACCCAATCACCTACTTAAAATTTCCTTTCACTGTGACATTGATAAATTGTTGTTTAATATTATTTTGTTTTATAGCTAAGTTTTGTCTCAATTGATAACTTCTTATTGGTGCCTTATGAAGTCGTCCATTCCTTGAGAATTTATAGTCCCTTTCAATGGTGATGTGATAGATTGAGGACGATATCCATAAGGTTCCATAAATTCGATGTTTTTTTATAAAGTATGGAAATATCTATTGTACCATCATTCCTCCAACAGGAAAACCATCCATTGTGTCTTTTTATAACATAAAAATGAATTAAATATCCTTATAAAAAAATTTCACAATCTCAATTTTCCCATAGGACGTAACTGATAAGTAACATTTTGGCCCAGTAGAATTATAAAATTTTAAACCAGAAGTACAAATTTCATCACTTCTATTGTTCTCTCTCATATAATATGCCACATGATTGTCTTCATAAACCTCTACTAGAATACTTTAAATGAGCTATTTTTACACAACTACAAAATGTTGTAGTTTATGTCTCATTAACTACAATGCAATTATGTACAATGCAATTATGTACTGTCCCTTTAGTTATAATTCTTTAGTTTAATTCTTTAGTTGAGAATTTTTTTAGCAAACCTATTAAGAAAATCAATGGCTTATTCTAAATATAAGTTTCCATAAATTCAAATTATTAAAAAAGAACTCATAACTTTTAGAATTTTGTTAGCAAATCAATGGTTTATTCTAAATATAAGGTTTCATAAATTCAAATTATTCTTCTTTAAACTAAATTTGTTAGTCATCACCTAACTACTCATTAAAATAAAACTCTCAAATACTCATTAAGAGAAAACTCCCAATCCACTTTAGGGACACAAATTCTCCACTAACTAGTGGACTAAATTCTAATTGATAGTATGTCTTTGTTTTTAAGAATGTAATGCAGGTTGTTCCGGATATTTTAAAATTGAATGATCCAATCAAGAAAAATAGAACAATAACAATATTCCACACTTTTTAATGGTGGTGATGAATTTCTAGAGTAGCTTGCATTCTTATAATTATGAATAAATTATAATCGAAAAGTTATGGAACCAATAGTTGAAATTTATTTTACCTCTAACCCTAACTGAAACGGTTTTTAACTTCAAAAGAAAATATTTATCCTTTATTTTGGTTGGACTCTTCTTCAAACTTTATTATGAGTATATAACATATTAATGTGTGTTGGATTTTTATTCAAGAGTCTTATGGGTTTACTTCTAGTTGTTTCTAAAATTAAATAGCTAAAATCAATTGATTATGGGAACAAAGTAAAATATTTCATCTCACAAAAGCCACCCGAAATATAATCCAAAAGATATGTATTGCAAAGGAGTTACTGTTATTTCTCTTTGTAATAATGAATATCTTTATCGTTACTTTTTCGTAAATTTTAGAATTACATATGATTTAAGCCTTCACTAATTCAAAGAGGGGCCTTACTTATTTTATTTTGTAATGGGGCCTTATCAAAATTTTAATGGAAGGATTGAGAAAATTCTTCAAATAAAAAGAAAAGAAATATTGATCTTTGTTTAAAAAATGTCAATTGCACCAAATTTTGAAACTTCCGGAATTTATAAAGCAAACACGTCATGCAAACATAAAGCATAGATAATAGTGAACTCAAATACTATATCCATGAATTCTTTTATAAAGGATATAAGAGAGTAATTGTGATTGATATTTTTCATTTTGTTGTTTTTGTGCATGTTGATAAGTGTTATGCGTGTATTTACTACTATAGAGTTTATAAGAAAGTTATTAGATGTTATAGGAATCAAATTACATACTTGAGTAATTTATCATAATTATTTTATGACAATTTCAATATTATGAAATACTAATTATTTTATAATCGAGAAAAAATTATAATTAAAAAGAAGGTTAATGAGTGATTTGGGAAAAATTAATAATTAACCATGAAACTTCTGCATCAATAGTAAATTTTTAGTTCACATGCCATCAATCCTAAGTTATATTGTCTTATCTAATTGATCCATAAACTACTATTGATATTCCATTGAATAGTTTGTCACAATATATATACTAAAATATATTTAAAAATATAAGATCTCCAATATACCCTTTTTTTTTTTATCTCCGAAACCATTTTGGAAGAAAACCTAGTTGGAAGGTTAGGCCACTCAACTCTCTCTTTCTCTGTATCAAAATGGATACAATTACAAAATAGAGAGACATGTGGCTTCTTGGTTATTATAGTGTACAAGTTCTCTCCTTTCTCTCTCTCTATATCACTTCTCTACTACTCTACTCATCTATGGAATGAAATGCCCTTGATTAGGAAAAAATTTATTTTCCTCCTAGTTGCCCTACTATTACACAACCTAATAACTTGTTAGTTGTTATGCTTAACACCTTCAACTCTTAAATAAAGTTACAGTATTGACCATTCTAGAGTATTACTAGGCTTTTTTTACATGTCTAGCTCATTTTCCATTAATAATAAGGGTTGACATGGCATCTTCTTGAATCATGGTGGAAAATACAAGTAGGTCAACTTCTAGGTGGCATACATTTTGTGTACGAACTTCTTATATATGGTTTCCATAAGCATAAGGTTCCATATGTGCTGATGGAAAGTTATCTAAGTGTATAATATTCATATGGAGTGATGTTCCTAAGTGAAAAATGTTTACCTCCCAAAAAATTACATTTAATAACTCAAACTATCTCTAGATGGTTTCAATCTCCAATTGGCAAAAGCTGAGACACACTAGTAAAAATGGTCCTATGAGTTAATTCCCTCCATTTATCCAATATAAAAGAATCAATATCAATGAGAAACAATATAATTATCTAATGTGGATAATACCTACCCTTTTTAGGAAGGATTTTTATCCTCAAGATATTTTATTGAATGGCTAAGGTAAATTTTCCTCTACCATCTCCCTTGAGTATTATTTAGCCCTACTTTGAAGTTGTCCTCTCTACCCAATATTCCAAAGATCACGCTCGATCATTTTTTTTATTTATAAACCTCTTCTGTAAAATTATATCCTCTATTAACTCTACTATAACATCTGGTGCTAAACCCTCTACAAATGGTGGGACTTGGTCCACTTCGTAATCCAACATGGAAGGTTCATATAGTTTCAAATTTTATAATTTCACAATTGATTAAATGTCCATATATGGGGGCATATTGAGTTTATAGGGGGTATCTCCCACATTTTCTAGTATCTCAAGGGCACCATATCATAGAGCCTAATTTTCTTATGAGTATCTATAACCTTTCTGTGTTCAACTATAACTATATTATGTCTACCAATTTAAATGAGTTCTCTATTCTATGTTGATCATGTCCGGCCTTGTATTTTTCCTATCACTTCTACATCATCTCCTATACCTATATATGTAATTCCTTAATCTTCTCAACAATTATTTCCACATTTAAGGCAACCCCTATATGTTCCTCCCTCAATCCTCCTTGTTTTATATATGTGGTATTGAAATATGAAGGTGGAAAATATCCAAAAACAAGTTTCCAAAGGGGACTTACCAATAGAAGTCTGGATTGATCTATTGTAGGAGTGTTTTACATGTAATATATTTTCATCCCAATTATTTTGATGCTTCTAATTGTAACCATCAAAAGATGAATCAAAGTCCTATTGAATACTTATTTTTTCCCATCTATTTGTAGATGGAATGTTGTATTCCTCTTCAAATTTGTGTCCATATTCCCCTGCAATCTAGTCCAAAATGAACTGAGAAATATTGTGCCATTATATAAAATTATTCTCCTTGGGATTCCAATGTGCACCCAAACCTATCCAAGGAATAAGTTTGTTTCTTATTTCCCATTTCTAGTATTTCTATAAGGCATGAAAAATGCACATATTGTCAAACCTCTCAAAACCCATGAAAAAACGGTCATGTCCCTCCTTGGTATTGGTAAACCTCTGATAAGCTCCATTCAAATGCTTTCCCAAGGAACAAGTGCATACAGGTAAGGGATAGTATAGACTATGTTTCCTATTACTCGGCTTGTTGGTACATCAAAGCATGCATCCTATAATCAACCTAGCTATAATTATTTCATCATGGGCTAATACACATACCTCTGTAAGTTGGCCACTATATTTCATACATAATAATTCCATGCATCTTTGGAGATGTGAGCCTCTCTCATTATCAATAGTCGCTCACCTTTAGGAATACATAACCTATCCATCATGTAGAGTAACATATTCTAGAGATGATAGTCAACTATTTTATAACCATCATGCTCATGACTTTAAAATTTCAACCATTAAAACAACTCCTTGAAGCCCCCATCCTTTCTATATGCCTCTATGTATGCATCATGAGTGAAAGGCTCCATGTTCATAAGATTTCCCAAAGATATGATCCTTGATGTGGGTGGCCTTGAAAACATGTCGAGAAACTTGTTTATGCTTCCCTTCTTGTACTTGATGAATAAATGAAAATATTGTAAGAAAGCACATCCACTTGTAATTCCTAATCTGTTGTATCTAAATTTGGACCTGCAGGTACTATAGTATTTAGAAATTTACGTGTGCTATTATCTCTTTTTGAATTAAATAATTTTTCTATTTCTTCACATCATGCACCAAGGTATAGATCTCCTTTTCATAGGTTGATTAGTTGAGAAAAAAAACATGAAATAATTCATAATGGTAGAATACAATCCTTCCTACATACAAACCATTCCCATA
The DNA here is from genome assembly GCA_031772625.1 of Pinus tabuliformis. Taxonomy (NCBI): domain Eukaryota; kingdom Viridiplantae; phylum Streptophyta; class Pinopsida; order Pinales; family Pinaceae; genus Pinus; species Pinus tabuliformis. The sequence continues at coordinate 708,933,208 of CM062814.1, read as the reverse complement.
TCATACCATCTCACATCTATCTTGAGTTGCAAAAGTTATTTCTGCTTTGTTAATGTCAAAACAGTGGTCCATTGATTTTTTTCTTTAACTCCTAAAATACCTTTTATTGACCCTTTCCTTGCTAAAAAATCTTGCCACTTGGTTTTTTTATATGGAGTGTTGTTGTTACTACTAAAAGTGACGGTATGTATTTCCTTAGGTACTATGTTACCCCAATGAATTTCTTTCCTAAAAAAAATAGTAGGAACCGGGCACTTCATGATGGTTGACATATTAAGAATATCTATATTTAGCTCTTATCCACCAATCACATATCCTAAATACACCAAAGACTACTATGCACACTCATATTTTTCATATTTACTAGTACTTGGTGCTTCTTGATTGTCTAGAACCTATATCAAATTTTATATGTGCTCCTCCTACGTGGGACTATATAATAATATATCATCCAAATAAAAAATAGAAAAGTGTTGGTGTTGGGAGAAGAAAAGACCCAAGGTTTAGGAGCTTTCCAAGAAAACCCCCAAGATAGTAACAATAGAAACACCCGCAAGCAATTGAGGCCTCACCTAAGGTATGTAATGGGATTGTTGAAACTGGGTAGGTTATGGAAGGGGTCAAGGGAATAGGAGGCTATCCCAACTTAAAAAGGCCCAACCTAGGTTGCCATAGTTACACTGTGTTGTAAATATTCCCATGACTTAACATACATGTTCCCACTATTTAGTGTGCACATTTTAATATTCAAATATTTTTTATATACTATCCGTTGTACATATGCTATAAACTATATGATAAATACATTCTTTGATAGCCCTTTTATGTATGTGTGCATTAACACTTCAGAAAAAAACAATAAAAACTAGGTTCATTCCTTAACAATAGTCTAATTATATATAACAATTAAAGTAACTAGAACAAAATAAAACACCATGTGGACCAACATTCCATCGATGACATTCACCAGTAACTCCACATTATATTGTAGAAAAGCATATATGAGGCCAAAACTCTTGTTAGGCTATTCTTTTAATATTAACCAAAACAAAAATTTACAAATGAAACCTTAGTCCAACAATAGGACTTGAAAGACCAATATTTGAATTATACTTCTAGCTAATGCATATAATTCATATCCATACAATATTTACACAACACATCATCTCATATCTGATCATAATATTCCTCATTAGACTAAAAACATATTAGAAATTGAAGAGAGTATTTTTGGACAGGGCATTCAGATAAAACACAATGAAAACCCAGCAAAGCATGAGAACATAATTGGGAATAGACTTCAGATCCCTTCATTAGTAATTAGTAGACTTTTTATTGTACAGGTTTCTCAGATCTGACTCAGGGAATATTTTTCTAAATTATCCTCCTACCTCACTCATATAAAACATTCCTGCACATGCTGTGATAAACTATGCACCACTCCATCTCATACCAAATCTTCCACCCTACCAAATGTCTAACTATTATGCATTACTCGAATATACTATTTCGACTAATATATAAAATAGTTATGATGCATACTTCTCTTGAGCACCCATATGTCAAGCCTCCACATGGTATGTCCAATGCATACCTATTGAGCCTTTGCATGGTCTTATGCTCCCAATATTAACTTCCTCCTACATAATGCTTCCATGCTTATGAAAAAATTTAAAATGTTTCACCCTACCCCTTGTTTTTGCAATTGTCTCCTTCACCCCTTCTCGTTCCAACAATCTCTCGACGTTGTCCATGGCTTACCCCTAAGCCACTCTATTGATGTTGTGTAGAAAGGGAAAGGAGTACTTCTATAGTATTGTCCATGAATTTCCAAAAAGTTTCCGTGGCTTGCTCCATAGTGGTTTGAAGCTTGGTTACCATGGTGAAAATGTTATCAGCAGTGTCTAATTTTACCAGGGAGCTTGGAATAATGGTTCACTTCCGATTATCATATTGCATGCCAATCTCCAGGTAGAAGAAAGATCATTAGTGACCTCTATATCTTCCTCCTATACTTTCTTGTCTTTTGCATGAACTATTCTTGTTATGCCTCTCATTGGTTGATTTGTCATCCTACTATTTTAATTTCCAAAGTTGTAGCACAACAATATGATGCAAGAAAAGAGAAAAAAATACTGTGAATGGTTTCATTCCACTCATGGGCATGAAATATATTCACACCATGGTATTTTAGTTCAACATTGTCTTGTAATTTTTTCCATAGATCAACCCCTTACTCATACAATTGACTACATTCTTTCTCAATATCATTGGCATTGTTAAAGGACATGGTGGAAATTTAATCATTTTATTTTATTTCAAGCTCCTCAGGTGAGTTAGCATGCTTAGTATATAATTATAGTTTCTCTACACATGCCTCGAAGCCATGAACCACCTTTCAACCTTAGATATTTTTCCTCCAATAGAATATCCACCTCCATTGGTACATCAATCATTTTTTCTATATATGACTTTGATAGCTCATCAAAGCATCTCTTCCCTAACCTCTACCTGATGTTTGGCCTCCCATATTTGGCTTTATGCTTCCTACAATGCGTGGTTCTATGTGGTTAATTGGATCAATTCCAGGAATTATGACACTTCTCTAACCTATATTTCATAGGCAATTGAATATTGTCAAGAATTATTAATTTTCATGGAATGTTAGGAGATAAACAAATCTAGTTGATGTAAAACTTTCACCCATTGTTGCACATCATTGTTTGTAAAACTAGTTGTTACCAATATTAAGGAATGATTATGAGGCTATGAGGACGTCATAGAGGGTTATGATGGTTTTGTTCCAATATCTGGTGCATGGGGCACAATGGTTTCCTTTGTGACTATTATTGGATCTAGCACACTTAATGAAATTATCATGATCCTCAAGGCTTCTATCATTAATCGTAGTTATTCCTTCTGTTCCTGGGTTTATTTTGTGTTAGCGATGACAATGGGTCTAGTCCCTTGCTTGATCACATATTTCATTTGTGTGTCCAATAATTCAATATCATCATCTGATAAACTAGGGTTACTTGGCTTAGTTACCTTCATATTCTTCCTAGCTGTTACATGTCGGTCTGGTATAAGACTCTTTTCTAGCTTTGTCACTATCACCACCTATTATGGATCCTATGGCACCATTAATATACATTATTTATCTATTTCATTAAATGGGAGCTCTCAATGAGTCTTTGTTTGGGCCATACTCTTCCCACTTGGCTAACCATTGATCAAGATGACCTTGGGATCTATCCCCATCTCAAAATCAACATCTTTGACTTATATTTATGTGTCTTACATAGTTACTTCTAGTACTATTGATAATTTTAAAATATTCTCATCTTCAATAATATGCCTGTATTGAAGCCACATTCCATCAGGGTCTAGTTTTTCCTTAATATACATAGAATGTGAAGTGGCATGAAAGCATGCCAATAGGGAATATGTTATAATAGTCTAAATTTGTATTGGAAATACATCCAAGATGATATGAGTGATAACCTCTTTCTAAAATTACATTATTATTATGCTATTGTGCTTTATTAGATGTAAATCATAAACTACCAAACCTACGTATGAAAAAATTGGGCTTCTCTATGATAGGGAAGGTAGTATCTTTTGACAAATTCCACATGGGAAGAGCAATGATAATTAGTAGCCATGTGTAATGAAAGTTTGTCTTATTTTCCTCTTAATCTATGTAGTCTTCCACGAAATGATCCAGTAGGAATGTTTCCCATTTCATATGGACACACCCATACACTTCACGGCAATAATGACCACCTATGTCAAACATTAGTCTTTGTGATGCTTATCCGACAACTTCCAGGCCATGAATTTGTAAGTGAAGTGCACACCATCCTACTCTATAATAGATATTTTCACATCACACTTCTTGTGCATAACTTTGAATCTATCCTACACCTCCTTAGCCATATTTTTCTTGTTTCTCCTATTAGAAAAATGTTTTGGGTCTAAGCCAGCTATCGAAATCCCTATTACCTAGCAATTAACCTAACATTGATTTCTATAGGTGTCACACCATAGAAATCCTCCATGACATAACTAACTAATAATTTGACATAAATATTTACTTTTTCACTCTGAATAAAGTGAGGGATGTTAGCAAGGCAGAGGATTCCATATTTCTATAACCCTAAAAACCATTGTTGCACCTAAAACACTACTAGCTTCCTTGGTATTTCATCTATTTGTGTGTATAGATCCTACACAGATTCTAGGAATTTATTCAGGTCCATCAAATCGTAATCATTGTACTTTAATTTATCCATGAAACCCAACATCACTGCTTCCTTAATAGCCCCATCTAGAATCAGAGCCATGGTCAATTTATACTTTGGTGCCTTTGGGATGGAGATCTTCATTTTAGCCACACTTGGGGGAATGGGTATGCTACCAATGTTCTTAGACTTATCTTTCCTTAGAGCTAATGAGGACATCATAATGAAATTTATTTGGGAGTGGAATGGGCTCTGTAATTCACAATTTAAGCTATGGTACACTATTTTGGGAAGTTTTAGTGTCTACGAATAAATGCTTAAACCCTTAGACTAGTAGCTAAGTCTAGAACAACAGTGCAAAGCATTCTCTACTTTTTCTATAACCAATATATTAAATAAGACAGTAAAGAAGCCTACCTAAAGCTTTCACTTACTCCTTATCTCCCTTGACCAATTTTGTCACTCCTTTTTGTACTTAATCCGCTTGAAAAGTACCTGCACATAGACATAAGACAAAAACCGATCAAATCATATGATAATGATCTATTGATTAAACATAAAATGGAATCAAGTTCATAATACACATATGAAAGCATCAATGAACAATACAAACATATGGAAAAATATTTGAAAACTTTATTAGTAAAAGGAAGAGTTACAACCCAATTTTCTTGATTCAGTGTCACTCCTCCAGTTCAATCCCATCCTCTCCTCATAAAAACCAGGACATTTTGACATCATTACAATACTTGAAACCAACTCAAGTCTCATACTAACAACATCTCCCTACAATTTAATGATTTCCAGCCCCTCATGACTTAGATGAGTGGTCTTTTTATAGGTGAATGAAGGAAGTTATGCCATAAATGGTGATAATGAATGCCCTCCCAAACTTAGGATTTAGTTCCATGGAGGAAGGGATAAAGGGATTGATGTTCCTTAACTCCCTCCCTCATCCAATTTTGAGCCCAAAGGAGTGGATAGCCTTGGGAAAATTCTAGAGGCATCCTATGGATAAGAATATTCCAAACCCTAATGTAGATTTCACTCAAATTCACCCAACTCAGGCCAAAGAGGGCTCAAGTGCAGTGCAATGCACCCTGGTAGTGGACTGGGCTGCAATGTAGTGCATCCTAATAAAGGCCTTCCTGCGCTAATCTTCTTAGAGGCAGTTTTTGGATGATTTCAGTGATGGAATCTCTTGGGAAGGAGGCATTCTTGATGGTTGAATTCATTAGAGCATGTAACAACTAAATTAGAGTTTGATGGGCCCTAATAGTACTAATCTATAAGTCGAGGTTGATTTTCCCAAATGGATATGTAACATACACACTTGGCTCTCTATGTTGGATCACCCCTCTACTCTCTATTATATCTAGACCTAAAAAATGTGTGAAAATGAAATCAAAATAAAAAGAAATATTGATGATCTATATGCCTAGTGTGCATTTCTAGGTGCATTAACTATTAGGTGATCAGGCCCACACCATGCTATTACTCAATTGATATCCACACATGGGAAATCTCTAGGAGAGATGTCGCTTGTGGTTTGAGGTAGGTCAGAAGTCATGTCAATAACCATTTTGATAGATCTTTCGATCTAGATAATATTTTTGATTAATTAACTTTATTACCTTTTGTTTCATCAAATTATACAATCTCCATTCCATGTGGGTGGTACATGCTTCTGCTAGCATGGAGTTTTAGACTTTTCCATTGTTTGGTATTATACCAAATGCCACTTGTATTCAAGCTTTTGTTTACTTTTCCTATGCCACACACCCTTATGACTACTGCTATCCTACAACATGGTGGGGTAGTTCGAAGTGCATGATCCTCTCACTACAACATTAAATATTGTCTTCATTGGTTTTGTCACACTACTTCCTCACAGTATTTGCTACATAGGATCTACTTGCAATCACAAATAACATATAAAAGATATTTTTTTTACCTATATACATCTCAACTTTGAGTAGTAGAGCATCTACATATATACACCTTTAGCCTACTCCCATTTACAAGTTCATGGAGGGGCTCATCGTTTAACCTTTCAACTAAATTTCCCATGCTTTTGTGACATAAAGAAAAATGTATGGTCCCAACCAATGCATTTGGAATTTCCTAGAGTGCTTTAAAAACTAGTTTCTATGCATCAACAACCACCTATTTCAATAGTTGTAATTTTAGTTTGGGATTGATTGGAATATCATCTCACCATGAAGATCTACTAACCCTTTGACACATGTCACAGTTGTGATATATTTTATTCACATCTTTGTGAATATTTTTCCACCATAAGCCCATGCACAAAACATTTTATGTGGTTCCCTTTATTGTGTAGTGTCTACTAGCCACGCATGTGCCTTTGTTACTATGGCAGGCCTCTCATGCTCTAGCAAACATCACCATATTATTCCATATTTGAATATCTTGTACAAACACCCTGTGATGACCTTGTAATCTATAGATTTAGCAATTAGTTTTTTTTTACACAACTATATACTCCTACTGTATCATCCCTGTGGCGAGAAATTAAATGATTTGAACAAAGTGATCATCTACCATGTCCAAAAGAAATAGTTTTGTCTATGGTAATCTTTCATTTATATTACTCACCTCCTCAATAAAATATATATTCAAGAAGTGATATGGCCTTGCATTCAACTTACCAGGTCTAATAATAACTGCCAAAACCATGCTCTTGGAGTAATAACAATGACCTATATATTCTCCCCCCCATCACTAGCCTTATGTCTCAAAATTTTCATCCATTTCACCCTCTTTTATTTCATTTTCCTTCAGTATTTACCATATTTTGTGGCTCCATAACCATGCACTAAGACCATCTTCATGACTCAATATGGGTTAGGCATATTAATTTCCGATATGTTTATTTTTGTATTGTGATTGAATTTATGGTTAAATATTAGAAAAATAACATGAATTCACTTATATATAAAATTTATATAAGTTGTGTGATGTGTGTAGGCCTATTTGAAGATTAAATCACAATCATATTTGGCTTCTAAGTCTCAAATTCGAATTTCCTTTTCAAAATTTTGAAGATTTGATGATAATTTGAGATCATTGATAAAGCACAATTCATGGAGAAGAATCATGGAAGTTTTCATAAGTGTCTCCTATCAAAGCTATGAGAGATTGGTGAGAGGATATGAAGATATGCTACTTGCTAGATGTTAAAACATGGTTATAACCACATGATATATTTGGGGATCTAGGAGAGATATGTGGATCTAGGAGACATTTTTGGATCTACATTTATGAATTAGTTATCTTATTTTTTGTATAAATATGAGTGTCTTATCCTGTCAAGGTGTGTTAACTTTGGAATGTTAAAGTTATGCTTTTGTTTTATGTTATGAATATTATTGATGTTAATACAATACCTTGATATGGTTAAACTTTTATGATGAGATATCGTGTTTTTCTTCCTAAACTTTCCACCTCTCATGTACTCTATGATCACCACATGATGAATCAAGAAGTTGAGTAAAACCAAAAATAACAAAAAATATTTACTTTATTTCTTTCATTTCATATATTCATTACGTTTCAATTCATGTCAAACATTCATTTCTTTTCCATTTGTTTTATTTTAGATTAATAAATAGTTATGAATGATTCTAGTTTGATAATGCACACATTGACAATTTCAATTGATCTCTCACTACTTTCAAAATAGGTTTCCTTTAAATTGCATAGTTTAAAAATTCAATTCTTTATTGGTAGAGGATTTACCACTTTCTAGATTAAATTTAATTTCAATTCTTTACTTTCATGCCATTAGAATATATTTACTTTCATGTCACTAGAATATATTTTTTTTCATGCCAATAGAATACTTTTACTTTCATGTCAATTGTCATTTCGGTTTCATAGATTACAAGATTGCTTTCCATGTTCCACACTTGATACTTTTGAAAAATTAAATGTGTGTATACTCATATTAGAGATATTCATAAATAGGTTTAATATTAGCTTCACAATAATTTTGAATAGGTTATTTTTCCCTTAAAATTGAAAGTTTATTCCTAGCGTATATTGTGGAAGTGTACTTCGCAAGTATACTGACCTAGATTAATAATTTAATGGTAAGTAATTTAACTCAAAATTAAATTAGCCAACAACTTTCTTGTTGGCGAGGTACCTCAATTCATAATGATCTATATATAGGTTCGAGTGAGAACCCAAAAAATAGTGTTGGAATTTCTCTAGTGCTTACAACATGGCCAAACCTTCGTGTTCCATAGTAGTATAGTTTTTCTCTTTCATAGAAAAGATTCTACGGGAAAATGAAATTGGATGTTCTACCTCCACTTCCCCTGGTTGTTTTAGCATTGTGCCTAGTGTTATGGTTGAGACATCGATATGAATGTGGAACTCTTTGCTCTAGTCTAGGAACACTAGGATCAATGTTGATACCAATTTTTCTTTTATTGTCTCTAACACCCACTACAACTCCTTGATTCTTTCAAACATGAAATCCCTCTTCAACAACCTCTTTAATGATAAATTTATTTGGGCATATCCTTGCATTTACTTCCTATAAGACTTTGTATTCTCTAATGTCACACAAAACTATCACACTAATGTTAGAGGAGTTAGGTTCACTATCACTTCAATCTTGACTAGGTCAACGAGAAATCCCCAGTTACAAACTACATGCCCAAGAAGAATCCTCGTCAGCAAATAGAAAATAAAATTTTTCATATTAAGAGAGATCTACATTTGCCTGCACTAGTCCAGCTTAAGCCATAAAACTTGGATATGGTTTTAGAAAAGGCTGAAAACTTTCCAATCATTGAGGTAAACCTCAAGAAACTTATGAATAAACTCTTTGAAAGATAACAATACGACATAGGACAAATGACCTGAAAATATACTAAAATGAGCCTAACTATCATAAGCATGGTATTGTGTTATTCTTCCTTTGCAATTCTAATTTGGCGATATCATGAGAATCCATATGAAGATGAAGAGGATTATTATCCTCAAATATTCTCTAAGACCTCATCTATAAATGGGGTATCAAGCTTCCCATGAACACAAACGTCATTCAACTTCCTTAAATCAACAAATATCCAAATTTCATTTATCTTTTTTGGGTGCATGACGATGGGATTTATCCACTTTGACTCTTTGATAAGATCAATTAAACACGATTTTAACATCCTATCAAGATCATCCCTCACTTTATACTTATAAATAGGATTAATGTGATGGGGTCCCTGATAGACTAGTTTCACGGTAAATTTGATTGATTCACATTTCCCCCAGCTCACCTGCTATCCCTTTTAGCTCCTAAAGTGTGTTGGGGAACAAATATTACTACTCATGTAGTAGGTCAGAGACTTTTTCCACCATGGCTTCATCTCAATAATACCTGATTACTGTGAACTTGGGGTTATCCTTACTGTTGATATTTATGTTTAGTATAACTTGGTGCAACAGAGTCCAACTCTAGTTTTTTCACCTATCCTCTCCCCTCTGTCTTTGGAATATTTATATCATAAGGATCTTCATCATCATGAGCTTATTTTTCAAACCCATAGCACTCTATCAGATTTTTAGTACTCTAAAATTTTTGGTGAAACGTGCAAAGTGGCACTCAACTTATTGTAGGTTCTAGTTCTGGTGTGAAGATATTTTATTTAATATGGTGCAAAGCCTCATCTATGAGTGGGTTCTCTTATTCATATTGAATATTTAAAAGAAAAAATTATGCTATTTCCACCCAATTTGTTATGTTTCGTTGCAACTCCAAATCTATATACCAATTTTGGGGTACAACATTGAAAATGTGCACAAGTTAAGGCATCCACTCCACCCATGAAATACCTTCTTCCTGTCGTTATGTTATGCACTTTTCCATATGAGTGGTGGGATATCTTTAATTGTGTATAATTTTTCATTCTCTGCAACATCAAGCCCAAACCTAATTTGTAGCATGTGCTCGCATTATTTCCATATTTCTGTGTGCAGCTTGTGCATTGTCCACTAACCCATGGGAGTAGCTTTAACATAAATGTCTATTGTGGACAACCTTATATGTTCTATCACCTATATTTCAAAATATTTCAGAAAATTTACTATATTTTTCAACCCACCAAATTGAGGAGGTTCATGTACTTCAGTGCCAATCCACCTCACAGACCTAGTAACTTGGGCACATATTCTAGTGGAAACCTTTTGGAGGTGCTAATACTAGTTCTCTAGTTCCTGATCTGATTCTGGCGAATATGAGTTAAATATTTTCCATCTCAGTGCACTATTGGTTGTTATGTTGATGTAGTCATGACACTCAATTTTGATGTTATAAATATTATCAAGGTCGGCTATTTTGAGGCCCTCTTTCACGGGTTCTATGTAGAAGTCCCCCTTTTTAGGGTTTAATGTCGTAATGACTTCTAAGTACCCTATTTCAAAAATCATTTTCGTGTTTCTCAAATTGTTGATATCCTGGTCTTCAAATGTCTAATCAATTCTTGGTAAGGTCGGGTAGGGGCTTGTGCCATACACAATTTCAATAACTTGAAAGTAAGATATGATATTTACCACGTCAATATTCACCTCTACATCTATTAATCACCAAATTAGGAAAAAATGATATTTATTGGCAAAGTGTAATTGGATCGGTGACCATACGAACTTAGAATGTCCCATCAATTACTAGGTATTCCTTTGCAAGATATTAACATTAGAACCCAAATCCAAAATGACATTTTCCAAGTTCTAATGAGATATCTAGACACCAAATACAAATTCTCTATTGGTGTGCCTTTTTCACGACACTTACTTTATTTTATTTGGAGGATCCTATGAGAAAATTTCCTATGCATCATTCTCACCAATTTCATGTGCACAGTGGTTGATCATCTTCTCTAGTCTCTCCATTGTCTACTAATTCCAAATTAAATTTAAACAAATTCTTAAAAAAATTGAATATGGATTTCCTTCCTTGGCATTACCATGGGTGAAGCTTCATCGAAGATCGATGGTGCATCATATATTGTCTGCCCCTGAAACTATCAAACCAATATCAATTATCCACACTCTGTAGATAGATAATCCCTTCCTACTTCCTTATGCATCTTCTTCTCCCTGGTAGGGTCAAACCTTTATGATGGTTTGGCATATTTCTACACTAATTTATGAGGCTTATCTAGTAGGTACATTGCATCCATGCCTATTTGTGTCCCCCCTATGGTCACCATGTAGACTTTTGGATGGTATTACTCAGGCTCAATGAAAACTATTTGCACATTTCACCCCCTCTCCTCTTCGCACTTCACCACTAATAATGGACAATCCTCCACCATTTGATCCAAACCTTTGCAATATTTACATGTCATACAAGGATTTCAATAGTCCCTCACTAGATGCCCTAACTAACCATAATTGAAGCATGTTATTGATATTCTTCTTTGTCTAAAACCTCCTTGTGTTCTTGTGGGTAAATCCTATCCTCTCCTTGAAGGTCCATGTACTCATGCTAGTATGAGATAGCATATTTGCTAATATTATTATGTGGCCCCATCACCTGCCTCTTCCTCTTATACATGATAGGAATCTGAATTCCACTCATGCATTATAGCCCAACATGTAAGAGGAGTGTATGTCATTCCAAACTAGTTTATAGAAGTCACAAAAAATATGCCTTGTCAAGCTCTAGTACTTCTACAACATAGGGAAATTCACAGGCAAGTTCCCCCAAATTTTGCAAATATCACACCAAAGGCTCTTGCCTTAGGCCAGTGAATTTGTTTTCCATGTAGTGACATATTTTGTTATATTCATGCACTCATTATGGTTATACCCCTCTATATTTCAAATTCTACACCATACCTCTTAGTGTTTCTCCTTTATCTTATAAATGTCACACAACTGCAATGTTAAGGCGATCAACTGCTACTATACCTAGGTCATCCCAACATTGTTCTCTCCACTCATCGATGTAGCTTCCAGACACATTGTGATCTCTAATGCCTCTGGCTATGAAGTCACTTTTTGTTGTATTAATGGAATACAAATATGTGGTAGCATCCCTACAATGAACCACTCTCGATGTTGTGCATCAAGGATATGAAAAGTCAACCTATCCATCAAAATTTTGAACCTTTGGTTATAGTCCCACATTAATTCGTTGGTGCCATAATTAGTCTCTTTAATCTTAGTTATAAATTTGGACTCTCACTTAGGTTTTCAGAATTCTTTTAGTAATTCTTATTTGATTTCTACCAAAGAGTGAGGTTGTGTTGGCAACACAATGAATATAAATCTATTGTACCATGCAAATGTGCAGTCCTTAAAAGTAGTCTCCATCTATTCAATTCATCTAGAATTTGCTTCACATTACACATGTTCTACATGGCCTCACATACAAACCAATGTTATTCCAAGTATTCAGTCTTGGTCTTGTTACATATCAATAATATAAAGTTGTATTGACACTAACCATGTTTGACCTTGTAGTGTCTAACTGTTTAGAGTCCATGGTCGTTGTCATGATCAAAGAAACCTATATTTTTTCTTTCCTTTATCCTCCCTCAACTTCTCCTACACCTCTAATTGTATCTATGTTTCCTCCTTCATATTTTATCTCTCCCTCCCTACTATTGTTGGTGTCTAAGTGGGTACATTGTCTTGATACTTATAATTGATAAAAAACTACAAATAAAGAAGAATTTACCAATGGATCGGAAGGTGCATGCAACGTTGTTGGTTCAATCTAAGGGATAGCTATCAATCGAATGAAGTGGTGTGGTAGATCCACTTTGTCAATATGTCCTCCTTCATCCTCTATCTCATCTCTATTGATACCCAAATGTTTCACTCCTCTCATTCTTCTTTGATGTGATCTCCTTCTCCTCAACTTTGTGTGGAGGGTCCTCTCCATAGAACTACACTTAACTCCTGGTGTAGGAATGCTTCCTCTACACTCCTCTGTACTCTCTCTTCTTCTCCATCCTTTTGGTGACCCAAAATTTCCCTAATTCATATTATTTTATTTTATGTAGCACACCTCCTTGTTATCGTCCTTTCAAAGATTAATTCTATCATAACCCTTTTTTCATTTTTTGCACCATGAACATATCCAGTCCCATTGTGTAGGAATCCCACTATGCTGCTAGCCTCACCCACTCTTTGTGATGATGGGATAGCCACCTTTGTTCTCATGCTAGCTATATGAGTGGTAATTTTCCACCTCTTGGTAGATCTCCACTCCATATGTACTTCATCCTCAACTGCTAAACCAACTACATCCCTTAATGTTGTCCTCTTTTTTAGCACCCTCTCATATTTACCCTCTAAATCATTCAAGTCACTTACCATGCACTTCTCGGTATCCTCACCACTCCTTGCAACCCTTTTCCTTTTCTCCTTTTCAAGTCATCCTTGGAGCAACCACTTGGTTACTCACACCACACAGAGCTCTAACCGCTCATGGTATTAGGTTGCAACGACATTATTCCTTATTCACACAACAACATTTTAATTGAGGTAGATAGTTTACTCAAACATATATCCCACGGTTCTATGAAGAAATCTCACTCATCTGCACTACGATATTGTGTATATTCTATTGGAAACTCTATAATATATGCCTCTGATACATTAATTAACCAAAAATCTACTGCTCTAGAAACAAAATTACTTATAGTGTTCACTTTTTGTGATAGCTTTAGTATCCACTAGTGAGGTAATGGTTGAGGCCCCAATCCTTGTCACTTTTCTTGGCACTTAAGCCACTCACAAAATACAATGAGGAACTTCATGTAGAGAATCTTATGAAACTTATCTCATAGGTATTTTTGTACATAGGCTTCCGGAGAAATGTGTAGACCTTTGGATTTCTCTACATTGAACTCATATCTCTTTTGTTTAAACCACTTTTCAACCTCCTCTTAGGTCGGCCTACAAATTCTCTTTTCTTTCACCAAAATCCTTCATTTCCAAGAAACATAACAAATTATTAGTGCTAGGAGTGGAAAATACCCAAGGTTCAATAATTTTCTAACAAATCCATCACTGATACCCGCATTAGCACCACTTTCAAGTAGGTGAGGTCTCACCCAAGAAATGCAATGGGATTACATAAACTATGTAGGTTGTGTAAGGAGTTTGGGGAATAGGAGGTTACCCCAACTTATAAAGACCCAACCTAGATTGTCATTGTTATAATGTGTCATGGATATCCCCATGGCTTAACATATAGGTTCCCATTGATTTTAATATTAAAATATTATTTATAAATTATTACTTGCACATGCCTACAAAATTATATGAGAAATCCATTCATCAATATCCCTTTAACATATACGCAAATCATAGCTTAGACAGGTAACGACAAAAGCTATTTTAATTCTTTAAATTTTAGTCTAATTACATAGAACAACTAAAGTAACCACAAAAATACAAAACTAAATGAAAACTTACATTACATAATAAGAACACATATCTGAGGCAAAAACCGCTATCAATATTTTATATTGATATTAACCAAAATAAATATTTACACATAAATACCTAAGTCCAATAATAGGACATGGAAGACTGATATTTGAATTATACCTCTAGCCAACACCATAGAAATCATATCCATACAATGTTTACATAAGACATCACCTTAGAGCTCATCATAATATTCCTCACTATACCTAGAATGTATAAACAATTGAATAGAGGATGCTTTGAGCAAGTAATCAGGGATAAGAGAATAAAAACTTAGCAATGATTTAAAACAAAAATGGGAATAGACTTTGGAACCCTTAATTAGAAGTAATCATCCATTTTATTGTAGAGGCTTCTGAGATCTAAAATAGGGAATATTTTACCAACTTATCCTTCTAGCTCTCCCATATGAAACATTTTTTCATGTTCACTCCTCGACTATCCGCTGCTCCATTTCAGGCCAAATCTGCCAACTTTGCCCATGTCTAACTACCTTACATTGTTGGAAGATACTATGTTGGTTAATACATGAAATAGTTACCGTGCATACATTTTTCAAGCACCCATCCATCAAGCCTCCACAACGACATGTTGAGCATAGACCTATCGAGCCTCTACATGACCTTATGGTTGTGGTATCTACTTCCTTCTATGTGGTGCTTCCATACAAAAAAAATCAAAAAACATCTCCCTACCCATTCCTTTCCAAATTGTCTCGTTCGCCCTTCTTCACCCAAACACAAATGAATCTATAAAATGGTGCAATATACCATTCATTAACCTCATGAACATAGCTAGTGCATTTTGTAGGATAAAAAACATGACTAACCACTCATACACATATTTCCTAGTTTTCAAGGAAGTCTTCTAGGTATCTTCTTCTCTCATCCAAACCTAGTGACATCTTAACTCTAACCCCAACTTGATAAATTATTTTTCTTTCTACAACTGATCCAATATATCATCTATCCTCGGAAAGGGATTACTTGTTATTGAGTGTAGCTTTGTTTAATTCCTTGTAATCATTACTCATAGACCAAGTCTCATTCTCTATGGAGCAATGTTAATGGGTGAACAACATAGTGAGGTACTTGGTCGAATGGAACCCTATTCTAGTAGTTACTGCAACTACTTCGTCACCTCATTTTCTTCTTTAATGGACTACCTATAAATTTCAATTTTAGGCAATGGAGAGTATGACAATAGCTATCTTGCACTCAACTTCCTTCTTGGATGGTGTCCTCCAAAATCCCAGAAAACACCCTTGTATTTATGTAGAAAAACCTTCAATTGTTGGTTTTGTTCTTTAGTACAGTGCTCTAGGGATGACTTGTGTCTCATGGATTCTTCTTCAAAACAATTCTCTCTTGAAAATAACAAATCACATTTCTTGCAAGAACTAATAATTTTTTTTGGCTTTATTAGCATTTCATTGTGAGATCTTTGACTTTCACTTATGCGTGTGGATGATGAAATATTTTCCATCCATGAGAAAGTGGTACTGATCTTCTCTCCATATAAAATTCACATCACATAGTGCATATAGGGAATCTGAAATACATTGCCACATACACCAAGTGGAACTACATGTAATCAACTTTATCATAAAATCGACAAAGGTAGGAAATTTGATTTTTCACTATTTGGTTACCTTTATTTCTACATCCTTATTTACCCATTCCAATATATATGGGCTTGGATGATCATGAACCTCCAATACCAATTTTTTTACCAAATATGATACAATGGGATTAGCTTTTGATCCTTCAAACAAAGTATCAATTTTCTTCTTCCTGGCATGTACCTTTATATGGAATAGTTTGGTCATCTCCTTCTCTTCTTGCACAAATCTATATCACCTACAACATCCCAGAAAAGACCCAAAAAATCCATATTTGATACCAAAAAAATCCATAAATTTTCATGAATATTATGTTCAATAGTTTTTCACAGTAGGTTTACTATAAAATATCTGAAGATCCAAGATTTGTACCATTTATTTCTTCATATGGGAACCCTTTTAGGAGAAACCCACTTGGAAGGTGAGACTTCTCTACTCTCTTTTTCTTTGAATGGAAATGGGTGCAAGTGTAAAGGGTTGATACATGCCACTCTTGTGATACTGCATTATATGAACCCTCTTTGTTTTATCTCTTTCTTTGCTCTCTCTAGTGGCTCAATTATAACATAACTCAATATCCTACTAGTCATTAAGTTTGACCAATTCGTCTCTTAACTAGAGTTAAAACATTGACTCTTCTAGAATTATCTTCATCGTGATCACATTGGTACCCCATTTTTAATGAATAATGGGGGTTTTCATGGGATCTTATCCAATCATGGTGGTCAAAAGAACAAGGTCAACTTATGGGTGGCATAACTTTGGAATATGGAATCTGTTTGAGGTATTTCTTATGATGTTGGAAAGATATCGAATTATATAATAGAATTAAGGGGTGTGATGCTTAAGCGAAAAACATTATACCCAAAAAAATTTCATTTAATGCGTCAAACCACTTCTGAAAGGTTTGAGACCATAATTCAAAAAACTAGGACCCACTTACAAAAAATACCCTTTGAGTTTATTCCTCCCATTTTTTCACTCTTGAATCCTAAATATGGATGGCATGTAATGTAGTGAAACAATCATGATCACCTACATTAGTGGATGGTTTAAATACACCTCTCGTATCCTTGGATAGACATATTTTCATGATTGATCATTCCATATCCTTAGCAAAGGACCAATCCATTTCTCTATGATAATGATTAATGAGTGATGAATATGTCATCATCACATTTTATCTTCAACAAGGGAGAAATTATTGTTCAACCATATAGAGTTCATGGTTTCCAGGAACATTAATTCCATGGCGGATAAGATGAATTATAAATGACCAAATTACTAATGTTTAAGGATAAATTCTATTAACCCAAATTTTCTAGTTTCATCCTTCCAAATCCATGACAATGTTATATAATAAAACCTTTTAGGGGGAGATGGAGATAGATGAAAAGAAAATATTACCCTTACATTGGTGAAATATCTGAGCAATACATCTTCGCATTATTATGGTGAGCTTCATGATAGTCATCCAATTCACTGGATAGATCAATGTAGCTCGGAAGGAGCCATCCCTACACCCAATATATAATGTTTGTTGAATTGAATTAAATGTAAATTTCACTTAGTTTTCTTCCCAAAATTTGTGTTGTATCTTGTGGATTATGTAGGATGTGAATGTTCTTAGATACTCCACTTAGATATGTTATTTTCACTAATATATATCCACTTGGAGAGAGATATTTGGTCTTTGGTGTTGATGTGTGCAAGTTATAGGAACAAGTAGTAGAAGAAGGACCTCTAGGAGCTCTAGTGGGATCTTCTATGGCTAATCTGATCAGATTTCATATCGATCAGTGAAGGGTCGATGTCACATATGTTATCCTTCCTTTTTCCCATATATTTGAATATTTGAAGTGAATTTTATGAGATATATATATATATATATATATATATATATATATATATATATATATATATATATACATTAAATTTTATAAATTGTTTACTTCACTCTTTAAAATATCTAGGGGAAATATTTGTTTAAGTAACATTTATTTGACAATGAGAACAAATTTGTGTAAATAGAACTTGTGACATTACTAGGGATGGCCTATATGATTACACATTAGGTGTTTGGAAATTCCTAACTAGTTTCTTGGTTCTTGACTCCTTCCTTGTGTCATTTCCTAAGAAAACACATTGTAATGTATTTCATCCATCAAATTCTTTGACCTTGCACATTAGGGAGCATATTCCATCAACTTATTAAAGTCATCCGTATAATGCAATAGTGACCCTATGTTAACCTACATTAGTGGATGGTTGACATACACCTCTCATATACCTAGATAGACTTATTTACATGCTTCATCACTCAAGATCCTCAACAAGGTAGTGATGCATTGTCGTATCATGGTGATTTATTACTAATAAAACTACCATCATCACTTTTGGGCTTTAACATAAAACGTATATAATTCATTGTTTACAAGAAGATCAATTTTGTGGGTGATTCATGTTAGTCAGTTTCCTACACAAGCATTAGAAAAATTATTTTCCCACAATCATTCTAGTACGCTAACAACAAAGCGTGGTTTCAATATCCAAAATTAGTAATATTGGTTATGCTTAAATATCAGACATGTTAAAAATTAAATAACATAATATAAAACGTGAAAAGAAAAATGGAATCTAAAAATGTACCAGAACTACTACATTTCCATACCCAATTAAAGAGCTTTTTATTAAAAATAAATTTGTGAGGAATGGTAATCTTCTGCTGTGCAACAACCCCCATTTAGTTTTCTTAAAACTTAGATGATTATTGTACAAATAAATGGGGACCCCTAAAAAATTAAAAAACATAAGAATATAATTTTAATTTAAATATTTTCATAGGAATAAATTTGATTTTCCTTTTTTAATAAAACCTTGTTAAAGCTTGAATGACCGAAGAAGGCCACTTTAAAGGAAAATCTGACAATATTTCATATCACAAAGTCTCAAGAGTATAATATTGCATATACTGAGGTGAGACTTTCCATTGCGATAAAGGATACCTCCATGATCCGTCGAATAATTTGACTAAACTATCACAGTTTGCAGGTACTTATGCATCTGCCACTATTGGTAAGGCAGTGGAAGTCAAACAACTAGTAACGGAGAAAGTTGAGAGGATACAAAAATTAGGACAACAGTTGGAATAAGAAAAGCATAATGTAGACCATCAAATGAAAGCACAAATGGAACAACTACAACAGAGATTTGATCAATTAAAGCTCTAGTATCAAGCAAAGACAAGTGCTGAACATGCTCAAGTACAACAGCTACAGTTTTTTGTGGAAAACTTGGAAGATAATCCTAAAATTGAGTATTTTGTAAAAGAAGCACTAGAACTCAATTCTTTGTAGTCAATGCAATAGGAAACATTTTTTCATAGGCTATCATTTGTCAATATGATGTGAAAGGAAAGTGATTCACTGATGAATCAAGTATCTGATATGAGGGTCACTTTCAATGAGATTGATGAGAATATTTCAGGATACATTACATGGCAAGATACTCTAGAATGAAGGGTAGTAGATCTCCCCAGTATAGAAGAATATCACAAAGATATCCTCTTCATTGATTGGGATATTCAACTAAAAAAAGAAGAAAGAGCAGTCGCAAGAGAAATTGATGTTGCAAGCAACATCATTGAGACCATTAAGGACAACTTACATAAGGCCAATCTGATACAGGAATGCCCACCTGGGAGTCTCCTCAATATCAAAGCCCTAGAAGAAAAATTTCAAGAAACTTCCAGAGCAAAAGAAGAAGTGATTAAACGGCTTACAAAACTAGACTCAGAAGTGTATTGGAGGTATTTGGTAAAGACACCTAGTTAGTGGATAGTACTACGTTGCCTAGCTGACTAAACCATGCACATGTTGCCTTCCCTTTCATATGTATTGTATACGGCCAAATGTGCACAAGGATGAAACAACCTCGTGAACTCAAGTCGATGATGGATATATATGAGCTTAGACAACAAATGAAATAGTAGATACCGTTGCATGTTGGAACTAGTGATTTCAAAAAAAAATCTTTTATGTAATTATATCACTTATTTTAAGGAGAGTTGTTTAAACATCCTATGAACTTCATGCAATGCCTATTTTTGTACTTTTATTTTAGTATATAAACTCTTTCATGTCTTTTAAGACAAGGTCTGGAATTTTATAAGGAAACTCTTTATAAGCTTTCACTTTTGTACTTTAAGGTTTCTCTTGGTAGAATCCTTGGATCAGAGGCTTGAAATTTTGTGAATAAGCCTTATAGAAGCTTGCACTTTTGTACTTTTGCAAACCATCTTAATAAGAAAGAATAAATTGAAGCTACTTACATTATGAGTAGACTGATATGCATCGAGTACTTCTATCTTTGTGTATTAATTTTTTCATGAATTAACAACCATTTTTATTATATTTTTTACCATATGTATCTTTTTCCATACAGTGTTGTATCCATTCACTTTTGAACATATTAGGACTGACATTTCTAATAAATTGATGAGAAAGTGTTTAAACGATATTTGATGTGATATATGTTTATAAATTATTTTGATCAAACATTTAATCAAAATAATTATTTCTAAGGCTTTTTCATTTCTGTTAGTGTTTGGTTAATATTCATTATTATGTACTAAAGATCATCATTGTAGATCACACAAATATAATTAAATTCTTGGGTAATATATACATAGGTTATATATACGTGTGTTTTAGTTGAAAACCACCCCATATATCACTTAGTTTTGTTAATCAACCACCCTATCCATCCTATCACATTTTAATTGGGAAACTCGATCCATTATATCCAGTTGGAGCCACTAATCCAAATGGAAAAGGGAAGGTATTCAAGTCCTTGACTGGGTGGCTTTCCCCCATGTTGTTGCAATGATTTTAGAGGCTTCAACATTTTAGTGCTAGAAGGAGGGCCAAGACTATGAATGGAAAAGAGAACTCAATCTTAATTAACAAGCCATCCCAAGAGTCACTCCCCCTCAATATCACCTCCAACTTCTAGATCCTCATCTCAACCTCCTATTTCTAGATCAGAAGTTGAGCAGTCACCCCTTAAATCTGCAAGTACACTTCTTAAAGCACCTTCTTAAAATTACAATCCTTAATCACCTGAGGTTTGGACTTTAATAAAGAAATTAGAGGAAATCTCTATTGCAATCAAAAATCATGTATCATCTGAAGCATTTGAAGGAAATATCACTTTTTTTTAATAGCCCACTCGGTTTCTAACCCATTCTCAAAGTGAGAAGCTTGGGGTTAATTTGAATTTCCTCTTCCTTATTTCCAAAAGAAAACTAAGAAATCTAAGTCACACACATCAACTAGTGAGGTTCTATCAAATTCCCCATTGCAAACACCTTCATTCCTGCCATTCACTCCCATTTCTTCTTCTCAAGCTAGTGGTGCTAGTTCATCAAACCCTAGCAGGAAACCTACCACTTCTTCCACTCAAACTCCCTCAATATCCACTTCCACTCAAACTCCAATAATGGCAGGGAAAAAACCACCACCACAAGTTAGACCATGTGCCAATCCTGGTGTTGTACAAATGACACCTCCCCTTCATGACCTACCTAAGCATCTTGAAATATGGCTACCAAAAATTAATTTTGATGATGGATTTAGTACTAAGGACCATCTCCATAATTATATGTTAGCTTTCAATCTTAATGGAGTAGGTGAATAAGATTGTGGAGTAAGATTACTTCCCTACACTCTTCAAGGATCAACAAGCTCATGGTATTTTTCACTACAACTAGGATCTATTACTAATTGGGGTATGTTTGAAGAGCAATTTATAGCCAAATTTGGTGATGATAGGACAATCACGTCTCTTATCAATGAGATTTCTAATTTTAAATATAAATTAGCTGAAACTATCAAAGACTTCAATTCCAAATTCAATAAACTTCTAAACAATATCACAGCCACATCAAGCCCTCATGTTGATGTCAAAGTTGAGTGGTATATTTCTTCTCTTCCTTCCAATATAGCAATTTTGTAGATAGAGCTAATAAGAATACGTTGGTATAAAACATGAAAGAAACTCTCTCCATAGAGAAGATAATAATTGTATTAGAAAAGAAAACAACCCAAGAGGATAGAAAAATGAAAAAAATTACATTTAAGGATGAACAAAAGAAGAGATACCCTAAGGATCCTTTTGATCTTGAAGGTCTACAAAAAGTCTTAAAAACCATGTCAAATGAAATGGTAAAGATTAAGAAACAAGTAATTGAATCCTCTTCTAAAAAACATTTCAGATCCTTCAAAAGGAATCAAACTTCTAATCCTCAACCACCAAATACAATATCCAATGTTGAACCTAACTTAGAAGAGGAGGAAGAAGAAACTACATTGACTGATGAAGATACTGAAGATGAAGAATTGGTTGAAGTACATGGAATGTGGGATTTCATCCTCCCTGTTTGCGATAATGTAGAAGAGAAAGAAGCTCTACCTGTTAGCACTAGGAGTAAGGGACCTTATGATTTAACACAATCAAGTTAAAAGCAAAAGCCCTCAACCCTTGCTGCCAAGGAAAAGGTGGCTAGTAAAATGTCTTCTCCCAAAACTCTTCAACCAACTCCATCCTCATCTAATCCTCCATCTTTGTCTAAAACCTTGGTAATTATTGATACCATGCAATATAACGTAGTGGAGGACATGAAGAAAACCAGAGCCAATATCTCTCTTCATGAGCTCAGTAAGCTTAAACATCAACATAAATTATTGTTGAAAGAATTGAATGTAGTTCCTTCTTCTCCTCTTCACGCTGCTGTAATATTGCAAGTTTTTAGAGGAATGGGTAAACCCCCCAACAATTCATCAAATAGGGTCGATCGTACTGATGTTATCTCAATTAGTGACAGATCCAATTGACATACTCCCTTTTTCCTCTTTACTTGTGAAATCTTCAATAAAAAAATGCACAATTTCTTAATAGACTCATGGGCCTCTTCAAACATAATGCCGAGAACAGTTTGCATTAAATTAAACATTTGACCCCAAAAGTTTGTTTTTCACATTGTGCAACTTGAGAGAAAAAAAAGTTGAATTCTTAAGAGAAATGAATTCAGTCACTATTAGACTCTCTTCTAAGCCGAAAGTTTGTCAATTAATTGACATAGTAGTTGTTGATATTCTCGAGTTCTATGCTTTAATTCTTTGTAGAGATTGGTCTGAAAAGCTCCAATGGCTATTTTGCAACAGATTGGTCTCACATGTGGCTCCCTTACAATGGAAATCCAAATCAGATTATAATTGACCAAGAAAATCATTTGAAGCACACAGTGACTGATTTTGAAGGTGAGAATGAGCTAGTAGCTTTCAACAATAATATTATTGGAAATTATTTCGCTGTGTCATTTTTAGGGAATTTCAAAGCACAAAAGTCTGCTTTTCTGGACAACTTTGTTACTTCCCATATTGAGAAATTTTCTCAAACATACTCTTCCAGATGTATAAATCTTGTAGATAAACCATTAGTTAAAACTTTGTTTTGGACATAGTATTTTGATGGATCTAAATCCAATGATGGTGCAGGAGCTATTTGTATATTAATCAGATTAGAAGGAGAAAAAACCATGCTAGCATGTAGGTTAGAATTTGAATGCACAAATAATACTGCTAAATATGAGGCACTGATTCAAGGGTTATATAAAGCAATAGGCCTTGATATAAAATACCTTCAAGTCTTTGGAGATTCAGAAATTGTTATTAAGAAAGTAAGAAACACCATTCATTGTCTCTCTGGACATTTAAAACATTACCAATCATTAGTCCAAGACCTTACTTCACATTTTTTATCATTCAACATATCTCCTATACCTAGACTTCAAAATGCAAGCGTTGACCTTCTGGCTAACATAACAACCAAGCTTATACCACCAGACAATTACAGTTCAAATAGGTTTTCCATAGAATTAATTTTTATACCATCTATTCCCGATAATGTCACCAATTGGTGAGTTTTTAATGATGATGATGATATCATAAACTTTTTAACATCAGAAGGATCATATCATGACTAGATAGTAGATGAAAATGAGCATGATAATGAGTTGAAACAGAAGTGTAATGAGACTCCCATGCCTAAATCTGTGGTAAAACTGGAGGATCTTTATGATCTTAAGGACAGATTCAAAAAGGTTCCTAGTTATAAAATCCAAAGTTCAACCCTAAGGTTTGAACTAGTAAACCATGGAAAAGATGTCAAACCTCAAAACATCAATCTAGGGCTTTGTCTCTCCCTTAATGAGAGATCAACCTTTATTCATTTGTTAATAAAGGACGAAGGTATCTTTTCTTGGAACTATGATGATGTGAAAACATATGATACCTATATCATACAACACGCCATTCCCATGATATCCAATGACAAACGTGTACAATAGAAACTAAGGAAAATTCATCCTAATTTAGAAAGTAAAATCAAATCTCAGATGAATAAACTCCTTAAGCCAAAATTATCTTTCTTGTTAGGCATTCAAAATGGGTTTCAAACTTAATACCTATTAGGAAGAAGAATGGTGACATTTGCATCTGTATCGATTTTAGAAATCTCAACAAAGCTTGTGAGAAGGACAATTTTCCATTACCGACCATGGAGAAAATATTGTAATCAGTACGTGGTTCATAACTGATGTCTTTTCTTGATGGATTTTCAAGATATAACCAAATCCTTGTTCATCCAGATTACATATTTAAGACTACATTCAGGACTAAATGGGGAACCTATGCCTACTAGAAAAGTCCTTTTGGTTTAATTAATGCATGGGAAACTTTCCAAAGAGCTATGGACATAGCCTTTAAGGGTCTGATAAACAAAATTTTTGTCATCTATTTGGATGATATCACTATTTATTCCAAGAACAAAAACAACCATTTACATGACTTAAAGCAGATCTTTGAACGTTGTAAGAAATATGGAATCTCATTAAATCCAAAGAAGTCTTATTTTTCTCTAAGTTAAGGTAAAATTCTAGGGTTTATTGTATCCAAAAAGGGCACTTGTATTGATCCAGACAGAATAAAATAAATTTATGAAATTTCTTGACCCTGCAATAAAAAATATATGTAGTCTTTTCTAGTTCAGATAAATTTTGTTAAAATATTTGTCCCTAGGCTTTCCCAAATTGTTTTACCATTACAAACCATGATTAAGAAAAATTCAATCTTTAAGTGGGGACATAACAAAAGAGAAACTTTTGATCTTATCAAGCAAGCCATTATGAATCCTCCCTCTTTAACAATTCAAAATTTTTCTAATCATTTCATTTTGTATACATTCACTTTTGAAACATCATATGATGTTGTTTTAACACAACTCAATGATCAAGAAATTGAAGCACCCATCTATTTCCTTAGTTTCGATTTTCAAGGTGCTGAAATAAATTATTTAGAGGTGGAAAAAAAGGCTTTTTCTGTTTTCAAATATGTAAAGCACTTCAAGCCTTTTCTCCTCAAAGCCCATACTAAAATAATAGTCCCATTCTTAGCAGTGAGACAATTACTTATCCAAAGGGAATTAGGAGAAGAAATGGAAAATTGGGTAACATCTTTGTAAAGAATATGATACTGACATTAGACCAGCCAAAATTGTCAGAGGATAAGGTTTTTGTAGATTGCTTATAGGATCTTCCAAGCTACCAATAGATGAGGACTCAAGTAAAATTGTACATATATCAGAGGTAAGACTAAAATATTTAGGGTGCCAATATGTTGATCTTATTTTCTATTTGAAAAATGGATATGCTCCTCCTAAACTCAATCATAAAAGGAAAAGGGCTTTAAGACTGAAATCAAATCAATATGAAATCATTGATGATGTGTTATTTAGAATAAATTACGATTCTATCTTCTTAAGATGCCTTGAAAAGATGGAAGCACAAAAGGTTTGATAGGAACTCCACAATGGACCAATTGGTGGGCATTTTGGAGGAGATACTACTGCACATAAAATCTTGCATTTTGAGTACTATTGGCCAACCTTATTCGAGGATACCCATGAATACGTAAGGAAATGCAAAATATATCAAACTGCTACTGGGAGACAATGGAAACCTCCCTTACCTCTACAACCAGTCAACATTGATAACCCTTTTGAACAATGGGGATTGGATATCATAGGTGATATCATTCCTCATTCCTCAAAGAAACATAAGTATATCCTTATAGCTACAGACTATTTTACTAAGTGGGTGGAAGCACTTCCACTAAAGGTAGCCAATTTTGATGTTATCATTGAATTCATTGATCAATTCATTATTTCTAGATTTGGCTTACCAATTGCATTTATGTTTGATAATGCATCTTACTTTTTAGGAAATAATATGACCGAATTTTCTCTTAGGAGGGGTTTTAAACTTAAATACTCTTCTAACTACTACCCTCAATGAAATCGTTTAGAAAAATCAACCAATAAGAACCTCATAAGGATTATTAAAAGAATCGTTGGTCAAAGGCAAAAGAATTGGCATAAATCTTTGAAATTTGTTCTATCGACAGATCGGATAACTTAGAAGGCCTGTATAGGCACTTCTCCATTCAATCTAGTATGTGGAAAAGACGCTATCATCCCTTCAAATCTAGCTATTCCCTCTTTAGCCCTAGTCCAATTTATCGAAGAAACACCTTCTTCTTCTTTGGAACTAAGACAGTCTCAAATTCTTGAATTAGAAGAAGAAAGGGAGAAAGACAAACTTACACATACTCGTTATCAACAGTTAGTAAAACATTCTCTTGATGCAAATTCTATTTCCATGAAATCATTTCAAACTGGAGATCTCATCGTGAAATGGGATAAGGCACATGAGGAAAAGGGAAAGCATAACAAATTATAGAAAATGTGGCTTGAACCATTTTAAATTGCTGAACAAGTAGGCCCATCAACATCCATATTGCAATATTTCCTAGGAAAGAGAGATTATCTTCTTGTCAATGGGCTTATTTTGAAAAAAAAAAATAAAAAATCTTGGAAGATTACATCTTCTACTGTAACATTATTTCATTTACTTTTTATGTTTTCTTAGGAAAATATTGTTAAATAGCATCACTTTTGCCTTTACAATAACATCTCTTTAAATATTTTGATCTTTCACTTTCAAAGTATAAATTCTTAAGGAAATAATCACAACATTTGAAAATTACCTAAGTATCATAAAACTCTAAAATTTATTTTCCATTGAAGTTATAAATTATTTCAAGGACCTCAACTTTATAAAATCCTTTTATTGTGTTATCAGTCAAGAAAGGTTATCTTTAACAAAGTAAAGACTAATTACAAATAAGTATCTCTAACTCTAAAATTTTCATCCAAAACTCTTAAGGAGTCAATAATTCTCCCCATCCATTAACTTTAATATTTTTAGAGTGTAATTCAAAAATATATTAACCTTAAAATATAAGGGGTCTCATCATGACCCTTCTTACCATGTTCATAGGGAAATAATTGATTGACATTACCAACACTGAATACCAAATCAGGGTAATGGCTTATGATTACGTTAATCTTAAGACAAGGGGTCTCATTATGAGCCAACTTGTTCAGTTCAATTGCAACCAATGAATTGCATTGTTACTTTCTGGTCACCAAACCATGACAATGGCTTTTAGGTAATACAAAATTGTTAAAAGAAAAGTAAATAAAAAAAAGAAAAAAGAAAAAAAATGAAATATATATATAAATATATATATACTTTTGAAATTATCTCTAAATATTGCACTCTTAGATGGATGGGATTTTGAATCATTGATGGTTAAAAGGTAACATTATCGAGGCTATGGGTGCCTGCTGGCAGTAGTGGCTCTACCTATGACAAATGAGTATATGAAAACGCTAAGTTGTAAAAGCCCCTTATTTTATCTTTACAACCAATTAATGACTGATATAGACAAAAATGACCTTCATCTATAAGAGGATATAAAAAAAATTATAATTAAGTGAGATTTTTATGTTCATAGTAATGTTACTTATCCAAATATTTTGAAAATATTTTTCTTTCCTGAATTATTTTTACATAGAAAAAATTTTGGAAAATTTCATTATTATCAGGGATAACTAGTTCTTCTAGTGAATCGCCAATTGTTGCGCTGTGCAACAACCCCCCATTTATTTTTCTTAAAAATTAGGTGATTATTGTACAAATAAATGGGGACCCTTATAAAAATAAAAAAAACATAAGAATATAAGTTTGATTTAAATATTTTATGAGGAATAAATTTTATTTTCCTTTTTTTATAAAACCTCATTGAAGATTGAATGACCAAAGAAGGCCAGTTTAAGGGAAAATTTGACAATATCGCATATCGCAAAGTCTCAAGAGTATAATATTTCATCAACTGAGTTGAGACTTGCGATTTTGATCAAGGATACCACATGGATCCTTCATGTAATTTGACCAAACTATCACAGTTTGTAGGTGCTTATGCATCTGCCACTATTGATAAGGCAGTGGAAGTCAAACAACTAGTAAGGGAGAAAGATGAGAGGATACAACAATTAGAAAAACACTTGGCCGAAGAAAATAAGAATGTAGACCATCAAATGAAAGCACAAACGACACAAATACAATAGAGCTTTGATCAGTTAGAGCTCCAATATCAAGAAGAGACAAGTGCTAAAGATGCTCAAATACAACAGCTGCAATTTTTTTTGGAACAACTAAAAGATAATCCTAAAATTGAGGATTTTGTAAAAGAAGCACTAGAACTCAATTCTTTGTTGTCAATGCAATAGGAAAAATTTTGTAGAGGATATCAGTCATCAATCCAATGTGCAAGGAAAGTGATTCATAGATGAATCAAGTATTTGATATGAGGATCACTTTCAATGAGATTGATGAGAAGATTTTAGGATACATTATGTGGCAAGATACTCCAAAAGGAAGGGAAACATATCTCCTCGGGATAGAAGAATCTCACAAAGATATCTTCTTCATTGATTGGGATACTCAGCTAAAATAGGCAGAAAGAGCAGTCGCAAGAGCAACTGATGCTGCAAGCAACATCATTGAGACCATCAATGAATATTTATATAATGCCAATATGATACAGGAATGACCACCTAAGAGTTTCCCCAATATCAAAGCCCTTGAAGCAAAATTGCAAGAAACTTCAATAGTAAAAGAAGAAGCGATTAAACAGCTTACAAAACTACACTGGGAAGTATATTGGAGGTATCTGGTAAAGCCACACAATTAGTGGCTAGTACTATGCTTCCTAGATGAGTTAGCCATGCAAATGGTGTCTTCCCTTTCAGATGCAGTGTATATCGGCCAGATGCGCATAATGATGAAACAACCTCCTGAACTCAATCTGATGAAGGATATATATGAGCTGAGACAACAAATGAAAGAGTAGATATTGTTGCATGCTAGAACTAGTGATTTCAATATTTGTTCTTTTATGTAATTATGTCACATATTTTAAGGAGAGTTGTTCAAACGTCCTCAGAACTTCATGCAATGCTTATTTTTGTACTTTGATTTTATTATATAAACCCTTTCATGTATTTTATGAAAAGGTCCAAAATTTTATAAAGAAACTCTTTATAAGCTTGCACTTTTGTATTTTTGCAAACAATATTAATAAGAAAGACTAGACTAAATCTACTTTCTTTATGAGCATGCTGATATGCATCAGGTACTTCTATCTTTGTGTATTTATTTGTTCATGAATTAACAACCACTTTTATTATTTTGTTTATCATATGTATCTTTTTCCATGCAGTGATGTATCCATTCACTTTTAAACATACTAGGATTGTCATTTCTAATACATTGATGAGAGAGTGTTTAAACGATATTTGATGCGATATTTGTTTATAAATTACTTTGATTAATTATTTAATCAAAACAATTATTTCAAAGAATTTTTCACTTTTGTTAGTATTTGGTTAATCTTCATTATCACGTACTAAAGATCATCATTCTAGATCGCACAAGTATAAGTAAATTCCTGGGTAATATATAGATACGTTACATATATGTGTGTGTTTTAGTTGAAAACCACACCATCTATCACTTAGTTTTGGTAATCAAACACCCTATCCATCCTATCACATTTTGATTGGGAAATGGGTCCTATTATATCTAGTCGGAGCCACTAATCCAAACGGAAAAGGGACTATATTCAAGTCCCTAACCGGGTGGTTTGCCCCCATGCTATTGTAGTGATTTTCGAGGCTTCAGCAGGTACACAAATGTGGCTCACAATATCCTCCTCATTGTGAAGGTCCTATCTAACCCCATCTCATGATTTTGTTGGCTCCTTCTTTGATAATTATGCATAGAGAAAATTGGTATGGTGAGACTCTAATGGAGAGTACTCAAATGGAAGGAAGCAAAGGTTTGACTATGGAATGGTCATGGTAGAAATTAGTGGAGAAAGCCTCTCTATTTATAATATAATGATAGAATAGACTTGATATGGTCAAATCATAACATATTTGTTGGAAAAAATCAAAATCTAACCACTTTTTCTATTTTATTATTATTTGTGAAAGTAAAATGTGAAAGAAATGGTCAATAACCATTATTTATATATCTAGCTCAAAAAATAAAGATTTATTGAGCCAATTAGTAAAAATGGGTAAATTAATAAGAAATAATTAGTAAACAATTACGCTTATCAAATTATTTATAACTGAAACTGTCAAATAAGTTAGAAATAAATATTAAATAAATATTTAATAAATTAATACTTTGAGAATGTTTAGAGAATTAAGGAATAATCAATAAATAAATGACTTATTGGATTATTCCTATGGAAACATAAAATGTGATTGGAGATATTTTAAAGTATTTTCACTTTAATAGATAAAAGTATGAGAATAAAATAAAATTCATGAATTAATGGGTTATTCTCATGTGGGTAAATCAATTAAACAAAAAAAACTTAGGAAAAGTGGTTCATTAGGCTATTTCATTATGTAAAAGTGGGCTCTAATGTGTAAAACCATACTACATGGTGTATTTCGATCAACCTAGTGAATTACCTCTAGTTGATCACTTTTAAGGTGATAAAAATTTAGAAATGGTCCAATAATTTATGTTAATCCTACCATCTCATGAACCTAGCTTCCTACATTTATCCTCCTAGATCTATTAAAAACCAATATAATGAAACCCTTCTAGGGGAGAGAGAGACACATAGAAAAAGTTAACCCAACGGATGTCATGCCATTGCACAACCTTTAAATCAAACTTTGTTCTCTTTCCTACACCATGAAACCTCAACATATCAAGACATAAATACTCTTAAACTCCTCATTTTTTTTTTATCTTTCTATCTATGGTATCTTTAATTGACCACTACAATTACTTTATAGATAATGGTTCCCAATCACTATACATAATTGGTTCCGCCATTCCTACCCCATTTCCAAAATAATTAGTAGTACCATTGGTAGTACCTCAAAATACATGGAGGGTACCAAGAAACCTATAAGGGGAAACCACAAAATGTAAGTAAATGATGATACTATAGACACCCTATTGGTTTCCCCCTCCTTATACATTATACGATGCTCAAGGTCATGACATTGTTGGTTTCTCTTCTCTTCACATATTGCAGAATCTGCTGCAAACACTGTAGGAACCTCCTTCATTACAAACCCCACCCTCTATGGAAACCTTTCCAATATCATCCATTACTAAACATAATAAAAAAAATTGTACCAATCATCCTTGCAACATATTCTTAATACTTTGTCATTACACTCAATATTGTCCCATTCTCCCATGATTCCAAGAAACATTCATTTTAGTCCATTAAATGACTCTTTCAAACCAACAATGAACTTCACAAAGAACCCTAGATGTGACTCTAGATGCATCCACTATTCACTACATATTGACTTGAGTGAATTCATTGAATAGTTACCAATGTCCAATATATCGGAAAGAAGATCATATCTCTTACCTTTTCCCACTAGCTTTCCAACATCAAGTCCAATGGATTGATAATATGTTGTGTATGTTTTCTCTTGAATAACTTTAAGTACATTTAAAAATATCCCTAAAAATTTCACCCACCTCTCAAGTCTCACTTGTCTCTCAACCACATTGAAATTGCTACTTTGGAATATGCTTAAATAACTCAAATATCTCATAAGTCCTTGATTGTATAATTCTACTTTAACACAAGCACAAATGTGGTGGCATAATGGGGAAAACCCCCTTTTATATATCCATTTCCATAATATCCAAAATATCATGTCATTAGGGAAATTTTGAGGTCTAAAATGTTCCTCCTAAGGAAGATATTGAAATTATAGATAAAATAATACAGTAAGAGTTACGAATTTTTAAAGACAAGGAAACAAAATCACATTTTTTATTGTATTTTTGGCTTATATTATTTTATTCCTACTCAAATTCCAAGTGTAGACACTCGTTGGATGTGCAATTGAATTTGACATCCAACAAGTACCCACTTTGCATAGTTTTGAGTAGACCCACATCGCAAAAAAATTAAAATGTGTTTGAAAAAAAAAATGTGTCTAGTTAGAATTATGAAAAGAGTTTATTGGTTGTCTATGAAATTTAATTTTGTATCCAAAGAGTCTCTACTCTTGACATTTGAGTAAACTTACAAGGAAATAAGCGAAAAATACAAATTAAAAAAATAATAGTTTTCTTCTTTTCCCTCCAAAATATTTACCCCAAAGGATGAAATCTCCATCTTGAATGCTATTGGTTCTTTTAAAGTTAATTTTTCTAGTTTGATTTCCATTTTTAACCTCAAAACTCCTCTAATGGATATCATAGTAGCTACATTTTCAAAACCATTTGAACCATAAAAAATAACACATCATTCCTTGCATTTTAGTGTGGTCCACTCATCTCACACCTTAATCCACCCTTTGACTCCTTGTCTCGGGTATTTCTTCCCCTAAGGTGAATTAGTTTGCTACTCTCAGCATTAATTCATTTCTTTTCTACTGGCTTTTTACATAAATACTTCCATGTAGGATTTTTTGTTTCATGTGTGTAGGATTTCATTCCCATACTCATTTTCGATCCCCATGGAAGATTTACCGGGGAAAGTCTCTCCCATCATTGGATATGTGCTTCTTCAAACCAACTTCTCAAGAACCCACTCTATGCTCTTTTTCTTTATCTAATATTTATCCATTACATCATAATTAAGGTATATTTTCCTGGCTATGCATACAATTTCATCCTAATATTTATACATTTAGTTGTGACTTGTTGATAGTTTCTCATGTCCATGGTTACCCCATTTTTGGAATCCCTTCCATTATCAATGGTGATGTTTCTCCATACTTTAGGATGATATTTTCATAGTTTGCATCTTAGATATTCAACCTTATACTTCTTTCACATCATTATATTGACTCATCTCGTCATAATTGTGGATGTTATTAATCGTTGATCGATTATGGTAACTACATTCCCACATTCTCTTTTAGCCTCTCGAACCCCCCCCCCCTTAATTACAAAACTATTTTCATTAGAACCCTTGATTCATTTAACACCATGGAAACCAACTAATGCCTCCCCTCCATATATCTCCATTTAACTCTTGCACCATATAGTGATGCATGCCATCACTCAGAATATCCCTCCACATGTTTTTACATTCAACCCAAATATTTATCCATTCATTTGGAAATTGTACAAATTAGTTTTTAGAAACAACCCATTCTCTTATCACCATACTTATGTGTCCTTTTTCTCAATGGAAATCCTTGTAACCCTTAGTCGAATCATCTACATTGAGTGATTTATGCCTAATTAGTACCTACAAATAGCTACCCTCTAAGTAACCCTATACCCCTTGTTGTGATTCCCAAATATTATTCTAATAGATACCTTTTCCAAGTACATTACCACACATAGTTTTTCTACTAACATCATATCATTATCTATCTAATTAAATTTTTAATACTACCACCTATTAACCATCACTTACACTTCACCAAAGGGAAGTATTACGATTCCTTACATCTCTTTTGACTTCATCCTTCATGGTATTTATACCCACTCATTTTCAATTTGGATATGACCTATCTTTAGATCAATTTCCAACCTATGAACTTCAGCTCATTCCTATCAACCTCAACTCATGGATTTCAGGAAATATTATATCTTGGTTGTCATTGTGCACTAAAATGATGAAACTCATCCAAAAAAGAGATATTCATCCTTATTATCTTCATATGTTGGCCCTCTTGATATTTGACATCAACATATTATCATGTTAATGTGGATCTTATCTTACAACAATTGCAGTTTCTAATTTTATTTGAAGACCTTTAGGCTTAGCCATCCTTTCATGGCCATCAAGAATAAATACCCATGTTCATTTCAACTACTAGGGACTACTCTCCTTAGAATATCCTTTTCAATTTTCTCCACTCCCATGAGGGTGATGTATATTTCTACTTCGATATACACTAGATACAGTGCCTTCAAGCATCTTATAGAATATCATCCAACATCTTATCGCTAATTGTAATCATATTTGTTCATCATGGTCATGAGAATAGAACATGCCCACCTAATTCACATATTTTCAACAAGTATTCTAAGGGCACATGATTTCTAGAGGTTTCCTTCTCCTTCACCTATAGGGTATCCTTGTCTCCTAGTATCTTTCTCAATATCAAAGTATCAACTAGGTAGTATTCAGGACAAAAAAAATTATGATGTATTTTAGCTATACAGATGCTCCTAACCTCACACATCAAGGGGTGATTTTTATCACCTAAATATTGCTCACAACATGACAAATATGATTGTTGAATAGTTCAATAACATAATAAGGAAAATGTTATTGATGATAATTAAATAAATAATAAAAAAGCTACTGAAACATGGGTTTTGATTCATTTCTGCAAACTTGTAGTGATGATTTTTAATGATCTACTTGGTTTTCATTTCAATAATCATGAATATCTAAAAGAAAAGAAATATCACCAACTTTTTCGATGAACAATACCCACATCCCATAAAAATTCAAGTTTCAATCTTGAATTGTGCCTATTTTGAGCCCAAGATCAATGAATAATGTTCCATTGGTATTTGAAACCCCTCCTCATGGATGGGAATTATCAATTGGATTGGGATCCATTCACACTTCAAGGTAGTCTTAATGAAGCTAAAAAGAATATATAAATTCTAGGCCATGGGCTAGCATCTGTAGGTATAATTTGATATTGCTCTATTCTTGTTAGTAATTCTCATCGATCTCAAGAAATATTATGTCTTTAGATTACCATTTGGGAATATTTTCACCATCGAATAAGCTTTTAAACTTATTGACTTGGCTAAAGAACCAATAATGGGAAACAAGAAGGATCCTGGTTAAGGGGGTTGGACTACGCTCACCTTTCTTCACCCAATCCTCTTTTTTGTCCTATTCAATGAATACCAAGACATTTCCCCATCAGAAATCAAATGAAAAGTTTGATTCCCATTGTCTTTTTCTATTTTGCTCCTCCTCATTTACATCTTGATTCATTTTCTTTCTATTTTTTCAGTTATATTCTGACACCCATTTTGTTACTCCTCTTGTGAAAGTCATTATTAATTATAATTCATGTAAATAATGTGGAAATCTAAATATTGATTGGGCTAGAGTAGTGGACACAGATTCAAAGGTCTGACGGGGAGGATTTGCTTGCGAAGTGATTAAACCTTGGTTACTTTCTTTATTTTACCACCTATCTCCCTAATTGATTTGTGGCCATGTTGGTGCAAGAATTGAAGCTATGCATGCATAGCCTACAGTAAAGGACAAAATCCCATGTTTCCTCCATATCTAATTGGATGTGTTGTGAAAGTAAAAATGCAAGGTGAATATTGGAATGACAAAAGAAGATTCTATGGAAGGTATTAACATATAGAAATTTAGACAGTGTGTGGGAGAATACCTAGATGTGTA
This sequence comes from Pinus tabuliformis, assembly GCA_031772625.1. NCBI lineage: Eukaryota > Viridiplantae > Streptophyta > Pinopsida > Pinales > Pinaceae > Pinus > Pinus tabuliformis. The sequence continues at coordinate 708,896,942 of CM062814.1, read as the reverse complement.
GACATAAAATGAAAGGGAGCTCGTAAAAGAAAACATAAGAGAGTATGTTAGGCCCCTATAATACTAGTGTAACCCCTTATTGTTATTAGTACAACCCACTTATTATATTGTTGTACCCATGTAGTCCCTATATTGTTATTATTGTGCCCCATAGAAGCCCACTATTGTTATTATTGTGCCCTTACATTATTATTGTTATGTTAGCTCTGATTATATTAGGACCCCTTAGACTCCTATATATAGAAAGGAGGTCATGTCATTTGTATAATCTAAGAATTGTTCATTTGTGTAATGTAAAGGAGGTTTCCCCCTTGAAGAGACTTATTTCTAAGGCTTTCATCTATCTTTTCTATCCTTTTGTGAGTTGGTTTCATAACATTTGGTATCAGAGCTTTGGATTCTAGGGTTTCACTGCTCCAATCAGGTCATCGTGGAATTTTCGCTCTAACTATTTTTCTGCGACGTTTCAGAAGCTAAAAGAAAAACCCATTTGAGAAGATATCTCGTTGACCTTGGGTCCAAATTTCAGATATTGTCTTGCTATATTTTCGGAGACATGATCTGAGGAAGCTAGGGTTTTTGCAAGCTCCAAAATTTCATCTCAAATAGGTCATTGTGGCATTTTCGCTATAATTTCTTTTCTATGAAGGTTCAGACTCTGAAAATAAAACCAATTTGAACCAAAATCATGGGGAAGCTTGGGCCCGAATTTTAGATCCTATTTCGCTATATGTTCGGAGATATAGGACAAGACATTTAGGGTTTCTGCAGGCTTCCGAATTACATCCCAAATAGGTGACCTGGGGAAAATCGTCATAACTGTCTCTCTAAGCATCAGATTGGAATTTCGTAAGAAGTTACAAAAAGAGCACAAACTGTAGTGTTCTGTGTATATTTTTCAGATCTGAAGGTCAAAACAGTGATATGTGGCACTTCATACAAGTTCGCTCTTCTGAAAAGGTATATAATTGGGTCATCTTGGGAGATTGTGCATAACTCTTCCTTGGAGAATCCAATTTTCATCAGACTAGTGGAATTGGAAAGAGGATGCAGAGGGATACTACAGGTCACAATTTCATAACTTAAAGATCTAAAATTGCATAGTTACAATCGTTTCAAGATCGAGCTCCCAAAATCAAGGACATGCAATATGAGGAAGTTTGATGGCAAGGATCCAGTAAATTGGATACTACAGATGGAGAAATATTTTGATCTACATGAGGTGCAAATGTTACAAAAGGTATGTACTATATCTTCATATTTAGAACTGGATCAATTTTTATGGTATAAAGGGCTTTGTTCTCGTAGATAACTTATTACATGGTCAACTTTCATACAGGAAATGATAGCACATTATGAGGATACAAAGAGCAACACTACAACAATTGGAAGAAATAAGAGAAAAAGGGCTTTGTTACAAACTGGAAAGAAAAATTATGGCAACAAGGAGGTCTACCCCTCACAACTATAAAGATGGAAGTGTTGTTTCTCCTAGCCTTCCACAACCTACAAGGGATACACCACAACAATTGGAAGAAAAAAGAGAAAAAGGGCTTTGTTACAATTGTGATAACAAATACATTAAAGGTCATAAGTGTGTTAAGAAGAAATTATTCTACATTGGTTGTGGAGAGGGGGAAGAAAAGGATCAAGAAACGTCAAAAGAAGAGGATATACACCAGGAACCAACCCCAGAGAAAGAAGAAATGAATTTGACCATATCTTGTAAAGCATTGGCAAGAATTACCACTCCTCAAACTCTCAAGATAGAAGGACATATCAATAAGAAAAAGGTTCACGAAGTGAAAGATGACATCGAGAAAGAAGAAATCAATCCAACCATATCTTGTAATGCATTGGTGAGAATTACCACTCCTCAAACTATCAAGATAGAAGGATATATCAAGAAGAAAAATGTTCAAGAAGTGAAAGATCACATCGAGCATCAAGAAATGAATCCAACCATATCTTGTAAAGCATTGGAAGAAATTACCACTCCTCAAACTCTCAAGATAGAAGGACATATGAAGAAGAAAAAGGTTAAAGAAATGAAAGATCACATAGAGCATCAACAACAACTTCTCCAACTTTTAAAGGATAACGCCACTTTGGTGCAAAATCGAATGAAACAACAGGTAGATCAACATCGCAGTGAAAAAATTTTGATGTAGGAGATTGGGTATTTTTACAACTACATCTCAAGCAAGCTATTTATGAGAAGGAAATGTTGGCAATACTACATGCACTTAAGAAACGACGACCTTACTCAATGGAAAGACACTTCAAGGTAAAAATGGATCATGATAGTCTTAAATACTTTTTAGAACAAATATTATCTTTAGAAGAACAGAAAAAATGGGTCACAATTATGTTGGGTTATGAATTTGACATTAGCTACAGAAAAGGGAAGAAAATTTATCTTGCAGATGCACTCTAAAGAAACGATGAGGATGTGGAAGAATGTTTGCATCCGATCCTAGGTCCAGAATCACTTCGTGAATCTCATATTCCCCAATCTGCATGATCAATCTCATTTCTCTTACCGTCCTTGTCACATGCTTTCCAACCTTCCAGACTATGCGCGGTTATCCTGGTGCGGTCCCAGCGCATCTATTTATAAGTTCCTGCAGTCCCTTTACAGCCTTGTTGTCATACAGCAGCTTCATGCATGTTTCCAGGAATGTTGTGAGCATTGATGTGTCCATTTCCACCTCTGGTCTGTCTTTGATTCCTGAAGTAGAGGCATCAAGGAATCTCTTCCTAGCTTCCATGAAGGTTTCCTTAGCGCGCTCCAGATCAAACTCTAGTTCTTTCGTCAGAGCCTTGTGGACCCGAGTACTATCCTCAGGCTGCTTGTCTTTGTCATCCCTTGTTGTAATTCCACTTTGGAGCACAATGTTCACATAGGGTCTTCCTCGCATGGCTCAGACCTCATCATCTATAGGTTCTGAGTAGGGGGAGGTTGGAGCGCTCCCTTATCATGCAACCTCATTATCAGCGTGGGACAATCCTCCTTCTCATGATCAAATAATATACAATACAAGCATGATGAATGTGTTGGATTAATACGATCATGGGAATAATGTCTTGGCCCTCCATAATTGTAACATATCAGCTTTCCACAACCCCTTCTGGGTCCTCCTCCACCTCGGCCTCGTCCGCGCCCCTGAAATCTGGTTCGCACCATTCCTGCATCCTGGTCAAGGGGCCACATTTTAGCCTGAACTCTGTTGGTGGGAGTCCTATCCATCATCAATTCATAACTTCTACAGGTGCGCTCATCATGGCCCACTGATCTACAGAAATTATAGAACAATTATTTTGGATTATATGTGTACTTCTGCAATAAATGGTAGTTGTCCGTAGCATGCTTTCCTCCTATTTGACAAATTGTGCACCATAATGCAGGTGTTGCGCTAGGTCCTGCTTGTGCCTCAGGTCTTAACGGCATTGGTCCTCCTCCCACGCGGTAATTCGTGAACACTGGGTAGTGGTCCTTTTCATGACCCTAACCCTTACATTTAACACACCTTACCTCGTAGCGCAACTCTAGGTGAGTTGTCCTGTCCTGTTTCAGACTCTACATCTCAAGGCATAAGTTTTTCAACTGTGCATGGATCTGCTGAACTCCTAGGTTAGGATCCTGTATTGGGGTATCATGTAGTCTCATCACGATCTCCAAGGCCTCAGCCTGATTTTTTAGCCTCTGTTGTGACAGTGCATTCCTTAAATGTGGCATTAGCGATGCTACAAACCATTCGCAGTGTTGTCCATCTGTCAAAGTCATGTTAGCTTCATGAATTGTGCACTCCAGTCTTTGATCCAACTCCCAAGGAGTCTCGCCTGGTAGCATCATGATCTCCTTGAACCTAATGACTAACTACGCCTCTAACTTTGGTATAATAAATTCTCTTTTCAACGCAGTTTGGATATCCGTGATCCCTACATTCGGATTGTCATTGGAATGCTTAATGTACCAGGTCAACGCGCGATCCTGCATAGCACTAACCAATGTTGCTTTCTTTATATTGTCATCTGTAACTCCCTGCACTTCCCATACAGATTTTATCACAAACCAAAACTGGTCCAGATCTTCATTTCCTACTCCCTTGAACACTGGAAATTTTATCGCACTTTCCATATTGACTCGCAGTGGTGGCAGAGGTGGTATGCACAAAGATGGGGGTTAATATGGTGAAACTAGTGGTGGTGTGGGTGGAGGTGGTATGTGCGGAATCCTATACCTTATCAAATTGATCACACTTCTTGGTGAGACCTTCGTGAGCTCTTCCTCGTCCCCTCACGGAGGTGAAATCAAGAGGCTAGTTTTTAGTTTTGCACTACCTTCATTTCTATAAATTCTCACACTTCGCGTAGCCCCAAACATCAATGTATTCACATAACCTGCTTTTCACACAATTGCATTTTAATCCAAGTGTTTAGAGACTTAATGTACTTACCTTATGGTCCTTTGAGGAAGCTTCGTTCTGCCTCGCTATAGCTAACTAAAGTGTGTACCATGAATTCAGTAATGAATCTCCTATAATTTGATCAAGCCAGTGATCAACAGTGCACACAATCTTATCCTCCGATGCTTCCAATCTACGCACCAATTCTGGAGTCCACACAATAGGTTTGTCGAGCTTGCACCTTCCTTAGCTATCTGCTAGCTTCATGATCCACTCGTATAGCTCAGTAGGGAAAGATGCGAAGAAAATTTCATGGATATCTATGTATATGTAGCAGTCTAACCACTCTTCTTTTGATAGTCGTGGAATCCTATTCTCCTACAAATCGAACTCGTGAATCTTCCTATCCAACCAATCTTCAATTCCTTTCTTAGTTGGATTCGAGTGATACGACATCAGACATCTCTATGCAGATCCCGATCCCAGCAACGAAACCATTTGTTGGATTGTTGGGGCTTAACCCAAGTTTGGAGTTAATTAGCCAAACAAATCCATGTACTACTGGCCCTTTCGGCAACAGTCTACGGAGCATGGATTGAGGTCTCACCCGAAGTAGTATGGGGGGTTTTGGAACTAGGTTTTTGCACCCTTGAGATGTCTGAGGGGTTGATTTGGTCCAACTATGATTCCCTTTATGCAGGTTACTTCACGCACTTCCCTTTCCTTTGTACCATGATATATTTGCCTTGGTACAGCTCTAACCAGGGGTTGTGGGTCATTCACAGTACTAGAGCAGCAATTTCACTATTTCCTTAAGTCACACCCAAGATATTTACCTATCTTCTTATAACAGTTAGTTATCTTCGCGTAAGCAGATGCCTTGTATTATATTTACTTATTCAGCACATTCATATGAGTTCGCGCAGTGAATAAACAGTAAACTTGGAATTCATACCGAATAATACATAAAATAGGAAAAAATACATAGAAATATGGCAAAACTTCTCTTTTATTAATTTTCCCACGGTTACAGACTTGACCTGCCCTGCGCACTCAACTGCAGGGGTCCCCACACTCAGCTGTAGAGCCTTCTCCTACTGTAGGACCCAAAGACACAACTTACACTTCAACTCAATTCCTCTTCAATTCCTTAGACTCATCATGCTTCCCTCGATTAACTATTTTCTACACTTAGAGCTTTGCTCCATTTATACAATCCCATGGTCTGCGGACCATGGGTAGATCTTTCAAACTGCCATTACATTACAAAAGCAAGGGTGGACAACCCTATGACTCTATTATGGCTTCGCACTTCGCGCCCACAAATTGCAGTGTCTTTACAATGGACTTAGTCAAAACTTGAGCTTTAAGCCCCAAAACATGCCTTAGGGGGATTCCACGCCCAACATTTTGGCTTCAAGGGGATGCCTTTGCTGCCAAGGGGTTTTGGTTGGGCCTGTGGTAGACCCTGTTTAGTGGGAGATCTGTAGGATTGATTCTTTTGGTGAAAGAATATGGTGAGCAGTGGAAAGATAGAGATTAAGAAATTTAATGGTCAGGTTTTTGAGTTGTGGAAACTCAATATGGAGGATTTGTTGGTGGATAAAGATCAGTCGATCTTAGTAGATCCAGGTACTAAACCAATGGAAATGTCCGATGAAGACTGGAAGAAGTTGGATCAAAAGGCAAAAACCACAATACAATTCTGTGTCTCAGATTCAGTATTGTTGAAGGTATCAAGGGAAGCTATGCTGAAGGATTTGTGGGACAAGTTATGGACTTTGCACCAATCTATGTCTCTAGTGAATAAATTGTTCCTACAAAAAAGATGTATAACTTGAGGATGCAAGATGGAGACTCAGTGACAGATCATCTGAACGCATTTAATACTGTGGTAAGCCAATTATTATCTATTGATATTAAAATTTTAGATGAAGATAAGTGCATCCATTTGTTGTGTTCTCTACTATAGTCATGGGATAGTCTGGTTGTTGCAATAGGTAGCAATGCAACTGCCTTGTAGTTTGATGAAATAATCTCATCCTTCCTGACGGAGGAGATGAGACAGAAAAATATGGAGAGCTAGAATGGTGATGCCTTGTCTGTATGAGGATGATCTAAGAATTTAAACAAAAGTAAGTCCTCGAATGGGAGATCTAAATCTAAAGGGAGATCTAAATCTCTAGGAAAATCTGTAAAGGTGTGCTGCAAAATGCAGAAGGAAAGGGCACTAGAAAAGAGACTATAAATTTAAATCTCTTGAGAAAGGAAACATATTTGATGATGCTCCTTCTACAGAGGTGAAAACCACCTCAGATGAAGGTGGGGATGTGTGCTTGGCTTCTTCTTCAAGTACACATGTAGATCATGAGGCATGGTTGACTAACTCAGGTGCATCTTATCGCTTCACCCACCATAGAGAGTGGTTCTGTGAGTATGAGAAATATGATGGTGGTGATGTCTTCTTATGGGATGATAGGTAGGCTAGAATCATTAGTCGCAGAAAATTCAAGTTGAAGTTGCTAGGTGGAAGGATTAGAACACGTCCGGGTGTTCTGCATATTCTTGCATTAGCTATAAATCTGATTTTTGTAACCAAGCTAGATGATGTGTGTAGAAACAGTGTTCAAGATACGTACCTGCAAGATGGTTCGGGGAGCACTGGTATTGATGCAAGGAGTTAGGATTGGAACTCTATACAAGATATGGCATCAAAGGCTTGGACATATTGGAGAGAAAAGACCATGATATGGCATCAAAGGCTTGGACATATTGGAGAGAAGGGCCTTTGAATACTTCATGGTAAAGGTATGGTAGAAGGTATGTCTAATAGTTCTCTGGATTTTTATTTCTGTGAAAATTGTGTATATGGGAAGCAGAATCAGGTTAGTTTCCCCTCTAGTGGTAAGAGGGCAAAACGGATATTAGAGCTTGTGCATAATGATGTGTTTGGACCTGTGTCGATTCCATCACTAGGTAACTAGGTGTACTATGTATCATTTATAGATGACATCTCAAGGAATACATGGATATATTTCCTCAAGAAGAAATCTGAAGTCTTTGATAAGTTTAAAGAATTTAAGGCTCCAGTGGAAAACCAGACAGAGAATAAGATAAATGTGGTGAGTTTTGCAAGAAGGAATTTAAACATTTCTGTGAGAAGTATGGTATAGCAGGGTAGAAGGCTACTCCATACACACATGAACAAAATGGAGTTGCAGAAAGAATGAACAAGACATCGATGGAAAGGGCAAGAAGCATGCTCAGTGGTGCTGGGTTAGGACAAGAATTCTGGGAAGAGGCAGTGGAGACTACATGTTACCTAGTCAATAGATCACCTTCATCAGCGTTGGAGGATAAGACTCCACAAGAGGTATGGACTAGTAAGAAACCTTCTCTTTCACATCTAAGGGTATTTTGATGTGGTGCATATGTACATGTCCCAAAGGAGAAAAGAACAAATTTGGATAGTAAATATGAAAAGTGTGTCTTTATTCAATATAAGGATGGTTTAAAAGGTTATAAGATTTGGAACCCAGTAACAAGGAAGGTTGTGTACAACCGAGATGTGTTGTTTAGAGAGGTGAAAGATGTTATTAAACATGAATTCCTACCAAAGGAACCTGAGAAGATAGAGTTTGAGCTAAAGGAGGAACAATCAGGCTCTACAGCAAAAGAGGAATTAGAGGATGAAGAGCCACAAAATTTGGTTGTGAGAAGATCAACTCAAGAAAGAAGGTAGGCAGAAAGGTATAGTCCATCTGCTTTTTGTTCAAAATTTACTTTATCTATTACTGACGATGATAACAGAACTGTGAAGGAAGCAGTAGATTCAGAGGATGGAAAACTCTGGAAAGAGGCCATTGTGGATGAAATGGCATATTTGCAGAAAAATGAGGCTCGGGATTTAGTGTAGTTGCTGGCTGGAAGGAAACCCATTGAAAGGAAATGGATGTTCAAGAAGAAGATGAATGTAGAAGGAAAGGTGGAGAAATACAAAGCTCGGTTGGTAGCAAAAGGTTATTCCCAGGTTCCAGGAATTGATTTTGGTGATATTTTTTCTTCTGTTGCCAAGGCAAATTCTATTAGATTACTTTTATTTGTTGTTGACGCTTTTCATTTTGAGGTAGAACAAATGGATGTGAAGATAAAATTTCTTCACAGGGATCTAGAAGAAGAGATCTACGTAAAGCAACCTGAAGACTTTGCAGTGAATGGTAAGAAAGAACTAGTATGAAAGTTTAAAAAGTCTCTATATGGGTTAAAACAGTCACCAAGGATGTGGTATCAAGAATTTCATACATTTATACAAGGACATGCCTTCACCGGAAGAGATGTAGATCACTTTGTATGTTTTAAATTAATTGGTGACCATGTTATTTATCTTGTCTTGTATGTGGATGATATGTTTCTGGTTGGAAATAACAAAGAAATTATCTAGGATCTGAAGACAAAATTGTCCTCGAAATTCAACATGAAAGATCTTGGTGCTGCAAACTTTATTTTGGGCATGAAAATTAAATGAGATCGGGAAAGGAGGAAGCTCTGGTTAAACCAAAGGAAGTATGTCGAGACAATACTACAAAGGTTTAATATGAAATATAGTAAATAGGTGAAGGTTCCTATTCCTGTAGTTGTAAAGTTATTTCTTGAACAATGTCCCAAGACATAAGAAGAAGAAGAGGACATGTCCCATGCTCCATATGCAAGTGCAGGTTGTAGCCTAATGTATGCGATGATCTATACTAAACCAGACATTGCACATGCAATGGGAGTATTGAGCAGGTTTAAGTCAGAACCTGGGAAGGAGCATTAGACAACAGTGAAGTGATTTTCCGGGTATTTGCGTGGCATTAATGATTATGGTTTGTGCTACCAAGGAAGACCAGGATTGGAAAAAGTTTTTGACATCCGTGGCTTTGTTGATGCAGACTGGGTTGGCGATCTGGATCAGAGAATATCTACAAGTGGGTATGTGTTTAAACTATTTGGAGGTGCAATCAGTTGGATGAGTAAGAGACAATCTATAGTGGCACTGCTAACTACGGAGGTAGAATACATGGTAGCCAGTCATGCAAGCAAGTAAGTAGTTTGGTTGTAGAGATTGTGTTCAAATATGGGGTTAGTACAATGAGCTATAAGGATAAACTGTCACAGCCAAAGTGCAATTTTCTTGGCAAAGAACCCTGCTTATCATTCAAAGACAAAGCACATTGATGTTTAGTATCACTTTGTGAGGGATATGGTAGAAGAGAAAAAGGTTTTGTTGGTAAATGTGGACACTTTGAAGAATACTACAGATGCATTGACAAAGTCCATGAGCTCTGAGAATTTCTCTTGGTGTAGAGAAATAATGGGCATTACAAGGCTGGATCAATGACTAAGCTCTCCTATGGCCCCCTGTGGAAAGAAAAAACAAGTGGGAAAATGTTGGGCTGTGTTATATTATTTCTACGACTAGCCCCAATATTAGGTGGGTGGACCTACCTATGGTTTTTAGCATGGTTTTAACACAAGGTTTTGGGCGTGATGGTTTTTGATCCATGGTACTTTTTAGATCTAGTCAAGGGAACTATGGTTATGTTCTAATCCAGGGTTAATGGATTGGGATTTATGGATGCTTCAGCATGTATATATGTATTGTAACATTTAAAGGAACATAATGAAAAATCATTTTGGTAGTCCCAATTTTGGGATCCAGGGGAAAATATCTGTGTATATTTTTTTATGTGTTATTCTTTCGCATTTTTTTATTTTCAGCTTTTAGAATTCGTATCCAGGTAATATCTCGACAAGGTTAAAACCTACAGATTTAGGATATTTTCAAATTCTTCATGACCTTTCCCTTCTATAGGAATAAAAGGCATAATTTAGTTTGGTTTCTGGATACAAGAATGGTATTTACATTAAGAGTGCTTTATCAAAAAATCGATTAGGTATTAAAATAGTGTCAATATTTGAGAAGATAGAGGAGTTGAACTTAGTGCTTCAAAACTGTAATCCTAGTGAATTTCCACTATCAACTTTGTATGATCAACAAATTAAATTTCCTAGAAGAGGTAGTAGCTTATTTAAGCCTGTTTTTCTAAGCCCTGAGCATAGGACACAAGTTGAATATGTCTATGATTTTAAACCTGAGAAATGTTTAGCAGCATCGTATCATACCAGCTTATCTATTATTTTCATTCCATACCTGATTCATGGGTCATAAATCAATTTTTCCCACAACGTCTTTGCATGAAAACTTCACTTAATTGACATGTGACACTAAAGGAAATATAGAAAACTTTAGTGGACCCAGTATGAAGGTATAAAGTGTGATTTCTATGCACCATTTGTGTGAAAGAGAACCATACTGTATGGTGTTGTTCATTGTGGGTGATTTTTAGGAAATATTGGGAAGTTCTCACAACTTGTTCAGTAGAATTATTCTTTCAGGAATAGGCATTATAGATAAAGCAAATAACAACAAGGGAAGACAAAAATGTGACTAGGAAAAACCATAATTGGCAAATGTGACTAGTTGCAGGTCATGCATTCAACTCCTGGTGGTCTGAGAGTCGAAATGTGACCTCCCCTGTAGTTGGAAGATGTGACCCAACCTAGAACGTAACTATGCGACCTCTTCTTAAGTTAGGTCTCTCATTTGTGAGTTATCGCGAAGTTACAAGGTTACAATTATGATCCATAGGAATGCAGCCGAAAAATGTGACCAGTACTATATTTCCACCTAGTGATCTCTTTGCCTTTGCAATCTGCAACCTATGTCTCAATTGAGAAGTGCAACTGTCCAAGTCACAAAATTGCACTTTAGAGACTTAAACATGTAATAGGAAGAGTGACCAAAATATAGGGTGACTATGTGACCTTCCAACAAGTCACATCCTAGGCCCCAACAACACATATAGAAATTGTGACTTGCATTTCTTTCCTAAATTTCCACCTCTTTGTAACGATCATTTATCCTTGTAGTCAAAAACCTTATGCCAACTGTCCATCACCCACATCTAGACAAGAAGCGCTACACAACAGTCATATAAATAAAGGGAATATATTAAGCTCAAGAATTGGTGACACCTAATCCCATTTTCGAGGTCTCTAGTGCACCTGGTAATGAGGAAATTTTAGTTAGTAATGATATGGTCTTTGACACTACGTCAGGCACATTTTCAAAATGTAATGCAGACATTGGTGTTAGAATCCTGAGTAGCTATGAATGAATTCACCCACAAGTTTTGAAGAAATGAGATTGCTTATATAGTTTAGAGTTCTCATACTATTGATCATCTTACCACAATGAAATCATGACTTGATAATCATGGAAATATTTGCACATTGATCCAACAAAAGTGGCGACTTGAGTTGCTAGTAACAATTTTTGAAGAATTTGACACCAAGGCTTTTGATAAGACTACCAGAAATGGTTTTAAGGCCTTGAAGTGATCTAAATCAATAGTAATGGAATGGATCATTAGAGGAAATGAGATATTGGAAGTTGAGCGAATATAAGCAAGTCAGATTTCTAGTTGAGGTCGTAGATTGATTTCACAAACCTCTCCCTTCCCTGCAGCCTAGCGATGTGAATTTGCGACGCTCCTCGTGAATCAGGTTTACAACCAAGGTTCATGTTGTAACAACATTCACACTCTTTATTAACACCTCTCACCTCCAAGAATGTGTTTGCACTAGTCGTAATAGTTGTGACTTATCCAGATGTGTCAAATGTGACTAACAAAGGTGATCCATTGGACTTTCTAGTCACATTTCAAATTGACAACGATATTGTGCACCGAATATGCAACTAGATCTATCCTAATGATTTCTCAAAGGTCACATATTTGGTCAATATTTTATAAAAATTGTCATTCATCTGTTAAGAACACCCTCTGAAGATGATATTATTGTAACAATAGATTTTGTTGAAGAAGCTAACATTGTTAATTTTTCTTTCAACGAATGAGTGGCCATGGGGAATTCCCAATGGTGTTAACTTAGTAGACATATCGCTAGGAACTGAGCATAAATATAGAATAAATACAATGATATCCAAAATAGTTGTTGAACCCAATATTTGGTATCATATTATAGGATTTAAAGGTGGGTTTTATTTTAAGAGGGCTATAAAAATAATGAAGCTTCACATATAACACATTTTCTTGGAGTCGCCGCTATTGGTAATGACAAAAGAGAGAATATCTCTATGCATTTTCACTCGTACCTACTTCAATGGTTTTGCGTTTTCAAAAGGGCCTCAAAACTTAGCATCTTCTCCATATATTGTTATGAAATCATCTAATACATAGAAATGGGCTAAAATTTCTAATTCCTAGTATTTGGCATCTTTGTCTCTCAAAAAGTAGAAAAAAGTAAGATTTGTAATTTTAGATGTGAAAGAGATGCAGAGAACAAATTTCACCATAGCTTAAATAATGTTGAGAGTAGTGATTTACTTCCACCTAACATTTTCTTTGATTTTTACAAGAAGAGTTAGATGTGATAAAGGTTCAGATATGATCCTAATGTTGGAGAGAAAAGGAGGAGTACAATGCCAAATACACCTAAGCCATGTTTTTTTGACAAGCTCTAATCCAGACATCCATCTTGTAATGAGTATAGGGTACAATTTATACTTTGCACTAGCCCAAGGTTCATAAACCAAGGAAATGAAATCATTGTATTTGAAGCATACTTGGACCTAAGGAAAACTAACCATGCTCATTTGCAAGTTATTTCCTTGCCTTTATCCAAAACATCGGCTGTAAAGGCAAGGGACAAGTTAGCGTTTGGTTTTGATGCGATTAGACCTGGAAGTAATGATATGGGAGACAAAATTCCATTGAAGAAATTAGAGCATGGAGGAGTGGGATATTTATTTATGTATACCCCAGATGGAACTATGTTAGCACATTCCTTTAAACCAAAGATGCCTATGAAAGTTGGTATCATGAAGTTGCATTCAACATTTTTTCTATAGATAATTCCTGCATTAGCTTAAGTCTGTGGATGATACAAAATCTTAGCATAATTTGCATAGAACATGAATCGATGGATTATCTATTGGAATCTACCCTTAATCCTACAAAAGCTATACAAACCTTAACAACATTATTGTGTAAAAAGGGACTATATAGGAGTCCAAATTGATGTTATTCCTTAATTCAGTTGATTTTGTTTGCAATATCATTCTTTGATTGTAAATATGTATGACCTATGTTATTTGTTTGCAGATAGAAGAGAGGGAATGAAATGTTGATTTGCATAGAGAAAGCTTTTGTTTATTACAAGATTTCATGCAATTAGGCTTTCAAAAAATAGGAAAACTAGCTCCACGCATCTATCCAAGGCACCTTGTTAGCCTAGATGGCAGGTAAATCTAGTGAAGGGAACTATAGTTATGAATCCAAAGTTAGTGGATTGGGGTTTTTGAATGCTTCAGTATGTATATATATGTATTGTAAAATTGAAGGGAATATAACAAAAAATCAATCTGGTATTCCCAGTTTTGAGATCTAGGGGAAAATATTTGTGTATATTTGTTTTATGTTCTTTCAATTGTATATTTTTATGTTTTAAGAATTTGTTTTCAAGTAATTTATTTACAGGGTTGAAACCTACATTTGGTATCATAGCAATTTTTCCTTCAAGGGGATGTCTTTTTTAACAATGAGTTTTTTTCTCGGGCCTATAGCAGTTCATGTTACTTTGGGAGATCTAAGGGAACAATTATTGCGGTGAAAGGTGACAAATAGTGGAAGGATTGAGATCAAGAAATTCAATGGATAAACCTTTGAGTTGTGGAAGCTCAAGATGGGGGATCTCTTGGGGGATAGAGATCAGTGGATCACTATAGATCCAAGTACGATGCTAACATGAATGTCAACATAAGACTAGGTGAAGTTAGATTTGAAGGGGAAGTGCACAATTCGATTGTGTCTCTTAGATTTAATATTTTTGAATGTATTAGGGGAAGATACGACAAAGGATTTTTGGGACAAGTTAGGAACTTTGTATCAATCACAGTCTCTAGTGAACAATTTTTTTCTAGCAAACAAAGTTATATAACCTAAGGATGAAAGATGGAAACTTGGTGAGAGAGCATATGAATGCCTTTAATATTGTGTTATGACAGTTTTTATATGTTGATATTAAAATTTCAAATGAATATAAGGGCATTAGTTTTTTATGTTCTGTGTTCACTATCAAATTTGTGTGATAGTATAGTTGTTGATGTAGGTAGCAATACAACTACCTTGAAGTTTGACACAATAGTCAATCCTTATTGTCAGAGGAGACGAGAAAAAAAACATGGAGAGACAGAATGGAGATGCCTTATCTATAATAGGAAAGCTTGATGATATAAATAGAAATAAGTCCTCAAGTGGGAGATCTAAATCTAGAGGTAGAACTTAATCTCCAAGAAATGCTATAAAGATATGCTCGAAATGCAGAAAAGAAGGGCACTACAAAATGGATTGTAAATCTAGAACTCCTGAGAAATTAAAGTTATAAGATGATGTTCCTTCCATAAAGGAAAAAACCACCTCAGATGAAGGTGGGTATTTGTACTTGGCTACTTCTTCAAGTACACATGTAGATCATGAGGCATGGTTGATTAACTCAGGTGCATCCTTTCACTTCACTCCCCATAGGAAGTGTTTTTGTGAGTACAAGAAATATGATGGTGTTGATGTGTTTCTAGGTGATGAAAGGAAGGCCAAAATCATGGGACATCGAAAATTCAAGATGAAGTTGCACGGTTGAAGGATCATAGCACTTCTCGATGTTTTTCATATTCCTACATGGGCTTGAAATATGATTTTTGTAAGAAAGATAGATGATGCAGGTGTGAAAATAGTGTTCGAGAAAGATACCTGCAAGATGGTTCGAGGAGAAATGGTATTGATGCGCGGAGTTTGGATTGGAACTATATACAAGCTTATCGGTAGCATTTTTATTGATGGGTGCAATAGTTCTGTGGTTCCTGAAAGCGGAGCTAAAAATCTAGTAGTCTTTAGAGAAAAGACAATGTTCTGGAATCAAAGACTTGGACATATTGGAAAGGGCCTTTGAATGCTGCATGGTAATGGTATGGTAGAAGGTATGTCTAATTTCTCTCTGTATGTTAATTTTTATGAAAATTATGTATACGGGAAGAAAAATTAGGTGAGTTTCCCCTCAAGTGCTAAGAGGGTGTAAGGGATATTAGAGCTTGTGCACAATGATGTGTTTGGACCTGTTTATGTTCCATCTCTAGGTAAGTATATGTACTATGTTTCATTTATATCTGAATTCTTAAGGAATACATGGATATATTTACTTAGGAATAAATCTGAAGTCTTTGACAAGTTCAAATAATTTTAGGCTTTGGTGGAAAATCAGAAAGAGAAGAATATTAAGGTGTTGAGGATAGATAATGGTGGAGTGTTTTGCAATAATGGATTTGAATATTTTTGTAAGAAGTGTGGTATATCATGATGGAATACTACACCATACACACCTCAGTAAAATGGAGTTGCAAAAATAATGAACAGGTCGTTGATGGGAAAGGAAAGAAGCATGCTCAGTGGTGTTGGATTAGAGTAATAATTTTGGGTAGAGGCAATGGATAGTTCATGTTACTTGGTTAAGGGATCACCCTCATCAATGTTGGAGGATTAGAATCCACATGGGGTATGGACTAGTAATAAACTCTCTCTTTCACACATGAGTATATTTGGATTTGATGCATATGTGCACGTTCCAAAGGAGAAAAGAACCAAGTTGGATAGTAAATATGAAAGGTGCATATTTATTAGATGTAAGTATGGTTTAAAAGGTTATAAGGTTTGGAGCCGAGAAAAAATAAGGTTGTGTACAATAGAGATGTGGTGATTAGTTAGATGAATGACATTATTAAAAATGAATTCCTACCAAAGAAACTTGAGAAGATACAGTTTGAACTGAAGGAGGAAGAACACAAAGAAGAATCAAACTCAGAATCTACAACATAACAAGAATTAGAAGAAGAATCGCCATAGACTCTAGTTATGAAAAGATTAGTTTGGCAGAGAAGGCATCTAGAGAGGCATAGTCCATCTTCTTTATGTTCAAATTTTGCTTTATCTATTACTAATGATAATCCTAGAACTGTCAGGGTGGTAGTAAATTTAGAGGAGGGTAAACTCTTGAAAGAGGCCATGTTTGCTGAAATTACATCTTTGGAAAAAAATGAGGCTTGGTATTTAGTGGAGTTGTCAACTGGAAGGAAACCCATTGGCAAAAAATGTGTGTTTAAAAAGAAGATGAATGCAAAAGCCAAGGTGGAGAAATACAAAGCTTGGTTGGTAGCAAAAGGTTATTCCCAAGTGTCGGGAATTGATTTTGGTGATATTTTTTCTCATGTTCCCAAGTTAGATTCTATTATATTACTTTTATATGTTGTTATTTCTTTTGATTTTAAGGTATAAAATATAGTTGTGAAGACAACATTTCTTCACAAGGATCTACAAGAAAATATCTACATGAAGAAACTAGAAGGCTTTGTAGTGAAGGGTTAGAAAGAACTGGTATGCAAGCTCAAAAAGTCTTTGTATGGGTTAAAATAGTCACCAAGTATGTGGTATCATAAATTTGATACATATATACAGGGACTTGGATTCAGAAGAAGGAAATTTGATCACTATGTGCATTTTAAATTAATTGTTGACCATGTTATTTCTTTGCTCTTGTACAAGTCCTAAATGTTACCAATGAATGGGGTGATTTTTTTATTGTTGTGGATCAAAATCCACACTCATGCTTTATCCATCTCTACCTGTTGCTTCATTTTCTTTCCCAAGTCAAGTGGTGCCCCTTTGTATCTCATTGACCATTCATGCACATAAGCAATTGCAACTTGTACATTCCTAAGAGTTTTGACAAAGTCTTTACACTACTGCTGCAAGCCATGCATGTGGACAATTTCCTTGTGCATCGTAACAACATCCTCATAGATATTTTTCATGATCTCTCCAAGTGTTGATAATTCACTAAGTGTCGTTGTCTTCATTTCCTCTAGATGGACCTTTGTTGAAGATGCATTCTAAGTTGCTGCCCGGAACTGTTCAACGTATTTCTTGGAAGCATACAAGTTCTTTGCCAATTTCTTGTTCTCATACATCAAATACTTAGCGTTTGGATATTTTGCACCTGTGAAGGCCAAGTTTGTTGAGGAAATGGCTTCAGTATTCCTCCTAGTGTCGGCCACAATCACCCCCTCTCTCATAAAAGCAGGATATGTGAGATCATCCAGAAAATTCTTCTTGCACGCTTGTACAATATTCTTCTAGAGTTAATCTTACGATAGATTGTTTGTGTCCGTAATCGAATCATCATCAAGAGGAAAAAATTTTGCTTCCTTTCCTGGAGCTGACTTTGCTACTGGAGGTGGTGCAGATAAAACAGTGACCTGTTGTGTGTTAGGCATCAAGTCGATATCTTGATTTTGTGGCTTGAGTTCTGCAACTGTGTCATTGATCTTTATCAATTATTCAATACATTGGGAAAGATATTGGTCATGCACCTATTTTCTCTCCTCATCTACTGGTTGTTTTTTCTATTCTTTCTCTTCAACTTGTTTCCACATTATTTCTTCTGCTATTGCACTTCCCCTTTCTTCTTCTTCCTTCTTCTACTTCTCTTCCTGTTCTTGCTTCTTCTTTTCTTCCTCCAATCTCCTCTGCTCTTCCCTCTTCCTCCATTCTACTCCCTGCATTCACTATTTCTTCTTTTCCTCTGCTTATAGAGCCACTTTCATAATAGTTGTATCTACTTTCATATTTCGGCTTCGATCTCCCCCTAGACTATAAGCAACCTTTTTCTTTCCCTTATCCTGTGTAGGGTTTCTCTCTTCAGCTGACATTTCTTCCAGAGAGTTAATTTTTACAACTAGGGTCAAATTCCACAATTCATAGCTCATATGACCAATATTATTATTTCATTAAATTTCTATTTTCGAGAGGACCAAAATCGACCTAATGATCATCCAATTTGGTCAACCAGAAGTTAATTTTTGAATTATTTTATTCATACATGCATTATGGAATGGGTCGGCCCTAACCACATGGGTAACTACTTAGGTTGGCCTTAACCCCAAGTGAACCCTCAGAAAAGCCTATAAATAGAAGTGACCTCAAGCTCATTTCAACACAATGACCAACCTATCTTCTATTATTCTCTTTTGTTTTGGTTCGCACATGTTTGATGGAAAGAGTTTGCGCGAGGGTCCCAAATCACAGGCGTAAGGTTCACTCTGACTTAGGGTTTTCTGATCCATGGATGCTGGCATAGAAATGAGTTTTTTGGTTCCTAGATACTGGTACACTACCTTATGGGAGCATCCAGATATCCCTATATGATCGCACAGAGGCTTAAGGGAGAATCCAAGGGTTCAGAGGCATATATGAAGGCGTTGGTCCCCGGACGCTCCCACAGAGTAGTCCTGAGAGTGTCCAGACTATTTTGGACACATTCATAGCAACTAGAAGAGAGTGTCTGAAGGTTCTTGAGAAGATCTGGTGGGTTTGACCATGAACACATGCATAGGGTCTTCTTGAAAGCATCCGAGCAGCTAGAGATGCCCTCACACAATGGCAGATAGAGAATCCAGAGAGTTTTAGATGCACATAGATAGTTTTACTAAGAGCGACTAGGGTTTTGATATTGTGTTTAGAAGTTGGATTTAGTTGGATTTAGTGATCTGGTAGATATGGGTTTATCTCTACCATTATTTGGATCTTTAGATCTATTTTAGTAGTATTTGTTTCAAACATGTCTATTGGGCTCCTTGTACTTTGTGCTGAAATCTTTTTATGATGATTTATTAAAGAAGAAGATTTGAAATGGTTTCCCCCTTGTGGGGTTTTTCCCTAGTCTTGGACCAATCTATTGTCTCGTATTGTTGTATTATTGTCTTTGTTGTCATTTCATACATTTTTCTTTCTTCAATTATGTTTATGATTGGTTATACTAATAATAATTGGATGCATTGTTAATAAAGAAGTAAATTAGGAAAAAGTAACTAATACAACATAAAACAATAAGAAAATTTAACATGGTATCAGAGGTGAGGTGAAGGAAAATCCCAAAATAAGACAAGCATTGAATCCCTCATTTTCACAATGAAATTTGCCAAGTCAAGGCCAATATGTCATCATCTACATTAAAGGAGCATGAAAAGTTGGGTGACACATCTAACTTTCCTACATGGAAAGCCAAATTGGAGATCATAGCTAACAGAAATGATGTACTGGAATACATTTAAGGAAGGATACCTGAGCCTCCATATAATGAATCTTCTTCCCTCAAGAACAAGTACAAGAAAGGTGAGTCCAAAGAAAAGAAAATTATAGATGATGCTTTACAAGATAATTTACTTGCATAGATTGGGAATTTATGAAAGTCTAAAGGTATGTATGACAAGATAGCCAACATGTATGAAATAAATAGCTTTGATGCAATCATCATCTTGAAATACAAACTCAAGGAAACCAATATGAACAAAGGATAATTTCTTCAATCCTACATTAAGAGGATCTCTTGCCTTAAAGATCATTTGTAGAAAATTGGAGAAAATGTGCCTAACAGGGAGCTAGTATTTATGATTCTTAGAGTTCTCCCCCCTATTTTGGAAACCTTCATTACTATAATCAGCAACAACATTGTCCTTCCATCATTTGATGAAATTATTGGGAATCTCAATCAAGAATAATCGAGGATGATAGTAAGGGGAATGATTCAAAAGCTTAAAGAGGGAGAGCCTGCTTCATATATCACTCTTGGAAAAGGGATGAAGGAAAAAGGAGGTCCATCAAGGAATCCTCCTTCTTAAAATACAAAAGGAAGGAATGAAATATTGTTATCTCATATTGAATGCTTCAATTGCCACAAGACAAGTCATTATTCTTGTGATTGTCCCAAGAAGAGAAAGAGGCCTTGTTACAACACTAGAGGCAACTACAATAACAAAAGAAGAAAAGATAATCAAAGAAATAAGCATGATAGAAGATATGAAAGAATAAGAAGAGACTCCTCAACCCACCATGAAGAAGATCATCCTCCTCAAAATAATTCAAGGGCTCCCAGGTATGAAAGTAATGTTGTAAATAAATATGATTACATTGTTATTTCTTATCTCACTAGTTCTTCTCCATCAGATTCATGGGATAGTTGGTTGGTTGATAGTGGGGCCACTCATAATTTCTCTGGATACAAGGGACTCCCCTCTAATCTGGTAGAGAGGGAGACTAAGTTCAAGATCATTCTTGGAGACAACTTCACTCATCCCGTGAAAGGCTTTGGGTCTGTCAAATTTCAGCTGAATTCTAGGGAACCAGTTCTTCTACATGATGTTATGAATGTACTAGGATTAATAAAGAGTCTAGTATCTATATCCACATTAGAAGATAAAGGGATTAGGGTTTCCTTCATCAAAGGAAAATTTTTTACTTGGCCTATTGATTCACCTACGAGAGATGAATTCACATTAGGATCGAGATTTGAAGGACTCTATAGAGTCATTGGAGGACCTCTTCTAACGTTGGATCATAATACCAGTCATATGAGAAAGTTATGGCATTACAGGCTGGAACATCTATACTATGATGCACTTCCAAAGTTGAAGAAATTGGTCTCAAGTATTCCCGATGTTCAAGCTCATCATGATGGAATTTTTTCCAAGTTGTGCAAGTGGAAAGAAAACAAGGGGATGATTTCCCTCTAGTAAGAGAAGGAAAAATGAAATCCTCCATCTCATTCATTCTGATATATGTGCTTTGATGCATGTACATTTTGTTGGTGGTCATCTCTACTACATCACCTTTATTGACAACTTCTCAAGAAATACATTGATATGCTACCTTAAGCACAAGGATGAAGCCTTCGAAATATTCAAGGGATCCAAAGCCTTG
Source organism: Pinus tabuliformis (assembly GCA_031772625.1). NCBI lineage: Eukaryota > Viridiplantae > Streptophyta > Pinopsida > Pinales > Pinaceae > Pinus > Pinus tabuliformis. The sequence continues at coordinate 708,875,608 of CM062814.1, read as the reverse complement.
ATGGAAAGTCAATCAAGAAAGAGAATCAAAGTCTTCAGGTTTGAAAATGGAGGGGAATACAAGTCAAAAGAATTCATAGAACTTTGGAAGAAATAAGGGATCAAGAAGTAACTGATTGTGTCATTTACTCATGAACATAATGGTTTGGCTGAAAGGAAGAACATGTCTATAATAGAATCTACCTATGGCATGCTACATGATAAAAAGGTGCCAAATTTCCTTTTGGTTGAAGCTACATCTATTGTTGCATATGTTGAAAATAAGGTGCCTCATCAAGTATTAGAAAACAAGACCCCTGAAGAAATATTCATAGGTATCAAGGCTGATATTAGCCACCTTCATGTATTTGGATGCCTCGTATACTTTCATGTGTCGAAGGACAAAAGGATCAAATTGGAAGCTAAAGGAAGAAAAGGTACATTTGTGGGTTATTGTGAAAAATCTAAAGAATATAGAATATATATTCCTACTCAAAGCAAGGAAAAAATTAGAAGGGACATAACATTTGATGAAGATGAAGCTCTTGGAAAAGCAATAGATATTCCTCCAGCTCCTCCTCCCAAGGAAGAGAATGATGACTTTGATATTCTAGATGGTCCTTCTGTACCCAAGTTTGATATTGATGATGATCCCACAGAGCCTATGGATCAGATAGATCCTCCTCCAAGTGATCCTCCTACCTGGAAGAGACCACTTTGGCTCCACGATACTCTATAGAATACTGAAAGAAATGTTCCCATTCATAGATCATTGAGAAAAAGAAAGAAAGCATGCAGGAATAAGGGATATGTTGCAGCCATGAGAACTATGATTCAATATGAATTGTCCTCATTCGAAGAAGATGTAAAAGAACAAGTTTGGAAGGTTGTTATGGATGAGGAATATGAATTGATTATTAAAAATGATGTATGGGATGTTGTACCTAGACCAAATGGGAAGTTTGTTGTGACCTAAAAGTGGCTATTCAAGATCAAACATAGATTTGATGGCAACATTGACAAATACAAAGAAAGGGTCATAGCTCGAGGATTCTCTCAGAAAGAGGGAGAAGATTATGGTAGCATATTTTCTCCCATGGCTCGATATACAACCATCCATTCTATAGTGCCCCTTACCATAAGTCAACGATGGACTCTTCATCAAATGGATGTAAATACCACATTCCTTCATGGCATGTTACAAGAAGAAGTATATGTGGAAAAAACACATGGATTTGAAGTGGAAGATCAAGCAACACATGTTTGCAGGTTGAAGAAAGCATTGTATGGTTTGAAGCGAGCTCCCCAAGCTTGGTAAGGGTGTATTAGTAGTTACTTAGTGAAGCTAAGATTCACAAGAAGCAATGTCAATCCCATACTTTACTTCAAAGTAGTCCAAGGTGTTCCATTGATTTTGGTTTTATATGTTGACGATCTATTCTTGACAGGTAGTGAGCCTCTGATGTTCGAGTGTAAGAGGAAGCTAGCCTCTAAATTTGAGATGAAAGACCTTGGTCTTATGCACTACTTTGTAATCCTTGAGCCGTGGCAAAGGCCTAGTGATATTTTCCTTTCACAAGTAAAATACGTTGTGAAGCTATTGGAGAAATTTGGAATGACTAAATGCAAATCCAAGGTTACACCAATGGAAATGAACTTCAAGAAGTTATGTGGAGAAGCTTAAGGACCAGACTTGGAAAATCGATCTAAGTATAGAAAATTGATTGGGGCTATGACATTCCTTGTGAACACCCATCCAGACATATGCTATGCAGTAAACATAAGGAGAAAATTCAAGACTGAGCCTCCACACACATTGGATAGTTGCCAAACACATATTGAGATATTTACACAGGTCGATCGCACTTGACCTGAGATATTCTACCAAAGATGTTTAACGCCAGGGATACACTAATGTTGACTTGGGTGGAAATGTTATCGACAGAAAGAGTACATATGGATGTTGTTTAAGCCTTGGATCTGCCATGATATGATGGATGATGTTAGGTCCCTATAATACTAGATTATTCCCTCGTTTTTATTAGTGTAGCCCCCTTATTGTTATTTTTATGCCCATGTAGCCCCCATATTGTTATTGTTGTGCCCCGTAGAAGCCCACTATTGTTATTGTTGTTCCATTACATTATTATTGTTATGGAGGCTCTAATTATATTGTGACCCCTTAGACTCCTATGTATAGAAAGGAAGTTTTGTCAATTGAATCATCCAAGAATTTTTCATTCATCTAATACAAAGGAGGTTTACCCTCGAAGAGGATGATTTTGAAGTCATTGATCTATCTTTTCATTTATTTTGTGAGTTGGTTGCATAACATTTGGTATCAGAGCTTTGGATTCTAGGGTTTCGGTACTTCAAACAAGACATCGTGGAATTTTTTCTATATCATTTTTTATACGAAGTTTCAAAATCAAAATTAAATCTTGTTTGAGCTGAAATATTGATGCACCCCATGTCCAAAGTTCAGATATTTTCTTGCTATGTTTTCGGAGATATCAATCATCCAAGGAATCTAGGGTTTCTACAGGCTCCCGAATTTCGTCTCAAACAGGTGACCTTGGAAAAATTATCATAAATTTCTCTCTCATGTTCAAATTGAAATTTTGTAAAATGTTACATAAAGAGAATAGAATTTGGTTTTTTGTGTATCGTTTTCAGGGCCGACAGTCAAAACAGTGACATGTGGCACTTCATACAAGTTCACTCTATTGAACGAGCCTATAATTAGGTCATCATGGGAGATTCTTCATAACTCTTCCTTGGAAAATCCAATCTCGATCAAACTTGTGGGGTTGGTAAGAGGACTCAAAGGTTGGAAATAAGATATAATTTTAGGCCTTGGAGATCGGAACTTACAGAGATACATCATATACAATATCGATCTCCTACAAAGCGAAAAAAAGGTGTGTAGTTTTTTTTAAATTTGCATAAGTTTTGTTTGAGAAAGTAGTTTGAAGTAATTCAAAGGGCATAGTGAAGCATAATTATCATTAACTGATGACCCAAAGAAATAAAATGGAAACACATAGTAAGAAGCCTCAAATATCTACTATAAAACATGAAGAAGAGGAAGAAATGCAACATGATATATCAAAATTACGAGACCAATAGCAACAAATTTCACTCTCACAAAAAGTAACAGAAGCTAAGATGGATGGTGTAAAGAAAGGCATGGAAGCTAAGATGGATGGTTTAGAAGCAAAACTGAAAGGAAAATTTGAAGATTTCAAGAAATACATGGAAGGTTGGAAAGGATGTTTGGCAAAGTTACTACAAGAAATGCTTCCTAATTGCAAAAAGATAGTAGAGGAAACTAATGATGAGAACAAAAGAAATTTTAATCATAATTTCATAGAATCTAACATTGGATTGAAGACCCACCATATTCCAAATGTCAATATGAGGAAGTTTCATGGCAAGGGTCTCGTAACATGGATACTACAGACGGAGCAATATTTTGATCTCCATAATGTGCAAAACACACAAAAGGTATGCATTGCAACTTTATAGTTAGAATCCAATCAGTTTGTATGGTATCAATGGCTTTGCTTTCATAAATAAATTTTCACTTAGTCAACTTTTATGGAGGAAATTATAGAACATTATGAGGATACAAAGAGCAATACCTTTTTTAGCCAGTTCATAAATCTCAAACAAAAGGGTTCAATAGGAGATCACATTGAGGACATCCAAAAATTGAATATAAGGGTAAATGATATTCTAGAGGGGCATAGGATTTATATCTTCACAGGGAATCTAAAGGTAACATCCAACAGGGAAGCCTACCATTCAAAACTCTAAATATGGAAGGGTGGTTGCTACTAGCCTTCCAAAACCTACAAGATTGACACCACAACAATAGGAAGAAGAAAGAGAAAAAGGGCTTTGTTATAGTTTTGATAGACAATACAGTAAATGTCATAAATGTGTTGAGAAGAAATTATTTTACATCAATTGTGAAGAGGAGGAAGAAAAGGAACAAGAAACATCAAAAGAAGAGGATATAAACCAAGAACCAGCCCCAGAGAAAGAAGAAATGAATCTGACCATATACTGTAATGTATTGGCCAAAATTACCACTCCTAAAACTCTTAAGATAGAAGAGAATATCAAGAAGAAAAAGGTAATAGTGTTTATTGATTCAGGTGGTACCCATATTTTTATTCATTATAGTATAGCCAAGGAATTAAATTGATTCCTATATCCAACACCAAAGTGTCAAGTGATGGTTGCAAATGGAGGAACCATAAATTTCTCTGGAAAAAGCCATAATATCAATGTATGCATGGGATAATATGTATTGAATAGTCCAATGTTTTCCATGCCAATGGGTGTTGTTGATGTTGTACTAGGAGTCCAATGGTTACAACCTTTAGGTACGATAGCTTTTAATTTTGGAGAACTTCTCTTGAAAAAAATTGAAGGAAAGGAATTTGAATTAAGGGGTATCGCAGGGAAACTAGGAAACCTAATCAATTCTAATATTATGACAAAGCTTCTAAAGAAATATCAATCGGGCATAATTGCACAATTATGTTCACTAGAGGTTCAAACATTGAAATCATCTATTTCTCTATACCTCCAAAAAGCCTTTGACAATCATTCCAAGGTATTTGAGACTCCCAAAGGCCTCCCACCTATTCGTGATCATGATCATGCTATTAATTTTATTCCAAGAAGTATTCCTCCAAACATCAGGCCTTACATATATCCCTATGCCCAAAAGAGTGAAATTGAGCGTATGGTTGGAGAAATGCAAGAGGCTGGTATAATTCAACCTAGTCAAAGATATTTCTATGCTCTAGTAGTATTGTTGCACAAGAAGGATGGATAATGGTGCATGTGTCCAGATTATAGGGAGCTCAACAAGCTCACTATTTAAGATAAATTTCCCATTCCTATCATTAACAAATTATTGGATGAATTTCAACGAGAAATTTACTTCACCGAGTTGGATCTTCATTCAAGATATCATCAAATAAGAATGAAGACTAAAGGCATTTCGAAAACAACACTTAAAACTCATGAGGGTCATTATGAATATTTCGTCATGCCTTTTGGCCTTACCAATCCACCTTATACATTTCAGGGTTTGATGAATTCCATTTTGAAGCCCTTAGAAAATTTGTGTTAGTATTTTTTGATGATATACTAATATACAAGTCCTAAAACGTTAGGGGAATTCAAAGGTCTAAAATGGGCCTCCTAAGAAAATTGTACAACCAAAATAAAATTTATAAGAATCAATAGGATTCAAGATGATGATGTCAACCATGGGGGATGATTCACCATTTTTGGAGTAAAAAGGTAAAAAATTTAAAAAATAATAAAATAATAAAGCTACTTTTTCAAGTGATATTTTCAACTTATCTCACTAAGGTTTAACTCTAATTTGGAGCGGGAGTACTTGTTGGATGCAAAATTAGATTCCTCATCCAAGGAGTACCTATGTTGCATACTTTTGATGGAGTCTACTAGGTGAAAAAATGTGAAATACATGAAAAAATGTGATTGCAATCATGTTTTTCATGTATTTCTAATTTTTCATGTAGTGGGGTTCATCAAACGTATCCACCATGGGTTATCCTTGGACTAGGAATCAACTTCTACATCCAACGAGTGTTTTTGCTTGAAATTTAAGTAAACCATAAGGAGATAAGTCGAAAATATGAGTTGAAAAAAAAAAAAATTCTTTTTTCCCTCTAAAATTTGATGATGTGATCTAATATTATTTTATTATTTCCTCCATTATTTTATAATTTCCTTAGGAGGCCCATTTTAGACCTCAAGATTCCCCTAATGGGATCACGTTCAACATGTTGACAGGGTTCTCTAGCTATTGGAGGAGAAACGATTATATGTAAAAGCCTCCAAATGTTTCTTTGGAGTACAAGAGGTGGAATATCTAGGTCATATTGTATCTCATGAGGGTGTTAAGGTATACCCTAAGAAAATTAAATCCATTAATGAACGGAAAATCCCCACATACATAAAGCATTTGTGAGGATTTCTTAGTTTGACAGGGTATTATCGCCAGTTTGTTAATAATTATGGGAGAATAGTATCACTCTAACAACATTTCTAAAGAAATATGCATTTTCTTGGACTCCATAAGGAACTAGGGCCTTTGAGTGTCTTAAAGAGGTAATGTGCCAAACACCGGTATTCGCTATGACAGACTTCACAAAAACCTTTATTGTGGAATGTGATGCCTCAGGAAATGGAATTGGTGTTTTTTTCAGGGAAGAAGGAAGACCCATTTCTTTTGAGAGTCGTCCAATCAAAGGAAATTATTTACACAAAGCTATTTATGACAAGGAAATATTGGAAATACTACATGCACTTAATAAATGGAGACCTTACCTAATGGGAAGGCACTTCAAGGTAAAAACAAATCATGATAGTCTTAAATACATCTTAGAACAAAGATTATCTTCATGAGAGCAGCAAGAATGGGTCACAAAGATGTTGGGTTATGACTTTGAAATCATCTACAAAGAAGGGAAGAAAAATGTTGTTACAGATGCACTCTCAAGAAAGGATGAAGATGTGGAAGCATTTCTTTGTTCCATTTCTGTTATCCAAACAGATCGGATAACTGAAGCAAGGGATGAATGGAAGAATGAAGAAAAAGCGTGGGCACTCATTCTAAATTTGTAGCAAGATCCTAGTACATCTGATGCATTTATCTGGAATAATGATTCATTATGGTACAAAGATCACTTATACCTATGTAAGAATTCCCAACTCGAACAAAATATTCTTCTGGAATTGTACACCTCTCCCTTAGGAGGGAACTCATGATTTTTAAAAAATTACCATAGGGTTAAGAAGGATTTTTTTTGGGACGACCTTAAATATTATATTCAAAAGTTTGTGGCAGAATGTTTGGTTTGCCAAAAAAATAAACCTCAGACAATTAAGACCCAGGGTCTGTTACAACCTTTATCCATTCCAAGTCAGTGTTGGGACGAGGTTTCAATGGATTTTATCGCAGGTTTACTGAAGTCTGAAGGAAAGAGTGTCATCATGGTGGTAGTTGATAGAATTACCAATTATGCACACTTTTGTGCATTATCTCATCCATTCTAAGATAGTACAGTTTCTACTGCATTTATGGAAACAACTCAAAAGGTACATGGAAACCCAAAGATTATTGTAAGTGACAAAGATCCTATTTTCACTGGAAATTTTTGAACATAATTATTTTCTTGTCTCGGTACTGAATTATCTCATAGCTCATATTATCATCCTCAATTAGATGGGAAAACTGAGATAGTGAACAAATTTTTGGAAGGATATCTTCGTTTCTTTGTATATGATAAATAAACGCAATTGGTAAAGTGGTTACCTCTAGCTGAATAGTGGTAAAAGACTTCCTTCCACACTTCAGTAAAATGACCCCATTTATGGCACTTTATGGATATCATCCACCAACCATCACGTCATCTTTAAGAGAAAAGTGTAAGGTTCAAATAGTGGAAGATCACATTGAGTATTGACAACAATTTCTTAAACTCTTAAGGATCACCTCACTTTGGCGCTGAATAGAATGAAACAATAGGCAGATCAACATCGCAACGAAAGATGTTTTGATGTAGGAAACTGGGTATTTTTACGGCTGCAACCATACAAACAAATGTTCCTCAAGAAAGCTAAGAAGGATAATAAATTATCACCAAAGTATTATGGTCCTTACAAGGTGTTGAAAAATATTGGTACAATGGCATACAAATTGGAGCTTCCTACATCTTCCCGAGTGCACCCAGTTTTCCATGTTTCATGCTTAAAGAAGGTTATAGGTGATAAGGCTTGAGTTCAAACAATATTGTTAGAACTTCATGAGGAAGGAAAAATCATATTGGAACCTAAAGAAGTCTCAGAAGAAAGAACTCAACAGTTGCAGAATCGATCAATTTTAGAGCATCTCATCAAGTGGAACAGATTACTCGTGGAAGATTCCACATGTGAGGATGATAATTTTATACAGAAGCATCCAAAACTACTCAATTTTTGAGGAAAACACTTTTTTGAAGGAGAGGGGCATGTTAGGTCCCTATAATAATAGATTATTCCCTGGTTGTTATTAGTGTAGCCCCCTTATTATTACTTTTGTGCCCATCTAGTCCCCATATTATTATTTTTGTGCCTCATTGAAGCCCATTATTGTTATTTTTGTGACCTTACATTATTATTTTTATGTCAAATTTGATTATATTGTGACCCCTTAGACTCCTATGTATAGAAAGGAGGTTTTGTCATTTAAATCATTCAAGAATTTTTCATTCATGTAATCTAAATGGGGTTTCCCCCTCGAAGAGGCTGATTCTAAATTCGTTGATCTATATTTTCTTCTGTTTTATGAGCTAGTTCCATAATAGACGAGAAGGAAACAAAAATTTGTAGCATTGTGCACAACTAAAGCAGAATACATTGTCGCTAGCTGTGAATAATTTTGGTTAAGAAAGGTATTTTGAGAACAATTTGAGAGTTATATACTACAACAACAAGAGTGGGATCCGTTTGGAAGAGAATCTTGTGTTTCATGAAAATTCCAAGAATATTAAGATTTGATATCACTTTATTCAAGACATGGTGTGGAGAGGAGCTGTCAGGCTCCATCACATATCGACAGATGAACAGATTGCAGATATTCTCACCAAGGCATTACCAAAAGGAAATTTATTGTTGTTTAGAGATCACCTTGGATTGATGGATGTGGACCCTCTAGATAAGGGGCAACATTTGGGCAACATTTATCGAGAACATTAAGCCAACTCTTCCTACCCTCTTTGAACTCCTAGGGTGAGGAATCGAGATAGAGGGCTCCTGGGGCTGAGTGATCTCTGGACAATAGGGTACTCCCCTATAAGTTACCCATAAGGTTGAAGAATATTTATCCCCTATATTTATAGTGTCAGAGAGTGTTTCTCCCCTGTCTTGTATTTGTAGAGTATACCCCAGTTGGCATCATACCCACAAGCATGGCTTGTTGGCAATATCACTCCTCGTTTGGCCAATGAGTTGAGAGTGTACTTAGGGTGTACAAACCAAGCCAATTATCATGCGGGTGTTGTACCACATGACTAATAGGATTCATTGATGGGAAGATTGGTAGGAAATAGGATTGGGTTGAGATTTACTCCACTTTTGTGATTTCTGGTTGAGGATGAGCTCCTTGATGAGATTCCAAGGTCGAAGATGCACTCCCCTGTATGATTAGTTATCCTATTACTCGGTATGGGTGGAATCTATTGCTTCTTATTATTATTCTTTTAGATCTGATAAATTTTCAATAGATAGAGTTTATTAGATATAGTTAAAGCATTACAAGATGATGTGAAGAACAACACACATATATTGACAGGTGGAATTCTTCCTAGTTAAGAGGGAGTGTTAATTTTCTTAACTAGGGTCAAATTCCACAATGAAAATATCAGATGACTAATATGATGATTGCATTAAATTTATCTTTCTGAGAGGACCAAAATCGATCTAATGATCATCCAATTTGGTTAAGAAGAAGTTAAGTCTTGAATTATTTTATTCATACATGCATTATGGAATGGGTTGGCCCTAACTACATGGGTAACTGCTTAGGTTGGCCTTAACCCCAAGTGAACCTTTACAAAATCCTATAAATATAAGTGACCTCAACCTCATTTCAACACAATGATCAAGCCATCTTCTATTCTTCTCTTTTATCTTGGTTCACACAGGTTCAACAGAAAGACTTCGTACAAGGGTCTGAAATGACATGTGTAATGGTCGCTTTGACTTCGGGTTTCTGGATCCCCGGACGCTGGCACAAAACTAGGTTTTTTAGTCCCTAGATACTGTAACACAGGCTTATGGGAGCATTGAAAGAACCCTAGATGCTAGCACAGAGGCTTAAGGGAGTGTCCAAGGGTTCAGAGGCAGATATGAAGATGTCGATCCCCGGACACTCTCACAAAGTAGTGATGAGAGTGTCCAGACTGTCCTGGACGCACACATAGTAATTGGAAGAGAACATTTAAGGATTATTGAGTAGATATTGTGGGTTTAACACTAGACGCATGCACAGTGTCTTCCTAATAGCATCCGAGCAGTACAGATGCCATCGCACAGTGTTAAAGAGAGCATCCAGAGAGTTTCAGATGCATGCAGACAGTTTTTCTAAGAGTGTCCAGGGTTTTGATCTCGGGTTTGTCAGTTGGATTAAGTTGGCTTCAGTGATGTGGTAGATCTAATGTTATATTTGTTGTTATATGGATCTATAGATATGTAGATATAATTTAGTAGTATCCACTACAAACATATGCATTGGGCTCATTATACTCTCCGTTGAAATATTTTTATGACGGTCTATTAAAGAAGAAGATTTTAAAGGGTTCCCCCTTGTGGGGTTTTTCCCTGGTCTTGGACCAATATGATGTCTGTTATTGTTGTGTTATTTTCTTCTTTCTCACTACATACATTGTTCTTTCTTCAATTATGTTTATGATTGGTTATACTGCTAATAATTGGATGCATTGTTAATAAGGAAGTAAATTGGGTTAAAGTAACTGATACAACATAGAAAAATAAAAAAATTTAACAAAGAGAAGCTTCCTTCTGTGCAGTCACCTATGAAGTTCTTGCAAAACTGACTAGCTTATGAGACTTGGAGGCATTGTCTCAATTCTTCTATGGATCCTCCTCCTGCCAATGAAATGTCCCACTGAGCCACTGGAAGTGAATTATCACACAGTGGTATTTGAAAATATCATGGGGATCATACGGATTAAAATACTCATTTCAAAATGTAAACTTCTCTATCACCTTTCCTTTCGTATCCATGACTTTCAGGTTTTTGACCTTATATAATCAAATTTGAATAGGAAGAGTTGGCCAAGGTGCTTTCTTCTTTCTGTGCAAAGTTGCTGACAACCCTGTGGAGAGATGATATGACACTTCGTGCATGACAAGCTTGTCTGTGGCATACCTTGGAAAAATATGGGTGACATCTAACTACCAAACATTCTAAGGAAGGTGTCATCCTATGAGGAAAACCAATATGCGATCTCCGATATTGCTTCCATTGTGCCACGTGACATGCATGGTCTTTCTTCCTGAAAGATCATCTTGTATAGTGGAATGAGGAAGTGGTCAATTAGCTTCTCCATTACTCCTCGATAGCTACAACCTAATAGCATTTTGTAGTGGATGTGCACGGTAGGATCTTGAGGTGTCCAAGCCCAATTCATGCTAGGGAATCTATTATGTGCACAAATTGCATCAAGTAAATATATATAAATGTAAAATCTCACTTACCTACCGTTGGGAGGATTCATGGTGTTACCTACATGGATATTTAACTCTTGAGCCAAAAAGTCTGAATAGTTGAATGATTTCCCTCATTCACAATGAGGTTCAATAAGGTTTCCCACCCTTCAAGAAATGTCTTTGTGCTCTACTGACCATAGATTCTGCAAGCTAAGTCAATCAACAGATGATAGGCCCTCCTGAGAGACTTTATCTTCTATGTGTTTGTGTGTGTTTGTTGAAACTTTGATGGCTCTTTCACCCAACTTTTAACAACATCTTTCATGCCCACATAGTTGTTGGTGGCATAGAAGTATGAATCCATGAGTGTTTTTGGCTTGGGAAAATGGTACATATGACAGTAATCTGCTACTAGAAAAGTAGCAAGCTTTTGTCCACTTGCACTGCTCAAAGTCATGACCTTCACATCAATATGTGAAATAATCCAGCTGATGAAATCTACACATGGGAAGGTTGGATATCTGCATGCAACCCTATGTAGCCCTAATTTATGGAAATTAATGTACACATTTCATTCCTCTAGATCTGCTTCAAAGCTCTTTGCTGAAAAAAATTCCTTCACTTTCTGCCATGTAAGATCTTACTCCTTTTCCATATGCAGTTTAGTGTTTGATTATACTAGCAAGGAAACTGGCGTCCTCTCAACTGCTTCACTGGTACCGCTTTTTGTGGTATATTTTGAAGAATCTCTCTTAGGTGCAATGGTATTAGTGACTGCAAAATAGAAGTTCTCAATAAATGTGGTACCTGTGAGAATGAAAACGAACTCATGGCAAGAATATATTATCTTTTGCAAATCCACTTTCAAAGCAATATTAGGTAGGAAACTAGTCCATTGATGAGAGATATTGTGTAATTTTCATGAGAAAGGGAGGGATACTGGCTGAGGGAACTTCACATTTTACAGTCTCAATAGCGAGTGATGCAGCTTGAGGCTTGAGACTGCATAATGTGTAGTTCAGCTTGGGCAGTGACAAGGAGAGACTGCACATTACACAATCTAAGTGCCCAAGGTGGCCTAAATGAGCCCTAGGACCATGAAATGTTCACTTGGACTACACTATACTGTGCATTATGCATTCTGAGAGTGCAAGCCTTAGCATGTCCCTTGGACCTACGTAATGCCCATGTGGGCAAGACAATGCATGGCCAAATGAAGTGCAAACCTACCTGGTGAGGTTGTCGGAAACAAGAAAATATGAATTATAATGCAAGTCAAAGTGTGGATCTGACTAAGTATATATACATCGATTTGAATCAAGTGTAGAAGCTCAAAAAATGGAAGTCAAAATAAATGTGCAAGGAGAGTCGCCAAAACCGCATCATTATTGTGAAAAAACAAGAAAACTAATGCGACACTTATGAAAGGCAAATGAAAAATTAAGTCAACACTTCTACAAGGTAATATAAGTTAAAACTCCAGCAGTCATGTAGAGAAACAAGAAAAGAAACACTCATAGAACTAAAATGACAAAAAACGACGACAAAAGTGACAAAAGACAATAAAAGAAAAAATCACCCGAAAAAGCAACACAAACTCTAGTGAAGGCCCCTTGATCTCCTTTGGAATTCTAGAGCTCCAATATTGAATGTACAAATGAAATATATAGGTGTCAAATAAATATATTTGGGTGGATTGGGGTTTAGGATATTCATGCCTAAAATCAAGGAAAATGTGACACTTGGTGGAACTTTATAAAAATTGGGACTATTTTTCTGCTTTTTGATTTTATTTTTTCTTTCTTATTTTTTGGGAAACTTGTCATGCACACTGGAAAGGAATATTGTGCAATTCTGGAGAACTAGGAAACTTCTTGGCTCTGTGTATTACATAGTTTCTGAGCACAGGGGATGGATTGTGCATTTTTTGAGCTTATTGTTGAGCTACCATCCATGACTGTGGAGTTCTCAAACTCAAGGTCGAGCTGCTAGTCAAGATTGTGCAACACATATCATCAAAGCTTACTTAACTTCCATGATTTCGCAGTTTCGGGAGGCAAGCCTAGGACCACTTTAAGGTCAAGTAAGAAGGTTGCTTTTGACTCAAAAATATTAGATCAGTATCAAAACAAGACAAAACAAGCATAGATGAAAAGAATAAGTCTTGATCAAATCATGAATACTTTACGACAATAAAAGATAACCTCTTTTGCCAGCTCCAAAATCGAATTAAAGGAAAAATTTTGGAGGGTGGTTGTAGCAGCTACAACAGGATCCTATCCCAAATAGTGTGAGGTCTAATTAGGACTCACATTGTGGGGACCCCTTAGCTATTGGAAAGAAATCTGGCACTGTCAACAAAGTTTTGGCACTAGAAGGAGGACTAGATAACAAGCTGAGCCCTTGGAACCTTTATCTTAGCATCATATCTTCCAATGGCTTCATCCCAAATCTCTATCCTAGGTTTTTTTCCTAAAAGAATAAATATTTTGGTGCCTGTAGAAATATTTTATCACTTTTCACAGTGGAAGTTTGATGGCGAGGGTCAAACAACAATATTTGGACACATGTGTCAAGTTATTATTTATTACAAAGACGTTATATGCATATGTTCACCCTCACACTTGAAGGCTATGTTAATCAATGATGACACGCATTACCTAATGATTCCATCCATTCATTTGAGCATATGATGAGTGATATTTGTCGAGCCTTTGATAAGTGTGATTCTCATGATGTGTTTAAAAGGATAAATCAGTTTACATTGAAACCTAAAGAATAATTATAGGATTTTTATGGTAGGTTTGTCCCTCTTTATTGTAAATTTCCTGAAAGAGACATGTACTGGATGTATTTAAGTGAGAAATTCTGACATTTGATTTATGTTTCTCTAAAAATTTTCAATTTGAAACAAATCTTGATTTTAATGATCATCATGATAATCTACAAGTTACAAATGAGCTAGATATTATCCCTAATATTATCTTATCAATTTCTATCAGTGAGGAAAAGCCTTAGTCCTTTGTGGACAAGATTATCATATGTGAAACACCTCATCCTCTTGTACCTTCATTACCTCATGAAATTTTTGTGATTGATAATCGAGGTGATGAAGAGAGTTTGCAAAATAAAGAACCAATTTGTTTTGCTTCTGAAGCTCTCCTACATCCTATTGAAACTAAATAACTTGAAAACCAAGTTAATGAAACATCACTCCCTGTTGATGAGATTCAACTCGAGCTCACGAGAAATTTCCTAGAATCTACTCCTGAATCTCTTCTTGACATGACCCATCATACCACTATTTGCAATTACCTATTGCTTCTCTCAAATAATATTATTTGTACAATTAGTTCAATAGAGCATAGTGTGGGTGTTTATCATTTGATGCTAAATCAAAATATTGAATCAAATCAGATTAAAAGTGATCATTTACATTCCCCATCATCCATGACTTTGACACATAGCTCCATACTAGAAGACAACATACCCATAATTCATTCCTCGAGGCTTAACATACATGTTTATATATTATTCTCTCAAGATGAAACTAATGTACAGGTTTTTAGTTCTGAATTAGAATTTATTGAAAGTGATATCCCTTCTCCTTACTTTTTTCATCCATTATACGTTAATTTATTTAATGAATCTGCTACATCAATGATTTCTCCAAATTATTCATATCTTTATCCTATTGGTTTCGATTGCAATCATGTAAATGAGGCTGATGTTTCACAATCATAGGAAGAGGTTATTGGATCCCTAGTTCTTGATATGTTTAATAAACAATCTCTAACAAGTGAATAAGAAGACCTTACATCTCAGAAAATTCAATACGTTCCTATAATTGATTCATCTTCATTGATAGCCCTTGAAGAGTTCCATGTGTTAGGTGCCTAATCTGATCAAATCAGTGACTTTGACAATTATCACCTAATCCATAATGTATTTAATGATACTATGGATGATATTTTTTCATACTCCCTTCTCAGTCACACGAAGTCACCAAGATTTGATGATCAACCTTTTGAGGGTTCAAGTACTCATTCGGAAGTTGAGGCACTTCATCTTCTATTGATGGTTATGTTAGGTTCTCACTATCCTAACAAGATCCAAAAGTAGTTCAAATTAGGATTTCTCAAATTAGGGTCTCCTTCCATGATTCCCATCTCAAAACAATCTTTCTCGATGAACGCTAATTTTTCGAACATTCTAAGATGCATCCCTCCTTATATCCTGATTTGTTTATTGAAGAAAATACATTGACCATTATTTCAAATCCTTCTGATTCTTTCCTAGCTAGTGTATCTTGTAATCACGTACAATCTGGTGTTATCTCATAGTCCTCTGTATGTGAGGGAACAAATCATTTGATTCCTCTCTTCCATGAGACACCTCTAGTTGATTCATCTTCATCTTCAAAATCAAAAGAATATGATCTTTTGAACTAGAATTCTATTAATATTTGAACATCTAGTCAAGCTAGCAACATATTTATCGATGATTCTCTTCTCACATCTGATGATGATCGTGTGCATTCATCTATTGATATTATGAAATTGTCATTATTTGATGATCTACCATTTGAGGATTCAGAATTTTTTCTGAATGGTGAGGCACTTCGACTCTCGCTCATAGTTATGTTAGGTCCTCATGTCCTTGACAAAATCCATGAACAACGTCAAATTAGGGTTTTTGAGATTAGGGTTTTCGCGCTAGAATCCTCTAGTATCTTGGTTGCCCCTGATGGATACCCATCTTTGGAAAATTGTGTAGGTTGTAAAAATTTTCACCTTGAAAATCATAATAGGATTTCTCACTAGTTTGAAGAATCCTACTTGGTGAATTCCTCTACAAGTCACATCTTGCACCTTTTATGCTTGATTTAGGGTTAAACACAAATGAATGCATATCATGGACAAATGACCATGGTTTTCAACTTTACCATTCTTTTTACTAGCACAAAGTTTCAACTTCGCTAGAAGTCTCTTTTAGGACACATTTTCCTATCAACAAGCGTGACCTTCTTGCATTTGTGCATGTTTTACAAGTATGTATTTTCATTTTTACACAATTCTTGATATTGGTTCTAATCACGAAAATATTCATTTTTGCAGATGAAAAACTGCTACATTGGATACATTGGGAGTTTGATTTCACATGACTCAGCCTCCTCTCTATTTAAATTAGGGTTTTAGTTTTAGGCTAATTAAGGTTTACTTGTCAAAGTTTGTTAATTAGTATTTGCTAGTTAGGATTTGATTTATGGTTTTAGGGTTTACATATGCTTTTGTTTTGTGTTATTTATCACAAGTAGTTCATTTTTTGCATGATCGTATGAATTTATCGTGAATACATCCTTTTCATTTCATTTATTACATGAGCATTACATGGATATTTTAATTGCAGTTAGTCGATTTTGATTTCATTACATTGCATTATATTTCATTTTTTTTCCTATATTACATGTAGTTCATTCTGCTACATTTCATCATGCATTCATCTCTTTGCAATAGAATATACTAACCATTTACCTAGAATTTCAATTTCTCTCTATGTCGCATGCCATTTCATGAACCTTCACAAGCCTTTCTCCTTCCAAACCTTTGATGTCATGAAGTTTTTTCTAATTCTTGTTTGCACATGCTCAAACTCTAGGAGAACTTCTTTACCCTCACTACACATGATGAAACCATAGAAGAGCTCCCCAAGTCAATTTACCATAATGTTGAAACCCTAACCCTAATGGTTTCCTATGGCTATAATGGTTACTCTAGGAGGCATTCCCTCATAGGTTGATTCATCAAAACTATGTTCGAGCATTTTTCCCATAAATGTATCTCAATAGCAAGGAAAATATGAAAAGGTGATCATGGGGAACCCTAATCAATGCATCTAACCTATACCTACAACTTGAACCCTATTCCCAGAATGGTCCTAAATATTTTTGGTATGTTTTCATTGTTCACCTATTAGTTGGACATATGGTGTGGAAGCATGACATGAGGGAAAACCTAAGTCAAAAAATATTTTAGTTTCTATCAAGTAAGGAACAACCTCTCTTTCCCATAAAATAAGTCAGGAACCCTCATCCACTCTGGAGAGAAATAAATTACTGATAGATGATGTTAATGTGCATGAAATATGAAATTAATCAAAGAAAGGGTAACAGATTTAGAAATTCTTCTTACAGAGAGAAGAGATGCAGATGACTTTGTTGGGGTACTGAACAGGCCTGCTAGTGGCGAAGAAACATTTGTGATTTCTTGAGTGACTCCATTGGGGTACTGAACAAGCCCACTTGCAGAGGAGAAGCACCATAAAATCACCTTATATTTCTATGTACAATAATCCCTCTACCTTGTTCTCTACATCATCATTAACTATTGGCATGTGTGAACTTTTGGTTTAACGTGTAATGGTTGACATGACCTAACTAGGAGATAGGGGAATTTCATACTTACAAATGGTCAAGTAATTCAAGGAGTACGCATAGTGTATATTCAAAACCTCCTTCTGTTATTTTCAACATTCAATCTATTATGGGGATGTAGGTAGAGACACTAGATTCTACCAATGGATTGCCAATATTTGTAGCTGCCACAAGACCACCCAAAACTTTTGGGCATATCCAAAATTTCATCTCCCCCTCTGCTTGCCTAAAACCATAAGGGTTATGATCCTATTTCAAATTGATCTACCTCATTGTCATCAAACCCTATTACTACTTGCAGTTACATGTTACATGTTATCTTTATTCTCTTTTACTTACTTCAGAGCTTGATTGTACTGATTAGGGTTCTTAAAAATGTTATATTTCCCATTCATATTGAAACCCTAGGCTATTATAATCATGTGTGAGTGACCAAGCTATATTTTACCTAATCTACATCCTTTTACTATGCATCCCTCAACGTGGACCGATGTGTTCATTTCATAATATCCCTGATTATAATCTTGCACTATGATGCTAGAAGTCATATCACATGTCAATTCTAATTTGGTTGTAAAGCTCATTCACATATATGAATACTAACATTTTAGAAGAAATATATTTTGTACACATTAGTGATTAACTCTGTAAAGTTCCACATATTTCTTTCAGAGAAATCCTTACTGTACATTCAAACTCTTAGCACTTAATGTTGCAAAAGGTTTACTTCACTTTATATAATCTTGATAATGTATATATTATATTATGTTGTGAAATAACTTCCCAAGTCATGTCATCAAACCAAATCTAGAAAGATGATACCATATAACACACCTCTGATCAAGACTTATCAAATTTGTGGAAGGGTTGTGTCCTAGCTAAATTACAATGTAATGAGGCGATGGGACCTACATGCGAAAAGTTATCCATAAATACATATAGGTTGTGCTAAAGATTGCATTAAATATCAAATTTACATTCATAAGGAGAGATAACCTTAAATAAACCCATAACAATCATGAATAGAGTGAGTTTCGATTATCAAAGGCATGCCCAATGATGCAATATGATCGAGGACTCCACTAATAACTCAAAGACAAGGATTTTGTAACCCAACGTCGAAGTTGTGATCGTATGTTTCTCGCTTATGTATAAATAAGCACAGAAGAAATCATTTGGAATATTTGTGGTGATTTCAATACATTTGCATCAATAATGAGGATGAAATAACACCATGGTTTTGGCACAAAGGTGGCATATTATAAACATAATCCATAGGCTTCATGCAAGGTAATATTTCAAGTGTAGTGATGACATGCACCATTGTTGGTGCAAAATACGAAGGGTGGAGAGAGTGTATGAGCATACATTGTGAGTTGGTTGTGTTATATATTTCCTTATGGCTAAAATTATGATTAACATCGTGCCAGCGCCACTAAAGATGGATTGGGCGCAAGTTCTACCTAGGAAAAATGAGGGTTGTGTTATTTTGATGATGCAAATGCCACTTTGCAACCATCCTTCACAAAAGGTGTTATATATATATATATATATATATATAATATATACAACCACACCATATTATATATATAGATACCGTACAAAGGTTATGCAACTGTGTCCATACAATTGGTGCATGGAAAATGCATTGCATACCAACTGTGTCATAAAAGGTGGAGAGACATTGCTAATGGAGGGGTCAATATTCAATTGCATGGATTCGAAGGAATGGTGCCCATAACCTAGTGCATAGGGGCTTAAAAAAAAATTTTAAAATTCATGTTGTTTGGCATGTTTATGGTCATCTCCACCACTCAAATTAGGATGACAAGAAAGAAATCCAGTATTATCTAAATGCATTGAAGATAGATTCAAGGTATTCTCAAATTATTCATGACCTTTCCCTTCTATAGGCACAAAAGGCGTGATTTATTTTGGCTTGTGGATAAAAGAACAGTATTTATATTAAGAGTGATTTATTGGCAATTTGATTAGGCATTAAAATAATGTTGGTATTTGAGGAAACAGAGGAGCTGAACTTGGTGCTATAAAACTATAATTTTGGTGAATATCCACTATCAACTTTATATGATAAGCCAACAAAATTTCCTGGAAAAAAAATAGCTTATTTAGGCTTGGTTTCCTAAACCCTGAGCATAGGACACAATTTAAATATTTCTATGATGTTAAGCTTCAGAAATGCTTAGCAGCATCATATCATACCAACTTATCTGTTTTTCTCGTTCCATACATGACTCATGGGTCATAAATAAATTTTTCCTATAATGTATTTGAAGGCAATATTGGTTTATTTGACATGTGACAATGAATGAAAGATAGACCACTTTAGTGGACCTAGTGAGAAAGTCGAAAGTGTGTTGTCTATGCGCCATTTGTGTGAAAGAGAATTGTACTATATCGGGTTGTTCATTGCTTGGTTTTTATCAACAAATATTGGGAAGTTCTCACAACCTATTCAATAAAATTAATTTCTTTTAGGATCAGGCATTGTAAATAAAGTAAATAACAACAAGGGAAGATGAAAATACAACTGGGAAAAACTGCAATTGGGGAATGTGACTAGCCGCAGCTCATGCATTCATTTTCAAGTGAGTCTTATAGTCCAAATTCAACCTCCCCTACAATTGGAAGATGAGACCCAACCCACAACGTGATTATGCGACCTCTTGTCAAGTCGCATCTCCTATTGTCAACTGATCACCAGGCTACAAGGTCAAAATTATGTGCCATAACAATGCAACCGGAAAATGCGACGAGTACTGCTTTACGACCTCGTGACTAGAGCCTTGCCTTTGTGATCTACGATCTATGCCTCACTTGAGAAGTGCAACCATCTAGGTCACAAAATCACACTTTAGAACCTCAAACAAACAACAAGAAGAGCAATAAAACTAGAGTGTGACTATGTGACCTTCCAACAAGTCACATTTTAGGCTTGACACCACCTAGAAATTGTGACTTACATTAGTTTCCCAAATTGTGACCTCTTTGTAATTATCATATTTCCCTGCAATCAGTACTCTTGTGCCAAGTGTTACTCACCCATGTCCATGCACCAAGTGCTACAAAAAGGTCATATAAAGAGGGTGGAGATATTAAGCTCAAGCATTGGTCTAACACCTACTCCCATTTTCTGTAAAAAATGGAAGAAATAAAATATATCCAGAAACATAGAAACTCTCAAGAGAAAGGTGTACCTAGAGACTTACGCATTGAGAATGCTTTACACATTGATCATTATCACCAATAATATATAAGTTTACATGCAATTAGGAGAGTTATAACTACCACCTAGAAAGTAGGAACTAATTCCTAAACTAGGACACATGCACAACTAATGAACATACTCTCTCCAGTAATACATATTTCTCCATTAATTTCAACACCCCCCCTTAATGGAGAAAGGGTTCACTAGTACTCCTAACATCTCCCTAAATAATTCAAATTTAATTCTTCCAAGGGGTTTGATCAAAATTTCTATTGCATTATCACAAGTATTACAGTATTCAATATAAATTTCTTTTTACCAAACCTTATCTCTAATAAAGTGAAACTGCATATCAATTTTCATGACCCACTGCTACTTCAGAAACAAGGTATGGTCAATGGTCTACCTATTTTAAAAAATTTCATGTTGATTTTGAAGATTTACTCTTGGGAATACGTAGAGGGATTATTTTCCCATAAGATTAGATAGAAAGAAGAGAGATATACTAGAGCTTGTGCACAATTATATATGTGGGTCGATGTAGACAAGGTCATTAGGAGGTGCATATTATTTTTTATTATTTGTTGATGATTGCAGAAGATTTACTTGGGCATATTTTCTCACTAAAAAGAGTCATACTTTTGAATACTTTAAAGAGTTTATAAGCATTGTTGAAAAACAAACAGGGAAGTTCATCAAAATTCTCTGCTCAAATCAAGGGGGAGAATACAAGCAGGGTGATTTCATCAAATATTTCAAGGACCATGGGATAGTTTAGCAATTTACAGTACCTGCACTCCTCAATAGAATGAGGTTGCAGAGAGGAAGAACATAACCCTTGTGGAGTGTGAACGCAACATTTTAAAAGGTAAGAACCTATCTAATGGTTTTTGGGCAGAATCAATAAATACTGCAGTGTATTTAAAGAATAGGAGTCCAACAAAAAGCCTTGATTTTATCTCAAAAATAAAAAATTGGATTAATGGAGAAATCTAGTCTTTTCTATATAAATGTATTTGGTTGTTTTTTGTTGTAAGTGAGGATTGAGATCCTCTATTTAGGTCTAAGATCCTATTATTTAGGGAGTGGTTCAAACCACCCAACTAATGTATGATTTTATATGTACGAGACTTTGAATGAATGTAGTGTGTTGAGTGCTTCGACATTCTCTAGGTGACTCACCTGGAGAGCCTCTTGATTTTATCTCATACTATGTCTCTCCTTGATTTTAACATTTTCGAGGTATCTATTGGAATTGGTAATGAGGAAATTTCAGCTGGTAATGAGATGGTCTTTGA
Source organism: Pinus tabuliformis (assembly GCA_031772625.1). Lineage (NCBI taxonomy): Eukaryota > Viridiplantae > Streptophyta > Pinopsida > Pinales > Pinaceae > Pinus > Pinus tabuliformis. The sequence continues at coordinate 708,853,405 of CM062814.1, read as the reverse complement.
CACTGCGTCAAGCACATTTTCAAAATACAACATAGGCATCAATTTTAAAATCCTTAGTACACTATACTTATGGTTGTATTCACCCACAAGTTTTGGAAAAATCAGAATGCTTATATAGTTTAGAGTTATCATACTATTCATCATCTTACCAAAATGAGATCATCACTTGAAAATCATGGAATGCTTGGCACACTGATCCAACAGAAGGAAAGACATGAATTTCCAGTAACAATTTCTAAAGAATTTGATACCATGGTTTTTTATAAGGCTCCCAAAATTGCTTTTAAGGCCTTGAACTGATCTAAATGAAAATAAATGAAGGTATCACTAGAGGAAATGAGATCTAGGAACTAGAGTGAATCTGAAAAGGTCACATTTATGGTTGAGGCTGCTAAGCACTTTCACAAACATCTTCCCCCCTGTAGCCTAGCGATGTGAGTATGTGACCCCCCTCACAAATCCGGGTCGCTACCAAGGTTCATGTTGTAATGATGTTCACACTCTTTATTAACACCTTTCACCTCCAGGGATTCAATTACGCTAGAAGAAATAGTTGCGACTTATCTAGAGATGTCAAATGTGACTAACAATTGTAATAGAGCCATTGGAATTTCCAGTCACATTTGGAATTTATAACAATATTTTTTGCCCAATATGTAACCATTAATATCCTAACGTTTCTCAAGGGTCGCACATTTGAACAAAATTTTACTAAAGTTGTCATTCATCTGTTAAGAAATCCCTTTGAAGATGATATTATTGCAATAGCATTTTTCAATGAAGAATCTTAGCATTGTCAATTTATTTTCAGCTAATGAATGTTCGAACAAATTTCTCAATGGTATTAACATAAACATATATCTAGTAGTAGTATAGTGATATCCAAACTAGTTCCCAAACCCAAGCATTAGGGGAACTTTGAGGTGTAAAATTGGCCTCTTAAGAAAAATGTACAACCAAAATAAAATTTATAAGAACCGATGGGATTCAAGATTATGATGTCAACTATGGGAGATGATTCATAATTTTTGGAGTGAAGAAAGTAAAAAGATTTAAAAATAATAAAATAATAAAACTACTTTTTCAACTCATATTTACAACTTATCTCCCTAAGGTTTTACTCAAATTTCAAAAAGGAGTACTCATTGGCTGAAAAATTTATTTCCTCATCCAAGGAGTACCCATGTTGCATATTTTTTATGGACCCTGCTAGACGAAAAATGAAAAATACATGAAAAAACATAATTGCAATCACATTTTTCATTTATTTCTTATTCTTTGTGTAGTAGGGTCCATCGAAAGCATCAACATGGGTACTCTTTGGAATAGGAATCAAATTTTGCATCCAAAAAGTTTTTCCGCTTGAAATTTGATTAAAGCCATAGGGAGATAAGTTGAAAATATGAGTTGAAAAACTAGTTTTTTCTTTTTTCCCTCTAAAATTTGATGATGTAATCTAATCTTATTTTATTATTTCCATTATTATTTTATAATTTCCTTAGGAGGCCCATTTTAGACCTCAAAATTCCCCTAATTCTTTCATACCATATTAGACGATCTGAAGGTGTCATTTATTTTAAGAGGCCTATAAAAATAATGAAGCTTCACATATAACATGTTTTCTTCGACCGACCATTGTTGGTAATGATAAGAGAGAGAATTTGTCTATGCATTTTCACTTGTATGTACCTCAATGGTGTTTGTGTTTTCATAAGGGCCTAAGAACTAAACTTCTCCATATATGGTTAAGAGATCATCTAATACACAGAAATGGACTAAATTTTCTAATGGTCAGTATTTGGCATCATGGTGTCTCCAAAAATGAAAAAGAGTAAGCACTAAACATGGTGAAAGATTTGTAGTTTTAGATGTGAAAGAGGTGAAAATAAAAAATTTAACCATAGCTCAAATAATGGTGAGAATAGTGATTTACTTCCACCTAACATTTCCTTTTATTTTGTCAAGAAGAGTTAGATGTGATAAAGGAAATCATTACAAGCTTATCTTTGATCCTAATGATGGAGAGAAAAGGAGGATTATAATGCCTAATACACATAAGCCATGTTGTTTTTGATAAGCTCTAATCTAGACATCCATCTTGTAATGAGTATAGGGAATAATCTCTAATTTACACTAGCCAAAGGTCCATAAAACATGGAAATGTAATGATTGTATTTGAAGGATACCTAGACCTAAGGACAACTAACTGTGCTCATTTGCAATTTATTTCCTCGCCCTTGTCCAAAACATTCATTGTAAAGGAAAGGGACAAGTCATGGTTTGGGTTTGATGTGATTAGACCTAGAAGGAATTATATGGGAGAAATAATTCCATTGAATATATTATGGCATGAAGGAGTGGGTTATTTATTTGTGGAGTTCCCAAAGGGAACTATGTTAGCCCATTCCTTTGGAATGAAGATGCCTATACAAATTGGGATAATGAAGCTATATTCAACATTTTCTCTATAGATAATCCCTCCATTAGTTTATGTCTGTGGATGATAGAAAAGCCCAATATATTTTACATAGAACACTAGTCAATGGAATATCTCCTAGAATCTTCCCTTAATCCTATATAGGATATACAAACCTTGACAACATTATGGTGTAAAATGGACTATATAGGAGTCCAAATTAATGTCATTTTTTCAATTAGTTGATTGTCTTTGCAATATCATTCCTTGTCTCTAAATATGTATGACCCATGCTATTTGTTTGCAAGTAGAATAAGGGAATGAAATGTTGATTTACGAAAAGAAATCTAGGGTTTCTTACAAGAGGTCATAGAACTAGAGTTTCAACAAATAGGAAAACAAGCTCCACATAGTTGTTGAAGGCACCATGAAAACCTAGATGGCATGTGCATTAAAATGAAAAGGGACATTTAACATAGCTAATGAACATCACCACCCTATTCATCATCCCATACAAGTTGCCATATCGTTACAACGACATTGGAAACAAGCATTATGGTTTCCAACATCTCCATTATTCCCCTCATAATTTCTCTTCTATTAATATGTAGATATTTCTCATCATAATATCAAAAACTTTCTAAGAAAAATATGGTAATGCAACAACTGCTAGATGAGAGAGAGCAGTGAGGGAGCTCAAAAGTCATGAGGGAAGGTCAATAGTCATAGTATGTGAATAGTCACCTCACCTTTATAAGTATACCCACATGCCTCATTTGTAGAAGACTTTTAGAATTTGAGCTAGGATTAGAAGTAGAATAGTTTATCTATTCTTGAAGAGCTATAGGTGCTCAGTTATTAGTAGCTAGTAGGGTGAGTAATGGTGAGGCTAGGGTTTTGGATTGGATAATGGTATGAGTAGTCAATGTTCCACTACTAGGCTTTGAGGAATTGTGGGATATGTACTTGTATTTGCAGCAGCATTAGTAATAATTTATTCATTTCTAGCACTGATTCCAATGCTTATTCATAGTGGTTGTACTGGTTGCCCAATATTTTCACTATATTTGTATGTGTTCTTTCATATAGGTAATATGTTATGGACTACTTTGTAGTTGTTGCATGTGTGTGTCCTTTTGAATCTATGCTTACTTATTCTGTGCCATGTTGGTGACCTATTGTTAACTAATTTGCAGTTAACCTCTAGAATTTTCTTGTTCATGTTTGTCTAAGGTGATTTTTTCATAGTGATCCTTCTCATGGCATACTTCTTCTTTTTGTTGTTGTGATTGTCTTGTACTTCTTTCTGCATTTTTTCAATCTTCGATTGACTTTGTCTCATTATCCGAGCACTTATTTCTTTCCCTCACTTTGACATCTCCTCATTTGATAGCCAAGAGTGAAACCAACATGATGGAATTCAGGCCCAGATACTAGATGGGGATCCTATCCTAAACGAAGTGAGGTCTAATTGGGACTTCACACTGGGGAGACCCCCTAGCTATTGGTGGGACAACTAGCACCATAAACAGGATGTTTTCCATCAATGGATAATACCTTCTTGGTTTAAGGAATGGTGTGTAGCATATGGGAATAACCTATTGAAGCCCATAATGGCATTATCTCATTGTCACATAGTTTATCCATGCCCAATATTTTCTTATATTATACCATGGAGATAAAGGACATATGAACCTATTTGAAACTGATGGTTTTTGACGATTTTTTATTTGTGTAGGTGGGTGTTGGTTGTAGCACTGTAGTTGTTGGTTATATATCTATGGCCCTTTTGTGAAGGTGGGTGCTAGTTTTAGTACTGTGGTCGATAGCTATGAGTTGCTTTCAAAATATGTCATGGTTGCTAGTCTTCGTAAAAGCTTCATTTTTAGTTTGATGATACTAATATTAGAAGAAAGTTGATTTCAAAAACATATACACATGCTAAAAAAAATTATTGATTCTTGGAGGATGTGACTTACATGAATCTGATATATGTGAATAGGGTGCTTATCGATGAGGCTGATAAACCATCCAAGGTGCTTGTTATCTAGCTAATAAACCATTCTTAGTGTGTTTACTGCAACTGATAAACCACCTGTGATGAAAATGATTTCATAAAGGTTAAAACTGAGTGTCTTTTGGGAAGGTTGATAAACCACCCATGGTGCTTGTTGTGGGCTAATAAAACACTCTTAGAGTGCTTTCCACATCTGATAAACAAACTTTGATTAAAAAAAATGTTGCACAGAATTGCAGAAAAGTGTTAGCTATGTCTAGGAAACCATATGCATAAGGGTTCTTGATGAAAGAGGGTTGATAAACCACGCAAGGTGCTTGTTATGGGTTGATAAACCTCTCATAGAGTACTTGACACAACTAATAAACCACCCATTACTGTTAAAATTATGTTTTTCTTGAGCTAATAAACCACCTAGGGTTCTATCTATCGACCTAATAAACTACTCTTAGAGTGCTTACTGCAACTGACAAACCACCTATGCTAAAAATATTGTGCGGATTTTCCACTGGGTGCTTGCTAGGGAGTCCGATAAACCGCCCAAGGTGCTTGTTGTTGGGATAATAAACTATTCTTAGAGTGATTTCCTCAGTTGATAAACCACCTGTAGTGAAAATATTTGTGTGGATATGTCAATGGGTGCTTTCTATTAGACTAATAAACCACTCTCCGAGTGGTTGTCATAGTTAATGAACCACCTGTAATAAAAAGACTATGTGAATGATATGAACACAGAGTTTGTAGTTACCTTGAGTGTTGACTTAGGCATGGCCATGTTGTTATGTTTGGAACTTTTACAACTGTTGTTGTGAATTTTGTCCTTGTAATTTTTTCCATTCATTCCTTTTCAAATTGCCTTGAAAATTTCATGCTTGGCATCTTAAGACAAATTCGTTGGGTGTGGCAGAGAAGCCACAGAGATTTGGTAAGAGAGACAAGGAGGCCCAACACATAAAGAAAGAGAATGATTAAATGATGAGAAAGGATAGAAGTGGGAAGATGGGCTAGAAAAGGCCTATGTTAGAATACCTTGGAGCAATTCTCTTGAATATGGAAGCATGTTTAAATGAGAAAATATGGACAGCTAAAATTTGACTACGCAAACACTATTGAGATAAAATAATATCCAAAGGTGTTGGAGTAAATAGCAAGGTGCAGAAGGAAAAATGGAGGAATTCAGGTAAATGAATTCCTATGACCAACACATTCTTCAATAAAGGCAGGGAGATTTGAATTGACAAATGTTAATATTTTTTATGTCCATGACAAAGTGGAAAGAAGTATGACAGCCAAGAAGGTTTGTTTAATCCATGGGAAATAATGGACCATGAAATGGAAGCCATAAAAATGGCACAACGAAGGTTCTGTAAGCCTTGACTTTATCAATATATATATATATATATATATATATATATATATATATATATATATATATATATATATATATATATATATATATATATATATATATATATATATATATATATATATATATATATATATATATATATATATATATGTATGAATATGTGTTATATTCACAAACATGATTGATTACTATAGGTATGTTAAGCCATTATGACTGACACATTTTGTTAAGGATCATTCTTTTGAAATAATGATGGTTTACAATTTAGTTGATGACTATGTGAATGGCTTGATGGGATAACATAACGAATTTATCCAAAAATATTCTTGGATGAATGGGGAATCCATTAGGCAGAGGGAATGGTGAAGGATATATTAGAAAAATGAAAGCAATGTGATCTATGGCATGCTAGGAAAGCTATGGATAATTAAAGAAACTACAAAAACAAGATTTGGGTTGTGGATGCATGCAGTAAAGCATGGGAAAGACACTAGAGGTAGTGTTTCTTGGTGTCTGTGGATAGAGGTCGTGTGATATCTATATTTTTAATATTGTTGTGTATATGTTGCATTGTTCCATGTGTAATGTGTTGGGACAAGTAGGTATGGGACCATCTAGGACCTTGTGACTGGAAAGGAAGGTGTGGGACCATCTAGGTTAGTTTTAGGATATGAAGGAAACCCAAGCTTGTGGGCTGCTTGGGCCTATGAAAGTGTGGGATAAAATTATATTCCTATCTACGTGGAATTGAATGGCTTTGTGTGTGTGTGTCCCATATATATCCACCACAATTTCTTGCAAGAGTGGACCATCTGGGTTAGTTTTAGGATATGAAGGAAACCTGAGATTGTGGGCTGCTTGGGCCTATGAAAGTGTGGGATAAACTTATATTCCTATCTACATCGAATCAAATGGCTTTGTGTGTGTGTGTGTGTGTGTGTGTGTGTGTGTGTGTGTGTGTGTGTGTGTGTGTGGTGTGTGTGTGTGTGTGTGTGTGTGTGTGTGTGTGTGTGTGTGTGTGTATGTCCCATATATATCCACCACAAGTGCTTGCGAGAGTGGACCATCTGGGTTAGTTTTAGGAGATGAAGGAAACCTGAGATTGTGGGCTACTTGGGCCTATGAAAGTGTGGGATAAACTTATATTCCAATATACGTGGAATTGAATGGCTATGTGTGTTTGTGTGTGTGTGTGTGTGTGTCCCATATATATCCACCACAAGTGCTTGCGAGAGTGGGGCAACTGATCTAGTGTGTGACAAGTCGAAGAGAAGTGAAGAGAAGGCAATAGATGCTTATGGGGTTGGAAACTAATCCAATGTGTGTATGAGAGGAAGGAAGGCAATTGGGTTCTTGGGTTTGGAAATTGAGCCAGCATTTGTAAAGTGATGAGAAGCCCAAAGATAAGTACCAATATTTCTTTAATATTTAGAAATTTCCAAATTATGAACATGAATTGGTATTATTATTTATTATAGTTGGTTTATGAACTAATTTAACTTGATATGATAGGAATAAAAATGAAATTACAATGTTTATATCATGAATAAGATGCTAATGAGGCATGATTAAAATTTACTATAGCTCATTTATGATGAATCTCATGGAGAATTGTATTCCATTATGTAGGAGAGTATGGAATTATCATGTTTGTGTGGATGGACTTGGATGCAACGTGAATAGAAGTAGCTTCAAAATATGATACTATGCAGCACCATGCTAATTAAATATTTTAGGAATAGGGCCATTGTGGAACACTAGCACCCAATAATGTCTATTTATTACCATCGAACATATCATCACTCTTATGAAAGTTTGGAGGTAGGGACTTGCCTCGATCATGAGACTCTTTTAACGCAAGGAAACCTTTCTAGGAATGGATCACCCAATGGACTAGGAAATAGAGAATGGGATGCCTAAACTTGGAATTTGAGTGACTGCATGGAAGGGGGATCAGATCGCCTGAGAGACTAAGAGGCAGAGAAAGGGATGAAATAAAATGATATTGGTTTTTAAAGGGTCATGATCATGATTGATTAGAATTAGAAGCACATTGCGGGTGTTTGAGGAGGAAATGGGCTGGGAATTTTTCACTAAAAGAGAAGAAGCACAAGGATATCAACGCTAGCTATTAGAGGTAGGTATCACTCCAGAGAAAAGGAATGGCTCAAAGTTGAATTGGGTGCATTGGAAGAACCAAAATACTACAAAAAGGGCCATCGAGAAATGGTTCATTAGATGTGGGAAGCATATCCTTTTTTTTTTACGAATAAGTAAATATGAGAGTTGGGTATAAATCCCAATTCTATTTGTTTCTTTTATAACAAGAAAACCAAGGATGATGTTCCCCTTAAGGGAGAGGGGATTGTAGAACCCCTGGTATGCTTTCACCGTGTTTTTCTTTTAATGTAACCATACTTTGAATTATGAATGTGTATACTTTTATGTAATGGCCTAAAGAGTAGGGACCACAAACCCATGATATAAGAAGGAGGAGAAAAATAAACCTATTTGGAGTTAGCTAGCAACTTTAATTAATTTTATCGTGAAAATAATAAGGAAATAAGAGGAAGAGTCTAGAGGAACATGAGGAGACACCCAAGAGAAATTATAAATTTCATTTGCACAATAATGTGGGGGTTTGATATTTCTCCTGGGGAAGCATATGAGAAGTGTTGGAAATACCTACAAAGTGGAGGGAATGAAAAATCCCTGGGAAGCTAATTTGGGGCCTGAAGGAGCTCAAGACAATTCTGAGGAAAAAGGGAATGAGTGCTTACCAAAAATTGGATGAGAAACCACTTATGCTATTTGATAAAAATATAAGAAACCACCTGATTTTATAAGTGATCTCTATCCTCTTTGATATGAGTATGAACTCCTACTAATAAAATTTAATAAATTCCCCTTAGATCATTGATCTAACTCAGCGGTGACTGATGTAAGTAATTATAGCTAGAATAGGTCTATGATTGGGACGAAAATTGAAGTCTCGCCTTTAGTGTGGCCATTTTTTTATTGTAAATAAACTCATATAGCTAAGAGTTTCGAAATTAAATATTTCCTTTGTAGAGTTCAATGTGTAGCTCTAAGAAATGCTACATGATTGTAGGATGTTAGTGAAAGAGGTTTGTTAACTGAAATTCTTGAATGTTATGTAGTTTTTCTTATATGTTGTGTCATGCATTTATATGTTAAATGCCTAAAGTTATCTATTTAATATGTATGGAGTGAATTTTGTGTTTAATATATTGATATATGGATTGATTACCAATAAGGGATTCCCTATTCTTATGTGGAAGTGAGAGGCTAACCCTTGAGTAATCATCTCAAAAATGGGTTTATTCTTGTGATCTTTTTTAACATGTAGACTAGTCTGGATGACCCAAGTATGAAAATCGATAAATAAATATTTGGTAAAATGTATCTATAAACTAAGCTTACATGTCTTCATTTTGGCCATTAGGCCTCAACCTATGAGATGCATGCTCAGGAAGGATGGCTCTGAGCTATGAAGAAATGTATGAAGATACATAAAATATAGGTGTAATGGGCCTAAGTGTAAATTAATGGGAAAATATTTTTCATGTTCACTATGAAATTAATAGACCTGATTTTAGATCCTTATTTTATCTGTGATAATCTTAGAAGGATAGGCTGAGTCAAAGCCTCTTCAATCTCAGGAAGGATAGCGTGACCATGTAACTGCACACATTACAAGTTCATACGGGATAGCACAAGGCATATATAAATATATGCACCTACTCACCTAGATAAACCTTTGCATGCAAGATTTAGGGTTAATGTGTGTCTCCATGAAATCTGATGAGGGAAATCTAGTCATGCCACCAACATATTCACATACTTTTTGGCTATGAAGGCATCCGGAAAAGCCTCATTCATATATTCTATAAAGGATTTTCTTTCATCAAACACCCAAGTTGAAACCTTAGGCTCTGGAGGAAATAATCCTTGAACTTCATATGCCCATAGGACTAGGAGCCATAACAAAGTGTAGAGAAGAGGAGATTTTCGTTGTTGGATGTGAGGAATCCTCAGAGCCATCCCTGTCTCTTGAAGGAATTACCCTGTAGATTTCAAGTGGAGATAGGTGTGGATCCTGCTAGGAGTTATCCTTCAAGATAATGTGGCACAATGGGGCTTATCAATAGGGAAACCACCGTGGACTCTACTCTGTCGATTGGTATGCAGGATCCCTATCATCGGATGACCCCATGATTTAATTTGTGATGTCACCTTGGAATTTAGAGATAATTAGATCACCCTGACATTTAGTGAACATGACATCACCCTGATGCATCCACCTTGATGAATTCTTGTGGAGATCGGTGCAGTCCCATTAGGATTGTATTCTCAGGATGAAGTTGCAAGAGTGGGACCCCTCTGGTATGATTGAGTTTTGTATAGTGTTGTATGTAACTAACGGGTAATAGCTTATGTGTATGCTCTCCACATAACCCTACTAATTTAACTCGAAGGCTTGGACTATTTATAAAGGGGTTTGAAGGGAAACTTCTATGATTCTATTCCTAGGATGATGTGGCATTGTGGACCCATTGATGTTAGACCCATGAAAATTATTAAGTTCTCATGATAGGTTGATGTGGTGGCACAACGAGGAAAAACTTCCACATAACACCAGAGTATTCTTCCAAGGTAGTTCTAATGAGGGACTCCAAAGGAAATCCCAAGGATTTTATTTTCAGGATAACTTGGAATAACATGCCCACACGACATTCATGTCTATAAGAGGATCCACCCTTATAATATATATGTATATGCATACATCCTAGAGTATGGAAAGGAAAATGAAAAATTTGTCAATGGATAATGTGATGACATCAAGGGCCATGGGGGCACCATGTGGGGACCATATGGGAGCCACATGGCGAATCTTGATGGCGTTACATGTGGATATTGGTCGAATATTTAATTGGATATTTATTTTGATCTAGGAGTTAGTTTAAGTAAAATTTATAGCATTGGAAAGGCCTTGATGAGATGATCACAATGATGTTGTTTATTTTTAGATTTTAAGAGTTTGAAAAGATAAAAAAATTTAGGCCCCTTTTCCATAATTGGAACCTTGGAGGTTGAGTCAGTGAAGTAACTACCTCTTTTTACCCTTAGTGGGGGCTAGGGATAGTAGGAGGTCTGTTATAGGATAATGGAAAAGCTAAGGAAATTACATGTATAGAAGCTAGATCTGATCTAGTTGATCAATCCCTACTTGGATGATCGTGATCTCCTTGTTGCCCCTTTCCTTCAACTCGACACATAGGAGTGAAATTCCTTCTTCGGTGTATCACTTGTTAGGATATTCTGACACATAGGAAATAGTTAAGTATAGCTTGGTCTAGTATAGAGTTAGGTAAAGTGTGTTTCTTTACTATGTACATTTTGTAACTTACAATCTGACGGTCACGATATGTAGTGATCTGACGGTTCATTCTCTCCTCGGTATTACTGACACTTGATCTGTGTCTTAACACCCGATTGGTCCATGATCTCTATTTAAAGAGCATGGAGGGTCATTTGTAGGTTAACTGTTCACGAGAGAAGCTTATGTAAAATTTCATTCTTTTATTAATAAATTGCCTGAAGTGGCCGCATTGGCTCAAGTCGTGGACTATTTCCCTCTTTGAGGGTTTTAACCACGTCAAAATACTGGTGTATTGATCTGTGATCTATGTGTGAGCGATGTCCTTTGGTGTTCTGTCTGAGCAACTTACCCTGTAAATTCCGACATGGTATCGGAGCTATTTGAGGGCTGCGTCCGTTGGTGATCCAAATCTGAAGCTGGTAGAACTGCATCCGACTATCGTTTCCTAGATCTACTGTTTCTGACTAATTTTGGGCCGAGAGGACTGCTCTATTGTGTTGGGAGCATCTGTTCTAGTGAGGAACCCCTTTCATTTCATACGAAACGATTTCCGGTAGCCCTAGCTACGTCAATTTTAAGATTTGGAGGTATACAGTGTTTATTTGCAGTTTACAGTTATTTTCTTTCTGTTTATTTCGGTTTGGTTTATTTAGCTTTTTTAATTACCAGATCTAAACCTTTCATTTCTATGTATGCTCTTTTCCCTGTGACTCTGTGCGATCTGGGAAAATCAGAAACATAAAGGAAGGATCTTTCTCATGCGCATGCTCTTTTCCGTTGCGCCTTAGTGTGATCTCGAAAAATTAGAAACATTGAGGAAAATATTTAGTTTCTGGCTAAAGCTAACTTCGAGCTACAAGGTTCATTTTTTTTGTATGTCTGTGTTGGGTTTTGTGTTTTTCGTTTTGTAGTGAAAAAGAGCTTTCTCAAAGAAAGCACGCAACCCAAAGCTTCAACCCCCCCCCCCCCCCCCCCCCCCCTCTCTCTCTCAAACTTTTAGTATAGCTCACTTGGTCCAAAGCTAATTTATGAGAGTAGAGGTCTTGAGTTCAAGTCTCCTTTTTGTGGGGCCGGATTTTTCATTTCTGCACATTCCTGCACTTCGTCGGCATCTTCATCAAATTTTCTTCAAAAAGCCATAACGTCTTCATCTGGAAGCTGTTTTCAGAACCGTTTTTTTTAAACAGCGTAATTTTTCGAGATCTTTCCATTGGAACACTTAGTTTCAGCATATATAGCTTCAATTTCTGTTAAAATGGAAATTCCATGCCAAGTTATTCTCGACAGCACCAACTACTTCCAATGGTGGTCCTACATTGTGGATTTACTTAGAAGTAAAGGTCTCTACAGAATAGCCTCAGGCTAAGAAACCAAACCAAAAGATGAAGATAAGGTAGCTAAATGGGAAAATAGGCAAGATCAAGCACGTGGGTTGATAGGGATGTCTATTTCTCCATATCTTAGATTCCATATTGCAGAACTTGATACTCCTGATGAAGCATTGAAACAGATTACTAAAGTTTTTGGAATTAAAAATGAACTTAGAGCCCATCAACTTGAAAATGAGTTTCTTACATTGGACCCCAATAATTTTTCTTGCATTGAAGATTATTTGTCCAAGTTCAAGACCCTTAGACTTCTCTTGGAAGGTGTTAAGGTTAAGAAAGAAGATAGTAACCTTATCTATTCCATTCTTACTAAGTTGGGACCAGCCTACTCTGTGTTTGTTTCCACCTTCCATTCTACAAGAGAAGCCTTCATTTCTCAAGGACAAGACTACAAGTCCCCTTCCTTTGATTCTTTTTGTGATTCTTTAATAAGAGAACAAGAAAAACTCTTACACCTTGGTCTTCTTAATCTTGGAAACTCTTCTAAGAAAGCGTTAGCCACCCAGCAACAACCAAATCCAAAGAATCCTAAGAAGTTGTATCCTAAAAGGAATGGTCCTAAACCAAACAAGGGTCCTACGCAATTTCAGCCTCAAAATGAAAAATCATTTCAACAAAATGATAAGACAAATAAAAACAAAGGGAAGAAGACTGATAGACACTACAACTTTTGTAATCGAGATGGCCACTTAGAATCCAAATGCTTTAAGAAGATGGAAGCCTTCAAAGCAGCAATGAAGAAGCATAATATCCATTTGGAGCACTCTTCAACTTCAACTTCATCTTCAGGAATGGCACTTTCTGCATGTGGTTGTCAAGCATCTCAGTCTGGCTATGCACTAAATGTATCTTCTTCTTCTCATTCTCATGAGTGGCTCATTGATTCTGGAGCTTCTTATCACATGGCCAAAAACAAAGCCATGTTTTCTTCTTTAAATGATTGTAACACCAAAAATATATATGTTGGTGATGATAGATCTCTTAGTGTTGTGGGGACTGGAACTGTTCATATAGACAATGGTCAATTTAATGATGTATTATGTGTTCCAACCTTATCCTGCAACCTTCTATCTGTATATCAGATAACTCATTCAGGTGAAGGTAAAATCATTGAATTTTCACCTCACGATGTTGTAATTAAGGACCTAAGACATACTAGATAGATTTTAGCTACTGACATTGCTGATGATTCTACAAGGTTGTATAAGTTCCACAACTTTGGGTCATCAAATCTTCCCTCGGTATTTGTTGCTCATAATGATGAAGTGATCAAACTTTGGCATGAGCGATTTGGTCACTTAAACTATCCCTCTCTTCAGAATCTATGTAAAGAAAATATGTTGACAGGTCTTGCAATGGTATCTTGCAGAGATGGTGTTTGTTCCGGATTTGTACTCAGAAAACATCATCGAGACAGTTTTGAAAAACATGCCTCTTGGCACACCTGAGCCCCTTTACAGCTCATGCATAGTGATTTATGTGTTCCACTTCCAGTTGTTTCATTCTCCGACTACAAGTATTTCTTAACTTTCATTGATGATTACTCTAGGCACACTTGGGTATACTTCTTAAAACTCAAGAGTGAAGTATTTAACATGTTCTTGGCCTTTAAGGCCTTTGTTGAAAAACAATCTGGACATCAAATTCTTAAGCTAAGATCTGATAATGGTGGAGAATATGTTAACAACAAATTCATCAACTTTTGCACTAAGAATGGAATTCAAATGCAACATACTATTCCATATACTCCACAACAAAATGGTGTAGCTGAAAGGAAGAATCGCACCTTAAAGGAAATGGCTAATTGTATGCTTCAATCTAAAGGACTTAGTCTTAATTATTGGGTAGAAGCAATTAACTATGCAAATTACATAATAAATTGCACTCCTACTAAGGTTTTAAAGAATATCACTCCAGAAGAAGCATGGAGCTCAATTAAACCAGATGTAAGTCACTTTCATGTTTTTGGAAGTGAAGCATGGGCCCATATTCCAGATGAGAAAATATTCTGAAGATGTCAAAGGATATAGACTTATTCCACCTAAGTCCAAGAATGTTATCATTAGAAGAGATGTAAAGTTTGCTGAAAATATATCGGCCTACGAGCCTAGTTCAGCGAATGTGCCACCTCTTCCTATCTCTTCTACTTTTGAAAATATTTCTTCTTCAGATGATGAAAACGAGGATGACAATCCTCCCCCACCTTCTCAGGATCCTCCTTCAGCTCCTCAGCTTCCAAAATGGGTCCGTGCTACTCGGGATGCAGCAGGTGATCTTGCCGGTGATCATACAGATCAGCGACATACACGTTCTTAGTTCGATAGAGCCTCTTCTTTACTGGCTGAAGCTTCAGTGAATGATGGTCCTGACACCTTTGCAGAAGCTTCAAGCCATCCAGATTGGGAAGCAGCTATGAATGAAGAATATCATTCATTATTGGCAAATGATACATGGGATCTTGTTTCTCTACCAAAGGGACGAAAACTTGTTAGATGCAAATGGGTTTATAGAACCAAGTATGGACCAGATGGGAAAGTTGATAAACATAAAGCTCGTCTTGTTACTAAGGGTTTTTCACAAGTTGAAGGCATTGACTATACTAAAACCTTCTCCCCTGTTGCCAAAATGAACTCTATCCGCCTTTTTCTTTCCCTTGCTGCCTCTTTCAAATGGGAAGTCCATCAGATGGATGTTAAATCCGCCTTCTTGCATGGGGAATTGCATGAAGAAATCTATATGGAACAACCTATTGGCTTTATAT
Organism: Pinus tabuliformis; assembly: GCA_031772625.1. Taxonomy (NCBI): domain Eukaryota; kingdom Viridiplantae; phylum Streptophyta; class Pinopsida; order Pinales; family Pinaceae; genus Pinus; species Pinus tabuliformis. Next base: position 708,838,050 of record CM062814.1, on the reverse strand, counting down.
AAATAGACTGCAGTCTTGTATGTCGGCTTAAGAAATCCCTTTATGGTCTCAAGCAAGCTCCTCAAGCTTGGTATCCCAAAATGGATAGCTTTCTTTTAGAATCTAGCTTTTCTAGGTGTCATTCTGACAATACTGTCTACACCAAGAAAGTGGGCAAGTCTCTTATCATTCTTGTTCTTTATGTTGATGATCTTATCCTCATTGGTAGTGATCCCAACCTTATCAACCATGTGAAGTCCAGCCTTAAAAAGAAGTTTGAAATGACAGACTTAGGACACTTACATTATTTTCTTGGTCTTCAAGTCTTGCAATCCAAGGAAGGTATTTCCCTTTCCCAATCCAAGTATGCCTGTGATATTCTATGCCATTTTCACATGGAAGACTGTAAGCCAGCCCCTTCTCCCTTTCAGTCTAGAGTCAAACTTTCAGTCACTTGTACTTCTCCTGAGGTTGATGTTATCTTATACCGTCAACTTATAGGAAAACTTTTGTATCTAACCCATACTCGTCCTAACATTTCCTTTGTTGTTGGCCTTGTTGCTCGGTTTATGAAAAACCCACGTGAAAGTCATTGGAAAGTAGCTAAAAGAATACTTCGTTATGTTTGAGGTATAGTTCAGTTTGGGATTCATTACAGTGCCGAAGCATCTCCTCTATTGGTTGGTTTCACTGGTTCCGATTGGGCTGGTGACCCTGATGATTGGAAGTCTACTGCAGGTTATGTGTTCACTCTTGGTTCAGGACCTATTATATGGGCTTGCAAGAAACAAGGTGCCATTTCTCTTTCTTCAGCAGAAGCAGAGTATCGTGGTGCCGTAGAAGCCAATAAGGAAGCCTTGTGGCTTTGTCAGATCCTGTCAAAGTTTGGCTTTCAGCAACAGCATCCGACTACACTTTGGTGTGATAATCAAAGTGCCATTCAACTATGCAAAGGTCCAGTCCAACATCAGCGCAACAAACACATTGAACTTCACATGCACTTCATCAGAAAGCTCATTCACGACCATGTTCTTGAATTGTAATATTGTTCAACAGATGATCAAGTTGCAGACATCTTTACAAAGGATCGCACAGAGACGAAGTTTACTAAACTTCGATTTATGGTTGGAGTTCAGGAAGTTGTCACTAAGGAGGGATAGGCTCTAGTGCATCCTTCCTTCTCCTATTGTGTCATATTTGTAAATCCTTCAATCATATCCCAAGTTGTTCTTAAGGGGGGATGTTAGGATATTCCGACGCATAGGAAATAGTTAAGTATAACTTGGTCTAGTATAGAGTTAGTTAAAGTGTGTTTCTTTACTATGTACATTTTGTAACTTACAATCCGACGGTCACGATATATAGTGATCCGACGGTTCATTCTCTCCTCGGTATTACCGACACTTGATCCGTGGCTTAACACCCGATTGGTCCATGATCTCTATTTAAAGAGCATGGAGGGTAATTTGTAGGTTAACTGTTCATGAGAGAAGCTTATGTAAAATTTCATTCTTTTATTAATAAATTTCCTGAAGTGGCCGCGTTGGCTCAGGCCGTGGACTATTTCCCTCTTTGAGGGTTTTAACCACGTCAAAATACTGGTGTATTGATCTGTGATCTGTGTGTGAATAGTGTCCTTTGGTGTTCTGTCTGAGGAACTTACCCTGTAAATTCCTACATCACTAAGAGACACTTTCTCATTATTCTATCATTTTGGTGTTTTTTATCCTCTTCCTATGTTCTGACCTTTCTTTTATAACTTTACATTGAGCTAAATTCCTAATCCTAACCCTAATATCAAATGTGATATTTAAAGGCTAAGATAATAACTGAAACTTGATGGCTTAGAGATGTGATGTTTTGGAACTAACTTAAATCCTAAAGGAGAAATAAGTAGTGGAACAAGATTTCCAATTCAAATAGGTAAAACCAATAAGACAACCATTAGAGAGGAGAAGACAAATATATTGATTTGTAAGTTTTAGGTTGGTTTTCTCCAATTAGAATTCATTTTATCGAAGCATCAAGAAAGAACCATTACTTGAGATCAATGGAAAATATTTACTTTTCCTAACTTTATTTTAGCTCAATAAGCCAACATAATAATATGTGTTTTTTCCTATGTAGACTTAGGCCAAGTTACCTTAGCATCTTTCTCACACTTGAGGAAGTACATAAGGAGAGTATGAGTGAATTCTACATGCCAATACATAAGGACTATGAAAAATTACCTACTCATGCTACAGATGTCAACAGGACTATGAAAAAGTACCTTCTCAAGCTACAAACATCAACACTCCCTCTTAACAAGGGAGGTACTTCTACAACCTAAAAATGAATCTAATCCTGGACCCACATTCATTGCCATGGTTTCTCCCTATGAACTTGAACACTCCATTGGCCATTGTAATTGTTACATTTTATTCTATCAAATATCTTAGTTTCTATAATAATTCCTTGTTCTTATTGATTTATATTCATATTCTTTGCTCAATCTAGTTTGAACTTTGGTAAAAATATATTTGTTCATACAATTATATTTTAATGAGATAAAAAAATTTATTTTTTCTTTACAATTGAGCTAAATTTTTTTGGATGAGATCATGTTAAAATCAGTGGTTATGAATAGTTATGAAGAATGATCATGTTGAGAGGGTTTGTGGCTAATTCAAGAAAATTTGTTCTGAATTGGAGAATTAGTTATGAGACATAATTATTGATTTCTTCGTTGAAGATAAGAGATTCAACCTAATTTAGAAAGAACATTATGATAATATTCAATTATGAGAAATGTTCCTTATTTTGTAATTTTTCCGATGTAACTCTCCTTTTTGGTAATATAAAAATAAAGGAAGTTACCTCTAGTTGTAGGTTTTACTTTCATGAAAACATAACTAAGGACAGGATTGACTATAATTTTCTCTCCAAAGGATTATAATACAAATAATTTTTATTTGATTTCAATATTATCAATTATCTCTTAATATGAATTTATTTTAGAGGTAGTCTGATTGTAGGCAGTTTAGGCCTGCTTCATGGACAAAGAGTTTTCTTACTTGTGTAAATTAAATTAGATTAGCTTTGTGATGTTTCCTTTTTCCAAATAGTTCTTTTTCAATTGAAGTTATAGGTGGTTTTTAGAGAGCTTAGTTTATGTTTTCGATAGCAATAAAATTCATCACATTATCTGGTTTTGTTGTTTCCTAGGTAGATGATAGTTTTTCCTTCGATTACTTATTTTTTCTCTATAATTTTGTGTTGTTTATTTAATCACTATTGTTAGTTAGGTTAGATAACTGATAAGTCTAGAATTTAGGTTAATTATTTTCCTTCTTAGTTAGTACATTTATTCAGCAATTAGTTGCACATATAAATTTCCTTTCTGTAGTAATGTTTGGTTTGGTTAGATATTTTCCTTGTTAATAATTAGGGTTAATCTTCTTTGGTAGGAAAAATTCATAATTTAGATTAATTCATATAGCACCAACATTATTTCTTGATAGTCTCTAAAAATAGTTTTTGTTGATTTCCTTGAGACAAAAGGACAAATGGATGGGTCGATGAATTAACTTTCGTTACTTGGTTGTTTTTCTAAGCAATAAATAGCCTTGAAATTTTGGCACCATTGCCAAGGAGGTTGTCAAAATAGTGCTACCATACTAATGACTAGTTATAGATTCATACTTCATTCCCTGATGATTGGATATTGAATATGGAAGGTAAGAACATGTGCACACACCCTGGTCAAAACTTGTGGTGGTCCCCACCCTTATTTGATAGTTTCAAGCCATATAGTATGTGTTATTAGGAGAAGAAATATAGGTAGGAATAAACAATAAATAAATCCAAAAAATACCATGTGAACAACAAAAGCCACGGCTACGTTGGCCTTGGATGATCGACCTTCATAGATAATATCATATGGAAAGAAAAGTCTCAAGCTTCAATAGGACCTCAACTAGTATCCATTAAAGGATCTACTGTTGTGACCACTCTTGTAGAAGAATCCTTTATTGCACCAAGAGTTTTCATTCATAATAAAATTTCCGACTATGAGGAAATTTTTCAACCATTATCAATAAAGAATCTTGATATTCCTATCAAGAGCAAGGGGTACTCTTGCAACGTGAGAGGAGGAGGTGAAACAGGTAATCCAAAATTCTAGCCTCCTAAATAAGAGCCTCCTTTAACACCTATATCAAGGGAAGAAATTGTGATTCTTGACTGAGGTAGTGTTGTAAGGACTAAACACTTTCCAAAATCTCAACATCACAGTGGTCCTTTTTAGCTAGTTCTGTTGCAAAATTCAATGTAGTAGTTATTAATTCATGTTTTCCTTTTTCCTTAATACTTTCTTGTGAATCTTATTTATCTTCTTTTTTTTGTTTATTATATATTTTCATCAAACAAATATCGAGATTAAAACAGTAAAGACAATGAACACAAACATTAGGTTCCAAACCAAGGAAAAAACCCTCCAAGGGGAAAACCAAGAAAAACTCTTCTCTTCTTATAGAATATTCTTCAAATGAGACAACAAAGACCTAAGCCTTAGAAAAATTCTTCCTCCCAACACTAGGTTGTCCCTCCAAATATAATTTATAATTAGGTCAAAGTCAAACCAAGTACACCAGAGACAAACCTATCTAGAACTGCATCAATCTCAAAATGTCGTTCTCCCCCGCAATTATCTCACCAATTTCAACACCCACATTAAAGAAATTTTGAGGTATAAAATGGTCCTCCTGAGGAATATTATAAAATAAGAATGGAAATAACAAAATAAGATTATATTACATCATCCAATTTTAGATGGAGAAAAGAAAAAAATACTTTTTCAACTTATATTTTCAACTTATCTCCCTACAATTTTGCTCAAATTTCAAGCGGGAGCATTCATTAGATACATAATGTAATTTCTCATCCAAGGAGTACCTTTGTTGCATACTTTCGATGGACCTGTTACACGAAAAATGAGAAATAAATGAAAAACATCATTGCAATCATGTTTTTCATGTATTTCTCATTTTTGGTGTAGTGAGGCCCATTGAAAGTATGAAAAATGGGTAATCCTTGGATGAGGAACTAAATTATGTATCCATGAAGTGTTATTTATTGAAATTTGAGTAAAACCATAGGGAGATAAATTTAAAATATGAGTTAAAAAGGTAGTTTTTTTAATATTTTTAATTTTTTACCCCAAAAATGGTGAATAATTCCCCATGGTTGACCTCATCATCTTGAATCCTATTAGTTATGAAGTTTATTTTGGTTTTAAATTTTTATTTTGAGGCCAATTTTTGACCTAAAAATTTATTGAATGCAACTTCTCCAAAAAACTCACACATGTGAGAGAAAACTAGGGAAAAACTTTGATTTTCCTTCCTTCCAGCTATTGCTTCCTTCGTCCTCATTTTTCTTGTCCTTCTTCCTCAACTTCGCACTTAATATCAATTTCCTTGATTACATATTGAATTTTTTAGCAAATGATCTTGAACTACTTCTATTTGTACCCTTTTATGTGGTTCAAATACCTTTTTCTGGGCTAACTTGTCTCTGTTAAGGACGACTTGTGCTGGGAGGCTTCCAAGGATTTCTAGACTCAAAAATGAATTAATTTTCAAGTTACAAATTTCCCTAGAACGGTCTTATAAACATGATGTTGACTCTATTAACTCTTGACAATATGTCCTATGACCTAACAAATCCTAGAAACAAAAAGAACATGCTTTTACCTAGAAGACCATCAACAAAGAGTGTGAAACTCATTCTTAAAATAATAGTTTTTTATTTTCCTCTTTGATTTTTTACATAATATACATATTGAAATGAGTAAAATATCAATTATGAATACCGAAAATAGTTACATCTCCAACACTCCATCTTAACTAGGGAGGTATTCATAATTGTACAACTAGTACAAAATCATTTTCAAAATCAAGAGTTCTCATAAGAAGAGTTGGATTGATAAGCCAACTGTAAGCATCAAAAATATAACCAAAACTATCTTTGAGGCCTAACTAGACAAGCTCAATCTTCATTCAAAATAATTATGTTGGGAGTATTTACGTGTGATACCACACTAACTTTACAAGGCACATACCTCATCTGGATGTTCACTAGGTATGTCCTTTTAGGACAATTCTTATCTTGTATTCTTAATCCTCAAAGAATATTCATCCTCTTCATCCACTCTTATCTTGGATACCTGTCTTACCCTCAAAGAATGTCAGTACCTTTCCTTTCTTTGATGCTCTATCTTCAAGGAAGCCATAAATTTTTATCCAATCCTCCACCATTCTCTCTCCATGGCCTTCACTTAGAATTATGGTTGTTAGTCTTAGTTAAGTGCATGGCACATGAATAACAGAATGCACATGTGATGTCCATGATCACTTCCTATCAACCAAATAGGATATCCCTATTCCCTCTTGACTAGGGAATAGATCCCTACTCCTATTCAAGGAGACTCCTTTGTTACCTCTCAAACCTAGAGGAGATTCTAGACTTCCTTCCTATTTTGAAAGTCAATACCACAAGCCTTATAGCTTGTCTCCATATGAGTATCAAGTAACTATACTTGATGGATATAGTTGCATGACTCCCTCTTTCCTTCACATCTCATTTTGTCAATCTTACTTCCCTTATAGGTACCATGCATCCAACTTCAATCTCGTGAGAGGATTTAGGTCATCAATATTGCACATCACTTTCATCCTATCATTATCAATGAAGGCATTATATTGAGCCTTTCCAAACTTCAAGTTGATTATCGCTTCCTCATGAAAGTGGTATCTTTATTTTCATACAAAATTGACCTTCAGGTTATCCTCTCAGAATTCTAACTTTTAATCCCAATATGAACTCATCTTGACTTCATAATTGTCAAAATCATATGTTGATTTTTCCTAAGCTTTCGTAATATATTCCAACAATATTCTTCCAGGTAGTAAAAAAAATGTGTTAACAAGATAATTAATAAAAAGGATATTAGACTTGCCTAATCATGATTTTATCATCAAAAACATCAACATCGTCATGGTCCATCTTCACAAGAGTCTTCCTTCATGCATGAAAGCTCCCAAGGATCGAACTTCATTACAAAGTTATAATATTCTTTTCATGATTATACTAGATGTTTATTACCATTCTATATAATTTAGAGAGAAAGTCCTAGTCCTTTATTAATTTTATAGTAAGTCAAATTATTATCTTAAGCATCATATAACAATATATAATACTTATCAACCATATTTTAAGGATGAATTATTTTAGAGGATTATGTACACATGAATCCTACCCATGAGATACTTTAATTATGAATTCTATGTTTTTGTTCAATCATCTAGATATGAGCTCTAAAATGAGCCTATAAATTGACCAAATGCATTCCTCTAACCTTCAAGAGTATTGTTTCCATAATATATGGAATGTATACTAACCTTGTCATAATTCTTCTTCCAAGAGCCTTCCAAAACGATGGCTCTTGTAGGATTTTGATGGTCCATATTAGAAAATTTACTACCTCTAACATAATGTTAGACAATGTATGGATGAAAACAATGCTAAATGGTCCAAAGCTTACCATTCTTGAAAGACTAGATGATTAACTCAGTCAAGTAGACTCTAAATATGTTACTATCACATGCTTCTATCTATGATGTTATGCATTTACAAAGCCAATATTCTCTTAGAGAAAACAACAACGTAAGATATTCTAAAAGAAAGACCAACTTCCTAAAGAACTTAATAGGGAGGATGCCTTCTTCAATAGTAAATATATTTGACATCTTGTTTCTTTAATTTCTTCTTAGGTTCACCCATTTCTTAAGTTATCTGAGCTTCACTTCTTTCCTTTCTTTAGTTATTCTGCTTGTTTGGACAATCCCTCTTAACGTTTCCAAATTCATTGCACCTAAAGAATTGAGCCTTGGACATATCTAGCTTCTTCTTGGACTTTCCAAACATTCCCTTCTTTAACTTCTTGGTCCTTACAATGAAGACTTGAGACTACTCATTTGATTCAATATCATCCTTTGCTTTCACTCTAGCTTCTTCCAAGATGCATTTTGCCCAAAACTCATCAAAATGAATTGATTCTTTCTTAGATTATATGCTTGTTTAAAAAATAATCCATTCTGGAGGGAAATAATTTAGTATAGATATGGTCATTTCACAACCAGAAATTGTTTTTCTCAAGCCCTGATAACTGATCTCTTACTTAAGAAATATTCATAAGAAAGGAAGTCATTTCCTAATCCTTGGACTTCTTCATTTTATATAGTTTATTTCTCAAATACATATTTTGACCTAGAATACTTATGGAGTAAAAATTCACTAGCTTATCATACATAACCTTTGAAGTATTTAACAACAAATGGAACAAGATGATCCTTAATGGATTCCACAATGATCCTTTATGCCCTTACTTCCCCTTTCTTGTATTTTTCTAGCTCTTAAGTCTTATCTTTGCCAGGTCCAATGACTTCCCAAAAAAAAAATTCCATTACTTCATGTTTTATTAGTGTGAGGTCAATCCTTTTCTTCCATGCTAGGAAATTGGTTGAGCTAACGAGCTTATTCTTTTCCTCGTAAAATGAAACCATATTACCTATAGATTCAAAAATATAATTACAATATGATACTTACTTTTCAATCAAGGCTCTTCCCTTCTCTTATGATGTCTCTAACTATCTCGAGGTTTTCAAGATATTTGATGGGACTTTGATGATGTCCTTGAAATATGTCTTCTAAGATACTTTTTCCATAAACTTCAACGAGTGATAAATGATAACAAGATAATTTGATTATTTGTCCAAAGATGTTCTTCCAAGTAGGTTAGATCAGCAAGATTCAGTCATGTATCTGCTATCTGCTAGCTACACCTTCATTCCTCAACTTTGACCCTACAACTTTGATCTGGACCTTCGATCCCACAACAACTACAAAAACCCTAATTTTGGTACAAGATAGTTCTTTAAAAGTTCCTCCTTTGAGACAGGTAGATGATTCAAAGGTCAATGAGGTCAAAATAGAATATATACTCTTCTATCAACTTGATATTGCAACTTGGTCTGCTAAAATTCAGACCTGCAATTTTTCCCTTTTGGTCCCTCTTGGCATGTCCCAATATTTTTTAACGTTTTCTTCTGGTCATTATACTAAACAATAATATCCTAGACCAACTTGGGAGAGTCAAGAATATCTTGGCACATCCTGGCAAAACCAGCAATATTCCACACCATATTGGTCAAATCAACCATACCCAAGATCCACATGGAAAAGCCAACAGAACTTTGGGTCCCTCTAGCGAAGTGTGCATAACACAAAATCTTTCCCCATGGGAAAGCCATGCAGCTAAGGGGCTATTATGACCTCAAAATTAGAAATTTCCTTCTAATCCTATTAATAATCCATTAGGGGAATTACCTCCATCACAACCATAACTTCAATTTCCTTTGAACACTTCACCACAGTTATGCCCACATATGCCCACACAACCAAATCCCAACCCAAATAATAGACTCGTTCAAATTTTAGAAATATTAGATACTTTTGATTATTGTCTCCCCTCTCTAGAATGTAATGAAATATAATTGAGATCAAGATGGAAAATTCCCACAAAAAATCCTCTAGAAAGTTCATAGCACTCTGAAAATGAAAAACATAATAAAGAGCAGAAACAATCTAAAAAATCATCAATAAATTCAACTCATGGTGGGTCAAACTCATCACCTCAACCTTCCAAAAATTATAAAGCAACTAAAGTTACATTTGTTTCACCCCCATTTCTAGAAATATTGACTATAGTTAAGCAATCATTATATTTTGAATTTTATATAATAGGGGAGTTGATAAACCTCTGTTTTAAGATTCCTTTTTTGCAGGCTCTCATAGACATTCCCATTTATGGAGAAAATATTAAAGAGTCGTGTTAAGAAAACTGGAAGAAAGCCTTAATACCCTCACATTATTCATGTGATTGGGAAACTATCAGATTTAATCCGAGGAATAAAATTTCCTACAAAATATGATGACCCTAAAAATTCTATAGTCATCATTCAGGTGCAAGACATTAGTTTCCCAAACACTATGGTGAACTTGGATATAATATTAATATTATAACACTAAAATCCTATGTTATCCCTGGGTTGCATGAGTTGATACCAAGAATTACTATGTTGGAATTAGTTGATAGATCTGTAATTAAACCAGAGGGAATTCTTGAAGATATCATTGTTTCATTGGACTCTTTGGAGTACCTTGCCAATTTTCTGGTTCTGAATCTTAAATATAAATTAGAATGACTTCATCTTACATTAGGCAAGCCTTGGCTTGCCACTACTAGTGCATATTATTGCACAAAATATTGTCACCATGACATTCTACAATCAGTGTGAGTCTATCACCACTCATACTTTCCTCCTTTGCAAGTCTTAAACCTTAGTTCTTCATGTCAAGCCTTGAAAAATTAGAGAAAGCCCTTAAAAACCTCTAAAACTCTGGTTCGACACTTTCTATTAGCATTACCTGTGGTCCCGCTCTTATTGGTCATGTCACTTGCGTATCTGACCACTCTGTCTCTGTGTAATGGGTGCGGACCCCTATAAAAGTCAAAAAGGTGCAAGTACATTCTTAAAAACTAACTTTGGGTTATTTCTGGAAACTTCTAGAGGGAATCTTGACATGGCAAGTTCGCTCCTTTAAGGTTCATGCATCCCATACCTTAAGGAGCTAACCCCTTGATGTGAGGAGCTTATCCCTTTGAAGGAGGACTCTATCCCTTCATAGGTGGACATGTAACTTCCCTCCTCTGCACTATAAAATGAGGCATTGGGCTGGTTATTGAGGAGGTTGAAAGCTGAATATTTTTTAGATGAAATGATGTTGGAATTTAGTCTTCCTAATTGAGCTTGAGAGGAGACATTACATACCTTTTTTTATCTCATTGGTAAGAGTGTGAGGCTTGTCAAAGTAGAAGAGATTCTTGCTTGGACCTTGGGAGGAGCTTGTACAACATCAAGGCACCAAAGGTTGTAAAGTTCTTCTATTTTCAAAGTTAATATAATCAAATTTATTTTTCTCAATAATCTGTGTTTGATGGTTTATTTCATGGATTCCTTGATCACCATGATGAATATGATTTATTATATTAGCTATGTAGGTGTTATTTGATGTGTGCTTGTTTTTTATTGCAGGTTCATAAAAGGAAACTTGTTCGGACGGTTCAAGCGCGGCTTCTAGAAACTAGCGTTGGACTTAAGGTAGGGTCTAAAACACCTCTTGGTTTTTATTAATAAATTGAAATATATTTAGAGAAAGGTAGATTTCCTTGTTCTTCCTGTCACTAGATATTTTTTGCTACTAGCGAGATCAGTCTTGTCCACAAGAACGATTCATCCGGCCGACAAATTGGCGACCATACTGGGGACTTGAATTTTGGTTTTTTTCCTTTACTTTTACTTTGACTTGAGAAACCTTTTCTTGTTTCTAGTTTTTGCTTGATGTGTGTGGGATTGGATAGTTTTTTTAGGATATGGAGTATATTTTTTTTTTTTCCGAAATTTTGAAGAGGACCACACGTTCTGTTTGTAACACAGTGTAGACATCCCCGCACTGTTACTTTACTACACAGAGCAATACCGCATCTGGTTATACCAGAAGCCTACAGACCCTATCAAACTTTTTGAAAAACCTAAATTGTTTCCGTCCAGTTAAGCTTAGGATTTATTTAAGCTTTTTATTCTCTGCCCAGATCTACATGTGTCTTGTCAAAAATTTCTTGTAAGTGAGTTCCATTGGCATTTTGGTTTTAGGTGATTTTCTAGAAGCTTTGCATGCCTAGTTTGATTTTCGCTTGGTCTTTGTAGTAACTCAAAGATTAGAAGCCTAAGAAACCTTAGATTACCCTGGTCCTTTTGGTCTTCTTGATGAGTCTAAATGATTTGTGAAATCTGCCCTTGGTGAGAAATAGATCTCGTTTTCTCTTTGCAAAGCTTTGAATGAACTTGTTGGAAAGTTTTGAATTTCATTTTTTTATTTTAAAGAAAACATAGCTAGGTGTTTTTTGATTAATTTGTTATTCTAAATGAATTATTCCTTAGTTTGCTGAATAACTAAGTAAAACGTCCTCAAAAAGAAAATTTTTAAGCTTTTACTTCAATTAGGTTTCTAGAAATTTTTAGATCTCAAGCCTAGTTTTTATAGTTTTGAGTGTTTTCTAGAAATTGTAGAACCTCTTTTGAAAGAAATTGTTTTCGGTAGTTTTTGAGTGTTGAAAAAGAAAAGGGATTTTTCGTGAGCATAATCAGTAGTCTCGTTTTGAGTTTATTGAAAAAGACAAAAAATATTTTCTTTTCATTTATATGTTGAAAGAAAGATTTGTTTTTCAAAGAATTGCATTCTCAACTCTTTCTTTAGCTAGAAATTCATTGAAGAAAAAGAATGGTTTATCATCTTAGGTGAATTTTTACTGTTTTGGAGTCGAGTCTTCACACCATAAAGTTTCATCTCCATTCCTATTGGCTTAAGAAACAACCTATAAAATTAAAGCTTAAAGTAAAATTGATCTAGCAATCTTTTTATTTATAGGGCTCTTATCACCAACTTAGCTTAGGCTAGTATCTTGGAGTAGGGAGTAATTAACTCTCCGAGATAGTTAAAACAAACAAGTAGCTATATCTTGCGGTAGGAAATAAATCCAATTGTTGCATGTATGCTCTAGGAAGCTCCTCTTAAAGGAGTCAAGCACGAGATCATATCTGAACTAGTGAGGTAATCAATCCTTCCTCATTGGGAATGATAGCAGATATACACGTATTAAAAATGGTAAACCTCAAATTGACTATTGTCGAGGAGCCTGGGGTCACTTGTTGGTAAACCTTGGATTATGTCAAGGAGCCTTCAAGGGGATTGAGCTTTGTTACTTTTCCCTTGCATGTGTATCGGATCGTAGACTATTCCCCCAGGTATATTTGTCTCTGTTGGTAACCATATTGACCATAATCTATAGGATTCTTTCCTAAGGTGATGGTGGAGGGAAGATCCCATTGTACCTAGAGCAGACGTCGACTAGACTCACTTGGACTCTCTGGGGGGTTCTCTTCACTCGAGACAGTTTTGTGAAGAAACTTGTGCCAATCTATTTGATTAAGCAGGTTGTCAGGGTAACTGTTCCAACCACCCTTTCTGTATTGAATTCTACGACGTTGGATTTCATCACCAACTAGTGTTTTTGGTACAGAAAGTTAATGTTTGTGTGTGTTTTGAACTCTTAGATTTTTTTTAGGCATGTGATTCAATTGTTTGTTTCTTTAGAGACTTCAGGTGGTTTTATTGAGATTTTCTTTGTTTGCGTGTGAAGTAATTAAAATATTTAATCGTGGCTGAATTACAAAGACAATCCCGTAGACTTCAGGGGCAACCTCCCAAGTATTCACCAAGCCAGCTTGATGGGCTACGAGCTCTTGTAACTCCTAGTGACAGTAGAGTTAGGACACCGGAAGATAGAGAATCTTCTTTAATTGTTCATCCTGATTATCAATTTCAAGCAACAGAGCATATTTCTAAGCCAATTTCATTTTCCGAAGTTACTGGTAGTATTTCTCCTACTAGTGAATTAGCTGAAGAAATTGAAATTTTTGGGCCTGAAACTGAACCTACTGCTACTCCATCCTCAGGACTTGCTTCTCCAACTTCCAGTGGTCCTTGTTCACCCAGGGTAGGAAGGATCATTACCCAAAATCTTCCTTCGGGACTCATTTCTATTGAATAACTTGTTAGTCTAGAAGAAGATATAAGTCTCCCTGAAAATCAACCAACTTTAGAACTTAGGGAGCGTGAATCAATTTTCTACAATCCACCTAGGAGGGACTCTTGGTACGTCTCATTAACCATCTTTTTAGAAAATCTGGGTCTTAGTTTTTCACCACCTCCAATTCCTTTTCATCCAACACCTAGAGGTTATTATCCTCCTTTGAATATGTCGAGACAGTCATCCATGTTTTCCCAATCACTGGAAACATTTTTATATGGCGGTCCTTCTATTCCTTCTAGTTATCAGTGACTCGCTGGTACTTTTTCAGTAGCATCTGCTCAACCCATTGAACATGGGATATCAACTGGTAATAACAGAACTCAACCATTGAGTGTAGAAGAAATTCTTATGATGTCTGGTACTATTCCAAATCTGCAACCTCAAAGTAGTTAGTTACCGCCTGGGGGCAACCTAAAGGTACTCAATTATCGCCTAGGGGGCAACCTCAAGGTAGTCAGTTACCACCTGGGGGGAAACCTCAAGGACAATACATACCTTCGAGACAGTACATTCCTCAAGGTCAACCCCAGACTCAGTACATACCTCAAGGTCAACCCCAGTATCAATATATACCTCAAGGTTAACCCTAGTTTCAGTACATGCCTCAAGGTTATCAACCTCAAGGTCAGTACCCAACCCAAGGTTTCCAACCACCTTCTAGTCAATCATTTGTACAAAGATCTGGAAATGTACCTTTGAATTATCAGCCCTACACTCAACCTGATTATGGTCCTCAATATGCTCAACCTTCTATGGTTCCATACCCCGGAATGAACATGGTGTGGGATCCATCTCAATCTCAATAGATCTTGCAACCTAATGTGTAGTTGTCATCTCAATCTGGACAATCTTTGGTTTCTGGTTCAACCTAGCAACCTGTCCAGCCTACTATTCAAACGTCTGCACCTGGTGTAGCTCATCAATCTAGGCCTAGTTCACCTCGAACTCTGCCTCAAACGACTGCTGCAACTACTACAGCTTCTGTTCAATCTACCCCACCTACTTCTAGAGTATCGACAGCTCTGGTTTCTACTATTCCTGCATCAACTCCTCAAGCCTCTTTACCTCAGTCTGGACCTACAATTTAGACTTCGGTTTAGACCCCTGTAGGACAACCTGGTCCAAGTATGGTTGTCACGAGTCAACCACATTTCACTTATCAACCGTACCAAGGACAGTACCAATTCGGTCCTGCTATTCAAAGCCTAGTTTACATGTATCAACCGTACCTTGGATATACTTATCACCAACCTCAACAACCCCAGTTTGGTCCGGTTAATCCTGGTTTTCCGGGGGGATATAATATTCCAAATGCGATTCCAATTCCAAGTTATCCTGGATATCCTCCTCCTGGGGCTGGTCTTATGACCCAGGTTTTTTGTGACCCTAACCGTCAGTTACCGTTTATTGCAACTTTGGACTTGCCTGATTTGTCACGCCTTGCGAATGATCCAATTAATTATCTTCCGTTCTGGCCACCAATGCCGAATAACTTGCCCAGTGATATCCCAAAGTTTGAAGGTAAATCAAGAGAGGATCCGTCAAACCATGTGATGACTTATTACCTCTGGTGCACGTCTAATTCCATTATAGTTGATTCAATTCGCTTACGTCTTTTTCAAGGCACTCTGATTAGTCTTATGGCCAAGTGGTACATTGAGTTACCACGAGCCTCTTTTTATAATTTTAGTCAATTAGCCATTTCATTCTTAACTCGTTTTCAGTTGCTTGTCAGATATCACAATGGAACGTAATTATTAACTTCATTAAAATAGTCAACGACCACATATATTTCAAATCATATTCATGAATGGCGACGTCAACGATGTTTAGTGAAATTTTTTATTCCGGATCAAATTTTAGCATAATGGCTTGTTAAATAATTATTACCTAAAATCACTGAGGATGTAGCTAAGGCAGGAGTTGTTACTAAAGAGCAAGTAATTTCTCAAGCTCAGTACCTTGACCTCGTTTATACGCAGTTAGGTACTTTACATGAAAAAATCCCCACCTTCGGAAACAAAATCAAATAACTACAGCTCCTTCAGGGTCTCATGCCGCTGATGGTATGATTGGTTCAGTTAACACCAAAATTGAGAAGAAATCTTCAAAGAATTCTTCTCCTATTATAACTTTACCAGATTCCCTGACAGGAGACTCTTTCGTTGAAATTCCTGCCGATATTCATGTCATAGAATCATCTACGGCCAAATCAAAATCCGGCGGTAAAAAGAAAGGGAAGAAGAAAAATAAACAAAACTCAAAAGAGAAATCAGATAAAACTGAATCTACTAACGAGAAACGTAAACCTCACTATCCTTGTCTCATTTGTGATGAAGAGCATTTTACAAGAGACTGCCCACATCGTGTTGAGGTTGCGAAAATTATCAAAGGTTCTCAAATGCCTATTGTCTTGAAGGATCCTTTTCCTATTCAAGATAGTAAGATTATTGGTTCTTCCTCAAATGCCTCAGAAGAACCCATAATGATGATGTCTCATGTCAGGATTGTGACGCGATCGCAAGATTATGGTAGTAAAAGTCTTGTTGGTGGTAAGGAAGCAGAATCTTCTAATTCAAACCCATCAACTTCAACTCCTTCCAGTTCTGATTCGCTACAGATCAAGAAACCTAACCCAGACTTAGTAATCAAACCGCCTACTAAAGGTATACTTCAGAAGTCAGTTTTCAATCTAGCATGCGAGAGATTCTCAGAATTATAACATTGATGAAGATTTAGCTATTTCCCCTTCAGCAATGTCAGCTTTGGAGGTGCTGCAATCATGCCCAGCACAACGTAAATTACTTTTGTTAGCTATAGGAGCTGTTGATATTTAGGACTCAAACCTTATAATCTTTGATTTAGAGAATATTACACCTCGCTCACCTCATCGAATGGCTTTCCAGATTCCAATGTAAGTCAAAAACAGACCTTGCTTTAGGACTGTAATTGATGAGGGAGCTTCTACATGTATTATGTCGATCCAGTGTTGGAGATCGCTTGGTTCTCCTACACTCAATCAATCCCCAATCATTCTAAAGGCTTTTGATGGCTGTGGATTCCATCCTTTTGGCATTCTACAGGATTTACCTATAGGGGTTGAAGGTAAAACTGTTAATATAGATGTGGAAGTGGTTGATGCCCCTCTAGATTACAACCTTCTTTTGGGTCGCAACTGGTCTTACGCTATGACTGTTGTTGTTTCATCGGTCTTTCGGCTTATAAAGTTTCCTCATAATGGAAATATCATAACCATAGACCAGCTGACTTATTTTTCATCCGACCCAGCCTCTTTTGAAAGTATCCAACATGTCGGTAAAACAACTATCCCTTACAAGGATGTTGGGGTAGGATTGGTTAAAGATTCTGGCTTACTAGGAATTTTTTCCTTTTCTCCTCCTAAAATATTGCCTTATACTGCAACCATTCATATGATTTCATCAAACACAATTGCTTTTGACGATCCTTGGATCATACCTTCCGAATCTGAGGTGGATTCATTTGGTGATGCGATGCCTTTGAGTCCCTATGAAATTGCATATCAGGCTGTACAGTCATTTTCCGACCCTTCTTCAACCAAAATTGATCTAATGAATGTGTTCCATGGAGAATCACTTTCAATATCAACCTCAGATTCAACAACTTTTTCCAAGCTTGTTCATACTGATGAATAGATTCCTAAACTTTTGTCTGTTGATGATTTACCATGGGAAGATCTTCATCATCAATCTTCGTTCTTATCTGAGCTTGATCATTTTGAAAATGATTTTTCACCTATTTTTACTACTGACTATGTCAAAGAACCACAAAATCCATTGCAACATCGTAATTCTAAGTTAAATTTGGGAAATATTTCTTGAACGGTTCCTATTGACATTTCAGTTTGTTGAAAATAATACTGAGAAGGGGGGTGAATCAGTATTATCAAGTTCTTTTAACAAATCTTCCTTATTTACACTTTGAATTATTTTTGCATATCAGTACCATAAAATAATGAGCATGAACAAGAAAAACAAATAGTCACACCAAAGAACACCAGATATAAGGTGGAAACCCAATGTGGGTGAAAACCACCTGCTGCAATATGTCTCTATCTTCTTTCAAATTAGAAACTCCTGTTACAATGATTTTGTACTGGTGGAGTCCTTTACCAGTACGCAGGCTGCAACCTGCAGAGAGCTACAACTCTCTCTCATTTTCCAGTCTCTCCTGGAAGGGAGCTACAACCCCCTACTTCTTTTCTTTCAAGGACAACGTTTCATAAATTTTCAAACTGGATCCAACAACAACATTGAAGATCATAATCAAACAACCTTCTGAATCACCCAATCACCAGATCCAGACATATACAATGATATTATGAGAGTTATCAACTAGATCTAGTACATAAAGATAAGTCATTAATCATGTTGTTATCTGAACTCAATACCAGTAACCAAACATCAGTTATGCACCCAAAACCCTGCAGAATAGTCAAAGGCAGTTAAAACAAATTTTAAGCAGGGATCGCAACTTCACTGGTATAGATCTGCAGATATCTGTACTACCTCCGCACCTGCGCCTTCTATGGTGCCGCGACCACAGCACCTGTGCCTTCTGTGGCGCCTCCGCACTGCGCCTTCTGTGGCGCCTCCGTACTGCGCCTTCTGTGGCGCCTCTGCACTGCGCCTTCTGTGGCGTCTCTGCACTGCGCCTTCTGTGGCGCCTCCGCACTGCGCCTTCTGTGGTGCCTCCACACTGTGCCTTCTGTGGTGCCTCTGTGGCGTCTCCGCACTGCGCCTTCTATGGCGCCTCCGCACTGCGCCTTCTGTGGCGCCTCCGCACTGCGCCTTCTGTCGCGCCTCTGCACTGCGCCTTCTGTGGCGCCTCTGTGACGTCTCCGCACTGCGCCTTCTGTGGCATCTCCGCACTGCGCCTTCTGTGGCGCCTCCACACTGCGCCTTCTGTGGCGCCTCTGTGGCGTCTCCGCACTGCACCTTCTGTGGCGCCTCCGCAATGCGCCTTCTGTGGTGCCTCCGCACTTCCGCAGCTGCAGCGCTCGAGAGATCACCCTTCACAGATTCGCTTTCAACTTCCCTTTCATAGATCAAACTTTTAAAACAATAACCCAATATTTCAGATCTTAAGATATTCGATTTGCAAGAATGAATTAGCCAAGTGATCTCCTTTGCTTTATATAGGCAAGCTTCTTCCTAAAATCATGGTCAATACCATAGATAACCAATACAAGGGGCCCAAAAACATGGGGCTCAATAATGCCAAGGACTAACCACCATGGACCAAAGGTAAGTTCTCCAACATATACACACTTTTTACGAGGTACCATGGTCCAAAACCATAGGTTCAAATACCAAGGACTAACTACCATGGACCAAAGGTAAGTTCTCCAACATGAAAGTGCATGAACTTTTTCTCTACATGAAATAAACTTTTCTCTGCATAAAAGTGCGTGAAATTTTCTCTACATGAAATAAACTTTTCTCTGCAAATAAGTGCGTGAACTTTTCTCTACATAGAATAAGCTTTTCTCTGCATATAAGTGCGTGAACTTTTCTGCACTATAATTTATCATCTGAGATGAGTGGGTTGCCATCAAGTACAACATATGTATCATAAAGCCATACCAGAATCATAATGCCAACAATCTCCCCCTTTGGACTTGATGGCAACCTCAAAATCTTCAGCTCATTCTCCCCCTTTGACATCAAGGGCAAAGGGTTATGCTCCCCCTAAGAGCATGCTCCCCCTGAATATGAACCAGATCTGTAAAGAAGAAACATAATCCACCAAACACCATAATTGACCATGAAAGAGATAGAGACATATTGCAGTAATATTCAGATCAGCATCCATGATCGCCTTCTGTACATCCTCCATAATGCCAACAATGCATTATAAGCTCCCCCTAAACCAGTGCTATTTGATCTTCAACCAATCCGCAACCCAGCACATGTACGCATATTCCCGTACAACCAACAATCAGAAGAGATTCAACAACAAGATGATGCATCAACAACCCCCAGCTTTTGCCTGAGGTATTCAAAAGTCTCCCTGGGCAATGGTTTGGTGAGTATATCAGCAACTTGTTCCTTAGAAGGAACATACTCCAACTTGACCTTCTTTTCAAGCACTTGTTCCCGAAGAAAATGATACTTGATTGGTATGTGCTTGGTTTTTGAATGCATGACTGGGTTCTTTGAGATGCTGATTGCACTTGTGTTATCACATAAGATGGAGATAGGTGGTGTACAAGTGATTTAAAAATCCTGCAAGGTCTGCATCATCCAAAGGAGTTGAGTGCAGCAAGATGCAGCAGCAACATATTCTACTTCAGCTGTAGATAAGGCAATCGAACTATGTTTCTTGCTGAACCAAGATACTAGTCTGGAACCCATAAAGAATGCGCCACCACTTGTGCTCTTCCTGTCATCCACGCTTCCGGCCCAATCGGCATCTGTATAAGCATGAAGTGTGAGATTTGTATCTCTAGGATACCATAAACCATAATTTTGAGTCCCTTGAAGATATTTGAAAATTCTCTTCACTGCCTGAAGATGAGTCTCCTTCGGATTTGCCTGAAATCTTCCAACTATTCCAACTGCATGCATGATGTCCGGTCGGGTACCTGTCAGATAAAGTAGACTTCCAATCATAGATCTATAGGTTGGTTGATGTACTGCTGCAGATTCATCATTTGCACTGAGGCTACATCCTGTGACCATGGGTGTACATACTGGTTTTGCATCTTCCATGCCATATTTCTTCAAAATCTGTTTGAGATACATGGTTTGAGACAAAAAGATTCCTCCTTCCTTTTGTTGGATTTGCAAACCAAGGAAATATGTCAGTTCTCCCAGCAAGTACATTTCAAATTCTTTCTGCATGACCAAGGCAAAGCTTTGAATCATAGCTTCTTCATTGCTGCCAAAGATAATGTCATCTACATACACAACAAGTATTAGCAATTTGTCATTTTCAATTTTTATATAAAGATTGCTATCTGCTGATCCTTTTGAAAAACCTTGTTGATGAAGATATTTGTCCAAACGATAGTACCAAGCCCTTGGAGCTTGTTTGAGACCATAGAGAGCCTTTTTCAATCTGCATACAAGATTTGGATCATTTCCAAGAATGAAACCATCTGGCTGCTCAATATATACTTCTTCTTCTAAGTCTCCATTCAGAAAGGCTGATTTCACGTCCATTTGAAATACTTTGAAGTTTTGAAAGCTTGAGAGAGCAAGGAACATTCGGATGGCCTCAAGTCTTGCAACAGGAGAAAAGGTTTCTTCAAAATCTATTCCTTCTTGCTGCGCATACCCTTTACAAACAAGTCTGGCCTTGTTTCTAATTACTTCTCCATTTTCATTCAATTTATTTTTGAATACCCATTTTGTTCCTATAACATTCTTATCTTTTGGTCTAGGAACCAACTCCCAAGTGTTGTTCTTTTCGATCTGCTCAAGTTCTTCATCCATTGCTTTGACCCAACATTCATCTTTGCATGCCTCTTTCACATTTTGTGGTTCAGTGGAAGAGATTAATGCCGAATAGCTTGAAGCTTCTGCAATTGTTCTTCTTGTTTGTACACCTGCTTCTTTCTGCCCCACAATCTGAGATTCTGGATGATTCTTCTGAACATATCTGGATGGAGTCTTCTCTTCTATTCTTGTATGCTCCTTTGGTTCTTCTTGAGGTTCTTCTTCTTCATCATTCTGTCTTTGAGGGTAGCCTTCATCTTCTTCGATGTCTTCATGATGTACTTGCCTAGGAATGTATCCCTTCTCATCAACCACTACATCAATGCTGTCAACAATTCTGCCAAGTCTTTTATTGTAGCACTTGTATGCTTTGCTATGTGGAGAATAACCAAGAAGAATGCCTTCATCTGCTCTAGGTTCAAGTTTGCCAAGTTGCTCATCAGTATTCTTAATATAACATTTGCTCCCAAAGATTTTGAAGTGCTTCACCAAAGGAGTCTCACCACACCAGAGCTCATGAGGGGTTTGAGTGCTGTTAACACGGACATTTGTTTTGTTGAGAATAAGAACCGCAGCATGTGCAGCTTCACCCCAGAAAGTTGCGGGAGTACCCGACTCATCAAGCATAGCACGAGCCATTTGTTGGACTGTTCTGTTCATTCTTTCCACAACTTCATTTTGCTGAGGAGTTCTAGCTGTAGAGAATTCTCTTCTTATCCCATGTTCTTCACAGAAATCGAAAAATTCATTCGAGGTAAACTCCCCACCTCTGTCAGATCTGAGGCACTTAATTTTGTATCCTGATTCATTTTCAACCAAGGCTTTGAAGGATTTGAATTTTTCGAATGCTTCATCTTTGTGCTTCATTAGTCCTAACCAGACAAACCTGGAGAAATCGTCAATGAATAATATCAAGTATTCTTCTCCTCGAGGTGTTCTTTTTCTGAATGGACCACATGTATTTGTATGTACTAGCTCAAGAGGCATGCTAGCTGATCCTTCCTTCTCTGGAAAATTAGTTCTAGTTTGATTTACAAACTGACATGATTTGCATATGGTGTTGTCTGGAATTTTGATATCTGGAAGATCGCGAACTGCCTGATATTTGCATGCTTTCCTTATTTGTGAAAAGCTTAGATGCCCCAACCTCCGATGCCATAGCCAGTGTTCATCATCCTTGCTTCGATAGAATTGTTGTTGTCCTTCTTCAAATACGTATAGATTATTTGGAGTTCTTTTACCTTTGATCACCATTTTACCTGTATCAAGATCACGAACAAGACATCCATTTGTTCTAAATATCACCTCGGTTCCTTGATCACACATATGGCTGGCACTTAGAAGATTATGTTTCAATCCATCAACATACAAAACATTTCTAGCCTTGACCTTTTCTTTTAACTGAGCAGTGCCTTTTCCTTTTATAGTTGCAGGAGTATCATTTCCAAAAGAAACTTTCTTTCCCTTTTCTAGAGCAGAATATCACTCAAGTTTTTCTTTATCACCTGTCATATGCTTCGAACATCCACTGTCAATGTACCATGGATTTTCCTGTCCCTCTGCATAGAATGCTATCCCACATCTTTCTGTTTGTGGTTCCTTTATTCTCCATGTTTTGGTGTTTGAGGCTTATTCCTTTGTCTGTTGAAACCTGCTCCTGCATTCAGAATCTTCATGACCAAAGTTATTGCAAATAGAACATTCAACTTCATTTTCAAGAGCCAAAAAGTTGTTATAGGTCCTTTTTGTAATCCCGATCATACTTCTTTGTTTTTGAGCTTCTCTAGTCATGATCGTTTTATATGCAACACATTGAGCTGCTTTGTGACCAAAGTTATGGCAAGAGAAACATTGTCCATTGAAGAAATTTCTGCGGTTATCAAATCTACCGGCCAAATGATTGTAATTTCTATTGTCATCCATTCTTGAACTAAATTGAAAAGATTTTACCTGTGGCTTGTTGTAGCTTTTGTTCACCCTTAAAACGGATTTCCCTTGATAGTCTCTGTTTGCAATTCGTCCCTGCCTTGCCTGATGGTCTTCATTGTGCTTTTGCTCATTCCTTCTTTCTGCATCAAGATAACTTTTTGAAGTGGTTGCTTGAGAAGTTTCTCCATTATAGCCCAGACCCGTCTTGTTTAGTGGAGAAAGTTGTACATTGATAATCTCATCCAAAGTTTCAGATCCTTTGACAAACTTAAGATTAATAGCTTTTGTTTTCTCAATCTCTTTTCTAAGACCAACAATTTCACCTTCTAATTTTTCAAGATGTTTTTCCTTTTCATCAATTTGAAATTGTAGAGTATCAATGATCATATTCTTTTCTTCTATACATCTCTTGAGTCTATTAATTTCTTCAAAAAGGCTATCCACATCTATAGCATCCATATAATCATCATCTTCAAATGCCATTAACAGTTTATAGTCATTATCTTGTTCATCTTCATCACTAATCGATAGACCATCACTATCTTCATGAGTGTAGTAACTTTTCTTGTTTGCACTATGTTTCTTGTTCCATCTAGCAGGTTCCTTTCCTTTATCCTTATAAGGACATTTTGCAGCATAATGACCTACTCTTCCACAAGCAAAACATTTAAAAGGTAACTTACCTCTGAACCTTCCAGAACCCCTTTGAAGATTTCTGACAAAATTTGATTCTTCTTCTTCTTCTTCTAACACGTGACTTGCTTCATAGTAATCTCCTTTGCCTGAAGCCTTGAAAGACGCTTCTCTTTCGTAGTTGCTCATGATGAATGATCTACCTTCAAGCGATCAAGCTTCTCTGAAGGACCTGCTCTGATACCAATTGTTGAAAATAATACTGAGAGGGGGGGTGAATCAGTATTATCAAGTTCTTTTAACAGATCTTCCTTATTTACACTTTGAATTATTTTTGCATATCAGTACCATAAAATAATGAGCATGAACAAGAAAAACAGATAGTCACACCAAAGAACACCAAATATAAGGTGGAAATCCAATGTGGGTGAAAACCACCTGCTGCAATATGTCTCTATCTTCTTTCAAATTAGAAACTCCTGTTACAATGATTTTGTACTGGTGCAGTCCTTTACCAGTATGCAGGCTGCAAACTGCGGAGAGCTACAACTCTCTCTCATTTTCCAGTCTCTCCTAGAAGGGAGCTACAACCCCCTACTTCTTTTCTTTCAAGGACCACTTTTCATAAATTTTCAAACTGGATCCAACGACAACATTGAAGCTCATAATCGAACAACCTTATGAATCACCCAATCACCAGATCCAGACATATACAATGATATTATGAGAGTTATCAACCAGATCTAGTACATAAAGATAAGTCATTAATCATGTTGTTATCTGAACTCAATACCAGTAACCAAACATCAGTTATGCACCCAAAACCCTGCAGCATAGTCAAAGGTAGTTAAAACAAATTTTAAGCAGGGATCGCAACTTCACTAGTATAGATCTGCGGATATCTGTACTACCTCCGCACCTGCGCCTTCTGTGGTGCCGCGACCACCGCACCTGCGCCTTCTGTGGCGCCTCCGCACTCCGCCTTCTGTGGCGTCTCCGCAATGCACCTTCTGTGGCGCCTCTGCACTGCGCCTTCTGTGTCGCCTCCACACTACGCCTTCTGTGGCGCCTCTGTGGTGTCTCCGCACTGCGCCTTCTGTGGCACCTCCGCACTGCGCCTTCTGTGGCACCTCCGCACTGCGCCTTCTATGGCACCTCCGCATTGCACCTTCTGTGGCACCTCTGTGGCGTCTCCGCACTGTGCCTTCTGTGGCGCCTCTGCACTGCGCCTTTTGTGGTGCCTCCGCACTGCGCCTTCTGTGGCGCCTCTGCACTGCGCCTTCTATGGCGTCTCCGCACTGCGCCTTCTGTGGCGTCTCTGCATTGCGCCTTCTGTGGCGCC
Source organism: Pinus tabuliformis (assembly GCA_031772625.1). Lineage (NCBI taxonomy): Eukaryota > Viridiplantae > Streptophyta > Pinopsida > Pinales > Pinaceae > Pinus > Pinus tabuliformis. Next base: position 708,812,870 of record CM062814.1, on the reverse strand, counting down.
TCCGCACTGCGCCTTCTATGGCGCCTCTGTGGCGTCTCCGCACTGCGCCTCTGTGGCATCTCTGCACTACGCCTTCTGTGGCACCTCCGCACTTCCGCAGCTGCAGCGCTCGAGAGATCACCCTTCATAGATTCGCTTTCAACTTCCCTTTCATAGATCAAACTTTTAAAACAATAACCCAATATTTCAGATCTTAAGATATTCGATTTGCAAGAATGAATTAGCCAAGTGATCTCCTTTGCTTTATATAGGCAAGCTTCTTCCTAAAATCATGGATCAATACCATAGATAACCAATACAAGGGGCCCAAAAACATGGGGCTCAATAATACCAAGGACTAACCACCATGGACCAAAGGTAAGTTCTCCAACATATACACACTTTTGACGAGGTACCATGGTCCAAAACCATAGGTTCAAATACCAAGGACTAACTACCATGGACCAAAGGTAAGTTCTCCAACATGAAAGTGCGTGAACTTTTTCTCTATATGAAATAAACTTTTCTCTACATGAAATAAACTTTTCTCTGCATAAAAGTGTGTGAACTTTTCTCTACATGAAATAAACTTTTCTCTGCATATAAGTGCGTGAACTTTTCTCTACATAGAATAAGCTTTTCTCTGCATATAAGTGCGTGAACTTTTCTGCACTATAATTTATCATCTGAGATGAGTGGGTTGCCATCAAGTACAACGTATGTATCATAAAGCCATACTAGAATCATAATGCCAACACAGTTAAACCTAGAATTGTTGAAAACATTCATATAGGTGCTTCCTGTATAGACAATGAACTCCAAATTTATAAAGCCCTATTTCAAGAATTCTGTGATGTGTTTGCCTGGTCATATGAAGAAATGCCAGGAATCGATCCAGCAATTATTGTTCATGAAATTAAAACTTACCCGGATGCTAAACCTATCTGGCAACATTTGCGTCAAATACATCCGCGAAAAGCTGCTGCTACTAAAGCTGAAGTTGAGAAATTACTTTGAGTAGGTTTCATTTATCCAATTCCCTTAACAGATTGGGTATCGAATATTGTTCTTGTTAACAAAAAGCAAGGAACGATAAGAAAATGTATCGATTATAGCGATATTAATCGAGCTTGTCCTAAAGACAATTATCCAACTCCCTATATCGATCAAATCATTGATGATTGTGTTGGCAGTGAAATTTTCTCCTTTATGGATGGTTTTTCCGGTTACAATCAAATCAAAATACTCCCTGCTGATCAACCAAAAATGACTTTCATTTGTCCATGGGGGACATTTTCTTATTGCAAATTACCTTTTGGATTAAAGAATGTCGGAGCAACTTTTGAAAGAGCTATATCTTACGCGTTTCATGACATCAAGCACATTGTGCAACCTTATCTCGATGATTTCCCTGCCCATTCATTACGTATAGTCGATCATCTCACTCATTTACGAGCAATCTTTATGAGATGTAGGCATTATCGAATTAGGCTGAATCCACACAAATGTGTTTTCTGTATAGAAATGGGTCATTTACTAGGATTTTTTGTTTCAAAAGCTGGCATTCGTGTCGATCCCTCGAAGGTTGAAGCTATTATCAAATTGCCTCCTCCTTCGACTCTGCGCCAACTCCAAAGTTTGCAAGGGAAAGCAAACTTTTTACGTCGTTTCATTCCTAACTATGCCAAGATAACAAAGGGTTTACCAAGTTGTTGAAACAAAATACTCCATTCTTTTGGGATGAGATAGCTGACAAATCTTTTGATGCACTTACACGGGTTGGCCCATGCACAGTTATTGCATCCTCCCAACTAAAACCAGGATTACTTCTTGTATCTCGTCGCTTCTCATTCCACCATTGGGATGGTTTTAGTTTAGGAAGATGAATTCAACAGTGAACATGTGATTTATTATCTTAGTCAAACTCTGAATCTGACTGAGCTTAAATATTCACATGTGGAGAAATTGACCTTGGCCGTTGTTCAAGCTATCCAAAGATTTCGTCATTACATCTTACTACGCAAAACTACCGTAATTTATGACTATAACCCTATCATCTATATTTTGACAAAACAATTGCTAGGGGGCAAGTATTCCAAATGGATAGTTATCTTGCAGGAATTTGACTTGGAATTTGAAAAATCCAAGGCAAAGAAATCTTTGGTATTTGCAGAATTGATGTGTGACTTCTCGCGTGCAAATATTGAAACTATGGTGAAAGAGCCCATTGCAGACGAATCCTTGTTTCTTATCAGTACTCTTGATCCATGGTATGGAGATATCATTATTTATCTCCAAACCCAATCTTTTCGGCCTGAAATTTCATGATCTCAATGATGGAAAATACATTTCCAATCCCAATAATACAAAATCATTGGAGATACACTCTATCGTCATGGGGCAGATTCTATTTTCCGACGTTGTTTAACTCATGAAGAAGCTGAAAAGGTTCTAAATGACTGTCACTCTGGAGCATGTTGCGGTCATATGTATGGGTATGCCACAGCCCAAAAGATATTGCGCGTTGGTTATTTCTGGCTGTCTTTATTTAAAGATTGTATTTACGCGGTCCGAAAATGCCACAATTGTCAAATTTTTTATCAAAAGATGCATGCTACACCTGCTCCTCTCCACCCTATAATTGTCGTTGGTCCTTTTTCAAAGTGGGGTATCAACTTTATTACATGTACCCCTCACTCAGCCGCGGGGCATGCATATATCATCCTTGCGGTAGATTATTTTACTAGGTGGGCCGAGGCGATGACTACATTCTCGGCAGATGGAAAAACTGCTGCAATTTTCGTTTTCAATCATATAATTACTAGATTCGGTGTTCCTCAAGTGATTATCACTGATCATGGGAGTCATTTTCAAAACATCATGATGACTGAACTAACAGATCAACTTGGCCTACATCACGATAGTTCTACTCCATATTACCCACAGGCTAATGGTCTGGTTGAAGCTATCAACAAAGATCTAGTCATTGTGATCCAATGAATCATTGGTATTCATAGGTCAAATTGGCATAAAATGTTATTTTCAACACTTTGGGCGTAACGAACCTCAGTATAAACATCAACTGGTTTCACTCCTTTTCAACTGGTTTACGGTTTGGAAGGTGTGTTACCCATTGAATGCAAAATTCCGTCATTGCAAATAGTCATAGAGTTACTCCCAGCCACTTCTAAAGAGGAGAAACGTTTGTTGTACTTAGCTCAGCTAGATGAGAATCGACGTGATGCTGCATTAGCAATCGAAACTCATGCGAAACGAATTAAAGCTTAGTATGATCAAAATGTTACACCTCATAATTTTTTGGAAGGAGACCTAGTCTTACTATACGATCAAGCAAACGTTAAGCTAGGGGCTGGAAAATTTGTACCTATGTGGCACGGTCCTTATGATGTTAAGCGAAAGCTAGAAAAAGGGGCCTATGAATTGGTAGATTTTGATGGTGGCTCTTTGGGTAAACCTAGAAATGGTCTTTATCTAAAGAGATGTTATGCTTAAATCTGGGTGTGGAGATTTTAGTTAAATCAGTTTCTTTCTAGCTTGTGTGTTTTAGAATAGAAGAGTGTGCTTAGTTTAGAGAGCATTTCTATCATTATTCCTGCTTATCTTGATTTTACTCTTGATATTGCAGATGTCAACGTCTGTTCAAACATACATTGGTTTCGCTGATGGTGCTTGTAATAATACATGGAACATTTCTTCCACAGCTTGGGTTATCTATTCACCCTCTGATGAGTTGATATCTATGCATGGGGTAAGCCTCCATCAAACAACGAACAACATTGTAGAGTATAGTGCAGTGATTGAGTTATTATCTGAATCCATCTCATTTGGGATTCGGAGTTTGATTGTTAGGTTAGATTCTGAACTCGTTGTATTGCAGCTTAATAGAGTTTATGCCATTAGAAATCCAGTGTTATTAAGATTATTTTTGAGAGTTCGTCTCTTGGAACGTGAATTTGACTATATTGAATATTAGCATATTCCAAGATATTTAAATACATTAGCAGATGCAATTGCTTCTAAAATGTTAAATGGACATTTGCAATAATCAAACAGTAAATTTAAAAACATTCCATAGCATGTTATACAAGATAGCTAGTAATAGTGATATAGCATAGCATAGAAGTGTGTCAAATATACATCGTCTTCGATCATAGGTTGAAAAACACCTTATGATCAGCAAAAATGATAGTACAAAAAGAAAAAATGTCGTATGAGTCTACAAAGGTGATCATCCTATCACTAGTGATGATCACGATAAGAAACCACTGCTCGGACCACCCTACAAAGGAACCTCCTGAAAGGTCCTGGGACCCCAATCACATAACGCTGTAACCTAAGAGGAATATCATCTATGCTAGTCTCTATAATATCTGTTGTCAAACGCTCTAGATGATTTTCTAATTCAGTCAGGGTCTCTGTAAATTCATCCTGTGGGGCTAGTACTGCTGCAGCTGGGTGTCTCCTCTCATAGGGCGGGAGAGCGGCTGGTCGTTGTGGACCCACATCTACATTTGAAACTTTTATTATCAGTTTTGGAAGATTTAAAAACAAAAAAATATAAAACTTAGAAAATGTTGAGAATGATTTTACCTCAATCATCCCACTGCTCTCCTGGTGGAAGAGTCATGTCTGGATCACCACGATAATGCATCCCAGCATAAGGAAAATCTTGAATCATGAAAATTTGGTTCTCCAACCAACGAAAATACTCAGGCAGAAATCGAACAACCTCTAAACCCTCCTCCGAATGACGGGCCATAACTGCAACCCAGCGCATTAGCTTAGGTTCTCGAGGAAGTCCAGCTCCAACGAAAATATGTTGTGGGACCAACATCAGGACCCTCTCTAGACCAAAGCTCACAACTAGGAAACCATCTCAAAAGTTTCTTAGTTGTTTGTTCTTTGCTCTAGTTAGTTGGCCTTTTACATTCGCCAACACAGCTTTACACAAGTTGAAGATGGTGCCTTGATAATAGTCTACTACCATTCGCATTTGGGATCCAATGGGTACATGCAGTGCTGCGCTTCCACAGAGTCTGGTGACAGTAAATGCAATCACTTTAAGTTTAGGATGGGAGATAGTTTTGATATCAATCCCTTTGTCCTTTGTTTGGTCATTACAAAACTCTAGTCAGAGATTATCGACAGACTGGCCACCTAGCCTAGTCCAGAATATAAATAATCATTCACCTCTCTTGGACAAACCAGTCAAGAAGTAAATGTCCTCTAGCTCGATTTGGAGCCGATGGTTGCCAATAATGAAACATTGGTCCTATATATTCCACTTGTCCACCAGCCATTGTAAAAAGTCTACTTGGGCCCTCATGCCAGGTATGCCCTAGAATTTAAATAGCCTGCATGCCTCAATGCATCCAATGAGGGTTGATGATTAATTGCAGCAAGGTCCACATCTTCGTGCTCCCATTCCTGCCAAATGAGCATTGTGTAAATCCTACATTGTAAAAATGGCGGATTAGAACATTTTAGTTCAAAAAAAATTTGGGTGGAAATGAAAAAATTGAAATTTTAAAACCTATTTCGTGGGGTCCGCACCCGCTAGTTAGGGACAGTGCGTAGGTCCGAACTCTTCCCAAGCAAAAGGTGCGGGCCCCTGGCTCTTTCATTTGTAAGAGAAAGTCGAGGTCTGCAGGTTTCGCATGTTGCGCCTGCGGACCCCCGCGAGCAGTCTTTTAAACTAATTTTTCTCTAAAAAATCAAAATTGAAGCCTAAAAATGAAATTCAAATGGTTGAAATGCAAGATTAAAGTGATGTGGATTACCTGGAGCTGACCGTTTTTGGTTCCAACGGACGGATTTTCCGCAATCTTCACAGGAAGTTTCTTACCCAAAAGCTCTCTTTTCTCACTCTGAAGTCAAATGGTAAAAATGAATTTACAGAAGCCCTTTTTATAAGTTTTTTTTTTGAATAAATGAATTTTTAATTTGTTTATTTTTCACTTTAAAAAGGTAACTTTTTTATGCATTTTTATTTATTTTAAACAGGTATGAGTAATGTTTGAAGTTTTTGTGCCGAATATTGGATTTTTCAGGCAAAATTGATCATTTTCAACAAAAAAAATTTGAGTCCTCTTTAAGCTCTTTTCTGACTCGTAAAATATGAAAAGATCGCCAAGTTTTTCTTTTTAAGCTCATTAAAACGGAATTAAAAGGACAGTCCACTTACAGCTCTTTTCCGACCATATAAACATGAAAATATTGTCGGGCTTTTGTCATTTCAAGTTCGATATTGGTTATAAAACGACGTGTCGTTGATCGCTTTTTTACTTTTTCGTATCAGAGACACTAATTATGAAAATTACTCCTTGATCGTAATGGTCAAGCAGTTCTCTCAAGTATTATTTTATACTTTTTTGGGCTTGGGAGACACAAATTTATGAAAAAGGACAACCATGGAGTTTCCTTAAGTTTTTCTTCTGACTCCCTAAAATTGAAAAACGCCGAGTTTCTCCTATACTAGACTCGTTAAAATGTAACACTAATGGACCTGTTCAATTTTAAAACAGGAACAAACCACTCCTTCTTAGGGTTCGAATTTTAAACTAAGTTGGACTCATCCGAAGGGTGAGCTTATAACCAAGAAAATGTTATCCTTCTCAAGCTTGTCAAAATAAAGAGGTACTTTCCAGAAATGGGGGGGGGGGGAAGAGAGAAAAATGAACCTGTTTTTTATACTTTGTGTTTTAGAAAAGCATTTAACCACTCTTGAACACGACACTTTTTGTTCACCTGGGTTGGGAAATCCTTTGCCTAACAGTTAATCAAACCATATTGAAAGTCTTCAGTTGGTTTCTGGGTATTAGATTTGGGTCAATTTTCACCAAACCATATGTAGTGCCATTATGTGTTAAATAGATTAGTTCAAATAAACCATTCATCTGCAAAATATCTGTCATCCATCTTGACCATCCCTGAGTTAGTCCTTGGCAAACATATTTCTTCAAACTTGATCTATGATTTCGTGTTGTGGGCTTGCCTATGATGGATCGCTTTCTATCGACTTCAGCTCATTATCTAGAAAGATGATGTAGAAATCGTCAGTACCTTGGAATCTGCATGCCTCAATGGCAATTTTCTCGCCTTCAACGATAGGTTGCATCATTGACCTTCAATCAAAGGATTCTATGACATGTTTGACATCAACTCATCTATTCACATTTCATGGATTGTACTGAGTACTTTGAGAGCCATTGACATTACTGGTGGTTTCTCTCACACTTGTTAACAGTTCACATTATTGACTGGTAATCAAGTGGTTTCTACCATGTTCGACTTCGACACATTCTTTCACATGGATAGAATCATACTAGTTCGGGAAGCAGAAATCAAGACCCTGGATCTAGTTTCCAACATCCAGGCTGCGAAGAATTCTGTTATTTATATAGTAGACTATTCATAAACAGATGGTTGCATCCATACTGTGTCTACATATGTTTATACTTGTGATGTATTACAAGATCATTCCTATATCAGAGCAGTTTAGTTAGTTTTCTAGTCAGTTTTGATCTGAGTATGGGAATGCCTACCTCAGCAATGATATGTTCACATATATATATTTTGTATTGAACATTTTTATAGGTTCTGACCAGGGTGTCCACAGGATGATCTTTGAAATGATAAAGTAGTTCACACTTCTTAGATGACAAATACTATCCTCATCTATTACAGACTTCGCACTTTAGGGGGCAATCTGTTGCACATAATATTGTCACCATGGCATTCTACAATCAGTGTGAGTCTATCACCACTCATGCTTTCCTCCTTTGCAAGTCTTAAACCTTAGTTCTTCATGTCAAGCCTTGAAAAATGAGAGAAAGCCCTTAAAAATCTCTAAAACTCTAGTTCTGCACTTTCTCTTAGCATTACATGCGGTCCCGCACCTATTGGTCATGTCAGCTATGTACCTGATTGCTCTGTCTCTGTGTAATGGGTGCGAGCCCCTGTAAAAGTCAAAAAGGTGCAAGTACATTCTTAAAAACTCACTTTGGGTTATTTCTAGAAGCTTCTAGAGGGAATCTTGAGGTGGCAAGTTCGCTCCTTTAAGGTTCATGCATCCCATACCTTAAGGAGCTAACCCCTTGATGTGAGGAGCTTATCCCTTTGAAGGAGGACTCTATCCCTTCATAGGTGGACCTGTAACTTCCTTCCTCTACACTATAAAATGAGGCATTGGGCTGGTTACTGAGGAGGTTGAAAGCTGAATATTTTTGAGGTGAAATGCTGTTGGAATTTAGTCTTCCTAATTGAGCTTGAGAGGAGAGATTACATACCTTTTTTGATCTCATTGGGAAGAGTGTGAGGCTTGTCAAAGTAGAGGAGATTCTTGCTTGGACCCTGGGAGGAGCTTGTACAACATCAAGGCACCAAAGGTTGTAAAGTTCTTCTATTTTCAAAGTTAATACAATCAAGTTTATTTTTCTCAATAAGTTGTGTTTTATGGTTTATTTCATGGATTCCTTGATCACCATGATGAATATGATTTATTATATTAGCTATGCAGGTGTTATTTGATGTGTGCTTGTTTGTGATTGCGGGTTCTTAAAAGGAAACTTGTTTGGACGATCGAAGCGTAGCTGCCACAAACTAGCGTTGGACTTAAGGTAGGGTCTAAAACACCTCTTGGTTTTTATTAATAAATCACAATATATTTAGAGAAAGGTATATTTGCTTGTTCTGCTTGTCACTAGATATATGTTGATACTAGCGAGATCGGTCTTTTCTGCAAGAACGATCCAGTCGACACATATATCAGATGTTGAACTCAGAACATGACAATTCCTATAGGAACAACCATGAAGAGTTTTACCCTTTATCCACCTGTTAAACCCAAGGTAGAGTCTATTAACCCAACATGGTTTTCTCTTAATTATGATGATGTGAAATCTCATCCTATCCTCAATATTGAAAAAGCCCTTAGATTTAAATGATAGATTGAGGATGATACCATTAGTAGATTTATTAGTCAACCATCTACTATTGAATATCCAACCTTTTAAATGTTCGAAGTTGTGTTGGATAATGAAGCTCAAGGTAAACCTATGGAAGAGTCCACTAGCAATCATATTCCTATGATAATAGTTCATAATATCTCTCCCATTGGAATAGAGCCTCGTAAAACATTAAAAATTAATGCCAACCTAATTTATTCTCAACATGAATGACTAATACAAGTCCTTTAGAAGCATAAAAAATCTTGTGTTAGGGAATACATAGATATGAAGGGCATCGATCCTAAACTATGCACATATCACATTTGTATAGAGAAATATGCATGTGCTATTCTTCAACCTAAAACGAGATTAAACCCACACCTTAGGGATGTAGTTAAATAAGAAGTTCAAAAATTTCTCATGCTAATTTCATATATCCAATATCAGAGAATTTGTGGGTTTCATCATTAGTTGTCATTCTTAAAAAATGGGAAGTAGCATATTTGTGTTGATTATAGCGAATTGAACAAAGCTATGCGAAAATGCAACTTCCCTCTCCCATTTATTGACCATGTCCTCCACACTATTTCCAAAAAGAAATATTTTTCTTTCCTGGATGGATTTAGCAGATACAACTAGATTCAAATGATTTCGAAAGACCAAGATAAAACCACATTTACTTTTCCATGCAAAACATTTGTATACTGACTTCCCCCATTTCATCTCTATAGTGGACCTGCAACGTTTCAAAGAGAATTTCCAAGTATATTTTCTTATCTAATTAATGATGGACTTGAGCTTTGCATGGAATAATTTACATCTTATAGTGACGATTTTGATGATTCTCTGAATAACTTGGAAAATGTCCTCATCAGATGTATATTAACTAGGTTGTGCCTTAGCGACAAAAAATCCCATATTTTAATGATAGAAGGCATGGCCTTGGGACACTTCATCTGAACTACAAGCATCGAAGTAGACCCAATGAAAATCAAGGTAATTCTTTGACTCCATGCCCCTTATATGCCAAAAGAGGTACAAACCTTTCTTGGTTATGCTGGTTACGATTTCCAATTTATAGTTCATTTTTCAAAGATAAAAAAACCTTTATATATATTAGAAGGGCATGTGGAACTTGATTGGACTGATAAATGTTATCATGCTTTTGTAGAGTTGAAAAATCTATTGTAAACAACGCTAATACTTCGAAGGCCTAATTGGAAAATGTCATTCCAAATATTCTTTGATACTTCTGATATGACTATAGGATTAGTATTGGGGAAAGAAGATGAGAAGAATACTTACACCATTTATTATATTAGAAAAAAATTTATGCTTGCAGAGCTGAATTATATAGTGACAGAAAAAAAAATTGGTTGTTGTTTATGCTATTAATAAATTTTGTCATATATTACGGGTTTTCCTGTCTTTTTATATGCCAATCATTTTTCTATTAGGTATCAAGATAATAAACCAATTATTAATGGTAGATGACTCGTTGGCTACTCATGTTAGACGAATTCAACACCAATATCGAAGATCGACCAGGTAAAGAAAATCTCATTGCAGATTTCTTATCCAAGATTTTGCCTGCCAAGGATTCCTCTCCTATACAAGATATATTTCCAAACATTGATTCACAGTGTCTATTAAAACGTCATGGTATGTAGATGTTTCGAATTATATTGTATTAGGAAAGTTTCCTTCACATTTGTCGCCTCGAGAGAAGACATATACTATCCAACCCAGTTCTCGGTTTTCCTAGATAGATGGTTTTCTTTTTTCACATATGAGCATACCTTCAAATTAACAAGTGCATAAGAGAAGACAATGTTTAAGATATTATTAAAGCCTTCCACAATAAGCCTTGTGGGGGCCATTTTGTTGATTGAAGAACAAAACATAAAGTGTTGCAGATGGGCTACCTCTAGCCCACAATGTTGGATTAGGGGGTCCTGACTCAAGTTCAGAGTTAACTTCACCAACCAACAAAATCGTACACTTTTGGCCCTTTCGGAAAAAACCAGTGTAGCACAGGCTCTAGTCTCACCTGAAGCAGTATGGGGGGATGCAATAACCAAGTGTCTCCATCCAGATACTAGTGTGATGTCTTCCAGCGTCTCAGATCTTCCTTCACGTAGATCAAGATACTCTCAGGGCACATTGTTGCAACTCTGTTAAAGCAACCTTCAGATCTTCACGAAGGTCTACGATTAGTACTTGTGGACCTCTAATGGTCAATTCGCTTACTTACATGGATCAGGGAGAAATTCTAAATTAGTGTTCGTGTAGATTTACTTAAGTCATTAGTAAACATAAGGGAAATCACCAGAGTCTTCGTGACATTATTTAAACATGCATTGCATACATTATTAAGACTTATTCAATAGAATCATGTAACGTTCAATCAATATTTCATAAAAAAACATTCATAAGTAGTATATAACATTAACAGAGATAAACATAATACTCAGGAATTCTTCAAAAAAACTATCTTTATTGATCTTCAATTCAAGGTTACATATTGAAACTACCCTGCACACATAGCTACAGGGGTCCGCGCACTTAGCTGCAAACTTTTCCTAGCACGCACTCAAATGCGGAGCCTTTCTTTCCCTATCTAAGTGCAAGAAGCAGAGCCTTCCCGCCCTAGCTCCTGTCCTAGACTCCTCAACCCGATTCACTCTTTTTCTTCTTTGTCTCTGTCTAAGTATACATCTACTTTTTCCTTCACTAAGGCTCACTATTTATATACTTTTCATACAATTCCATGGTCCGCGGACCATGGGTGAATCTCAAAATTGACTCAAAACTTTACATAAAACAAGGAGCTAAGCCCCTTTGACTCCTATTCATTTATGCGCTCTGCATCCACAAATTGTGGAGACTTTACATTATTTACAAAACTGTACCAAAACTTGGGTTATCTTAACCCCAAACTAACCCAAGGGACCCCATCCCAATAGGCCCCCAACACAAATATCATGACTTGCCCTCAAGACACTCTACTGGCACTGCGATCTTACTACGAAGATATCCTCGATCCACCTCGATTACTAAAACTTCAACAACACTCTGTGTCACTCCTCGTTGAACCTCCTCGATCAAATTTTCAGTGGTTGGTCCTTCTACTACCAACCTTATCATTTGTTGTGTCTGATGCAATCCTTTAAGCTTATTCTAAATGGAAGTCGTGACTTGATAAGCCTCCTCCAACCAAGGCTGCAACCTATCCTTTAGCAAGACCTCCTTCTGCATGTGCTCCACCTCTACCAATAGATGTTTTCCTTCTGGTAACTTCGCAAGGCATTGTGTTGGTGCTAAGGAGCACACAATCGCCCTAACCTCATCATATTGGTGCTGCAGCTCCCTTACCTCTGTGTTCAATGTCTACATGTTCAGATCCTCCTATAGATTAGTCACTAGCTCTATAGCATATTTGAACAGTGCCACATAATTAGTGAGTATGGCATCCAAGGTAGCCATCACTTCCTTAATTGAAACTCTACGCTGCTCCTGGACTGCAGGTGGAGTTCTAGGCTGCAACTTTAAATTCATGTCTACATTCTTCATGTTGAACTCCAAAGTGACTCATCCAACTTCTGCTTTACCCTCACGCACACCACCGACAGATTTTATGATTTTGTCTTCTAGTTGTGCATCCTCCGGGATGTAGAGCTCAGGCATTGTTTTGCATGCCTCCACTACTGCTGAGTCCAAACGTGAACTATGCGCTTGAAGTGCCTCATTTTCCTTTAGAGCCTACATCTTTCCAACGAACATTTATTCATTGTTAAATTTGTACTCCTTTATGAGGTTGAGGGCGCGCTGCTCCCTGGTTCTCAATTCATCTACCACCCCTATATGTAGCACATGGAGGGTTTCATTGTAGAGTTCCACTACATTCAGTCCTATGTTCTTGATTCTACTAAGTCTAATACAATCATCAGTGGACTCTGCGCGAATGGACCCATCAGGCAATGGAATAGTTCTCAGATCCAGGGTCCTTAGTAGCTCGGCCGCTTGGCTTTTCCTTGGTGGTAGGCTTGCTTGCCCTACACTCCCTTTTCCAATGCCCACCTGTATTATGCTTGTTTGGATCTACAACTCACATAGATCCTTTTGGATGCTCCATATCATCTGCATATATTTATGCTCAAACTGTTGCAATACTTCTGCCACTGAATCCATGACTTTATCACTGATCTCATCGAGATCACTTTCTATCAACAACATGGGATCAATCAATGTTTTGTCAGATTTCTGCTTTTTCTGTGTGCCACCCTTTTTCTCCTTGCCATGTCTTTTCAAAATATATGGGGTGCTTTGGCCCTCATCTCCCCCACTGCCTTGTCCTAAAAGATCTTCTTCCTCTCTCGCCAGCGAAGGTGACTTATCACCTTTCTGGGACTCGCACTATTCTTTTTCTACCTGCTCTGCAATAGCGTGTTCCTGTTCGATGCGAGCCATTTCTGCAACTTCCTTCTTTCATTGCTCTATGAGGCTATGCACATCTTGCTTAGCTTCCTCCTTTCTTTTCTATACAACAGAATTTCCCATGCGCATGCTTGTTCCAACATCTACTTCTGACGGGGCGCACCACTCTGCAGGCCATGATCCTACAACCTCCTACACATCCGTTTCTGACACAAAATAGGGAAACTAGTGTCATTTCTATTATGGATCCTTCAGCGCTTGGATATAGACTCTGTGGAAGTCAGCCTTGAACATAGCGTAGGATGATAGTTGTGTGAACAAGGTTGGGGACAACCTCGAACGTTGATTGATTGCCATACAGAGATCCATTTCCATAAAAACCCAAAATATCTTTGTCTCTGTAATCCGCACGCCATTCTTTGTAGACCATATGGAAGTGAATTTTGCTCCCTTCGGCTATTCTGCCTTGATCAGAGGAAATTGGCTATCCTCCATCAAACTCTAGGCAACAAGCAAAATTGACAACAACATCCAAGCATAGTGGAATGGCTTGATTTCTTCCTGGGATTCTCAGTAGCTCCTTAGGAACTCTTGACATAGGTACGTTTCCCAATTAAATTGGATGCCTTTTGTGCACTGTGTAGCAAGGGAAACCATTGGCACCAGAATGTCATCCATGCAACATTTTCGCATCACCTTCCCTACTAAAATCTGGGCAACAATTTGAACTACCGGGTCCGTTACGAAAAGAATGGAATACCCTCGGAACTTCTTGAGGAGGTTGTAATCCCTCTTCATCAAGGATAATTTTAGGGGCGAACGTTCACCCTTTGGCGAAATTAAGGGGTTTTAAATTTTTAGTGGATGAATATTTTGTATCATAGTACATTTTTACAAATCACCTCAAATGGCCCACCTTATTTTAAGGGAGAGGGTAAAAAAGGTAAATTTAGCCCTTGAAATTAGGACTTACAACCTTCCATTCGCCCATTTTCAAGAATAGGTTTTATTTAAGTGAATCCATTCGTCCATTTTCAAGAATAGGTTTTATTTAAGTGAATCCTCTGGGCCAAATACCATATTTATAAAAGAGGTATGGTAAATTAATAAAAATATAAATAAATGAGAGGTATGATAAATAAATAAAACATTTTTTATATTTACTCCATATGTCACCTTATATACATGTAAGGGTGTAAACAAATAAAAATATAAGTAAAGTGGAGGTATGGTAAATAAATAAAACGTCTTTTTATACTTACTCAAAAGGTATGGTAAATAAATAAAAATATAAAAAAACTAGACGTATCGTAAATAAATAAAACCTCTTTTTATATTTAGTCCATAACCCTCGTTCTATTTATGAAGGCTCAAGAAAGAGGTTTTATTTAAGTGAATCCTATGGGCCAAATACCATATTTGTAAAAGAGGTATGGTAAATTAATAAAATATAAATAAAAACCTCTTTTTATATTTAGTCCATAACCCTCGTTCTATTTATGAAGGCTCAAGAAAGAGGTTTTATTTAAGTGAATCCTATGGGCCAAATACCATATTTGTAAAAGAGGTATGGTAAATTAATAAAAATATAAATAAACGAGAGGTATGGTAAACAAATAAAACATTTTTTTATATTTACTCCATAAGTCACCTTATATTTACGAACACTCAAAAAATGGGTTATATTTAGGTGAAACCTATGGCCAAAATACTATGGGACATATACCATGGACTAGATTGTTATTAATACCATGCAAAAAACCATTATTAACCCTAATATTAGAATTAATAAAAATAAGAATGGCACATGGTATTGACCCATGGTATTCACCAAAATGGCACATGGTATTCACCCACGGTATTCACCTGGAATGTAGCCTATTTAAATGGGGGAATTAAACCAGCGTGTAGCCTATGCTAAGATTCACTAGGACTTTACAAAGTTTTATTATTTAGTGAAAGACTCGCCAACATCTTACAAGATTTTATAATTGATTAAAATATTCGTCATGCCTGGTGAGAGATTCGCCAAAAAATTATATATACATATTATATTATTGATAAAATTGCCTTCCATTTTTCCTATATACCATGGAGATTCGCCCATTTATTATATTTATAAATTTAGGGGGGGTTCTTAAAATTTTCCCTGCTCTTCATCCTTTCAACAATATCTTTCTTCCCAGTCTTTCCACTAAACTCCTTAGCCAGGTTCACGCCTTTGTAAGGCAGGAACTTGATTCTGTGAATTAGCATGTCTATAATAGGGATAGGTTCTCCTATCCATAAACATCCATCATGCACCAATGTGAGGATTTGGCACACACATATCATATTAATGGGGGTGCGGTGATAATGTGGTACCCAAAACAGATTGAGTAACCCTGATTTCTTGACATTGCAAACCCATTCCTCTCTCTCCAATGTTGTAACACATGTTTCTTCATAATAGACCCTCCGCATATATTTGCCTGTTACTAATTGTGGAAACTTAGCGTGGTCTGCGAGGTCCCAATCCCCCATTTTTAACAACGAGACCACTGCAAGCCGAGGGCCTTCAAAACGGACCTACTCAAGTAGCAAGGGTGTGATACGTAAACGTCAGACCCCAAATCCAAAATGACCTGGTCCATCTCATAATCACCTAATTGCATGGTGAGCCTCATCTCACGCCCTGTTCGTGCCTTCATTTTTCCAGTCTTTCTGACTACATGATGATCATCAGGGACTTTCTCTTTGTTGACGCATTTATTTATTAATTCCTACAAGCCCTCCATAGCCTTGCTATTGTGCAGTAGTTTCATGTAGGTCTCCAAAAATGTAGTGATCATAGAGGTATCAAGCTCTACAAGTGCACTGACTTCTTGCATCTTGTCTTGGCTCCCTGAGGTGGAGGCCTTAGCGAAGCTCTTCTTGGCTTCCATAAATGTTTCCTTAGTGTGATCCAAATCAAAGCTGACTTCTTTATCTAGTGCTTTGCAGACTCGTCCTTCCTCTTTAGGCTGTTTACCCTTATCAGCGCCAATCATCATTCCACTTCTTAGCACAATGTTAAAGCTTTGATCTTCTTTGTGAGTCTCTTGGCTCTTTCTTGTTTATCAATAAAAGCTATTCAAGTTTTCCTCCATTCTCTTGTGTCACTGATGTTTGCTACATTTGTATGGTCAATTTACATCTGATCCTAGATTGTTTATGATTATAGATCCATGTCTTTGTATAGTGCTATGCTACTGTGATCTTATAGGTACTTTGTAAAGCTGGGCATGCAAGGGAGCAGGTAGCTAAAGACTATCAAAGAAGAGAGGAATCAGATCAGGAGATTAGCGCAAGACAGAGGTTGGTCTTTCTGTTCCTCTCTATCTATAATTCATAAAGGAAAAATGAAAGTAGCTTTTCTCTGTTTGTTTCTAAGGCAGCTGTCACAGCTTAGTGGGATAGAGCAGTTCTATATAGACACTTTTCCCTGTAACAACAGGCTGTTGAGGCTGTGTTTCCTTCTCTTGCATTTTAGCTATTAGTACCGAGCATTCTTCTATGTTATGGTCAAATTGTCTGTAATATTGATATGACAGGTGTGTAGGGTTTTGGCACTCTCGCGTGTAGTGCCCTGGCTATCCACAGTTGTAACAGATAATATGACCATGGCCTCTGCCAGGTCCTCCTCCTCCTCAGCCCCGTCCTCAACCCTGATAACCTCCATGTGCACCTCCAGTGCCCTACTCTAGAGGCTGAGTTTCTTCTTGCATCTAGTATGTAGGTCTCCTTTCCATCATCATCTCATAAATTTGAAAGTGGCGCTCATCGTGGCCCACAGATTTGTAGAAGTTACAGAACAACTACTAGAGTGTCTGGATGAACTTTTGAAGTAAATGGCAATTATCCATCACATGTTGTCCAACAACTTGACAAATAGTGCAACCCCAATGCTTGGCCCTGCTGGGGCTTCTGGCTTCAGGGGAATTGGCCCCCATCCTATAATATAATTTGTGTACACTGGACAGTGGTCTTTATCATGTCCATGGCCCTTGCACTTCAATCACTAGACTTCTGCATGCACTTCTGTTTTAGTCTCCTTGTCTTTCTTCAAAATCTGTAACTCTAGGTGTAAGCTAGCTAATTGTTAGTGGATTTGTTGTACTCCCAAGTTCATATCAATGAATAGGTGATGTCTACAACCTCATTAAGATCTCTAAGGATTCTGCCTATGTTTATATCTTCTGTTGTGATAGAGAAATTCTCAAGTGGGGCAAAAGTGACGTGATAAACCATTCATGATGCTGGCTATCTATGATCTGCAGGTTAGCACCTCTGATCTGACATTTCAACCTCTGATCAAATTCCTAAGTTGTCTCATCGACCCTCATCATGATCTATTTAAATCCAATTACATACTGTGATTTAGACTTAGGCTTACTGAACCCTTTGTTTAAAGCCGCCTTAGTATCTACTAATGTTGCAAGAGGATTATCAAAATAATACATAATGTACCAAGTTATCGCGTGATCCTACAAAGCAGTAACCAGTTGTGTCTTCTTTATATTCTCATCAGTAATATGTTGCGTTGTCCATATAGCATTTGCAACAAACCAAAACTACTCTACATCTTCACTTCCTATACCCTTGAAGATCAACATCTTCATTGTGTTTGCCATGTTGAATGGTGGTGGTGGAGGTGTAGGTGTGGGTGAAGGTGTATGTAGTGGAGGTGGGGCTGGAGGTGGAGTGGAAGGATGATTTTCTTGAGGAATCCCTTGAGTGATTAGCTGGACAATGCTTCACGGCATAGTCTACCCCACCCCTTTGTTTCACTTGGAGGAGTTCCAATCAATGGACTAAACTCTGGTCCTAATCCTTCACGATTTCTAACGAACTATCTGCTTCATGTAGCTACGAACATCAAGGCAATGGCATCACCCATTTTTCACATAAAAAAATTTTAATCCAAGTATTTAATGATCTTAAATACTTACTTCGTGGTTCCTTTGAAAAATCGTTGCTCCACTCTTCTATAGCTGATTGAGCTATCAACTACAAATTTTGTAACTAATCCTCCCAAAACCTTATCAAGCCAATGATTGGCAGCCTACGTGATCATGTCTTCAGAAGATTCTAGTTGTTGCACTAGTTGTAGAGTCCACACTATAGGACTATCGAGCTTCCACCTTCCTTGGTTGTCTGTCAATTTAGCTAACCACTCATACAGTTCAATGGGGAAAGTGCAAAAGATGATATTGTGTATCTTCGTATATAAATACTTGTTCAACCACTCTCCCTTCAAGAGGTGCGGATTCCTATTTTCTTGCTCTGTGAACTCGTGAATATTTCGATCCAACCACTTTTCAATTTCTTTCTTGGTCAAATTTTAATGATGTGACATCACACATCTCTTTCAAGCAAATCTCAGTCCCGCAAACAGAACTATTTCTTGGATTAGGGGGTCCTGACCTAGGTTTAGAGTTAGTTACGCCAACCAAAAAAACCCTACACTATTGGCCCTTTCGGCAACAACCCACATAGCGCATGCTGCAGTCTCACCCAAAGTAGTATGGGGGGATGCAAGAACCAAGTTTTTGCATTGAGAGACTAGTGTGATGTCTTCTACTGCATCAGAATGCCTTCGTGCAAATCGATATACTCCTATGGCATGTTGCTGTAACTATGTTAAAGCAGCCTTCAGACCTTCATGAAGGTCTACGATCAGTCCTTACAAACCTCTAACAGTTAATTCACCTACTTATGTGCATCGTGGAGTAGCTCTAAATTAGTGTTCACACATATTTACTTGATTCATTAGTAAACATAAGGGAAATCTCCAGAGTCTTTGCGACAGTATTTAAACATGCATTGCATACATTAGTAAGACTTATTCAAGAGAATCGTGTAACATTCAATCAATATTTCATAAACAAATCATTCATCAATAGTATACAACAATAACAGAGATAAACAAAATACTCAGGAATTCTTCAAAAAAATTGTCTTTATTGATCTTCAATTCAAGGTAGCATACTTAAACTGCCCTGCACACACAACTACAAGGGTCCACGCATTTATTTGCGAACTCTTCCTAAGACTTCGCGTACTCAGTTGCAAAGCCTTTCTTTCCCTATCTAAGTGCAGGAAGCATAGCCTTCCTACCCTGGATCCTGTCCTAGACTCCTCAACCCGATTCGCTCTTTTTCTTCTCTGTCTCAGTCTAAGTCTAAGTCTACTTTTGCCTTCATTAAGACTCACTATTAATAGACATTTCATACAATTCCATGGTCCACGGACTGTGGGTGAATCTCAAAACTGACTCAAAACATTACATAAAACAAGGGAATAAGCCCCTTTGACTCCCATTCATCTATGCGCTCCACATCAACAAATCGTGGAGACTTTACATTATTTACAGGACTATAGAAAAACTTGGGTTATCTTAACCCTAAACTAACCCAAGGGACCCCATCCCAACACACAATATTTAACAATACTAAGAAATATATTTAGAGTTACGATAGTTGCCAAAGAATGGAGCATCTCATTCAGTTCGATGAAATTCCTCTTCAGATGTAGCTCGTGTTGGAGTCATTTGAAAGGTGTTATATGGATTTTTTAGGCACCATTAACCCTTCATCAAATAACAAATCATATATGCTGGTTTTTATAGACTACACGATGAAGTGGGTGGAGTTGATAGCCATTTCAAGGGCCATATAGGAAGTAGCTATAAATTTCTTGTTTGAGATCATTGTTTGTTATGGCATGCCTAGAGAACTTGTTACCGATGGAGGACTACAATTTACAGCCCATAAGATCTCTGCAAATCTACAAAAATACCACACTAAACATAGAATTGCCTCCCCATACCATGTCTAAGAAATGCTTAGGTTCAGAATGTGAAATTTTTTTCAAAAAGTATTTAGACCAAGATAGTGGCTACAAACTGTTGAGACTGGGCTTCTAAACTCCCCAAATCCTTATGGGCTTATCATACAGCTTGGTGTAACACGACTAGCTTTTCACCTTACTAGCTTTTTTATGGAAAATTATAATATTTCCAATTGAATTCAAAAATCAATACTCTTAACACTACCCAAGAAGTCATCCTGGACCTTTCGAAAGAACATAAATGAAACCATGCAACAACATAATTAATTGAATGAAATTGTAACACCCTCCTCCCATTTTTACACAAGTTAACTAGTCCGCTAGGGTAAACATGTCACGAGAGGCTATTATAATTTGATTCAACTTCCCATATACAATTAAGGAAGTAGAATCAACAAAATAAAACCATTCTAACCTTCCAAACATGCTACAGAACCTTTAGGAGCCAACTAACCCTTCCAAGTGACAAAACCCTGATACAACTTGACATTTCACTGATCTAGATCCACAATCCATGCATGTGACTTAGGCCTTCTAGTCACTCCCACAACAAGGCATGCCAGTGACTTTGGCCTTTTTCAACCATTTTTGAGCCAACAACCCCGAATTTTGTGCCATTTTTCAGGGCCAGGGCTCATGCCATTGCCCAGAACTTCATGAAACTTTTAGAAATGATAATAACAATGGAATAAGGCTATTGATGCAACTGTTGGTACAATTAATTGATATGACGCCTACCAGCAATGACAATAATTTTGTCAAACACGTCACAAATATATAATCTATAGGTCATAACAACAAATCTGAGCATAGGGGTCTCATACTTATCTAATATTTATACGCAAGAATTGATGCCTTATCACAATAGTTGCATTACCATATATTAGTTCATATATTCATTTTTCATTTGTTGCATAATCAAAACATGATGAGAGCCATATATCAATATTTTCATAAAACATCCTCTTAAGCAGCATATATTGAACATAAATAATAAATATATAACAGCCATAAAACCGCATATGGACAAGTATATTTACCCATCAAATACAACAACAAAGAATCTCTTATTAACATATTCAAATTGCAAACAGGTCTAGGACTTCCACATACCACCTGACCATGGATTTGTTTAACCAAATCTTCTTTCATCCAATCACCCTCATGCCATATTCCAAGCATGAATGTGGGATCTCATGGAACAAATCAAACAAAACCAGTCCAGGGCTTCTAGATGCCAAACCACCTCAACCCTTAACCATTGATTCCACCTCATAGTTGGACATCACTAACCATCACCATATTGGTCTCAACCCAAGTTGTCCACGGCTCCAGAGGATTTGTTCCAACCAGGGCTTCAAGGACTAGTAACTCAACCCATAACTTATGTCGGGATTCTAAAGCATTTGTCCAACTAGGGCTTCAAGGAATAGTAACTCAACCCACAAAGGTTTTCCATAACTTTTTTCCAACCAAGGCTTCCAGGACTAGTAACTTAACCTAAACTGCTATAGGGCTTCAAGAGCATTTGTCCAACCAAGGATTCCAAGAACTAGTAACTCAACCTAGAGCCATAAGGAACAAAGATCCAACCATAAAACAAATGTAAAGACACCCAAAACACCATGGTTATCCATGAAATGGAAAGGCTAGGAAAATCCACCATCAATCCAGGCAATCCTCCATGCCAATGACATATCATAACCAATAAACCACATGCATGTGCCACACATGTCAAAACTAGCTAGGAAATCATACATGCAACTTAGTACCTACAAGAACAACTTGATATTGCTATGGATACCTATGTTCACATGCACTTTCCTTCTCTTCCTTTTCCTTCTTGCTCCAAATTCTAAATTATTCCACACTCCTCCAAGAGTGCTCTAAGAAAACTCTAGGTTTCAAAGAGTATGAGAGAGAGTGTTTCTGTAGAAAATGATAGCACCAAAACTAGACAGACAAAAGGTTACAAATTGATACTCATAAGCCTATTTATTAATGAGGCCTCCATTTTCTTCAATTTTCATTATTTTCCTTCAATTTCCTCCTCACATAAAAAATTTTGACCTTTCACCTTCATTTTCTCCTAATTTCCATTATTTTCATAAATAAAATGCCAATTAATGCCACTCTTCCTTTCCAAAGGCTTTTCCATTGTCTTTCCCAATTTCCATAGCCATTAATTAATCGAAAGTGATCCCCATCACTATGTTTTTGCCCAACATTCAACTTCAAATACGTGTCCCATGGCCTTGGTTATTATTTTTCCTTTATTAACTTTATTAAATGGATTTTTAACCAGGGTTGTTACATAACCCTCCCCATTGGGGAACATTGTTTGTGGTGTTCAATGACACCTACAACTAGCAAGACTACTAAAAATAAAAAATACTTCCCATGGATATTTATAACTTAGCTCGTTGCAGTATTTACAATGAATAACACGATGGAAAGCAAACCAACATGAGAAATAGAAAAACCATAATGACCTCACACTCACGCCATTTATTGGAGCTTTATAACACAACTCATGGTGGTATTTACATCCATATACTTATATATACATATACCAAAACACCACACCAAAACATATGCCAAAAATATTCACTCAACCAATGAATAGAGAAGGATACATAGCCTCCATCTAATTAGCCATCTCCCATCTAGCTTCATCAGGCCCAAAGTGCTTCCACTGCACTTTATCCTACTCGATTTCTCGATTCTAGAACATGAGCATATCCCTCTATAAAATGCACTAAGGTTTTAGTTGGAAGTCTCCTTTTGGCTCCACCTGCAATACAAACTAGTCAATCACATCATCAACACCTTTAACATACTTCTTAACCAATAACACATGGAAAAAATCATGGTAGTCAGAGGTAGTGAAAGTTGATAGGCTATTGGTACAATCCTTTCAGGAATCCTGAAAGGTCGAAAAAATGGAGGTGCCAGCTTGGCACATGATCCAATCCTCAATGAGCTCTTCTTGGGCTGGATGCGCAAGTACACATGTTCACCAGCCTGAAAATATTTAAGCATCCTATTATGATCTACATAAATTTTATGTTTTTCCTATGTTGCCTTCAAATTCTTATTGGCTACATGTGTTTGATGTTTCATCTCTGTCAACAAGTTCGGTCTAATAAACACCCTATTCATTGGATCACTGCAACTGATGGGAGTATCACAACTCCACCCATAGAGTGCCTCAAACACACTCATCCTCAAATATTCCTGGTACCCATTGTTGCAAGCGAACTCAACCAATGGAAGATACTCTTACCACTTCCATTTTTTATGTATCACATACATCCTCAATGTATCCTCCAATATCCTGTTTACTCTCTCTATCTACCCATCTGTCTCTTGATGATAAGTTGTGTCGAAAGCCAACTTTGTACCCAAACCTGCAAATAACTCCTTACAACATCTAGAAGTGAATTTGGCATCCTTGTCTGACAAAATTTTCCTTAGTACACCATGCAATCTCACCACATCTCTCATGAAGACCTGTTCTACATCATTAGTTGAATACATAAAATTCACTGGAATGAAGTGCACTACCTTTTTCAACTTTTCCACAATAACCATGATGGAATCATGTTGTCTAGATGTCCTCAAAAAACCTGTAATAAAATCCATGGAAATTACCTACCATTTCTACTCTAGAACCTGAATTGGTTGTAATAGTCCACCTGGATGCTTACATTCTTCTTCACTTGATAACAGTCCAAACATCTAGCCACAAACTCTGTCACTTCTTTCTTCAAGTCCATCCACTAGTAGAAATTCTTCAAGTTCTCAATGTATTTTTATATCCAGCGTGACTTGAATATGGCTTAGCATGAAATTCCCTCAAGATAGGCTTCTTGAGATCACTGTTGTCTAGCACATATATCTTATCCCTAAATCTAACCAAACCATCTACTGTTAGACCACATTCCTCATCCTGATCAAATATACCATGTCGTAACTTATATATAAGCTCCTTATACCTTTCATCCAATTGTCCTACCTGCAAGACTTAATCCTATAAGTTTGTCCCATAATAACTCATAGTTGTTATCTCATTTACATGCATCCACTTGCTAAGAGCATCTGCAACCCTTTTCTCTTTACCTTTAATGTACTTGAGCTCAAAGTCAAACTCACTAATTGTGGCTAGCCATAACACATTCTTGGCATTCATATTTGGTTCATCAAATAGATATTGCAATCCACTATGATCGCTCATCAATAAAAACCTAATGTCAAGAAGATAGTGCCTCCACATCTTTAATGCATGAATGATATCTGCCAAATCAATATCATTTGTTGGATAATTCTACTCATGCTCATTCAATTCCTTGATTCATAGCATACCACTTGTCCTTCCTACATAATAACTCCATCAAGTCCCCTCTTGCAAGCATCCGTGCACAACACAAACTCTTTGTCTATATTCGCAATCTTTGAAAATGAAGCATTTATCAACAACTTATTTAATTGTTCAAAACATTTTGCACATTATTTTTTCCATTAAAACTTCTTACCTTTCCTCTGCAATGATGTGATATGATATGCAATCTGAGAGAAGTTCTTGATCAACCTCCTATAGTAACATGATATTCCCATGAATTATCTTATCTTATCTACATTTCTAGGAGATTCCCATTCCATGATAGCCCTTATCTTCTCTCAATCCATTGTTATTCCTTGCTTCAAAATCACATGTCCCAATTAATGTACCTATGTTTGAAAGAAATTGCATTTATTGAGACTAGCATACAACTAATGCTCTCTCAGCAATCTCAACACTGGTACTAAAATTTTGACATGTTCTTCCTCATTCCTAGAATATATCAATATATCATTAATGAATAGAATGAATAACTCATCCTGATAAGGGCATAACACACCATTCATGAAGCACATAAAAGTAGTTGGAGCATTAGTAAACCCAAATGGAATTACAACAAACTCATAATACCCATACCTATTCTAGAAAGCAGTATTATAGATGTCCTCTTCTTTGATGTGTACCTGATGGTGTCTAGATCTTATATCAATATTTGAGAACATTGTTTCTCCCTTCAATTGATCAAACAAGTCATCAACCCTTGGCAATGGATACCTATTCTTGATGGTAAATTTGTTCAAATGCCTATAATCAATGCATAACCTAAGAGTTCCATCCTTCTTCTTCCCAAACAACATTCATTCTCCTAAAGGAGATACACTTAGCCTAATGTATCCCTTGTCAATAATCTCCTTCAACTACATACTCAACTCCACCAACTCTGACGTACTCATCTTGTAAGATGCCTTTCATTTTGGTGTTTCCCTTGGTACAAAAAATAGAAAAGTCCACTTCCCTGTGAGGTGGAAACTCTGAAATCTCTACTGAAAACACATCATGAAACTATTATATAATGGAGCACCTGCTCAAGACATCTGCATCCTCAAATTCCTTACCTTTGTCACTAGAAATATGCACTACGAATAATGCACACCATTTCTAGGGACTGTGCTTCGCCTACATAGATGTCACCATTCTAACTAATGTTGCCTTCTTCTTACCCTGCAAGACTATTTGTTCCCCATTGTCATCCAGGAACACAATAGCCTTGTCATAACAATCCACCTTGATCCTATGAAGGTACAACCAGTCCATACCCAACAACATACTGTATGATCCCAATGGAAGTACTTTAAAATGTGTTGAGGTAAGCATACCATTCAACTCAAATGCACAAGCTCTTACCTAGCGATGAACTCTCTGTACCTGTAGCCAACTGCACTAACCGAGATTCTACATGCACTTCTTTATTCAAACCACACTAATAAACTAGGTGATGAATAACATAAATATAATTAGATCCATGTTCAATGAAAATAGAAAAAACTTCATCACAAAGCTTATCATCCATCTCGATAATAGACGTCTAATGATCTTCCTTCCTGCTATCCAACGCTACATAAATTCGAGGAACACTTTTGCCAGCATCCCCCACTTTTTATGCTTCCTAGTCATTGTAAATATGTGCTCTTCGACCATGATGTTGTGGATAATTTCTCTATTGATGATCCTTGCCACAAGTCCAACATTGTAAAGGATTCCAACTCGCACCCTCATTCTGCTCCTCAGACTAAAATTCTTGTCCTCTGTTAGATGCATTGAACTTCTTATTCGCTGTCACATTCTCTTTGTTACTTGTATCTTGAGGTCTTGTTCGCTTCTTGTCCCATTTTCCTTTATTCTTCGCGTTACCTCTCCAATCTTGCTTAGTCTTAGAAATACACTTTGATTGCTCATAAAAATGCTTTAGCTTTTGGATGTCCCCCTCCAATGATCTAGGCTCATCAAACTCAATCAATTGTCCTTGAATGCTATAGGAAACCCACTGATGAGTCATTGTATCTTGGCCTTCTCCGCCTTGAGGTAAGGAACATATCTCAATAACTGCAAAAGTTTCTTGTGTACTCCTCATCTGTAATGAATCCCATCTTCAGCTCATAGAATTCATTTTCTCTGTCGTCATAGTACCCTTTCAATAGATAATTCTTCCTGAATAATCTCTCGAACTCACTCCAAGTCAACTCCTCTTCCTGAATTCTCTTAACATTCTTTCAATCTTCCCACCATATATTTTCTTTGCCTTTAAGACTGAATATAGCTATTCGAACCTTCATGTTCGTTGAGTAATCATGTAATCAGAAGAACTTATTTATTCCAAGCAACCATGCTTCAGAATCCTATGACTTGTTAATTTCCCCATCAAATGTAGGTGGATTTTCTTTCTTGAACTCATCTAGAAAATATCTCCTATCACTCCTCCTGTAAGGATGACAATGATGATGACCATGATACATGTCTAAACCAAACCTAGAGTAAAGCCCATGTCAACTACCTCACCTATCAGGTGTATCTAAGATTTTTCCATCTCTGACCATGTCATCTCTATCTAGCTAGTGCCCACCATGTGACTTGCTACCATATGCTCCATTAGTCCTATCCTCTTATCCATGACTAAATCTAAGTGGTCCATGTCTCTGTAAGTATGACAAGCTCTGAAGAATCACTCATTGACCTCTACATGTTTCTTATGTGCCCTAGCAAGTCTCTCTTGTGATTGAATGATTTGGTCATTATCTTCTTTGCAACTCCTTATTTCTACCTTCAAACTTCTCAGAGTGCCTCCTATTTTAGGAAAATATCCCTCACCATGTTTCTCATCTGATCTATAGGGAGAATCTCATGAATTTTAGTCTACCATTCCACTAGTGATCTTCGATGTTATCTTCCTGCAAGGTATATGATGTTAGCTAAACCAAATCATAAACAAACCAATGTACCTCAGTATAGTTCAGGGAGGATATCGCGTCTACAAGACTAACCAGATTAGCATAGTATATGTGTAATCATAATCACAATTGTATATTAACATCATTTCAACCATTACTAGCTATCAGTGAATGACCATATCGACCACATAACATAACCTCATGCATGACAAGTACAACCATATCAATGTACGAATAACAATGTATAAGTATTGATATGCATAACCGACATACACTCATCAAGACCATATCCAACAACACACCATCCACTTTCACACGGTGACACCACTGTAACCATGGACACCACCATGCATAGATAACAAGTACATAGACTACAAGCATAGAGAATACATATATGCAACTCACATGAATGCATGACCAACACACCGCCCATCTAGTCCAAGTTATGATACCACTATGTAACACCCTCCTCCCACATTTACCCAAGTTAAATAGTTTTTTGGGGTAAACATGTGATGAGAGGATACTATGATGTGATTCAACTCTCCATGTGTAGTTAAGGAAGTGGAACTGACAAAACAAAACCATTATGACATTCCACACATGATATAATACCTTCAGGAGCCAACCACCCCTTCCAGGTGACCAACCCCTAATACAACTTGACATTTAACTGATATTGACCCTCAGGCACTCCCATGAACATCCATGCATGTGACTAAGGCCTTCTAATCACTCCCATAGTAAGCCATACTAGCGAATATAGACTTTTTCAGCTAGTTTTGAGCCAACGAACCTCGCTTTTGTGCCACTTTTTTAAGTCCAAGGCTCAGGCCACTACCCAGAGCTTCATGGAACTTTTAGAAATGATATATAACAATGTAATAAGGCTACTAATTCAATCATTGGTACAATTACTTAATCTAACCCTCAGAAGCCATGACAGGCATTTCGTCAAACATATCACAAATATGTAATCTATAGTTCATAACAACAAATCTGAGCATATGGGTCTCATACTTATCTGAGATTCATAAGGAAGCATTGATGCCTTATTACAATAGCTACATTATCATCTATTAGGTTAGATATTCATTTTTCATTTTTGTGCTAATCAAAACATGATGAGAACCATACATCAAGACTGTCATAAAACATCCTCTTAACCAAAATATATTCAACATATATAGCAAAGATATAACAATCGTAAAAACCACATATGAACAAGTATATTTACCTATGAAATACAAGAGGAAAGGAGTTCTTATTAACATATGCAAAATACAACCAGGTCTAGGACTTCCACATACCACTCGACCATGGATTGGCTGAACCAAATATTTCTTCCAAGCAATCACTTCTATGCCATATTCAAAGTATGAATGTGGTATATCATGGAAAAAATCAAACAAAACCAAACCAAGGCTTCTCGAGACCAAACTAGCTCAACCCTCAACCAATGATTCCACCTCATAATCAGACATCTCTAACCATCACTAGATTCATCTCCACCCATGTTTTCTAGGGCTCCAGATAATTTGTTCCAACTAGATCTTCCAGTACTCTTAACTCAGCCTACAACTTGTGTTGAGATTCCAAAGCGTTTATCCAACCAAGGCTTCTAGGACTAGTAACTCAACCCAAGCTATTACAAGGCTTCCAGAGAATTTTTCCAACCAAGGCTCCTAGGAACTAGTAACTCAACTAATAGCCATAAGGAACATGAGAACAAACCCAAAAACAAAAGGAAGGACACCCAGAACACCATGGCTAACCAAAAAATGGCAAGGCTAGGAAAATACACCGTCAATAAAGGAAATGTTACATGCCAATGACAAATCATAACCAAGAAACCACATTCATGTCCCATCCATGCCAAAACTAGCTAGGAAGTCATACATTTAACTCGGTACCTACAAGAAAAACCCATTGTAGTTGCTGATTTCGATATCCACTTACTCTTTCATTCTCTTCCTTTGCCTTATTTCTCAAAATTCCAAAGTATGCCACACTCCTCCAAGAGTGCTCCAAGAAAAATCTAAGTCTCCAAGAGTATGGGAGAGAGAGTGTGTGTGTGTGTAGAAAATGACAGCTCCAAAACTGAACTAACAAAAGGTTACAAACTGATTCTCAAAATCGTTTTTTATTAATGAGGCCTCTATTTTCTTCAATTTCCATTATTTTCCTTCAATTCCCTCCTCACATGCAAATTTGTGACCTTTTACCTTCCTTTTCTCCTAATTTCCATTATTCTCATAAATAAAATGCCAATTAATGCCACTTTGCCTTTCCAAATCCTTTTCCATTTCCTTTGCTAATTTCCATAGCCATTAATTAATCACAAGTGATCCCCATCACTACTTTTTTGCCAAACATTCATCTTGGAATACATGTCGCATGACTTTGGTTGCTATTTTTCTTTTATTAACTTTATTACATGGATTTTTAACCAAGGATGTTACAGAAATTTGTCTTGTCTCCCTTCAACGAACATCCATAATTCAATAGCAAAGGGATAAATGGCATGGCCACCTCATTAAAAGAAAGACTTTTCAAAAATCCAATCAGGCATTATTATATGATTCCATGTTCCAGGACTTCCCAAGGCGGCTACAAACTAGATGGTTAAACCCTTATGAGGTCAGTGAAGTTTACGATAATGGAACTGTACACCTCACTACCATCAATAGCTCTGGCACTTCGTCTCTTTCCAATGGTCATTGACTACACGTATATCATCAACTGATCACAATGGATTATTTTATTGACAAACTTATTGATGATTTAGACTTGTATATCATATGTGGATAGGGGAATGTCCCCACAACTGCGACCGAGTAAATTTTTTTCCATTTCAGTATTAAAAGAAAATAAGATTGAATATTATAGTTTTTCTATTTATTTTTATTTTTTATTTCTTTTCGCTTATTGCTTGACTATTTTTAATTTTCATTGTGTTTTTTCTTTGATGAACATTAGTTTTATATAATTTGCTTTTCCCTAAGTCACAACAATTGTTACCTAAGTCACAACCATTGTTTCCTGAGTCACAACTACTATTACTTAAAGCCACAATTGTTATCACCTCAAATTACCATTATTGTTACCTTTGGTGCAGTCGTCGTTCCCTAAATTTAACCTAAAAAAGAGTATTGCTATTATATATTTACAAGGATTTTCAGGTACAATAATTTCTTGACCCCTATTTAAAATGATTATGATTGATTGAAAATATTACCCTTTTTCCTCCCATCATTTTCTTTGCCATTCTGGCAATCAAGTGGGCGAATAAGGCTATGTTATTGTTTCTTTCTAATCATCCAAATGATTATTATTCCTTTCATGTTGGTTATCCTTTTCAAGTACCTCTTTTGGGTAATTTTTATTAATCATTATTAAATCATCAATGACGTAACTTTGTTTGGAGGCCCACTCCCATAAGAATGTATGTTGAATATTAAAAATAAAAATAAAGGTGTTAATGAATATGTCAAAGTTTCATGTTATTCCCTAAAATACTTAATCTTATTTCACATTAAAATACCCACAATGGAGGGACTATGATGGGAGATATGCTCAGAAACCCAACTCAAGAACTAAAAGAATATTCTTAATGAATAAACTCTTGTATGAACCACCTTCCACCATTTAAATTATCATATATATTGAATCTTTAATATGAAGCTAGAAAAGCAAGCAAACCCATTGAGGTATTGAACAAGCCTACTGACAACGGAGCCATGCTTGTATGGTACCGAGGTAAACTCGTCGGGGTACTAAACAAGCCTTGTCGCAGTGGGGCTCTTCTCGATGAGAGAAGATACAAAAAGTAAGCACTACATTACTTACCCTAGGAAAGGCTTTTTCCATATTTGATCATCATTACTCCCATAAGTCAAGTCTAAGGATAATGAACCCTATACTTTCACTTTCAGGGAATGATTTGAAATTTCTTATGAAGACTAATTCCTTGATGTTATATTTTAAATATATTACTATGTTACAGGATGTGGGACCCTTTGGAGTTGCCACATTTTTCTTATATCATTCAAATTATTATTATCTTGTTACAAAAAGGGAATATCTATTGTAGTAACATTAATGGAGTGTATCATTCGAGTATCATTCTTTTGATTTTTGCATTTACTCATATAATCCATTCTCTTCAATCATTATCATGTCCTTATTCTTATCAACAAGTGTCAACACGGTCAATCATTAAAATTTATTTTTGGATATTTTAAAAAGCGATCTCTTGACTTAAATATTGATTTTTCAATGGCAACTAAATCAATAAATCATGGGGTAAGTCATATGGAGGTATTATTTTTACTCTTGAAATTTGAAATGACTACATTGTTAACCTCTCCTCTCCATTGAAATTAATGTAGTCACTGGACGAGCAAGATCATTAACATAGTTTGGGGGGGGGGGGAGGGGAGCGGGCGGTTTGAGTGTACAATTACATGATTCCATCAATTTCTCTTGTTACATCCACAGGTTGTGCCATTATTCATGAAGTTGTTAATATATTTATGATTAGGAAGCCAAAAAGCTAGCTAGAAGTCTGTAACCAATTTTTTGAACAAAAAGTAGTAAGTTACATACACGAGTATGGGGAGTCATTCAGTTAAATATGAATCAAGCCATCTATGAGACATAGATGAAGTGTGCGACATGGTAGAATGGGTGTTGTATTTTAGAAAAAAAAATAGGGTTTTGGTAGAGAAGTTGCATTAGAATTCATGCAAAACATGAGAAATTGAATGACGATGGTAAAGAATTTACAAGTTCAAGTAAATGAGGAGGCTATAGTTGAGGTTACAAGGCTAGTAGCAGTAGGAGAAATGTGGTATGAGCCACATACTTCCCTCAAAAGTGCAGCTTTGTTATTTTTATAAAATGGAGATGAATTGGTAGAAAAAGGGAAGGGGCATAATCCCAACTCATTTTCAAAACCTTGGAAGGAGCTCTCAAAATTATTCCAATGATATATGACATGTGATGGCATGGTTAGAGGTTGCCACCTTAAGATGTTAGCATATTTGTGACAGAAGTTATCTCTGAATATTCTAATTTTTCTTGAAATTTATATTGCACGAAACAACATTTAAAGTTAGAAAGTACAAAGAACCTTTTGTAGTTGCAAGCAACCATGGATTGATCAAATTGTTAGTTACAAGGAACTTACAGCAAACCCAATCGACTTGTGAAAATTTCATTGGGATAAATGAAGAACCTATGAATGAACCTAATAATGATGAGGAATTCATTCAAGACTATGCTCCATAAAACCCCTGAAGTTTCTATAAGTGGTGAAAATCACAAAATTGGAACATCCAACGAGATCCTTGAAACCGCAATTAGTAAGGAAAATAATGAAATTATAATTGGGAGTAGAAATTCAGAAGAAGAATGGAATTTTGAAATTGATGCAGGAAAAGGTGATGACGACAATTTTTTTGAACTGTTGACATTGGTGGTGGGCTCCAGTATTGCAACAATGATGTTGCAACTCCTGGACTCCCTTTTTTACTTTTATCAACCAGTAGTTCGTAACAAACTTGGAAGCGACGGTGCTATATGCACAAGTACTAGCTCTCGCTGTAGGATGTCACTTGATCAGCTGGCACAAGTCCACTAGGATCTTAATCCAACTTCTATGAGCTCCTAGAAGAAGCCTTTAACTGTGATGGAAGAAATCTAACTCAAAGGGGCTAGTCTACTTGCAGAAAGGAGATGAAAGCTGAAAGCAAATGCAAACCCTAGCAAATCCTAGTTCTACCAACTAACCCTACTGGTGCAAGAAAAGAGATGAAAGTTGCTGAAATGGATGCCATTGATTCTTTGAAAGGTAAAATACATGTGACTAAACTATTTTTGCAGTAAAATCTGGAAAAAAACATCTTTTTGTATTTTTGAGTAATCTTGCAGAATTATTATGCATGTGATTTAACTGTGCTTTATTTTGCAGAGGTTGATTGGCAAAAGGAAATGGAGCAGGCACTTGCAGGAGGTTAGGAAGGTGAGAAGAGGGCCAAAGGGGTACCTAGCACCCTTCTACAGAGTTTCACAATGATGAGATCTCGAGAAACTGCTCAAGTGATCTTCTACAGGAAGTCTACAGGGGTTCTACAGGATGTTCTACAGGAAGATCCGAAAGAGGATTTTGGAGGGTCGATGATGGAAAAACGGTGGGAAAATGGAAATGGAGGATGGATGAGGATGTGAAGAGGTATAGGACCTGGTAAATGTGGCTAAGGAGTGATGAAGATGGTTGGATTTGTTCAAGGATGGAGGGAGAAATGTTGCACAAAAATGTAGAAATTAGGTCAAATTAGAAAAGTGTGGCAAATGGAGGGAAGGAATCTAGAATTTGGGGTTGGAGCAGGTTATGTGATGAAGGAACGATAGGCAGGGATGTATTACAAGTGATCTGCACACTGTCTCTCAAAACTAATAAGAGAAAGACTAGAGAAATCAGAGATCTATGTACTTTGACCTAATCTGACCTAAAAAACATAAACATAATGAACAACAAGTTGTGAATAGTAAATCATGCAAGATAACTATGTAAACCTAAGCAAGAACAAATCTAAATATGCAGTCACAACTGGTATCAACTTTTCCAACTAAAAATCTAACACTTGCAATTGCATTGAAAGGCAAAACAATATTTTTGTGGCAGCAAATATGCCTTGGTCTCAGCTCCTGGTCCCAAGGAGGGAGAGATGAGATCAAGGATTTCTTGGTGGCCTTTTTGCAGATCTTTTCTATTATCAAACTATCAAATCAACCTGAAGCATGAAAAGCTATTTTAATCATCAAAAGCAACCTAAGTAACAAAGCAAGATCTTAACCTAAATAGTAGAAATTATTATATAAATGCAAAGAAAACACATAATAATACACAAAGGAGGTACTGGAACTTGGGTTGGGCCCAACCCCAAGAGCTACAACCTACTAAGAAAAGCTCAGAGCTGGTGCAAAGTGAAATTTATCTCCATTACTCAAAAAATAACCATGTCACAAAAATGTTTACAACAAAAGCTCGAAAATGAGCTGAAAGGCAGAGCAGCACCAAAGTGCAAAAAACAACTATTCAAGAGCTAAACTACCAAGGCTTGAAGCCTTCCTACTTATGCACCATGAGGACCTTCAACAACCCTCCTTAACTTTGGGGGCTTGGTTGCTCAAAACTGCAAGTAATCAACCACTTCACAAAAGTTGCTCAGCTGCCCTTGGAAATCATCTTTGGTGGGTTGCTGAACTCCGAGCTGATGGTGGAGAACTCAAGGAAGGGGCCATTTAGTGCAGGAGACACCCTTCCTACTAATTCTTAGCCTTGTTCCCTCGTATTTGGCTGTCAACTGGCTCATAAATGCTTGACTTGGTCCAAAAGATGTCCAAGAATCTGCAATAAGCACATATTACACTTCATGGTCAAGTGACTATTCTCATTCATTCAATTAACATAAATATACTCAAAAGCATGCATAAACTATGAATAATGGTGGATTAATTGAGAATAATAGGTGAAATGAGCCCAATAAGTTACCCATTTTTGGGGCTCATCATCACCCCCTGCTAAATGTGTTGCTCATCCTCTGAGCAACTAATCCAGCTCATCATCTTTGATTGCTTTGACTGCCTCTCTAACATCCCAAGCTTTTGAGGTGATGTCCTCTTCTCAGTCATGAAACCCTGCTTTTCTCTCCACTTCCTCCCATTGCCTATGCTCTTCTTCTTATTTTACCCCTTCTAGCAGTCCTAAAAGCAATGGAGGATTGAGCTTTAGGTCGATCCAGTTGGCCTGTAGATTTTGCATTGACTATTTATAGAGTGGTACTCTTGCCAAGGCCTCCCTCATCCTTGTTGGGGAGTGGTATTCTCTCATTTTCAGACTGTGGGACAGTGTGTTCCATCTCCTTGTGCAAGCATGAATGCAGTTACCCCCCAATAGTGTTTCCATGTCCTCAAAGTGAGCAATGTCCTGAGCTTTTCATTCAATGTAGTCTGGGAGAACCTAGGGGTTGTTGGCAAGGTTCTGCTGGGCATACCCTAAAGCTGAGGGATCTTCTGGTTCTGCTCTGATCATGAGTGGCTCCCTTAGGTCCCTGTCCATAACAATCTGAATTTTTACTACTCTCTTTTCCTCATGGTTTAACCAAGAGGCCATGGCCATGAGTTGCACATCTCCTAATGTAGCATTGGGCTGCCACAGATTCATGTTTGGAAGGGCCAAGTTGTGTAAATAGAATTCTGATAACTTGGCTTTATCTTCTGCTGAGCTACTGTCACATAAGTCCATAAACTGATGATACTTCTGAAATGGAATCGTGCCCCTCTAGGCCAAGGTGTTAATTTGAAATTGCAACCATTGGTCTTTAAGATATAAGGTATATGACTTAGCAGATTTCCTACATTGTAAGGCTTCTATTGCCCAGCTGGCCATGCAGGCCATTTGGGCGTCTTTTTCTTGCAACTGTTGTTTTAAACCATGTATCTTTTCTACTGCCTGAGACTCCTATTCTTGCAGCAGTTTTGTGAGCATCTCCACGTTAGCTTGTAGCTCTTCCTCCTTCTGTTGTTTCTCAGTTGTGTCTTTGTTTGTTGGGGGTCCTTCTTGCTGATGTTGCCCTCCCAAAATTGATAGCCTACCTTCCTTGTGGACTTCTTGTAGCTGCAATTGTTTCTTCAGCAGCTCATTCTCCTCCTGTAGCTGGGCCCTTTTGCAGCTTTCTACATGCCTTACCATGGCCAGTTCTCCTCTCAATTATTTTAACTTCTCCTCCATGTGGCCTATGTCCTCAATTCCCTTAGATTTGGCAATTTTCATCCATGTGTGTGTTCTGATCCTCTCCTGTTCCAATGCAAAGAAGAGTGGCACAACAAATTTTTGTGGGATGATTTTCCCACCCTCTAACAGGTTGTAGTATGAGCCCAAGCTAGGCTGAGGGCTTGGTTCCAGTATCTCCTCGGTCTTTTCCTTTCCCTGTGATGGTTTGGCTGCCTTTTCCTCCAATTTCTCTATCTCCTTTAACTTAGCTAGAGTTTCCTATAGAGATGTCTCAGCTTCTTGTAGAGATGTCTTTGAGTCCATCATCCTAATTCTCTCTCTCCAGGTGGAGGTTTTTGGGCTTCCTCGTTCATAGGTGATAGATTTCTTTGAAGGAGACTCTTCTTTTGGTTTAGTTGTTGTGTCCTCAATGACAATTGGCTCCTTTGACTATGGCTAGGGTCTGCCCACTTTGATCCTTGTGCTTCTCCTTGCTTTAAAGTACATGGAGGTTTGCCTCTTTCTCTTCCCTTTTTTTTTTGGAGGTGTGCTTAAGGCAGCAAGCACAACTGCTGCCTCCCTTGCCAATATCTCAAGTGATTTCTCCTCTTGCTGTCCTTTTTCCTTGCTTCCTGTAGAAATCCCTGTGTCAACTATTTCTGTCTGTGTTGCTGAGATCTCAGGGTGTGTCTTTTCCTTTTGTTTCTGTGTGCCTGCTTTGGCTGTCGTAGCCTTCATTTGGGCTTTTTCGACCTTCTCTGTTGTACTCTGCATCGTCTTTTCCCTTGGTATATTTGTTGTTGTTTCTTCCTCTATTTTAGGCTCAGCAATCTGGCCCATTTCCCCTTTTTCTTTCTATTCTTTTTGTGCTTGAATATCCTATGTTCCTTCATCATTAGTTTTCTCACCTTCTTCAGTGTGTTCTCCCTCCTCACTACTGGATGGGGTGATGTTTTAGGCCAAAATTCTAATATTGTCATCCTTGGACATGTTTCTGAAGACTTCCCAAGATATGGGGATGGTGTAGGTGTGCAGAGCATCTTCCAACAATAGTTTGATGAGCCCATGATGGTCCAACTGATCTAGGATCCCTTGATTTAACTTTGTAGCACATTCAATTAGTGACTAAAGAAGGAGAGAGGGGATGCTCAGTTTCTTGGCTAGAGGCAAGTCAATCCCATGCCTTAGTTCACACAGCAACCTAATATGATATCCATAGATGAGGCTAAACCTCCCTTCGCATGTGATGTACTTCATAATTTGGAAACTGACTTCACTCTAGAGAGGAGGCAAGTTGGTTGTTCTAACCCCGTTTTTATCTTCTACAAGGTGATCCGTGGGCAAAAAAAATGACTTGTTAGCAATTTGGCCCAATGATCTCTCTTCTTTGCTCCAAGGGAGCCCCAATGGTAGACCAGTAACTGCACTGATGAGCTCAGGGGTGAGTTCTAGGGTCAAACCCCTAAAACTAACTGTGGCATGTGTTTTTTATTATGGTCTGAGGGACATTAAAAACTCCTCAGTTATCTCCTCATCATGACCATGAATTTTGTCAAAGAAGGATATCCAATTTTCTCGGGTGAAAATGTCCACCACCTCAGGATGTTCGTGCAGTTTTCTAGAGTCCGAGGGCTCTTTCCTTATGAATCCCCCTGGCATGGTAAGAGTGCTCTTTTTATGTTTTATTCAAAAAAGAAAATGCTCAAGCATCTAAACAGTCAATCTGGAACATAGGATAGCTTGAAATTGGTTTCCCCTGAACCCAAAAAGGAATTTTTTGTGTGTTCAATATCAACTAGCAACAATTCCCTTATTTTAACACTGTTGTCACCGAGAATTCGATTGTCTATTTTTGAAAAGAAGAATTTTGTTTTTACAGACAGAGCATAAGGACACGGGTTCTCTTCTCAGCATACAGGTAGATATGTAAATTCAGAATTTTTTACACACAAGCTGGCCTCTACGGTTGTATATATCTTCCTTATAGGAGAATTTAAAAAGAAAACCTGGAGGAGATTTTTGATGCAGAGAAACTCGGGAAACTCAGGGCAATATGCAAGCAAACATTCTACTTCCAATACACAGGCAGACTTTTCCTCTGATTTTTCAATCTAATGTTGTTTAATTCACCACCTTGCACAAACACATCATGCATAGAGCAGTTTTTTCGATCCTACCTCGTTTGGAGCTCCAAATTCAATGAAAATCCTAGGTTTTCCTACTCCGTAAAGCTGTTCTACCTTTCCTATAGAACCCTTCCTGTAGAAGGCCCCCGGTTCCTGTAGAATGACACTGTGCTTCTGAGTGAGCCCGATACGTGGGATTTCTGAACACGGGCAGAAAAACTGGTGGAGGACGAGTGGTTAACTATTTTTGGAAGTGGTGGATGCATACTCTAGTGGAGGCCGTTGTAAGTGCAGAGTGAACAGAAGGTGGTGCATGTTTCAGTTGGGCATATTTTAACTGTAGCATGATTCGTGGTGAGGGGATGAGGTGGCTGGACAGGACCGTTGGTTCGATGTCATAGCCATAATGTTTCTCTATGTTTTTGACTGCCATCACCTCCTCTCTATCGTTACCCACCACCACCACTACCAGTCTCAGCGATTTCTCCCTGAATGGACACTCCACACGTGTTGGCTGCACATCTTGTCGGCAATTTTGAATGTAACGGGGATCATTTAGATCCCACGAGGATATGTAACTGGCCAAGGGTGGCCAGTTGACTGGCCACCAATTCCACTCAATCCAAACCATTCCCATAGGCATGCAGCTTTTAAAATATGATTTATGAAATTAACAAATGAGTTTAGGCACTTACCTACGTGGTCACGGCCGCGTTATGCATATTTAAGGTTTTGGAACCCATTCCTTCGTTTGTTGTTGCTGCATGCACACTGCATGCTTAGCTTCGGCTGCTACTGCTATTCTTACGTTCACGAAGAGCTCTTTGCATCTCTCTTTTCCACTCTTGGTTGTCCCTGTCTTTAGAGTATGTCTTTCAGAGGGATCAACTGCTACAGGATTCCTGTAGGATGTCCTGTAGCTGCTTCTCCTCCTGGAATGCAAGCTAGAATGAGCAGGGCTATAGTACTAATGAGGATTTCAGCTGATGAGGAGTCAAGATGGAGATTGAAAGGTATGGTGAGTGAGAAACTGTTGCTTGATTTGTCAATAAAATTTTTGATAGTAGTATGAAGAAAACATGGTTTTCTGTGCGTGACTCTGCAGGAACAAATTAAAAAAAATGGGTGCAATGGAGGTGGAAAGAGATGGAAGAGGGTGACATATGGCGATAGACGGAAATAGGGATGTTTGCAGGTCTCATAGGCAGATTCCCACCCTTCGGATTCTCTTCCAAGATCAATACTGGCTTGTCTGTAGATTCTATAGGATCTTCTTGTAGAAGACACGGAACTTCCTATAGAAGGTGAAATCTTAACCTGGATGAGATCAAATCTTAGGAAAGGGTAGTGGTCATGGACGAATTGATTGTGAGGGATGCTTGCAGCCTGGTGTTAACCTCTGTCCTTGTTTTGTGCGATCCTCCTACCCTGCATTGTCCTTCTTGCAACCTGCAATTTGTTCAACAGAAGTCAGGTTTATTTTTCTGTGTTTTTTCCTTTTTCTTTCTCTCTCTTTTTTTTTTTTTTTTTTTGAGACAACTAGGGAGCCTCCAGGAGGTTTTCACCCTCACTGCCTGCCCTGGGCGCCTCCAATAGGTTTTCACCCAGGGATCTTTTATTATTTTCCCGTTTTTTTTTTTTTTTTTGGTGCTCAGAATGTGGGTGGGGTGGAGATAGGGGCCTGCTCCACTACCAGCACTAATTTATCTAGAGGTTTAATAAACTCCTGCTTAGAAATGGGCTTCCTGTAGATCTTCAATCGATGCCCATTGACGAGCATGGGGATGGCTTCTTCATCAATGGTCCTAATAAGGACTAAACCATTGTCGTTACATTTCTCCATTGTATATGGTCCCATCCATCTTGTTCTTAGCTTCCCTTTGAAATCCTTGTATCTTGAATCATATAAGAGCGCCCAATCTCCTGGCTGAAATTGCTTCTCTTTAAGTTGTCGATCATGCCATATTTTTGTTTGGAGTTGGACCACCTCTGAGTGGAGGAGGGCATGCATTCTTTGTTCATCTAGTCCATTCAGCTGAAGTAGTCTTTCCTATTGTGCACGACTGAGATCTAGGTCGAGCTGAGCTACCAACTTCAATGTGTTGTATTCAAATTCTATGGACAAAAAAGCATTCTTCCCGTAGACCATCTCATAAGGTGTGAAACCTGTTGTAGTTTTCCAAGTAGTGTTGTAGGCCCAGGTGGCCTCAACCAAGCGATCTACCAAATCCTTTATGCTGTTGCTCACCACCTTAGTCAAAATCTCTTCCAAAGCCCTCTTAGTGACTTCCACATGCACATTTGCTTAATGGAAGTTTTGTGCTTAATCTTGTGATGAGCAAGCAGGTCTTCAATTAAGTTAGAGGTAAATAGGCTTCCTTGATCTATTAATAATTCTCTAGGGTAGCCAAACTTATAGAAGATATTTTCCCTCAAAAACTCAGCCACTTTTTCTTCTGTTGCTGCCTTGATTGCCTTTGTTTCTGCCCAATTTTTCAGATAGTTCGTGCACACAATGATGTAAGACTTTCGTTTTGAAGGAGAGTTGATAGGACCCACAAATTCCATGCCCCACTTCTCAAATGGCTGGAAAGTCACCTAAGGTTGGAGGAGCATTTCATCTCTTGGAGTCGGCTTCCCCATCCTTTGACATTGGTCACATTGGCTGATGTATCTTCTGACATCTTGATGAAGAGTGGGCCAATAGTAGCCTACTTGTAGAATTTTGAAAGCGATTCTTTCTGCTCCAAAGTGGCCTCCATAGGGTCCATCATGATAGGTTAGGAGGATGTCAAAAACTTCCTCCTCCCTGACACAACGCCTCAAAATTTGATCCGGGCCAAGTTTGAACAGGTTGTCCCCAATCCAAGTGAATGGGGTGCTTTTCCTTACGATCTTGATCTTCTCTTTTGAGGATAGGTGTGGTATGAATTGTGCTGAAACCAAGTAATTTGCTATATCAGCAAACCATGGAGAGAGTACTGAAATATCAAACAAGTGTTCACCTGGCAGGTG
Source organism: Pinus tabuliformis (assembly GCA_031772625.1). NCBI lineage: Eukaryota > Viridiplantae > Streptophyta > Pinopsida > Pinales > Pinaceae > Pinus > Pinus tabuliformis. The sequence goes on along the minus strand of CM062814.1, from coordinate 708,771,408 downwards.
ATCATCCACCACCCCTTCTCCACATGTAGGCAAATCTAGTCTAGATAGAAAATCAGTAACAACATTTTCCTTACTTGGCTTATCAATAATGGTCAAATCAAATTGTTGCAATAAAAGTAAGCATCTAATGATATGAGCATTTACATCAGGTTTATTCATCAAATACCTAATTGCAGCATGATCAGTCTGTATGAATGTTTGATAACCAATGATGTAATATATGAGTTTTTTTAGGGAATGGACTACCGCTAGGAGCTCTTTCTCGGTTACAATATAGTTTAATTCTACCTTGGACAGGCTTTTACTGACAAAATATATGGCATACGGTAGCTTCTCTTCAACTTGTCCTAAGTCTGCTCCTATGGCTTTGTTCGAGGCATCTGTGTGAATGTGGAAAGGTAGGGCACAATTTGGACCTCCTAAGATTGGGACGGTTACCAGCTTATCCTTCAACACATCCAGAGCCTCTTGACATCTGTCAATCCATCTAAACTCAACATCTTTCCCCAAAAGACCAAACAATGGAGAGGCTAGCTTACTGAAATATTTAATGAACCTTCTATAATATCCTACTAATCCTAAAAAACTCTGAACATCTCTTACCTTTTTAGGAGGTGGAATCCTTTGGATGATAGCAATCTTGTTGGGATCCACCTGTAATCGTTGCTGAGAAATTATATGACCTAGCACGGTCCCTTCAGTCATCAGGAATTCACATTTCTCAGGACCGAGGGACAGGTTCATATCAATACACTTGGTTAAAACTTTTCCCAGGTTAGTCAATGCTTCTTGGAAGTTAGACCCATAAGGAGTAAAGTCATCCATATAGATTTCCACTGAATCATGAACCAGCTCAGCAAATATGCTCAGTACTACTCTCTGGAAAGTGGCAGGAGTGTTGCATAACCCAAAGGGAAGGACCCGGTAGGAAAAGGTACCCCATGGACAAATGAAAGTGGTCTTATCTTGGTCTTCCGGGCTGATTTGGATCTGATTATACCCACTAAACCCGTCTAGGAAGGAAAAGAACTTCTTCCCTACTAGGCCATCTAACACTTGATCTATGAGAGACAAAGGGAAATGGTCCTTCTTGGTAGCTTTGTTAAGTTCTCGATAATCTACACAGATTCTCCACTTCTCATTTTTCTTGGGCACAAGCACCAGAGGAGAAACCCACTCGCTGTCAAAGATGGGGTAGATGAATCCCGCATCCAACAACTTTTGCAATTCTTCTTTGACAGTGTGCTTAAGGGCTAGATTCATTCTCCTTTGAGGCTGCCTGACTGGTTTACAATCCTCTTTAATGTAAATGTGATGGGTACAGACAGAAGGGTGGACTCCTTTCATTTCCTTATAGCTCTAAGCAAAAGCATCCAAATGGCAGTTCAATAAGCTACAGAGCTCCTTCTCTTGAGAGGGAGATAGGGATGAGTTGATCTTAAAGGTTTTTTTAGGGCCAAATTCCACATTCTTAACTCGGGAAGAGGTCAGATCAGCTACACAGAGGTCCACTAAAGCACTAGCTTGGGTGTCTCCTACCAAATCTTCTAATGGCAGCACACTAGGAGGTGGATTTTGAATTAAATTCTCAATAAGGTCATCCTCGGTTTGAGGACCTCCCCTGGTGGCTTCCACAGTGCACACTGGTGCAGAGTAGACTTCATCCTCATCTTCCTCCTCCAACCCAGAGAGGTAAGTCATGTTCGAGCAAAGGTTGGGTAGGAGGATATAGGACTAGTTTTTTGGACATTGGCCCATTTTAATAGTCATGCTCCCAGCTCAACAACTGATGTAAGAATCTACAATAACTAACCAAGGCCTTCCCAAAATGATGGGCTACTCAGTGAGTTTTTCCATTGGTTGAAGGACCAAAAACTCCGCAGGGTACTCCCAAGAATCAACAAAGACTGACACATCTTCCACAATCCTTTCAGGAGTCACGGTGGAGTGGTCTACTAACTGCAGTACTTTCGAGGTCTTCCTTAGGGAACCCTGAAGGTTGAGTTTGAGCATAGTGTCCCTGATCATCACATTAATGGCAACCCCCAGATCAATTAGGGTGTCGGGGATTATGGTGCAATTGATGTGGACATCCACTACAGAACTCCCAGGGTCCAAATATTTTGGACAGATTACTTGTCCCAACATTAGGTTGGACAGTTGTCCTATGACATTGATAGTTGGGGCATCTCTCTTGCGCCTACCTAGGTGCCTGAAACACTTCTCTTTGATCAATTTGTTGTAGATTGGTACATATTTGATGGCCTGGAGAAGTGGTATTTTTACACACAACTGTTTAAGTTCTCCCAGAAGTTCAGTCTTTTCTGGGTTTGGTTGTGTGTTTCCAGTTAGTCTCTTAGGAAAGGGTGGAATGGCCTTGGGTTCACTTTCTTGTTCCTCTGCTTCATCCTCCTTAGGAGGGGATTGGCTATCTGGGAGGACCTTCCTAGATCATAGGTTGATCTCCTGAATCTCCACAGCATAGGTAGGACATGTTGTCTCTCTAGTATATTCCTGTTGGGCATGTCTGTTATTGGGGTTTGGGTTTGGTTGAGCAGGAATTTGTGGTTGTCTTGGAGGAGCAGGAGGTAATGGTTGTGGTAAAGTAGGTGGTGGAGGAAAAATGGCATGAGGAGAGTTGTATTCGGGCCTCCACCCATGTTTCAGTGGATTCCACTGAGGTTGTGGCTGAACATGAGAATGAAACGAATGAGTAGCAAATTGAGTATGGTATTGAGATGGATATGACCAAGGAGGTGGTGCGGACTAGGAAGGATGAGCAAGGGGACCCCAAGAAGGTATGTGATTGGATTGGTTGGGGTTGTAATAAGTTTGGGATGTCCCTTGCATCCTTTGCTGGTAAGGTCTAGATCCATGTGGCCTCCTTTGGTTGAGGAATTAGAGTGGTTCAGTGGCTCCTTCAGCCCCTTGGTACATAAATCTAAGTCCAGGTAAGGTTGGGCACTAGTTTGTAGGGTGGTATTCCTCACAAACGAAACATACCTCTACTGAGTGCAACAGACACTCGTTCTTAGGATGCTTCCTTGTGCATCTGGGACAAAAGATTGCCAAAGCCCTCTCAGCTTCCTCTTTCTTCTATTGGATTCGGAAAGTATCCAGTTGCATGGCAATAGTCTGTCTCACCTCACTTTTAAGGTCCTCTATCTAATTTGTAAACTCATGTTTGGAGAAGGTGGCACTAGCTGAAAGTGGATTCCCCCTACTTCTTTTTTGGGCTACCCTAGAATGGTTTCTAAACACAGTCTTTATGTCATCATAAGGTAGTTGGTAGATGTCTCCTCCAGATAGCAAATGGAGGGTATCTAGAAGGTCTTCAGGGACTCCTCAGAGTAGACCTAGCTTCAGAGATTCGAGGTCAAGTGTGCACTTGGCCCTTTTATAACTGAGTTGGAACCTTTCTTCATAGTCTTCCAAAGACTTATCACTTCCCATGGTCATCTGAAAGATTTCTCCCTTTATCTCCTTTGACCTACAGTAATGCCAGTATTTGTTGTTAAAGGCTTGCTACATCTGAGCCCAAGTTGTGATATTGTTTCCAGGTAACCCCATGAACCAACGTAGTGCTGCATCCTTGAGGGTAGAGGGAAAGAGTTTCAACTTTTACTCGTCTTCTACATAGTCATAAGTTCGACAAAGGACAACAAACTCAAACAAGAAGGTATCAGGGTCTTCAGTGATCAATCCATGGAAGTGAGGTAAGGCTGAGGGACTTATTTTTTTCATTTTTGTGTCCCCATTTATCTCTCGGATGGGAAAGGCACCTTCTATTCTCTCCTCATTCCCTATACTGTTCCTGTGTTCAACCATGGTCTTAGGAGGAATGTTTTCTTGCTCTTCTTCTATTATAGGATCTTCGTATATCTCTTGATCCAAATGGAAAATGGCATCAACCCATGGTACTCATCCACCCATATTATTCATTGACCCATGGAATTTACCCATGGTATTGTAAATGGCATCTGCCCGTGGTATTGTAAAATCCACCCATGGTATTCATTCACCCATGGTATTGTAAATGGCATCTGCCCGTGGTATTGTAAAATCCTCCCATGGTATTCATTCACCCATGGAATTGACCCATGGTATTGTAACTGAAAAAACTATAAGTCACAAGTCACATTTTGTAAAAGGACAGATTGTCTGCCACAATGTAGCCTTTACAGTTCAGAGGCATGTAGTGACCACATCTCTTCTCAAAGATAAGCTACCATCGCCCTAGCTGGTGTATTTTCATTACTATTTTAAATAAAAGTTTCTTTGTGGTTTTGTTTATTGTGCATTCTCCTATTTTTCTTCTGGCAATGCAAGTTTTTAGATCTTGGGGGTCTCTCCTCCCAAGATCCATTTCAATCTTTTAGATCTTGGGGGCCTCCTCTCAAGATCCGGATCAGTGGTATCAGAGCAGGTTATGATTCCATGGGAATGAGGGTTTGATGCATATTTTAGTTTCAAATTTTGCAGCAATATTCAACAAACTTCAGGCATGTGCTACAACCTCCACAGAGCACTTTCTTGGGTCAAGCAGGAAGAATTTTTCTTTTCTCAATTTTTTTGCAGGAATTTTTTTGGGCGGCGCCTTTGCAGATTAGATCTGAAAATTTGGTACAAAATTTACAAAAACAAATACCAAATCTGGATTCCTCTCGAAAAATCACCCAATTTCAAAAAAAAAATGGGTCGAATCGGAGTTCGGATGTGGGAGATATCGCTAATTTAAAATCAGCTATTTTATCAGAATTTTTGTGACGGCGGAACAGTTGCAGCGTGAATTTGAGATCTCAGAGTGTCCAGATAAGGATTTCCAAGTCATGGGAAGACGAAAAATGATCCTTCTGCTTCTAAAAACAGGTTATAAAAAATATTCTGAGTTATATTGGCCGAGTTATGTCCATTTTAATTCTGGAGCAGCATTCGGAGTGGGTTTCCATTGGAGACGTGCCCTCCCACCCCACTTTAGTAGACACCTGCTTCACATTCATCAGTTTCAACATAGCAGCATTTGGCCTGGGTTATTTGGAGACGTGCCCTCCCACCTAGGCTATGTAGACACCTGCTACTTCATCAGAAACCAACATCATGGTTATGGGTCAACCGCATAAAATCTTTGTCATCGAAGTCCATTTGCTAGGCCGCACACTGTCAGAATCACAGTTGATCACAAGCATTACAGGGTATCTTTATCCTCGGATCTTCGTTTATTAGGGTTTTGGGTTAACCACATCAAACCCTTATCTTCAGTGGCTCTTCATATTCAACAAAGACTTTGCAGGAGGGAACTTTACGCAATGGGGGTCATTGCTTCTTAAGGAGGGAGGAATGATCCAAATTGAAAATGGCATCAAGCCATGGTACTCATCCACCCATATTATTCATTGACCCATGGAATTTACCCATGGTATTGCAAATGGCATCTGCCCGTGGCATTGTAAAATCCACCCATGGTATTCATTCACCCATGGAATTTACCCATGGTATTGTAAATGGCATCTGCCCGTGGTATTGTAAAATCCACCGATGATATTCATTCACCCATGGAATTGACCCATGGTATTGTAACTGAAAAAAACTATAAGTCGCAAGTCACATTTTGTAAAAGGACAGATTGTCTACCACAATGTAACCTTTACAGTTCAGAGGCATGTAGTGACCACATCTCTTCTCAAAGATAAGCTACCATCGCCCTAGCTAGTTTATTTTCATTACTATTTTAAATAAAAGTTTCTTTTTGGTTTTGTTTATTATGCATTCTCCTATTTTTCTTCTGGCAATCCAAGTTTTCATATCTTGGGGGTCTCTCCTCCCAAGATCCATTTCAATCTTTTAGATCTTGGGGGCCTCCTCTCAAGGTCTGGATCATCTCTAGAGGTTCACTCATAGGTTATTCTGGATCACTGCCACCGAAGAAGAGAGAAGGGTGACTCAGTGATGTGGTGGGGGTGTTGGGCAAGAATTTTCCTGTATTGTCTTTGTTCCTACGAGGTATGAAAGGAAATATTTTTGGTTGATTTTTGTGTTTTTTTTTTTTTCTGCTTGTACCTGCAAAACTGAACTAGATTGAACTGCAACTAACTAAAATCTATCTTGCTGAAATGAAAATGCAGAATTGAAATGAAGGTAGGAAAGGACTAATCTATGTTGCTGAAATGAAATTGCAAGAATGAAATGTTAAGCTACGCTTGCAGAATGGAAATTGCAAAATTGAAATGCTAATCTACGCTTGCAGAATTGAAATTGCGGAATTGAAATGCTAATCTACGCTTGTAGAATCAAAATTGCAAAATTGAAATGCTAATCTATGAAAGCAAGAAATGTCTAATCTACTTTTGCAGAAATGAAATTGTGGAATGGAAATGAAACAACTACTCTACTCTTACTGAAATAAACTACTTAGTAGAAGGTTGCAGTAGAAAATAGAAGAAAAGCAGCAATCACAAATACTCTGACGCTTCCCCAGCAACGATGCCAAAAATATGGTGGGCTCCAATATTGCAGCAATGATGCTGCAACTCCTGGGACTCCCTTCTTTACTTTTATCAACCCAGTAGTTCGTAACAAACTTGGAAGCGACGGTGCTATATGCACAAGTACTAGCTCTTGCTGCAGGCTGTCACTTGATCAGCTGGCACAAGTCCACTAGGAGCTTAAGCTAACTTCTATGAGATCTTAGAAGAAGATTTTAACTGTGATGGATGAAAGCTAACTCAAAGGGGCTAGTCTACTTGCAGAAAGGAGATGAAAGCTGAAAGGAAATGCAAACCCTAGCGAACCCTAGTTCTACCGACTAACCCTACTGGTGCAAGAAAGGAGATGAAAGTTGTTGAAATGGATGCCATTGATTCTTTGAAAGATAAAGTTCATGTGACTAAGCTATTTCTACCGTAAAATCTGGAAAAAAAACATATTTTTGTATTTTTGAGTAATCTTGCAGAATTATTATGCATGTGCTTTAACTGTTTTTGACTATGCAGAGATTGAATGACGAAAGCAAATGGAGCGGGTGCTTGAAGGAGGTTGGGAAGGTGAGAAGAGGGCCTAAGTGGTACCTAACACCCTTCTAGGGAGTTTCACAGTGATCATATCTCGAGAAACTTCTCACGTGATCTTCTACAGGAAGTCTGCATGGGTTCTACAGGATGTTCTACAAGATGTTCTACACGAAGATCCGAAAGAGGATTTTGGAGGGTTGATAATGGAAAAACGTTGGGAAAGTGGAAATGGAGGATGGATGAGGATGTGAAGAGGCCTAGGACCTCGTAAATGAGGCTAAGGAGTGATGAAGCTGGTTGGATTTGTTCAAGGATGGAGGGAGCAATGTTGCACAAAAATGTAGAAATTAGGTCAAATTGGAAAAGTGTGGCAAATGGACTGAAGGAATCCAGAATTTGGGGTTGGAGCATGTTGTGTGATGAAGGAAGGATAGGCAGGGATGTATTACAGGTGATCTGCACACTATCTCTCAAAACTAATCAAAGAAAGACTAGAGAAATCAGAGATCTATCTACTTTGACCTAATCTGACCTAAAAAACATAAACATAATGAACAACAAGTTGTGAACAGGAAATCATGCAAGATAACTATGGAAACCTAAGAAAGAACAGATCTAAATATGCAGGCACAACTGGTATCAACTTTTCCAACTAAAAATCTAACACTTGCAATTGCATTGAAAGGGAAAACAGTGTTTTTGTGGCAGCAAGTATGCCTTGGTCTCAGCTCCTGGTCCCAAGGAGGGAGAGATGAGATCAAGGATTTCTTGGTGACATTTTTGCAGATATTTTCTGTTATCAAACTGTCAAATCAACCTAAAGCATGAAAAGCTATTTTATTCATCAAAAGCAACCTAAGTAACAAAGAAAGATCTTAACCTAAATAGAAGAAATTATACTATAAATGCAAAGAAAACACATAATAGTACACAAAGGAGGTACTAGCACTTGGGTTGGGCCCCATCCCAAGAGCTACAACCTCCTAAGAAAAGCTCAGAGCTAGTGCAAAGTGAAATTTATCTCCATTACTTAAAAAATAACCATGTCAAAAAAATGTTTACAGCAAAAGCTTGAAAATGAGTTGAAAGGCAGAGTAGCACCAAAGTGCGAAAAAAAACTGTTCAAGAGCTAAATTACCAAGGCTTGAAGCCTTCCTACTTATGCACCATGAGGACCTTCAACAACCCTCCTTAACTTGAGGGGCTTGGCTGCTCAAAACTGTAAGTAATCAGCCACTTCACAAAAGCTGCTCGACTGCCCTTGGAAATCATCTTTGGTGGGCTGCTGAACTCTGATCTGATGGTGGAGAACTCGAGGAAGGGGCCATTTTGTGCAGGAGACACCCTTCCTACTAATACTCAGCCTTGTTCCCTCATATTTGGCTATCAACTGGCTCATAAATGCTTGACCTTGGCCCAAAATATGTCCAAAAATTTGCAATAAGCACGTATTAGACTTTATGGTCAAGTTACTATTCTCATTCATTCAATTAACATAAATATACTCAAAAGCATGCATAAACTATAAAGAACGGTGGATTAATCAAGAATAATGGGCAAAATGAGCCCAATAAGTTACCCATTTTTGGGGCTCATCAATTGGAGTAGTCGATTTCCCCTCTAAATAGTGAAGAAATGGGGAAAGGAAACCTTGTGGCATTAGAAGAACATACCTCAGTTTTACAAGGAATTCCTTAATCTGACACTCTTCAGGTCGAAGATGATCACTCAAGTACACCCCACTCCAAGATTGTCCATTACAAAACCATTTGTGTAGAATTTCTTCAAGTTGAAGTGTCATAGTCAGAATGTGTAATACCTTAATGTACTCCACTTGAACCTTCGCAACTTGAAGCTTCACTATTAGGAATTTTGGTCATTGAAAAATATAATAATGTAGCAAAACAAATTGCCTTCTTTATGGCCACCTTACCTAGAGGGAGGAGAAGCTCAACCTGATTGTCTAAACTCCACCAAGGAAATATCTCTACCCCTCTCATGTTTACAAGAAATTAAACCTCCTTTTTAGGGGAGATAGATTTAACATAGGAAAGTTATGGTGATACAAGAGAAATTTGTCATAATAAATTGATACAATAATCACTTGAAACAATGATAACCTTCAATAAATTAGATAAGTAAGAAATGATGATTGGATTATGGTATAAAGGAGAGAAAGGTGTATGAATAAGAAAAAGACCTCGAAAAATTTCAATAATCATGCGAAGAGAACTTAGATCAAATTGCTCAGAATATTAAAGATTCACATGCACTAGAGAAAACAAGTTTAGACCAAGAAGTACGTAGTGGAGAAGCAAAGCAGGCATTAGAAAGGGTGGAATATTTATTAGAGTCTTTGATTTGGAGGAAGGAATGACTATAGTGACTCAAGACCAATTTATTCATTCCACAATTGATATAATTTAGGAGTTTCCTACTAATATTTCAACAACCGTAGCTCAAGTTCCTTATATTGATTCACCCACTACTGTAATTCATGAACCTTCCACCGACTCTACAACTACCACAATCCAAGACCACTCCACTAGTTCTACAACTACTACAGTTAAAGAGCCCTCTATTTACTATCCAATTGTTTTAGTTCAAGAACCCTCAGTTAACTTTTCAGTTACTATGGGTTAGGAGCAATCCATTGAATCCTCAACAACCATGGCACAAGAACCCTTAGCTGATCCTTTAACTTCTATTGTTTAGTTATCTTGTGTCGATTTATCAATTTCTATGGTCAATGATCTTCCTACCAATTCCTCTACCTTCATGACTCAGAAAAATATCGATTGATTTCCCATCTGTCAAAACTAATGAGTTTCTTGTTGATTGTCCAGAGGCTAAAGTATACACTCCACATGTTCTTTCTCCAATTGTTCCATATAGAAGTAGAAGTAGAATATGAAAAAAAAAAGTCTAGAAGTAGGGATGGACAAGGTGAGAAATAGGCTTTCGAGAAGAGTTGTCACCTTGAAAAAGGAGAATGTTGATGTAAAAATGAGGATACGACAATTACAGAGACAATTGGCCAAAGGAAATAAAAATTGTATTCGTCGAAGGAAAAAATGCTACAAGGAAATTTAGTGCTAGTAAGAAGAGAAAAGTATTTGAATATCAAACCACATAAACATAGACTAAATCGAATATTCAAATAGAGACATGAGTGCAAATAGATACGATGCCTCCATATTCGCCCCTAATCCTAGAAGCTGGAATATAAACATAAAATAATATTGTAGCTAACTATCATGGGGAGGTGGTTCCACAAGCTGAGCATCATAAGTTGTTGACACAATTTTATGCATTTACACGTGGAACTAGAAACACTTGGAAACCTAGCTGATGACCGAAAAAATATCCATGAGTTCCAAGAACAATTTCATAAATTGACCCGAGAAAAGGATGAAATGTGTTCCATGATTCCAGATGTTTTGGCTTGCAAGGCCCCATCCTATAATTATGCCCTATTTGTAGTGGTACAATACTTTATGCTTAAGACTCAGGCAGTACAACATGGTTTTCCTTATGAATTTGTTGATGTTTTAAATTTCCTAATTGTTTTATATAAGAAGAACAAATGCATACAATATCTTCTATGTGACCTTTATATCCATAATTTTATGTTGATGGAGCAAAGTGATGACAATGTTATTCCCTTTGTCGAAGACATCAAACTTCAAGTTGTTATATCTTTCACTCAAAATGAAGTAAATATTCAAAAATCATGTAGTAACTTTGAAAAAAACGAGACAAATTATGAGCTATGGGTTCGAGAAGAACTTGAGAATGCATTCACTACATTTCGTAAACATAACATTTTTGCTAAAAATCCAAATGTTTGCTATGTCCTAAAATAAATTCATTTGAAATTATTAATCTTCGGACTTGAATATTTGAAGGACATCAAAGAGGATGCAATAAAAGTGGCTAAAATTAGGTGGATGAAATCTTTGTGAGAGGTGAATAAAAGGGAACCTTTTCGCTTCCATAAGTTCCATCAATCTCTTTCTATAGTTCATGCTTATACTGCAATCATAATGGAGGTAAGAGTTAATTAGAAGGAATGTAGTTACTAATGCCCCATGATTTAGTGTCTTGTCCCATGTAATTGATCTGATCATGAGTTTTCCAAACAAAGTGTGTATTCGACTCTCCAAGAAATGAAGTACAAGGCCAGATTTAGGTACAAAGGAGAAGAAACTTACAAATCTTATTCCTTGATTTCCTTGCATGTTAACTATTTGTTTGCACAATCTAGATATTAATTTCATGAGGACATGCAATCAAGTTAGTTGGGGGGTGATGTTGGGCCTTGTAATTGTTACATTTTCTTCCATCTAATATCTTAGTCTTTATAATAATTCCTTGTTCTTATTGACTTATATTCATATTCTTTGGTCAATATGGTTTGAACTTTGGTGAAAAAATATTTTCTCATATAATTTGTTTTAATGAGATGAAATAAAGATGTTTTATTTATAATTGAGCTAATAATTGTTGAATGATATATTTATAAAAATAGGGCATATAAAGATTTATGAAGAATGAATCGTGTTGAGAGGGTTCATGGCTAATTCAAGTGAAGTTATTCCTAATTGAAGAATTAGTTATCAGACAAAACTCTTGGTTTCTTTGTTGAAGATAGGAGAGTCAACCCAATTTATAAAAAACTTTGTGAGAATATTTGATTCTCAAGAACATTCCTTATTTTGTAAATTTTTTGTTGTAACTCTCCCTTTTGGTAATATAAAAATAGAGCAATTTACCTCGATTGTAGGTTGTAGTTTCGTAAAAATAGTACTAACGATAGAAATTGACTTTATTTCTCTCTCTTAATTATAATAATACAAATAATTTTTACTTAATTTCAGTATTCTCAATAATCTCTTAATTTGAATTTCTTTTAGAGGCAGTTTGTTCGGCCAGTTTGGGTCCGCTTCCTAGACAAAGCATTGTCTTACCTGTGTAAAGTAAATTAGATTAGCTTTGTGTTGCTTCCTTTTTCCCGAATAGTTCTTTTTTTTATGAAGTTATAGGTCATTATTGGATATTTCCGTTTATGTTCTCGATAGCAATGGAATTCATCGCACTATCTCTTTTTTTTGTTTCCTGGGTAGATGATATTTGTTCCTTTGATTAATTAGTTCTTTTTCAAGTATTATTTTCCCTTCTTTATTAATCAGATGCAAAGCAATGCATATTCCCTCTTCAAAATTTATTCACAATCTCATTTTTTTCATAAGATTGAGGATAGTAAGATGAGATGTGAGTCAATTGAGTAACCAAACAGGAAAATATTTCAATCCAAAAATTTCCAATGAAAATTGGATGTCTATTGCTCACAATAATATTTTGTATTCCATACATATTTTGGATTGTCTCCATGAACTATTTTTACACAACACTTGCTTTAATGGGATTAGAAATAGAGAAAAATTGGGCACACTTTGTCATTCAATCTACCACTACCATAATGACACTCTTTCGTTCATATTTTGGTAAACTTGTAATAAAATCCGTTGGAACTTATTCCCAACATTTTCTTGATATTGCTAATGGTTGAAGAAGGGCTGGGGTATTGACAGTATCTCCTTTATTTTTTTGGCATTCCACACACTCTATCTAAATTATTTGCACATCTGTTTTAATACCGTCCCAAAAAAATATCTCTTGATCCTATGTTGTGTCTTCAAGAACCTTGAATCTCCTCCTATAGCAGACGAGTGTAATTTGAAAAAGGACCTTATATTTTAGTTGATAATTATTACATAAGCGATATTTATACCATAACAAATAATTTTTTCATATAAATTTTTCTACTACATCATTATCCTCTTGTAGTTGTTGATTGATCTTGCATATCTTCTCATATTCCTTCCATTATGTCCTTGCATCTTCCCCCAAATTAGATTGTGGAATCAAAATAACACATAGAAAACCATTTGTGTACTTCTCTTTCCTTAAGAGTGCATCTGCCACAACATTTTGTGGATAATTTCAATGCCATAACCCAACATTTTTGTGACCCTTTTTTGTTTCTCTTATGAAGATATCCTTTGCTTGAAGAAGTACTTCAAACTATTATGATATGTTTTTACTTTAAAGTGTCCTCCTATTAGGTATTGATGTGATTTCTTAACTTCATGAAGTATGGAAAACATTTATGGGTTTGAGTAGGTTCTTTCCTTTAAGTTAACTACTTTTGAAGGAAAAGGGTCTTTCTTCTTGCATCAAAACTACAAAAATTCCGTGGCACAAGGCATCACGTTCCACTTTAATTTATTTTTTGAATCCAAGTGACTCCAAGACAAGATTTGTACATATTCTCTTTAATTTCTTCAAATGCTCTGGTTGCTTCTTTAGACGAAGAAAATGGTTCCTTATTCAATAATTTTGTGAGAGGTGTTTTTTCTTGACAATAATGCTTGACAAATTTTCAATAATGTTCTGTAAATCCTAAGAATCCTCTCACCTTCTTCAAGGTATTAGGGATTGGATATTCCCTTGTAGCTTTGATTGTATTTAGATCCACCATGCCACAATCATGTGATACAATATGAACCAAATATTCCACTTCCTCAACCCTAAAGGAATGCTTGGAAGGATTTGTGTATATTTGTTTTTATTCTAATAGTGTCAAGAACTTGTCGACATAATCTACATGCTCTTCTCAAGATTTTTTGTAAATAACTATGTCATAACAAATACTAACAGAAATCTTCTATGGGAACAATTTGAAAATAGAAATTCATCAAGCTTTGAAATGTTGAAGGTGAATTTGTAAGTCCAAATGGCATAACCAAAAAAACATAATGGCCTTCATGTGCTCTAAATGTTATTTTCATAATATCTTCTTGCTTTATTTTGATATGATGATATCCAGAATGAAGATCCAACTTAGTAAAGAAAATTTCTCCATGCAATTCATCTAAAAATTCATAAATTAGAGGAATAGGAAACTTATATTTGATTGTCATTTTGTTAAGATGTCTCCAATATGGAAACATATTCTACGAACCATCATTTTTATAACCATCACCACTAATGAAAGTAAAGCACTCTAGCTAGGCTGAATGATGCCTGCCTCTAACATTTATTGAACCATATATTCAATATCACTCTTTTGCACGTGTATATGACTTATAGGTTGCAATTGTATAGCATGTTCATGTTGTCAGACAGCTGAAAAATCCTTAGGAATTTCTCAAAATACCTTAGCATGATTGTTGATAAATTTTTGAAGATCAACTAGAGTAGAGTATAGAGATGTTTGAACTTCTAATGAGCATAATTGTGCAACTACACCTTGGTGTCCTTTTTTTAGCAATTTTGACTTGCTATTAGAGCTTATCATTTTATTGGGTTTCTCTTGGAATCTCTAAGCTAGATTTCCATTCCATGTAAGGAAAATGTTATGAAAATATCATGGAAAGTAAGGACCATTATTCCCAATGATTGCAACTATTTTTCCCCTAATACATCATCAACACCACCCATTTGGATTGAAATCATGGGGATAACAAATAAATACTCCCCCGTATTCATCTTATTCTTATTGCACTTCCCTAAACAAGTTATGGTACCTCTATATGCAATCATTAATTTATAATTTGGTCTAGTTATACAAATAAATTAAGAATTTTTTCTATTTTTTAATTGATGAAGTTATAGGTACTACCTTAATCAATCAAATTTTTATCATTTTCCTTTTGATATATCCTTCTACCTTGACATTTTTTGGAGTAATAATGCATGTCCATGCATGACAAGATATTTTTGGAGTACTAATGCATGTCAATGCATGACAAGATATTTTTGGAGTACTAATGCATGTCAATGCATGACAAGATATTTTTGGAGTAGTTGCTTCAAGCTCTAGACCTTATGGAGTTTCCATTCTTGATATTCGTCATCTTCACACTCTATGTAGAATAATTTCTTCTCACTTAATTTATGCCCTTTACTATACCTTTTGTCATAGTTGAAACATAATATCTTTATTTCTTCCTTCATCCATTTGTTGAGGTGTCAAACTTGTCGATATAAGAAATGGAGCATGGTTTTCTTTATAGTAATTAGGGACCAATTTTCTAGTGGCCATATTTTTACTTTCATCCTTCCTTTCTTGACAAAAAGCATGCTCTAGAGGTTTAGGTTCAAGGAGACACACGTGATGTTGGATTATTTCCTTTAAAGTACCCATAAATAGGTCTAACAGGTTACCCTCTACAATATCCTTTACTCTGAGACTCAACTTTTAGAATTGTTGAATGTGCTTTGTAATCAGACCTTTTAGTCAAAGATTTACCAATTAACTAAAGAACTTGTTTCTCTTAATATCCTCATAATGTGCTATCAATTCCTCTATAAAAAAGTACCATGATATAATAAAATCATTTTTTCTTTCACAAAGTCACTGATATCATACATGTCTGTATTTTTCTAAAAACATGGATGCAATATTTACCTTTTATAAAGATGTGTCTTGGTGTAGCTAAAATTATTTCCCCATCTAAAATATTCAGGTTACATGATAATTACAATTAAATTTATTCATATCAATCTTTTGAATGTAGTAATTCCTTGATGTTGACATGGAGCCCTAATGATGTGGATCTTAGATTGAAAATTCATGAGTATGGTTCTGTGATTCAACATTTGTGCTCTCCAATTGTGATATCATACTCCCCATACAATATTTATTCTCAACAACATGCTTCTCCTTATTTTCATGATTTCCTTAGATCTCCACATCCCTTTTAGGAAGAATTTCTAAGATAACAATCACGAAATTTTGTATTTCTTCCTTATTTTCATTTATCTTCATTTCTATTCCTTCCATATTATTTTCTATTCCTTGATTATTTTTATTCATATCCTTTTCCATTTCTATTTTAAACTTTTGTTGAGAAGATGAGAAATCCACCTTTTTCAACATATTAGTATCCATTTCATTAACTTTCTTCTCTAATTGAGATAACCTAGATTCTAGTTCTTCACTTTCAGCATGGGTCAAGGATGGGCCTTCAATAGATTTAATTGTTGTAGTAGATTTATTTATAGGAATGATAAAAAATAATAATAGCCTTCCTCTTTGTTACAACAAAAATAAAAATGGCCCCTTGTCATGAATAGTTAGGTTGCAGGTAAGTTACATACACTAATTTATATAATATGATAATGGTTGAAGATTTATTTATATATCTATGAAATTCGAGGCATTCTGTATCTAAAATTTTATTTTGTAATACTATGATATGTAGTTTCTATGATTCAACATGTGTGAACTAAATCGGATGTGCCAATTAAAAGTTATAGTAACATTCCCAAAACTTGTTTATTTTTTGTAGTCTTCCCATGAGGAAACCTATATAGTATCCCGCATGTCTAATTGTTGAAATATAAATATGGAACCTATACCCAAGGTACCTCTATCTATCTCCTAAAATTCCTAAAGTTTTCACAGTATGAAAAAATTCTAGATAATAAGAGATAGCAAAAAATACCAAGCTGAGACGTTTAAAATTTATTTAATGATTATTCACAAAGCATCACTTCCATTGGTTATAACTCCAAAAGTATACAAAATTGAATTCTGAAAATATTACTAGGTATTCCTAGATATTTTTTTTTAATATGGTACAAGTTTAACTTTATGAAACCTAACAGAAAAAAGAAAAAAAAGGTATAAATTCCAAACTAATGTTTTTGAACCTAAATTATAGAGCATAAAGAAACCATAAGTTGCTTGAGTATATCTCCTAAAATATAGCAAACCAATATATATAAATTTGACAAGATGTTCACCACACGTTCCTTTAAATGTGGTTGTTTGAGACCTCATAGAAAAAAATTTATAGTAAAAATTCTTAGCTGACATTTTTGAGACAAATTTTAGGAGCCTTTAAAAAATCTTAACTTTATTAGACCATATCTAGCAAAATATATTGCTTGGGATGTCTTCTAAATATTCACTATCTGAAACCAAAAAGAAATAAATTTATATAAGAAATGAAATAATGACCTATTTGAAGGATCAAAACCCTCAAATCAAGAGCTTTGATACTAAATGTTATGATCCTTGCACCTTAAAATGATAAAAAAAAATCATTAAATATAGTTCACTGCAAGTGGGGGGCTCCTTATACAATAAGTACAATGAACAACATGATATTTTATGATCTAAGATTAGGTCTCCTTAGTGCGCACACAAACACACACACATACACATATATATAGTAGACAAAGGATACATTGATAATAAAATGGGGCCATGAGGGGTTATAACATACATAACAATATAACAATAGAAGTGTAATAAATCAATCTCAAAGGCTTAATAGGGGGTTTTTTAGGTAAAAATGGGCCTTATATATGGCTTAAAATCTCCCAGAAAAATTCAACACTCAAGAACATATGACTCCAATCTACAACTAATGGCTCAAGCTCACAAATCACTTATCAACTTTTCTTGTTCAATCCAGTATCTAGTTGGTTTTATTTTATGGTGTTTGTGATAAATTACCATAGCCCTAGATGTTAAAATACACCTGTCATGGCTAAATACTTTTCCATGTCATTTGGCTATCAACCAACCATTTTAGCATCCAACTCACCTCCATCAACCAATCAAGGTCTACCACATCAACGTCTACCTTCTCATGGTCTCAGTTATTCTTCTTATGCCCTTTCCTACTAACATCACATTGTCACCATTCTACGAGGTGTCTCCTTTTCAGTGTGCCACATCATCTCTCTATCTCATCAATGCCACCTATCTACCACATCACTCATGTTTGCCACTCATTCATTGTCATTTGTAACTATTGTCATCTCACCTAGTATAAAGGAGAATCTAGTGTTCAGTGGTTTTCTGTTATTTTATTTGTTATTCTTTCATTGATCCCCATGCCCAGATACAACATTTTTCCTACAGAAACATGAAAACATGGAATGGTGACCATCATCGTTCAATCAAAATCTATATCTAGGTTACTTCTTTAAGTGGTTTCCCTATGAAACCTCAGATACTCGAATGCCCGAATATATCTTCCTCCACAAATAAACTCAAACACTAGAATCTTAACACCTTTATTCTCCAATTGAATCGAGATCTCAGTATTTATTTAATTTGTTTCCTTACATAATCATTAGATACCTAGATGCTCAGATTTCTCTTCCTCCATAGGTGTTGGCATATTGGGGCCTGACCTAGGTTCAGAAGTGTTTTAGCCAAACAAATCCTGCACTACCGGCCCTTTCGAAAACAATCTATGGAGCATGGAATGAAGTCTCACCCAAGGTAGCATGGGAGGGTGCTAGAACCAGGTTTCCGCACCCTAGGGATGTCTTGATGAGGTCTGGAGAGGTCGCGAACTGATCTGTGCACTCGCGCTACACTGCACAATTGTCTGGCCCTCGTGTAGCTCTGCGACGAGGCACTTCCGAGATTCCTTATTATTATTGTGGTTATTATAGATTTGATCTAATTATTATAGTCTTAACCAAGCATTCAATAATTATAACCAGTGTGCGCAACCATAACATAAGAATAGACATACAGATCAGCACAAGATGCACAATAATTCAGAAACACTTATCTTTATTAATCTTTTGTCTCATTACAATCTACTTCCACCCTGCGCACTCAGCTGTAGGGGTCTACACACACAGTTGTAGACTCTACCAGGCCTCTGTGCACACAGCTGCAAAGCCTACACTAACTACTACTGACCACTACACGTACTTACAGACTCAGATCAATCTTGACTTATAAACCCATACACTTTAGGTCTTCATCAAAAGCTACTCTCTACCCTTAGAGCCTCACTCTATTTACACATTTCCATGGTCCACAGACCATGGGCAGGCCAACTCGCTTTCTATTATTTTACATTATTTTTGGACAAACAACCCTTTGACTTGATCTATTACAATTCGCGCTCCGCGCACTTCGCGAAACTTTTACAATATCAATACCCAAAATTGTGGCCTTTAAGCCTCAAAACCATTATGTGGGGGATCCTCTACCCAACAGGCCCCCAACACAATCATCATGACTCGTCCCAAGTCACTTGGCTAGTGTGTTTATCTTTGTTCAGAGTTCTTCCAACATCCTTCGCGTTGTGTCGACATCTACCACACATTCTTCAGTTGTCCACTGTATCAATTGTGCGTGGCTCTCTAATGCATTATTGAAGGCACCTTATTTCCTTAGTGCATATGTGTCCTACAGCTGAGTCAACTTCCGCTCAATCGTAGCCATGATCGTAAACACTTCCTCAAGCAAGGGCTCGATGTGTGCTTTAAGCCCGACTTCTTTCTAGTGTGCAGCGTCCACCTGTTCCTTCAGGGCTTGGGCCTTCCTCATCTTGGCCAAGCACTAAGTGAGGGCGACCATTTTTGCAGTTCCCTGGACGTTGTCATACACTTTTTGTAACTCCCGTGCTTCGATCTCTACCTACTGCAGTGTTGGGTCTTCTTGTAGTGATGTGAGCATAAGAAAGGACTAATCCAAAAATCCCATGCAGTCATGTACAGTGCACTCTATCACTTCCAAACCTTCTTGAATGGCGTGGCAACGCTACTCTCTAACTTCCAGTGGTGTAGGGGGCTACACTCTCAGCCTTAGCTCTGCGATTTTCAAGTTCAACTCCAACTGAGAGTTCATTGCTTCTTCTTGGGCACTACGGAGTCCTGTCGCTATGAGATGAATATTTTCAGCTGTTGGGAGTTCCGCTGGCATAGCTAGCTCAGGCACACTGCTACAAACCTCCTTCACAGCCTATTCCAATCCTTGGTTGTGTGCAACCAACTCATCGCCCTTTAGACTGATATGTTCCAGGTTTCCCTTTTGCTCCATTAAATCCTAGAGGGCGCAACCTTCTCGGGCCCTGAGCTCAGTAGTTACCCCATCCTGTAGCTGGTATAGGGTCTCTCTAGGAAGGGCGGCCAAATTCAACCCCTAACTCCTCATGTCACCTTCGGCTTCTACTAGGACAGCACCTGCTAGTAACACTAAAGTGTTCATTGTGTGGGCGCGCACCATCTACTCAGCTGCAGATGTACCTTATGCTAGGTTCGGCATCATCCCTCCTAGGGGTCACACTTGTAATGCCTGCAACTACACTTTGAGTGCCCCCAACACAGTTGTCTGCTCTGTCAGCAACTCCTTTAGAGCACCCTTAGTGACATCGCATAATGGTTCACTTCTAGCAAGAAAATCTCCCTCCAAGGTCTTTTTCGTCTTCGTCTTTTTGCGTGCAGGTGGCTGCTCCTGGATGCGCAACCTCTTAAGCTGGGTTGATGGTGTGGTTATGTTCGTGCATTCCTATGTCTCCACTTCCCCCTAGATGTCAATCTCCGTGGCCATTTCCTAATCCTCCACGATCTCTTTGGTGGGCACAGTGGTGGTTTCTATTGCTACCTCAGTCGCCTCCCACTACGTGGCCACTGTCTGTTCCTGGCGCATTCTTTCCGCCAACTTTGTGATGCACAGCTTGATTTCCTTCTTTTGCTGCTGTGCTACAATATTTCTAATTCAGCCAAGTCCGGGGCGCACCACTCCGGATACCATGCCACCAATGCCTCAAAAATTGCATCGTCTATTGCAATGAACAGAAGCTTTACACATGTTCAAGTTAGATCCTTTTGCGCCAAGATATACAGATTATGCATATATGCCTTGAACTCAGCCATGATTTGTAAACTATTGTATACTGTCGGGGATAACCGTGGTTTGCAGTTGATCCATGTCTAGATACTCACCTCCATAAATATCCAAAACACCTTGATCTCATGAACAATCATGGCATCTTTTGTAGCCCAGAGAGAGTTGTACCTCACAGCTTCAGGTAGGTTCTTCTCAATGTTGGGAAACTGGTTACCCTTCGACAGCTCCCCTGCAACCATCAAGATCGATAGGAGCAACCATGCATAGTGGAAAGTCTTACCCTGCTCCTGAGCTTCCCTACAATTTGTCAAAAATTCGTCGCAGAGAAACTGCGCCTAGTTGAACTGAACCCCCTCTGCACACTGCTTCGCGAGCACAATGATAGATGCTGGCACCTCGTCTATGTGGAATTTCCTCATGAGCTTTCCAGCCAATAACAGGTGGTGACGCCCACCCGTCGGTCTTTGATACTTGCTATTACATATCCTCGCTTCCACTTCTCCAACTTATACTTAGCCTTCATGGCTTCTGCGAGACCCACATCACTACTCATTCCTACTATGGTCGCAGGATCATTTCCTTTAGTAGGCAGCTTTGAAATTTTGTGTATTAAGTCACCCATAATGGGAATCGGTTCTTCCAGCTAGAGATACCCATCATGTACTAGACATAGTAGCTGTCGGATAACAAAAATTGTGACGGTCGCGTGGTGATAGTGGGGTATCCACCTCAGATTGAGTAATCCACCTTTTCCACACCTCGTAACTACTTCTACTGCAGTAATTTCTCCGCGTCCAATTAGGGGAACTTCTCACTATCCGCGAGGTCCCAGTGTTCGAACTTGATATTCGGTACCCAGCCCAGTGGCAGGCCATTGAACCTTATTTCATACGGAAGAAGTGGGGTCTAGAGTGTGTTCTTCGTGGCCTCCAGGTCCTTCAGTATCCTGGCCGTCCCTTTCCACGGGGAGATGTATGGTGGTAGCATTATCGCCAAAGGTACTTAGGAAACATTTTCCTCTTCCTTGTCCTATGCTTCAATTTGAGTGACCAGGGCTTGTAAATCTTCCACTTCCTCCTCGTGTTTAGTTGTGATAGCTTTGCCCTTTTTAGCCATGGAAAATTTACTGAATCATGATGATACCCAGATTGGCCCCATAGTCTATTTGTCCTTCTGGTGTCATGGCGTGCATGGAGACTTTGGAACCTCTAGGGCAACGGCTGCTTCTCCAGGCTCCTCCTGAGTCAGACGGGGCTCCTCTATGAATCTCACTCTGATTCTAGTAGCTGACATGGTTTTTATCCTGGATTCGCTCAAGTACTTAGTCACGGGTGGCAAGGTGGCTTGGTGTTGGTTGCTCTATACTAGCTCGACTCTCAAATATCCAAGTGTTGTTGTGAGGCTACCCCAAGGGGTTTTATAGTAGTGGTTGTATTTGAATTCTATCATTCCCTCTACTTCTAAGTAATTAATATCTTCTTGGTGGCAGATCTTTTCATATCTAGCTCTGAATTCCTGTCTTAATGGCCCACTGCCTACTCCTTTCTACCATAAGTCAGACTTCTTGTCCTGAATAGTGACATCGACTGTCACCTCCCATCCTTCCCACGTGGCAGCGCAACCTGTTATGCGCAATCATGATCCTGATGACCTACCGGCTCTCCATGGAGCCTTCTTTCTGCTCAACTCTCCTGCAGACTTGTTTATAGTCTCGCGCCTTCTTTCAACTGCTTGGAGTGCTGAGACTGTGCTTTCCACAGATAGTCAGGTTGTCACACCCCAGGTGTGAGACTTCAACTTCCCTGCTAGCCCAAGCTGCGGGCACCCTTCGAGTACCTTTCTATCCAGTAGTGCGTTGCGGTCTACACTCCCTTGTTCAGTAAGGTACAATCACAACCATGATAGCAGGGTCGCAGCTTGTTCCATTGCAATAGTAGGGCCGGTGAGGCCTAGTCCTCTTATGCTTAGTTTCGCGTGGCCCACTTGTGTGACTTCGGTGTTTAGTTTGCTGATTTCTTCATCCAATATCATGCTTTTCCTCCTCAACCATGCCCATTCTTCATCGAGTTTGTGAAGTTTCAAGCTCTCGCACCGAATGGCTTCCTGTAACTACCGAATTCCTTTACCCCGGTCCTCGCGTCCTGTCCAAACTACAGGGGTTGTGGTCTAGGGTGTTTTTTATATCCTCCTAGTTTCATCTTGTCTCATCAATGATAGGATCATCTTCACACTCTTCTTTTTGCTTATGGTCCTATAGGACCATCGAACCCTTGGTACATGCAGCTTCCTATTGGTTTGTTTTATTTGGTGAACTCAGTCCAGTATCTTGTATGTTTCTCTGATTTCTTTGTCACGAACGGCTGGTGGAATGCATCACTTTCCCTACTGTCGCATCGGGTTATGATTTTTTATTCTTAGTTAGGGAGGCGGTAAAACATACATCTGCATCCCATGTTGCAAATGGATGCTCAACCCGCTTTTTCCTCCAAACCATACACACACTCGCCTTCTACACTCACGCCAATCTCACCTAGTCTTCTAATGTGTACTCCACCCTTGTGCTGTTGTCGAACGCATCACCCCTTTTTTCACACTGTGTCGCTTCCATTCTAGTATCACCTTTTCACAGCAGTCTAGGGATTCCTCCATTTTTGTTGTACCCCCATCTATTGGTAGTTCCCTTGCTTTGGTCGTCACGTGTCGCGGTGATCTACTCATCATATTACACTTCAACATTGTTACTTCATGCAATTGGTTCTGCCAGCACTCTATTTATTCATCTTGCATCGTTATCTGGTAAATGAAGTCTATTTCATCTTCATTGTCTTCGTCGTGCACAGGTTCAGTATAGCATGCTCCTTCGGCTGGATCCAGTGGGACTATTACACGGAGAGACTTTTCCTTGAATATCATTTTACGTCTCTTTAGGTTGATGACTCCATTCATGTCCGTGGCCCAGTCTATTCCTAACAATGTGGGGAAAGGGTTACTGTAATCCACAATTTCTATTACGCCAAAATCCATTTGTGTGCTCACGCCTTCGATGTCCATTGTGATTCTGTGCAATCTCCCCATGGGCAAGATCTTTTGTTTGTTCGCTATCTGTAATTGAATAGGAGACCATTATAATGCGGGCCTACCCATGCGTTCCCATGTCTGTTTAGGTAGCACACTCATATCCGAACCCAAGTCCAAGATGACCTGATCCATCTCAAAGTCGCCTATCTGTGCTATCAATCACATTTCCTGCCCGGTGCGCAAAGCATGCTTTCCCAGTTTTTAGACCACACGTGGTTTTCCTGACCCTGCGCACCTAGTTATTAGCTCTTGTAATCCCTTAACTACTTTATTTTCCTGTAGTAGCTTCATGCATGTCTCTAAAAATGTAGTTAGCATAGAAGGATCCATTTTTGGCTCAGTTTGATCCTTACTACTTGAAGTAGAGGCCTCTGTGAAGCTCTTCTTAGCTTCCATAAATGTCTCCTTTGCGTGTTCCAAGTCAAACACAGGTTTCTTTGTAGGGGCCTTGCTAACCCACACATTCTCCTCAAGTTTCTTCTCCTTATCTTCCCTTGTGGTTGCACCGCTTCTGAGCACCATGTTGATGTTGGGATATTCTTCGCATGGTTTAGATCTCATCATTTGGATGTTTTGCATTGAAGTAGGTTGAAGCACCCCTTTCTCACGCATTTGGGCAATTAGTGTGGGGAAATCTATTGCTTGATGATCAAGCTAATAATAGTACGGACAACATGTTTTGGTCAGGTTCGTAAAGTCACGCGTGTAGTGCCCAGGTCATCCACAATTGTAGCAGATTAATTGTCCATGCCCTCGTCCAGGTCCCATTCGTCCTCGTCCTCATCCTCGTCCCTAAAACCCACCGCACGCTATTGTTGTGGCTAGATCCTGACCTTGTGCCTCAGTCTGCATCCTGTAGGCAGGTGTTCGATCCATCAACAATTCATAACTCCAATAGTTTCATTCACCGTGGCCCACCGATCTACAAAAATTGCAAAATAGCTTCTAGGGAGTCTATGTAAACTTCTGCAATACATGACAGTTGTCCGTCATGTGCTTTCCTCCCACCTAACAAATCACGCACCAGAGCGCAGGCACCACACTTGGCGCTGCCTGCACCTCTAGTCTCAATGGCATTGGCCCCCCTGCTAGATAGTTTGTGAATACCAGACAATGATCCTTATCATGACCCTGGCTTTTACATTTTATTCACCACACATCTTCTCATGCTTCTGGCCGGGGTGCCCTATCCTCTTTCAAATTCTACATCTCCAAGCATAGGTTTTGTAGTTGCGCGTGGATCTGGTGGACTCCCAACCCAGGATCCTGTATCGAAGTTTCATGCAACCTCATCGCTATTTCCAATGCTTCTGCCTAGGTTGAAATCTTCTGTTGTGATAGTGCCATCCTCAGATGTGGTGTCAAAGATGCCAAAAACCACATGCGATGATGTGCATCCGTCAGCGTCATGTTAGCCTCATGGATCGTGCTCTTCAGTCTCTGATCCAAATCCCAGGGGGTTTCGCCTAGAAGCATCGCAATCTCCTTGAATCTGATGATCGCCTGTGTCTCCGATTTCGGCCAACTAAATTCTTTGCTTAATGCCATCTGGATTTTCACTATCCCGGCATTTGGATGATCATTCGAGTGCTTGATATACCAAGTCAGTGTGCGATCCTGCAGCACACTTACCAAGGTAGCCTTCTTAATGTTATCATCTGTAACTCCATGTGCTTCCCACACTGCTCTTATTGCGAACCAAAATTGATCGGGATCTTTGCTCCCTACTCCTCTAAATATAGGCAACTTAATCACGCTTGCCATGTTAAACTGCTGGTTTGGTGGAGGTCGTGTGGGCGAAGATGGGGGTGAAGGAGGTGATGCAAGTGGTGGTGTTGGTAAAGACGATATTTGTGGAATGCTTTTCCTTATCAAATTGACTACACTCCTTGGAGAAGCCCAAGTACGCTCTTCCTCGCCCTTTCATGAAGGTGAAATTAAAGGAATTTTTCCTAACCCTTTGATACCCTTGTAGGCTCTTCTGCTCCACGTCGTTCCACTCATTAATGGGTTTGCATCACCCGTTTTTCACACAATAGCATCTTAATCTAGGTATTCAATGATTTGATATACTTACCTCGCAGTCCCTTGAGAAAACATCTTTCTGTTGCGCTGTAGCTGACAGTTATGTCTATTGCAAATTTAGTAATAAACCCTCCTATTACCTGATCCAGCCAATGATCTACGGCCCGCGCGATCTTATCTTCAGATGCCTCTAGCCTAGCACCAACTCTGGAGTCCACACGATGGGCTACTTAAGTCTGCACCTTCCCTGGATGTATGTTAGCCTTGCGATCCACTCATACAGCTCTGAAGAGAAAGACGCGAAGAAGAACTCGTGAATTTCTACATATATGTAGAGATCCATCCACCTCTTCTCAGATATCTACAGGGTTTTGTTTTCCTGCACCATGAGCTCGTGAAGCTTCTTCAATCTCTTTCATCGTAGGGTTCCAGCGTTTCGACATCAAACATCCCCTAGGCAAATCCCAGTCCTGGCAACAGAACCATTTGTTGGATTATTGGGGCCTGACCCAAGTTCAGAAGTGTTTTAGCCAAACAAATCCCACACTACCAGCCCTTTCGGAAAAAATCCATGGAGCGCGAATTGAAGTCTCACCCGAGGTAGTATGAAGGGTGCTGGAATAAATTTTCGTACCCTAGGGATGTCTTGATGAGGTCTGGAGGGGTCGCGAACTGATCTGCGCACTCGCGCTACGCTGCACAGCTGTCTGGCCCTCACGTAGCTCTATGACAAGGCACTTCTGAGATTCCTTATTATTATTGTGGTTATTATAGATCTGATCTAATTCTTAGAGTCTTAATCAAGCATTCAATAATTATAACCAGCACGCGCAACCATAAATCTTAAAGATATGCATAAAACCATAACATAAGAATAGACATACAGATCTATACAAGATGCACAATAATTCAGAAACACTTATCTTTATTAATCTTCTATCTCATTACAATCCACTTCCACCCTGTGCACTCAGCTGCAAAGGTCCGCGCACACAGAAGTGGACTCTACCAGGCCTTTGTGCACATAGCTGCAGAACCTACACTAACTACTACCGACCATGACATGGACTTATAGACTCAGATCAATCTTGCCTTACAAACCCATACACTTTAGATCTTCATCAAAAGCTACTCTCTACCCTTAGAGCCTCGCTCTATTTATACATTTCCATGGTCTGCGAACCATGGGCAGGCCAACTCGCTTTCTATTATTTTACATTATTTTCAGGCAGACAACCCTTTGACTTGACCTATTACAATTCGCGCTCCATGCACTTCGTAGAACTTTTACAATATCAATACCCAAAATTGTGGGCTTTAAGCCCCAAAAGCATTACGCGGGGGATCTGCTGCCCAACAATAGGGAACCACAAGCACTAGGAACTTTGATATTACTCACCTTTTACTTAAGTCTAGTTCTAAAATCATTAGCCACAGATACATCACACTTCTCAAATATGTCCATATAATCTAGTTCCTAAAAAATAATGGACCCCCATACATGTGTAGATAATCTAATTCTGTATATACAATGAAACCCAAAATTTCTCAAACATGCCTAAATGCCCTAGATAATTACAAAAACTTCCTTTACTTCAAAAATGTTTTTCTCGTTAATCCTTGGGCATTTCACTAAGTTCCATATATCGTTAGAAAGGTCTTTGAGTTTATCTAACTAAACACTATGCAAGATCATTTGAATAATTTACCTGTAGACAAAATGACTTTAAATATAGGCGACATTTAATTAATAATAATCATCAACAAACTTTCCCTGAACATGTATTCAATTGTTCACTTGACATCAATGAAAACACTATTCTCAATAAGAATTACGTATAAAACATCTAAATTTGATCTAGCTCATCAATCTCTCCTTGGATAATCTATATGCCCTTGTTTCCCCCCTTCCTCAAGCCTGACACACATGACTGAAAATTATTCTTCACCTTGTCACTAAGAGGTCCCTCTCTTAGTCTCGTGTCATTATGGTTTCCTTTTCCTTCTCCCCAGCCTTGATTTTATAAAATTTTAATTGCCATAAATCCCTAACCCTAACCGTAATCTCCAAAGTTATCTATAACTATGATTAGATCTCGCTTCACTTGAGATCAACAACTAAAGTTAAAATATAATCACTAAAGTAAATTATTTTACTTTTTCCAAGTTTTTTAGCTCAATAATCTAACATAATAATATTTGTTTTCTCATAAGTTAGACTTAGGCTAAGTTTCATTAGAAATCTTACTCACACTAGAACAAGTACGTAAGGAGACTATGGGTGATTTTTGCATACCTAAACACAATGCATGTGTATAAGTACCTACCTAAGCTAAAAACATGAAAAACCACAACAAAATACACAATGATTCAAAATAAGGAAATTGGATTCATAAAGTATGATACATATTTTGAATTCCAATTATTTCATCGATTACGAATATTTCCACTTCTTTATATAAGAAACATTGAGATCTAAATGAATCTTTTTGAGATTTTCCTAAATCCAAAAAATCAAAACTACTCATATTCTTATGCTAACATCACTAACTATATGTTATAAAACAAACTAGATTATATTTATGTAACTCATTAAGTGACATTTAAGAAATTATGGACAACCAAATCCCTCCATATATGTATGAGTCTACAATCATCTAAAACAAAATATATTTCCTCTCATTCTCATGCATCATTAACAAACCATTAGATTGAACTCTTCCCAAATGATCATAACATCTAATATATTTTACAAATCCTAAAGGGAAATTAGATTACATTCTACTCATCTAAATGATATTGTAATAGAGTTCATGCACCTTTAAATGTTATTTCATTTTAGAGATTTTTTACACATAGTTTTCAAGTTTGACCTAGATTATTCTCTTATGCCTCATGAAACAATTATTTCCAACTAAATGGTTATTTTATTACTATACTGTTTTGTAAATTATCTATTTTGAGATTTTAACATATAATTATTCATAATGAAAAAATATATATCATAAAAAGCATCATTATTACTATATTGTTTTGAAATTTATTAGTCCCTCCCCCACCAAGTGCTATAGCATTCGCCTCATGGTCAAATTGCATTGAATATGCATTATATTGTTGTTCTTTTTTAGTTTTAACCAAATTTTCAAGAAAAATGTTGAATATTTGTATTTTCTCTAAATTCAAAAATAATTTTCTAATTTCCTTGAAATATTATTTCTAATTTTTTATTGCCTCGGCAAGCTCTGATGGGACATAATTCCCCTAGTGGAAGGATATATATATATATATATATGAGTGGTCATTCTGTTGGTGATTTCTCTGACATTGCCATTGACACTGACATTGTTATGCTACTATTCTACCTGATGATGCCACAACTCAAGCAGTTGCGATTCCTTTACGTGGGGGGGGGGGGGAAGTGGTGAACAAATATTTAATTAATATTATTATGTTATTGTAGGTCCCTTACATGGGTAAGGGGGGGTATAACATTGATACATTGTGCAGTGTGTGAAGGTACAAAATAGCCCCCAATCTTGGAGATATTTCCACAACTCCAAACTCCGCACAATGTATTAACATTTTATCTTGCTAAGTCTTTTCATGTATACATTGATGTCTATTGAAATCCTTTTGATTTGATCTTTGCAAAGGTGGTTTACTCAAATGAAACAATGTTTCGCAAGTTTGGCTCCAATAGCAACAGAAAAAAACAGGAATCTTGAATTTCAAGGACAATGAATTCTGAGAGGTGCCAATTTTCCACAATAAAATTATCTTCACACAATAACTTTGAAGCACAATAACTTTTCTTAGGTAGGAATATTAAGGGATAATGAAATTCCTTCGTTCTATGATATGCTTAAAGATTCTTGAAATTCGACTTCACTTGATATAGCATCGCAAGGTCCAATCTCTATTCTGTCATAGGATCGAATGTTGTGTTAGAGAAGAAATGATGAAGCATTTTTCAAAAACCAAGGTATATACAGTAGAAAAAACAAAAAGTATTGATATCTTACATGAATTATGCGTTGGACAAATGTTTTATTAGGGAGTAGACATTTCTAGGAGTTAAAAAAAATAGTTCTTCTGCAAACATTATGTTTTTTCTCAATTGTAATAAATAGAATGAATTTAATCCAATATCTATCTATGAAAAGTTGTCCCTATCATGAGATATATTCTAAGAATATAAGGTTTGGATAATTTTTTATTACAGCATCCTTGAAAAATAAAAAAATGCAACAACGTTCATGTATGAAAACTCTGTTGCCTTTAAATTCAATTTCTCCTTGACCATTTTCTATTTTTCTCATAGTGGATTATGCTTCCATTGACACAGAGAGATACAAGAAAATCTTACTAGTATGGATGAGTGCCTATGCAGATCATGGCGCATGGATTCAAAAAACTATCAAAAATAAGACAATAATTAATTGATTACCATGCAAATACAAGAGATAATTTCTTAATTATTCCACAAACATAGAAAAAGACAAATATTGGACCATTGTATGTACCATTTAATGCAATAAAAGAGGTGACTAAATTGAGCTTCAATGCATATGAAAGGATTTCATCTGCATGCTTAAATAATTTAAAATAGGCGAGTAGATGGTATATATTTTTCTAGATTGACTGAAGAGAAAATCATGAAGCAAAATGGGGCTAGAATCATCACCAATGAGCTTTTCACATCATGGAAGGGAAAGACACTAAGTCTACCAACAAAATGAAGAATAATACCAATTAAATGAGTTTGCATAAGACATTTAACTTGTGACAAGTTGGAGATACATGCACTATGGTGATAGTTATTCCCTTTTATCCTAATATTCATCTATTGATGTATGCCTAACCTATAGAGAATAACAAAACCGCTGACACATATAACCATTGTGTAGAGGATTTCTTTGTGCAAAAGGAAGTGTTGTGTGAAGGTATAGAATAAGAACTATCACAATCAAAGCCTCCACACAATTCAACAATGAAAATTTTTTATGAAGTGTATCTCATTAACAATTTAATAAGAAATAATTCAAATTAAAAACACATCAATCAAATATCACATAAAAAATGTCTAGAGTCTAGGAGAAATTATTGAGTTAAATGCATTAATCTTTAGCTTCACTCTCAACTAAGAAACCTTGCATTAAAATTCCATATGATCCAAAAAGAGACCCTATGTTCCAGCACTCACATTATTCAAAATACTTAAAACATGCAGAAACTAATAATGTCAAAATTAAAAAGTAACAAAATAATTAAAATATGTGGAACTCCTTGTCCCTCTTCAGCAGTGTGTAGAGCTTTACTCTTCAGCAATATGTGGAGATTTGCTTGAACGGAGCTTACGATATATGGGAAGCTCTACACAAGAAAAGCTCCACACAAGAGGTATTATAATGAACCATTGTGTATGACAGTGAAAACATGGCAGTAATGAAATCATTATGCATGACCTAGAAACTCTTATTAATAATGAAGCCATTTTGTACAACATTGAAAGGTAGGTCGTTCCATGTGAATGTCATCATATGATGTTTGAATTCAATGTGTACTTTTTGTTTGTATTAGATAAGCAATTTCTCACCTCTGCACAATGAGGGGAAATTTTCCTTCCCACAACACCAAGAATTGTCGGTGCCATGTTAGATGTAACACAATCCTCCCGCATTTACCCAAGATAACCAGTCCACCGGGTAAAGATGTGATCAAGATTTACTATGATATGATTCAAGTACCCATGTATAGTTAAGGAAGAGGAATCGACACACCAAAAAAAGAACTAACCTTTCTTAGGAGCCACAGGACCCCGAGGGGCTAACGAACCACTCCAGGTGCCCAACCCCTGATTTAACTTGTCCTTTTACTAAACTAGACCCCCAGTCCCTTCCATAACAAGCCATTCATGCAATTGAAATCATCTAGTTTCTCCCATAACAAGGTCCCCATGCAACTACAGTCCTTTTCAAGTAGTTTTGTGCTAGCGACCCCAAAATCTAAGCCACCTTTTCAGGGCTACAACTCAGGCCTCTGCCCATAACTTGATGAAATTATTAAAAATGATAAATAATAAGAAGACAAGGTCTCTAATGAAAAACTCGAACAAGGAGCTAACCTAACTCATCCTAACCATGACATAAATTTTGTCAAACACATCATGAACATGTAATGTACAGGTCATAAAAACACATCTGAGCATAGGGAACTCATACTTATCGAAGATTCATCAAGAAGGTTGGATGTGCTCTCACAATTGCTGCATTATCATATATTTGGTCATTCATATCCATTCATTCAATGATCAAAACACGATGAGAGCCATAACTCAAGTTTGTCATACAACCATTCTTATAACCAACATATAACAAGAGAAACAACAATGATAGAATAACCATTAAAGCCACAAAATAACAAGTACATTTACACATAATACATAAGAGGAAAAGATCTCTTATTAACATATGCAAAAGCCCACCAATTCAGGGACTTCCACATACCACCTGACCATAGATTGGGCTGAACCAAATATTTCTTTCAACCAATCACCCTCGTGCCATATTCCAACCATATATGTTGGACTCACAACAAAACCAACCATGCTTATTAGGGTTTATGGCATATCCTGCCAAAATTGGTCAACGATTTCTAGGCCCGAAGCAAGCATCTGTACAATTAAGATTTACCATATATCCCACGAATGGATTCATAAACCCAAACAAGAAACATACATTACTAGATGTTACAACAATCTCACCATACAATGGTCCAGGGATCATTAGGCCTAGACAAGCATGGATGCCTCTAGATCTCCCAACCTAAACCATGAGGAATTTCTTTGTATCCACCCTCTATGCTTTACCATATATCCCTCCATTTACTGGTCAAGGATTCCTAGGCCCAAAAAGGGTATACACAACCAGGATTTACCACAATCCCACCTCTACTAGTCCAGGCATTCCTAGTCCTTGTGATTTTTCCTAAGACCATCTCACTCAGTTTCGAAACCATCTAGCAATCCAGCTCGACCAAGTAAGAGAAGCCCCATCGCACCATGGCTATGCAGGAATGGAAAGGCAAGGTTGACTATCACACAAGGAAAAACCCATGCCAATGGATGCATGAGAACCAAATACACACATGCATTTACCATGCATACCAAAACTAGCAAGGAAAACATACATGCATCTTGATACCTACAAGCCCACTATATCCACTTAATCCAACTCTTCCTTGCTTGATATTTTCTTCCCTTTGCTTTAATTTCCTTCCTTTACCTTCCTTACTCCAATGCTAGAGTGCTCAAAGAATGCTCTAAGTGTGCAAGAGTATGAGAGAGTAGAGAGAATAGAGAGAGAGCTCCAAAACTACACTGACAAAAGGTTGTGAACTTCATAATCCTTTTTCTTAATGAGGCTTCTATTTTATTCAATTTCCATTATTTTTCCTTCATTTTCCTCTTAAAATGCAACATGTGACCTTTCACCTTCCTTTTATACTAATTTCCATTATTTTCATAAATAAAATGCCAATTAATGCCTATTTCCTTTCCAAAGACTGTCGCCACCTTTTCCAATTTCCCCTTAGCCATAATAAACCAAATGAACATCTGCTAGGATGTTTTGCCCAACATTCATCTTGGAATACATGTCTAATGACCTTGGTCTTATTTTTCCTTTATTAACTTTATTCCATGGATTTTTAACATGGGGCTATTACAAACCCCTTCCTCTTAGGGGAACACTGTCCTCGATGTTCAATGAGAGCTACAACCAACAAGGCCACTGAAATCCAAACATACTGTCCATGGAGCTTTATAACTTATCTCATTTCAGTATTTACAATGAACAACCTACTGGAAAGCAAACCAACCTGACAAACTTAACAACATGACACCCATACCGCTTCCTTGAGCTTTATAACAAAACTTGTTACAATATTTACATCCATATACATATATACATATGCCAAAATTGTTTTGCCTCAACTAGAAAACAATGAAGGATACATAGCATGCATTTGATCATCCATCTCCCATGTAGCTTCATCAGGCCCAAAGTGCTTCCCCTGCACTTTAACCTACTCGATTGCTCAATTTTGGAGCATGATCATCTTTATCTGCAAAGTACACTGAGGCTCCAACTGAAATTCTCTTTTTGGATCCACTTGCAATACATACCAAATAATAACATGATCAACATCATTTACAAACCTTTTAAGCAATGAAAAATGGAAAACATCATGGACCTTCACTATCAGAGGTAGTGCAAGTTGATATGCCACTGGTCCAATCCTCTCAAGGATCTTGAAAGACCTACGATATCAAGGTACTAGCATCACAAATGAGATAATATCCAAGATGATATTCTTGGTCTTGATGCACAAGTACACATGTTCCCCAACCTAAAACTCCTTAAACACACTGTGCTGATATGCATAACTCTTATGTTTGTCTTGTGTTTCCTTTAAATTCTTATTGATAACCTACATTTCTTGTTCTATGTCTACCAACATGTTCGACCCTATCAATACCATATTCACTGCATCACTCTAACTAATAAGAGTATTACAACTCCGCCCATATAGTGCCACAAACAAACTCATCCTCAATGATTCTTGATACCCATTGTTGTAGGAAAGCTCATCTAGTGGAAGATACTCTTCCCACTTCCATTGTTGATGCATAACACACATTCTCAACATATTCTCTAGTATCCTCTTCACCCTCTCCGTGTAACATCCCTAGTGAAAAATCCATGTAATAAAAGTTAATAAAAGGAAAAAATATTAACCATGGTTGATGGGACATTTATTCCAAGTTGAATGTTCGAAAAAACATCCTACTGTGAGTGTTCATCAGTTTATTATGGCTAAGGAAATTAGAGAGGCAATGGCTAAGGCTTTGGAAAGGTAAAATGTCCTTTTTGGCACATTTATTTATGAAAATAATGGAAATTAGGAGAAAAGGGAGGTGAAAGGTCACAGGTTGCATGTGAGGAGGAAAATGAAGGAAAATAATGGAAAATGAAGAAAATAGAGGCGTAATTGATAAAAAGGCTTCTGAGGATTAGTTTGTAACCTTTTTTCAGTTCAGTTTTGGAGCTCTCTCATTACACACACACACACACACTCACTCTCTCTCTCTCTCTCTCTCTCTCTCTCTCTCACTCACTTTTGGACACTTAGAGTTTTCTTGGAGCATTTTGGCATTGGATCAAGAAAGGAAAAGAAGGAAAGAGGAAGCAGAGATCAAGTAAGTAATCGTAGGATCAAGATGCTACAATAATATTCTTTGTAGGTACCAATTTCCATGTGTTTTCCTTGCTAGACTTAGCATGCATGGTATTGCATGTTGTTCTTTTGTTGTTATGGAATGGGTTTTGCACGGTGAGACAATGTTTTCAACCTATTCTTTCCATTTCCGAATAGCCATGGTGTGATGGGGTTCTCATGTTTTGGTTGATATAGATTGAGGGATGGATTCAAAGTTGAGTGAGGTGAATCTCCAAATGATAGAGAACATGGCGTAGTGGTCCCTGAACCAAACTGTGGATCACAGTAAATCTATTGGCTTAGTAACCAGTGAGATAGATTGTGGGTTATGGTAAACCTGAATTTTGTGTTGCCTCAATGGGCCTAGGAGTCCTTACCAATGAATGGAAGGATATATGGTAAACACAAGAGGTGGATTTCTCTTTGTTGGGCCTAGTAATCCCGAGTTAGGATATATGGTAAAGCTTGGAGAGTGGGTCCTAGTTTAGGGCCTAGTGATTCGGTGTGGATTGTGGTAAAGCCTAAGAGACTAGGAGACAAGAAAATTCATCACGGTGTAGGTGGATAAATAAATTGGCATCCATGCTTGTTTGGTATAGGGAACTAATGGAGATCATGGTAAATCCTATTATTACATGTTCATTGTGTTGTCCTACTGATACGGGATGGATTACGGTAAATCCTAGTTTCTATTGATGAGGGTGAGGTGGTTTAGCCTCGGGATTCCCTGGTTGGTTCTTTTGGTTTGAGTCCCACATTCATGCTTGGAATATGGGACGAGGGTGAATGGTTCAAGAGAGATTTCGCTTAACCATTCTATGGTCGAGTGGAATATGAAAGTCCCATCCCAGGTTTTCATTTTACATCATTAATGAGGTTATTTCTCCCTGTATTTCTATGAGTATTATATTGGTTTATATGTGGTCATATGGTTGTGATTTCATTTGTATTTATGTTGCTATTATGTTGGTTATGTATGTGTTTTATGACAATGGCTATGTATGGCTCTCATCATGCTTTTACTTGTAAATGAATAGATAACATATCTATGACCTAATAGATGATAATGCAGCAAATGATATGAGGGAACAATGGTTCTTAGCGATTTTAAGATAAGTATAAGATCCCTATGCTTAAATATGTTGTTTACACCTGTAGATTACATATTTTTGATATGTCTGACGAAATTCCTGTCATGGCTAGTAGAAGACCTGTTAAGGGCTTGTTCAAGTATTTACTTTTGCATAATTGTTTCCATGTTGTCTTGTTGTTCTAAAGGTGCCATTCAATTATGGGAAGTGACCTAGGCTTTGGGCTTGAAAATGTGGCTCAAATATGAGGGATGCTAACACAACCCTAAGCAAAATAGTCCCTGGACGTTGGCATGCCTTGTCATGAGAGCATCCAAAGCCTCCTAGACGTTGGTAGTCCTATAGCATGAGAGCATCCAAAGGTCAAGTGGTTAAAAACTTCATTGGGACCCAAGGGATGGCTACCTGAGTGGTTGGAATGGTTCCAAGGAGTCTTGTAGCTGATGTGGAAGGTTTGTATGCTGTGTTTCCGTCGATTCTAGTTCCTTAAGGTCATATGAGAGGTTGAATCCAATCATGGTAACCTCTTGTCACGTGTTTACCTTGGTTCATTGGTTACTTCAATAGATGTGGGAGGAGGGTGTTACAGAGTTGTATCATAGCATGGTCACACCTCGGCCTAGATGGGTGGTGTGTTGGTCATGCATTCATGTTGTTTGCACATGTGTTTAATCATTCTTGTGGTCTATGTGCTTGTTGCATATGCATGGTGCCAGTGATGGTTGTAGTGATGTTGCCATGTGAAAGAGGATGTTGTTGTTATGAAGCAGGTCATCATGCGTGTATGATTGGTTACATGTTGTTTATGCTTACGTATTATCAATGTACATTGGTATGGTTGTTTTTGCCACGCATGAGGTCATGGTGTTTGTAGCTGATATGGTCATGCATTGATGACGGGAATCTAACTAGATTGATGGTTAAATGGTTATATACTTATGTATCATATGTCTATATGTTGTTATGATTATGTGTATACATGTATCATGTTGATTTGATGATGTTACAGATGAGATATCCACCCCGAATTTTATTATGGTACATTGGTTTATTGTGATTTGGTTTAGCTGACATAGTACGCCTTACAGGAGAAAGATAAAAATCACTAGCAAGAAGATAGACTACAAAGACTCTCCCTATGAATTAGATGAGAAGCATGGTGTTTGGAACTCTTATGATTTGGCAGACATATTGAGAAGCTTGAAGGAAGAAATAAGGAGTTGTAACATAGACAATGACAAGATCATACATGAACAAGAGAAACAAGCAAAGGTTAATGCAATACT
Source organism: Pinus tabuliformis (assembly GCA_031772625.1). Lineage (NCBI taxonomy): Eukaryota > Viridiplantae > Streptophyta > Pinopsida > Pinales > Pinaceae > Pinus > Pinus tabuliformis. The sequence continues at coordinate 708,733,961 of CM062814.1, read as the reverse complement.
TCTTTAGAGTTTGTGAGAATTGGTGCAACAAGGACCACCTCAGATCAATCACAGACATGAGGACATAACTAATGGGCCATATGGCAGTAGGTCTCATGGTGGCTACAAGTTAGACAAGGATGACAATGTTAGATATGGTGGGTTGATGGATACTATGGATAGGAGAGGAGATGGATACAAGTACTATTCTAGTTCTGGTTCTGATAGGCATCATAATCGTCATCATTATCATCCTTACAGGAGGAGTGGTAATGGATACTTTCCATATGAGTTTAAGAAAGAAAAGCCACCTACTTTCGATGGAGATGTGAAGAAGCCAAAATATGCAGAGGCTTGGATACTTGGGATGAAGAAGTTATTTGAGTTGCATAATTACATAGATAATATGAAGGCTAGAGTAGCTATCTTTGTTAGAAAATTATATATTACGGAGCAATGGAACACATAAAATATTGCAGAAATATAAACACAGAAAACACACAAAACAAGAGAGACACAGATATATGTGGTTCACCCAGTTTGGGCTACGTCCACCCTGAACAGCCAGTCCTTCCTTTCTATTATCCAGCAAAATGAAGAGACACAACCTACAGCAAATCCGTTGTAGTATCCTCTGTTTTCTCTCACAGTCTCACCTCTCTGTTTCTCGCTCACAAAATACACATCTATCACACAGCCTCAAATACAATGCCCTCATACAAAGAGAGGGGTTGCCTTCTAGGGCAAAAAACCTTAAACTAAACATAAGTTCTACCGTCATATCATCCACCTAATGAACGGCCCAGATTGACTAGAAATTACTATACTTTTATAAGGAAATTTTACAGCTATTTTTAGCTTCGGGAGCGCTGCCCCTGAAACCCCCCGCCCCCCCGTGGACCCCCCCTGCAGTGAATATTTTATGGGTGGCGTTGCCACCCCCATTTTGGACTGGGGTCCAATGTGGCGATACCTTCAAATATAGAAGACAATCAGGCTCCACACCCAACAATCTCCCACTTGGAGACTGATTGTAGCAACTCCACCGCTGCTCCATTTGCTGGACAATGACTCCTCTTTGGACCTGTCTATTTCTCATCTTCATCGTCATCCTTGAAGACCAATTGAAACTGAGAATATTCTCAGTTTCTCCCTGGTTACAACTATTGTTAGCATATCTGCAGAATTCTGGCTAGTGTTTATCTTTTCTAGCTTCAACTCTCCATCTTCCAACACTGATCGTATGAAATAGTACTTGAGCTGTATGTGTTTAGTCTTGGAATGAAATGTTGAGTTCTTTGCAAGATGAATGGCACTTTGGCTATCACTGTATAACGTGCCCATATCATGCTCCTTACCCAATTCACCCATAAACCTTTGTAACCAAATCATTTCTTTACTAGCCTCTGTAGCAGCAACATACTCTGCTTCTGTTGTTGAAAGTGCAACAACACTTTGGATTTTTGAAACCCAACTGACAGCTGTTCCTCCAACAGTAAATACATATCATGTAGTGCTCCTCCTATTATCTCTGTCACCTGCCATATCTGCATCAACATATCCTTGTAGGGAGATGTTTGAACCACCAAAGCATAATGCTTGATTTGTGGTACCTTTCAAATATCTGAGAATCCATTTCACTGCCATCCAATGTTCCTTTCCTGGATTGTTCATGTACCTGCTTACAACTCCCACTGCATGTGCAATATCAGGCCTTGTGCAGACCATTGCATACATTAAGCTTCCAACTGCTGATGCATATGGAACTTTAGACATATAATCCATGTCTTCTTGGGTCTTTGGGCACATTTCCTTGCTAAGTTTGAAATGGCTAGCAAAAGGTGTACTAACTGGTTTTGCATTGTGCATGTTAAATCTTTTCAACACCTTTTGTATGTACTCATTCTGAGACAATGTTAATTTACGATTTTTCCTGTCTCTAGTTATTCTCATACCAAGGATTTGTTTTGCAGCTCCCAAATCCTTCATTGCAAATGAATTTGCCAAATTTTTTTTGAGCACATTTATTTCCTGCATGTTAGATCCTGCAACAAGAATGTCATATACATACAATAACAATATAATATAACTACCATCATTTTGCTTTTTCAAATAAACACAATGATCAGAGTGACATCTAGTATAACCTTGTTCAGACATAAACTTGTCAAATTTAAATACCACTGCCTTGGAGCCTGTTTTAAGCCATACAAGCTCTTCTTCAACCTGCACACTAGTTTCTCCTTCCCTTTCACCTCATATCCTTGTGGCTGCTGCATATATATCTCTTCCTCCAAATCCCCATGGAGAAAGGTTGTCTTTACATCTAACTGCTCAAGATTCAAATCTTCAGCTGCTACAAGACTTAAAATAGTTCTGACTGAAGTCATTTTAACAACAGGAGAAAATATTTCATCAAAATCAATACCTTTCTTCTGTGCAAACCCCTTCACCAAAAGTCTAGCTTTATACCTCTGTTTTCCTCCATCTTCTTCCTTCAGCCTGTAAACCCATTTATTCTTCAATGTAGTTTTTCCTACAGGCAACCTGACTAAATCCCAAGTCTGGTTATGCATTAAGGAGTCCGTCTCTTCTTCCATGGCTACCTCCCACTTATTCCTGCTTTGAACCTGCATTTCTTCTTCATAACATTCGGGTTCACCGGAATCAGCCAATAATAAATAATATAATGAAGGAGAGTATCGTTCAGGGGGTCTACTTATCGTGGTATATCTTCTAACACCACTTTCAGGTGTTTGGGGTGCTTGTTGTTGTTGTGGTGGTTGCTGCTGTTGTGGTTGTTGATTATTATTATTTTCAGGCACCTTTACTTTTTCAATGATTTCATCAAGAACTGTGTATTCCTTATTTTCCTTTTCCTGTTTCTTTTCCTGCAACTCATTCTTATACAAGACCTTTTCATTCAATATTAAATCTCTGCTCCTAATGATTTTGTGATTTTCGTAATCATATAAGCGATAACCAAAATCATTAACACCATATCCAATAAAGGTACATTTCTTTGACTTTGCCTCAAGCTTTGTTCAATTTTCTTTATCAATATGGACAAATGCCTCACAACCAAAAGGCTTTAAAATAGAGTAGTTTACCTTTTTACCTGTCCATGCTTCCTCTGGAACACCACCATCCAAGGAACTTGAAGGCCCTCTATTTATTAGATAAACAACAGTATCTACGGCATCTGCCCAAAACTGTAAAGGCAATCCTGCATGCAATCTCATGCACCTTGCACGCTCCATGATTGTTCTGTTCATCCTTTCTGACACACCATTTTCTTGTGGTGTTCTTGGAACTGTCTTCTCTCTGCAAATTCCATGCTCTGAACAGTACCTATCAAACTCTTTGCTACAATATCCACCTCCATTGTCTGATCTAAGACACTTCAATTTCTTTCCTGTCTCAATCTCAACCAAAGCTTTCCATTTCTTGAAAGTATCAAATACATCAGATTTATTCTTAATACAATAAATCCAAGTTTTTCTAGTTGGATCATCAATAAAAGTAACATAATAACGAGAGCCACCGAGAGATGATACCTGAGCAGGTCCCCATACATCTGTATGCACAAGCTCTAATTTTTCATTCTTCTTTTCTTTCCCAACTCTGAGAAATCTGACTCTCTTCTGTTTTCCATAAATGCAATTCTCACAGAAGTCCAAATCAACATTCTTCAAACCTGGCAACAAATTCCTTGAGTGAAGAATCTTCATCCCCTTTTCACTCATGTGTCCAAGCCTATGATGCCATAATGCTGCATCTGCTCCTTTGGAAGTTAAAGCATTAACAGAGTTAGAAATACCATTGCATAAATACAATGTGCCAACCTTTTTGCCTTTTGCTATTACCAGGGCTCCTTTGGTGACCTTCCAAGCTTTATTTGTGAAATTTGTCACACGACCTTCACCGCCTAACTGCCCTATTGAAATCATATTTTTCTTTAGATCTGGAACATGCCTTACCTCCTTTAATAGCCATTGGTTTCCATTCTACTGTTTTACAAGAACCGTACCCATTCCAACAATTTTACAGGGTTTATCATCACCCAGATGAACTTGTCCAAAATCTCCTTGAACATAGTCATGAAAGTATTTCTTATCAGGTGTGGCATGGAATGAAGCCCCTGAATCTACCACCCAGGAATCAGTAATATTTTCGAAAGAAAGAATCAAAGCATCTTGTAACACCTCATCTGTCACATTTGCTTCATGATTGTTTTCTTGTTGTGCATCTCCTTCTTTTCCCTTCCGAGATCTACAGTCTTTCTTTAGGTGTCCTTTCTTTCCACATTTCCAGCGCACTATCCCCGATCTGGACTTGGATCTGCCTTTCCTTGATTTACTACGATATCCTGAGCTCTTTCCTGTTTCCATTTTTCTTCCTCTAGACTCTGCACTCAAAGCATTTCCCGATGTCTCATCGGAGCTTTTCCATCGCATTTCCTCGCTAAGGATAGCACCGACAACATCATCAAACTTTAAAGTACTAGATCCAAAAACGGAGTTACTAATGGCCATTACCAAACCATTCCAACTTTTTGGTAAAGAGCACAAGAATAACAGAGCTCTAACTTCATCATCAAAGTTTACCCCTACAGAACTTAACTGACTTGTAACTGTATTAAAATCATTTAAATGGTCTGCAACAGATCCACCTTCCGACATCTTCATATTAAATAACTGTTTCATAAGAAATACCTTGTTTGAGGCCGAGGGTTTTTCATATAGTTTCGACAACGTCTGAATCAAACCCTTTGTCGTGGTTCCCTTCGAAATGTTGAAGGTGACTGACGCAACAAGGCACAATCGTATTGTTCCGAGTGCCTTTCTATCGAGAAGGTTCCATTCTTTGTCTGTCATACCCGTCGGCATCTTTGATTTTCCGCCCAATGGTAGGTATAGATCTTTCTGATACAGATAATCTTCCATCTACATCTTCCACAGTGAGAAGTTTTGGCCATTAAATTTCTCAACCCTAAACTTACCATCTTCCACCATTGCTCCCACTCGGACCAGGAACCCTTCTTTCTTGCGAGTTTATCAGCCAAATAGACCTTCGGCTCTGATACCAGTTGTTAGAAAATTATATATTACGGAGCAATGGAACACATAAAATATTGCAGAGATATAAACACAGAAAACGCACAAAATAAGAGAGACACAAATATACGTGGTTCACCCAGTTTGGGCTACGTCCACCCCGAATAGCCAGTCCTTCCTTTCTATTATCCAGCAAAATGAAGAGACACAACCTACAGCAAATCCGCTCTAATATCCTCTGTTTTCTCTCACAGTCTCACCTCTCTGTTTCTCGCTCACAGAATACACATCTATCACACAGCCTCAAATACAATGCCCTCATACAAAGAGAGGGGTTGCCTTCTAGGGCAAAAAACCCTAAACTAAACATAATTTCTATCGTTAGAACATCCGCCTAATGAACGACCCAGATTGACTAGAAATTACTATACTTTTACAAGGCAATTTTACAGCTGTTTTTAGCTTTGGGGGCATTGCCCGCAAAACCCCCCGCCAGGGGGGGGCTCCCAAAGGTCGTAGCTGCCCCCCCCTGGACTTCCCCTGTAGTGAATATTTTACGGGTGACGTTGCCGCCCCCATTTTGAACTGGGGTCCAATGTGGCGATACCTTTGAATATATAAGATAATCAGGCTCCGCACCCAACAATCTTCAACCAGAGAGGTAAAGCAGAAATATAGTGGGAAGATGTGAAGCAAGTTAGAGACATCAAGACCATTGAATTAAGTTGGCACGAGCTCAAGAGGCTTTTCAGGAAGAAGTACTTGCTAGAAAGTTACTAAGACAATAAGGCCAAAGATTTCTATGAGCTAAATATGGGATCAATGACAGATGAAGAGTACATGACTAAGTTCCTAGAGTTATTGAGGTATGTACCATATCTTAAAGATGAGAAGGCTAAATTTTAGTGATTTGTTAGTGGATTTCCATTAGAATTTAGAGATTAGATTGAGTATGATGAGCCTCAATAACTTGAGGAAGTCATTGGGAAATTGAAGCATTACTATGAACAGTCAAATCGTAAGAATGAATCTCAGCAAGGTTGGAAAGGGAAATACAAAGGTAAAGGTAAATGGAAGCCTAGGAGAACAAGACCTTAGAATGTAGAAGAGGAGGAAAATATGGCACTGCAAAAGTGGTTCAATGCAGCTAAGTAGGGACATGGGTCACAACAGCATCAACATAGAGGTGAGGGTACTGGTCGGTTGGAGTGTTGGACATGTGGAAAGGAGCATCTTAAGAGAGATTGTCCATAGAATCAAGGTGGTAGTCCTCAGATATATAGTGCACAAGAGGCATAAACTATTGGGGATTTTGGTTAGATCATTTTGCATATTTATGCAACATTGGATAAAAAATAGGTAGACCATCAAGAATTTATCATTGAGATGGATGGTAAGCTTTGTGATCAAGTTATTTCTATTTTGACTGACCCTGGATCTAATTATAGTTATGTTAGTATTGACTTGGTGGATAAGTGTGGTTTGAGTAAGGAATTGCATGCAAAATATTAGTTAGTATAGTTGGCTACAAGTACAAAGAAGTGAGTTTATCATTGGGTAATTGCTTGTGCATTTTATTTGAATGGTGTGCCTACCAAAACACATTTGAATGTATTATTGTTTGGATCATAAAATATGTTGTTGGGCACGGATTAGTTGTATATTCATAGAACCAAGCTGGACGCTTATGACAAACCTATTGAGTGTGTTGATGACAATGGGGAACCAAGAGTCTTATATGGAATGAAGAAATCCACATCAATTAGGATGGTGACAGCTATGCAGGCAAAGCGGAGTCACAGGAAAGGGTGTGTGTTATTTTTCATACATATTTCAACTGAAAAATGTAATGAAGTTGAGGATACAAATATTTTGATAAGGTACCCAGTTCTACAATAGTTTCGATAAGTATTCCCTGAGGATATTTGAAAGTTTCCACCTCACAGGGAAGTAGATTTTTCTATTGATTTAGTGTCAGGGACAACTACAACATCAAAAGCACCTTATAGGATGAGAACACCTAAGTTGGTAGAGTTGAAGTTGAAGTTGAAGGAAATGTTGGACAAGGGATACATTGGACCAAGTGTATCACCTTGGGGTGCACCAGTATTGTTTCTGAATAAGAAATATGGTAGTCTCAGATTATGAATTGATTATAGGCAGTTGAACAAAGTGGCCATTAAGAACAAGTACTTATTACCGAGGATTGATTATTTGTTCAATCAGTTGAAGGGAACAATAATGTTCTCTAAGATTGACTTGAGATTAGGATACCACCAGGTACGCATCAAAGAGGACGACATTTACAAGACAACTTTTTGGACCAGGTATGAGAATTATGAGTTTGTTGTAGTTCCGTTCAGTTTGACTAATGCTACAGCTACATTTATGTGCTTGATGAATAGTTTGTTTCATCTGTATTTGGATAAGTTTATTATTGTGTTCATTGATGACATATTGGTATATTCTAAAAATGAGGAATATCATACCGAGCATTTAGTAACAGTGTTGATATTGTTGAGAGAGCATGAGTTGTATGCTAAGCTCAACAAGTGCAATTTCTTTCAACTGAGGTACACTACTTGGGACATGTTGTCTCCAAGGAGGGCATTGCAGTAGATACAGAAAAGATAATGGCCATCATGGAATGGGTAGCTCCTAGAAATATGGATGAGCTGAGATCTTTCATGGAGTTGGAAGGTTGTTATAAGAGGGTCATCATGAACTTCTCTCAGATTGATTTTCCTATTACATCATTGTAGAGGTAAGGTAAGAATTTTGAGTGGACATAGGAGTGTAAGGCTAGTTTTGAGCAGCTTAAGAAGTTGTTGACACGTGCTCAAGTGTTAAAGATTACAAATACAGACAAGGAGTCTGTAGTATGTATGGATTCTTGCAAGAGAGGACTTGGTGGAGTCCTAATGCAGGATGGACAAGTGGTATGTTATGGGTCATGAAAGTTAAATGAGCATGAGTAGAATTACCCCACATGTGATCTTGAGTTGGAAGAAATCATATATGCATTGAAGATGTGAAGGCACTATCTTCTTGGTAGGAGGATCGTGCTAATGAGCGATCACGTTAGGTTGAGGTATTTGTTTGACCAACCAAATCTAAATGTTGGGTAGGCTAGATGGTTGTCCATGATCAGTGAGTTTGACGTAGAGATTAGGTACATCAAAGAAAATGAGAAGAAGGTGGCAGATGCTCTTAGTAGGTGGCTACAGGTAAATCACATAGCATCTATGAGCTCCTATGGGACAGACTTACATGATAGCATCTTGCAAGCAGGTCAGTAGGATGTCAAGTATATGGATATTTTTTTCAGGTTGCAGTAGAGTATAGGTAGTGGTATAGGTACAGGTACAGGTATAGGTATGGGTACAGGTACATATAGTAGTACATGTACATGTAGTGGTACAGGTACAGGTGCACAGGATGTGGACTATTGTCTTACAACAAACAAATTGGTTAGATTCAAAGAAAAGATATATGTGCCAAATAGTAGTGAGCTCAAGAAGGCGAGCTTGAGGAAGTTTCATGCGAAACCTTACGTAGGTCACCCAGGCTACCAAAAGATGTTGAACACAGTGAATAAATTTTATTGTTGGTCGAATTTGAAGAAGGATGTGGCAAATTTTGTGGCTAGGTGTTTCGATTGTCAATGTGTGAAGACAAAGTGTAGGCATCTAGGTGGAATCCTATAGACGATTGCAATTCCAAAGTGGAAATGGGAGGTCATTTCCATGGAATTTATCATGGGTTTGCCGAGGACATTGAGGTAACACAATTCCACCGTGGGTGTTGTTGACAGGCTGACAAAGGTTGCACACTTCATTTCAGTGAAGTATACATTCTGATCTAGCGATGTAACATAGGTATTTATTAGATATGTGGCCAGATTGAATGGCATTGCAAAGAAGATTGTGTTAGATAGGGATGCAAAGTTAACTTCCAAGTTTTGGAAGGATTTGTTTGTAGTTTTGGGCATAGAGTTGGCCTTCAGTACAACATATCATCTGCAGATAGATGGATAGACTGAGAAGGTCAACAGGATATTGGAGGACATGTTGAGGATGTACACGATACATAAACAGTGAATGTGGGAAGAGTATCTTCCATTGGTAGAGTTCACTTACAAAAATGGGTATCGGGAATATTTGCGAATGAGTCCATTTGAGAAATTGTATGGGAAGAGCTGCAATACTCCAATTAATTGGAGCGATCCAGTTAACAAGGTGTTGATTGGACCAGACATGTTGGTGGACATGGAATAGGAAATGCAAGTAATGAAGAAGAATTTGAAGGTACCACACGACAGGCGAAAGAGCTATGCAGATCAAAAAAGGTTGTTCAAGGAGTTCCAGGTTGGGGAACAACTGTACTTTTGCATCAAACCAAATAATAGTTCCTTTTGTATCATGTGCCAAGTTGGCACCATGATTTTGTGGAACCTTAAGTATTGTTGAGAGGATTGGTTCAGTCGCCTATCGACTTGCACTACCTCTGACAGTGAAATTCCATGATGTTTTCCATGTATCATTGTTTAAGAAGTATGTTAAATATGTTTATCATGTGATTGACTGATCTGTATTGGAAGTGGAACCAAATGGAGAATTCCAGCTGGAGCCTCAGTTTATATTCTATAAAAAGGTGCTCATGCTCTAGAACCAAGCAATCAAGCAAGTTAAAGTGTAGTGGAAGCACTTTGGGCCTGATGAAGCTACATGGGAGATGGTGGATCAGATGTGGGCTATGTATCCTTCATTGTTTAGCGATTGAGCAAAAGAAGTTTTAGTATGGTGTTTTGGTATATGTCTTTGGTATATGTTTTGATACATGTTTGATGATGTTTTGGTAAATGTACATATGTATATGGATATAAAAACCACCATGAACTGTGTTATAAAGCTCCAATAAGCAGTGTGGGTTTCATGTAATTATGATATATTTTTTACGTTGCCACGTTGTTTTTCTTTTCAATGGGGTGATCATTGTAAATACTGCGTCGAGTTATGTTAAAAATCTCCATGGGAATTATGTTTTATTTTCAACGGTTTTGTTGAGGTATAGGTGTGGTTGAACACCGAGTATGGTGTCCCCCAAGGGGGGTTCTGTAACAGCCATGGTGAAATTCCATGTAATAAAAGTTATTAAAAGGAAAAAATAATAACCACTGTTGATGGGACACATATTCCAAGTTGAATGTTGGGCAAAGCATCCTAGTGTGGGTGTCCATTTGTGTATTATAGCTAAGGACATTGGCAAAGGAAATGGCTAAGGATTTGGAAAAGAAAAATGGAATTTTTGGCACATGTACTTATGAAAATAATGCAAATTAGGATAAAAGGGAGGTGAAAGATCATAGGTTGCATGTGAGGAGGAAAATGAAGGAAAAAAAAGGAAAATGAAGAAAATAGAGACCTAATTGATAAAAATGCTTTTGAGGATCATTTTGTAACCTTTTGTCAATTTAGTTTTATAGCTCTCTCATTATTCTCTCTCTCTCACACACACTTTTGGACACTTTGAGTTGCTTTGGAGAATTTTGGCATTGGATTAATAAAGGTAAAGATGTAGAAAATCTATGATAGGTTAACCTAATAATGCAATATAAATCAAAGTAGAATACTATAACCTACTTCTACTATCAATTTGTGGAAGCTTAAAGATCGAGCTGAAAAATATAACCAGAAGAAGAAGAATCAATGGCACAATACACATGAAAATACTTTTGGGGATTGGCATTATGATACAGGTATTGTCCTTGATGGCAACTCACTCAAATGAAAGTTCATAGTGTAGCAGGTCAACAACAAAGGATTACAGATCAGACTCCAAAGAATGAAGAAAGAGAGGTATACGCTGGTTCACTTTGTCCAAGGCGCGTATAGACACGGTTTAATAGAACAAAAGTAGCGTATAACATATACACGCACTTTCACAGGAGGAAAAGCGCGTACATGTTGGAAAACCAAGTTTTTGGTCCAAGGTATTTAATCCAAGGTATTTTGGTCCAAGGTAATTGGTCTGAGGCACTTGGTCCAAGGTATTGACCCTAGGTATTGGGTCAAAGGTATTGGTCCTAAGTGGTTTTGGTCCAAGGTATTGAGAAAGGCCTATGAGTATATAAGGAGGAGAAGATCATTAGGCCAAAGTGTGAAAGCAATGAGATTCTAAGGAATACTTCTATCTGAAGTATATATTATGTTGGAGGGTTATGTTTGGGACTAGATCTGATGTCAGAGATCTGATTGTTTAGATTAACTGAATATTGGTTGATGTAGTTTAAGTTTAAAAGGCTTTGATGGGTCCAATATGAAAATTTGATGAAACGTGGCCTTCAACTTGTGGTGTTGTGATCCAAGAGTATCCAGTCTGAAAATTCATGAAACATGGTCCTTGGTGGAAGAGTGGAGTTTTTTGTAGGCTGGCAGCTACGTACTAGAAAACATATTGGCTAGTACAAGAGCTAGGGGGTTGTAGCTCCCTTGCATTAGAAGCTGGAAAATGAGAGAATGTTGTAACCTTATGCAAGTAGAAGCCTACGTACTGGTATGGGTCTGCACCAGTAAGAGATTGTAAACATATTTTCTTATTATTCAAAGAAGACAGAGACAACAACATCAAGTGGTTTTTACCCACATTAGGTTTCCACCTTAAATCTTGGTGTTCATGTGTGTTGCTTATGTGTGATTCTTTATTCTTCTTTTACTACACTGTCTAATAAATCTCTAATATACTGGTTTAAGCTCAACACATGATAAATTTTCTAGATCACAAGTTCTTTGCATACACGTTGGTTTCTTTAAGCACAGTCGCGTGTACACACTAGTTCACTTCACTGAAGTAGCATATATAAATCTGTTTGGGAAATAAAATTATTGATCTGATAATACTGATTCACCCCCCTCTCAGTATTATTTCCAACAATTGGTATCAAAGCAGGTCCTTCAGAAGAATCTTGATTGCTTGAAGGGAGTCCATCAAAATGAATAATCAAGAAAGCATGGGATCCATCAGACCGCCAATCTTTGATGGAAGCAACTTTGTTTATTGGAAAATAATAACCACAACCTATCTACAGTCGCTTGGAACGGATGTCTGGGAAATTGTGGAAGGAGGATATACATTTCCAACAACAATTCCTATAGATACGGCAGGTAAAAAACAATATTAAACCAATGCCAAGGTTGTCAATACTTTATTGGGAAGTCTGCCACAATCAAAGTTTATCAAAGTCATGCATCTCAAATCAGCCAAAGAAATATGGGACAAAATCATTCAAAGCTATGAAGGAGACTCTCAGGTAAAACGTGCTAAGCTTCAAACTCTCAGAATTTAGTATGAAACTCTTAAGATGCATAGTGATGAAAGAATAGCTAGTTACTTCCTACGTATAGATGAGGTTGTCAATTGTATGAAGAATCTGGGTGAATAAATTAAGGAAGTTACCTTAGTTGAGAAAGTTTTCTTATCCTTATCTACTAAATTTGAATCCAAAGTGTTTGCCATAGAAGAAAAATAGGATCTACAGAATATCACTATGACGCAGCTTCACGAAATATTAACTACTTTTGAGATGAAAAAAGGAGGACCATCAGATATGAGATAAGCCGCATTCAAAGCTTCAGCAAAATAAAAGGAAGAACACAATGAATCAGGACATATTTTAGAAGAAGAAGATGAGGTAAACTTTGTCAAAAAGCTTCAACGGGGTTCTGGAAGGTTTAGAGGTAAGTTACCCTTCAAATGTTTTCTTGTGGTAGACTTGTTCATTATGCTGCTAGATGTCCTCATAAAGATAAATGTGAAAAAGGAAAGGAATATGCAAAAGGGAATAGAAAACAAGTTGTGAATAAAAGGAGTTACTATACTCATGAAGATAGTGATGGTTTATCTAATAGTGATGAAGACGAAACTAGACAAGATTACAGACTTCTCATGGCTTATGACGATGATAATTATTGGGATGCTTTAGAAGAGGAAGACCTTCATGAAGAAATATCTAAACTCAAAATTTGTTTAGAATAAAAGAATATGATTATAGATACCTTGACATACCAGCTTGCTGAAAAGGAAAAACACAATGAAAAACTTGAATGTGAAATTGTTGTTCTAAGAAGGATCTTGAGAAAACGAAATCTCTCAATCTTAGATTTGCTAAAGGATCAGAAACTTTAAATGAAATTATCAAAGTTTAGCATTCTCCTCTGATAAAGACAAGTCTTGGATATATTGAAGAAGCATCTCAATCACAGAGGCTATCAACCTCAAACAAAAGCTATCTTGATGCTGCAAAGACCAGTGAGCAATATGACAATCGTCAACGAAGTCATAAAGCAGATCACCAGGTAAATCAAACTCAATTTACTCCAAGGATGAATAGAAGAATTAACCAAACTCAGGTAAATCATACTCAATTTTCTCCAAAGATGAATAGAAACTACAATCACCAGGCCAATAGATTCGATAGTCGCAGGAACTTCTTTAATGGGAAATGTTTTTCAGGTCCTAATTTTGGACACAAAGCTGCTCAATGTGTTTCTTACAAAACCATCATGACTAGAGAAGCACAAAGTCAAAGGAATGTAACAGGTATCATGAAAAGTTCCTATAATAACTTTTCTCTTATTGAAAATGAAATAGAATGCTCAATATGTAACAACTTTGGTCATGAAGAATTTGAATGTAGGAGAAAATTTTGGCAAACATCTCAAAATGAGAAAACTCCATTAAATCTCAAGATATGGAGAAGGAAAGAATCTCAAACAGAAAGATGTGGTATAGTCGTGTATGCAGAAGGACAAGAAAATCAGTGGTACATCAACAATGGATGCTCAAAACACATGACAGGTGACAAAGAAAAACTCCACTCATATAATGCCTTAGAAAAGGAAAAGAATGTCTCATTTGGAAATGACACTCCTGCTATCATAAAAGGTGAAGGCTCTATTTTCTTGAAAGAAAAGGTTAAAGATGGAAATGTTATGTATGTAGATGGTTTCAAGCATAACCTATTGAGTGTCAGTCAAATGTGTGATCAAGGAAATGAAGCGGTGTTTCGATCAAACGGATGTGTTTTTCATGAGCTTGATATAGGAGAGACCATGATAAAAGGCATAAGAACTCCAAACAACTTATACATACTCAAGGGAGGACAACAATAGTGCTATCTAAGTAGAAATGATGAAAATTGGTTGTGGCATAGAAGATTGGGACATCTAAGCTTTTCTCAAATAAGAAAGGCATGCAGATTCAAGGTTGTTCGTGATCTTCCAGATATCAACATCCCAGAAAATACAATATGAAAACCATGTCAAATCGGAAAGCAAGCCAGAGTTCACTTCATTGAAAAAGAAGGGTCAGCTAGTAAGCCTCTTGAACTTTTCGATACTGATTTATGTGGACCATCAAGGAAAAAGTCACCTCATGGAGAAGAATATTTTATTTTGTTCATTGATGATTTTTCCAAAATGTGTTGGATAGGTCTTCTAAAGCATAAAGATGAAGCTTTTGAAAAGTTCCAAGCCTTCAAAGCTTTGGTTGAAAATAAATGAGATTGAAAAATTAAATGCCTTAGATCTGATCGAGGAGGGGAATTTACCTCGGATGAATTCTTTGACTTTTGTGAACAACATGGAATGAAAAGGCAATTCTCCACCACAAGGACTCCTCAGCAAAACGGTGTGGTAGAAAGAATGAACAGAACAGTTCAACAAATGGCTCGAGCTCTACTAGATGAATCTGGAACTCTTGCAACCTTCTAGGGTGAAGCTACATTCACTTCCGTAACTATTTTCAGCCAAGCAAATGTTCAGGTAAACAATGCTCAAACTCCACATGAACTTTTGTATGGTAAGACTTCTACTGTAAAATACTTTAAAGTTTTTGGAAGCAAATGTTATATCAAAAGGACTGATGAAAAACTTTGTAAGTTTGAACCTAGAGCAGATGAAGGTATTCTTCTTGGTTATTCTTCCAAAAGTAAAGGATATAAATGTTATAATAAAAGACTTGGAAAAATTGTTGAAAGCATTGATGTTGTAGTTAATGAAGCATGCAAAAATCTAAAATAGATAAAATCAACAGAAGATTATGAAAATGAAGAAGATGGGAATTATTTTCCCACATCATATCAAAATCATATTGAAGTAGAAACCAATGAAGCACTAGAAGAAGAGATAATGGTAGAAGAAAAGACTTCGTCCAGGTATGTCCAGAAAAATCATCTAGAAACTCAAATTTTAGGGGAAAAAGAGGCAGGTGTACAAACAAGAAGAACTGTTACAGGGACCTCAAGCTATCTAGCATTACTATCCTCCACCGAACCTTAAAATGTAAAAGAAGCATGCAAATATGAATGTTGGGTCAAGGCCGTGGATGAAGAACTTGAGCAAATTGAAAAAAATGATACTTGGGAATGAGTTCCTAGACCTCATGATAAAAATGTTATAGGAACTAAATGGATATTCAAAAACAAGCTAAATGAAAATGGAGAAGTCATTAGAAACAAGGCTAGACTTGTTTGTAAAGGTTATGCTCAACAAAAAGGTATATATTTTGAAGAAAGTTTTGCACCTGTTGCCAGACTTGAAGCCATAATGATGTTTCTTGCTCTTTCTAGCTTTCATAAATTCGAAGTATACAAAATGGATGTGAAATCAGCGTTCCTAAATGGAGATTTAGAAGAAGAAGTTTATATTGAACAACCAAAAGGATTCATTCTTGGAAATGATGCAAAACTTGTATGCAGACTCAAAAAGGACCTCTATGGTCTGAAACAGGCTCCAAGGGCCTAGTATTACCACCTTGAAAAATATCTACAACAATAAGGTTTTACAAAAGGTTCAGCAGATAGCAATCTATATACGAAGATTGAAACTGATAAATTGCTAATTATTATTGCTTATGTTGATGATATCATTTTTGGTAGCAATGAAGAATCCATGAGTCAGAATTTTGCTTCAGTAATGCAGCAATAATTTGAAATGTCCTTGCTTGGTGAACTTACCTATTTTCTTGGTCTACAGGTTCAAAAAAATAAAGATGATATTTTCTTTCACAAACCAAATATCTGGAACAAATCTTGAAAAGGTACGGAATGGAAGATTCTAAACCTGTATGTACCCCAATGGTAACAAGATGCAGTCTCAGCTCAAATGATGAATCGGCAGTAGTACATCAACCAACCTACAAATCCATGATTGGAAGTCTACTTTATCTAATAGGTATCTGACCTGACATCATGCATGTAGTAGGAATAGTTGGAAGATTCCAAGAAAATCCAAAGGAATCACACCTTCAGGCAGTCAAAAGAATTTTCAAATATCTTCAAGGAACTCAAGACTTTGGTTTATGGTATCCTAGAGATGCAAATCTTACCCTTCATGCCTATACAAATTCAGATTGGGAAGGAAGTATTAATGACAAAAAAAGCACTAGTGGTGGTGCATTCTATATGGGTTCCAGGTTAGTGCCTTGGTTCAATAAGAAACAAAGTTCAATTGCTTTATCCACAGCTGAAGTAGAATATGTGGCTGTTGCATCTTGCTGCACACAACTACTTTGGATGATGCAAACCTTGCAAGAAATTCAGATCACATATACTCCACCCATCTCCATTCTATGTCATAATACAAGTGCCATCAGTATTTCAAAGAATCCAGTCATGCACTCCAAAACCAAGCACATACCCATCAAATTACCATTTTCTACGGAACAAGTGCTTGAAAAAAAGGTCAAATTCGAGTATGTTCCCTCCAAAGAACAGGTTGCTAATATATTCACTAAACCACTGCCTAGTGAAACATTTGAATATCTCAAACAAAAGCTAGGAGTATTTGCTGCATCATCCTACTATTAAATCTAATTTTTCAGAGAAATGTTATTATACGCATGTTTTATGAAGTATAGTCGCGTACAGATGCGGGTTGATATGGGTCAAGAAGCGTATATGTTTTTTAAACAAGAAAAATAGTGGCGCAAGCTCTGATATGGTTCTCTATTTGATGTTAATGATTACAGTCTATTGATATGCTCTATTCATTAACTTTTATCTAACTGGCAAATATGCCTTGATCATTGACTTGTTAACAATAAACAGGTAGCACAGGTTCAGGGGGAGCATTAGCCTTCACTCGCATTCTGCATTGTTGGAATTATGGTTGCTGAGTCCAGGTATGACTTCAGATATTTATACTTTTTGTTGCTTAAATCATGTAAAATTCTAGGGTGTGATATGTCTTCTCATACTTTTGAATGAGTCCTATTGGACAAATGATGTAATTTTTATCCCCAATTTGCATGGGATGGATGATGTAATTATATTTCTGTCATGTATAAACAATTGGTATATCCCCAATTGGTTGGGTGGATGAGTCAAATTTAGAATATCCCCTCTTACTTGGGAAAAGGATGTATGTATGCGTCATTAGTGATAAGAGGGTCATACTCACATAGTTGAGTTATAGAGTCATGTTATTCTTTTGGACAACATATTTGCAGACTCTACTTATGCTTAGGGGGAGCATGGACGGTTTCAGTGCATCTCAGCATGTACAAAGGGGAGCTCAATCAGAGAATTCAACATGTACTCAAGGGGAGCATGAACAACATAGGGGAGAGAATATCTTGGTCCACCCTTTGCCCTTGATGTCAAAATGGGAGAGTGTATTGGTTTGTTGTTGCCAAAAAGTCCAAAGGGGGAGATTGTTGGCATTATGATACAAGTATTGTCCTTGATGGCAACTCACTGAGATGAAAGTTCACAGTGCAGCAAGTCAACATCAAAGGATTACAGATCAGACTCCAAAGAATGAGGAAAGAGAGGTATACGCTGCTTCACTTTGTCCAAGGTGCGTATACATGCGGTTTAACAGAAAAAAAGGTAGTGTATAACGAATACACGCACTTTCATAGGAGGAAAAGCGTGTACATGTTGGAAAACCAAGTTTTTGGTCCAAGGTATTGACCCTAGGTATTGGGTCAAAGGTATTGGTCCTAAGTGGTTTTGGTCCAAGGTATTAAGAAAGGCCTAAGAGTATATAAGGAGGAGAAGGTCATTAAGCCAAAGTGTGCAAGCAATGAGATTCTAAGGAATACTTCTATCTAAAGTATATATTATGTTGCAGGGTTATGTTTGGGACTGGATCTGAAATATTCATGTGCACCTTGAGTTCAACATTGGATCAGGTATCATGAGACTTGAAGTGACTTATTCTTGAATGATATGATATTGGGAGTGACCAAATCTTATGTTTTACGCTTGTTCTATTTGTTATCTATCATGATCTAGGTTTGTCTGAAGTCTGGAATTGCAGCAAAGTTCTGAGTCAAAATTTGCAGATCTGTACGCAAGTTTGTCTTGGACAAAGCACGTGTACATGTAGGTTCAACTCTTACAAGTAGTGTATACCAAAGAAAAGGTTATGTTTAGATCTGACTAATCTATCTGGTAAAATTATGATTTTTTACTGCTATCTGTTAATGAAGTCCTCTTAGACCTGAACGTAGAACTGTTGTATAAGGAAATTGAGTATGTTTGATTGATTGATTGAGAAGGAAGGGTGATCCTTGATGCTATCTATTTTGAACTCTGTAATATGACAGTAGATCTTCAGAATGTCACTAGTTGGTGCAGTCTGTGGTTTAGAAGTGTAGGATTCAATATCTTTAGAGATATACGCAGGTTGGGTTAAAGGAAGTAGCATCTACACATACGTTGGGTTCAACCAAGTAGCGTATACACTCTAATGCATGATTTTTGAGGTTACAACTGGTTCTAGATGATGATGCAGGATTCTGGGTTCAACATAGTGTTCGGGTGTCAAAGATCTGATTGTTCAAATTAATGGGATATTGGTTGATGTAGTTTAAGTTTAAAAGGCTTTGATGGGTCCAATATGAAAATTTGATGAAACGTGGCCTTCAGCATGTGGTGTTGTGATCTAGGAGTATCCAGTCTGAAAATTCATGAAACGTGGTCCCTGGTGGAAGAGTGGAGCTTTCTGTAGGTTGGCACCTACGTACTAGGAAACATATTGGCTAGTACAAGAGCTAGGGGGTTGTAGCTCCCTTCCAGTAGAAGCTGGAAAATGAGAGAAGGTTGTAACCTTCTGTAGGTATGTTACACTAAAAAATGTCACCATGACTATTTACAGTTAGTATGGCTCAATCAACAGTCATGCTACCCTCTTAGGCAAGTCTTATGCCTCTGCTATCCATCTCAAACTCAAAAAAGAGAGAAAGTCTTGTAAAAAATGTGTTTATCTCTGGGGACACAGGTTCTCTCAAGCCTTACCTGCGGGGACGCTCACAATGTTCACAAAGGCTGCGTCCTTGGACGCTCTGTATGTTAAGGGACAGGTGCGTCCTTCTGTAAAAGGCAAAATGTGCAAGTTTCATCTTAAAAAAGTTACTTGTGGTTACTTCTAGAACTTTCTAGAGGTCGGTTTGATGAAATGGATGCGCCTCCAGTTGGTTCATGTATCCCTATTAAGGAGGAACTTATCCCATCAATAAGGGAGCTATCCCATCCAAAGAGGGGGATTATCCCATTGATGGTGGACCTGAATAACCTCTTTACAGCACTATAAATAAAGGCATTGAGCCAGAGGGAGGAGAGGTTGGAACTATACATTTTCTTTGGGTAAATGCTGCAGGAATTAGGACTCCCATTTAGAACCTTGTGAGGAGAGATTGTCTTTGCTTGATTCTACTTGGAAGTGGGTGAGCTTTGTCAAAGTAGAGGAAAACCCTTGATGGACCCTGGGAGGAACTTGCACAACACCAAGGCCAGGTTGTAAGAGTTTCTTTGTTTCGTTATTAATACAAACTGGTTTATTTTTCTCAATAGCTTGTGTTAATGAGTTATTTCATGTGTTCCTTGGTCTGCATGTTGAATATATGTTTTATTATATGAAATGCAAGTGCTTGGTAATTGTTTGATTGTTTGTGGTTGCAGGAATTGACTTGAAGGAGGAGCTCATCCGGATCGGCAAGGACGGACTACAACAACAGCGTTTTGGAATAAGGTAAGCCTAAACACTTGTAGTTTTCATGTCTTAAAAGGTATATTTAGAGAAAGATCACTCCATTTTGTCTTGTTTGTCGCTAGAGAGTTTAGACTCCTAGGGAGGTCAGTTGTGTCCGCACAAACGACTTTTTCCGCCACGACAAATTGGCGACTCCGCTGGGGAATCCATTAATGTGAAAGTCTTTTCCTTTGTGTGAACTTTGCTCTGAGAAAATCGTTTTTATTTTCTGGTTTTTGACTGTGAGAATTAGTATTTGGGTGGCTTAGCTTTAGATTTAGTTAGATTTGGTTTTTCTTAACTTTTCCAGAAGGACGCACCCTCTGAGTACTGCACAGTGCGTCTTTGGACGCGCTGTTGCCGTTTGCACAGAGCGGGCCCGCGCCTGTTCTAACGGGTTGCCTGCGTCTTCCTGTAAAAATTTAGGAAAACTCCATTTTTGCTTTAATTGCTTTTAGATTTTGTTTTTTCTTAGTGTTTTCTGCCCAGATCCTTTAGTACCCTGTCAAAAAAGTTCACCTGAACTTGTTTCATTAGCATTCCTGCTTTTAGCTTTCATCAATTGGGTGTTTTGAGTCTCTTTTTTGAGAAATTCTTAATTTGATTTCCTTTGGTCATTACTTGGAGGTTTCTCTCAGTCTTTTCACAATTTTGCATCTTTTTGCTTTTGTTTTTGCAAAAAAAAAATTTCCCCCTCATTCGCCGGGGGGGGCTAAATTGTGTATGAGTGTTAATCGCCTTTGAGTGTTTTTATGTTTTGATCTTTGGAACTCTCACCCAATTTTCTCGACTTGCACTTGATTGGTTCTTAGATTACATTAGAATCATCTTGTGTTTGAGAATTCTCTTGCATAGATCACATTTGCATAATTAGAGTTCTCAGTTTCAGAATATGAATGAAAAATGTGCATAGATTACATTTGCATACTTTTCATGTGAATTGTGCATAGATTACAATTGCATAGTTTACATTCTGAAAAATCAATCGTAGATTTAGATCAGCTTTCTTTGATTTGAATTTACACAAAAATAAAAATAAAAATTGGTTTGGAATTGATTTGCATTAGTTTTTCTTGATGAAATTAGTGCATTAGAGAATTTGTTAAATTTTCTCTTAATGATCAATTTTTTGCATTGTTGGAAGTGAATGGAAACTCTCTCCTTACTCTAGTTAGGATTCATCGAATTGAAAGGATTGCATTATCATATTCGATTGCATTCAGTTGAGTCGGGTCATAACACCATTGGTTTCATCTCCATTTACCCATTTGAGTAATAACAGCCTTAATAACACAGCGCTTAATTAAAATTCATCTAGTAATTTTTACATTTCTAGGGCTCTGAAACACCAACATAGCTTAGGCTAGGGTTTTGGAGTAGGTAAGTACTTAACTCTCCAAGACTACAAAACCAAACAGATAGTTTATCTTGAGTAGAATAAATCCAATTGTTTCAATTGCACTCTGGGAAAGCTCCTCTTAAAGGAGAAGCACGAGCTCGTGTCCGAACCAATGAGGGGATCATTCCCCCCTCGTTGGGAACGACGCCAGACAGTACGTATTACAAACGGTAAACCTCGGATTAACCATTGTCGAGGAGCCAGGGGTCACTTATCGGTAAACCTTGGATTGTTGTCAAGGAGCCGGTAAGGGGATTGAGCTTGCTACTCTGCCCTTGCGTGCTGTCGGAGTTTAGGTTGTTCCCCCAGGTGTATTTGTTACTGTTGGTGACCTTAGTGACCATAATCTTTAGGGTTCTACCGAGGTGACGGTGGAGGGAAGGTCCCACTGTACCTGGAGCAGACGTCGGTTATACTCACTTGGATTTTCCGGGGGGTTCACTTCACTTCGAGACGGTTAAAGTGGAGGAACTTGTGCCGGTCTATTCATTAAGCAGGTTGCCGGGGTAACTGTTCCACCCGCCATTTCTGTACTGAATTCTGCAAGGTTGGGCTTCATCACCAACTAGTGTTTTCGGTCCGGAGAGCTTACTGTTTGTGTGTGGTTTGACTCCTAGATTTGATAGCGCGTGTTAATTTGTTTTTACTTTTAGAGACCATAGGTGTGAATTGTGAATTTTAGTTGTTAAGTGTGAATTGTGAATTGTTAATTTTAGTTTTAAATTGTTAATAAAATTCACTGAAGTTGAATATAATGGCAAATGTTCCGGAATTTATCAACCTAGGAACCCCTCCTAATGAGAATCCTAGTACTTTTCCTTACTTTGGAAATGTTGGTCCTCCTTATATGGCTACTTTGTCATTACCTGGATTTACAATAGGTTTACCGATATGGTTATTTTCAACTTCGTTGGCCCAAAATACTCCAATTGTTCCATCTCAACCGGATGCTTCACCTCAACAGAGTTCACCATCTCAACATCACCAACCTTCTGTTGACCCTTTACCTTCTTCGCCTAATTTTTCTTCCTCCATTTCTTCCTCTTCGCCTGGTAAAAGCCTTGATGTTAGTAACCAGGAGGCTAAGAAGAAGAAGAAAGGGAAGAAGAAGAAGAAGAAGAAGAAGCAAGATAAGAAAGAAGTCAACCAACCAACCATGGCTGTAAGTGTTAGTTGTGTTGAGGAAAATTCCGACATGCATCGTAAACCCAAATACCCTTGCAGGCTTTGTAAGGGTGACCACTTCCTTGTCAATTGTCCTGGAATTCCAAAGGTCTTGGAAGTATGGTCAAAAAAATCTCATCAACTTTCCATTGATCCATCAACCAGTGATAGTCAGGTTCCTGGGAAAAAGGGTAAAGTTAGGTTTCCTTGTAAGTTATGCAAAGGGAGTCATCAAACTCACATTTTCCCTCACATGGATGAAGCCTCAACATTATTGGAAAACCTTACTATTCCACAGCAAGAATTTCCAACTGGTTACCGTAAACTTTCTCCCAACCTACCGTCAACTGACGGAGTGATTGATTCAAATTCAAATACAGTCGGTCACACTCTCCCATTGGAGAGTGAAACTCATGTCACTCAGGATGATGATCCATTAGTTGATCAAGTGGTCGATTCAATTTCACATTCGGTCGATCCCACTTTCCATTTAGAGAGTGAACTTCATACCGCTCAGGTTCTTCTTGTTACATCAGATTCTTCTATGCCAGGGGGCATTTCACCTGTTTCTACAGAACCCCCTCCAAGTACTGAGGTCTTTTCCTTTGACTGGAATAGACTGACAGAACCTCGTCTTCCTTCCTCCATCCCTTTCCAAATCATTGTCAAGGCTGGTGGTAGGGACATACATCGTACTCAGGTAGATGAAGGTGCTTCTGTTAGTATTTTATCCTCAGCTGTTTGGAAAGCTTTGGGTTCCCCTCAGCTTGCGCCTATTACGCAGAATCTGAAAGCTTTTAACAGAACAATTAGTGAACCTTTAGGGATCCTTCCTAAGTTTTCTATTACCTTGGAAGGTAAAACTGTTTGTGTTGATCTTATGGTAGTTCGAGGTCCCTTGGATTTCAATTTACTCCTTGGGCGAGACTATGTGTATGCAATGAAAGCTGTCGTATCGACACTCTTTCGCGTGATGTCTTTCCCTCACAATGGCAGTATTGTGACTGTAGACCAGCTTTCGTTCCCTAGTCTTGTTTCAACTACCAATAATATGACACCCCTAAATGTTCCTGATTCTAAAGTGGTATCTACCCTGCCATGGGTTAATTATGTGGCAACCGGTCCCATGTTTTCAGTTACCGATGTAAGTGAGCCCCTCATTGTTGATTTAGATCCGGTAATTGACATGGAAAAATCTATGGGATTATTTGAACACAATGTTCTTATCCCTTTTGAGTCCCTTGACGTGTGTTCCTTCCAAAAAACTATTCTTCCTTCGGATGAAGACCTTTTGGAAGCCATGATCAAGGTGTGTCCATTGACATGTCTTTCTTCCAGTTGGAAGCCATGATCAATGTTATGAGGATAGTTTATTCCTCTCTCAACCTCGTTAAAAAATGAAATTGGATAGTACGAGGAAAGTTCCTTTTACTGTGTCGACCTCGTTAAAAAATGAATCAGAGTGGGTGAGGATAGTTTCTTCTAGTCTCAACCTCGTTAAAAAATGAAACTGGAAGTCATGAGCATAGTTCCTTGCCTTGTGTCAAGCTCATTAAAAAATGAAACAAGGAGTTACGAGGATAGTTTGTTCCTCTCTCAACCTCGTTAAAAAATGAAATTGGATGGTACGAGGAAAGTTCCTTTTACTGTGTCGACCTCGTTAAAAAATGAATCAGTGAGTGTGAGGATAGTTCCTGTTACTGAGTCAACCTCGTTAAAAAATGAATCAGGCATGAGGATAGTTTTTTCCTGTATCAACCTCGTTAAAAAATGAAATAGGCTAGCATGAGGACAGTTCTTTTACTGAGTCAACCTCATTAAAAAATGAATCAGCTAGATTTTAGGATATGTAGGTAGATTGTAGAAAGTAGGGTTTGAGGACAGTTCCTGTTACTGAGTCAACCTCATTAAAAAATGAATCAGGTTTGAGGATAGTTCCTGTTACTGAGTCAACCTCGTTAAAAAATGAATCAGGTATGAGGATAGTTCTTTTCTTGTGTCAACCTCTTTAAAAATGAAACAACTCCCTTTTCAAGTTAAATATTGAAAGTAAACCTTCATTTCATCCAGCCGGTTGAATGCAATGAAGCCTGGGGGGCATGTACCTCATTTCGCATCATTATGCTGGGGGCATGCGAACTTTTTGAGCATAGTTCCTTGTCTTGTGTCAATCTCGTTAAAAAATGAAACAAGGGTAGGTTAAGTAGGTAGATTGTAGAGAGTAGTCATGAGCATAGTTCTTTGTCTTGTGTCAAGCTCGTTAAAAAATGAAACAAGGATTTTAGAGCATAGTTCCTTGTCTTGTGTCAAGCTCATTAAAAAATGAATCAAGCTTTTTAGAGCACAGTTCCTTGTCTTGTGTCAAGCTCGTTAAAAAATGAATCAAGGTTTTTTAGAGTATAGTTTTTTGTTAGGTAGATTGTAGAAAGTAGTTATGAGCATAGTTCCTTGTCTTGTGTCAAGCTCACTAAAAAATGAAACAACTCCCACGAGTCTTTCCAAGATTTTGAAAGTAAAGCTTCATTCCATCCACCTCATTGAATGCAATGAAGCTTGGGGGGCATGTACCTTGATTTGCATCATTATGCCGGGGGCATGTGAACTTGTAACAAGCATAGTTTTTCGTTTCAAGCTTGTGTAAACATGAAACCGAATCCGAGCATAGTTCTTTTCCTGTGTCAAGCTCGTTAAAAAATGAAACAAATCCTCCTCTACTTGAGTCGAGAGATTGACTAGATCTCGTAAATGTTAAGTTGTATATTTAGGTTAGTTGTTTCGGTGTTTTGCATAATTTTCTTACAGTTTTAGGTCAAAGTCTTTTAAATGATCTCGTCACTAAACCTTCATTTCATCCAAATGGTTGAATGAAATGAAGCTAGGGGGGCATGCACTCTAGCAGTTATGCTTAGGGGGCATCAAGCACAGTTTTATCTCTGTTTCAAGCTTGTGTAAAAATGAAACTACTCTGAAGCATAGTTTTTCTCTGTTTCAAGCTTTTGTAAAAAAGAAACCTATCTCGAGTCAATTTCAGTTATTTTCAAGACTCGTTAAACTCATGAAAATACCGAGATTATTTTGCTATCTTTCATTCTCGTAAAACAAATGAAAATGCCGAGATCTTTCCGTCTTTTCCTACTCGTAAATTAAATTGAAAGTCGGCCATATGAGTACATTTTTATCATTTTTTCGAACTCGTTAAAACTTACGAAAAAGTGAAAACCATGAGTACATTTTTATCCCTTTTTCGAACTCGTTAAAACTTACGAAAAAGTGAAACCTTGGAGTTCTCTTTTAAGCCCTTTTCAGACTCTTAAAACATGAAAAGATTGTCGAGCGTTTCTTTTACACTCGTTAAAACGGAATTAAAAGACGGTCCCCTTATAGCTCTTTTCTGACCGTAAAATCAGGAAAAGATTGTCGGGTTTTTGTCGTTTCAAACTCGATACGGAAATAAAACGACGTGTCCTTGATCGCTTTTTACTTTTCAGGTCAGTGGCACTAATTATGAAAGTACTCCTTGGTCGCAAGATCAAGCGGTTCCCCCAGGTATTATTTTATACTTTTTCGGGCTTGAGGGACACAAATCTACGAAAAAGTTCAACTTGGAGTCTTCTTAAGTTTTTCAGACTCTCTAAAATTGAAAAACACCGAGTTTCTCCTATACTGGGCTCGTTAAACATTTCACAGTAAAGGACCTGTTCAATTACAAACAGGAACGAACCACTCCTTCCTAGGGTTCGAATCAAAACTAGGTTGGACTCATCCGAAGGATGAGCTTATAATCAAGCATATGTTATCCTCCTCAAGCTTGTTAAAAATAAAGAGGTACTTGCCAGAAATGGTGGGGGAAAAGAGAGAAGAATGAACCTGTTTGTTACCTTTTGTCTCAAAAGAAACTTTATTACCACTCTTGAACACGACACTTTTCATTCACCTGGGTTGGGAAATCTTTTACCTCACAGTTGATCAAACCACTTTGAAAGTCTTTAACCGGGTTCCGGGGATTAACTTTGAGTTATTCGTCACCAAGCCATCTGTCGTGTCGTTATGTGTTCAAGAGGTCTGCAAGCAAAAACTTTCATTTGCAAAATACTTGTCATCCATTTGACCATCCCTGAGTCAGTCCTTACAGCAACATTTCTTCAACTTGAACAATGATTTCGTGTTGCGGGCTTGCCTGCAACGGGTCGCTTTCTATCGACATCGACACATTATCTAGAAAGATGACTTAGGAATCGACAGTACCTTGAAGTCTGCATGCATCAATGGCAGGTTTCTCGCCTTTGACGTCAGTTTACATCATTGACTTTCGATCAAAGGATTCCGTGAAGTGTTCGACATCAAAACATCTATTCACATTTCACGGGTTGTGCTTGGTACTTTGAGAACCATTGACATTACTGGTGGTCTCTCTCACGCTTGTTAACAGTTTACATCATCGACTGGTAATCAAGTGGTTTCTAACATGTTCGACATCAAATCATTTAATCACATGGCTAGAATCGTACCAATTCGGGAAGTAGAAGTGAAGACCCTGGGTCTAGTTTCTACCATCCAGGCTGCGAGGAGTTTTGTATTCATTATCTATGTAGACTAATCATAAACAGATGGCTGCGTCCATACTGTGTCTACAAAAGTCTATAAAAATGATGTACTGCAAGATCATTCCTGTATCAGAATAGTTAGTCCATTAGTTAAAGTTTTGAATCTGAGTATGGGAATGCCTACCTCAGTGATGATATAATCTTATACATGTATTTTGTGTTGAAAATTGCAGGTTCCAACCAGGTCATCCACAAGAAAATCCTTGAAATGATAAAGCGCTTCACCCTTCCTAGAATTACAAAACCCTAAATCTATTCCAGGCTTCGCACTTTAGGGGGCAATCTGTTACACTAAAAAATGTCACCATGACTATTTACAGTTAGTATGGCTCAATCAACAGTCATGCTACCCTCTTAGGCAAGTCTTATGCCTCTGCTATCCATCTCAAACTCAAAAAAGAGAGAAAGTCTTGTAAAAAATGTGTTTATCTCTGGGGACACAGGTTCTCTCAAGCCTTACCTGCGGGGACGCTCACAATGTTCACAAAGGCTGCGTCCTTGGACGCTCTGTATGTTAAGGGACAGGTGCGTCCTTCTGTAAAAGGCAAAATGCGCAAGTTTCATCTTAAAAAAGTTACTTGTGGTTACTTCTAAAACTTTCTAGAGGTCGGTTTGATGAAATGGATGCACCTCCAGTTGGTTCATGTATCCCTATTAAGGAGGAACTTATCCCATCAATAAGGGAGCTATCCCATCCAAAGAAGGGGATTATCCCATTGATGGTGGACCTGAATAACCTCTTTACAGCACTATAAATAAAGGCATTGAGCCAGAGGGAGGAGAGGTTGGAACTATACATTTTCTTTGGGTAAATGCTGCAGGAATTAGGACTCCCATTTAGAACCTTGTGAGGAGAGATTGTCTTTGCTTGATTCTACTTGGAAGTGGGTGAGCTTTGTCAAAGTAGAGGAAAACCCTTGATGGACCCTGGGAGGAACTTGCACAACACCAAGGCCAGGTTGTAAGAGTTTCTTTGTTTCGTTATTAATACAAACTGGTTTATTTTTCTCAATAGCTTGTGTTAATGAGTTATTTCATGTGTTCCTTGGTCTGCATGTTGAATATATGTTTTATTATATGAAATGCAAGTGCTTGGTAATTGTTTGATTGTTTGTGGTTGCAGGAATTGACTTGAAGGAGGAGCTCATCTGGATCGGCAAGGATGGACTACAACAACAGCGTTTTGGAATAAGGTAAGCCTAAACACTTGTAGTTTTCATGTCTTAAAAGGTATATTTAGAGAAAGATCACTCCATTTTGTCTTGTTTGTCGCTAGAGAGTTTAGACTCCTAGGGAGGTCAGTTGTGTCCGCACAAACGACTTTTTCCGCCACGACAAGGTAGAAGCCTATGTACTGGTATGAGTTTGCACTAGTACAAGATTGTAAATAGATTTTCTTATTATTAAAAGAAGATAGAGACGACAGCAGCAGGTGGTTTTTACCCACATTGGGTTTCCACCTTAAATCTTGGTGTTCATGTGTGTTGCTTTATTTTGCTTTTACTACACTATCTAATAAATCTCTGATATACTATTTTAAGCTCAACACATGATAAACTCTCTAAATCACAAGTTCTCTACATATACGCTGGTTTCTTTAAGCACAGTCGCATGTACATGCTAGTTCACTTCACTAAAGTAGCGTATATAAATCTATTTGGGAAATAAAATTATTGATCTAATAATACTGATTCACCGATAATACTGATTCACCCCCCCTCTCAGTATTATTTCCAATAGGGGAAATCCCAGATAAAAACCCCACACTATTGTATTATCATACATGGTGGAAATACATAGGAATTATACAAAGCCTTGGGTCTCACAAAAATCCAACACTCAGTACAATCCTCACAGATGCTCACAGGCAATCTTGGCTTCTCTCTAGCCTTCCTCTTTGCCCTCCAAGCTCCTATTTCCTTGCATTGTTTCTTATGGATGATTAGCCTATTACCAAGTGGAAAATCCAGCCTTCAAAACTGCGCAATCATAAAGGATGAATCCTTGACTGCATGCATGAGTTTTCTCAACGAGAAAACACATGCAACTGATAGTACACTATCCTTGAACATTAATCTCAACTGGTTCTTTCTCATAATAGACATGCATGATTTTATGATGAGGTAATCTTCAGTTAACTAGAGTAGCACTAGTTGAGTGCATTAATGCATCAACTGACTGTTAACTCACTATTAGTTCCTCAAACAGTTTGGAAATAATTTAACTGGACTTAACTCAGTAAATTGAGTTAACTAATTACAACTCAAATACAACTCAGTCTTATCTCCTTAATTTAAGGGATAACTCTTGCATGACTTCAGAAAGACTTCTAACTTGAATTTCTCCAGCTAATTAATTTAAAATAAATTAATTAATTATTTCCATGTAGCTGTTAACACTAAATTCAATTTTAATTCAAAATTTAATTCAAGGACAAATTAAATTGGAATATTCTCGTTGCCATATTTCAACACTCCCTCTCAACTAGAAAGGGATTATCTACCACCCAGATCTTGTCTTTATGGAACTCGAATTTACACTTTGAAAATGCCTTTGTCAAAATGTCAGCATCTTTCTCCTATGTTGAAATATACTGCAAAAACATGATCCTCCTCACTACACAGTCTCTGAGATGATGATACTGAATGTCGATGTGCTTGGACCTATTATGAAATATTAGATTCTCATAGAGTTTAATAAAACTTTGATTATCACAATAGATCACAGTTGGATCCATCCTCTCATCAAACAAACAAACTAGGATTTTCTACATCCAGATGGCCTCACATGCTACCTGACTTGCAGTCATGTATTTTTCCTCTGCCAAGCTGAGTGCAACCAACCTTTTTTTCCTGTTGTACCAAGAAACTGCCATTGTCCCAAGGTTGAAAATCCCTCCTAATGTGCTCTTCCGATCTGATGGACTCCCTGCCCAATCTGCATCAGTGAAGCCCTATAGCTTCACTCCCTCCATTCATCTCTACCATAAACCATACTGAGATGTGCCTCTAAGCTATCTCTATACATGCTTTTCCACCTTCCAAAAGATATTTGTAGGCTGAACCATCACCGAACTCAGTGGGTTCATGACATAGGAAAAATCTAGTTGTGTGTTCATTAAGTACATTAGTGAACCCACATGCTGCCTATACATAGTAGCCTCTACCACTTCTCTTGAAGTAGCAACCTCATTCCTCCAGTTATCTACTAGAGGAGTCTGCATGGGCTTGCACTTCTCCATGTGGAATCTCCTAAGTATCTCATTGGCATACTTACCCCGAGACACAAACAACTCTCCATCCTTCTGCTACACTTCCATGCCAAGGAAGTAATGCATGAGACCCATGTCTTTCATCTTGACTTATCTTTCAAGGTCCTCCTTGAAAGACACGATAAACTAATCATCACCAGTTAATGTGAGATCATCAACATAAAGTATGATGATCAACAGCTTACCTTTCACCACGATGTGGTATAGGTTCACATCCGCTTCACTCTTTGTGAAGACCAACCTAGTGAAGTAGTTGTCTATCCTAGTGTACCAAGCACGAGGTGCTTGCTTCAGCCCGTACAATGCTCTCTTGAGTCGGCACACATGCGACTCACAATCAAAGGTCTCCAAACCTTCTGGCTGATCTATGTACACCTCTTCCTCAAACTGGCCATTGAGGAATGCAGTCTTCACATCCATCTGATGGATCTTCCAACCCATTTGTGTCGATAGTGCCAGCATATATCTAATCGATGAGTACCTTACGATAGGAGAAAATATCTCATCGTAGTCAATCCCCTTGACCTGTGAAAAGCCATGGGCAACAAATCTTTCCTTATGCTTCTCCACACTACCATTAGCAGCTTGCTTTACCTTGTAAATCCAATGGGAACTCACAATTGGCTTGTTCTACGGTCTCAGAACCATGTCCCAAAAACTGTTACGAACTATGGAGTCATACTCCTCTACCATAGTATCAACCCAATTCGGCTGATGTACTGCTTCCTGAAAGGAAGATGGCTTAGTCTCAACACATTCCCCAGCAAGGGCCATGTATCTAGTGTACCTCTCAGGTGACCTCCTCTATCTGTGCCGAGAAAATGGTGCTCCCATATTATCTCTCACATCCTCCAACAATCTATCAACTTCTCTTGTGCACGTCCGTCCATCTCTGGAAGACTCTGCTTGAGTGGATGTATCCACTCCTAGAACATATGCATGCAGCTGCTCCACATCAGTCTGAGGCTCCTCCTTCCTAGGAACCAATAGCTCCTCCACAGCCTATAGTTATATCTCCCTCTCAAGGGAAACTCACATGGCCTTCTGCTCATCAAACTTGAGATCTCTACAAACCACTGTCCTCCCACTGGTAGGCAAGTACACCCGATAGTTGTGAGGTGTATCAGTATACCCCACAAATATCCCCAACTCTGTTGTCGGCTCAAGCTTCTTCTGTGCATCCTTTATCACATGGAAATATACCGATGAGCCAAAGATCCTAAAGTGACCCAAATCCTGAAGTGACCCAAATTTAGTCTCTTACCGAAGAAATCTTCCTCTGGTGTCTTCATACCAAGTATGTGATGCGGGCTTCTATTATGAAAAAAACCACTCTGTTGCATGCCTTAGCCCACAGGTGAAGTGGTAGTCCTTGGTCATCCGGCATTACCCATGCTGCCCCTACAATAGTTTTGTTCTTCCTCTCGGCCACCCCATTTGGGTGTGGGTTATGAGGTGTTGTCAACACTCATTTAATTCCTTCCGCTACACAGGAGTCCTTAAACTCTTGAGAGACATATTCTCCACTGTTGTTACTTCTCAAGCCCTTGAACTTCTTCCCTAACTCTTTCTCAACCAAAGCTTTGAACTTACAAAACTTTGTGAAAGTTTGGTCCTTCTTCTGCATGAAATAAATCCAGCATTTATGAGAATAGTCATCAATGAAAATCACATAATACCTTTTCTTCGTTGTGGATGCCATTGAGAATGGTCCACATAAATCAGTATGAAGTCGCTCTAGGATAGCCTCTGCTCGACTATCTCGATCATGAAAGGAAGACTTGGTGTACTTTCCTAAGGTACAACCTTTGCATGTGTCAACTTACTCAAGTTTACCTTTGGGAAGTCCTAGAGATATCTACTACATTATCTTCAAAGCCCCATGATGCAAATGGCCCAATCACCTGTGCCACAACTTCCCAATGTCCTGTATTTGTACCAATTCTGCTTTCGTACTCAATGTTTCACAATCATCTACCTCTAGTTTATAGAGATTCTTCACTGGAATCCCTATCCTCTTGGTCTGACCTGTGGCTATGTGTCTTAGGAATTCCTTTCCTTTACTAAAGACAACATCATAGCCTTTTTCCTCCAACATCACGACCGATACCAAGTTCTTCTTCAGTCTAGGCACATACATCATATCTGTCAAGGTGAGAGGAGCTCCATGCTCACTCTAAAAAGCAACCGTGCCCACTCCTAAAACACTATACCTTCCATCATCACCCATCTCTATGCCCATCTTGAGGTCTTTCTCCTCCAAGGCACTGAATAAATTTTTATCACCAGTCATATGGAATGAGACTCCACTGTCAAGATACTAGACACAACCCATCATCGATGACACCATGCATGCGATAAGGGTAAAGTCCATTTCGAACTGAGAGGCTAATGCCTCACCTTCCTATCCTTTCAAGGATCCCTTCTTGGAATTCTTCAATGGGCAATTAGTCGTATAATGTCCCATCTTGTGACAATTAAAGCATCTTACTTTAGACATGTCACCCTTCTTCCCTCCATGAGAAGAATTCGATTTGAAATGGGAAGCCTTCCCCTTCCCTTTCTTTGCCTTACTTACTAAGGCCATATTTTCTTCATCATCATTCTTGGATGAAGAACCATCTCTTGTGCTCCTCCTAATCTCCTCCTGCATAAGATCCGACCACAGTCATTACCAATCTGGCATTTTCTTCCTTCCATTCGCAAAGTCCTGGTAGTTATTCCAACTCTTTGGAAGGCCAAGTAGAGAGAGGCTCACCATATCATCATCAACAGTATTTATTCCCACATTGCCAAGCTCATCTCTACAGGTGGTGAGATTTTTCAGATATGTGGAAATAGTATCACCCTTCTCCATCTTGATTCTTCAAATCTTATCCTTGAGCGCCAATTTCCTCTAGTCACTACTATTCTGGTAGAGGTCCTTCAATGTCACCCACATTGAAAATGGAGTATTCTTCCCATGGAGACTCGAGACAATATGGCCTCGAACTCCTTCAAGAATGATCTGTCTTGCCTTCGCCACACACTTCTTCCACCGAACCAACTCTTGTGCATTAGTTGAAGCTGGCTTTGGGATTTCTTGATCAATGAATTCCTTCAAGACATTGTCTTCTAATACAGCCTCCATTCTATCTTGCCATGCTATGTAATTCAAGATACCTTCCAAGGCATACTCGAGTCTCAATCCATAGAACACCAGTGGCCAACCTTGAAGTGTGATATGAATTCGATTTGCACCTGCAGCCCCAAAATTCAAACTTTGAATTCTCTTCTCAGTATATTGTTCACAGCTCCGATACCATGTAGAAAAGCTGCGATAGGTTAACCCGATAATGCAATATAAAACAAATTAGAATATTATAACCTACTTCTACTATCAATTTGCGGAAGCTTAAAGATCGAGCTGAACAATATAACTAGAAGAAGATGAATCAATGGCACAATGCACATGAAAATACTTTTGAGGAAATCCCAGATAAAAACCCCACACTATTGTATTATCATGCATGTTGGAAATACGTAAGAATTATACAAAGCCTTAGCTCTCATAGCTAACCATCTCTTAGTACAACCCTCATAGATGCTCATAGGAAATCTTGGCTTCTCTCCATCCTTCCTCTCTGCCCTCCAAGCTCCTATTTGCATTGTTCCTTGTGGATGATTAGCCTATTACCTGGTGGAAAAACTAGCCTTCAAAACTGTGCAATCCTCGAGGATGAATCCTTTACTACATGCATGA
This sequence comes from Pinus tabuliformis, assembly GCA_031772625.1. Classification (NCBI taxonomy): domain Eukaryota; kingdom Viridiplantae; phylum Streptophyta; class Pinopsida; order Pinales; family Pinaceae; genus Pinus; species Pinus tabuliformis. The sequence continues at coordinate 708,699,710 of CM062814.1, read as the reverse complement.
GTTTTCTCCATGAGAAAACACATGCAACTTCTAATACACTACCCTTGAACATTAATCTCAACTAGATCTTTTTCAGAATAGACATGCATGAGTTTCTGATGAGGGAATCTTCAGTTAACTAGAGTAGCACTAGTTGAGTGCATTAATGCATCAACTGACTGTTAACTCACTATTAGTTCCTCAAACAATTTGAAACTAATTTAACTAGAATTAACTCAATAAACGGAGTTAACTAATTACAACTCAAATATAACTCAATCTTATCTCCTTAATTTAAGGGATAACTCTTGCATGACTTCAGAAAGACTTCTAACTTGAATTTCTCCAACTAATTAATTTAAAATTAATTAATTAATTATTTCCAAGTAGTTGTTAAAACTAAATTCGATTTTAATTCACAATGTAATTCAAGGAAAAATTAAATTGGAATATTCTTGTTGCCATATTTCAACAAAAGAAGGCAAGAGGAAGTAGAGATCAAGCAAGGAAGGGAAGGTTCAAGAAGCTACAACAATATTCTTTGCAGGTATCGATTTGAATGTGTATTTTCCTTGCTAGATTTGGCATGTATGGTATTGCATGTGGTTCTTTTGTTGTTATGGCATGGGTTTTTCAAAATGTGATAGTGTTTTCAGCCTAGCCTTCTGATTTCCAAATAGCCCTGATGTGATGGGTTTCTCATGTTTTGGTTGAGTTGGATTGCCGGATGGATTTGAAGTTGAATGAGGTGCATCTCCAAATGATATACCACATCGATTAGTGGTCCCTAAACCGGACTGTGGATCACGATGAAGCCACTGGCCTAGCAACCCCTAGCCCAGTCTATTGGTTATGGTAAAGCCAGATTTTTTGTTGCTTCGGTGGGCCTATGAATCCTTGTCGATGAATGGCAGGATATACTGTATAGCCAAGTGGTGGATTTATCTCCATTCAGCCTAGTAATCCTGGGTTGGTATATGTGGTATGGCCTAGAGAGTGGGTCTCAGTTTAGGGCCTAGTGATATGGTGTGGATTGCAGTAAAGCCTAAGAGACTAAGAGATAGGAAAATTGTTCACGATGTAGGTCGATAAATCGGTGGCATCCATGCATTTTTAGCCTAGTGATCGGGTGGATATCATGGTAAATCCTACTATTAGATGTTTATTATGTTGGCCTAGTGATCCAAGATGTATTACCATAAAGCTTGGTTTCTATTGATGAGGGTCAGGTGCTTAGCCTCGGGATTCCCTGGTTGGTTATTTTGGTTTTAGTCACACAGTCATGCTTAGAGTATGGCATGGGGGTGAATGGCTGAAGAGATATTTCGCTCAGCCATTATATGGACTGGTGGAATGTGGAAGTCCCATCCCAAGTTTGGATTTTTCATCATCAATATGAGGTTATTTCTCCTTGGATTTCTATGAGTATTATACCTGTTTATATGTGGATCATATGGTTGTGATTTCATTGGTATTTTTGTTGCTATTATGTTTGTTTTTTATGTGTTTTATGACAGTGTCTATGTATGGTTCTCGTCATGTTTTTACTTGTAAATGAATGGAAAATGTATCTATGACCTAATAGATGATAATGCCAAAAATTATATGAGGGAACAATGGTTATTAGTGATTCCCAAATAAGTATGAGATCCATATTCTTAAATTTGTTGTCTGCACATGTAAATTACATATTTTTTATATGTTTGACAAAATTCATGTCATGGCTAGTAGGGGTCCAGTTAAGGGCTTGTTCAAGTATTTACTTTTGAATCATTGTTTCCATATTATATTGTTGTCCTCAAGGTGTCATTCAATTATGGGCAGTGACGTGGGATTTGGGCTTGAAAAGGTGGCTCAGATCCTGAGGATGTTGGAACAACACTAAGCAAAATAGTCCCTGGATGCTCACATGTCTTGTCATGAGAGTGTCCAGAGCCTCCTGGATACCGGTAGGCCTATAGCATGAGAGGATCAAGAGTTCAAGTGGTCAAAAATTTCAGTGGGACCTAAGGGCTAGCTACATAAGTGGTTGGAATGGTTCCTAGCAGTCTTGTACCCGATGTGGAAGGTTTGTATGTTGTGTTTCCATCGATTCCACTTCCTTAAGGTCACATTGGAGGTTGAATCCAATCATAGTATCCTATCATCACATGTTTACCTCAGTTGGTCAGTTACTTGGGTAGATGTAGGAGGAGGGTGTTACACTTTGCCTGTCCATCTGTCTGTGGATGATAAGTTGTGCTAAAGGCTGAATCTGTACCCAAACCTGCCAACAACTCTTTCCAAAACTTGGAAGTGAACTTAGCATTTTTTTTCTCACACATTTTTTCGAAACACCATGCAATTTCACTATATCTCCAATCAAGACTTGTGCTATGTCACTAGCTGAATACGTAGAATTAAATGTAATGAAGTGTGCTACCTTTGTCGAACTATCAACCACAACCATAATAGAATCATGCTATCTAGATGTCCTCAAAAAACTTGTGATGGAATCCACACAAATGACCTTTTGTTTCCACTTTGGAATCATAATTAGTTATAGTAAACCACTTGGATGCTTATACTCTGCTTTTACCTATTGACAGTCCAAGCATCAGGCCACAAACTCTGTCACTTCCTTCTTTAGATTTGACCTATAATAAAACTTCTTCACTATTGTCATTGTTGTCCATCACATAGATATTGTTCCTAAACCTTATCAAACCATCTGCTTTAAGGCAATAGTCCACAACCTGATCACCTATATCCTGTTGCTGTAATCGATGCCTAAGCTCCATATACCTATCATCCTGTTGTACTACCTATAATATTTCATCCTGTAAATCTATCCCATAATAACTCATAGATGTTAAGTGATTCACCTACACTCTTCTGCTAAGAGAATGTGAAATTTTGTTTTACTTCCCTTTAATATACCTAATATCAAAGTCAAAATCATTGATTGTCGCCAACTATATACTTTACCTAAAATTTAGATTCAGTTGGTCAAATAGTACCTCAATCCATTATGATCACTCATGAAAATTAATTTCCTTCAATGAATATAGTGTCTCCACATCTTCAAAGCATGGATGATCATTACTAACTCAAGATCATGTGTCACATGTTTATGTTTGTGCTCATTCAATTTCCTTGATTCGTAATATACCATCTGTCCCTCCTACATAAGGACTCCATCAATTCCTCTTTTACAATCATCTGTACACACCATGAACCCTTTATCGAATCTACAATTTTTAGAAATTGAGCATTTATCAACAATTGTTTCAACTGCTCAAAATGTGTTGCACATTCCTCCATCCATTCAAATTTATTTCCTTTTCAATGTAATGATGGGATAGGATATGAAATCTATGAGAAGTTGCTATTGAACCTCTTGTAGTAGTCGTCCAACCCCATGAATGATTTGACCTCATCCATATTCCTATGAGCTACCCATTCCCTTATAGATCTTATCTTTTCCAAATCTACTGCTAGGCCTTCCTTGGAAACAACATGCCCTAAGTAATGTACCTTTGTCTAAAAGAAACTTCATTTTCTAAGCTTAGACTACAACTGATGCTCTCTTAGAAATCTTAATACTTTTCCAATTGTTTGGCATGCTTTTCCTCATTCTTAGAATATATCCATATATCATCAACAAATACAATATCAAACTTGTCCAGATAAGGACACAATGAGTTATTCATCAAACACATAGAAGTAGTTGGATCATTGGTCAAACAAAAAGGAACTTTAACAAACTCATAATGCCCATGCCTTTTCCAGAAAGTAGTCTTGTATAAGTCCTCTTCTTCAATGCATACATAATGGTATCCTGATCTCAAATCAGTCTTTGAGAACAATGTTTCTCCCTTAAAATGGTCAAAGCAATCATCAATCCTTGGAAATGGATATATGTTCTTAATGGTTACCTTATTCAATTACTTGTAGTCAATACACAACCTGAGAGTACCATCCTTCTTCTTCACGAACAACACGGGTGCACCCCAAGTCGATACACTTGGCCTAATGTATCCATTGTCAATAATTTCCTTTAGTTGCAATTTCAATTCCACTAGCCTTGGAGTGCTCATCCTATAAGGTGCCTTAGATGCTCATGCTGCCCCTGGTACCAACTCAATAGAAAAGTCCACTTCCTTGTGAGGCGGAAATCTAAAATCTCTGCAGGAAATACATCCTAAAACTAATGTAAAATCAGGTACCTATTCAAGACTTTTGTATCCTCAACATCTTTACCTTTATCACTATAAATACGTACCGCAAATAACATACACCCTTTTCTATGATTGTACCTTTCCTACGTAGATGTTACCATTCTAATTGATGTTTCCTTTTTCTTATCGTACAAGATTCTTTGTTCTCCATTGTCATCCAAGCACTCAATAGCCTTATCATAATAGTACACCTTAGTCCTGTGAGGATATAACCAATCCATACCTAATAGCATACTGTACAAAGCCAACGGAAGTACATTTAGATGCGCTAATGTAGGTATGCCATTAAGCTCAAATGCACAAGCTCTTATGCAACGATTAAAACTTTTCTTTGTACTTGTAGCCAACTGCACTAACCAAGATTCCGCATGTAATTCTTTATTCAAACCACATGTATCCACTAGGTCAGGATTAACATAACTAGAGTTAGATCTAGGCTCAATCCAAATAGAAACAACTTGATCATAAAGCTTACCATCCATCTCGATAATAAATGCCTGGTGTTATAGACATTTTTGTGCCTTGCAGCTCCAAGCATGAAATGTCCATAAACCAAGGGCTCTTAAGTCCCTAAAAGTGTTTTTCTAACCCCTAAAGGAACAAGGTCAACAAATTATAGCTTTTCCCAGAAGTTCTCCACCAGAAACTGCTCAGAATAAGTCAAAACAGGATCATTTCAGCTGCTCCACTAGCTAGCTGCGTTGCATAGCACCTAAACACACTAGATAGGTGCGTTGCAATGCACCTAAATGCACTATGAGGGTGCATTGAGCGGGAAATGACAAATGGCAGTGCCATTCCACGAGGTGGAAAGACATTGGAAGCTTCCAGAATCTTCTCCTATGACACTTGCCTCACTGAATTCGACCAAGGATGGGTAAGAGGCTTTCAGTCTCCAAGTGGAAGCAAGAACTGACAGAGAGAAGACACTAATCAAATCACAAGCTGACTCATCCTCCTTGCATACATCTATATATGGATCCCTCATCCCAGAGATCCAAAGGCTGGAATTTTGCACATTGTAAGGAATTGTTGTTGGTTTTGAGATAGATATTAGAGTATTGGGTGATTTATGCTTTGTTGGAGGTGAAGAGGGGCTTCTTTGCTGGGAGGTTGATGCTGGGTCAGGAATCATCGGTTGTAACTCCTCCTGGATCTTCTTGTATATCAATAAAAACTATTTGAGTTTTTCCTCCATGCTTTTGTATCATTGATGCTTGTTACATTTGTATGGTTAGTTTAAATCTGATCCTAAGCTGTTTATGAATATAGATCTATGTCTTTGTATAGTTTTCTTCTTTTGTGATCTTACAGGTACTTGGTGAAGCTGGGCAAGTAGGGGAGCAGATAGCTGGAAGCTGTCAAAGAAGAGAGGGATTGGATCAAAGGATTAGCGCAAGACACAGGTCGATTATTTCTATCCCCCTCTATCTTTAATTCATAAAGGAAATACAAAAGTAGTTTTCTCTATTTGTTTCTAAGGCAGCTATCACACCTTAGTGGGATAGAGCAGTTCTAAATAGACACTTTTCCCGGTAACACCTGGTGATTTGCCTGCCTATTATATAATGTTGCATAGATCCGAGGAATGCTCTGCCCAACATCCCCAACTATCTGTGCCTCCTGTGTGCTGTAAATATGAGGTATACCATCTCGATTTTGTGGACAATCTCTCTTAATATTCTCCTTGCCGAATGTACAACAATGCAACTACCTCCTACCATAACCTATGTTCTTTTGTTCTCCAGGCATAGGTCTATTAAACTTCTTATAAGGTACATCATTCTCTTTTTCATGTCCATCCTCGGATATTATTATTTATGGTTTCCATTTACCTTTATTCTTTTCTTTCCCTTTCCAATCTTGCCAAGTTTCTCTCTTGTGCTTTGATTTCTCATAACAATGTTTAAACTTTCTGATGACTTCTTTAAGTGACCAAGGCCCATCATACTCAATCTGACCTCTAAATGCTAATGGAAATCCACTACCAAATATATTAACTTTGGCTTTCTCATCCTTAAGATACAATACATACCTCAACAACTCAGGGAACTTGGTCATCAAGGAAAATTTTAATATGCTCCCTAAATTTATATGTATAATAAATGGGTGAATCTCCATGATACATAGGAAAAATCGAAGGTGATTTTATTAGTAATATAATATGTATATATAATTGTTTTGGCGAATCTCTCACCAGATTATATTATCTTGTAAAATCATGGGGAATCTCTCACTAGATTATATTATCTTGTAAAATCATGTCGAATCACTAGTACAAAATGGTGAATCACTAAGAAATCCAAGGGTTGTTGCAGTTGCTCTTTAGAAAATATCTACAATAAGCCTCTATAAAAGGAATAAGTCACAACCATATTCAAATCCTAACAATTTGGTGTGGTTGAGAGTAAAAATGCTCTCAAGTTGCCTAGATATCAGAAACATTGCAAATGAAAAATAATAATAATAATAATAATAATAATATAATATCCAAGTGGAAACCTCATTAATGCACTTGGGATATACCTTTGGCTGAAAACCACCATGGAGGCAACCTTAAGTCTACAATAAAGGAATTCCTCCTCATGAAAACCCTATTAGGATAAATGGGGTAAGGCACTAGTGAAAACTGAAAATGGCAACAATAGCTTGACAAGAAAAATGAAAAAAAAAAGGAAAAAAGGAGGAAAAAAAATAAATTGGTTCATAAGTGTTTTCAAGTACACATGCACTAAATATGACTAGCAATAGGTTAATGAAGTTCTCAAACTAGATTGATAAACAAAGCATTCCAAAATACCTATACCAATAAAATAATTGGAAGGATTAATGTATCTATATAAAAATCATCACAACAAATAAACATTGTACATCCTATTGCAAGTTCTATTTGCAAGAATCATCATCATCATCTTCATACTCCATGTCTTATCCTCCATTTCACACTTTCTCTATATACTCCATTTCATCATCCTCTTTATTATTGATGCACCATACTAATTGTAGCAAGCACCATTTCCAAGTCCCATTAGCATTTTTCATATTCACCATATTTCTTGCAAAATGATTGTATGTTTCCATTACAAAACAAAGTGCTCTTACTATTGTCATGGAAAATCATATAGTGCAATTTCTGCCATTGTTGAAGGTTATACATCACACAAATCATCATGGATGAAAACCTTCTTCAACTATATTCAACATACACAACCCCATGTGGTTTGCTAAGAACAACATTGATACCACCAACTCCTCCCAACACACCATCACCACTCATCTCCGTGATTGGATGTCAAATGGGAGTTCACAAATGCCTACATAAAAGGGATGGAATGAAGGGAAATAATGTCCATCATCTCAAACAAAGGTATTAAAACATGGTTATGGAAATACATGACTGTAATTATGGCCCTATTCATGAACCTCACCCATGACTCAAGCATTACAAAATAATTTTATTTTCTTCTTTACATCAATTACATAAAATCATGATTGTACATGTCATTATGAAGACCTAGTTACATATTTCAACAACATCTATACTATCTATACCATGTACCATTAATAACTAGAGCCATTTATAGTTTATTAGTTTTTATTAATGAACTTGTTATTCGAAGCAACTCCCATTCATCCACCAATGGTTTTTTTTGGATAACATTATTACTTGTAATTTTTTTTTTAATGCCAATAGACCAACGATCTTCGCATATTTATTTTTGGTTACTTCCTACCTTGTTATTAGATGCATTATAAGTTAAATTGCAGCCCATCCTCTAATCTGATCTTAATCATTATCACTACTTACCATACAAGGTTGGGAGTGCCAACGATGTTGCACACTTTTAAGAATTGAAACAATTGGAATCTACACACAACATATTGTGATACATTAACAATGATTTCCATAGTGTTTCTACATTCAAGATCCCATATTTGAGTTTAGTTCCATCTTATTAACTAATGTACTCAATCATTATTATTATTTACCATAATGTTTGGTGAAAACCAAACACTAGTTTCTACATCTAATATCATCTACAATGCCTATGCAAACCTATTTTTGGTCTAAATATGGTTGTTGGATCAAAGCAGGCTACCTAAATGAACTATCTACCCATTTTCACCACAATAGAAGCTCACATAATTAATCTTAAGGTGACATATCTAAAGTCATAAAAACAAGATAACATGGTTGAGAATAAATGTCAGCACACTAGAATAAAACACCATAAACCTTTCCATTAAGCATGGGGTCTCATTCAACAGAGAGCACAAAAGCTCATTATGGAAGATGGAAGAAAAAAATTAATAGTTTATCTTGTGCCTAACAGCTAGTATCAAAATACCTACAAGCCTGAGATGATGAAAAGTGAACAGCTGGAAATTAATAAATCAATCTAGCATGGAATGCCAAAGCTGAGTATATCTGTGAATTTAGCTAATAAATACCCCTAATTTGGAGTTATATGTTGAATATATGTGTATAGCAGTGGTAGAAGTACCAAATTGTTGCCTTCAAAACCTACAAACCGATTGAAAATTACTTTAATAAAGCAAGAATGGAGATGCCATTTAAAGAAGCTTCACATCCAAAAGTGAAGAAAACATGGCTCTACATAAACAAGAGGTGAATCCAATAATTTACAGATAAAACCCCTTGGGGTTATTTTAAAAAATATGTAGCTGATGCAACTCATTAATTTAGATGGCCATCAATAAGTGAACATCTCCTACTGTGATCACTCAACAATGAGACTAATTTTTTGATGAGAAATAAGGATTTCCAAATGTTGGCCCATTTTGAACCTTCAGTAACACTAGATCTATTGTAGCTCTTGAAACTTCAACAATATTCTAACCATTTTTAAACTATTGAAACTCTCTCTTCAAAAACATTTTTGCAATGATTTGTAAATCCATCTTAAAATTTGTGCCACGAGGGTGTTTGTACAAGAGGGTTGTATCTATTACAACATTCTGGATAACCTTCAAATCTAAAAATTCCCTCTTCAATGAGTGCCCAACAATAACAGTTTATATGGAAGCCACGTTTAGTAATTCTTACAAGTAATTATGTTGAATTCCCTTTCATATACCAAGGATTATTGTTTCTTTACTTAATTGTGATGTTAGGAAATGAGCAATGCAAATAAGGAAACTTCTGAGGTTGTAAGCATGTCATATCTCTAACTAAGATTTTCAGTGCCAACACAAAGCAATGAAAATTGGCTAGCAAAGATTCAACCTTCTTTTTGAGATTAGAAATGCTATTTCATAGCTGGAAATTGCCTAACTCAATAAACTCGATAAATTTTTTTAACTTTGTGCTTTTCATAAAGCCCTTGGCCTTAATGGTTATCTGCACCCTCTTGTGAATAAAATATACAACATTAGTAAATTCATCCCGAAGAAGCCCACAGGTAGTTAATGAAGGAGTCTCGATGTGAATTCCACCAGGAACCATAACACTTTTATCACCTAAAAGTGTAAGGTCTGAAAGTAAGATATATCATCACATGGAGCAAGGAAAATCAATAAATCCCTTACATCTAAATATTGAAAGAAAAAATTCATGTAACCTAGTAAAGAATTCTTGTTGAGTGTGATATAAGTAGCATCCAAAACATTCTCTACTCTTGCACCATCAATTCCCTTTCCAAGACCATTAAAATATACCATGCTCCATTCAATTAGCTAAATAAAATAGAAATCAATATACAAGTAGGTTTTTCACTCCATCATATGAATAGAGGATCCTTACCAAGGGCCTCAAACAAACTAGAACTAGGTGATTGTCACTACGGCCAAACACCAAATTATAACAGAGCGTTATGCAAAGCCACAGATTCAAAATTCATGTTAATTGTCAAGTTGTACGATGTGGGTCCATAGATTTTCAAAGATAAATATTTCTTCATTACATGATCCATTAGAAGATTAGAATTTACAGTTACATGGGTAATATATTATATCATATGTCATTGTACATGGAGCAATTAGAAATCAGTCTACTTCCATAGACTGAAATGGAGTACAACCCTATTACAAGGCCTATGGTACCAAGTGCAACATCTAGTTTAATCACAGTAATATTCATTGGCTTGTAGCAATATTCTTCTGGAAAGCAACTAAAAGAGATTTATTATGCTTTGAATTTCAAATCCTTATTAAAGGATCAAGTGGTGGTTGCAATGAACAACTCAAACTTGGTGGTCTCAGAACAAAATAATTTATTATTTCCAAGACAAAATAACATAACTCATGTATCTCTTAATTCCATGAAAATAGAACAATTTGATGTATTGAAATGATGTATGACATTTGTAAACTGGTGAACAACTTACTAGCCCTGATGCAAGGCTTCAACAAGTGAATGGAGATAAAATGTGGACCCATGCAACAACATTCATAAAATTATCATAGAATAACATTGGAGACTATCTACTAACAACAAAAGTCTCTTTCCCCTTATCGTAAATAACAGTGTATGAAATTTTTAGTTTGACAGCTTCCTCTTCAATGGTTCACCTTTCTTCTTTGGTCAACCAAGAAGATAGATGCAAAGCTACAATCTTTTCCTTGTCACCTAGGGTGTTATTTTTTAGATGCATGTCACCTTTTAAACATTTGTACTTGTCAAAGGAATCAAAGCCAATTCCCTTTCTCTCTTGTGAAAAGCTGAGTAAGATATTCCTAATAGCTTCATGTGAAATAGGCTGAGATACCTTGAGAAATTCTTGCATTGTTGAATCTGGAATATCTACTTTTCCTAAATCAGTTTCATCAAGGCCACCTCTTCCATGAAAATCAAAGCCTCAAAGCTTCGGTAAATGGTAAGCATCAACTAATTCATGAAATCCTATTTCATACAATATACTAGGGTAAGAAAATAGCCAAGACAAATGATTGAAAGGTAGAGACATAATACATTTAAACCAAAAAATAAAGTTGTTTTGATGATGTAGTAATCATAGGTGCAACTAATTATAGGAGAAGGGGTTTTAAGTTTGATTAAATCGAATTTAAACTACAAAGAGATAAGAAAATGTGGTGACCATTCTCAAAGCTCGATCCTAAATAAATAATCAGAACATTCAAAACATATGCACATCAAAGACCTTACCAGCTTCTTTTCCATCACTTCTATATACTTCTATTCCATGAAGGTCGGCTTCTTTACCCTTTTTGACCACTGAAATGGGGTTCTTTAATCCCCATGGATGAGCCAAGATAGTTACTCCTCCTATTCGAAATATCAATTGTATAGCCTCTTCACCAAGGATTTCAGCACCCTTGCAAGAGAATTGCATTCAATCCAACTTTTAGCAAGACTAAGATCCACATTATGCAGTTCAATTTTGACAGGAAAGCATCACATATAACACCAAAGTCTAAGATGAATTAAGTGTTGCATATGTGGCATAAGTTGGTCCTCCATCATATAGATATTTACTAAATGTCTGATTTACACTATCTACATATCTTGCCTCTACCATTGCATGAGCCACATGTAGTCTTCCTAGAGCCACACCATCTCCTACTATGCATGCAACATGCTCTGATTTAAGAGGCATTTTCAAAGCCTGAAGCTTCTGTAACATAGTTTGAAGTCATGTAGGTAGAACTCGAAACAAGGTAAAGGCATGTAATTTTATCATCTATAGTATTTAAAATGACATCATTTATATGAGCAAAACACAATACAAAATGCCAAAAAAATAGAAATAAAAAACTAGCCTGCAACAAAATCCTTATAGTCATATCGAACAAACCATTAATATTCAAATACTTCTGTAGTAGAAAAAACCACACATACCCAACTAAGAAATCAATTATTGATTTGGAGTATTAATATTGCAAGCTGGAAAGATAAAGAAATTCACAATATTGAACGCCAAAAAAGGAAATGCCTCTTAGAATCTTAGATATCAGCTTTTTGATAAAACCCCTTTTTCTTGTGGAAAAAACAATAAAAAATCAATCACGAGCTTGAAATGGGGATAGTTCTACAAATTTTCAGTTTTATATCAATCTATGAAACATGCCAAGATGAAAAGACTACATGTCACCCAACTTGGGTGCCAAGCACAAAATTTCTCTTATGAGATTATACAAGCAAAATGAATGCCAAATATTCAGTATTTGCTAATTATTTGGCTTTTGGTTGTAAATGAGAGGTTGTGAATAGAGTTGTCATGTATGGAAACCTTTTGCTTGTCATGTATGGAAGCATTTGTTCTGCATCCCCTTATAAAAGATGCATTGTAGGTTGATACCATGCCCACAATAAGGTGACAGCGATAAATTATTACCCTTCCAACTATGTGACATGCCAAATTTTGTTCTGAATCTCCCAATAGTAGACACATTATGGGTTGGAAATTATATGTGCCTTTGTAGATACAATGGTGGGAAACTGCGAAACATGTTTAGTTGTACTTGCTTCATCTGTTATCCCGCTGTCCAGATTCTTTGCAAAAACATTCAACGTTTTCATCTACCTTAGCTGTTTAACTATATAGCAAAAAATATGGTAAGCTTCCTAGGATAAAAATAAAAGATTTACTATACATTACGTTCAATGCCCAACCATAATATCTAAAATACTAGAAGATGCATACACTTAAATGGGGAGAGATAAATAATACTTCTAAGCCAAGTTTTCTAGGAACTTAGGCCTCAGTTTACTAGTTCAAACTCATATGTCCTCAATATATTATGAATACAATATGAATTTATGAATGAAATTGAATCAAACATTAACATCTATCTAGATGCAACAATGTAAATATACCTTCTTCCAAAGAAAGCATAATGGCTATGTTTTCTAGCTCCACTGCATGTTCACTTCGAGCAGTAGCAGATAAATATCCAAGACTTGGCATTATGAAGACAATAGAATAAATTGGCAAACCATATTGTTTACAAAGAGACCAAAATTTAATGCAGTAAAGTATATCATCAACAGTGAAGTAGAATATCCATACATTAATTTTATCATCAACAATCAAGGCAGTAAAATTTTTGTAAGCTCCATACACTAACTATATCATCGACAATCAAGGCAGTAAAATATTTGCAAGCTTACTTTTGAGAAACTGCTGATCTAGCTCATCATATCACTTTAGAAAAGATTTAAATTCTATAAAGCACTTTTGATAAGGTAAAATAGTTTCGTATTTTCCTTCATGTACAAGAAGAGAAGGATCTCGTGTCCCCAAATTTTATCATTGAAACCTTTCTTTAAAAAAAAAAAAAAATAGATTAAGTTCATCACATAGATGCAAGGTATCTATAGCAGGGGAAGATTTTGGATGGTAATACCACCATCCAATAAACCAATAAGTTCACAAATGCCTAGATAAAAGGGATGGAATGAAGGGAAATAATGTCCATCATCTCAAACATGGTATTCAAATATGGTTATGGAAACACATGACTTTAATTATGGCCCTATTCATGAACCTCGCCTTGTGAAGATGGAGAAGGTCACAGTTAGTTAATAAGTTGGTGACCAAATTCAAGCCCATTAGGTTCTGTTGATATTATGGTTTGAAGTAGATCTTCTTTATCTTTTAGGCTAGTGGACATTATTTTGTTGGTGTCTCCCACATGATCGTTTCCTTACATCCCCTATCCCACTCCCCCCATACCTTGTTTTATCAAAATCCATGTCTCATCTTGTTTCTTCCCCTAGACATCACATAAGTCAAGGTCAAGGATTCTCCTTGCACATGAGAGAACAAGATGACATAAAAGACTTTGTAATATGTTATTTGGAGTATTACCCTAGGGTAGCTAGAGAGGAATTGAAATTATTGAAAATGAAGCAAGAGTGGGAAGAATATTTCTATCAAATAGAGAGGTTGAAGAAAATATATGACACTGGAATCCAGACATCGGTAATACTATATCAAGGCACATCCAATATATGTAAACAACATAATATCGCTATTGGAAAATCAAAACTACCCTGGGTAAAGTCATGCTAGAAAGAAGTGAGTCCCAATAGGAGATTATATTTTGCATAGATACGCTGAAGTTACAAGTGGATAATCTGGATTACAAGGTGACTTCTCTTGGTTGGATGGTAAAGAGGGGGTGTTTCATACCCCACGAATGCTCAAATCCCTAATAAACATGTTCAAAACTCTTAAGAGTTTCATTTCAATTCCAGAAATGGAAGCTTGCAGCCAAGTTAATTCCAAATATTGCAAATATTAAAATTAGTTTGATATGGGCCAACATGAATACATTCATATCTATCTATCTATCTATCTATCTATCTATCTAATATATATATATATATATATATATATATATATATATATATATATATATATATATATATATATATATATATATATATATATATATATATATATATATATAGTAGTTATTCTAGAATCTACTGCACTCTATACAAAATTATGGGCATCATGGGAAGATGAAGGTGAAGGTCTATGGGACATCATTAATATGGTGCTTCATGATATAATTGTGAAAAGGAATAGATATGTACTACTAAAGTTTCACTTAGATAAGAATGTAATACTCGAAGGAAAATCAGGTGAAATTGAGCTCCGTGCTAATTGATGCTCCATTTAATCATATTATTCAGCCCACTACATGTGAAAATCTTGTCTTTGGCTATTGCCTCATATTGATCATGCTAACCATAAGGGTTTTGATATTGCCAGGAAGGGCCTTGCAATTCTGTAATAAAAATATTCATTTATTATTATTGTAAGAGTTTTAGAGGTACTAACCTCCCAAGACACACATTGAGAAATATGTTCCACGTGGGTTTTCATTTGAACCCTGAGCTTTATCAATTCTAACATAAAAAAAATAAAAAAATAAAAAATAAATAAATAAAAAATTGTGAAGAATATTTGCATATGCTATTATATATTATTGGTTGGTTCTCAACATGATACTTTACTGGTAATTTGGTTGTCAATTTTGAAAACCTAGCCTGATTTAGGAATTTGGGCCTTCCTCCCTAGTACATTTCGTTCAACTCCTTGAATTTGAGATGGTTATTTTTTTTACATGGCATTTTCTTCTCAATGCACTAAAAAAATATGGGTTATCAAAGATATTTTATTTGTGAAAAGTGATTTTGTTTTTGAGATAAAACGCTATTTCATGCTTATTAGGTACCCACATTCTCAATGTGGCTTGAGATGTCTGCACCAAACAAACTGACATATATTGTGGTGAATACTCGGCATTTTCACTAGACTAATTGATGATTACAATTGTCGTTAGGAGTGGGCGATTCTCCTTGTTTGTAATTAGACCAGATATATTTGTTCAATGCTTACTACATAGGACAAAACCTATATTGCATGTGTGTTTAGTGATTATTGGAAAACTCATTACCTTGTTTTGTATATGATTCTTGCTAATTACTCAACCCAATTTAGTCCATCTATTCTTATCAGATATTAAGATTCAACTTGATCTCCAACTTAATGCATGGAGAAATGGCATATGGCACCCAAATTATCTCTTTTATGTGGACACTGAAGGTGGAAAACAGATGGCATTTAGTCTATTATGCAAATAAACTAAAGTTAACTGCAAAGGAGGAACTCTCTAGATTAATAAATCAAGCAATCTCCTCAAATAAAATTGTTGCCTTTATTTTCCACCTCTTGTAGACAACTAGAGATAGTTACCGATCCAATTTATATTGGTATGAAATTTTGAATTAGTTCACTCCCACCATATATTTCTCGCGGTAAAACTCATGTGCATTTTTCTTTAGGAGATATCATAGAAGATCTGAAAAACCTATTTTGCAACTTACCCCGGTTCAAGTTGTCAGAAACTACTCCAAAAATGAACATTTGTAATGGGCTAGAGTAATTTTTCCCTAGGGTTTCAACTTTACTGTAGAGACATTCATTTTTGTCCTAATACATTAGTGAAATTTAACACAATAGTCAATTTGTCCTTTATTTTTCTAGTGATATGAAGCATAAGCAATTCAACCTTTTGCAAAGAAAAGTGAAATAGTTTTGACATAATAGATTAATGTTGATAGGGAAATCCTTCTTGATGACATTAAATTTTATCCTAGGTCATCTTCACAACTAGAGTGGAAATTTTGTTCACAATATAAAAAAATTGAACATTTGAGATTTTCTAGAAGAGAAAGATTGAAACAACGTTTGTAATAACTTAAAGAAATAATGCTTATACATTTAAAGAAGTAACTATAAGTATGAGAATGACACCTCTGCTCCCAGGAGCTATGAAAGATGTGAAGAAATATTCATATCTTCAGTCAAACAAAGTTGATTTCCATGGTAGAGGACTAAATTACACAAAATGACAAAAGACTTCAAAGTCATAAATTGACAAAGTTATTCCTAGTATAAAACCTTATAGAGGTAGCAAGTGCAACTACCAATCCATGTTGGAGATTGTAACATAATTGGTTGTGTTAGTGTCAGTTAGTTCTACCTATCACCAGTGATCAAATATGCTCTTACAATGTTTTGTTAGGGGTCTCAAGTCAAATTTTATCATTTCACTAGGTTTTCAAAATAAAATTTGGTCACTGGCTAGTGTGTCTAGGTCTATTACTGCTCCTTCCAAAGTTTTCATGTTTCGGTCATTGCGATCACTCAGTTGGATGTGCCATCACTGAAACGTCATTATCATCATCTCAGTTTCATCATCATGATCCTCATTTAGCTTAGTGTCACCATTAGGTCATTAGGGTCAAAGTCATCAAAATCTATCATTTCATTCATAAATCTAGCAAACGAAGTTGTAGTAATAAGGGATTTGCTCAAAGGTTTTTTTAAAAGTGTAATTTATTTCAAAATATGATGTAATAAGTTATGTTTCAAAGCTGCATGAAAAAGTTCCAAGTTACATAGTTTTATCAAAAAAGAAAAATGAAAATTATGGTGGGCCACCCTACCATTCTAAAGTTGAGTTCTATAGCCTATAAAGACCACTTCATTCTTCCTCTCACTCTTATATTCATTGTCAAAAATCTCTCATCCATCACAATATAGTTCCTCAGTGTTTTTAGAGGCAAAAACACTCCAAAAAGCAAGCCAAGCAGCTTCGCTGCATTTTCTAACCATTCGCTGTGTTTTGTGAATTTCGCTGCATTTTGTGGTAATTTCACTACGTTTTCTTGGTTTAAGCCCTAACACCAGTTCTACAAGGGGTTTTTCAGCAATTTCAAGTGTCAAGCATCCTCCTACAAGTAATTTAAATACCCCCCACCTCTCCATAGCCTTGTTTCATTTGTTTTTAATTTGAAAACCCTCAATTACATCCTTTGTTGCGTTTTTCATTGTTTTTACTAGTGGCATGTGTTTTAATTTCCAATACCATACCGTCACCTATTTTTCCTTATTCCAGTTCCTAAGGGTCCTTAACATCCCTACCCACTTCCCGAAATTTTCCTACCCCTCTTCCCCTTCCCTATACCCTCCATCACATCACATCTTTCCAATCCCCTATTTTCCTAACTAAGGTTCCAATTCAAAACAATCAAATGGAAGAGGAGAAGAAATATTATAATAAAGGAGGTCAAATATTGAGGTATGAACCCCTAAACACTGAGGATTTAATGTCTTCCCCACTATCCAAGCAGTGCTTTGAGAATGCAGGATGTTTAGGGTTTTGTGAGTTGGTTGAAAGGGTCAAATACCATGATAAATTGACTAGTCTGTTTGCCACTCATTTGAGGAGGGATAAGGTTATCATTGCAGGTGTCACATTCACAATTTCAACTGAGATCATAGAAGTAGCCATAGGGATACTTAACAATGGTGAAAAATGGTTTAAGAACTTAGATTTGGGCCTGCAAAACTATCAACCCTTCATCAAAGGCCACTATAGACAGACCATTAAGAAAGTTTTTCCTTTTGCACAGCTCCTTGACAAATTTGCTCCATTGATGAAGGTCATAATGAAATAATTTACATGTGAAGGCAGATTCTCAAGGTTTTACAAGTACCATGTCAAATTACTTATGCATTTCACAGGAGTAAAACCACTGAACCTAGCCTACTACCTCTATAAAAGTCTGGCTAAGATGGCAAAAAAGGTGTAGCATAGGTAGAGTGACCTTGAAAAGATCCTTTTTCACCATGGCATCATTAATATTGTTGTATTGCATCAGCTTACTCATAATAACATCACTTGGTAAACTTTCATTCAGTCAGATGTTCTTTTGTCTTCTACTAGTCAATCTGCAAGCCCAGGTACATCATCAGCTACACCTAGGCATGTGAAAGGTAGTTCTCCAAAGAGACTTGTAGTTAAGAAGATACCTAGGCCTGAAGTGACTCAGACATATCAGAAGGGAAAGAGGCTTGTGTTTACTCCACATGTTGTGGAAGGGGCCAAGCTCACATCAACATCATCAAAACAGGGATTACAACCACAACATGAGGAAACTTTCCATATTGACGCTAACATGGTTAACTTGGAGGCTAGTAAGGAGCATTAAATGATGGAGCAGATAATAAAGGAGAAAGATGCTGAGATAGAAAATCTCAAGGACGGTTTATCAGAGGAAAACTTCATGATTTCATTCCTAGAGCAGGAGAATCAACAGTTGAAAGTAAAGAAGCTACTTTTGAAAAAGCATGGGGTTAATGTTGGCAAAGAGGATTTCAAGGGGAAGGAAGTGATGGATGAATAAGTTTCAGGGGAAAATCAAGAGCTGGTGACAAGGAAAAGACCAAGGACTAGAGACCTCAAAAGAGCACTTCAACAACAAAAGGAGCAAATGACTGTTGTTGACCAAATTGAAGTAGAAATCAATGAAGATCTAGGGACTTTTGGCTTGATAAGGTAAATTATCAGTTGGGGAAGCTTCTCAAGAGTGCTAATAGAGACAAAAGATTGCAAATTCACATGGCTTCCCATTACTACACAAGGAATCTGGTTGCTAGGATGAAGGTCAAACAGTTAAAGGAGGAGCTCAATAAAACCATAATAAGAAAAAAGGGAAGGAAAAAATTGATTTTATTGTTGATGCCTCCCTCATAGAATAGAATACCACTTGGTCACCTCACGTACCAATTTTGAAGAGTTTTCGAGGAAATTTTGTTCTTTGAGAATTTTTTGCATATTTCAGCACAGCCTTGGAGGAGAAAACCCAAGGTGTCCCATGCTACGCTTTAGTTGGGGAGCTCCAATTGAAATTTGGTTTGAGTTTCTGGATTACTCATGGTCCATACATCATTTTCACCCTAATGGGAACATACTTTTGATAAATTTTAATAGGTGAAAAAGACAAAAAACCATCAAAAAACTACTACCACCCTAATGGAGGCCATGTTGTGTTTTCCAAAGTACCTGTGGAGGAATTCATTTTTGAGGGGCTAGGAGTAACCTTTTTGAGCTCCTGAAGAGTCCATTTTGTAGCAAACATCCTCAAATTTCCAATGAGCTATCAAGGTCACTCTTTTGATTTCAATAAGGCCTTCAAAAACCACTTTTCCCTATTTCACTGCGTTTTCCTCAACTTCGTAGTGTTTTCTCATAAATTCGTTGTGTTTTTGTCTGTGGTGGTTTTTCTCCAATTTGATCAGTTGGATTCGGATGTTCATGATGTAATTTATTAATCCTAGTGTAAATATCATGCAATAGTGGGTAATTAGGTTTTTTAAGATTTCTTGATGTAAATTTAGCCTCATTTATGAGAGTGATAGAAGTTAAAGTTAAATGGAGGAGTTGCTTTAAACCTCCCTAGACATTAGGGCTTGGTTAGAACACCTCATGGAGCAGTTCCTAGAGTCATGGATTCGACCCTTGAGAGTAGGGAGATCTTGTTTTGGTCTTTATATGTCATTTTCTCACTCATAGAACAAGTTGGACATCAGAGGAGAGAACTATTGTAGCTTGTACTTGAACAATTTATTCAGGAAATCAAAGGATGTAGTTTACAGCTATTATCTAGGAATTCATGTGCAGTAAGTTTGTGATGTTTTTTTCTTTGTTATAGTTTTATATGAAATATATTCATCTTCCCTTTCCATTCATCATTTCTTCAGTGGTTTTCCTTAAAGTTTATAAGCAAAATTATTTACATAAAGCTATGTTTTGATGGGAATATTATTGTGTGTTATTTTCATTCTTTCTTAATGAATTCATGGTGCACATGCTCATTAATATTTTATTACTATTTCAACCCCTACACTACACAAAACAAACATTAAAGCCATCACATAATTATTTCTACCTTGCTCCTCCATATCTTTGTTGTTGTAACCCTTTGATCCTTTGACCTAGCTACCTAGTTTTCATCCCTTATCTAACATCAAAACCCTAATTTTTCAAAACATACATGAGCCTAGCATACCTAGCCTAAAATCTATTCTTCTCCAGTCAAACTTTGGTTGTGATTTCATAGAGAGAGCCATATCTGGTTTGCTAGGGCTAGCTACCAAACTGAAATCTTGGTTTGTGGTTACCTCTGTTGATCTCCTTTCAGCCTAGGACATTGTGGAGGATAACAAGTTGGATATTCAATCAATCTATCCAGACTGTAGTTTACAAGATTCACCATATCAAAAATGCTTCTCAACATTTAAGTATGTTCTAATGATCAAATCTAAAGGCAAGAAAGGAATCAATGAAATTGATAGAAAATGGTCTCAAGTATAGATGACAAAGGGAAACATGGGAATATTTTTAGCATACAACCTATGAACCCTTCTAGATCATAGAAAATCTCTTTAAATGATCAAGTTCCTATAAATATGGCTAAATTTTCAAATAAGGGTTATGTTCATTACAATTCATTGTAGGATGAATTCACTCATTGTTATGGAGAACCCAAAGTTATAGAGCCATCAAGATGAGATAAACGACAAGTCAATGGTTTAGTGCAACAAGCTATCTTTACTAACCCTTTCTCTCCATTGGGAGGAAATGCACGTACACGCTTCCTTTTTAAAACACTAATCAATTCCTATTACAAAACATAGAGCCATTGGTACCCATAAGGTCAAGCATATCAATTGGAAATGAAGAGATTATATCATATTTCATGTAAGATGGCTCATTAGAAATGTGGTTCAAAACTTCCTTAGAAATTTGGTCTTCAGCAAGCACAACAAAATTTTGGCTCCAAACATAAAATAATAATGTTTGGACTAGACATAGAGGGAATATTAGTATTGTTGAATGATTCATAAGAAAAGGTATGAAACCTATACAAATATAAATACATAATGGTGTCCAATATCAATGCTCCTCAAATGACTTCATCTTTAAACCAACACCCCACAAATTGTGTTCTAAGAATGGTATGGTAGGTGTGCAATCGAATATGTCTTGAAAGTCAGTGTTGATATGAAATATATTGTTGTGGGAAAAGAACCAATTTTAATGAGTTGTAATGGACACTTTCAAGAATTTGTACTCCCTCCAGTGCTTAAAATACATGAGGCCTTGGAAAAGGAAAACCTTGCTAGCAATACTTACTGATATAAGGAAGTTTAATGAGGTAGTTTAGCCATGCAATAGAAAGTTTCTACAGAAATGGTAGTTTTTTTGTTTGATCCTAATGAATAAATGGATGATTGACATGTCTTAGTTGCTCATAGGAACCGATTTTTCTCCTAAGACTTACAAACAACTACACCCTGGAATTTATAAATAAAGACCTATGGCTATTAAGGTGATAATCCCATGGTTTCAAGTTGTTTGTTACCAGTAAAAGGAGGGCCTCTCTCACCATTATTTTAAGGATCTACTTGCTCACCTTTCTCTCAGCTGATCATAATGGTATTTGCTCAATTGATCATTTCTCTCCTTCAAGTTGTGAGGAGATTATTAAAGAGGATCAAATTAATTATTGTTAGGGCCATACCATTATATCCATTGACGCTTCAAGTAAAGAGACTCGGCAATACCAACAACATCAAGTGCCCTCCAAGTGTTGGTCATCCGAGACAATGTAATCCTTGTGGTTTGTATAGATTCTTCTCACTCTAACATTGGGCTCTTCAAGCCAACTCTGTACAAGGTCATTACAAATGTAAAAAATCAACAAGACAAAAATTTGGTAGTAAATATGACCAAAATAAGAACTAGTTAAAACAATTTTCACAATCCTGATTTTGAAACCAGCATTCTAATCTCCTTAGCATTATGATCAGCTGCCACTGTTCTTCCCAAGTCAGTGAACTCAGCTCCACCTTGGGATCAAAAGTGTAATTACATAAAAGGAATGTCCATCTCATGCCAATACCTCTACTATGATGAATGCGCAGAAACGTAGTAGATAGACCATTTTTCTCTTTGCTTAGATACCCATGTCTTATTTCCCTTTCCAAATATCAATAATTCTTTTCCAAGAAAATATAAAATAGGAATAATATTTTACTATATTTTAAAAGGTGAAGATGTTGAAATCATGCCACAAAGTGAAAGGAAATCAAATATATTTCCTCAAACCACCAAATATATAAAGAAAACAATAATAATTATAAAAATAAAACTAGATCTATCGATCTATGCATGAAATGAGAACTATAAGCATTCAAGCAACTAAAAAAATCTAACCAAAACAAACCAAAAATTTCAAACTTGACAAAATCCTCTAAAAAAGCAGCAAACAAACCACTAAAATTTTCTAAGATATCAGAGCTAGACATCAATGCAATTTCATGTACTCGAATAAGCCCATTGCTACTTAGTGTTAGACTTATTAAATTATTTATTTATTATTTAATACTAGGACACTATCTATGTGAAAAGAAATAGGTCCCAACTTCATCAAATGCGACTTATTTCCATGTCAAAGATCAAATCAAAGGACACTAACTCTAGGATGGTGGTAAAGTTAAAGACACAAAATAAATAAAAAAACTAAAGATATCATAGAAAATAGACCTGCAAGATTGTATTGGTCAAGTGTGACAAATACACCAATAACTGAGACTCGAGAGATTTATAGATGGTAGTTACTAGTGTGTGTCTATTGTGTGATTAGTGGTATGGTGGAGAGACCTACCAAAAAGGGACGGTTGTCTTGGGAAATTATAGTAGGGAGGTCCATAGAGCATTTATGTAAAAGGAATATGAGAAGTGTTGTCCTCAAGTTGGGTTATGTTATCGTAGAATTTTGTTGGTGATAAGTGGTAACAAAACACTTACATCAATAGGTAAAAGGTAGATTCGGGGCATGAGTTGGACTGACTCATGTTATCTCATCCCTCAATCATCCTAAGGACATGTGGGGACTCGATCAACTTAGTACCTGAAAGACTTTAAAGCATGGCTGAAAAATGTCTAACAAGACTATACAAAAGAATGCCAATCTCATGTAAATAGGTCTCCTGTGATGAATGTGCAAAAACCTAGTACATAAACCATTTTTCTCTTCGCTTAGCTACCCATGACTCATTTCCCTTTCCAAATATCAATAATTATTTTTGAAGAAAATATAAAATAAGCATAGTAGTCTACAAAGTCATGCCACAAAGTGAAAGGAAATAAAAACAACTTTCTTCAAACCACAAAATATATAAAGAAAACAATAATAATTATAAAACTAGATCTATGAATCTAAGCATGAAGTAAGAACTAAAATAATTTAAGGGACTAACATAATCTTTGACCAAAACAAAACTCAAAACTCAATAAAATGCCCCAAACACAAGCAACATATAAACCATTAAAATATTCCAAGATATCAGAGTTAGACATCAAGGTAGTTTCATGTACTTGAATGAGCCCATTGATGCTTTGTGTTAGTCTTGTTAAATTAGTTATTTATCATTTAATAATAGTCAGACACTATCTATGTGAAAAGAAATAGATCCCAACCTCATCAAATCCAGCGTTATTTCCTGTCACAGATAAGAAACAAACAATGTAATGATTAAATATGAAACATCAATCTTAACATAACATGCATCAAAGAAATGTAATTGTAATGTTACAATGAAAAATACAAATATAGAACCTATTTTTACCTCAATTTGACATATAGTAATCTTTCATGATCAATGGAACATGTATACCAAAATAAGAGTCCTAAGGTATTTCAATTTCCCAGTTCTCATCTTGGTCCTCATTTTCTAAATTGTGAAAATGATCTTCTCTAAATGAATTGTCATTATGAGCCTCCAAAACATTATGTACTATATCAAGTTCATTATAGAATTTTGTTATATTGTTTTCTCCCCTTCTATCACAATTTGATCGCCAAAGAGTTAGCTTGTCAATGTCATACCTTGTTACATATAATCTTAAATATGTATCCACATGTTTATCAATCTTGTTCCTCAACTTCAAATTCAAGAATGATAATGCACTAAACATTCTCTCATTATCCACCGATCCCAAAATCATGGTTTGACACAAATCTGCTAATTTGAAATACTCTGATATGATTTCTTGCAGGTATTGGCTAGCACTTAAAGTAGTACTTAATCTTGCTATAACACCATTTTCATTAGGATTCTCCAAAAAATGATATTTCTTGCACATTGTTTTAGCAAAGCACCCACCTTGTTCATAAAATTTTGATGAATCTAAAACACCTTCAATTTGTTCTGCATGTGTCGAGACATTCTTGCAAAAAGGTCTACTAAACATTTTAATTTTTTTTTAAAATTGGCTTTTAAAGTTCTTGGACATTAACAATTGTTCCAATATTGATGGCATACCTCACACATGGCCTCCAACAATTCATCTCAAGGAAATCATTCTCTTATCTCTAATTATAGTGATCTTACAGTTTCTATCAAATTTCGTCTCACTAAAATCACAATATTATCAAATTGGTCTCTTGACACAGGGCAATCTTGGTGATTCGTCATGTCTTACTAATATAATGAAAGGGAAGCATATATCCACGCACTATGATACATAGTATCCCTTTTTCATCAAAATTAAAAAATTAGTATCTTCTATATTGATGATCTTAGTCCAACTTTTAAACTCTGGACTAGTAAAAGAATCTCGCATCATATACAAATTATCCAATGAAAAACATGTTGACTTTCTTGCATTTCTATATTCTACAATATGTTGTGTGCAATTCTAAGACATTTTCATGAGGATATTCATCTCATGTAGCATAGGAAGAATTCGAGACAATGTCAATAATGTCTCTATATCAGTTAGTTGGGAAGGAAGATCTTGAGCTTTGTCTACATTGTAGCAATTTTCATACATCAACCCTACCAAATATTTGAACTCACTAAATAGTCTTTAAGCTGGTCCATTTAATGAGGTCCATCTTGTATCAACATCTTTCAATAGTTTTTTTCCATCCGTAACACCATCTGCAAATTGTTGAAACTCTAAATATCGTTTGGGGCTATGAGAAAAGTATGCATGAGTCTCACGTACAAGATCTTCAACTTTTGAAACTAATGGAAACTTGCTTACTATTTTAAATGCAAGATTCATCCTATGATCCATACAATGAATATTAAGCATATATGGTGAATTTGATAGTTTTATCCTAACACAAAGGCCATTGACTTTTCCTTGCATTACTAATGCTCCATCTACTCCAACACATACCAACTTTTTTGCAATCATTAAATGATCCATACCACTTTCCTTCAAACTATTAATAACAAGTTCATAAATATTTTTAGTTGTAGAAGTCTCTCTCATATTTTTAATCCCAAGTAGATAAGAATGCCTAATATGATCATTAACCATATAAATTCTCATGCAAATCCATGAAGTATTATCTATAGTTGTAACCTCATCTAAAGACAATGCCAACCACCTAGCATTTGTAATCAACTCTTTCAAATCATCCTTTTCTACTTGAGCTAGATATCTTGCCCATTCCCAACCACTGGTTACAGACCAATGAGAAGATGGAAAGTTTGACACTTGAAGAAAAGATAGAAATTTTGTGTGATATGGATAATATATCATAGGACAACCTTTAGATAATATGTGAAATACAGTGCTCAATTGTATCGGCTTGGATAACAAAATTCTTTCCACGGTCTTTTCAAATAGAGATATGATGGTTCCTCCACTTGCCTCAAGTTTCCTCTTATTTATTAAATATTTTTTATTTTCTTCTGCATATTCGATATGTCAAAATTCCTAAAAATATTTCCATCTAACAATATATTTCTCTTTACCATTTACAATTTTCTTTTCATACACCTTTCCTGCATGCTTTTGTACTATATCTAGTTTCATCTGAAATTTCACTACCTTTTGAGTTTTCCAACTACACGCATTACATCTAACTCATCGAAAAATCTCATTCTCATTTGTAGGAGGTATTTATTCAATAAATGGAAAACTTGAGACCCAATCTTCTTGGAATAATCTCCCTATGGTCCACTAGCATTTTTTCCTTTTCTGTGAATGGAGTGTGTCACCTTCTAAGCAAAAATCTTTAACATTTTCATCACCAGTTTCTATTGAAACTGCATTTATCTCACCCTAATCACTTGAGGAACCTATTATTTCATCCATCATATGGATATCAAATGCATTTCTACAAGAGTTAACCTCTCTCTAAGTAATAGATTGTTCAAAGGATCTTGAATCATGAAGAGAATGTGTATTTTTCGATGGAGGCCTTTGAAAGTATGATAATACATCCATTTGCCTTGATGGTTTCTTCCCACGATTATCTTTTGACATCTCACTGAATATTCCATAAGTAAAACTTCAAATCAATCTACAAACCTATATTAATAATTTCCAAGAGCTGAGATATACTTCATATAAATTCACTTGTTCATAGAAAATAGAATTGTACTTTGAAAAAGAATTGTAGAGTCAACATTGAAAGAACATATATCAAAAATTGAATTTTGAGGCAAAATGCAATTTCACAAAAAATATTTAACAATAGTAATGGGAAACTATTAACATTTAAGACAAAATATAATAATTCATTTGTATAACATTGAAACAACATCATCCTTGCAGGTCTATCTTAGTCCCTTTGGTTTACTAGTTTGGCTTGGGTCAATATCCATGCTAGATATCTATGGATGGGTTTTGAATCATTCCCATTCCATGCAATCATTTTTTTGGACAAATCTATTAGAAAGATTAGTGACTCTTTGAATTTTGTGTAGAAAATAGAATATTAATCCTCATGGATTTGAATGTAGGCATGATCTAGCATGAAATCCATTGTTAAATGAATAAATTTCATGTGGATTTGTTGTGGAATCCCCTTGTTGTTTTACATTTGTGTAGCCATCCATCATGCTAAGAAGTGGGTGAATCAATGAAATTTGCATGTGTTAAATGGAAATTCTATGTGAACATTTGTAATTCCATTTGCAGTTTGCATTAGAATTTTAATGAATTTTTTTAAATAACTGCAAATTTTTTCATAAGTGGTAATCCTGGCTAGGTCAAGATCTTGAGGAAATTCTTGAGATGAGGTGAAGTGGATATCTAGTTACCACTGTGGGAGCAAGGTAGGGTGCACCATTTGGGAGTACAAAGTTGAAAAGTTCATGTCCCAAGAGTACAAAAGAAAATATAGATTCTAGACATATAACAACCATAAGAAAAACCTTAATTATTGTAGTTGTTAATTTCATAACAATGCAACATCAAACATATCAGTCACCGACTCACCAGTATGAAGTTAGTGTAAATCAATATGCATGAAAAAGTTAGTGCATTTCTTGCATATTTCATATTAAGGTTAGGGTAATTGATTTTACATCCTTTCAAAGAAGTAGGTGGAAGGATATCAACTAGTAGTTTGGATGGAGGTCTCCCCACATATTGTCGCCATATTTTCCTGAGCCCCTCAAACCTCCAAATTTGATAAGGAGAAGTCAGAGTGAAGCCTATATCATGATTATATATGGTTGGTACTCATCAATAGACTATGAACTATATTATGATTATATATGGTTGGTACTCATCACCTTCTATAATGTATAGATTTGAGAAATTGATTTGAGGTACAAATCATTACCTAGTTCCACATCTCATAATTTTTTAAGCAGAATTTTGTCTGTTAGAAATTTTGTTTGGAGGTTTTCTATGTGCAATTATGTTTCACAGTAGTCAGAGGATGATTAGATAAGGGACAACAAAATAGGTTTCAGGGGACTCCCAGAGAGACCCTCACAATTTAAGGTGGAAGTGCAAGGGATGGAAAAGTCTTGGACACTGGGGACCCCTTCAGACCCGCTTTGTTGAATATAGAAACAATATTGGAAACATTAAAATAATCTTTTAAAAATGAAAATTTGTTGAGTGTAGGCCTTTCTCCTTTCGATTCTCAATTGTTGATGATAGTATCTCTTTGCACCACTATCAAGGTGTGATTGGTTTCATGTTGCTCCATTAATAAGGTGTTATCAATTTCTTACTACATTGGTTGTAGCATGTGACTACCCCTAGATCCTTTTAGAGTCAACCATTTTCGAGGATATCAATATTGTGTGTTGGATACTCCACAACATCAACTTGGAAACTTGTATTAGACTTAAATTCCACGATGTTGTAGGTGTATAGATACATTCCCTAGCCTCCTCTATCAATCTATATAAGGAAGGCATACCAAGGGAGAAAGGATGAAAATTTTAAGATAAACTTATGTTTGGCATCCCAAGGGAGAAATGAGGAAAATTTTATGATAAACTTATGTTTACTACAACTGAAAGAAGCTCTTCTACACTAGTCTTCATCGATCAAAGTGTCCATGCTTATGTGAGAGTCAAGGAGGAGTTGGAGCAAGGGATTAAGAGGAACCTTCAGCTAGGAGCTCAAGGTAAAAGCTTGGTGGTTGTAATGTTTCTCATTTATGAATATATATCTATATTATTTCCCCCTCCATTATCATTTGTGCTTAGTATTATATGAAATTCAACGATAGATATGTTCTTCCTTGAGTATATTAGGTTAGATCTAGGGGTATTTGACATTCCTCTTGCTTAAGAAGGTTTCAGGTTGGTCTTATTGTCTTATTATGTGTAGGAAGTAGGTGTTAGTAGTTGCAGTTGAATATCTAGACCTACATCAACTAGGATTATACATGAAAAACCATAAGGTGAAAGGTATGGGCCATGTTCTTGTTTATCATAGATTATGTTAGGATCAATTAGAATAGATCTAGACAAGATCCATATTATAGTTTATCCCATAGTCTATCTTGGATCAACAACAAATTTAAGGGTGCACTCACCTATTCATAGGGGGAATTTCTCCATAATAGAATCTATGATTCTATTGAGGAAGGATCTAGTGATTCTTAGTTAGATTTGGAAATTACCCTGTCCCTTTCAATTTCTATGAGTGCGTTGTAGTGTTTTTGCTTTTTATTTACTATATTGGTGCTTATATTCCTAATATGTCTCAAATATAGCTCAAATTAAGAAAAAGTCTTGCTTTTAGAGCATCATTTCACCCTCTTTTCAAGAGATATAGTCTATCTTGGATCAACAAAAAATTTAAGGGTGAACTCACATTGACAGGGGGAATTTCTCCATAATAGAATCTATGACTCTATTGAGGAAGGATTTATTGATTCTTACTTAGATTTAGAAACTACCTTGTCCCTTTAAATTTTTGTGAGTGTGTTGTAGTGTTTTTGTTTTTTATTTACTATATTGGTGCTTATATTCGTAATATGTCTTAGATGTAGCTCAAATTTAAGAAAAAAATATCACTTTTAGAGCATGATTTCACCCTCTTTTTAAGAGATAGGGTGATCAATAACCAATTGTTGCACTATCAAGGTGTGTTTGTAAATTTCTAGTTTCAGGTTGATGATCCTACAAGGAATGAACACATTTAATAGGTGGAATTTTGGGTATTTTTGCATCTTTTCTCTTCCTATTTGTTCTTGGATTTCATTTGGGAGATTGTCTATGATTTATAGATTATGATCTGACACCTAGATAAGCCTCTCATTTGTATTTTGGTGTTTTACATGAGTATGAGGTTTTCATTCTTTGAGTGTATTTTTATGATTCGAGATTGTTTGAGCTTGGTACCTAGTGAATAATGACCTAGGTAGTACCTATTGCAAGCATCTTTAGATCTAGTTGTGAGTTATAGGGCCTTTCCTTTTGTTTCATACTCTAAATTAAAATTATTGCATTACACTACTATATCTTTTGTGAATTTTTGGGTCTTTTCCTCAATTATAAACATTAAAGTGTGCTTGTGAATATCTCTACCAATATCACAAAACTCTAAAACTTCAATTTCTTGATTTGTTTTGCATTTTTCTTTTCTTTACTAGACTAAATAACATTTGTGTTTCATAAGGAGAAAGAGGCAAAATCATTTGAAATATATTAGAATCGCTATACATGAGTCAGTACCACTGAATAGATAGTTCTGAAATCATGATTGTAGGGTAGTATAATGCACATCAAGGTTGAGATTCGATGTTCTTAGTGATGCCTAGGATTTGATTTTGAGCAAGATTTGTCAAAATTATGTATAGCTAATTTAGAGTGTCGATAACTCATATGGAAAGATGCATGTGGAAAAAGATGAAAGATGGAAGACTTGTTGATCAGAAGTTCAAAGGCTTTCTTGATAGCTTAAGTAAAGCTACCAAGGTTTTCAAAGTATTTTCCATATGTCTACATTTGTATAGAATATTAAAATAGTTTCTTTCATATTCTGGGAACTCATAATCTATTACTATTAGTTTGATTATGTATGACAGTTAGGGTACATCTTAACGATGCATGGGCTTTAGTTTTCCAGGAGTACAGTACCTTCACCTAGCATATTGAACCTTGAATAAAATCTAATATTAAGATTGAGAATCTATTGAGCAACAAATATATCTCAGGGTCTATACTTCATGACAAGTTAATCTAATTTGAGCAAACCTGCTCAAATAAATGATGTGTGCTAGGATTTCTTGAGGAAATGGGTTATATAACTAGGTTATTGAACTAACAGTATGGAAAATGGTAAAATCACATATATATTTCTTAAGGTCTGCCTTTATTTATAAATCAAAATACTAAAGATTGTTTGCTCAAAGTAGTAAGCTTATCTTCTATGAAGCCATTTCAATTAGTTATTCAGTAAGAAAATAAGAGTGACAACTAACCGCAACGCACCAGCCCTAATGATCGATCCCATCGAATGCAATACCATGGTGCTATTAGTGAAGCCTCTGCCTCTGCGACTATAGTAGATCGATTGATGAATTGTTGCTAATAACTATTGGTGCTGCAACAAAGACTCAGAAATGAGTCACGAACTATGAGAATGCTAATAGCCCCACTACAGGTGAAGCATATGCCTATGCAACTACTGGAACTACCTCTGCCTCTGTAACTACATCAACAGTCAACTGCAACCAGTCATGAACTGATTGTAATGAGTCACCCACTGAGACTCTGCCTCTACGACTACATCAACAGTCAACTGCAGCGAGTCACCAATTGAGCATTCGGGAATGGAGATTCAGAAACAGAGGAATGAGTCACGACTATAAAATTTATACAATCATCTACTTGCAATTCACTCACAGGTTTTCCATCCCAATCTGCTACTGGGGCTATTGGTTTTCCACAGGCTATAAATGGTTTGAATGTTGGCTTTTATCCTGATGCTGTTCAATGTTAGACTCAGTCTCCAATTAGATATGGCTAGGGAGATGAAACTATATAAGGAACATGAAGGGATATGGGGTTTGCCTTTGTTGGCACCATCAGACCAACTATAAAATTTATACCCTGGCGCTACTTGCAATGAGTTTCCATTTCAAAAACGGAGGATTCACAAAATTTATACCCTTGAACTGCTCACAAGGAGTCACCAATTCAGAAATGGAGGATTCACAAAATTTATACCCTTGCATAGCTTGCAACGAGTGACCAATTCAGAAACGGAGGATTCACAAAATGAGGAATTTGAATGTTCATTTTCCCTGGTCACAACTATCAAATTAATACAGGTGTTCACCCTTGCCATCCATTTGAAAATAAGATTTGAAAACCAAGAAATCATGGAGTCATTCACCGAATCACCCTTGCCCTCGATTTTAAAACCAAGAAATCAAGGCGGTTGGGATAAAATTCAACCTCCAAAACCATAAGAAATAGAAAAGGGGCGATTGCAAATGAATCTAACCTTACAAAGCAGAAAATCGGGCGATTACAAGTGAATATAACCTCCCAAACCAAGAGAACCGAGCCAAATCAGGCTTTGCATGGTTTATCCACCCTTTTTTTTGGGCTAAAATGAAACAAATAGTTATTTTTTAAATAAATGTTGGGCTAACTATATCAAATGAGTGTTTTATAAAATATTTGCCCCCTCTACAATGTAAATCCCCTTAAATTTCTCCCTTGGGCTAAAATTCACCCCTAAAATTTACCATGTTGGTCATATACTCCTCATCTGTCATTATTCCCATATTTATCTCATAGAATTCTTTGGCATTACTGTCACAGTAACTTTCTGACAAGTACTTCTTCCAAAAAACTCTCTTGAGTTCATGCCAACTCAACTCCTATGTCTTGATGTCTCTAACCCACTTCACATCTTCCCACCATGTCTCGTTTCTGTTTGAGGAAAAAGATAGATATTTTGGCCTTCTTATTCTTTGTATAGTCATTCAGATCAAAGAACTTCTCCATCCTGAGTAACCATGCCTCTGTATCTTCCATATTCTTCAAATTTCTATCAAATGTCGGTGGCTCGGATTTCTTAAACTCATATGGAAAATATCCCTGTCACTCCTCTTGTAAGGATGATAACAATGATGACCATGATACTTATATCAATCATAACTAGAATAGAACTTGTGTCCATCACCTGTCCTACGTGGTGTATCTAAGAACTTGCCATCTCTAATCGTGTCATCCATATCCAACCTATGCCCACCATGAGACCTACTTCCATGTGCCCCATTAGTCTTATCCTTCTGTCTATGACTAATCCTAAGTGGTCATTGTCTCTGTAAGTGTGGAAAACTCTGAACGATAAATGCATTAACATTTTCTTGTTTCTCCCATGCCTGAATGATCCTATCATTATCTTCTTTGAAACTTTTTATTTCTACCTTCAAACTTCTCAATGTGTCTACTATGTTAGGACAGTACCCATCATCATGTTTCTCATCTGATTTGTAGGGAAAATCTCATGAATTATAATCCACCATCTTGTTAGTCATCTTTGATCTTCTTGTTCTTCATGTAAGCATACCGTGTTAACTAAACCAAAATATAAACATAATCAACATACCTCAGTATAGTTCAAGGGAGGCTATCTTGCCTGCAAAGTCAACCAAATTAGCACAATACATATATAATAATAATCATAATAGTATATAGAGATCATCAAAATCATCATCTAGTTACCATTCACAATTCCACAACTATAACACCAACTGAACACAATGCATGCATAAAAACATATAGACACAAACATACAAAATAGATGCATATTCAATCGACATGCATTCATGAAAAACGCATCCCAACAACATATCCTTCAACTTCTACATGAACACACAACTGTAGCAATGACCATCACCATGCATACACATCAATCACATATAAAACCTACATGTACGCATGACATACACATTACACCCATCTAGTCAAAGGGGTGAACCATGCTCTGATACGACTCTGTAACACCCTTCTCCCACATTTACCCAAGCTAACCAGTCCACAGGGGTAAACATGTGACAAAGAGTTACTATGATATGATTCAACTCCCCAGGTACATTTAAGAAAGTGGAGTCAACACACCAAAAAGAAAATTGACCTTGCTCAGGAGCCACGAGGCCCCAGGGGCTAACTAACCATTCTAGGTGACCAACCCCTAGGCTAACTTGCCCTTTCACTAAACTAGACCCATAGTCTCTCCCATAACAAGCCCTCCATGTGACTGAAACCCTCCAGTCACTCCCATAGCAGGGCCTCCATGCAACTCCAGCCTTTGTCTGGCATTTATGTGTTAGTGACCCCGAAATATGAGCCACTTTTTTAGGGCTAGGTCTTAGGCCTTTGCTCAGAACTTGATGAAATTCTCAGAAATGATAAATAACAAGAAGACAATGCCTCTAATGAAAAGCTTGAACAAGGACTTGACCTAACTCACTGTTTCAGGGAAAACTAGTGTCGATTCGAACTGCTAATCCTTTTAAGATGGGTAGCTATCTTAGAAACAAACAATGAAAGCTTTTCAAGAGTTCCTTTAAGTGTGATAGATGGAAGAGAAGAGTAGAGGACCAACCTGGATCTTCCGCTTTGATCCTAGCTTCATTTCTCCTTCCTTAGATAGAGTTTGCCACTCCTCTCCTACTTGTCCCGCTTCAAAGAGTCCCTGTAGAGTCAAAGTAACATCAAACTATCAAAGCATCTCTATCTAAACATCATAAATAATGCGGAATCAAAAACACATTGACCATACAATTGCATTCATAAAAAATAAGATTCACAAATACAAGATCATATGGAGGAAAACTCAAAGAACTTTATTAATAGTAATGTAAGAGAGGATTACAACCCAGCTGTTTGATCCAGCATCATCCTCCCATTTGTAGAAGCCCTCTTCACCTCATGAACAAGCAAATCACCCAACAATGCAATGTCTCTTCTCAACAAACCAACAACACTTCCTTACAAAATACAAAATTCCAGCCTCTAGATCTCTCACATGAAGGATCCATTTATAGATGTCTTGCAAGGGTGTGAGTGAGCTCTAGGTGTTTGATTAGTGTCATTTCACTGATAGTTCTTGGTTCCACTTGGATATTTCATGATCTCTTACTCATCCCTGGGTGAATTCAAATAGGCAAGTGTCATAGGAGAAGTTTCTGGAAGATTCCATGATCATCCACCTTGCAAACTATCTCTGCGATTTGTCTATTCTCGCTCATTGCACCCCACAAAAGGCCATTTGAGTATGCATCGCACCTGGCCAATTAGGCAGTCAGTATGCATCACACCTTGCCCATGGAGCAGTCTATATGGTCCAGTTTTGGCCAATTCTGAGTAGCTTTTCAGGTGGAACTTCTGGGAAATGATGTAATCAGTTGACCATGATCCTTTAGGGTGTGAAACAACATTATTAGGGACTTATGGAGCCCTTAGTTTATGGACATACGAGTTTGGGGTTGTGGTGCCCAAATATGTCTATAACAACTGCCCCCTAAAGCATGAGATCGTAAATTCTGATGTCGGGTGAAATGCTTTATTCATGAGGATCCGAGGTATTCAAACTCGAAGGTGACCTGTATAAGATATAATACAATACATCATCATCATATTATTTTCATGATCTAGCTGAGGCGGGCATTCCCATGCTGAGCTTTATAAATTAATTTTCATGTACATAGGACACACAATCGTCTGCTATTGCAGACTTGTCATTCTTCGAATGAAGAGTCATCTTCCCTGGCCAGATGACTATCTGTGCAGCTTCCGTGTACAATTGCTGTCTTTATTTTCTTGAATATATCACAACCCGGATGGACGAAACTAGATCCGGAGTCTTCAAAACTCGTGCAATCGTTTCCCTATGTATAAGTCGATCCATGTGAAAAGATGTTTTGAAGTCGAACATGGAAAGACATTGCATGATTACCAGCCAATGATGTAAGTTGTTAACAAATGTGAGAGGAATCACCGATAATAATGATGACCCTCAAGGTACTATAGTACAATTCACGTGGTGTGAATATATGAGCTGATGTCGAACGCCATTCAAAGTCTTTTGGTCGAAGGTCATTGATGTAAACTTGTCACCAGAAGTGAGAAACTTGCCATTGAGGCATGCAAGCTTCAAAGTACTGAAAGGGTTGTTTCTAAGGCAACTTCTTGGATAATGAGCTGATGTCGACAAGAAGTGACTTATCGTAAGAGTGCCTTGATGTATCCCACATCTATGATGCGAAACGTAGCAAATGATTTTTGTGGAGGTGAAAACGATTTCATGGTATGAGGTTCATGAATGGCGGTCATGAAAAATGAAGTGTGGATGTAATGCAGTGGATGAGGCATTTGCTGGATGGTGAATTCTCTGAATGACTTCTCTTGAACATATTGGCGACACTCATAGGGACTAGTAGCGTTAACCCCATGGATGGCTCGGCGGACCAATGGTGAAGGTGAACGGAAACCCAACACAACTCAATCACAGTTATGGAGTGAAAGTGTCATGTTCAAGAGCGACTTGCTACCAATAGAGTTCTTCAAGTTTTCTCCCCATTTTTCTCTAGTCATTGTTGACCAGTACCTCTTTATTTTTGACAAGCTTGAGTAGGATAACATATGCTTGGTCTGTAATTTTCCCTTTGGGAAAACATGTCGCTTTGTGTTTAGCGAGCCTAGCGTCAGTGAGACTCGTTCTTGTCTGGGTGGACAAGTTTGTCGCTATTATTTTAACAAGTTTAACGACAAATATAACTCAGTCCTTTTCTTGTTTAGAGAACCTGAAAATGGATGAAAAGGAGACTCCAACAGTCCTTTTTCGTGGCATAATCCCTTAAGTGCGAAAAAGTGTAAAATAATATGAAAGGGGTGACTTTCTGATAGTTTTAACGAGCTGACAAAGATAAGCGCTCAATATTTTTGTTTAATAATCCCTCAATTCCAAAAGAGATTAAAATATATGAGAGGGATAGCATTCCCTTTTCTTTAACGAGCTGGCAAGGCTAATAGCTTGATGATCTTTTTATATTTAACGAGTCTAAAAAGAGTTTAAAAGAGGCCTGTTTTTTAGGAACGAGTGGTATTTCTGGGTAGCAGCTGGTTCCAGGTAAGTTTGGAACTTCTCAAAACATGGCAGTGTGAAGAGGGTGGCAATCAGAATCACTCGTCGCAGATGTTCCTCAAAAGGGTAAACAATCAAGTGGAAGCGTATGGTCGGCTGAATGAAATGGAGATGATGGAAGGAACATAACCAGAGTTCAAAAGGGCAGACAACAAAGCGATCACCAAAGGTTATTTACCAGAGGCGGGTTTATCTTTTGATGAGCTTGAACCTTGTGCCAACATGTGCTCAGTGCAGGTTGATTTTTTAACGAGCTTGAACCTTGCTGGAACATTGCTCTTACCAGTCTTTTGATAATTTCTCTTGGTAGATTTATTTTTTAATGAGCTTGATAACTACTATAACATGTGCTCATGACCATTTTATGTAAGCTAGAAACGACCGAGCTACGAGGTTAAAGGGTTAAGAACCTACAAACTAAGAAAATCAAAGGTAACTTTTCACTTGCATGCAAAGGTTTGCATGCCCCTAGGTCTCTCAGTAAAAGGAGAGTTTCTAGGTTACCAAATGGAAGTTCTCGTAGTTAGGTAGGATTGGTTCTGTCGACCAACAAAACTCTTCCTTTGCTTTGCCCATCAAAATGGATGAAGGTGATTGTTATAAGCCCCAATCACATAACGTATGAAGATGAATGTTGTAAGCTTCACAATCATACAAAGGAAATAATCGCATCAAATTGATTACATAACCTATATGGGAATGTTATTCGGTCCAAGTATTATGACCTTTCAAGAAAATCTCTCATTTCCTCTAGGTTCGCCTTCCGAAGCAAACTAGGGTGCATGCCCCCTAATCTTCATCACACTCACCGAACTACTTGCGATAATCAGGTGGATGGGCTGAAGATGAAAGAGACATTGTTGATCCGAAGAGACCATTTAGGGATGATGGTTGATTTATAGTTGTGCTTGAACCAGGAAATGAAAGCTGGTCGACAAGTTGCACCAGTCTTCCTTCATGTGGAAAACACATCACTCGAAAGAATGTGGAAACAATGGCTTCCATGCTATATATATAATCACGTCCAAGGAGTAGATTGTAATATAGTGGACCCTAGACTACCATCACATTCAAATAAATGGTTTTCTTTCTCAAAGTTATCGGTAACCTTGGAAGGATCCCTAATGGTGGACTAGTTCCTTTGTTGAAGCTCGACAAATTTTGTTTTTCAGGAAAAAGTGATGGCGAACGAAGCGCTTTCCAATCAGTTGAGGAAAGGATACTCACCGAAGCCCCTTCATCTATGATTGCACTAGAAATGATCATTTTGTAAACTTGTACTATGATTCGGAATGGTACATTAGATGGAAGGCGAGGTTTCGCTACTTGATTCCAATTAAAGAAAATGAATAGACTACTCGGAGGACGTACCAGATAAATGTCCAGATAAGTTTCATGAACTGGGGGGGGTCTCTTCTTGTGGTGAAGGAATGGGCAGATTGCCCCCAAGTTCACTAGACTCTATATCGACAAAAAGAATTTGAACGTTGTCGTTCTCATCCTCTTTGGAAACTATATCATCGAAACGTGGATTTTCTGAAGGCAAGACTAGGTCGACTACCATGTCAACCAGTTGACTTTGATCCAGTATGGACTTAAAAGGTTCACTTCCAATGATAGGTGATTCGATCGACAATTGGGTTATGTCAATTGGGTTTTCAACTAGCGAAGGACTTGGCAAGATTTTCTTGTATCCATGTGGAAGCTGTTGTGGTGAAGTAGGACAGTTACCCAAAATTATTTTGGCTTCGTCCAGAAAAGGACAACGGTGAAGAGTATGATCACCCTCACATAACCTACATGGAACTCTAGCTTTTCCTTTCTATCGATTGACTTCGTTTTCACTAGTTGATGGTGCACTGTCAACCTGACTGTCATGGGTTGATGACACCGAATGGTGCAACCAGGGAGACCATTCTCTTAAGATTTATGGGATGCAATGGCAATCTTGATGGTAATGTTTCTCCTTGCAAACTGCGCATGGAGTTTTTGGTTTGGAAACTTTAGTGTGTGGATTTTCGCCAGAAAATGCTTTGGTGTTCCCTTTTTTAGCTGGCTTCTTCTTCTTCTCCTTCCGTTTCTTTTTCTTCTTAGTTACTTGGTTTTAGTGTCACTAGTTTCACCAAGCGAAGAGGAAAAAGGGGAAGGAGAAACAAATGAAGTAGAAGGCAAAGGGGTAACTTCAATATCATCTGGTTGCTGATTAGATTGTTGAGGAATTGGCGTGTTTTGAACGATAGATGTCGAGGAAAGCCATTCCGGTAGGCCGATTGTGATTCCTGGAAGTGACAATGTAGCCATACATGGAGAACCAATATCTCCCCAAGAGGATAAAGGACTTGGATTCCCTCCAAGGGGGATTCCTTGATTGGTAGACTCCATTATCTCAACCTCAGACTAATGTAGGAACAAGGATGTTATTCTGTTTAAAATAAATTTTAAAGACACTTGGGCGCAACTTGCTTTTTCAATTTTTAAGAGTCGAGAAAAAGATAAAGGTGACTTTAGTCGCCTTCGATTTTTAATGAGCCTGAAGTGACAAGTGCTCAGATGGACCTTTTCTTTTAAGGAGTTGAAAAGGAATGAAAGTGACTGCTCTGGAAGTCTAGACAAAGGGTTTACCAAATCGATTGTAAAACTGCAAAATACACCTTGGTGATAAATGATAGATAAATTACGAAGGACTTATGTACGGCAGTAAATCTTCCTGAATGTAGTGTTCAATGCATTACGATCGATAGG
Source organism: Pinus tabuliformis (assembly GCA_031772625.1). Classification (NCBI taxonomy): domain Eukaryota; kingdom Viridiplantae; phylum Streptophyta; class Pinopsida; order Pinales; family Pinaceae; genus Pinus; species Pinus tabuliformis. The sequence continues at coordinate 708,660,033 of CM062814.1, read as the reverse complement.
GTGGCAGACACGGCTTCCTAAGGATAAAGGATATCAACCTATTGTGGTCTCCCAATATATACTCGAAGGTAAGGGGAGCACAAGTTTGTACTAGCACTTGTCATATCAAAGAGGAGGAATCATCCAACCTTCGATGAAAATGATACTTACCAGGTTTTACGATGCCGGAACACGTCTCTAGCCTAGACTTCTAGATATGTTGCGTTAGATTTCAAAGCGTTTTTATGTACATTGAGGTTTATTTTAGAGTTGATCTTGCTTAGAATTCTGTCTTTCAAGGTTCACCGCGTGATGTAGATGTGAAATTCCTAAATATGCAATCTAAAATGATAAACAGTCGTTTATGTTCTTTTAGCAATGAAAATCCTAGCTACAAAGGAAAGACGACAACGATTTTTCTTTCAACAGAGAGCATAGAGCACACACTAAATGCACTTTTCCTAAATCAAATTTCGCAAGCAGTCAAAACGCAGATGCACATGCATGTATTTTTTTTCCACTTTCTTAATGTGTGACTGACAAAATGAAAGCTAAGTACAGATCTGAACTATTTTCTTTCAAAGTGACAATACTAACAATTCTTTCTTTTCAAAGCGAAAGGAAGACTAAGACGACACTTTTCGATTTCGAATTTAAAATTGTTTTCGACACTTGAAATACTAATAATTTCAAAATCAATTACAATGACAAAAGTACAATCGACTATCTAGAAGAGGAAGACTTGATGACACTCTTCTTTTGATTCAGAATGACAATTATGACACTTGCATCAAAAATGATAGTTTGATTAGGCTACTTTTGACAAAGGAAGATTGCAAATTATTGAAAAATACACAAAAACATTTACAATTCCTAACTGATGGAGGCTGAAATAATGTGAAGGAAGATGGTTACAGCAAGAAGGTACTAATCAAGAACAATAAAACTACTGAATAAAGCTGAAAACAAAGAGAAAAAATCAAATTTCAGAGAAGAAAACACAGTTTACTCAATCATCGCACCTGCAACACAGGGAAACAAGGATGCATCTCACCTGCAACACACGAGAGGTGCGATGCATCTAGGTTGCACAGTTACAGATAGTGCGATGGGCCAGGGAGCGAAACTAAGCTTGGTTTTTGCTCAAAACTTGCACCTAAGTTTAGTGATTTAGGTTGAGTAATGATGAACAGTAAATACAAAGCATAAGGGTAGGATCTGATGAGGTTCTGAGCTACCACAAGGGCACTTACGATGCTTTGTAATTTAGATGTTTAATTCATAAACCAACCCGGAGATTGACTGAAGCAGCGTTTATCTACTTCGCAATTACATAGCAAAGGCATTTAGAAGACTTGCTGGCTAACTTCAATCTTCGTTTGTAGTTTATAAAGCAAACAATAAACAAACAAAAAAAACTATTCATTCCCCAGTGGAGTTTCCATTTTGTTTCAGGGAAAACTAGTGTCGATTCGAACTGCTAGTCCCACTAATACGGGTAGCTATCTTAAAAACAACAATGAAAGCTTTTCAAGAGTTCCTTTAAGTGTGATAGATGGAAGAGAAGAATAGAGGACCAACCTGGATCTTCCGCTTTGATCCTAGCTTGATTTCTCCTTCATCTGATATAATTTTCGACTCCTCTCCTACTTGTCCCTCTTCAAAGAGTACCTGTAGAGTCAAAGTAACAACAAACTATCAAAGCATCTCTATCTAAACATCATAAACAACGTGGAATCAGAAAGACATTGACCATACAATTGCATTCATAAACAAAAAGATTCACAAATACAAGAGCATATGGAGGAAAACTCAAAGAACTTTATTAATAGTAATGTAAGAGAGGATCACAACCCAGTTGTTTGATCTAGCATCATCCTCCCAGTTGTAGAAGCCCTCTTCACCTCATGAACAAGAAAATCACCCAACAATGCAACATCTCTTCTAAAAAATCCAACAACACTTCCTTACAAAATACAAAATTCCAACCTCTAGATCTCTCAGATGAGGGATCCATTTATAGCTCTCTTGCAAGGGTGTGAGTCAGCTCCGGGTTTTTGATTAGTTTCATTTGACTGATAGTTCTTGGTTCCACTTGGAGATTTCATGATCTCTTACTCATCCCTGGGCGAATTTAGAGAGGCAAGTGTCATAGGAGAAGTTTCTGGAAGATTCCATGATCATCCACCTTACAAACTGTCTCTGCCATTTGTCTATTCTCACTCATCACACCCCACAGAAGGCCATTTGAGTATGCATCGCACTTGGCTAGTCAAGAAGTCAGTATGCATCGCACCTTGCCCATGGAGTAGTCTGTATGGTCCAGTTTTGGCCAGTTCTGAGTAGTTTTTCAAGTGGAACTTTTGGGAAATTATGTAATCAGTTGACCATGATCCTTTAGGGTGTGAAACAACACTTTTAGGAACTTAAGGAGCCCTTATTTTATGGACATACGAGTTTGGAGTTGCAGTGCCCAAATATGTCTATAACACTCATGCTAACCATGACAAGCATTTTGTCAAACACATCATGAACATGTAATGTGCAGGTCATAAACACACATATGAACATAGGGACCTCATACTTATCTAATATTCATTAAGAAGGTCTGATACCCTCTCACAATAGCTACATTATCATCTATTAGTTCATTCATTCATTATCCATACATTCACTAATGAAAACATGATGAGATCCATAACTCAAGTTTGTCATAAAACCATGCTTATAACTAGCTTATAACCAGAGAAACATCAATGATAGAATAACCATTAAAGCCACATAATAACAAGTACATTTACACATAATATACAAGAGGAAATGAGCTCTTATTAACATATGGAAAAACCAACCAAGTTAGGGAATTCCATGTACCACTATAGATTGGGATGAACCAAATATTTCTTTCAGCCACTCACCCTTGTGTTATATTCCAAGCACGAATGTGGGACTCACTGCAAAACTCGCCATGCTTCTTAGGCTTTACACATATCCCACCAAGGGATTCCTAGGCCCAAACAAGAAACATATACCAGGCTTTACCGCAATCCCGCCATACATTGGTCCAGGGATCACTAGGCCTACACAACCATAGATGCCTCTGGATCTCTCCACCTAAACTATGAGGATTTTTTCCATCTCTACCCTCAATAATTTACTATATATTCCACCATTTACCAATAGAGGATTCGTAGGCCCAATGAAGGTATACACAACCAAGCTTTATCGCAATCCCACCTTTACTAGTATAGGGATTCCTAGGCCTTGTGAGTTTTCCGAGATCACTTCACTCAATTTTGAAACCATTTGACAATCTAGCTTAACCAAGTAAGAGAAACCACATTGCATCATGGTTATCCAGGAATGGCAAGGGAAGGTTGAAAACTATTGTCATAACTAGCAAGAGAATCAAGTACACACGTGTATACCATGCATGCCAAAACTAACAAGGAAATCATGCATGCAACTCGATTCCTTCAAGTAATCCCACTATAGTTGCATAATCCAACTCTTCTTTGCTTGATCTTTGCTGCCTTTTTCTTTCCTGCTCTTCCTTTACCTTGTCATCTCCAATGCTAGAGTGATCCAAGAATTCTGTAAGTGTGCAAGAGTATGAAAGAGTAGAAAGAATAGAGAGAGAGGTCCAAAAAATAAACTGACAAAAGGTTGTGAAATAATCCTCAGAAGCTTTTTTATTAATGAAGCCTTTATTTTCTTCAATTTCCATTATTTTTTCTTCATTTTCCTCCTCACATGAAACTTGTGACATTTCACCTTCCTTTTCTCTTAATTTCTATAATTTTCATAAATAAAATACCAATTAATGCCTCTAGCCTTTTCAAAGTCTTTTCCATTTCATTTGCCAATTTCCCCTTAGCAATAATAAATGAAATGAATACCCCCTAAGATGATTTTCCTAACACACAGATTGGAATACATGTCTCATGACCTTGGTCTTATTTCGAATTTATTAACTTTATTACATGGATTTTTAACGTGAGGCTATTACATCGGACAACATCGCTAGTGTGTTTGCCCACCGTTATCCACTTCACACTTTCCACTTACACCATATTTCGTATTGCATCGGCCCTCTACTCAGCTGAAAGATCCTATAACGAGAAAATCGGTCACACAACTAGACAACTCATTACAATAGTAATGGAACAAACCTAATTTGATGACATAGACATTTCATAGACTTTGTGTACCAAGAATAAATTTCTGGACAATGTTTTGGGGAAGAAAATAAGGCTCAAGAATGCATTTCTACCAGCATTTACTTCTTTGGATCCTATAAACAACGCATTGATATTTTTGTGACTCGAAAGCAATTGCTTCACTCATCTTCAAAAGAATTTGATACAAAATCAAATTTGTTTCTTTACCAGATTTCCACAAAAAGGCAGAAAATTTGTCTTGGCACTGCATTTCGTCGGCAGAAAACACCATATTAGAATACAAATGGTTCCAGTAAGCATAATTTTTACGTTTCCATTTTCATGTTTGTTTTCATAAAATCTGAAACCTCTACGGAGGTAATTATAGGCCATTGAAAAACATTTTTAGCTAAATTGAAGAGCATGATAATGAGGAGTCTCGACGAGCCATCACTGCACACGAGCTAGAGTAAATTACATAAATGAACCAATCAAGTTGCTGACTGGGACAGGTTGAGGAAGGAATGGCTTTGGATCAGGTGTTGCATTGGGCACAATTAGCTTGACATCTGCAATAATTTCAATGTCATGTTTAAGCTGTCAAAAGTCATCATTGAATGTTGTTTTCCATTCTCTACATTCTTTAGGAAACTTAGGGTTGCAGAGAATGCGGTATGAAAAACAATGCCTTTGTTGTTACTTGACGTTATCGATGAGTGTTTGGACCTGTACGAGGGCATAGTTCATGGCTCTCAAATGTGTTTCTATAAGATTTGGCAGCATTTTGTGCTCATCTTAGAATCAAGTACGAATAAGGTCCAAAAAAAAATTGACATGGATGAGGCCAATGTCTAGGATGCGGAATAGGCAGAGGGGATGATCAATGAAATAAGCCGATTTGTGTAAAAATGAGCTCATTTATGTGTAGTTTTGTTTAAACTGTAGCCTCCCAAGTTTGCTTAAAAATACTCTGCAAAACTTTGGCCATTGATGACAATTTTCAAGATATGCATTTCTCTGGAGCTATGACGGAGCATTTTGCAGTTAACTCCTATGTAAATTAACTTGTAGTCTGCATCTTCAAGACAAAAAATGTAAAGAACAGAAATTTCTTTAGGAAAGAAACTCTTATCCAAAGAAAAAATCCATGAGGGCAACTGCAATGTCAACCATAGTACTTAAGTATGAATTCAAAATCATCCAGCATTGCTCCAATCCCTCTGATGTCTGCTTCCTTCTTATCATATTTTAATCTCAAATATCAAATGGTTCCTCTGAACTTTGAATTCATCATCCATTGCTGCTCTTTTGTTTCAAGAATGTCTGAGTGTGATATTAAACGAAACCCTTCACACAAATTCTTGTGAAAACACTTTATAGGTCACTCGCATCCCAACCACCTATAGCTTTAGAAGGATACATTTCAATGACAATGATGTCAATTTTTCAATTTGTTTTTCATTACCTATCCAGACCAATCCAGATTGCTTCATCTGTTGGTTGGTTTAATATCCATTAGTAATGTTCCTTCCATCATATCATAGGAAACATATCGATGTAATAATAGTTTTGCCCACACCTAAGCAGATACATTTTGGTAAATTTGGTTATATCAGTGAATGATCTTAATGACATAGTCTGGACAGTTTTGGCTTATTGACGACAGACGATGGAGTAAGTGTTGTCCCCATGCGAGGGAATTTTGCAGTAATTGGAGCAAAATCTTCACTATCTCTAGGGGTGCTTTCTGTGGATCTCGAAAGAACAAGGTGACAAGAAGTTGTAAAAAACTATCCCTGAGTCTAAAGTCAATTTGAAAAAAATTGACAGTCATCCTTATTGTTAATAACATCAACCAGCGGTTGGAAGACAGTTTATTATGGTGTTTCCTTTTACCCGAGTGACGGTTGTCATGGCTTTCTTGTTGAAAGAAACACAGATTAAAAAAAATGATATTACGTGGGAAGGTATATCAGTAGTGGAACCTGAAGGGCCAATAATATGTTTGGTATTTGTTTCAAATCGTCATTGCGCACGTCTTCAAAGAAAATATTTGGACTGCAGAGTGTTTAGTGTGGAAGACTTTGATTGTGTTGAATTGCGAAGGAAACACATTTTTCCACACTCCTGCATAATCAATATGTTTGGGTGTGTTCAATTATTTCCAGGACTAGTTGTATGGGCAGGGATCACATTTTCCGCACTCCTGCATAATCAACATGTTTGGTCGTGTGTTATATTATTTTTACGATTAGTTGTATGGACCGGTAGTCACAGGGGAAATAGTTTTCTTTTTTTTATGCTACACCTATGCTGGGTGTAGCAAGGGGGTCACAATGGGGGCATGTCACCCCCTTTTCAGGCGGTTTGAGGGGGTGGTAGCCCCTGTACGAAGTATGGGGTAGCACTCATGAAATTTTTTTTGGATGGTATATTAGGTGGGCGAACCTACCTATGGTGTTTTGCATGGGCTTTGCATATGGTTTTGGGCATGATGGTTCTCTACTCCTAGCATTTTGTAGATCCTGTCAAAGAAATTACGATTATGTTTTAATTCATAGTTAATGAATTGGGTTTATGAATGCTTCAACATGTATATATATGTAGTGTGACATTAAAAAACACATAATAAAAAATCAATCTTATAGTCCTAATTTTGTGATCCTTTTCAATGTATGCGTTTTATATTTTCGTCATTATTTTTTTTTGTTTTTTATAATTCATCTATAGGTAGTTTCTGTACTGAAATAAATCCTACACAACCTCTCCACAGCCACTCTTCGCACTCGAATAAAGCTCCGCACTCTCTCATTATGGTTGTGGATGAACTTCCTTGATGTCCCTAATGACGTAATTATTAATTTAACAAGCCATGTAATTTCATTTAATCAATATTTTAATGCTTCGCTAATAATTTGGGCTTCATATATTAGAATAGGTTTTTCCAATAGAATTGATTTATGTTCCCATTCTCGTGCACACATGTGATCTTTCGTTTGATAGCTCATTACATGTGAATATGTTGTTTATATGTGGATAGAGTCCATGGTCTCCATAGTTGAAAGGTGGAATGAATAGTCATGGTGTTTCACAAAGTGCTGATGTGTCTTTATTATTAATTTAATATATAAATGATAAAAGTTATATCATTCTTTTTTAAGTTTATGTGAAGTGCATATTTGTTGAGGAAATGGATGTGGAGGAGGTTATGTGGAAATGAATTTCGTTGTGTGGAGTATGGATGTGTGGAGGAGGATTGTATGAAGGTAGGAATAATTACACATTGTGAAGTTTTCAAAAAAATGACAAAACACGGATCTCATATTGTCTTTATCAATTAATTAGTAGTAGAGGTAGGGGTTATGATGTGTTTCAGATATTCCTCTTATTTTTTTTGACATTTTAATATCTAATGATTCATAATGATAAAAATATACGTCATGTTATTAAGCTTAAAGGCTTATTCTACAACCTAGTATGAGGGGGATGTCTAAGTATGTCTATATGTCCGTCGAATTGATAGCTGCCCCATTTAAAATAAAAATAAATTGTGCTCCAAATAGAAAAATAATGTTAACTGATTTATGTAGATGTCAACTTCATATATTTCTATCCATAGAATATTTTTTTGTTAAAATAAAATATTTTAATGTTGTATATAATAAAATATTCAATGTGAGTTATCAATAAAATATTTTAATATGAATTAATATTGACATATATTTAAAAATATAATAATAATAATAATAATAATAATAAATTCCCCGATAAACTTTCTTCATATGCATGTTATGTAAAAGTTTTTAATGTCAACATGTGTATCTTATGTATTTATCATGATTTTTTTTATGGCTAAAACATTAATTTAATCATATATATTTTATCTCAAAATACAATTTAAATAATGAAAAATTACACCTTGTATTTTACACTCTAAAAAAATTTGCACATGAAAAAATTTAATCTTTCTCATATTATATCAATACTTAAAATAAATCTATATTAATATCTAATATATTACTAACATCTATTTATAAGATTGTCTTCTTATATCTTCATTAATGCTTTCGAGGTGACAATCATAGTTATCGTCCCTTATCCTCTCCTCCACTTCGAGGATTATGTATTATGGGTGTGTCTTTCACCTATTATTAATATTGTGGACATGATGATTAGGCATGAAAACAGACATGTGGGAAAACCAAAAGGAAGGGAAAACACATCGGGACAAAAGGGTTTAAAAATATATTAATAATAATAATAATAAATTCCCCGATAAACTTTCTTCATATGCATGTTATGTAAAAGTTTTTAATGTCAACATGTGTATCTTATGTATTTATCATGATTTTTTTTATGACTAAAATATTAATTTAATCATATATATTTTATCTCAAAATACAATTTAAACAATAAAAAATTACACATTGTATTTTATACTCTAAAAAAATTTACACATGAAAAAATTTAATCTTTCTCATATTATATCGATATTTAAAATAAATCTATATTAATATCTAATATATTATTAACATCGGTTTATAAGATTGTCTTCTTATATCTTCATTAATGCTTTCGAGGTGACCATCATGGTTATCGTCCCTTATCCTCTCCTCCACTTCGAGGATTATGTATTATGGGCGTGTCTTTCACCTATTATTAATATTGTGGACATGATGATTAGGCATGAAAACGGACATGTGGGAAAACCAAAAGGAAGGGAAAACACATCGGGACAAAAGGAAGCGGAAACTTTTAGAAAAAGCTAAGCACAACATATTGTTTGGTTTATGTACATGTATAAAGAGTATTGACATGTGAGATTCAACTTACTTTATAAGCATGTGAGACTGAAATCTATTGACATGGTAACACAACATATGCAGGGTTTATGTACATATATAAAGAGTACTGACATGTGAGATTCAACTTACTTTATAAGTATGTGAGTCTAAAATCTATTGACATGGTATCGATTAAGTGACATACAAATTCCACGATTATAAATAAAAAATCAATATTTGGTTTATAGGAAAATATGCAATGATTAAGAAAAGATAAATAATAAGTTTCGTACTTGTAGTATTCGATTAGCTAAAAGTAGAATTCCTCTCTATGATTGTTAGAAATTTGTTACATTTATGGTAATGATAGGTCTTATGAGAGGAGGGTGAACTTCTAAGAAAGGGCATAAAGATTTTAGGTATTATAATAACCGGTAAATTTTCTTTGTAAGTATGATTAAGGAGGATTTATTAACCAATGTGGAACCAATTAGATTGATTTTTATGTGAGGAATATTAGAATATGACATTCAAGGGCAATTAACATAGACTTTATATGGAATTTCTTTTTAAATATGACTGGGGTTAACTAGTGACTGTGAAACTATTTACGTTGGTTTTTATAATGTGTGGCAAGGATTTTAGATAAGTTCCCTAGTGTTAATTTTTTTATCTCTTTTCTAACTAAGTTTAAGTCAATTTTGGAGGTTTATTGTGAATTAAATCATCTACGAATATGACTATATATCATAAAATAATATGATAAACCTCTAATTCCTTTTAAATTAATCTATCTTGTTAAGAAATGATGAATTTATAAACTTATAAATTTATTTGATATTTTAACCCAATTTGGAAAGCAATGTTGTGATAGGAACAAGCTAAAAGGAGGATGATAAAGCCATAATCATAGTATATAGTTGTGGTATATGATAAAAAAAAAAAACAAAAAGATTTGATGATGATTGTACAAAAGAAAGATTAAATAATCGGGAATAAATAAAAATGAGAATATTAGAAGATGAGGAAGCCCTTTATAAGAAGAAAAGAAAGAAAATTTGTCTAAAAAATAATAATGGAAATTAAAATTGTTTCAGAAAGTATGCTAGTCATAGAAGAAACATAAATATTATTTTTGAAATGCATAGAAAAATTAGCCCCAAGGCTAAAAATTTTAAGGATTCACATGGAAGAAAATAAGATAATAAATAAGAATTTTCCAATGTAACCACATTTTTTTTTTTGTAAATAAGGAATAAAATAAGAAGATGATGAACGAACTATTCAATAATGGGAAATTCTTATTAAATATTTTCAAATAAAAATGAATAGATAGTTAAACTATAGTGCTCTTCCTAGATTTTCTAAAATATAATTATTTTATAATTATTTTAAGGGTAGCAAAGGAATTGTGATGTACAATATATGACATATGAATCTAAAATAAAATTTGAAATGGTAATTAGATTCTCTTTGATATTTTAGACGCATTTCATTTCGCAATTATTTATATCAGATAATACTTTGAGTTATAGCTTTAACCATTTGTGACCATTAACTAGAGTTCATTCATGGAAGCAAATCCATAAAGCCATTTGGGTTGAACACAGAGGTTTGCACTCGATAAAAGGGAAGAAGTTCTCGACTAGGGTCATGAATTTGGATCTTTTACAATATGTATGATAGATCCAACTAGATGCATTTGAAAATAACGTTAGTTACATTGGAATTTGGGACGCAACCCTAAACTAGATTATTGGGAATATATTGTTCCTATCTTTTGTAGTGCTAATAAATGACTCAGCGTCTTGGTTTTTAGGTCCTAAAAAGGACTAGGTTGTGGATGCTAATCATCTTTGTTGCTTTTTTTTATCATAGTTGAAAGACCTTGAGAGGTAATATTAGAGGATACAGGAAATTGTACATTGGAAGGTATTAGGCTTGAAAGAATGCTCATATACACATCTTGTTTTTGTGGGTGATGTTTTATTTCCATTTAATGTTCTAATCAAAAGGTACATATATGTTATAGGGAATATTGAATTATAATAGGATAGTAATGAGAATGAGGGTAAATATGTAAAATATTTTAATTGTTTCTCTCGGTTAGAAAATGATCAAACAAGGTTTTTATTTCAAATTATTCAATATCAACAAATGATTTTGAAGTATTTGCAGTGTTTTTTATATTATAAAGATTATGTAATTTATGATTTAAAATGTCTTATAGAAATAGTAGAGAATAGAATAAATTTGTTGAACAATATATAACTCTCCAAGGGAAGGATACTAACTCTAATGAAGTATAAAATTGGAAGAAATTCCATTCTACTAGTAATTTTTGGATTACAACCCGAAAGGAGCTTTATAGAGGATTTTGAAGGAAAAAAATGGATTTATATTGATTGGGAAGATCAAATATGCATCCCCTTGGTTAAATGGAAGTTTATAGCCAAACTAATGGACATGAAGAGATAAGGCCTTAATAATATCCATAATTTTTGGAAAGGCTTTAATAACTAAAGGCTTATAAAGGCTTGTGTTGAAGAATGGCCATTAGACTCAAATCATTATTCCAAAATAGATTGAACATAAAAATATAAAGGATTGGATCAAAATCCCTTCAAATAACAATTATAGTGTTGTAATAGTGTGGAAAAGCATTATTTTATTCTTTCATGTTGTTGGGAATTGGATAGTTTGGATGGTGGGTAATCGATAAAAGGTTAAAATGGGATCAAATCCATGTGTGGGTAGTGGACATAGATAGAAATTTATTGAGTACTTAATATTCTCAATCCAAGGGTTCAACATTTATATTTTGGCTTAAGTGGCTTATCTAGAACTTACTACTATTTGGTAGAGAGAATTGTAATCCATACAACATATACGTTTAGGAGTGTTTGAGATTCAAGAATTGGAGGCATGTATTGGAAATGGTAAATAATGTTGGCATTAGAAAAATAGGAAACGACTTAGTATGGTCTAAAAACTCTAGTATGTTGGATTACACTCCTAGATTAGGGTATACATGCATATTTGATTATCAATTCTGAGGAGATAATCAATAATAGTAGAAGACACTATGATAGATAAGATCTCCTCTGGGAGCTACTATTTTGATGAGGTTTTCTATCATGAATAAAGAATCAACTTGAAAAGTACTATAGAAAAGGAACCAATACAAATATAGAAAAAACACTTGAAGTAAAGAGAAAATTGAAATACTAAACTACTTGTTAATATCTTATATATACACTAGTAAGAGATGGCTTCACATTTATAATGAGTCATTCAATTATCAACGTTAGCTAGTAGGGGGAATCTATTATATATTGTTTTATGCATGGTCTTTCAAACCAAGATTGGAAAGAATACAAAATATTAGATCCATTATTTCTTAAAGCATGTAGCTTATATGGAACAAAAATATATTTAAGGATAAATTCATTTTTTCCTTTTACAAAATGCTTCAATTATATATGTCTCTAAATACTTAGAAGTATAATTTATGACAAATCCTCCAAGGCCATAAATTCATCAGCCTATTGACATGTTATGAGCAAGGGGTGCCTTGATGATGCCAACTAAAACATATAACCTTTTTTGTGGGGAAAGAGACATCATATTATTAAATAAAAGTGGTGCACATAAATATGTATGTCTTTTAGCTTTGATGTTTCTTTTAAAAATATTAACACACCAATGTCAATACAAGGTTTCTAAATGCTTATTAGTCCCTGCTTAGGCACGACTGGGACTATAGTAATCAAATTGGTGGTGCTTTACATTAATTTGAGTTGGTTTGAGTTGGTTACTATCATGAATAACGACGAATAATGAAAGTTTTTATGTTGCAGTATACTTCGCCATCTTATTTGGCCTCTTCCCGAGGGGGGGAGGCTATAACCGTATGTTATATTCATTTCTTTCTTCCATTTTTTCAAATATTATTTTGAAATCAGAACTAATGTCAGCATTATTTGATTAGCATTAAATATTTAGTTTCCTTTTGCCAATGTTATGGTTTGGTAATATATATGTGTTTTCATAAACGCACACCCCACACCACATGGCGACGCACACCCCACACCACATGGCAATGGCGTGGCTATATGCATGTTTCATATGCTTGTACTAGCAATGTTTCTAAAATAGTCAAGATCGCTCTCATGAGGTGAGCACAATGTTTCCAAAGTAGCCAGGCTCTTGTAAGGTGAGGCAAGTTGTAACCGAACTGCGTAACAATACAATGCATGTGCTACCGGTGAATAAAAAATTTAATTCGACAAATAAATAGTCAAACACAATTCAACAATGGGACAGAATAGCTCACTCTATAGTCTTTTGACAATGGAGTTCCTAGGTATAGTGGAGGGTCTTTCAACCACGGCCATGAAACACTACCTGCATCGCGTTACAAGAAGGATTTATTGGGAATTATGAGGGGTCAACGGTTAGAGAAATGGAATATTATGTATATTGATGGAAATGCAACATAATAGAAGGCATAAAGATAGGTCCAAGTGGTGACTCCACCCCACAACAGGAAGGAAATGGAGCACAACAAAAAAACAAATTTACTTGGTTTATATTATCTGAAGTCTTCTTAGATAGATTCGGCAACATTCATACTGAGAATCAATAACATTCATAGAAAGACCGGTGTCTAATCCAGAAAAAGAATTTCCAACTACTCACCATTTCACCCAGCACCAAGATGCACACCCTTTTACCAAGCACCAAGTTGCAGCTTATCTAGCTGCGAAATTGCATAGTGGATAAAGAAAAATCTTGAGAATCTTACAATCTCTGGTGGACCAAACTATCCTTATTTCATCGAGAGGCAAGACTAAGTAGCACTAATGTTCCCAGTTTGCATTCTTATTAAAGAAAATCATGGTTCTCAATATTGTAAAGCAATTGTTGCTACATCTGCACTAACTATCCTCTGCTTCTCAAGATCTTCCCTTCTTTTGTAAATAAGAGTCTACAATCCCGCTGCTTGATCAACACTGTATTTATGCTTATCCTTCCAATCATGTACTTCCTTGAGTTTCCCTTTCCATTGGTGTTGCATCTGGTCCATAAAAGACTCCCCCACACTATATCTGACTTAACAGATTGGGGAATTAGCTAATTTATGTGCCACTATGACTTGTTGGCCCAATGATCATACCTCTTCCTTTGCTTCTTCTAGTCATTGTTCCAAGCCTATGGAATCTTCCTGGGTTTCTTCTAATTCTATGATCCTTTTGTTTAAGGCCTTATTCTTGGTATGAAACACAACATTCTCGCTTCCCAACAATCTAGTATCCTCCATCAATTTTTTCTTCTCTTCTTGCATTTCCTAGATAATTGGGAGGGTTTCAAAGGATTTGAAGTTTTCCAATTCTTTAGCTTTACCCTAACTTTTCTTATGATTGGAAATAGCCTCTGCATCTTTGCTGGGATCATCTACTATGGGGGATAATTTGCTCTTCAATATATCCTTCTCAACTTCTAGGGCCTGCACTCTAGTGGCCTCTTCAAGGTATTTGTTACATAAAAATGGTAGATGCACAAAATCCTTAACATATTATATGAAGTAGTGGACTCCACGTAGTAGGGGTAGGGGGCAGGTGGATTGCACCCAAGCCGTGTGCCCACCCAAGCATTCATCTATTTATTTTTTATTTTAGTTATGCCTTTTTTTTTTAATTTGAACATAACTTTATTTATTTGGAAACAAATAATAGTTAGGCTTGCATGCGGGGTGTCAATGTTTCGAGGTATCTAGATAAAAACATGAACATGGCCATGCAGGACATTTAGCGGGACATTTTCTATGTTTTTGTGTTGATGCAGTTGTAGAGTGATGTAGCTACAATGCCCTGTGTCTATCTACCTTTTAGTTCATGCCTTCCATCACACCTGGTGCTTAAATATGGAGCCAGGAAGAATCCATTGATTTAACAAGCTTTATGTAGAGTGTATCCGTATTTATGCCATTAGTAAGCATGAAATCGTAGAAGCACTTTGGAATTAGTGGACACACAAACCGATCTCCAAACTCCACATTTTGCTAGTCATTCTTTTGAAGGGCTGCAACAGACGAAGGAGGTTATGTGATGACCAACAAATTTAAATCTTAAGTTCTCAGAGGACTTATAAAACTTTATTGCGAGATACTGTTAGCCTGTAGAGATCTTTTGCTCGAAGGGAAATGTTTATTATTTGATAGATTTTAATTTTTACTTATGATAACTTTTTTGGGTCTATTTTTGCGGCATTTTTGGATGCAAATGGGAAGAGTATGGACGAGATGACTGGCAATCAAGGACAATTGTGTGCATTTCCACCAATGGGGGCAACAATAATATCCATTACTGACATATCTCACATTTTTATGTGGGATGGCTTTGATGCTATGTTTGTTCCAATTCTTGTGTGACATGCTTTTTCCATGTAAAGTTTTCATGGATGATGAATTGTAGTACAATTCACATGGCAAGAAAGAGCCTCACCTGTAGCTATGTTCACACTTTTCACATGTATAAGTTTTCCAAAATGTAAGAACCTTTATTTTTTCCATCTAGATAACTTTATTGTGCAAAAATGTAGGCATAATGAAAGAAGGGAGAAATTTCGGATAAACAAACAAGTTTGAAGGATCATTTTGATCATCGACATAATTTTTCAGTTCGCTTGTCAAAAAGTTGTTCATTGTCGCAAGCTATACTTCGTTGGCTACATCATCTCCAGGTGCACATCAAAGAATTGCACCCGGAGAATGATATCAATAACAACATCCTAATTGTCTATATCCACTGGTGCATAAGCATTCCAATTCTAACTTTTGACATTGTGAAGATGCACGAGGTGGGCAGCAAGATGCTTTTGAATCTTAGTTATAACAAGGAAGGCTGCGGGGCAGCTAGTACCTGCCCTGTTAATAGTAGGCACCCTATTCTTATAGCAGATGACCTTGTAGATAAAGTCATCACAAACCATTTTGTAGTTTTTATGTAGCTCATGCCTATGAAACTTGGGATACTTGTCATAAAAAGGAATATTTACAGCGAGTCAATTTGACTTATCCAGTTTAGCTTGACTTTTTGAGCTGTGCAAATCACCTTGAGAGGAGGAAGCTTGATTCTCTGATTTTCTATAACTAAACAATTTACCAAGATCCAAAGCATTTGGCATGGTCCAGATAGCAAGGTCTCTCTCTGTGCTTTGTACTTCCAGTGAATCAAGGTGAACAATGAAACACTTGGGTGCCATTCTGAGCATATGAACAAGAGTTCGAGACATTTCCGTCTAGCAGACGATGAGGCTATTCGAGTCGGTCCTTTGCTGCCTTCGTAGGGCGATTTCAATAATTGTGGCACCTCATCGTAGCACAAATTCGTTCACTGCACAAAGCCCCTCTCCTTGAATGGCTCGTAACTTATGCTGAGCTTGTCGAAACTATTTTGGAGTATCCTGAAGCAGATGTGGAGGTTCTGGACAAGGATGGAGACCCCCCAATTGTATTTGCACTGGTTGCTGGAACACCTGACTATTTAAAAACCTTGATAAAGAGAGGAGCAAATGTGAATGCAAAGCTAAAAGAGGGCTTGGGCCCTTCTGTTGCTCATGTTTGTGCATTTCATGGCCAACCTGACTGCATGCGGGTAAGGCTTTCAAGTTTTGTTCAATAATATAGTTATAGAAGGATATAAGAATTTTTAAGCTGATTGTTTTTGAACATTAAGTTTTGTTGGGTTGAATGACGTCAATTCATATGACCAGTAATTTCTTTGCGAAGCTGTTAACTAACTTTTAGACAACGGGAGCTATTGCTGGCAAGGGCTGATCCTAATGCCATAGATGATGAGGCTGAGACTGTTCTACACAGAGCTGTTGGAAAGAAGCACACAGATTGTGCAGTTGTGATATTGGAAAATGGAGGATGCAAATCAATGGGCATTTTGAATTCGAAGGAAATGACGTATGTATTTCTATCTTCGTTTCCTAAATGAGACTCTGCACATTCCCTAAGTAATAAAGAGTGTGTGCCAGAGATATATAATCAGTATGTAGAGCCATTACATATTGCATAAGCTATGGAGGCATTTACAAAATCCTATTGTACAGAGAATATGTTTGCTTTATTTATGCATTTCACTGTACAAGTTCTGGTTAACAAACGATTTTTTGGAGAAGTAAGATTTCATTTTTGTTTTGTTTTGCCTTTTAGTTTCCTTGAAATATTGCTATTTATCTTAGATCAGGAGGTAGATTAATGAAAATTGCAAGAATCTGTTACCTTGGTGACAGGCATCGCATTCTATAGAATTTGGAGACCTCAACGCATGTGATCTTCTGGAAGGAGCGATACTCCTGGCTGAAGTCAGACAACTCTTGCGTTCCTCCTCGATGGACAGTTCAATAACAAATCTAGAGTAGGCGGGTGAAGGTCCCAAGTAGTTAATGAATGACTGTAGATCAGTTCAAGTCCCTTTCATTGCACACACCAAACATTCAGTGACATTCGACACATTCCTGTGCTTGGGTAGATAGAGCCACCAGCCGAGAGTAGGTAGGTGATTATCTGTGCTTGAGTAGATAGAGCCTTTACACACTAGTGGAAGTAAGTACAAATAGTACGATAGATCGATGCCCACTGAGAGATCGAATTGAATACTTCTTTCTGGCAACCTGAGTGTTCTAAGTTCTGAGGAGTTAGAATTCATGGCTATTAAGAAGTGAAAGCCATGTGTGATAAGGAAGCTCTACTGCTTAGCCTATTAGAATATCGGCCCAATCCTCCATATGCCTATTATCAATACCTATTAGATTAGAAGCTTGATCCTCCATATACGAAGACGAAGAGACATCTCAGATCTTGCCTTGATTGAGTGAGCCTATTTATTGATTGAGCAAGCATGTTCTCTATCAGCCTGATCCTCCATATCATATACTAAGATGAAGAGAGATCTCATGTCTTGAATGTGGATTGAGCTAGAACCTCAATTTGGATTGTGGGGGACAATGGCGGAAAAATATATATCCGTCCAGTGCCTTCAAAATATGAATTCCCAGTTTCAGAGATACAATTAGAAATATCAATTAGAATGGCACATAGCAATGTTAACTATTGGAGTCTATTTGAAATCGAGTAAATAAAGAAAAAGTAGATAATCCTTACCATTATTGTGCCATTATCAGAATAGGACACTAGATCCGAGTGAATGGAATTACGTAATTTTGTCAATCAATTGGGAAAACGTAGAGTTTAAAATGTAACAAAATCAAGTAATTAGAATGATATGTTGATGTTGTATGAAAAATAAAACATAACCGGTAACCTAAGCAAGAGATATAACAATACATTAATAAATTAATGTAGGCCCAAAAATTTATTTAATTGTTTTGTAATAGCGAGCATGGAACACCAAGACGCATGTATTACATGTGGAGAGCATGGCGCATGTATTACACGTGTTACAACAACAATATTTGCATATGTACAGACCAGCAGAGGTATTGGGGCTAGATTTTTCTTTTGTTGCTTTGTCACTGTGTTTTATTCTCCACATTGTAATGGCAAGGATCTTCGAGTGGGTTCCGTTGACGACGATCTTCGAGCACCTTCGCACCTTTTCTCAAACCCTCGGCAATATTGGTGCCGCCAGTGCAGAGCAGGCGCTCGACAACACAGTTAGCCGCACACTAGCCATCTGGACTCATGCGCTTCAAGGGTAAAACTCGTTTGGTAGTCGAAGAGAAAACAACAACGAATAACCGGTCCTCGGGGCTCAGATTTGATATCACAAAAGCCATGGCTTGTTTCAAGAGCGCCAACTTGGTTCCCAACATGCTTCTGCTAACGTCAAGAACCGTAACAAGATTGATCGGCGCACGACAGCCTGGATCTTTCACCGTATTTCCCTCGCAGTCTTCATAGTTACTATACTGCTAAGATGGCACAATTAAAAACAATTATGACTTTCACCATAGAATGTGGAAAATGAGCTGCATGACTTTCCATCAATGTTAAACAAAATAAGTAGATCAGTCAGGTGAATAAATATTTCTACCATAAATATGATTACTGATTAATGATGGACCATTGTACTATTTTTTCATGCCCGGCTTGAGTACCGAGTAACCACTTTTTGTCTTTTTGTCAAAAAACTTAATTGCAGCAGGATTATCATTATTTGCCACTGAGCTGAGATTAAGACTGGCATCTATAATTTTTTTGTGGGTAGAAGCTCATAGATTTCATGGTTGCTCATGCCAGTGATCCATCAAAAGATTCTGAGGCTACTGGGACAGAGCCATCTCCCTCATCTGTCTTGGAATTTGTACAGGATACTCAAAATGTTCTTCATCGTATGGTCTCAGAAGGGGATGTGGAAGGTGTTAGGTGATTTTCTTTACTCTCCAAAATTTTTGTTGTTTGCATGAATTTTTGTTCAAATAGATTTCTCAGTTATATGGCTGTAGTTTTATCTTTGACAAGCAATGAATTGCAGAGATTTACTTGTGAGAGCTTCATCTGGAAAGACTGGAAACTCAGTTGGTACTCTCCTAGATGGTCACAATGCTGAAGGACAAACTGCCTTACATTTGGCGTGCATGAGGGGTTATGCTGAGCTTGTCGAAACTATTTTGGAGTATCCTGAAGCAGATGTGGAGGTTCTGGACAAGGATGGAGACCCCCCAATTGTATTTGCATTGGCTGCTGGAACACCTGACTGTTTAAAAACCCTGATAAAGAGAGGAGAAAATGTGAATGCAAAGCTAAAAGAGGGCTTGGGCCCTTCTGTTGCTCATGTTTGTGCATTTCATGGCCAACCTGACTGCATGCGGGTAAGGCTTTCAAGTTTTGTTCAATAATATAGTTATAGAAGGATATAAGAATTTTTAAGCTGATTGTTTTTGAACATTATGTTTTGCTGGGCTGAATGACGCCAATTCATATGACCAGTAATTTCTTCGCGCAACTGTTAACTAACTTTTAGACAACAGGAGCTCTTGTTGGCAGGGGCTGATCCTAATGCCATAGATGATCAGCCTGAGACTATTCTACACAGAGCTGTTGGAAAGAAGCACACAGATTGTGCAGTTGTGATATTGGAAAATGGAGGATGCAAATCAATGGGCATTTTGAATTCGAAGGAAATGACGCATGTATTTCTATCTTCGTTTCCTAAATGAGACTCTGCACATTCCCTAAGTAATAAAGAGTGTGTGCCAGAGATATATAATCAGTATGTAGAGCCATTACATATTGCATAAGCTATGGAGGCATTTACAAAATCCTATTGTACAGAGAATATGTTTGCTTTATTTATGCATTTCACTGTACAAGTTCTGGTTAACAAACGATTTTTTGGAGAAGTAAGATTTCATTTTTGTTTTGTTTTGCCTTTTAGTTTCCTTGAAATATTGCTATTTCTCTTAGATCAGGTGAATTTACATACAAAAATTGTTTGACACACCTGATATATGTTATGGTCAAGAGCGCCTGGCTAATCTGCATTTGAATATGGCATAGGCACCTTCTGCAGACTAACAGATTACAGGTAGCGATCCCCACAGCCGCTCAGTCGCAGCCGAACCGACTGAGATCACAGGTTGAAGAGACGGCTCAGTCGCAGCCAAACCGACTGAGATCACAGGTAGCGATCCCCACAGCCGCTAAAGGTAGCTGGAGCCAGCTTTTTTCGAGTTTCTTTCTTCCCGCTGCCAAAGCCTTAGACGATAGGGGGGCGAGTCTGTCTCGGCGAGAGAGATAGGTTCTTCCTTTTCTGTCTCGGCATCTACATATAGCTTTGAGTCTGCATAGTAGATCTCACATAGTCTGCATAGAGATAGGTTCTTCCTTTTCTGTCTCGGCATCTACATATAGCTTTGAGTCTGCATAGTAGATATAGCCACCGAGGTGTTACAAAATAACCAGATGGCAGTGTCAAATTACCAGATGGCAGTGTCATGAAGACAGCAAGCAATCAACCAACTTTGATATTGCATTCGGTTGCATTCGGTACCTCCCATAGCATTTAATGCTTCGAACTAATACTAACATTAGTTTAACACTTTCAAAATGCAAATAAAATGTAAATGAAACCGATGAATATAATGAATATAGTATATAGTTTGGCCTCCCCGCCTCGGGAAGAGGCCAAATAACACGGTAAATTACAATGTACTAAAAAAATTTCAATATACACCATCAACCGCCATTAAGAAACAGTTCACAAGCAGGTTAACTAATGCTAGCATCGAGGTTTTTGATAACTATAGTCCCTAGCCATTACCAGATGCAGAGACTAATAATATGTGCACTATACTCCAGTTTGAAGAGGCTTTCTATTATAGCACAATGTCGTGAGAATCCACCTCATGACGTACATTAGTTCCATCACCATAAGAGAAGTACCACATATTCTATGTCAACTTGAGTAATACATTTATTTATTATGATGTTATGAACATAGGTGTCATTTCCGCCTTGGGAAGAAGAAGAGCAAAAAGATTCATTATCTATTGTAATTTTGTACTAAGCACTAAGTTGACAAGTATGAAAACAAATTTTGAAATCAATTCTAATATGGGCTCTCTTTCCCCAAAGAGCATCGTGTTTATTACTAACACTTGGTTAGTGAAAAAAACGACGAATAACCTAATTGTTGATGAAGGTGTTGTTTTAGATTTTTCATTCTAAAGTATGCCATCAACACAATACTATTTAGTTGTATTGAGTTTCTTTATTTCACTAACTGGATGATATGGGATGAAAGTGTTGTTTTCTTATTTTTCATTCTAAAGTATGCCATCAACTCAATACTATTTAGGTGGATTGAGTTTATTTTTTAATTTTAAACACTTCTATTTTATACTTTTCCAGAAAAATATAACCCAATATTATTTAGGTGTATTGAGTTTTTTGACTTAACATTCTTATTTCACTCCTTTCCAAAAAGAAATATGGTGATACATTTAAGGATTGTAATATATTTTTACAAAATCTTAAAATGAATAATGACCTTTCAATGACAAATTCAAAAGTGGTGAGAGGATAAGATATATTTCTCTTCTTTTTAGATATTTGTTTTACTGGCTTGCCACTTTCCCTTGTTATTTTTTTAAATACTATTTTTAGTGGCTTGCCAATTTTCCTTATTTTAATAATAATATCTAATTTAAATTAGAATATGTAAAAGTGGTTTTATCATAACCATTTTATTTTTGCTTCTTGTCTTATTATGGCTATAGCATTCACCTTGTGGTTAAAGTGCATTGATTTTGCATTATTTTGTTGTTTTTTTTGCAATTTTAATCAATGTTTCAAGAAAATGATTAATATTTATGTTTTTCCATAAATTCAAAAATAAATTTCTAATTTCATGCAAATTTTATTTTTAATTTTTAATTGCATGAGAGAGATCTAATATTACATAATTTCTCTTGTGGAGGGCATTTTATTTTTGGTATTTCTTAGTGTCTGAAAATTTATTTTAAAACAATAATTAAAAAGCTATTTCTCTTAGTGGCCATTCCATTAGTGAGTGCTCACACTGACAGTGTTATGTTAATGCTCGACCCAATGGTGCCAAAATTGTTGCGGATACAAGTCCTTTAGATATGCGAGGGAGAGGGGATGGTTGAACAAATATCTAATTAATATTATTGTATTTCCTTTTGCAGGGCTTTAGCCTTCAGAGGATGGGGTATGTGCAGGAGAATGGGAGTGCAGAAGGAAATTTATTCTGCACAGATGAAATTAATTTTAAACTTCTTTAGAGATTTCGCTTTAAGAAGAGTAATTGCATAAAATTATCAATTTGTGCAGAATGAAGGATGTGCGGAGGAAAGGGTATGTACGAGGTGTAGAGGGGACTTTGTTCTGTCGATTCATAATTAATGTAACTATCAACAAATATCGAATTAATATTATTATGTTTCATTTTGCAAAGATTTCTTGTGTGAAGCTTTCCTTGTGCAAATATTTTACTGTGAAGAGGCCGAGGTATGTGAGGGATTATAGGGGTGCACAAGGAACTTTAGTTTGTAGGTACCAAATTAATTTCAAACCATTTTCCATTTAAAATTTTTACAAATTTAGTTGTGTGGGAGAGAAGTTGCATAAGGCTATGAATCTCTGTGAAATGAAGGATGTGAAGATGACAAGGTATGTGAAGGACAACGGTGGTGGAGAGGGAACTTTGTTCCATGGACACGTAATTAATTTAACTATGAACATAAAATTTAATTCATAATGTAATAATATTTGACATTTTCATATTACATATATACAAATTTACTTAATATACAGATTGTGCCTGAAATTATGGGGAGCATAGGAAACATTATTTTGCAGGGAAAAGAATAATTTCAAACTATTTTCCATTTAAAACTTGTACGTATTTAGTTGTGTGGGAGAGCAGTTACATAGAGCTATTAATTTGTGATGAATGAAGGATGTACAAAAGATGGGGTATGTGCAAAGAACAAGGGTGCAAGAGGGAACTTTGTTCTGTGAATGCATAATTAATTTAACTATGAATAGAAACTTGAATTTATAATGTAATAATATTTCACGTTTTCCTCCTACACATATACAAATGTATTTAATATACATATTAATTAAGGTGGGGATGTTTCGGTTTTTATTTTTATAAAATAAATGTTTCGATTTTGCTTTCGTACTTCACACAATAAAAACATTCACTATCTGAAAGATGTGCATAGGAAATGGTATGTGCGAGAGGACAAGTTTGTAGAATGAACTTTAGTATATCAACACGTAATTAATTTAACTATGAAAAAATCTCAAATTAATGTTTCTTCCTTATGTGAAGCTTTCCTTGTGCGAAGATTTTATTGTGTGAAACACGAGGTATGGGTGGTAGAATGAAGGTGCAGAGGGAAATTTTTTCTATAGGGAAACTATTTTCCATTAAAACTTTTAGAGATTTAGCTATGGAGGAGTGTAGTTGAATAGAGCTATGATTTTGTGTGAGATGAAAGATGTGCGAAGTATGGAGTAAGTGTATGAGAACAAGGGTGCAAAGAGAACTTTATTCTACGGACGTGTAATTAAATTTATTATGAACAAAAAATTTAATTCATAATGTAATAATATCTCATGTTTTCCCATTAGATATGCACAAATTTTCTTAATATAGAGATTAATTAATTAAAACTTTTTCTCTTATTGAGGTAAAAACATTAATTATTGTGAGCAACTTTCAATTTGCAACATTTAGTTCAAAGAACTATATGAAGATAATTTTAAACTCTTTTGCATTTAAAACTTTTGCAAATTTAGCTAGGTGGGAGAGCAGCTGCATAGAGCTATGAATTTGTGTAGAATGAAGGATGTGTGGATGATGGAGTATGTGCGGGAGAATGGAGTGGGGGTTCTCCTAGTGTGTTTATCTTTTATTATCTCATTTTAGGTTGTTTCCCATTTAAAACTTCTATATATTTAACTATGTTGGAGAACAATTGCATAGAAATGTGAACCTTTACGTGACCATCCAAATATATTTTAATTTTTTTGTGCATGGAGAAAATTAATTTTAGACTCTTTTCCATTTTCTTTTTTTTATAGATTTAGTTGTGCAAGAAAGTAGTTTAGTTTAAATAGGAACAAAATCTTTAATTCCTAAACTAATAGGCATAATTAGAGAGACCAGTTTCTAAACTAGAAAGAACTAATATTTCACATTTTCCATGCTAGTGACTATAGTGTTTGCCTAGATGTCAAAGTGCGTTGAATTTGTTGTGCTTTTTTGGTTAAATTTTGCAGAAACGAATTTCTTGGCTAAATCAATAACATGAAAAAATTGTTAGCTAAACATGCTTTAAGGTATTCACTATCTACAAAATTGAATTTGCAAATATTTTAACTAGGAAAAACCTATCTGTTATTTACAAAATTGGCGTGGCTGATGAGTACCTTATTGTAAGTGACTATCAAAGCTCCAGTCGTTCCCCGCTAAAACCCCTTGCTCTTTGCCACGTTTTCTTCATATTATCGCTTTTCTCTTTCATAGTAACCACTAGCGTGTTGCTATTGTCAAAATTGGATAAAATTTGTTAACATAATTCATCTTGACGTACACTAAAATGGATGGAATTCTTAGATTCAGAATAAAAATGAGTAATTAGAACTCTTGCAGGCCCCATTATTATTAAACCAAATAGTAATGTAATTCTATAGGTTCTGTCATCATTGGGCAGAGCGACAAGGTGTTTCCTCGTTAGTGCTATGAGATAAAGATAGAATTTTCTAGTGCATTTATCTTTCATTGTTGTATTTTAATCTCCTTTTTATTGAAATTTTTTAGATATTAATCATGTGGGACAATGATTTCATAGAGTTGTTAATCTGTGAGGAATGAAGGATGTGTGGAGAATGGCTTATTTGTGGAGAACGAGGTGTAAAGGGAACTTTATTTATTCTTGAAAATTTTGTTGACCAAGAAATTGCTTCACACATTTGATTTCTTCAATAACATAATCATGCAATGCCATATGGGATAAGATTTCATTGTGTGGAGTTCTCTTTGCACTCGGCACAACTTTTAATCAATTAATTATCTTGGTTTTTTGCTAATTTTATATTGTACGATGAACTTTGACTATACAAAGAGTTTTCAATATGTAGAGAGATTTGTGGGAAAAACTTTCATTGTGAAAAGAGCCTTGTGTGAATAGATTTCACTTTGCAAAGAGATTTAACTCTGCAGAGAGTTTTCACTACAGAAAGAGCTTTCATTATGAGGAAAACTTTTAATGTATAAAGTACACAACCTTTAATCAATTAATTAGTGGTAGAGCTTTGTGTGGAGAGATTTCATAAACAATGAATGAAGATTCTATTGCACATATTGCTTTGTGAATATCCTTTTACTCTTCTATAATAGAGATATGCATTATTTACTATTAAAATATTAATTATACTATATAATAACATGTGAAAATGTGGAACATCGCAACACACTATTGTGTAGATTGCGAAATTTATGAGGGAAATTTATGTGGAATTAGCTCTCTTCCGCATCGTATTGTCATTTCATAAAAAGCTCATGGTGAAATATTTAGACTGGGGAGTAATGGGCAATTATCGTTTAATAAAATGTGTGTGGAATATTGTTGATGGATGCATCATGATCAATGAATTGTTACTAAGAAATCGTTAAACAAGATGTGGAATGGCCTCTCCTGAAATATTTAGACTAGAGAGTGATGGGTAACTATCATTTAACAAATTCCACGTGAAATGTTGTGGATGGATGCAACTTTAGCTTAGGGCGAAAAATTAATTGATGAAAGCTTTGTTGACCAAGAAATTGCTTCACGCAATCAATTTCTCAAATGACATACAAATCATGCATTCCAACCTGGGATGAGATTTCATTTTTAGATTTTTCTGCCCACTTTGCATAACTTTTAATCAATTAATTATCTTCATTGACTAATTATGTGTTGTTTGAAGAGGTTTCACTATATTGAGACCTTTCACTGTGGAAAGAACTTTGTGAGGAGAGCTTTCATTGTGTGGAGGGCTTTCTATGAAGAGATTTCACTATGCAAAGAGATTTCATTATGGAGAGGATTTTCATTGTGCGAAGAGTTTTGTGCATAAAAATTTCAATGTGTGGAAAGATTTCATTGTGCAGAGTAAATAGCCTTTAATCAATTAATTAGAGATAGAACTTTATGTGGAGAGTTTTGTATAGAGCTCTATGAAGAAAGCTTTATGCCAAGAGATTTCATTGTGCACAGAATTTTGTTCATAGAGATTTCATTGTGCATAATTTTATCCACACTTTGCACAATCTTTAATCAATTAATTAGTAATAAAAACAAAACCTATATTGCATTACAAATTTCTTCAATTTCATAATTTTATTTAAAAAAAAATCACAAAATATATCATTTAAAACAATGAGATTTAAACGTGACTACCCCTGGTCACTTCCATAATTTAAACAAGGGTAACAAATAAAAATGAGATTTCTATTATATCGCTAACAAAAAGGATAATAGCCATTCTTTCCCCTAAGCTAGATAATTGGAAAAACAAGAAAAACATAAAAGTTCAACTCCACTTTTCTTATTTTAAAAGGTGTGTACGAAGCAAATCAATTTTCGATGAAAACGAGAACTTTGTCCATGTGTTAAACAATTCAAGCTATAGTCATTTGAAATTTAAAATGCTATACAGGCATGCAAAATGTTATTTCCTTTGGTTTAAAGAAGCAAGTTACTGTTTTAAGGAAAATATAAAAACGATCATCATTTTCATCACGATCGTTTCCATCACGATCGTGGTCATCGACAATGCATTCACATAGAACCCCGGCAGTCATAAATTTTATTAATATCTAAGAATTATTAATATCTGAATTTTATTTTTTCCTTTTTAATACTCTCCCACTTTTACTATCACTTTTAATGATCGTCGATTATTCAGTCGTACCGTCTTGAAACTCCATGCAGATTTCCATACCTACGGACTGTGGGTGTGAGCGACACGGCCATGTAACACTTACATGGACCATTGGTAGAGCTGGAATGCGAGTAGGGGTTGTTCGTACCGAGATTTCAGGGACTGTGTCACGGGCTGGCCGTATAAGTGATAATTCTAGGGTTCTCACATGGCTTTTTCATATGTACTGCCTGTTGACGTTATGAACAGGACATCTATGTTACACAGAGTTGGACTTATCCGCGAGCGCTGGCTCGTACCGAAATTTGAGAATATCGTGCCGCGAAAGCAGCGATGACTTTTTAGGGTTTCCAGTGCTCACTTTGATTTTTTGTATGTACCTCCGGGTGGCATGATGGACAGGCGTTCGCTCGTACCCAACTTTTAGAGGAGTGTGCCGCTAAATTATAGGGTTTTCACCTTGCATTGAATAACACAAGGATACCCAAAGATCCTTCCATTTCAAAATAATCATGGAAATAGATTCTTCCACTTCTCCGTAGGTTGCAAGCACTCAATGAGGGGAAAAAAATAAAATTTGACCAGCAGTTTAAATATTCTTTTATTGAATTTTATGTTTGTTTTTTATATATAAAAATAAAATTTAAGTTTTAATTATTTAAAATGTGTTTTTGAGGATAAATATGTTTTAATAAATATTTGAAATATTAAAGTAATATGTAAATTTTATTAACGGTCAATTATATCATGATATCAGGAATTTTTTCTTTAAAACTAAATAATATTGTAATTTAGTTTTTGGAAAATTTTCTAATTTAATTACTTGAAAATCTTATAAAGGTTTATTAGAATTACAAATTTAAAATATAATCTCTTCACATTCTTAGTGCAGTATAGATTTTCCAGGTATCAAATTTATATACATAATCCAAAACATATTTTAAATAATAATTAAAATTTCACCCAAAAAAATTCAACTATTTCTAACCAATAATTCTGACAAAAATTACAAAAATAAAATGTTTAGAGAATGCAAAAAATAAATAATTGGATGAAATAGTAGCTTAATATCTCAAAATATTGAAAGTGTGTATTGTAATTGTTTTTATTAAGAAAAGTTGTGTCCATGTTAAAATTGTATCAATGTTTGATGATAGTGAAAGGAATTGAATTACATTACATAAACAATGTGCGGGTTGGCGTAGTATCACTTATGAAAGTTGGACTTTTGGAAAAGTTAACGTGTCTAAACCAAGACCTTAATAAATGAAAGGCGTTTTTTCTCAACCTGATAAGTTTTGGATTTTGGACTTTTTAGGTTGAAATTTTGAATGAACTTTTTTTTGTTATTTAAAATAAATTTTTATAATTTTGAGAGTTTAGAAGTTTCTATTTTTTTTTTTTATAAATTCTAGACAAATTATACTGAAACAAATACCAGATGCTTTACTTAGTGTGGACAAATTAGTTTACATAATAGCATACAAATGCTTTACTCAGTGTGGCCTTTGCTGGCTGTTGTCTGATGGGCAAAATAGCTAGGGTTTGAATTAGATATGTGCCATTGCTTTAGTGTCTCTATATTCCTTAATTTCACTGTGAAGCCTCAGCATAATATTGGAGCCTTTGAAATATCCAGGGTATTAAGTTATGTCTGGCTTTATTGCTTCAAATCCCTCTATATCCCTTATTTTTAGTGTCACACTTCAAAATAATATCCTTAATCGTCGAGAAGAGTGGGCGTTTGATCCGTTAACGGAGATGCGGTTTCTTGGTAATGTGAGAGGTCGTTCAGTCAGGCGGAACGTTCAATTCTGTGAAACCCTTCGCAACTAGTCCATTGCCCAAATTCAGGTACAGACACACTAAGAAAAAATGATATTATTGCTACCCTCTAGCGAGGGTTTCACTGGATTATGGTAGTTTTAGAATATAAATAACAGGCTGCTGTTAGATTCTGATATTGGCAAGGTAGAATCCAATGTTTGCATACACTTCTGTTTTCTAGCTGAAACATTGTTCCAGACTTGGGACTACTCAGATCTATCTTGCCATTTTTCTATTTCCAGATCACAGACAGATTTGTCTCCTCCATTTAATATTTACGTTACATCTTTCCTTCAACTCATCAGTTTATTGCAGAAATGGAGAGTGCGTTCTCTTGAGACGACGGCGAAGTCCTTTGCAGTTCCTTCATTCGATAATTTCCTTCCTGAGTCTTTGGATCTGGTAAGGCGTCTGAAACATTCCTACTCAATTCAAGGGAAAATTATTACTATGAGGATGAGTTTGCATCTTTGACAGTTTTTTTATTGTTTTCATGGCAGTTGATAACTCAAAGAGACTCCGCTGGACTCCAACCAGAGTCTTCAAAGCCAATTTTGCGTTCAAATAATACATTCGAATTGATTAAACTAATCAACTAAGCTCTGTGTTTCAGGTATTTATATCTCACTCATTCTATTTTAATTAAAAATTACAATGTCTACGTAGGTTTCCTGCAATGAAAATGCAACCGCTGACAGCCTTCAATGTTTCGGAGATCTCATTATAATAGTCAACCCTTAGATTTTCCTCTTTCTTTATTGATATTTACAACAGTTCCATAGTGTTGCTTGTTCTAGAGCAACCTGTTTCTGAGAGTAAAACTCGCGTATTTTCCACGATGAGTGCGTTCTCAGAAAGTTTCACCAGACATTTAAGTAAAATGGTAACGTGGAAGTTAATTAGATTATTATTGCAGGCCGTGGACTGACTTCATGAAGTGTATTGTATTTTATATTTTGATAAGCCTAACCTAGTCGGATGTACATGACTTAAAAAATGAGTATGCGCCTTTTGTTTCACTTTACTTCAAACAATCGACCTCTACTTTCTTTGGTTCATATGGTCCTTCGGTTCTTCGGTTGTTTTCTATGCTGCTTCGTTCCCTTCTCCTTTCTCTATTTCATGGAAATTGTTCAGAAGGGCAACGGCTTGGAATTAGGCCGTCTACATATCTCTCTGAATAATTCCTGGATCGTCCAAGATTTTTGAATTTTTTAAAATGCAGTCTCTAGAGGTAAAGAAAAAATGCTCTCGTCATCCTATTCACGCCATGGATCTCAAAGCGTGCTTGAAATTTCTTGAAGCCGACAATGTCCAGTAAGTTTGAAAGTGATTATCTGTTTTAATCATCTGGTTTAGTTCTGATTTTTTTCAGTATTTGTTTTTTTGAATCTCCAGTATAATTTAAATTATATAATTGCTACAATATATTCATTTTTCAAGACCCAAAATTAATTTTTTAAAGATGATTGACAAAATTTTCAGGATTTCGAACCAAGAGGAAATAATGGTTTAGATTATGGCGATTATCTGAACTTGATTTTTTGGTATCCACATTTACAATTTACTTCGATTTTCTGGATCTGTATAAAGAGCTTTATGAATGAAATTAAATAATAAAATTTTAATTATTATCTTTTTTTAATGAAAATAAAAAACTCTTATTTAATTGCTAAGACAATAATTAATATATAGATTATAATAGTTTTTAAGTTCATCAACATAATTTTATCTATCCATACTGATTTATATTTATGGTTGGTAAGATTATTATTTTTATTAACATTTTTTTTATTATTATAAAATTAATATTAATTATAAACCTATTTTTTTATTATAAATAATAATATTTTTATTTGATTTCCACCATTTTAGTTTTTGCGAAATATTAAATTTATGTTTTCATTACCATTTTAATATGATCGTGAGATTAAAATTATATATATATATATATAAAATATGAATAACAATAAATGAATCAAATTTAAGTTAATTGTAAAAATAAAAGTTTGTATGTTATGAATAACAATTATATTAGATCTCAACCAGACACGAGATAGAGAGGGCACATAAATATGAGAATTTAGGTTCACAAGACAATGACCCTAAATTGGGATATATATATATATATATATATATATATATATATATATATATATATATATATATCCTTATTTATATTTTTTTTAGAAATTAAAATATATATATATATTTCCTTATATATATTTCCTTATCTATATTTTTTTTAGAAATTAAAATATTTATAGATTTTTTTAGAAATTAAAACATTTATTGATATCAATGATGATTTTTATTTAGTAATTTATTAATTAATTTATTTATTTATCACAATTTAATATTCATAGTTCATGTTATTAACAATTTTTCAAACATAAAAAACTACTAATTAGAAATTTAAAAATATAATGATTGATAAAATAAAACTAGAAATATAAAAAAACTTATGAATTTTGTTCTTAATATGAGGTTGTGAGCACTACATTCAAATCCAGTGGAATTCTTCACATTGCACAAAAAATTGGATTTCGGCTCTAAATATACTTAACTTTTGCAGTGAGCAATGACAAAAAAAAAAAATAAAAAAATAAACCATGTCACAAGTTTTAGGTATCACACATATCCTAAAAGCCAAAAATCAAGGAACATTTTTGTCACGTCCAAAATAAGTGTCTAGGATGTCAACCATTTTGACTTTGAAACTACGTGTAAATGATCTAGTTTCAATAATGTATGGTATGATATTTTTGTGGAATATTAAGAAATCTTGTAAAGGCAGTGTTTGAATCCTATTTTTGATGGTGGAAATGGATTCAGCACTATCAAAAACGTTTAGGACACTTAAAATTTTGAAGTTTAACAACTATAACTTGGATTTACAAAAATCCTTACCGGATTTTCTCTAAATATGACTGGACGACATTTTAAAAGAAATGGAATTGTTATATTGCTGAGTAAAACTAAAAAAAAAAACCATGTTTTTTTTTAAAAGTGATAATTAAATGGAAAAAATAAAGATTAATTAATTTGGATAAATTTTTTATTAATATGTAAGTTTTGAGAATTTAAAGTATGTTTTTCATTTTGTGTTGTAGTTTTTTTTAAACTTGAATTTGATACAAAATAGAGATATATCTGAAATGGGTTTTAATGCTAGATTTGTTTATGTGAATTTTTGTTTTCTTTCTTTTTTTGCAAGAGGAACTGGCAATTAGGCATAGGTTGTACTTGTGTGACATATGGTCGATTATGACCATTGCCACTATAACCTCTATGTGAACCATTCCATCTCCCAACATGCAACGACGAGTTAGCACATGTGGATTTGAACATGGGATCTCGTACTCAGATTTACTCACATTTGAACAATGATTAGAGAAGACAAAGCTAATTGTACTAATAACAAGAAAGAAGTGAGTTGTGGAAGCATTAATCTTTCTATCCTAACCTAAAATGGTTCCTGACTATCTGGTGTCCTGTTCTATAGTCTATCGTGTTTCAATGTCATTTTTTGGAAGGTCCATAATAAAATGATCCTCTTCGGTTTCCCCATCCCATCATGTGGATTTTCCTTGTTATTTTCTAGTGCACCCACCTTTCTTAACAAAACGGGTTGCAATATTTCTTATTTCAAAGCAAACCCTAAACTATAAAGCAACTTGCTCATATTCAAGAAGTTCGCTCTAAATGTATCTTAAGCGAGTGTTTTGACTTATACCAAGAATCCTTTATTAAAAATCATATTGACATAAATGCAAGGAGAGGTATTTATATGCCTTTAATAAGATGAAGCACTCCTAAAGTGGATTCCATAAGGTAACTCCTATCCCATACAATGGCTCAAAACCTTATAATTGATAATGTATTAGGAATTCTTCTATACACTTGAGTAAAGGAAAAAAAGAGAGTATATTTTAGGCTTGAAGGTTGGGCTCAATGACTTCATGTAAAGAATGATGTTTCCTAAAAGCTTGAAGGCCAATGTTACGGTGCCTTTACTCTTTAATATGAGGTTGAAATCAATGACAATATATCCTTTAGAAAATGGGAAAACAAAGGTCTTATCCTTTATTTAACATTCTAAGTAGTTTTAACACATTAATGTGAATTTCTTAACAATTGGCTGAGGCCATTAAACTTGTATATTTTTATATTCATATTGTAAATGGTTGATTATTTCTTTATTTTTTCGACATTTTTTATTGATGGGATTAGGGCTTCGATTAGAATATTGTAAATTTTAACCCTATATAGGAATTGCTCGCAAATAAATTCTGTCTATATATATATATATATATATATATATATATAGCAAGAACAAAAAATATACACATATATTTTTCTTTTTGAATCCAAAACTAAGAAAGTAGATTGACTTTTTATTATATTCCTTTAAATGTTACAATACATTATATAAATGCAAAATTTCATAAACCCCCAATCCATTAACCCTAGATTAGAACATAATTGTAGTTGCCTTGACCAAATCTACAAAATAACATGGGTAAAAATATCAAGCATAAAACCATGTGCAAAACCATGGGTGGGTCCACCCCACCACGAGTTGGTCAGCCCAACCATGAGTGGGTATGCCAAAAAAAAAAAAAAAATCTGAGGCATTACCCATGCAGGGGGGTTGCTGCCCCCCCCCCCCCCCGTGACCCATGCCGCAACATAACAACACCTAGGGTTAGTCATGGAAAGAATATAATGCATACCCAACAAATGTAAAATCTAGGTATATAAGAATGAGTCATTGTTGAGATACGTTCAATAATCAAACTCGTGACACACAACTACGCAAGGGATGGTATGATCAAAGTCATAGTGAGTATTAGTCTTATTACTGCAAAATATAGCACTATAATGCAAAGCATATTTAAGAAAATAGATTAAGAGAAGCAATAATGTTAGTCACCTTTGTGAGCTTAGTAACTATTTAACTATTCTTTTATGGTCGCATGTAATCCCCATAAGGGAGGCCTTTCCAGAAGGTCTTAGGGACTAGATGACTTGAGTGCCTCGAGACTAAATAACACATAAGGGTTCTATTATATAATTAACCAAAGGATAATTGTTCAATAGTTAAGGTTTCAGGTGAGATAAGATGTAATTCTATGACAACTAGTTTAAAGGACTCCATGGATAAATCTAGAGGGCATCATATGTCATGAAGAGACTCAAATAACTTTGAGAATATATGCTATATGTAGATTACAATTTGTTCTTAAAAATATGAATTTAATTAGCATAATTATGACAGGCAGATACTGGCCTTCTCTTCAACAATCTTTTATACGCAGCGCGAGAGCATTCTCTAGATGGCTCCCAACTTCGCAAAAATAGCTGCTGGCTCAGTTCTGCCCACCTCTGGGGGGCAAGCTCCAGCCCATATCGTGAGTGAAGCCCCAGCTCCCACTGTCCAGGTGGTCCAGGCCTCACTCGATGAGGCTTTGAAGTTCTCTAAAAGTGCTCTAATTTGTCAATTCAATGGTTTTTGGCCGCGACTAACAGCTCTACACAATTGGATCTCGGAGGTATGGAAGCCTCTAATCCCTTATGCAATTAATATCTATCCCTGTGCTAAGGGTTTCTTTATAGTAGATTTTGAAAACCCTGAAAGCAGACAATGTATTCTAGATTACGGCCCTTGGTTTTGGGAAAAATCAGGCCTATTCATGAGGCCATGGAACCCATCTTTCGATCCCTCAATAACAGTCATAACCTCATCACCAGTTTGGGTGAGACTGCCAAACCTACCCTTGCATCTCTGGAATTTCTCTTCGCTAAAAGCCATTGGAAATGCAATTGGAAAATTTTACTGCAGGTGCCCAGAAACAGAGGAATATGCCAGAACCACCTATGCATGCATCTGTGTGGAAATGGACTTCAGTGCCGGATTACCAACTGAAATACATCTAACAAGTAAATACTATGTGTGGAATCAAAAACTCGATTATGAAAGTGTCCTCTTCAGGTGTCGATCCTGCTTTGAGACAGGCCACCTAGCCAAAAATTGCCCAAAAGCCTCCCAGAAAAATTATGCTAGAAAAAATCACCACAGGTCTACATGGTGGGAAGGAGCACAGAGAGAACACTACACTGTCATCAAAGAGGAATAATCTCGAGAAAACTTTGAATCACAAGAAATCGGGCAAGAGAGAAACATCTTTCAAGACAAGCAGGGGGAAAGCCCCGCCCAACAACAAAAGAGTGAACTCGACAACCCCTCAAGCATCAACAGTTATGAGGACTCGAATACCGCACAAAATAAATCTTCATTTAACAGCGATGCAGATCTCCTAGACCAAACTTCTTCTCCGACTATCTTAAAAAAGACGAACACAGTGGATCACAAAGCTAAGACACCAATGTCCCAAGAATCAGAAGAGATGAAAAAGATGCAAGATAAAGAAAGTTGGAAGACCGTAGAGAAAAAAAAGAAAGCTACAACACCAATCTCGCCAAGAAAAACGAGGAGCCAGAGAATTAGAAACTAAGAAAATTATAGGTCCGATAGGCCAATTTGGTCTCAGTGGACGTTAACCACCACCACCACCATAAAATCAATGAAAAAATAACCCAAAATTTCTAGTAGAAAATTGAAAAATATGGGTTATTTTATCACTAAACGAAGAAATAAACTACAGATATTTTCAATGTTGGAAACACATAAAAATTATAGATTATATCCCTAATTAATGGTTGAAAGACATAAAAAAAATAAAAATAAAAAATAAAAATTACATTTAAAATTTAGTATGTGCACATTCTAACCTATGACTATAATGCCCAAAGTAAATAATGTTGAAAAACATATATTTTACTTTAATGTAACCCTAATTCACTCTAGAAAAAATAAAAAATAAAAGAAATTTAGCGTTTTATTTTTATGTTATTTTATGTTATTGACACAAAACTGGACAAGTTTCTTTATCAATTAATGGAGTCCAATGCTAAAAACTATGGAAGAAGGTAGACAAAAGTCATTTAAAGGGAGACTGAAATATACACTTCGGCTTCTCAATTCCTCTAGCCCTAGCATCTTTGAGTATTATTAATGACCAAATGGAGGGAAACTACACTTTGGCTCATCAATAGAAACTTGTTAATAATCTTGTCAAGGAGATGTTAGAGCTACAAAATATTCAACAACACTTTGGTGAAATTTTCATTAAAAACCCTAATTCTACAGGAATTGCAAGATGGGAGAATATTATTACAATAAATTTACACAAAATCACCATATAATCACCATTCATCATCAAAGAGAAAGACAATTAAATCAAAATGTCAACATTAAGACAATGTTTTCATTTAATGGTCCATAAAAACTAAGAGAAAAGATATAAGCTACTATGCACTAGTCTCCATGTGTGATTGCAACAATGATCGAAGACTAAATTGACTTCAATCTACTTATACGAGGGAAACCAAGATGATTTATCCTAAAATTAGACTAAAGTCTATAAATAATACAAAATACGATTCCAAGTTGGATAGATCACTAGTTTTCCCCCAAAGATCGATAATTCATTGTTAAAACATCAAAAAAAAAAAAAACTTCTTTGAACCCACACATGTGAGCTGAAATTCCTCCAAGTGTGACATCATCCTCCAAAAGATGAATTTCTAATAAAAAGGTACCATGGATGACGTGAGGAGGTGCATCTCATCCCTAGAGCCACATATCTTTATGAAAAGTATCTATTGATTAAGTAAAAACTCCCTCAACAATGAATTATCACCAAATAAACCCACATCATCAATTCAAGCTGCATGAAATGGATATCATAGAGATAGCACATATTGTAATGTTGCAATGAAATAGACCATCCCATTCAGATGGGTCTCAAATCATGGTCATCATCACCATCATCATCAAAACATCCCATAAGTAGTGAAACATCTATCAAGAAGGTGTACTTTCGGCCTAGGGCCATCCTATAATCTCTAGGGTACATCATCTCTCTAACAAACACACTATCTCAAATGTGCAACAATAACAACTTCCAATTCTCTTGAAAAAGTGGTTAATGTATTGGCTTTGGTGCCAAATGGAATCATTAAGTGGTGTGGAATGTCCTTTATGAAGTATTAGAGATGCATTACACAATCCATCAAGGAATGGTAATTGTACCTAGGAGAAAGAATATAACAAATACTCATTGAATCAAGTGACATCAACATCATAGGTGTAAGAATCATAAGAATACCAGAGTGGACCATATTTAATGTAGAAGGTGTCAAAGTACTTACATAAGCATTATATACAAATGTATTCCTAGCTTATCATTCGCAAACAAGCTACCATTCTTAGATATGGGAGGTTTATCATGAGGCCCTATTAGGCGCCTTGAACCCTAAGGGAAGGAATAGTTCCTAAGATGATCCCTTAATCAGTACTTGCAAGTGATTAATTACATGACAAAGGGTTTACCAAATGGAGGATGACACAATTTCGTACCATCTATGCAATTCCAACATCTATGAGTGTTATACTATGAAGGGGGTGAAATCGTAAGACTTCATTCACCCCTTTCATTGGCGAACTTTTTCCATCGCTATTGCCAACCCTTTCTTCATTGATTTTCCTTTTATTTTGCAAGTATAACATAAGTTACAATATTTCATTGGTTGATCTTTGGCTCCCTAAATATGAAATATTTTATTACTCATCGAGGTTTGGATATGCAATGGTCCTTTGATTTGGATATCTCATGCCTTAGCCAGGAAATGGGTGAGGGCTAGTGAGTGGGGTAGAGCTCAGGTTAGAATAATTTCCACACACTTCCATTTATCCCTCGCAATATTTTCCATTTTAACATTGTGGATGATGATACTTTTTTTTTCCTTCATCTACCTCTTAGGAAAAAATTACCATTCCCCTACTCAAGGATGAAAAAATTATGAAACCAATATTGGTGACACATAGAAATCAACCTAAATATGGGATATTGATATAAGGAGAGATGAAAGGTGTTAAGTCTATATTACCATGGACACGCAACATTATTCAGAGCCTCCTATTTCTTCCCCTCATAAATATTGAAATTAATTCCTAATGGAAGTTCACACTAGAATAGGGGTATGTGTTAAACATCGAGGTGAAGCATGGAAACAAGAGTACAACCATAATTGTTCTATCATCCAATTCAACCTATGATCGCTACTAGAATTCTCTTAAACAATAAGGGAAATCAATTGACTTCAAAAATTGTTAATGTACCTGATATTTGATGACCCACCTTCATCGGGTTAGAAGGATATATGTAAAGAAATAAATGACCATATCATGGATGAGGAGCATCAAAGGCTAGATATTTGTGTATCATCATAGTGTTGTTGGTTGGAAATCTAAACAATGGGAGAAATTTTTTATTGTAAGGGTTACCGTTTTTAGATGAAAAAAACAAACTTTCATTCCAATAACAGAGAAAGTTACATTTTCACGGGTTTATATCAGGTCATACTCATTAGATTATACAGAGAAGCTAATCAAAGAAGATGATCATCCACGTTATTGTTTCTAAACATGAGAAGAGAAAGGAAGAAAGAAAAAAAAGAGAGTTTGGAGGGATCCCCACCTAAAAGGACACTGAAAAAAAGAAAGAGACCAAAACATAGTAGCAAAGATGAGAATTAAATCTCAAACGATCCCATACCACAACTACTGCCATCAGAGAAATTTTCAAAGAACATAAAGCCCAGACAAAGGGAGAGACCAAGATTTGAGAGTGCATCAGCCTCCACATTCTGCTCCCGAAAGACATGTTGAAAGGAGACAGTTGAAGGATAATATTCCTAATCATCTGAATCTGATTGCAGAGAACTAGAAGCTCAAGAGAGCAGCAACCCTGAATCTATTTGATCAAAACAAGGGAGCCACCAAAAATAAGGAAATTATCAATGCCTAACCAATAAGAGCACCAGAGAGCACCCCATAATGCAATCAACTCAACTCTAAAATTTCCACCCCTAACACCATACCAAAATAGAAAAGGGTTACCTATATGGGTGGGTCAAACTTAGAGACATATCGCCACTATAGAGTGCATTATCTGTGTCCTCAAATAAAAGGTTCATGAGAATCCATTTAATCTCTAGTGCTTGCAGACTTATTAACTATATCTCTATAAGGGTTACCTATATGGGTGGGTCAAACTTAGAGACATGTGCCCACTATAGAGTGCATTATTTGTGTCCTCAAATAAAAATTGCATGAGAATCCATTTAATCTCAAGTGCTTATAGACTTATTACCTATATCTCTATAAAGAATATACCAATAACAAAAAGGGAAAGGTATTAATTGTTACCTTGACATTGGGGAATTCAAAATCCCAATTTAAGTATCAAAAGGCGTAAAACATTATCTAAGTATGTAATAAAATTGACATGAATGAAGGCAAGTGCGATTGCAAGGTAAATAATGCAATACACAAAATCTTACTCTTGCATACTCTAACATGTCACAAGAAAGTGTTAAGTATATTCATATAACTATTAAGGAAAGTATAACATCATGTGAAAATCAAACATCCTACCCTTATATTTGGTCATGAGATAAATGAAAGAAATGTTTAGCATAAAGTGATCACAATTAGAAATCATCCCAAAGTGCTCAAGGATGTGATCAAAGCCATAAAGTTGGGATGGTATGGGTTTAAAATAAAACAATTTTGGTCCACCCTTGCTATGAGCATGGTTCTCAAAATTCATCTCTAGCATATAAAAAAGGTGATCAATATGACCTCTTTGGTTTTTATCAATATCATTCCCAAAAGGTTGGGAAGGGATTCTCAAGAACCTAAACAAAGTTTTAAAAATTATCAACCAAAGCAAGGATTTAAAGGGAAGATAGAGCACAAAGAAGAAATTTTCTCAACTTTTAAGGTTTTTTATATATTTCCCTTTAACTTGAAATCTATATTGAAAATTATTAATTGAAGACATTCTTGTCCCCTAACAATTTCAACACCAAACATACAACTATTAGGGATAATTTCAAGATGGCATGAAGGAAGAAACTATTAAATGATTTATTTTGATGTACCTACAGTCCTTAACAAATATAAGATTGAAAAGGGTATATAAAAGTTAACTCATCACATGGACAATTGTCTCAATCTAAATATATGGTAAATAAAATAACAAGAAGAGAAGGTAAGAATGTCTTAAACACATATGTTGCCATGCCTTGTTTAGGTTGCCCAAAAGCCTAATCACCATAAGATATGTATGGTTGGAAGAGGTCACAAGAATCCTCCCAAGATGAATTTCCCAAATGAATTCATTCCATGTTCTCAACTATAGAGTCATCATCAGTGTCATAAATAGGGTCTCCATCAAAATGACAACATTTTATATTCCACTTTTCTTTCCCTATGTGTCGAAATCCATCAATGTTATTCACAATATTCAAAGAGTTATTAGGATCATCCTTTATTACGATTTCAAAACATAAATCACTAAAATCAAAGGCATTGAATGGAATATAACTTATCTCATTCTCATATTCATGGGGAAAAACATAAACCTTGATAGGATCCTCTTCATAGAAACTTTGTTCAATATGAGATGCTTCTTTAATATCTTCACTATTATACTGATGTTAAAAAAATTGATGGAGAAATGATTCATCTTCATGTCCTTCGTAATTTTCTACATTTGTTTCCTCATATGCGTCTAGAGAAAGATCTAGAAGATATTCTTATTGAAGGGCTCTAGTCATGTCTTAAAGAGTGTCTTTGTATCTATGAAATCTTGGACCCCAAAGCTTGATAATTTTCTCAATAAGTGATTCCATAGAATATATGATTTTTGGATCACAAGAATACTTCATTCATTTTTATCTTCCTGGAAATAGTGAATGAACAATCTCATATGTGTATCTTTAGGAAAAATCTTAGTTTCTGAAGTGTTTTTTAAGACTCTTACCACATAATCAATTATTGAACTAGGATCACCATTGAAATATGTATAGTAATGGTTAGGACATCCTAGAATATCTTGAACATCGAAATCAAGGTACAATTCTTGCAAATTCCAAGGAGCCACTTTCTATCCCATGCAAATTTCATAACGAATAATTGTGGAGTTTCCATGGTGAATTTCAAATCCTTTAAAATATGCTTTCTTCACCCTACAAGCATAACATTTTTGAATATTTATAAGGAACAAGGACTTCGTTACTATAATGTGGTCACTAGGTAAGAACACTAAAAAGGATTTAAGGTATACATAGAAAAAAGATTGAGGCACAGACTTGGAAATCAGTTAGGTCATAGCCATATATTTGAAGTCTGTTTTGACTACAAAATATCCTTTTGAAATGTTGTTCATGATTAAGTTGTAACTATTTACAATGACATTGTCTGCTAATTTTGATGGCTTCTTTTCATCTTTTTCATCATCATATTACTCTACAAGAGAAGAAATTTCATCATGATATGCATGATCATAAACATGACAATTTGTTACCAAGGAGATAATGTGGGGCTAAAGCTTTCATAGAAATGGAGAATCCTTTGAAATAAACATCTTTTGAAATAGGAACAAATAACATATATGCTTTGATATCCTCATAATGACTAATAAATGCCACTAGTTGGATTTTCTTCTCCATAGTTTTACACCTTTGATTTTCAAAAAAGTCCATGTTGGAGTACCAAACACTCTAAAGGTACAAACATTACATTTAACAAGGCTCTCAGTTTCCTCTTGAGTCATATGCGAGACTACACTATTAGACATCCAATTCTAAATGTACTTGGCATAGTTCAAAACATCAATTCAGAAAAAATGTGCCATGACCTTAAAATGAGTCATGCAATTTTCTATCACTTTCAATGTGTCCAGTTCATTCTTTCACTAACACCATTATGTTGAGTGATGTAAGGAACAACTTTTTTTTATGTTAAATGCCATCTTCTCTACAAAAATCTTTGAATTCCTTATTGAGATACTCTCTTCCTTCTATGCATAGTTTCTTGATAAAAAGAGAAGATTATTTATCAACAAAAACTTTGAATATCATAAAAATGCCAAAGACCCCACTAGAAAGTACACCCAAGAGTAATTTGAGAAGTCATCAACTAAAGTAAGTGCATGCTTATCTCTTGAAAATTAGGAAGTCTAAAATAGCATGATTTCAATATGTATCAATTCAAGAGGTGTAGTAGCATGGAAGCCTTTTCCTTTCCGAAGAAGATTTTCAATGTCATTTTCCAATAACACAAACTAGAAAAATGCCATTAGTGAAAGAAAATTTAGGATTTTCCAATAACACAAACTAGAAAAATGCCATTAGTGAAAGAAAATTTAGGAAAACCAAGAATCAAATTTTGTGTCTTCAAATGCTACAAATACCAATAATTTAGATTGCTAAATATTTCAGGTTATCAAAGTTTTATCAAATAAATAACATGATCAATGAAAAAAGAACCGTAAGAAGCCTAAAAAAATCAAACATGTACCGAGGGAGGCCATAATCAACTTTTTCTTACGAAACAACTATATGTAGATTTTGTAACCCTAAAAGAGTACATCATTAGGAGAAAACTCCACTATTTTCCCATTCACTACGTAGAGTCTCCAATGGTAATTGACGCAACGAAAGTGGTTGGTTGTCTGCATTTTACTGCTCAGCTCCCAAAAAAAAGTATAAACAACCCCCATAAAACACAAAATCCAAACCTGTCAATGAGAGACCCTTTGGGTTCTTCGTACTCAATTAAATAAATTTGATCCAACTACGATCAAATGCCTGCGCAAACATTTTTTTCTCTCTGGCCCGATGAACAGCTAGTCGGGTAAATCACTAGACAGAGGTCGGGGATTGAAACATTAATCAAATTACTGCATGGGCCGGACTATGCCGACAGAGGTCTGTCCCGACTATCCCGAATTCGATTTTGTTTGGCTGGTCCCATACTTAGTCGGGGATTGGGTCTTTAAGCTATTCCCGTTTCTTTTTCGTGACTTTCCGACCAACTTCTGCCCCGAATGTCTCGACTCCACTTGGATACCGAACAAATGTTTGTATAAGCATGAACTCGCTTGACTGTTCGCGCTGCTTCTTTCACTTCCTGGATTGAGGCTAAAATAGCCATAATTTAAACGCTTAGTCTCTCTCGATATTTGCAGGATAAGTCGGTTCTTCATTAACTAAATCCGGAGCCCGAGCAAACCCGTAGTTGTGGTCTCTCCAAAGGCAGATCCAAATTTGAGCTTCCCAAATTTGGAACGCATAGTTGTTGTATCAATTTCTGGTTTAGACTTCAACGATCAATAGTTCGATTACGGACTAGACATTGTCGTCGCAATAGTTATACATCAAGAAGTTCATGCACTCAACGTACGAACTCAATTGGGCGTTGATGCCCTTCTCTAAATTTCCATCAGAGATTAGTGGGATTCGGGTTGGTGAGTACGACACAGAGATCCTTTGCTCAGCGTATGTTGTCGGGCAGAGAAATAGTTCATCCCTACAATAACTCGATGGAATTCGGGCTCTTTCCGTGTCATATAAACATATTTGCAGATTATTGCGGTTTTAATTGTCTACTTGCGGGATTCCCTATTCGGACTCACTCTACACAGGCATCAATGAGTATATTTTCAAGCAGGAAATTACTAGAGAAAAACTAGATTTGTATTATAATGTAGGACAAGGTACTTACAAAGGAATTATCATGGGCTTCCTGCCCGAGTATTCTTGTCCTCGCCGCCAATTAAGTTCTGTCTCCTGTTGTCAGAACCGCCCCTTTTCAGGCCCTTTTCTTCGAGAAGAGAAAACGGAACCTTCATTCATTAAATCATTAAATCTTTTCTTTTCCGTACGAAAAAAGCATATATTAATATCATTGCTAAAATACATATAGCATACATAAAACTTGTTTCTTCTGAACAAGTGACAGTCAAGATTATGCTGTACAAGAGAGGATCATTATAATTCCTCGTGTAAAAAACAGCGCTGAGCAAGTATGTGAACATATATTGAGAAACAAATTTTATTAGATTGCTCCATATAATGTGCAAAAGCAAAAAAACCTGTTGATGAAAGACACCATCTATGAAATGGAAACTACTTC
The DNA here is from genome assembly GCA_031772625.1 of Pinus tabuliformis. NCBI lineage: Eukaryota > Viridiplantae > Streptophyta > Pinopsida > Pinales > Pinaceae > Pinus > Pinus tabuliformis. Next base: position 708,615,729 of record CM062814.1, on the reverse strand, counting down.
GCAGAGGACACTGTATTTGCCCAGTGGCCAGGCCAAAACAAAACCATCAACAGGAAAAAAAAACATGCACAATAAGATAAAGCAGTAGTATACAAAATGAACACTAAGTATCAGGAGGAAAGAAATCCTCAATATTGTAGATGCAATTCTCCCATTGGATGACCATATGCCATTTGCCAAGATCTTGTAATAAGCCGTTCTTTGATAAACAGTGTGCTTTCTTGTTTTGTAACCTATCTATATGCTGAATTGTGTATCCTTTTTGTGATTGCCAGCAGGTCTCAATCCTTTTCATCCATCTTGAAAGAAGAGGATTCTTTATAGACAGCTTTCGTAGAACATGATCAATTATAACTTTGGAATCTCCATGAATGTGTAAATTCGGAATATCTAGAAAATGACTAAACCATAGAAGACCTCAAAGAGCCATAGCTTCTACTTTATTATTTGTTCCATTGCTTCCCTTCCAGTAAAGACTATATTGAAGATGGTCATTGTTACAAATCAAAAAGCCACAAGCACATGTTCCATTTTGAGCCGCTCCATCAAAAAAAGCTATTGGAAATTGTAATAAAGCTTGACTATTTCTACTAGGGACCCTCTAAGAGTGTTTGGGCTGAGCCAAGAAACCATTATAGTTTGTAATAATTTTGTCAACAATATAAAGAAACTCCTCTCTCCTATTTTGGAACAAAAAGGTGTTCCTCCATTTCCAAATTTCCCAAAAACATAGGAGAGGAATGGATCTCCAAGAGGCTTTCTGAGCACTCAACCATTCTAGAGAGTCTTTAATGGAATAATGCAAGGTAAAAGAAAGACCAAAAGATTTAGATTATTGATTCCAAACCTGTGCGGAGAGCTTACATTGTAAGAAAATGTGATCATTGTTTTCATCATCAGATTTGCAAATGGAACATATGCTCGGTCCATGCCAATTCCTCTTCTGTAAGTTCTCCCAAACAAGATTTTTATTGTGGAAAACGAGCCAAGAGCAAATTGTAATTTTACTTGGGATGCCTGTCTTCCATTGAACAGTAGGGAAACGTCGGTCTGAGAGAGAAGATATCATGTTGTTTAATGTTAAGTAAGTGTCTGCCATGCTAATATTGTTAGAGGACATCTTCCCTTTCCAGGTAAGATAGTCACGAGCTTTCCTATGACAAATTCCTATATTCCTGATGTTAGTCAAGACCTTCTCCCATTGAGCTGCCTCTTGGTTATGAAGACTGATTCTTTTTGCCTCTTTCCAGATCGGAATCGAACCTTGCCAGCCCTCTATGAGTTGTCCCCATACAAAAATGCCGAAACTGTGCAGAGAGTTTATTATTTCTAGGGGAATAATACATTCCTCCCCTACCCCAAGGATGGGATCGACATCGATTAAAATTATGTTACCATTCTGAAAGTTCCAGGTGAGTTGTCGTATAAAAAAAAGTTGTATTTTCCGGAAACTTCTCCATATGACAAAGCCCTGTGTTTTTCCAGTTGTACCTTTCATGTACCAGTACTCAAAGCTTTGTCTTACTAGGTACTTTTTTCTAATCGTGTTGCTCCAGGATCCATCCCCAAATAAGCCTCTCCACAGGGATTTACATAATAGAGCAATTCCAAACATCCGTAAGTCCATTATGCCCCATCCTCCTAGTTGTTTTGGTAAGGAGATTTTATCAAGTTTAGCAAGGTGGTATTTCTTCTTATCATGAGAGCCTCCCCAGATGAAATTAGAAATCAAACGATTTAGATCTTTTATAATACTGGCTAGTATATAGAACAGATGAGCCCAATACACAATTGTTTGTGTTAAAACTACTTGTGTGAGAGTTGTTCTCCCTCCCATTGAAAGACATTTACATTCCCATCCAGATATTCTCTTATAGAAATGATCAATGATCCATTGCCAATCTGTTCGAGTGTAACCGACAGGTTTTAAACGAAAACCGAGATACTTCATTCCCTCCTAAATTGGAACCGTATTGATGTTAAATATATTTGAGATGAATTCTATAGTTCCGCTGTCACACTTCCCATGGTAGATTACAGATTTTCGATCATTGATCTGTAATCCCGTGGCCATAGTAAATTTTTTAAGGATGTTGAAAATATTTAACCATGTAAATTGATAGAACATACCAAGAATCAGGATATCATCAACAAAAAAATTGTGTGATATGCTATTATTTTTGCTTATCATTAAGGGCCGGAAATTTCCTTCCTGAACAACATTTTTGATATGCAAGCTTAAGCAATCCATGGCCAGGATGAATAAAAGCGGGGAAAGGGAACATCCCTGTCTCAGTCCTCTCTCAGCTCTGAAAAAATTAGTTGGATATCTGTTAACAAGAATCGCGAAGTCCACATTTTCCACACATGCCATTACCCAGTTTGTGGAAACAAGATTGAGACTGATTTTTGTGAGGACGCATCTTATAAAACCCCAATCCAAACAGTCATAAGCCTTCTTTAGGTCAATTTGGAAGATTGCAGCTTCCAGATTTTTTGTATGGATCGAATGCAAACATTCCTGAGTGTTTGCAATAGCGTCATGAATAAGCCTATCTTTTAGAAACCCATGTTGTTCCTGAGAAATATATTTCGACAGAGTACTTCTCATTCTTCCCGCAATAATCTTTGATATAATTTTGTAGATGGTATTGCATAGGGATATCGGCCTATAGTCCTGAAAGGATTTTGCATTTTTAATTTTTGGAATAAGGGCGATATAAGTTGATGAGATATGATGGTGAATTTTTCCCGTTGATCTGGATTATTCCACCATGTCCACAAGGTCCTTCTTAATGAGATCAAAAAAATGGAGAAAGAATTCAATCGTCCATCCATCCGGGCCTGGACTTTTATCCTTTTTGAAGGACTTCATTGTTTGTAAGAGCTCCTCTTCAGAAACTGGACTAAATAACTCTTCATTTCATTCATTGTTGAACATTACAGGATATGGTTCTATACCCCAAATGATGTCTTCTGCCATTATATTTTCGTTCCTCTTATAGGATCTTTTGAAGTACTGGACAACTACATTACTAATATCTTTCTGGGATTGACTAATTTTTCCATCCTCATCCAGTATCTCCCAAATAGAGTTTTTATTGCGTCGTTGGTTAGCATATCAGTGGAAAAATTTTGTGTTTCTGTCTCCCTCTCTGTACCAGACATCCCTGCTTTTTAATCTCCGGATAGCTTCTTCAATAACCAGTAGTTTCTTCTTCCTTGTTCCCAATTCATGAATCCAAAGGTGGTCCTTTAAAGGAAAACGTTGTAAAGACATACCTAAGACTATCTTGTCAAGTTCTACCTGTTTCAAGCCTTACTATATACATTTATATTGTTGGACCAAAATATCCTAACAAAACTAAGAAACAATTGGATTAGTCCCGGATTCCTCTACAATCAGGACATTTGGTTCTACATTAATTTTTTTTTGCTAATTCTAGTTTGTAGTAATTTACAATGAAGAAATGGATCTTTCTTCACAATTTACATAACCCCTATTTAAGTCAAGGAAAAATACGCTACCTAGGGGTTGATGCTCTACATCAGCCATCTAAGAATAGCTAAAATGATATGCAGAAGGTAGCAACTAGTGAGTTTGAATCATATGGAACATTAATCAATAATCAAAATTTCAGAAGATGCCTATAAGTATATAGCAAATAAAGCATGCGCTTTTGCAAATCAAGAAGGTTAAGGCATTGACATTTTATGTCTTTGGATGGCTTCATTCAAGGATTCAAGTTTATGCGAACATTTAGATTCAATATGCCAAGGTATATCATAAGCACCACACCTTTCACTTGATCTTTTGTTTATTATCGTAGAGAAAGACTCACTAATATTTGATGATAGAGTAAAAGACTTCGTTCTTTATTGAGGCTTAGGGCAGACTCAAGAGCTCGAGCAAAATCGTACTTATATTGAGTTTCGTGCTTAATTTTACAGGTTTGACTCATAAGGTTTTGATTCCTTAAACTAGAAGTTGAACCTAGTTGTATAAGCTAACTATGCTGAGATTATTCCTTAGATACTCACAAAAAAACTCAAAAGACGGAATTCTAAATTCACCTCATAGTGCATCCATATTAGAATAAAATATGTAAGAAAAATAACAGAAAAACATCTTTTAACTTAAACAAAATCAAGAAAATATACTCTTCAACATTTTTTATTTTCGCGCATCCTTTCAACTATGCCACTAGTGATCCAAATCTGGCAAATTAGTCTTCAATGGATGCATGCTTTTTAAGTACCAGCGATAACAATTCTGTTTGTAATTGTAAGGCACAAATCTCTTACTAAATAAAGATGCTAACTTATCACTTATCTCATGCAATACAAATTATCTAAAACATGCAAACCAATCTAACTTCTAACTTCATAATATTTATAAATCTTTCTATTTGCTTGGTAAACACTAATTATATTTTAACATTTTTCTAAATATTTTAAATAGTAACTATTATTACATGTTAAATTTTCAAATATAACAAGAGCTACATAGTAGTTAGTACGTGCATCTTAGTTTAAATATAGCTTTAATGAAACAAAAAAATAACAAAGACAAAAATTTCATCACAAAAATAAAACAACTAATAAAATATTAGATTGTTGAAAACCATCACCAAAAATAAAGAAATATGATTAACTAATATTGTTTATATTAAAACACATATATCTATATGTGTGTTTTTTTATTATTAATATATATATATATATATATATATATAATTGTCTATAATTAAATTTATTAAAATATATTTTTAATATAATAATAAGTCACTTAAATGGAAAAAATTATAATTCATGAAAAAAGATATAATAAGAAAAGAAAATAAAACAAAATAATCAAATAAAAAAGAAATAAAAATAAAAATAAAAAATTAGTAACTAATAGAAATAGTAGTTACTAGCAACCCATAATAAGACTTCAACCAATCATCTTTCAAATAATAAATTTCAATAATAATAATAATAAATAATACAAATTGAATTCCTAATATTAAACTATGACAAAAGTCATAAATTTTTGGTCAAGACAAAATAATACTCAATCAAAACCAAAACTGAATACTTATACCATATTTACCACAAATATAATAATATCAAAAATACAAAATAAATATCTCTTTATGTAAATTTACTTATATAATTTCAAACAATAATATATTTTTTTTAACAAAATCCTTATCAAACGAACCTTCTCCAAACTAAATTATTGCCCAAAAACTTCACAAATTAAGATCCTTCTCTAAACTAAATTATTGTCCAAAATTATAAAAATTAACTTTTTATAACTATATCTCACACATTTTTTTCCAAATAAAAAGAAAGTCGTTTTTTTGGAGTGGAAGGGGCGTTCAATGCTCTGGGTGGAATGAAAATCATCCAACCTAATCTCGAGCACAAAATCTATTATACCGTCGCTGCCACAAAATCTCTAAATAAAGCAGATAACAGCGGTGATAATTACAATAGATGTCTGGATGTAACGGTGACAGATTAGAACTGACTGTAACAAGCAAATTCATGGCCGACCTAAATGTGACAAGTAGAGAAACTGTCATAATCCATATAAACAACATCACTATCCTCTTTAATCTGATAAAGATTATACATTTTACCAATATCTATAATAAAATAAAATAGAGTTTTTAAATTTTTCTGTGATATCCTTCTATTATTTATAATAATATTCCATGAAAAATTATTATAGAAATTAAATATATTTTATAACGTATTGATGTGAGTGATCTATTAAATATAAGAAATGTTTAGAAGGAAAAATCCTTTGAGAAGGGTTAGAAATAGGGTCATGATCTATATAAACAACAACTCTATCTTATTTAATCGGATAAGATTATACATTTTATTAATATTTATAATAAAATGTTAAAATAAGCTAATTATTTTTGCATGAGGTTAAAGTTAGAGAATCAGTTCACTCAGAGTTGAGTTAAATCGAGATAATTCATAGTCAAATTTATAGTGTGTGGTTGTAATGGTTTATTGTAATTATCATCAAATTTTGTGTGATCAATAGAAGAGTAGCAACTTGTGTGCTTTGGATGAATTTTATATTTTAACTTACTTATTTTTTTTTTTGGGTGAATTTTATGTTTTAGCTTCATTTCTAACAAATTATTATCGGACTTAAGGAAAGATCAAGATCCGTAGTGCCCGCAGAGCCAGTGGAAAAAAGAACAAAAAAATGAAACTGACGATTTTTTTTTTTAAATTACATTGTAAATTTGTTGAACCCTTAGAAAAACAAGCAAGTATTGCACTTCATTAATATAAAAAACCGCGCAAATTTCGTTTAACTACGATTCTCAAAGAAATCGGGTTATTACGCAGTTTATCATGTTAATTGCAGAGTTTATTATTTGTCGGACGTGTACACACATATTGCAATATTAAATACGCGAAAAAGTAAAATCGAATGGGTTCAACACGAGTTTGAAGGTTGAACGACTTTCAAGCTTCATAAAAGTCACGTGGGTGGTGACATTTAAGAGGTTAAACATTAAAGTTTTTGTTGCTTAATGCATGTCACGTGTTGGCTGACAGATTTTTTTTAATAAAAACAAAAACCAGGGCTTATTAAAAGGAGTTGGTTTAAAAAAATAAAATTATAAATTTTTTTCGAAGGGAGTTTATTATAAAAGGTTTTTTTATATAAAAATAATACATTTGGTTCTTATAAAAGAAAGGAGTGTTTTTCGGATTTTTTTTGCAAGTTTATAAAAGAGAAATTTAGAGTTTTTAAAAGATATTTTGGAAGAAAAATTACTTTCTTAAAATTCAAGTCCCAGTTCAATTATGATGGTTGGGCCATTAAAATGACGACCACTTTGTAGGCTCATGATGTTTGGGATTATGTCCAGTTTGAGTTTTCAGAACCTAAGAATGAAGCAGAAGAATGAGTTCTCACTAATGCAAAGAGGGAATAATGGAAGAAGGAAAAAAAGAAGAATGCACAAGTGTTATAACTTATCCAACAAGGAGTGGACTGAGTAGTGTTCCAGAAGATTATGATCATGTCTTCACCAAAGAAAGCATGGGATACTTTGGCAACAAGCTATAAAGGTATGGCCAAAGTCAGTATTGTTAAGTTGGAGAATATTAGGAGAGATTTTGAAAGTTTGCAGATAAATGAGACATAGGACATCGATTCTCTCATGAATCGGGTCATGACTGTCGTAAATCGCTGAAAAATCTATAGTGAGGAAATTAAAGATCAAACAATGGTTGATAAGGTCCTCAGATCTTTGTCTACTAAATTTGATGTTGTGGTAGCATCCATATAAGAAGCCAAAGATTTGGCATCATTAACAGTTGATGAGTTGATGGGATCACTTTTATCACATGAAGCATGGATAGATAGAAATAAGGATTGCATTTTAGAGAGCGCTTTCAAAAGTCAAGTTTCTATTTTAAGAGACATAGGCCGAGGCAAAAGTAGATCAAGAGGCAGAGGATGGGGCGGAAGATATGGTGGTCAGAGAGATGGCCGAGAAGAGCATGAACATGAAAGTGGAAGCAACTGTAGAAACTTCAGCAATACTCAACGATTTGACAAATCCAAGGTGAGATGTTATTATTGCAATAAATTTGGTCACTATGCTCGTGATTGCAGTAAGAAGATAGCTAATCAAGGCAACTAGAGAGCTAATGTCACTGCAGAGCTCGTACTAGCTCCATGTTCCAAGCTTGCCATACCATGTATGAACCTTCTGATAGTGCATGGTTATTAGATAGTGGTTGCAGTAACGACATGATAGGCAACAAGATTTTGGTTGCAAATTTGGATCAATCTGTGAAAACAGAGGTAAATTTGGGGACTGAAAAGACCGTGGATGTAGATGGCAAAGGAGTGGTCAACATTCTGACCAAGCAGGGGAACTGAAGATAATCTCAGACGTATATTATGTTCCTAGTCTTAAACATAATTTTATAAGTGTTGATCAATTGACACGGAAAGGAAACAAAGTTATCTTTCAAGGTCAAGAATGTGTTGTATATGACAAGCCCCCAAGCATGTAGCTGATAGCGAAGGTGCAGATGACGAGGAACAAACTCTTTCCTCTAGTTATGAATTACAGTAATCAGATCAATTTTTTAACAATTGCGTGTTCTAATGATTACTGGTTATGACACTTTCGATGTGGACACTTGAAATTTTCTGGTTTAAGATTGTTGCAACAAAAATAGATGGTCAGAGGATTACCACCCATCAAAGAACCTGCTAGTACTTGTGAGTGTTGCATCTTGGGAAAGAAACACTATGAAAGTTTTCCAAAGGGAGTTGCATACCGAGCAAAGCAACCTCCTGAGCTAGTCCATACAGACTTGTGTTGACCTATGAGGACACAATAGATTGGTGGAAGTTGTTACTTCCTCACTTTCATTAATGATTATAGTGGAAAGACTTGGGTTTACTTCTTGAAGCAGAAGTATGAAACTTTTGCAAAGTTCAAGGAATTCAAAGCCTTAATAGAAAGCCAAAGTGATCGACAGATCAAGGTATTGAGGTCAGATCGTGGTGGAGAATATGACTCAAAGGCATTCCATGATTACTATAAACAACATGGAATCAGAAGAAAATTTACAACCAGATACACACCACAACATAATGGTGTAGTAGAGAGAAAGAATAGGACAATTAAGAACATGGTAAGAAGCATGTTGAAAACTAGAAGCTTGTCTTATGAGTATTGGGGAGAAGCAGTTGAATGTGTTATTTATGTGATCAGCAGATCTCCTACAAAGAGTCTGATGAACAAAGTACCAGAACAAGCATGTTCATGTATGTCTTGCAACATATCTCATCTCAGAGTATTTGGATGTGTAGCTTATGCACATGTGCCTAAAGAGCGAAGAGGCAAATTAGATGATAAAAGTGAAAAATGCATATTTATTAGCTATAGTGAGAAATCAAAAGTTTACAAATTATATAACATTGTCACCAAGAAGACCATAATTAGCAGAGATGTTGTGTTCAAAGAACAAGAGTTGTGGAATGGTAGTACAGAAAAAACAGTTGATGCACAAGTGCCACTGATGGAAGAAGATGATGTAGCAGAAAAGGAGCAGCAAGAATCATAGGTGAAGACACGAAACAGAGACACGCTAACAAAGACTCCAAGATTTTCTTAGCAGCATGGATCTTCAAGCAAATCAATAGATTGAGCTTCTCCTAACAATCAATCGGGCAATGAATCAAGAAATGGTAAGAGAAAGATGAGAAGTCTGAAAAATATTTATGATGATTTGGATGTTAGTTCAAATTTTCATTTTTGTCATCCCAACCTTCTTCATTTGAAGAAGCAATAAGAGATGAAAATTGGGTGCAAACCATGGCTGAAGAAATTGAAGCTATTGAAAAGAATGATACATGGGATTTGATTGATTTACCAAAGGACAAAAATCTCATTGGTGTGAAGAGGGTGTACAAGACAAAGTTGAACGAGAAAGGTGAAATTGACAAATTTAAAGCAATACTTGTAGCAAAAAGATTCTCGCAGCAACCAAGAATATAATTTGGAGAAATGTTTGCTCTAGTAGCCATATTGAATACTGTAAGAGCAGTTCTAGCCACAACAGCTCAAAACAAGTGGAAAGTATATTAGATGGATGTGAAATCAGTCTTCTTGAATGGAATTCTAGAAGAAGAAATTTATGCGCAGCATCCTCCAAGTTATGAAGTTGAAGGTAACGAAGATAATGTTTACAGGTTGAATAAAGCGCTCTATGGACTGAAGTAAGCGCATAGAGCTTGGTATAGTAGAATGGACAACTACATGATTAAGAATGGGTTTTGCAGAAGCAACATTGAGCCTACCTTGTACACAAAGGTAAATGAGCATGGACAAATTTCAATTGTTGCTTATATGTTGATAACATGATTTTTACAGGTGACTTTGAGTTAGTTGAATTTAAAGCAACCACGATGAAAGAATTTGAGATGATAGATCTTGGTCTCATGAAATATTTTCTTAGCATAGAAGTTGAACAATCTGAAAAAAATAAAAAATAAAATAAATAAATAAAATAAAATAAAATAAATAAATAAAATAAAATTATTTGTCAAAATAAATATGTCAAAGATTTGTTGAAAAGATTTAGGATGGAAAATTGCAAACCTGTCCCTACACCATTTGCAACAGGTACAAAGTTAAGCAATGATGATGAATGATCATATGTCAATCCTACTCTATTCAAAAGATTGGTTGGCAGCTTCAAGTATCTCACAGTTACAAGACCAGATATTATGCAAGGAGTGAGTTTAATTTCCAGATTTATGGAGACTCCGAAAGACACACATTGGAGTGCAGGAAAAAGAAATTTGAGATACATAGAAAGAATTAGAGATTGTGGCATAAACTATGAAAGAACAGAAAAGAAGGATTTGATTGGGTACATAGACAATGATTTTGCAGGCAGTTTGGATGATAGGAAGAGCAGATCTAGTTTTGTGTTCTATCTTGGTTTAGTTGTGATTTCATGGACATCTAAGAAGCAGCCCATTATAACACTTTCATCGGCAGAAGCAGAATATGTAGCAACAACATTGGTAGCATGTCAAGTAGTCTGGTCAAGAAGAGTATTTGATGGACTCAAACAAAAATAACAAGGATCAACAACAATATATTATGACAACACCTCAGCGATTGCACTATCCAAGAATAGTGTGTTTCATCAAAAGAGAAAGCATATTGATACTAGATATCACTTTATTAGAGAAGTTGTGAGTAATGGAGAAGTTCACTTGAAGCCTTGTAAATCTAGTGATCAATTTGCTGACATATTTACTAAGTCATTAGCAAAAGATGTGTTTGAGTTTCATAGAAGAAACTTTGGTGTTGTAAGCCTAGTTGAGAAATAGACCAACAAGCATGTTTGAGTTGTCATGAGTCATGTCTTAGTTTAGCGATCGTAATTAAAGGGGAATGTTAAAATAAGCTAATTACTCCCGCATGAGGAGTTAGCTAAAGTCATAGAGTCAGTTAACTAATCGTTGAGTCAAGTCGAGATAATTCATACTCAAACTTATAGTGTGGGGTTGCATGTCAAGTTGTGTGGTTGCATGTCAAGTTATTTTAGGCAAATCGCTTGTTGGAAAATGTTAAATGCCCTTCACCAGATTCATTGTAATTATTAAGTTTTGTGTGATAAAAAAAAACCACAGCTTTGTGTGTTTTGGGTAAATTTTATATTTTAGCTTTTTTGTCTTTCTAATATAAAATAAAAAAGTGTTTTTAAAATTTTCTATAATATCATTAAAATATTTAAAATAATGCAAGTTAAATATACTTTATAAGTTAATGCTAGTGATCTATTAAATACAAGATACTAAAAAAACCTAAACGTGTTAATTATTTTTAGTTAATTGATAGTTTTGTATGGTTATGGTTTTGGTTTTAAGTTGAGTTTAAATTTAAAAAATATTAATTATATATATATGACTTAAGATTAATACTAACTATTGCTAATCATTAGTCTATTTGAAGAATTAAATCAATCAACTTCTACTATCCTAATAATTTGGTTTCCTTCTCTCAGTTGCGGCCATCATTTTACCAAAAAAAAAAGCATAGAAGATAAAAAATAAAAAATAATCCCTGTGAAAATATGAGAAGAAATAACTGTACTATCTTAATAATTTGGTTTCATTCTCTAAGTTACGGCCGTCTTTTAAAAAATAAAAATAAAATCTCACTGGTTTGTAAACCAGTCACCATTAAGAAAAATAAGTTTCAATGATATTCACCGCGGTTTGGACGATCGTAATTGAAGAAGCAATCATGGGTCACTGCCGTAAGCCGGAGGCCCCTCACTGTTATTGGCCCTTTTGACTTTGCAGTTGCTATCAACTTTGATTTTCGGGTCATTAATCGAAATCCGCAGAACCATTGACTCTCTTACGAGTTTTAATAATTGCTTTCATAGCACTTAAAAGTTTATCACCACGTTACTTGTACTGCCAATCGCAGAGATAGGTATGCAGTGAACAGGACATTATTGAAGCTGAGCAATAAGAAAGAAACAAAACTTTGAGGCTGTACAACAGTAATAACAATCTAACTAATTTTGGATAATATTCTATTTTAACCATTAAACAAAAAAACCAACTGACAGATTTAATCAAGCAGGTTCTTTACATTTTAACATATTCATAACTTCTAACGAACCTACTTTCCAAGCATATTGATGCTTGCAAATCACTTTTCACCAACGTACTTTCCAAAAGAATAGTTTAATTTTCCAAAAGGTAGTTTAATGAAGTTATAATTGAAAATTTTAGTTATAGTTGGTAGAAATTTTGGGAAATTTAGATTATAGCTATCAAAATTCAAAAATTTAAAAATTTATTTAGATGCTGAAAATTTATGATAGTTATAAAAATACTATTTAAACACTCATATAATTAGTTAAAAAAAAAACAGATCAACCAAAAAAATTAATTTTCCATGCAAAATTGTGGTCATAGTAAAAAGACGCCTTTCCCAAATATATCCAACACACTCAAATTTGTCTTATAGCTTGACATCCTAAAATGAAAAAATGGCAACTTAAACCGGGTGACTGAAGTTGGGACACATGGGTTAAATCTAGGGGAAGTGATATGATTCATGAACAATGCTCATGCTCAGTCCGAAGGAGAACAAAAGTTAGGGGAGGAAGATGTGTTGACTGAAGTTGGGACACATAGGTTAAATCTAGGGGAAGTGATATGATTCATGAACAATGCTCATGCTCAGTCCGAAGGAGAACAAAAGTTAGGGGAGGAAGATGTGTTGTTCGAGGAAAAAGTGGACCAGAATGTAAGGCCAGTAGTCAAATATCTATTTAATATCGACTTATTAGCATTGTGAGTGATGTGAATCTCTTAAACTTGTATGAAAAGCATAATAACCTGAATTCTCTGCTGTTTAAAAAAAATATTTTTCTATCTAGGCCAAATTAAACGATCAGATTCTAGTAATACTGGTGAATTCCGTTATTATAACGTCTAGAATTTTAAAATGTTTAGCGAAAGGTTAAAACAGTTTTTTTAGTCAAATGTTTTAATGCAAAAAAAATATGGAGGTTTCGAAATTTTTTTGAGAAGTTAAAAGATCCAGGATGCAGTTTCAATCGAATGAATACGAAAAATCTGCAATGCCTATGATCCGCGTTTTTCTGGCCTACATTTGCCACATAAAGTAAAAGAACTCAGGCATTTATAACATTTTATTAATTTTAAACTTTTACATTATAAATGCTTTCAGACTTTTTCCGTCACGAGATTGAAAATGAACTTACCTTAATGGTTATAAAGGCTTCTCTATTATTCAGTGGTAAATTTTCAAATTCCACCCAAGTATTTTACGGATTCTCATATGTGCAGCCGGTAAGTATGAAGGGCCCATTTGCATGTTCATGTTCCGTAGACGGTACATTGAGCCAGGGCACGTTCGTACCGAAATTTCCGACGAGTGTGTCGTGATACCAATCATAATTCCTAGGGTTTACGTACCGATGGTTGCAATGACGGGGACGGGCCCTTTACATCGTCGCGCTAAACCATGGTAGGAATTTCAAATTTGAATCACCGTTAAATTTGACCCGTTTAGACAACTCTGACATCTGTTTTAGTCATTTTAACCCCCAAAAAAAATATTAACAATTATAAAAAAATTCCAACTATTTAACGGGCAAATCACCCTGTAACGAGCGTCAAATTCCATCCCTCATCATCACATGTACTTAAATAGAGGTCGAGTTATCATGTAGCACTCGCTCGTACCGAAATTTGAGAAGATTGTGCCACTAAAACGGTAACTTTTGGATTTTCAGTGTGTTTGCTCTTTTGTGACGCTGATTAGCATTATGGACGACTGCTCCCTTTTAACGGAATTTGAGAGGATTCTGCCGTTAAATATACCCCTTAGAGTTTACACTTTGCACACGGACAGGGAAGGATAATTTTCATTCAACGATATTGCCTGGATAGATATTTTTCTTAGGTTTTTTTTTAGAGAGAAAATCCATATATGGTCGAAGCCTTCATGATTACAATATGGCTGAAGCCAGTCAGAATACGACCGAAGCCTGCTGATACGGCAAAGCCGTCACATATCACAAAAGGGAGACCTCCGCAGGGTTCGAACACGGCTGGGGAGAGCGAAAACCATCCGGCCCAGCTGTCATATCATGCACGCTGAGTGCATGATATTCTTCCTACGTTGCCCAACACGGAATGTGCTCTCCTTTTATGTTCGGATTAGTAAGAAAAATCTCTATTATTGTGCGTGTCCAAAACAACAGCAGCTCACTCACTCATTGTTAAGAATCATTATGTAAGTATAATTTAAGAATTTCGAAAGGAGTTTAATTGTTACAAGTCATTTTTTTCAATTAGGTAGATGCAGATAGTTATCGACTTCTTAAAAGTTTGCAAAAATCATGAACTAACATTTCCGACCTTAATCATTTCCTGAATTGATGATTTTACTGAATTATTTACTTAGTGATTGATTGCTCTTTGTGATTTTTGTTAGTCTAAATTTTCCATCCAAACATTAAGACTAATATTACGGATAACTGTAACCTCAACATAACTTCCTTTAATAAGAGCGTAGTCTAACAGGGTATCAATTTCGCCCAGAAAATAGTGGAATTTCTGACGGGATTTAATTACGCTCAGAAAATGGTGGAATTTCTGAAAGGATTTTGAAAACAATTGGTGGAAAATTTTGGAAACCCAATAACAATATTAAGCTTTAGATATTTAAGTGTGCTTGAAATTTTTGATTGTGCTAAATTCATCTACACTCTAAAAACAAGATTCAATCAGCCATACTTTCATTTTTTTTTAATACTTAGATTTTAGCATATTTTGACTCCTCTATAAACAACTCCTTAAAAAAGCTCAGAACATTGTTATAGTTCAACCAGAACACTCTCGAGATTATCGCCCTCATAATGTACAAGACAGTGAAATCGAAGCTCAGAAC
Source organism: Pinus tabuliformis (assembly GCA_031772625.1). Classification (NCBI taxonomy): domain Eukaryota; kingdom Viridiplantae; phylum Streptophyta; class Pinopsida; order Pinales; family Pinaceae; genus Pinus; species Pinus tabuliformis. The sequence goes on along the minus strand of CM062814.1, from coordinate 708,600,721 downwards.
ATTGTTATAGTTCAACCAGAACACTCTCGAGATTATCGCCCTCATAATGTACAAGACAGTGAAATCGAAGCTCAGAACATTGTTATAGTTCAACCAGAACACTCTCGAGATTATCGCCCTCATAATGTACAAGACAGTGAAATCGAAGTGATGATGGTTTATACTATATATTCTATAGAGAATATAGTGCTCTGAGCTTAAGTGGATTGCGGATTCCTCAAATATTCGGGAATCGGATGGACATGGGCGTGGTAAAAAAAACCATGTCGATCCGATTCCTGAATATTCAGAAAATCAGCAATCTATCAGGACAATTGATACCCGGCTTTTAAGTTTCAGTAAAAAGGAACAGACGTCAGTGCGTCCTCTAACATTATCCACTCGGTTAGGAAGGGTTGTATATGTGTCTTATATCTTAAATGTTAAGCCTCAAGCCATAATAAAGACTTCGACGCTGACCTAGCCGTCTCACAACTGACTCTCTAACAATCACACCCACGCTGAACCGACTACCGCTTAGTATCGTCACTGTCATTTGACTTTTAACTCACTGCGTTCATGAGTTTCACGTGCAGAATCGTAGATTTTTTTATTTTTTTTATAAATTTGTATTTGTCTGAGCCTCAAAATGCAAGTGAAAGCAAGGCATATGTATAATAAAAATGTGATTTATATTCTCCCTTGTATATTTTGATCTCTGTCTTGTTCTCCATTTGTCTATGCTCCTCTGCTGTGTCTGTCTGTGCTTCTATACGCACCTCTGATCCATCAATTTGTATCAGAGCCAGGTTGATTTCTCACCGATTGCTAGTTTCGGTTGATGTTTTGGACAATGTCAATTACTCTCATATACTGCCGAAGACTGCGAGTTCAGGTTCCGCGGCTTTGTTCCACACCCTGCGACCTCTAGTCCGAGCGCCCTCTTTCGACACCCACGCTCTTCAGGAAGGGTTGATATACCCTATGCATGCCACCATCTCGATGTCAAGGCGTCGAGGCTCAGCGCTACACCAACAAGCTCTTCTCTGGCAAAGTTCTGCTCTCTGTTGGATATCTCTGCAAGGCGGAGTCGGTGACCGGTTGAATGGTCTGGCATCGATTATTAAATTAATGACCTTACCTCTTAACGAAAGTCATTTACTGGTCTGCGGTTTTATGGATTACTTTAACGACATTAAAATTCTCTTATTTCATTAAGCGTGTATGGGAGGAAGGTAGCTCTTATTAAAAATCATTTTGGTATTTTAGAAAAGGGAGATGGTCATAGTTTGTTATATTAAAGAAAGAGCTTTTAATTTATTCTTTGTTTAAAAGTTCGCAAAGTGAAATTATTAAAGTTTTATTTTATAAGTGGAGTTTTGATTTTTGGTGCATCAATATTATTGAAAATGGAGATAGTAAATATTTATACGGAAAAGTTGAGAACGGTTAATTTTGCCCTATCGAAATCACATATGAATGATATATTGATTTTAAAGGATCAATATTTGTCAATTGAGGGCACAACAAAGAAACCCCCATTGATAATAGATGAAGAATGAAATATGCTAGATAGGAAGGTGATTGCAACAATCCGCCAATATCTAGCGACAAATATGTATTTCAATGTGTCTAGAGAAAAGATAGAAAAAGGATTATGGAAGAAGCTCCATGATCTATATGAGAAGAACACAACATCAAACAAAGTGTTCTTGATGAAAAAACTTTATAATCTCAAGATGAAGGAGGGTACTTGAGTTGCTAAGCACTTGAATGAATTCAATATTATTACTAGTCAACTTGTCTCTGTTAAAATCATTATAGATGATGAAATTAGAGCTATTTTGTTAATGTGTTCTTTGCAAACAATTGAGAAAATTTAACTATAGCTATGAGCAATTCAACACTTGCAGGGACCCTGATGTTTGATAATGTCAGCATCAGTTTAATGAATGAGGATTGTGACACAAGTCAATTGGAGAAAACCAGGGAGAAGAAGCTTTAGCTCTAGTTGATTGTGGTAGGAGAATTGATCACGGCCGACAAGGGCGATCAAGATTAAGAGGTCGATCGAAATCAATGAGGGGCAAAATCATCTGTTTTCATTGTGGTGAACCCAGGCACATGAAGAAAGAATGTCGAGACTGGAAGAAAGGACAAAAGGATCAGAAGCCGGTCAGTACAAATCACAAGTCATCCAATACAAATGAAGGTGAGACTACTACTATAGTCACAGATGGTGATGTGTTATTTACTGTTTCAATAGAGGATGCATGTTTATATACATCTAGCTATATTTTTATTGGATTTTTGACTTTGGGACATCTCACCATGTAACCCCATGCAAAGATAGTTTTGTTGGATATAATCTTGTTGATTATGGTAGAGTGCATTTGGGAAATAATCATTTTTTCAGTATTGTTGGAGTGGGAGATCTCCATATCAAATTGAAGGATGCACAAGATATATTGTTGAAACGGGCAGGCATGTACCATAAATGTGCATGAGTTTGATCTCTATGGGACGACTGGATGATGAAAGCTATTCCACAAGCTTTGAAAAAGGAGGCTGGAAAATTAGCAAAGGAGCGTTGGTCGTGGTAAGAGGACCCAAGAACAGAACATTATATACATTGAAGGCAATGATAGGAAAATTAGATTTGGTTACTCTAACAAAAGAAGGAAATTCAACATATTTGTGGCATAAGTGCTTAGGTCACATGAGCAAGAAGGGCTTAAAAATCCTTGTTGGTAAAAGATTATTGTCTTGTTTGAAATCCTATAATCTTGATCTTTGTGAGCATTGTATATATGGTATAAAAAGAAGGGTTTCATTCATTATAGGTGGCCATGACAGAAAGAAAAAATTGTTAGAATTGATACACTTAGATGTGTTTGGTTCTATCAACATAAAGTCATTAGCAGGAGCATCATATTTTGTAACATTTATAGATGACGCATCCAGGAAGGTTTGGGCTTACCCTATGAAAAGTAAAAGTGAAGTGTTTGAAATATTTCAAAAAATCCATGTTGTTGTTGAAAGAGAGACTAACAAATTGCTCAAGCGCTTGAGAATAGATAATGGTGGAGAATATTGCTCAAATGAATTCAAGGAATATTGTAACATGTTTGGCATAAAGCACGAGAAGACTATGCCTGGTACTCCTCAACAAAATGGTGTGGTAGAAAGGATGAATCACATCATTATGGAGAAAGTAAGAAGTATGTTGTCCAATTCTGGTTTGGAGAAGCATTTTTTGGTAGACATCATAAGGAAAACTTGCTATCTTATAAATTGATCTCCAAGTACAACCTTGGATGGTGGCATCCCTGAAGAAGTTTGGACTCGTAAGAAGTTGAATTATTGTCATTTGAAAATCTTTGGATGTGAAGCTTTTGTACACATTCCAAAAGAAAATAGAACTAAGCTAGATGATAAATCTATGAAATGCATCTGGGATATGCGAATAAAGGATTTGGCTCTCATATACGGGATCGAGTCAAACAGAAAATAATTAGAAGCAGGAATGTTATATTTAACAAGTCATAAATGTTTAAGAGGATTGTAGGTGAGCTAGAGATCAAGAAAGTTATTAAGGCTTGAAGAGAAACATGAAGACATCTCACCAATGCAAGAAAATGGACATCAATTCAGGAGCAAGAAGGACAATAAGTAGAAAATGATGAACACCAAGAGGAAGGAATCTTGCAGGAGATTTGACCTAATAATGCACCACCATAGTTGGTTCGTAGATCTTCGAGGCCTCATAAGACTTCACAAGGTATCCTCCTTCAAACTATATATTATTGATTGATGAAGGTGAGCATGATTGTTTTCAAGAGGCTTGTAAAGTTGAGCACGGTAAAGAATGGAAGAAAGTAATGGAAGAATAAATGAACTCTTTGCTGGAAAATAAAACTTCAGGGTTGATAAAGCTCGCGAAGGGTAGAAAGGCTTTACAAAAAAAATGGGTTTACATAATTAAGCATAAAGGTGGCGAAAAGGAGAGGTATAAAGCAAGGGTGGTGGTAAAAGGATTTGCCCAAAAAGAGGGTATTGAATTCACTGAAATTTTCTCACTTATTGTCAAAATGTCATCCATCAGAGTCATTCTTGGTCTTGTTTCTTGTTTAAACTTAGAATGTGAACAATTAGATGTAAAGATTGTTTTCCTTCATGGTGAATAGGAGTAAGAAATTTATATGCAGCACCTAGAAGGCTTCATAGAAAAAGGCAAAGAAGACTTTGTTTGCACATTGAAGAAGAGTCTCTATGGGTTGAAACAAGCACCTCGAAAATGGTACAAGAAATTTGATGCATTCATGTTGGAACATGGTTTTCACAGGTTGGAAGCTGACCATTGTGTTTATATCAAGAGGTATGATCGAGGAAAGTATATAATATTATTGTCATATGTGGATGACATGTTGATTGTTGGGCATGATAAGAATATGATCAATAGGTTGAAGAAAGATTTGGGCAACAATTTGCACTGAAGGATTTGGGTCAAGCACAACAAATATTGGGTATGAGGATCATGCGTGACAAGAAAAACAAAAGGTTTTGGTTGTCACAAGAAAAATATAACAAGAAGGTGCTTGATAGGTTTAATATGAAGGATGCCAGGCTAGTTGGGACACCCCTTGCAACTCACTTCAAGCTAAGTACTGAGTTATGTCTTGAAGATGACAAGGAGAAGGAAGAAATGAGTAATATTCCTTATGCTTCAGTAGTTGGCAGCTTGATGTATGCCATGGTATGTACACGACCAAACATTTCATATTCAATGGGAGTAGTGAGTAGGTTCTTTGCCAATATAGGCTAACAATATTAGCAAGAAATAAAATGGATTTTTAAGTATCTCAAGGGTACTAGTCATTATTACTTATGTTTTGGTCATAATGAGATTGTGTTTGAAGGATTTATAGATAAAAATATGGTTGGAGATATGGACACCAGAAAGTCCACTATAGGTTATTTGTATACATTTGCAAGAGCAACAATATCTTGGGTGTTAAGGCTACAAAGACTAGTAGCTCTTAATAAAACAGAGGCATAGTACATAGCTGCAACATAAGCTTGTAAAGAAATGTTGTGGATGCAACGATTCCTAGGAGAGATAGGAATAAAGCAGGACAAGTATGTGCTATATTGTGATAGCCAAAGTGTCATTCACTTGGTGAAAAAACCATCATTTCACTTAAAAACCAAGCACATTGACTTAAGATCTCCTTGGATATGACATGTTTTGGAGGAAGAACAATTATCCTTGGAAAAGATCCTTACATATAAGAACCTTGTTGATATGCTTAATAAGATTCTACCAAGAAATAAACATGAGTTATGTAGAGGCATGGGAAGATTCGGTGTGACTTGATTCATGATTCTTCATTTGGCTTCAAATGGGATAATGTTAAGCGTGAAGCCATAATGAATACTTCGACACTGACCTCGTCGTCCCACAATCGACTCTCTAACAATAAGACTGACTACCGCCGACTACCACCACTGTCATTTTACTTTTAACCTCACTGTGTTCATGAATTTCACATGCATAATTCTAGATCTTTTTTTTTCTTCTATAAATTTGTATTTGCCTGAGCTCTAGAATGCAAACCAAAGCAAGGCCTGTGTATAATAGAAATGTGATTTATGTTCTCCATTGTATATTCTAATCTATGTCTTGTTCTCCATTTGTCTATACTCCTCTACTGTGTCTGTTTGTGCTTCTATGCGAATTCACTCTCTATCCCGTCTGTGCTAGCCACAACTGTATATGTCCCTTATATCTTAAATATGATCTTTATCATTTTTTTTTTTTTTTTCCGAAAAGACAAACCAGCTTCATTCATTATATGAAAAATATTATATATGAAAAAAAACATAAAAAAAACCAAGCGAGTAAATTAAAAAGAAAAAACCCATAACCTCTACAAGAAAACTAGGTAAGAATGTGCCCACAAAGGAGTCCCAAAAAGAGACAACATATTTAAACTTTAAAATATGCTCTCCATCCCTTAACTTTACGGTGATGTTCTAGAATAATATCCAGTCTTTGGAATATTTAGGGTTTAAGTGATACCCGTGTTTATTGTGTTAAACGGTTCTATCTTCCCTGTTTTTTCTGTCATGCTTCAGAATCATATTTGTGTTTGATCGTTAAGAAAATTAGGCACTTCTTCCGCTAATGTGGATATGTATTCTTTGTGAGGTTTATCTCGTCAGGCAGATTCTTCAATGCAGTGAAAGATTTTGCAGCTAATTTGTTACCAAATTTCAAGTACACCCACATTAATTTAGAAAAACGATATTAATTTTGCCTTTACTGAGTATTTCACTTCCTTAAGGTAGTCGAAGACTATTACAGCCTGCTGTTAGTTTCTGATATTAGGGACTTAGAATCCAATGACGGCAAATACTTGGGTTCTCTACCTCAGATATTGTTTCAGATTTTCCATTACTGACATCTATCTTTGCATTTATCTTTTTCTCGATCTTAGACATAGATATGTCTCTGTTTAATGTTCATGATACGTTACATCTTTCCTTTAAGCTAATGGGGTTGTTTTATTATCGCTCCTTCACCTCAGTGTTTTATTGGTGAAATGAACAGTGCCTTTTGAGATGCGGTAAGGGGTTTGGAACGTTTTCCCTTGTAATCTTCTTGTCCGTATTTGATTCAATAGAATAAGAATACCATGAGGAGTCTGCTTACAATTTTTTTTATTGTTTTTATAGCAATTGGTACCTAAAGGTGACTAGGATGGATATCATCTGAAATTGTTAAGCTAACTTCGTCTTCAAAAAGTACATTTAATTTCATTAAGCTAACCGACTCAACGCTATATTATGAGTATTTATATCTCTCCTTTAATTAATTTATTTATCAAATGAAAATTACATGAAATATCTAAGTTCCTCTCATAAAATTTAATTTTCTTCACCGTGTTGAATGTTTTCTATATTTGAATTGAACCCTCCACCCTAAAATTGTTCTTCATATTTAGCATATCTCCAGAGTTGTGTGAAACCTGTTTCTTATAATGAAATTCATTTATCTAAGTTGATGAATGTATATTTCCAAATTGAGAGAATATTTAAGACAATTTTTGAGTTAATTGTTTTAATTTGACATAAAAGGACACTTACTTATTGTCCTAAATATTGTTTAGGAGTAAGTGTTTCAAATTATTTGTTTCAAAAATTGTCTCTATAAAAACAATATAGAACATCTATTATTATTGTTTCTATAAAGACACATTGAAATTATTGTCTTTTAAGAGACAATTTCATTTTTGTCTTTTTAGAGACAAGAATTGGATTTAAGGACATATTGTCTCTATAGAGACTATATGTCCTTAAATCCAACTCTTGTCTCTCTAAAGATTATATGGAAAGGATAAAAAAAAAAATAAACAAATTATTTTAAATATTCTTTTAAGGTGGTTTCAATATTCAAAGTTCTCCAATAGTGATTTTTATTACTTTAAGTCTTTGGTTTTTATGGAAAAAAAAAAAACAAATTCCAATATTTTTTAAGCTAACATTAAAGTCATTTTAAATCTCAATGATAAAACAATTTCCAAAATCTTAACAATTTGAAAGGAGCTTTGAAAATGATAAGGAAACACACTAATATTAGCTGAAAATACATTCATGTCATTGCGTTTGAACATGCAAGATCTTTAGTTGGAACTTTATTTCTTGACATATTACGAGGCAAAAGAAAAATGTTCAAGATTTCTCCATCCTACAATTATCTTGACCTCTCTAACATATAAATCCAAAAGCTTGAATTACATTAAATGGTAGAAAATTAAATTCATATCCATTGGTTAGCTCCAAAATTTCAATTCCCTTCATGTAATTCGAATTTTCTTCCTTGATAACAAATAATTCTAAGAATGTATATGCATTTGAATCTACAAATGATTGAAATGTTGAATTGATGAAGGTATTACAAGAGGCTATGATATAAAAGAAGAAAAGGAAAATTGACAAAAATCATGGCAACATGATATGGGTTAATTCTCACTCTATGTGTGACCTACAAAGTTACATCCTCCATTACTTGCTTTTACAATCTCACAGTGGCTGATTCAGGTAGAATTTGTTGTTGTTGCTCTTGTTGTGTATGGCGATTACTAAGTGATGGATAAGATGAATTTGAACTTGGAACCTCCTAGTGTTGTTGGTAAACAACAACATGCTGAGCTGATTGAGATGAAAATTAGGATTGTTGTACTGATTGTTGCAAGTAATGTTTTTGTTGGAAAATTTGTTGGTACTGAATCTCCAAAGTACATAGGTGGAAGACGGAAACAAAATCTAGTTCATTAGAACAGAGCCAAGTATTGAGCTTGTGCACTAGCCATGCTTGCTAAGCTATTATTAGTTGTTTCAATTCCACTTGTTAAATTTGTAGAAGCTTGTTAAATTTGTGGAAGCTCCTGCATCCAAAGGAGGCATTGTTCCTGAACTTTTACACTTGTCCAAAGGACAAATGTTACCTATGTTGATAGTTATAGTACTAGTTGAGGGTTCAGATTTCGTAACCCAAAACATGGAAGATTTTGTTGTACATATATGATTCAAAATTAAGATATAGTTGATATCAAAAGAAACCAAGTTACATCCATTGGTACCTAAATATCAAGTAATAACTAGAAAAGTGAATCCTGTGTTGAAGATTTGTGCCTAAATGGTGACTGAAGATGTTAGTTATGCCTCTCGTTATTGTGGCATCCTAAGAACATCCACGTAGGAATATGTGCCTTTTTCTTTCAAGATTATGACCACTTATTATAGCCAGTGTAGTCGTTGCTATATTACTCTCATTAAAGGATGATCCTATTATGTTTGAATTTATAGCCGATAAGAAGGGATTAGACACTAGTAATGAGCTTCCTAAAATCAACTATGTTGCAGGAGAAAAAGGAATATTCAAATTGTATGGTTTACATCCATACAAATTAGTTTGGTTGCGAGAGGCAATAGTCCAAAAGGGATTACGAGCCATTTGTTGTTGATAATCAATGAAGTGAGCTATATATAATAGCTAGTGGGCTCTGTAAGTAGGATGATACAACATCCCAATCAAGAGAAAATTAGCCAATTCCAAGACCCTTTAACCTTGATCTAATCTACTAAGTTGTAACAAAATTCTTTCAAATCCAACAAGCTATTGATAAAGATGCCATTGTTGGGAAGAGGAAATTTGGCACAAAATAGTATGAAAAACTTGCTATCAAAACTATAACATATAATTGCATCCTTGTTAATCCTCCCTTTGGCCTCTCCTCATGTTCATGCAAAGCCCTAATTCATCAACACATAGGCCCTCCATAATATATTTCTAGTTTTTGAACAAGTGACTTACTAAGTTCCCTAGAAGAGTATCCCCACTAATATTTAATAGAAAAAATATGAAGGTAAAGTATATGAAGAGGGAAAATCACACAAGGTCTCGAGGCCACCACATGTAGGAAACCTCCACCAAAAAAATTCTGAAAATTCCATGAGGATTTCCACAGTTGAAAAGAATTCCAAAATAACCTGTGTAATGGATTTTGTAATCCATTGGATGTTTTGGGTGGACACTTTGTCCATCATTAGGGACTATAAAGTAATGTGAAATCAAACTAGTGTTGATATCATCACTTATTTGATATTACTTGAACCTCCTCCTTAGGTCGAATCTTTGTCCCTAGTCTTCCCGTTCTAGCATCATCTCCACAAATTTGATCATCTCTTTTGGCTAAGCTATCTCCTTATCAATTTCATGTTGGCTTAATTTATTCTGCATGCCATTCCTTTCCGCATCATGTTCTCCTAGGTTGTGGCTTTTCTCTAAACCATCATGATGGCCATTAGATCCATCTCTTTTCTTCCCTTCTTAGCTTTCTCTTGCCCACTGTGAGCTGCAAACAAGAGCCTTTAACAAGTCTTCTCCATTTCTTGTTACCTGAACACCTCGCCTCCTCTTGGGTATTGATGTCTCTTGGTTCCCTCCTCTGGAACCTCTTGAGCACCCCTTTCTCTTCTCTAGCTTCTGCTACACCTTGCTCATGTCTAGAGAACTCCTCTGGTTCTTTTCTCTTGAGGACCTCTTCTATCCCCTTCACTCTCCAACCACAACTGGGTCTTCTTGTTCAGTGGGCTCCCTTGCTACAAATGTTCTTTTCCATTCCTCTCATAACTATGTAGATTCTTGACAACTCCTTGTTAGTTGTAATTATATCACCCACATCTACTGCTTCATGCATTTATTAACTTGCAAAAAATTTAGCAAAATAACAAATCAGTTACCTATTAGGGTTTCTTCTCAATATCTCTTCCTTAGTTGGGTTCTCTTACATTCCTTCAAGCTCTACTCCTTGTTAATTTCTTCTTTTGTGCCACTTCATCTTCTAAGTAGTTCTCTTAATGCCCTTTTCAGAATCTAGTAGTGTGTTCCTTCTCTTGGGAAGCTTCCTTCGCCTATCCCCTATCTGTTTGTCTCAGTTTTATATTTTGCTTCTATACAATCATCAAATGGTGAGTCACCATTAAAATAAACGAATAAATTATTCTCTCTGGTGTGGTGCATTCCCTGTTTTGTGATCTTATAATAACATAGTTGTCTTTAGTGCGACTTTTTGGACTTTCCGGTGCCGGAATTTGATGGAAAAATTTGAGGTGATATCTTGATTTGTGTTATTTAAACTGGTTTTTTTTTACTGTATATGGATTCAACATCTTGAAAACCCCCTAAGCACTTTGATTTTGCAAGGGTTACTTATAAAGTTGTGATTTCAATAAATTCCTAGATTTTAGAAAAATTAGACTAAAAAACCCAGCAAAACTTCAAAAAAATCTCAATAACTTGTATAACGAAGTGCCAAATAAACACAAGATTCTATTTTCTCAATCACCAGAGGCGGTGTATTTCTCCTTTCCTTCTCACTACGCGGCAAAACACTTCTTCTTTGTTAAAAGCGAAACATCTTTTTATTTCTCCCTTTCCTTTTCACTACGCGGCAAAACACTTCTTCTTTGTTAAAAGCGAAACAACTTTTTTAGTGTTTGGCCGGACTCCTTATTAAGTATGTTATCATCTTTCTTTGATAGGGTTTCTTTTCAATGTTGGTGGGAAAGAAAGAATTCTTCGTAAAACTACTAAATTTTCAATAAATTCGAAAGCCCTTTGCAAGCGCAACAATTTTATATGGGTTCTCAATTCTCTTCTTTTTCTCCAAATGATGGACCCTTTATAGAACCACCCAAAATTTGGTAAATATCTTTTGTAATCCTCGTTGGAGCCATTTGGAGGTCTCACTTGGAGTCGGAAGTGGCGCCTCTCCTTTTTCATTTTCTACTTTGCACCAGACTCTGGTCGACTGGGTCCGTAGCCTAGCTAATCCAATGGAGTCAGAGTTGATCTCCCCTTGGAGCACGCCGAAATGCCAATCAGCTCGAAGGCCAACTTCTTTTATAACTGACAGGTTAACAGGCTCTATCGAGGTCGCGGTCCGATTTCCATTATACAAGTCTACACGAAACCAAAGGATCGGCGCTGTATTACCTCGCCTTTCTCCTATATTCTTGTTATGCCACAGCGTCGAAGGGACTCGAGCTTCTCATGCTCGACGAAAGTTCAGAATGCTCGACGAAAGTTCAGAATTTAATTTTCCCCTTGCTCTTGCTCAGGGCCCAACAGTCTCGTGGAGTCTTTCTAATAAAGAAAAGTGGCCATTGGGTCAACACGCAATCAATGATCTAGTAACTCTCACACACACTTAATGTACATTTTTTAAAACCCATCTTATCTAACACATTTATTTATTATTTACACTTCCACGAAACTATTTATTGACCAATATGAATTTCCTAGTCCTATTATTCCCTTAAGAAGTTAACCAATCATTAAGTCCATTGACCGTTACCTTTTATAATATTTATTTTCTTGTTTTCATTTTTTATTTTATTTTAGGCATTGTTTCTTTTATTTTTTTAACAATTGACTTTCTAAAAGTATCAAATAATAATATGTATTTATCTATCTATTTGTTATTTAAGATGAATTTTGTAAAAACAGATTTATATTTCAGTAAAATATTTCTTATTATTAATGGTTTTTGTAATGTCATGTGCGATTCCATTTTAATTAAGAAATAAATTACAAATGTAAAGAGTAAATAATAATTTATTTTTTTATTTTCAGTTACATTCTTTAAGTGTGTTTGTTTGTGAGAGAGGATGTAATTTAATTATTATATATTTTGAGTATTTTGATAAAAATGCTATGATATAATTTTTAATAAGATTGTGATTTTTTTATTATTATTTTGAATACATAAATTGATTTAAAGTCTTTATAAATCTCTAAAAAGCTTAGATTGTGTTGATTACACATTTTAAACTTATTATTCCAACATTTGTTACCATATTTTAAACAAAGTCAACCAAAAAATAGATGTAGAAAAAATCTAAATCTTATATTTGAAAATTACATTTGAAATAGAAATAATTACACATTTGTTTATATTTTTGACTAAAAATATATTTTTGAAAAAAGAAATATTGTATAAAAAAATTATGAAAATAGAAATAAAATTAATATTGAAAAATAAACAATTTCTTTAATTTAATTCTTAATTTTTTTTAATATTTTTCATCCTCTTTGAAACAATTTAATAAAAAAATATAAAATAAATTAATTTAACCATACTAATATATCTCATAAATCATAATAGACAATTTCAGTGGCACTTTCGAATTACGATTAATGCAATATCTAAGGCATTGAAACCTTGAATATGCACAATAGAGTAAGTTTTATGTGATATCCCCAACAAATGTAGATATTTAATTTACTGCAGCACTAAAGAATTATTTTATAAAACTATTTGTTAAATTAAGTTATGCAGGAATGGAATAAGAGATATGTAAATATTGTTTCCACATGTTAAGTAGTTAGGATTGACAGTTATCTGTCCCTAATTAATTTCTTGAAGATTTATTCAAGAAAGATCAAGAGGATAGGGGTATCTGATATCAAGGAAGAGAAAAAGGAGAAAGTATTGAAAAGAGGATTCTGCACTGAAGGGTCAAGAATATTTCCAGAGCTAAGTCTGGTTGGGACTAGATAGCTATTCTATAAGAGATTATAGTCTCAAAGCCAATTCCTGTGTGCAAGGAACAACTCGGGGGGAGACAGCTCATCAAGGCGGTCTCATGGTTGGGAGGAAAGGAGCAATTAAAGCCAAAGTTTGGTAGCAGGCTCTTGTTTGGAATTCAACAATAATTCAGATAAGTATACTTTTGTATTGTATAGGTACAATAATGAATTATTTGCAAGTTTAAGGTTCTTTAAAAATAAGCAAAGGGAAACAATGTAATTTGGACAAGAGTGAGAAAGCTAATGTTATTCTCTGTAGTAAAAGAAAGCATAGAATTGATAACAAACAATTAACTTTTGTATGTTGAAAAGTGGAAATGTGTAACTATCGTAATTAAAAGTCATAGTAGCCATCTAAGGAACAATAAAACAATAGTAGATACTGAGTAAGCTACAATAACCATCGAATTCCTTTATCAAGAAAAGTTAAGATTCCATCGAATATCTTTACCATAGTAGAACAGTACAACAGTAACAGGGATTGATGCAAATTCCCAACCAAGAATATTGAGAAATGACGTTGATATAACGGAAATTTATTATGAAATAACTTTTAACAATTCCAACAAATAACATAAAATTCTAGATACAGTGTTCGACGAGAGAAGAGAGTTAAAACTAACTGTCATTCCAATAAACAGAAAACAATCGACAAGGGTTGATAGCCATTAAAGAACAGGTAATAAATACATTTCTAATTCGCAAACTAAGAACTTGTCGCACATAGCCATTAACTAGCAACTGGCCTTGGTAATTTCATAAACAAAATTATTACACAGTAGACAAATGAGACCGAAGTAAAATTACCATGGAAACAATTAGGATGCAAACTTCCTTAACCATGTTATTACGTAGAGAATAAGCCAACTCAGTAAATATTTGAGTAAAAAATAGATAATTTGAGCAAAAGGAGAACAACATGTCCATGATAGTAAATAGTTCATAAATTAACATTCGAGACAAAAAACTCATCTCCATTTAACCATAGTCCAGAGGTAGGATGAGAAAACAAACTAAAACGTGAACCGCACAGCTAGGCTCTACCACTACTCTACAACCAGCTTAAGCCAATGAGGGTTTGGGGTAGACCTAGTTCACAATATAACCCAGCTTGTATTATAAACCTAGTTGTAATAAAAAACCCTGAATAGTTACATTCAAAAGATGCTTCAGAGACAAGATTCGCCTTGAATAATTTATGTCTAACTACAACAACTACCAAATAGGTGAAATGTCTTTGGCTAAAGCATAGTACCCAGTATAAAGACTGGATAGTTTCATTCTAGATGTGCCAACCTCTTTACAAGTTAGAACTTTAGCTCTTGTCCCTCTTTGCGACCCAGAAATTCTACTTCTCAAGAATAAAAGATGATAAGGTTAAATAACGATACTTATCCAAGAAAGGTGAAGAAAGACAATAACTTAAAACCCTAGGTTTAAGAAAGAAACCTTACCTGAGACGCCAAGCGGGCCTACAGAGGTTCCTGCAAGCTTGTGCATTGTGTAGAAATCCACCATTCTATAGAGGCCAGGCCCATCGACAAGCAAATGCATCAACCAGAGAGCTAACCCTATAACTACACATAGAAAAGCCATGTCGAGAAAAAAATATAAGACATAGCAGTAAACCATTCTCATCGCGAAGGAGCAACAATAACCCTGCACAGTGTATGCTGTGGAGATAGACATGCAGTGGAGGCATCGGGAAATGCATACCACCTCATCCGTCCGGCAATCAAGCAATAACATCCGTAGATGAAGAAATTGTATCGAGGCTAGGAGGGCCAACTGGAGAGAAATGGAGGAATCCAAATTCATCCCACCGCCAAGCCTGGGCAGTCACGCCGCCTAGAAAATTAATTACAAAGATAAAGAGTCACCAGAAAGTAAAGCCCGTCGGAATTGAGTAAAAGTGGCCACCGTTTCTCTGACCAGCATCGTAAGGCGAGATAAATTGTATTAAATCATAAAACCAAATCTTTGAATTACCCATATTTATATGCAGATAAGTAGGAGATTGTAAGGTGTACACAACTTGTCAATTTGTCAATGTAATAATACATATTCGTGTATTATTTAATTCCAATAAGAAATGTATATTTTTTATGCTTACATGGGTATGTGACATGTGGTATCAGAGCGCTCAGGTTGCAAAACTGAGACCTCTGGAATATAAGTGAATAACAACATTTGTGATGTGCACAGAGAAATAAGGGAAAGCAAGCAGCATTAGGAGGACTGGAATTACATCATGCAGAACCATAATGGGAACATGGTCAGTATCCTTTCAAGAAACCAACCCTGGAGTATGGGTATAGTTGGGGGAGGAGATGCACAATACCAATACTGCAATGCTGGAAACTGTACAAGAACTGAAGGATGAGATGGCCCGGTTACGAGCAAATCACATAAGGAAAATGTAGGAGTAGGAGAAAATTATGAAGAGTTTGTCTCATAGGAAGAATCATCGAGCACAAATCCCGAGTCCTGAGCACAGAAATATGATTGGCGAACAAGAATTTCGAACTGAGAACGTGGAAATGGAAGGTGGCAAAGATAATCATGAAGAAGAATCCAACAATGTATCAGGACACAAGACACAAAAAAGAGAGAAAATAGAACTTCAAGGGGAATTTAAAAAAATAAAACCTCCCCTCTTTGATGGTGAACAAAAAGAGGCAGTTGAAGCCTGACTCATCAATATGAACAAGTATTTTCAAATGTACGAATATGAACATAATTTAAAGGCTCGTTTGTCCATCTTTCAGCTGCAAGGGAAACCAACCTTGTGGTCGAAAGAGGTAAAATTGGCACGTCAAGTAAATGAGCAAAGCATAACCTGGGAAAAATTTCAAAGGTATTTTAAAGAAAAATATCTAACTGAAAGATTTTATGACAAAAAGGAAAAGGAGTTTCATGATCTTTGATTGGGTCAACTATCTATGGATGAGTTCATAGAAAAATTCACATCTTTGCTTCGGTATGTTCCTTACATACGAGAAGAAAAGGCAAAAGTGCAGCAGTTTATCAGCAATTTGCCGATGTTCATGAAAGAGTGCCTCGAGTTTGATAACCCGAAAACCATGGACAAAGTTATACAAAAAGCTCGAATATGCTATCAACAAAACAAACAAAAGGGAGATGTGGGAAAGAGATGGGCTGACAAAAAGGGGATTAAATTTACCTCCAATCACAAGGGGAATAAGGCCACAATCAACAAAGGACCCTATAAAGGTCAAACAAGCAGGAATATGACAGAAATCAACCCAGATTCAAGCTTCCAGGTGAGACCAAAACAAATGAGCAGTCGGGTAGAACTGAAGTAGAACTAACAACTAGACCCCCTGTACAGTGTTGGGGATGTGGAGGGCCACATTATGTCAAAAATTGCCCACACTGCAAGGGAACTGATCAAATTTCACAGATTCAAGAAGCATCTACTGTGGGAGAAGTGGCAAGGAGTATTCCTAAAATTAATGCTGCCCTTGAAGACCATCAGGAAGAATACCAACCAACCATGATAGAATTTGAAGGTAAGGTCTTTGACCGAACTATATCTATTTTAATTGATCCAGGAGCTACTTTGAGTTATATTAGCCCCAAGATAGTAGAACAATGTTGTTTGCAAGCTGTTAAGTTTAAAAATCCTTGGTTAGTACAACTAGCCACAAGAGCAAAAAGAAGGGACTTGGCCAAAGTCAGCAGCCGCCCCCTCAAATTAGCAAGTCAGTCTATTATGGCCGACCTGAATGTGTTACCTTTGGGATCATACGATTTTCTTATAGGTATGGACAAGTTAGAAAAATATTTGTCCCTCATTAACTGTAAAACCAAAACTATTAACTACATGGATGAAGAGGGAAAGAAGCAAGAAATTTAAGGCATACTAAAGCCTTTAAAATCAAGACCAGTAACAGCCTCTCAATTAGTAAAATGTATCAAAAAAGGTTGCCAGATTTATGCAATACAAGTAGGATATACTAATTCAAAGGACAAATCTGTTTCTCTAGAAAATATATCGGTGGTGCAGAACTTTTCAGATGTATTCCTTGAAGAAATTTCGAGACTCCCTCCAAAATATGACATTGATTTCACCATTGAGTTGATTCCAGGAGTTGCCCTGGTCCCCCGAGCTCCTTACCGAATGAGCATACCGGAGTTGATAAAATTAAAAATGCATCTACAAGAGCTTCTTAATAAAAAAATATATCTGTCCAAGTGTATCACCTTGGGCAGCTCCAACGCTTTTTGTTAAGAAGAAGGATGGAACTTTGCAGTTGTGCATGGATTACTGTCAGTTAAATAAACTAACTATCAAGAATAAATACACCCTACCTCGTATAGATGAGTTATTTGATCAGGTGAAGGGAGCGACGGTGTTCTTAAAGATTGACCTTCGTTTAGGTTACCATCAAATTAGGATAAAGGAAGAGAACACGGCAAAAATTGCTTTTAGAACTTGTTATGGACACTATGAGTTCATTGTGTTGCCCTTTGGGCTAACTAATGCTCTTGCAACCTTCATGTGCCTCATGAACAATATGTTTCATCAGTATTTGGATAAATTTATGTTATTTTTTATCGATGACATTCTAATTTACTCTCAGAACATAAAAGAACATAAGGAGCATCTCTGAATTGTGTTGCAAGTTTTAAGAGGACATCAACTATACGCTAAGTACAATAAATGTGATTTCTTCAAAGAACAAATCTAGTACTTAGAACATGTCATTACCAAGGATGGAATTGATGTGGACCCAGAGAAAATAAAAACTATCATGGAATTGCTGGTACCAAAGGACATGGCTGATATATGATCATTCATGGGTCTAGCTGGATACTATAGGCACTTCGTTGAAGTTTTTTTAGGGTGGAATACACCATTACTTCCTTGCAGAAGAAAGGGAAACCTTTAGGTGGATGATTTATTGTCAAAGAAATTTTGATCAGCTCAAACATTTACTTACCACCGCTCCCATTTTGAGCATTGCTAATCCAAATAAATATTATGTGGTTTGTACAAATGCCAGCAAGGAAGGTGTAGGTGGTGTATTAATGCAGGAAGGCAGGGTTGTTTCCTATGAGTCTAGGAAGCTTAAGGAGCATGAGCAGAAATATTCAACCTATGATTTAGAGCTAACAACAGTCATTCATGCCTTAAAGATGTGGCGGAATTACTTGATGGGTAAGAAATTTCTGTTAATGACTAATCATCATAGTTTAACTAATTATTTCAAACAACCCACCTTGAATGCTAGACAAGCTCATTGGGTTGACTTCCTAAGTGAATTTGATTTTGAAATCAAGCACTTGAAAGGAAAGGAGAACCGAGTCGCGGATGCCTTAAGTCGAAAGGTAAACTATTTATATGAGGTCACTTTCAGTGAGTCACGAACTACTTTTTATGAGAAAATTAGAGAGGCAACAATGCAAGATTCAGAATATAAATATTTATGGCAGCAAGCTCAAATTTTGAACAGCCCTGAACAACAACTGGGATATGAGGTAAATTCAGAAGATTTACTGATTTATAGAAGAAGAGTATATGTGCCTAATCAGAAAAATCTGAAATTTTTTTATCTTAGATGAATATCATAAGATTCCGTTTGTAGGCCATCCTAGGTACCTAAAGTTAATTACTGCACTTAAAAAGGAATTTTTCTAGCCTGGTATGAAAAAGGAGGTGGCGGAGTATTTAGCCTGCTGTCTGGAATGCTAGCAAGTGAAAGAAGAACACCGTCACCCAACAGAATTACTCCACTCATTGCCTATTCCAGAATGGAAATGGGAAACCATTTCCATCGATTTTATTATAGAACTGCCCAAGTCAAAAAATCAAAATGACTCAATAATGGTAGTAATAAACAAATTAAGAAAATATTCTCATTTCATACCGGTATAGTCAACCTACAAGGATGTGCAAATTGCTAACATATTTATGCAAAAAAAATTAGATTGCATGGAATACCCAAGATGATAATTTCCGACTGTGATGTGAAATTCACCTCATCTTTTTGGAAAGCTTTATTTGAAGGGTTAGGCACACAGTTTCACTTCAACACTACTTACCACCCTCAAACGGATGGACAGACTAAGCGAGTAAATCAAGTAGTAAAAGATATGATGTGGACTTACGTAATGTAGCAACCATCTAAATGGGAGGACTACCTACATTTGGTAGAGTTTTCTTACAACAACGACTACCATACATCTTTACAGATGAGTCCATTTGAAGTATTATACGGACATAAGTGCAGGACACCCTTGAGTTGGGGCGGCCCAGAAGACAAATTGATGCTAGGACCATACATGTTAAAAGAAATGGAGGATATGGTTAAAAAGGTACGTTCCAACCTAAAAGTCGCTCAGGACCGACAAAATAATTTTTCTGATTGGAAGAGAAGTTTTCGGGAATTTCAAGTGGGAGATCACGTTTATGTACGGGTACAAGCAAAGAATAGTACATCACAATGGACCGAATGTGCTAAATTAGCACCCCAATTCTGCGATTCTTTCCAAATTTTGGCTCGAATCAGGCTAGTGGCTTATCAGCTTTCCCTACCCAACCATATTTGTGTGCATAATATCTTTCATGTTTCTATACTTAAGAAATACATATATGATCATAAACATATAATCAATTGGCAATACATACAGGTAATTTAGAAAGATTACTTAAGAATAGGACATATTAGAACAGGCTGACTAATAATGAAGAGGACTGACTAATTTTGTCTTCTTGTGTATAGGTCAAACTAGAAGCCGAGTTCTTGGTCGAATCCCTGGGTATACTCGATCGTAGAGAAGTAATGCTGCGGAAATGAGTTATCACCCAAGTTAAAGTGCTTTGGCAGCACTATGGGCTAGAGGAGGCTACTTAGGAAGACGAGAAGGTTATGAGAGAGACCTTTCTGAACCTATTTTTAGAGAATAAAGATCGACACAATGTTTAATATTGGGGGGGAAGATGTGTTATCCAAAACAAATGTAAAAATTTAATTTACTGCAGAACTAAACCAACTAATTATTAATTATTATTTTATAAAACTATTTGTTAAACTAAGTTATGCAGGAATGGAATAACAATTATATGTAAATATTGTCTTCACATGTTAAGTATTTAGGATTGATAGTTACATGTCCCTAACTAATTTCCTGAAGATTTATTCAAGAAATATCAAGAGGATTGGGGTATTTGAGATCAAGGGAAAGAAAAAGGAGAAAGTATTGAAAGGAGGAATCTATGCTAAATGGTCATGCATATTTCTAGATCTAAGTCTGGTTGGGATCAGATAGTTGTTCTATAAAATATTATAGTCTCAAGGACAGTTCCTATGTGCGAGGAATAGATCGGGGGGGGAGACAACTCATTAAGGTGGTCTCACGGTTGGGAGGAAAGGAGCAACTAAAGCCAAAGTTTGGTAGCAGGCTCTTGTCTAGAATTCAACAATAATTCAGATAAGTATACTTTTGTATTGTATAGGTACAATAATGAGTGATTTGCAGGTTTAAGGTTCTTTAAAAATAAGCAAAGGGAAACAATGTACTTCAGACAGAAGTAAGAAAACTTATGTTATTCTGTGTAGTAAAAGAAAGCATAGAATTGATACCAAACAATTAACTTCTATATATTCAAAAGTGGAAATGTGTAACTGTCGTAATTAAAAGTCACGGTAGTCATCTAAGGAATAATAAAAAGTAGTAGATATTGAGTAAGCTACAATAACCCTCGAATTCCTTTCTCAGGAAAAGTTAAGATTCCCTCGAATATCTTTACCATAGTCTAATAATAAAATAGTAAATGGGTTCGATGCAAATGCCAAACCCAAAATATTGAGAAATGACATTGATATAACGAAAATTCATTATGAAATAACTTTCAACAATTCAAACAAATAACATAAAATTCTAGATACAGTGTTCGACCAGAGAAGAGAGTTAAAACTAACAGTCATTCCAATAAATAGAAAATAATCGACAAGTGTTGATATCCATTGAAGAACAGGTAAGAAATCGATTTCTAATCCACGAACTAAGAACTTGTCGCACACGGCCATTAACTAACAATTGGCCTTGGTAATTTCGTAAAATAAATTATTACACAGTAAACAGATGAGACTGGAGTAAAATTACCATGGAAACAATTAGGATGAAAACTTAACCATGTTATTACGCAGAGAACAAGCCAACCCAGTACAAACTTGAGCCAAAAATAGATAATCCAAGCAAAAGGAGAACGACATGTCCATGACAGTAAATAGTTCATAAATTAACATTCGAGACTAAAAACCCATCTCCATCCAGAGTTAGGACGAGAAAACAAACTAAAGTGCGAACCGCACAGCTAGGGTCTACCACTACCCTACAACCAACTTAAGCCAATGAGGGTTTAGGGTAGACCCAGTTCGCAATATAACCCAGTTTGTATTATAAACTCAGTTGTAATAAAAACCCTGAATAGTTACATTCAAAAGATGCTTCAGAGACAAGATTCGCCTTAAATAATTTATGGCTAACTACAACAACTACCAAATAGGCGAAATGCCTTCGGCTAAAGCACAATACCTGGTATAAAGACTGGATAGTTTCATTCCAGATGTGCCAGCCTCTTTGGAAGTCCGAACTTCATATTTTTCCCCTCCTTGCGACCTAGAAATTCTACCTCGCAAGAATAAAAGACCATAAGGTTAAATAACGATACTTATCCAAGAAAGGTGAACAAAAACAATAAGTTAAAACCCTAGGTTTAAGAAAGAAACCTTACCTGAGACACAAAGCGAGACTAGGGAGGTTCCCGCAAGGCTGTGCGTTGTGTGGAAATCCACCATTTTGCATAGGCCAGGCCCATCGACAAACAAATGCATCAACCAGAGAAGTAAACCCTCTAACTACGCACAGAAGAGCCATGCCGAAAAAAATAAAAGAGAGAGCAGTAAACCATTCTCACTGCAAAGGAGCAACAATAACCCTGCACAGTGTATACTGTGGAGATAGACATGCAGCAGAGGCATCGGAAAATGCAAATGACCTCATTCGTTCGATGTCAATCAAGCAATAACATTTGTATATGAAGAACGAGTATTGAGGCCAAGAGGGCTAGCTAGAGAGCAATGGAGGAATCTAGATTCATCTCACCGCCAGGGCTGGGCAGTCATGTCGCCCAGAAAATTAATTGCAGAGATAAACAGTCACTGGAAAGTAAAGCTCGTCGGAATTGAGTAAAAGCGGCCACCGTCCCTCCGACCAACATCGTAAGGCAGGATAAATTGTATTAAATCATAAAACCAAATCTTTGAATTACCCATAGTTATATGTAGATAAGTAGGAATTTGTAAGTTGTACAAAACTTGTCGATTTGTCAATGTAATAGTACATATTCGTCTATTGTTTAATTCCAATAAGAAATTTTTTTTTTATGCTTACATGGGTATGTGACATTTTAATTTGTAGTTTCTAGTGAAAGGTTTGCTATGAACTTGAGAGAATGGTAGTAGAATGATGGCTTTTCCTAACATCATTTGCTTAATTATATTTTACATTTGTATGTAATGAAGAGATTTAGAATGGAACACCCTTGGTATATCCTATGTTGCAACAACCAGACACAAGCATGAAGTAAACCAAGATTCATCCAGTATTCACATCTCCTTTTCAAATGGCATAACAAATGTTACATTTGATGCATCGTTAATCAGAAGAGTAGTGGATGATATCAATTAAGATTCCACTGGTACTTTGAATTTCTAAAACTTAACATTAATCCAACATGTTGAGTGTTCAAATTTTACACTTATTACATGCTTGTGTTCTTCAATGTTGCATGTTTGTACATTAAAATAATCATGCTTATCCATTGGAATTTCATGTTCAATAACGATTTATTACATTGGAATTTCATGTTCAATAACGATTTATTACATCTTATTGTATATTGTATACTAAATGCACGCTCATCCCTAAGCTTTCATGTTTATCTAAAAAAACCCATTTTCGAACGCAACTCATTAGATTGTCTCATTGTGTTTTTAATCTCTCATGCTTATTAACTTATTAAATGGCTTGAATCGTACTTTCTAAAAATCAAATATTTTATCGTTACAGCTGGTCAACCTTGTTCACACATGTGGTGAAGAATTTATATTCGTGCATAAAGTTGTCTTGGAGTAAAAGATTCTTTCAAAACCTTATATGATATGCATTGAAAATACATGCATGTTTGGAAGAGGGTTGCAATCTTGTTATCTGCAAAATAACTTTATTTCCGCTTAACATCATTTTATTGAAAGGAACTTATTAGATCAATCTATGTTTAGAAGTATTATTATTTCAGCAAGAAAGAATATAGCGAGAATTTGATTGATTATTAATTTATTTTTGTTTAATATTTTTGAGAGAGAAATTAAAATTATTGTTTTAAGAATTTAAATTGAAATATTGAAATGGTTAAATATCTTTTAAAAGATGTTAATATTGAATATAAAAATTTCAAAAATATAAATTCAAATTCTAAATATATAATATTTTTTATTACTATTTATTTAATTATTAATTATTTTTATTCACGGACACCTTGGGTTAGCGGGGACATCTTCGGTTAGCGGGTGGTGCTACGTCCACGGGAAAATCTAGGGTGAAACGCCCCTCGGTCTATATGCAAGACCTGACCCCAAAAGCTTTCCGGAATTGACCCTGTAACCTCCCAAACTGCTAGGCCCTGACTTGACCGATTGAGCTAACTCTTGGAACTTATATATTCAAACCAATATTTTTTCATTTACTATCTTTTATTAAATCAAATTTATTAAAATTATAATATTTCAATTTTTTTTGTTTTTATCATTCATCAATTTTAACTCTATTTATATTCTCATTGCTATGAGTATTTCATTACCCAGATTCCAATTTCCATCCTTAAAATGGAAATGGAAACCAACAATAAATAATTTATAATATTTATATGTAATTGAGAGAAGGAATAATACAAATCACACTTTTTTGTCTACCAAGGAATCCCCTATATAAGCGGTCAAGTATTTTCATAATGGAATTAATAATTCATCTTCGTATTTATTAGTAAATTTTATATATAATGAAAAAAATTGTCATTCTAAATGTGATATGTGTTTCCATTAATAATTCATCTTCGTATTTATTAGTAAATTTTATATATAATGAAAAAAATTGTCATTCTAAATGTGATATGTGTTTCAATTATATTTTTAATTGATAAAAGGAATAATCAACTATCTTCATAATAGAATTAATCATTTATCTTCGTATTTTTCAATAGTAAATAAATTCTATAGGTAAGTAAATTTTATATTAATGAAAAATTTGCCATTCTGATCTGATATGTGTTTCAATTATATGTTTTTATAAATTTTAGGTTTTTGTTTTATTAATAATAAGTGTGTTTATTTTAGCATATGGTTTTTATAATTTTAATTTAATTATTAATAATTTTTAGATGAATTTGATGATAAGAATTTAATTTTTAATAGATTTTATAGAATATTTGTACTAATAAAACTAAATCAAAAGTTGAGAGTTATCTCTAAAGTAATTATGTAATTTTTGTTTTTTTAATTAAATTGATTAATTAAAAAAGAATTATACTAACAAATATATAAAATAATTTATACGTTAGTTCTTAATAATAATAATAATAATAATAAAACTATATTTTAATTTAATTTTCATGTATTAAGTGTTTTGATGTTTATTATGGATTTATGTTTTTCTACTTTTATTAACCATTTATTTTATAAAGCTACACTATTAAAATATATGCTATTATATAGCTTTATATTATAAAGTTAATATTTGGTCATTAGTTTGTAGTATAGGTAATGAAATGAATGGGTGACGAATTGAATTACATTGAGAATTTTGTTGTTTTAATAATTTTTCATATTAAGAATTTGTTTGAAATATGGATGACGTTACTGTCCCTTTTTCCCTAAATTGTTGAAAGATTGAAAATGTTATTAAAAATAAATTTGAAAAATTATAGCTTTAAACTATTTAAAATTAAACAATCATATAATATGAATTATTTATTTTTGTTAATAATAATATCATTTATTATTTGTTAATAATATTTTTATCTCTAAGAAAATTTTCAAAATTTCAATTTCATTATAGAAATATTATATAATATAATAGACGGAAAAATAAATTTAGAGAAATTAGCTCTCATTATGGCAGAAAAATAATTTATTTAAAAAATTTCTACAAACTTTGACTTCCTTACGGAACTTTAGCACTTTGGTTTTCCCAAAAGTAGAAGATATATAAAAGGGATATTAACCATGCTTAAGAATTAAGATTGGTGTAATATGAGATATATAAAAGGGATATTAACCATGCTTAAGAATTAAGATTGGTGTAATATGTATATTTTTTTTAAAGACACTTGGTATTGGTTTTGAATGTCAACAATTTAGGTCCAATGGTAGAAGAGGCTTTCCTTTCTCACATATGTTTTATTTTAAAACAAATGAGAAAAAAATAATTTATTTTATCATTTATTTTTTAAGAAATTAGATTTTCTTAAAGAAGTTAGAAGATAAAGTTAAAATTTTTTTTTTTTTTTTTTTTTTAAACAATAAAAGAGAATGTTAGAAAATAGAGAGAAAGTAAAGCGATCCATTAAACACAACACCAAACACACAATATTTTATTGATCTTAGGGATATTACATATACAAGAATACATGATCTTTCTAGATCATAGAATGGTGAATCTAGATTACTAAAAATAACTAATACACCTATTAACCTAGGAACTCACACAATACAATTCATGACAACTTGAAAATCATTGAAGCATTACTTCCAATACACAAATATTCATGAAGGTTAACTAAAAGAACTAGATTAAATTTAACTATACTGGATTAAATACCAGAAAGGAATAAATAAAATTCAAATAATTGCATTAGATAAAATGGAGGAATAGGTCAACAACCATGTAAAATGAGTACAAATAGTTTCAATAATGTGAAAGGGAGTTATCTCTGCTTGTAGTTGGTTTTAATTGGTGTGGAACTATTCAATATGATGTATAAAATTTGAATTCGAATTCATCCATGGTTGAATGGTAAAAGAAGAAACAAATGATCTCAGAATTGATCCTATAGTTGAGAAAAAGAGACTATATGCTAAGATAATTTATATATAGGCTCAATTTTTATATGGAAATGGTTAAACAATGAAAAAGTTAGGTCTGAAGATGTATATGATGTTGAATGATAAATATTTTTGAGATTTTTAGAAGATCCAAAATTTTAGATTTAGAAAATAAGAATTTTAGAATTAAAGAGGAGAAAAATCAATTAGTGTGATCTTTAAATCCAAAAAAGACTATGTTATAGAAAATTCTAAAAAAAATAAAATATCCAACCACTTCCCAATTTTTTTCTGTTCAGTGAATCCGATATTAGAATAACCATTTTCCATCCTGAATTGTACAATATTTTATATTTTAGAATGTAGAAAAGATAAACAGACATATCATTATAACTTTCCCTGTATAAAAAAATTACGAGGAGTATAATAAAGTACCAAAATCTTTGAGTAGGTGTGGTAATCCGGAGAACTAATAATATTCTTCAAGATGGCTTGGGGAGATTGGCATAAAGGAAAAGAGGCATAAAGTACATTATACCTAGCATGGTTGAAGTACGAAAAATTACATATTTATCACAACATTATATAGTAATAAATAGACCTATAAAACTAGATTGCAATCAGCTTGATTTTATGAATTGATTGTGATTTCGAAATTGATAACAAAGTAGTATAGTTAGCTATTTCTGTTACTTAGTTGCCATCTAATCTAAATAAATTATTTTGATGTCAAAATGTATTTAAAAATTCTGAAATATTCTTAATAATAATACAATTATAAATCAATTATATAAATATGTGTTTAAACATTTTTCTTTATTGATATTTTTTTAATGTATTAAACATTTTATAATAGGTAAGAGTTATGTATATACCATTTAAGAGAATGATAACAAAGAAAATGATTTATATTTATTTATTTAAATTTCTTATTAAAATTGTTAATATAGTCATTTAAAATTAAAAAATATATTTTGAATTTTTTTGGTTTTTACTACATATTATAATGTTAATGTTAAATTGAAATTTAAATGAGGAATTCATTATAATTCAATTTTTATTTTATTTATTTATTTTAATTAAATTTATTAAATTTAATGAAAATATATGTTATGATTTCAAATAATGTGTTCATTCTTTGAATTATAGATTTTTTAAGGATAACTAATGTTACTCAATATTCACTTTTTATTTTGAGTATGGCATCAATATAATTGCTTGCAAGTAAATATGCATGGTATTAATATGATGACACGTGCATGAATGCATCATTTTTCGTAATAAACCATTGTTTTAGAAAATGGCTGAGTCGGTTCTGACTCGATTGAGTCAGACTGAACCAATGCCTGGCCTAGAATGCATCATTTTTCAAAATAAACCATTGTTTTAAAAAATGGTCGAGTCGACTCTAACTGGGCCGAGTCAGACCAAGCCAATGCTTGGCTGGGTTGTTATCGAGCCAATCATTGACTCGGTTGACTCAGTCGACTTGGTAACAACTCGACAGACTCGGTAATGACTCATTCGGCTTGGTAACAAATCAGCGACAAAAATCCTGAAGCAAATTTGTCAAATATTGTTCTGCATCCTACATATCAATGGTTGAGTTGATTATTTTACAATTATAGCCCTAAAGTAATCTATCACTGTGAGAAAGTTTTGAAAATTACAAGGCTGGAGTATGGTTATCCTAGTGCCATGAATTAGAAAACTGAAACAATGCATTGAGCCATATAATGTTTTTAAATAGGAAAATGTTTTGGAAATGGACTAATAAATACATATTTACCTCTAATTGTTATGGAGCTTGACTAGAATTAAATCAAGGGTTTTGAGACTTCATTAGGGGTAGAGAATTGATATTATTGTTGTTGTAGTCTAGCGATTGTCCTTAGGCTAAGGTAGAAAAGCATCCTGACATAGGTGGCTAAGTATGAACTTTGTATTGGACAGTGCACTGGGTGCCATTTTGATATAATGGATATATTCATGAGCCTACTTTGATCATATGCTATCTTCTCTCTATATTCTAAAGCTTTATGTTTAGAAACATGAATGAAAATCTTTAAAATTATGTTTTTTATAAAAAAAAAATATTTATTGTTTTTTTTACAACGACGGAGTCATTGAAATCAAACTCCCCGAGTCGATACCTCGGCCATTTCCAAGTTGCAGTAGGAGTTTTAAAACATTGGAATAAACTACAATACTTTAAATATAGCTAAATCAAAATTTAAAAGTAATGTAATCACTAATATGTCTACACATTTACATTTTTACTATTTGCTAGAATCCTACTTTAACATGGACTAATAAAATAAACAAAATTAATTTCAATGTAAATTAATTATTATTATATATAAAAATAAATAAAAATAATATTTTTTTAGCCATAAGAGTTTGGATTGACGGTGAATGGGTGCACTGTTAAGGCACTGCTTACTCTAGTTCACTGGTTCAAATCCCCCATAAGTGATTATCTACCAAATATATATATATATATATATATATATATATATATTTTCATTTCAATAATATATAAAAATAATAATAAAATTTTTAAATTTTAAATTTAATAATTATATTTGTTGCCAAAGGTCTTAAACAAATATAATAAAAAGCAAAATTTTTAATCTAACATTTTTCATTTCCATTTACGTGAGATAAATATACAATGATTTAGAAATTTATCTCACCATACATTGACATGTATCATAAAACAAAATCCGTATTGTTAAATAAAAATGGGAGACTAAATATGTCCGAGTTGTGTAAATTTTTTAGTGAGAGGATCACGGGTTTTGCAAGTGGGTTTGCAATGAAACCTAGTTTAATCATTGCAGTTCTTCTTGCCCTATTTATTTTTGTATGTCTTTCTTAATAGTTTGATTGTTTATAATATATAAAAGTTTTATTTTTTATTTTTCTCTAGATTTTAATAAAAAAAAATTATCAAATTAAGTTTTCAATTTTTTTATTTTTTTTTTTATTAAATTTTATTGATCATAGTATATAAATCCAACTAACTTTTTGGATCATTAATCTAAATCAGTTTAATCTCATTTAATTATTTCAAACAAATATTTTAAAAATATTATTATTATTATTATTATAATTAATAAATTTATCAAAAGAAACCTTCAAAACGTAAACATTAATAAATAAAAACAAAAAAAAAAATCATAATATCTTAAGTAACATATACATATCCTCCCAATTAAAAATTAGTTCATAAGCTTTAGAAAATGGAATCAATGTACTTCTTCCAATACTTACTTTCCCTTCCGCGGAGATGCAGGGCACTGTATGCAGATCCACAATGTCTCTTCAAAAATACTTTCCGTATGGGATTTCCAATATATTATTTCCTGCGAACTCTGAAATCTCGCGTGTCTATGTATTTGCTCCCATCTCTTTTAAAACAAAAAACATTACCATTAAGAATTTGTTGTCATAATGACTGTAGTTTATTCTAATTTTCGAGAGAACAATACTCTATGTCTTGTTCATGCAATTTCATTTTCATGTGACCATTCATTCAAATTCACTGGAATCTGATTTTTATTGTGATCATTGAATTTCTTGTCAAGTCTGATGTAAGTTCGATCTTCCAAACAATTTCAAGTGGGCTACAATTAACCAGTGGGCGCCAGGACTGTGATACAGGTAGGAAAAAAGCTTTTAGAAAATCGAGAAGGATTCTCTGATGAACAGTTGGTCATCACTACATTACACCCTGTAACTTGAATTCACTACATTGAGCAAACAAGGAATAATAACTTCCAAATCCAATTCTAACTTGAATTGACTGAATTCAAAAATGAAAGAATAATACCTTTTAGTACCAGTCCACGTCTCCTGTGGTACAAATTTGAGTGCTACTGTATGTTTTAAATGGGGTTAGTCCCCTGAAGAAGCTTTATATTAGGCCCAATGTACAATATATTACATATATACAACTGTCATCCATCACATCAATCAACATATACTGATATACGTGCACAATGATACAAATGGGCTACAATAGTGAGAATCGAACACGGTCGGGGTGCGAGAAAGCCCACTGCCCCTACCGCTGAACTTTGCACTCATGTGCAAATCATTTGTATAAAATATCAAACATCTATCCTATCAGAGTGGAAAGGAGTTTAAATTTATTTGTCCAAATCAACTTGAAGGAAATTTGGGGCTGAAGGAACTGAAGGAAATTTGGGTCTCTGTTCATGATGGCTGATTTTGCGAGAGAAATTAAAATCAGTGTTTTAAGAATTTAAAATTAAGATATTGAAATGGTTAAATATTTTTAAAAGATGTTAATATTGAATATGAAAATTTCAAAAATAGAAATTCAAATTCCAAATATATAATATTTTTTATTACTATTTATTTAATTATTAATTATTTTTATAATTATATAATTTAATGATTAAAAGAATTCATTAACTACAAAAACAACAAAAAAATTTTTATATTCAAATCATTATTTTTCCATTTCCCATCCTTTATTATATCAATTTTATTAAAATTATAATATTTCAATTTTTTTTTGTTTGTGCCATTCATCAATTTTAACTCTATTTATATTCTCATTCTCATGAGTATTTCTATTACCCAGGATTCGAATTTCCATCCTTAAAATGGAAATGGAAACCAACCATAAATAGTTTATGACATTAATATGCAATTGAGAAAAAGAATAATACAAATTAAAATTTTTGGTCTACCAAAGAATCCCACGAATTAATAATTCATTTTCGTATTTATCACTAAAATTCTATATATAATGAAAAACTTGTCATTCTAAATGTGTTATGTGTTTCAATTATATTCAAAATAGGGAAAAGGAATAACACAAATCACAGCCTTTCGTCTATCCAGTAATCCCCTATATAAACTTTTTATCAACTATTTTCATAATCGAATTAATAATTTAACTTAGTATTTTTCAATAGTAAATAAATTAAATTGCCATTCTAAATGTGATATGTGTTTTAATTATATGTTTTTATAGATTTTAAGTTTTTATTTTATAAATAATAAGTATGTTTATTTTAGGATATAGTTTTTATAATTTTAATTTGATTATCAATAATTTTTAGATAAATGAGATAGTAAGAATTTAATTTTTAATGAATTTTATAGAATATTTATATTAATGGAAATAAATCAAAGATTAAGATTTATCTCTAAAATAATTCTGTATTTTTTGTCTTTTTAATTAAATTGATTAATTAAGAAAAAAATTATACTAACAAATGTCACATAAAGTAATTTATATATTAGTTCTTTTAATAATAATAATAATAATAATATTTTAATTTAATTTTAATTACATGAAATGCATCACATATTAAATGTTTTGATGTTTATTATGGATTTATGTTTTTCTACTTTTACTAACCATTTATTTTATACTGCTACACTAGTAGAATATGTTGGCAATAATACCGAGAGGCGGGTTGAATCAATATTATGAAACTAATAATTTTTCATTTCCATAATCAGATTCATATACGCTACTTCAGTTAAGGGAACTCATGTGTACACGCAGTTGTGTTCAGAGCAACTAGCGTATATCCAGCGAACTTATGATTAAGTTAATTCTTCATATATTGATCTTTAATCAGTGCATCAGAACCATATAACAATAACTAGGTGCAGTGAAAACAGAACGGATCATCACACATAAGAAACACACATGAACACCAAGATATAAGGTGGAAACCCAATGTGGGTGAAAACCACCTGCTGCAATCATCTCTGTCTTATTTTAATAATAAGAGAATTCTATTTACAGTTTTTGTACTGGTGCAGTCTTATACCAGTACGCAAACTTCTACCTGCACAAAGCTCCAACCTTCTCTCGTTCTCCAGCTTCTACTGGAAAGGAGCTACAACCCCCTAGCTCTTGTACTAGCTGATATGTTTACTAATACGTAGGTGCAGGCCTACAGAAGGCTACAACCTTCTCTTTTTTTCCAGGGACCACGTTTCATAAATTTTCAGACTGGATTCATCAACAACATCATTCAATCATCAAATATATCTGCATCAACCAATCTCCTATTGAACCAACCATAACCAAGTCAATCAATCACTTTGACAACCCATCAATCTGATCTATCAAAATGCTGTCACTAGAGTACAGTAACTAGAACCCAAGCTAAAACCCAGAACACTGCAACAACAAATAGCAGCAACTAAAACATAGATTGTAAGGTATACGCTACTTTCTTGTGCCGAACCTGTGTGTATACGCACTTTCCTCAAAGCCAACCAGTGTATACATCTGCAAATATTAATTCATTATTTTGCAGCTATACCAGACTTCAGTTATACCCAAATCATATCATTTACAGAATAATATATGCGTCAGTATTCAGATCTAGAGTATTCATGAGCAAAAACACATAATGATAGTTCACTTTATGCCTTAAGATCTTTAGATCTTATCCTCCATCAACCGCTAAGGTTCCTCCTTGGTTCAGATCCAGCAATGCACCATAACCCAATAACCTGCATACTAGATCTCACTCTTCATCAGATATTCAATACTTAAGTGCCTTGGCCTAATGATCTTCTCCTCCTTTTATAGTTTTAGGCCTTTCTCAATACCATGGACCAAAACCACTTAGGACCAATACCTTGGATCAAAATACCTGGGGTCAATATCTCGGACCCGATACCATGGACCAAATACTTTGGACCAAAAACTTAATTTTCCAAGGTATATGCGCTTTGCCTTTTGTGAAAGTGCGTGTGCATGTATACGCGACTTGGATACAGTGAACCCACGTGTATACGCGGCTTCGCTAATGGTGAACCTGCGTATACCTCTCTTTCTTCATTCTGTGAAGTCTGATCTGAAACTCTGTGCTGTTAACCTGCAGCACTGTGATCTGTCATCTGAGTGAGTTGCCATAAAGGACAACACCTATGTCATAATGCCAACAATCTCCCCCTTTGGACTTGATGGCAACACCAATTCACTCTCCCCTTTGTCAACAAGGGCAAAGGGTCATGCTCCCCCTGAGTACCTGCTGAATTCTCTGATATGTTGAAGTTCTGATTGAGCTCCTATGATCGAGTCCATGCTCCCCCTGAGCACAAGCAAGGTCTGCAAAAAGATAACATGACTCTATACATACATCACCAATGACCTTCCTATCACGAAAGACTCATACATATATCCATCTCCCAATCAAATGGGGATATGCCAAATTTGACTCATCCACCCAACCAAGTGGGGATATACAATTGTTTATACATGTCAAAACACAACATTACATCATCCATCCCATGCATAGTGGGGTTACAAATTAGGAATTTTCATGACCTTCAAAAGATGTACATGACTTATATAAAAAAGACCCAATATCTTAAACAAGACTATGATAGTCATCAGCAACTATCATCAGCAGCATCTGTCAATCAGCATCCAGATCAACAACCATGTTCTCCCCCTAAACCTATTCCACCTGAAACAAAATCTGCACTGAGATCTTCTCAGATAATGCTAACAATGCATTATTAGAAGCATACGCTCCCCCTGAACCTGCGTCAGATGTTCACTATCAAATCTGATCATTTCATATATCAGAAGAGTTACCAAGGCCTCATCATCAATCAGACATATATCAAGTTATCAACAAATTATGAAAGCCAACATATTTCCACATGTCATCAACAGACTATAACCATCATCAAGCAGAGCAGATAATTCACTGAATCATATCAGACCCCTTTCTCCCATTGTTGTTCCTTAAACCAACATATACGTGACTGTACCCACAGAAACCAGCGTATATACACGACTACACTTCATGAAACTCGCGTATAACCACCTTTCTTTAAAGAAGATAGAATTTAACAGTAGGATGATGCATCAACTACTCCCAACTTTTGTCTGAGATATTAAAATGTCTCTCTGGGCAGTGGTTTAGTGAATATATCAACAACCTGTTCTTTGGAGGGAACATACTCCAATTTGACCTTTTGTTCAAGCACTTGTTCACGTAGAAAATGATATTTGATGGGTATGTGCTTGGTCTTGGAGTGCATGACTGGATTCTTTGAAATACTGATGGCACTTGTATTATCACATAGAATGGAGATGGGTGGAGTACATGTGATCTGAATATCTTGCAAGGTTCGCATCATCTAA
Organism: Pinus tabuliformis; assembly: GCA_031772625.1. Classification (NCBI taxonomy): domain Eukaryota; kingdom Viridiplantae; phylum Streptophyta; class Pinopsida; order Pinales; family Pinaceae; genus Pinus; species Pinus tabuliformis. Next base: position 708,566,289 of record CM062814.1, on the reverse strand, counting down.
AGTAGTTGTGTGTAGCAAGATGCATCAGCCACGTATTCTGCTTTAGCTCTAGATAATGCAATTGAACTTTGTTTCTTGCTGAACCGAGACACTAACCTAGAACCCATATAAAATGCACCACCACTAGTGTTTTTTCTGTCATCAACACTTCCTGCCCAATCTACATCTCTATATGCATGAAGATTAAGATTTGTATCTCTAGGATACCATAAACCAAAGTCCTATGTTCCTTGAAGATATTTGAAGATCCTTTCGACTGCTTGAAGGTGTGATTCCTTTGGATTTTCTTGGAATCTTCCAACTATTCCCACTGCATGCATGATGTCTGGTCGGGTACCTGTTAAATAAAGCAAATTGCCAATCATGGATCTGTAAGTTGGTTGATGCACAATTGTTGATTCATCATTTGAGCTGAGAATGCATCCTGTTACCACTGGGGTACATACTCGTTTAGAATCTTCCATGCCATACTTTTTTAGGATCTGTTTGAGGTATTTGGTTTGTAAAAGTAAAATACCATCTTTATTTCATTGAACTTGTAGACCAAGAAAGTAGGTGAGCTCACCAAGCAATGATATTTCAAATTCTTGCTGCATTACTAAAGCAAAATTCTGACTCATGGATTCTTTATTGCTACCAAAAATGATATCATCAACATAAACAACAATTATTAGCAATTTACCAGTGTCAATATTTGTATATAGATTGCTATCTGCCGATCCCTTTGGAAAACCCTATTGGTAGAGATATTTGTCAAGACGATAATACCATGCCCTTGGAGCCTGTTTTAGACCATAGAGAGGCTTCCTGAGTTTGCATACAAGTTTTGCATCATTTTCAAGAATGAATCCTTCTGGTTGTTCAATATAGACTTCTTATTCTAGTGACAGCGGCGAATGCAGCTTCACCCCAGAAGGTTGCAAGAGTTCCAGATTCATCTAGCATAGCACGAGCCATTTGTTGAACAATTCTATTCATCCTTTCTACCACTCCATTTTTTTGAAGAGTCCTTGCGGTGGAGAATTGCCTTTTCATTCCATGTTATTCACAAAAGTCAAAGAATTCATCTGAGGTAAATTCCCCTCCTCGATCAGATCTAAGGCATTTGATTTTGCGATCTGATTCATTTTCAACCAAGGCTTTGAAGATATTTGAGCTTTTCAAATGCTTCATATTTATGCTTTAGAAGACCTATCCAACACATTCTAGAAAAATCATCAATGAACAATATAAAGAATTCTTCTCCACAAGGTGACTTTTTCCTTGATGGACAACATAAATTAGTATGAACAAGTTCAAGAGGCTTACTAGCTGACCATTCCTTTTCGATGAATTGAGATCTGGTTTGTTTACCGAATTGACATTATTTGCATATAGTATTCTCAGGAATGTTGATATCTGGAACATCACGAACAACCTAGAATCTGCATGCTTTTCTTATTTGAGAAAAGCTTAGATGTCCCAATCTTCTGTGCCATAGCTAGTTTTTATCATTTTTGCTTAAATAGCAATGTTGTTGTCCTCCATTGAGTATGTATAGGTTGTTTGGAGTTCTTGTCCCTTTAATCATGGTTTCTGCTGTATCAAGCTCACAAATAACACATTCATTTGATCGAAACACTACTTCATTTCCTTGATCACACATTTGACTCACACTCAACAGATTATGCTTTAAGCCATCAACATACATAACATTCCTAGATTTAACTTTTTCTTTCAAGAAAACAGATCCTTTTCCTTTTATGACAGCAGGAGTGCCATTTCCAAATGAGACACTCTTTTCCTTTTCTAAGGCATTATATGAGTGAAGTTTTTCTCTGTCATCTGTCATGTGTTTTGAGCATCCATTGTCAATGTACCACTGGTTTTCTTGTCCTTCTGCATACAAGGCTATACCGTATCTTTTTGTTTGTGGTTATTTCTTTCTCCATATTTTGGGATTTAATGGAGTTTTCTCTTTTTGAGCTATTTGCCGAAATTTACTCCTGCATTCAAATTCTTCATGGCCAAAGTTGTTACAAATTGAGCATTCTATTTCATTTTCAAGAAGAGAAAAGTTATTATAGGAACTTTTCTTGATCCCTATCACATTCCTTTGATTTCATGCTTCTCTAGTCATGATAGTTTTGTAAGAAACACATTGAGCAGCTTTGTGTCCAAAATTATGACATGAGAAACATTGACCATTAAAGAAGTTCCTGCGATTATCGAATCTACTAACCTATTGATTGTAGTTGAAGTTCCTCCTACTGACCTATTGATTGTTATTCTTTGAAGCAAATTGGGTATGATTTACCTAAGGTTGACTGTGGCTTCTGTTCATCCTTGAAGTAAATCGAGCATGGTTCACCTGGTGATCTGCTTTATGGCTTTGCTAACGATTGTTGAACTGTTCACTGCTCTTTGTTGCATCACGATAGCTTTTAGTGGAGGTTGACGACTTCTGAGATGTTTCGTCGGCATACCCAAGACCTGTCTTTACCAGAGGAGAGCGCTGCACTTTGATAATTTCATTTAAGGCTTTTGATCCTTTAGCAAATCTAAGATTGAGAGCTTTTGTTTTCTCAAGATCCTTTCTTAGACCCACAATTTCACATTCTAGTTTTTCATTGTGTTTTTCTCTTTCAGCAAGTTGGAATGTCAAGGTATCTATAATCATATTCTTTTATTCTAAACAGATTTTGAGTTTAGAGATTTCTTCATAAAGGTCAGTTTCATCTAAAGCATCCAAAAAATCATCATCTTCATAAGCCATCAGAAGTCTATAGTCATTACTATTTTCATCTTCATCACTATTTGATAAACCATCGTTATCTTCATGAGTATAGTAGCTCTTTTTACTTACACTTTGTTTTCTATTCCATTTTGTAGTTTCCTTCCCTTTATCATATTTATCGTTAGGAGGACATTTGGCAGCGTAATGACCGACTCTACCACAGGTACAACATTTGAAAGATACCTTACCTCTAAATCTACCGGAACCCCGTTGAAGATTCTTGACAAAGTTCGCTTACTATTCTTCTTCTGAAATATGTCCTGATTCATTGAGTTCTTCTTTTCTTTTTGATGAAGCTTTAAATGCGACTTCTCTCATATTTGATGGACCTCCTTTTCTCATTTCAAAGGAAGTTAAGATTCCGTGAAGTTGTGTCATAGTAATAGTCTGTGGATCCTGCTTTTCTTCTATGGCAGATACTTTTGATTCAAATTTAGCAGATAAGGATCTTAAGACTTTTTCAACTAAGGTAACTTCCTTTATCTCTTCACCCAAATTCTTCATGCAATTAACAATCTCATCTATACGTAAGAAGTAACTAGCTACACTTTCATCATTGTGCATCTTGAGGGTTTCATATTGAATTATGAGATTTTGCAGTTTAGCTCGTTTTACCTGAGAGTCTCCTTCGTAGCTTAGAACGATTTTGTCCCATATTTCTTTGGCTGATTTGAGCTGCATAACTTTTACAAACTTTGATTGTGATAGACTTCCCAATAATCTGTTGACAGCCTTGGCATTGGTTTCATATTGCTTTTTACCTGCTGCATCTGTAGAAATTGTTGATGGAAATGTATATCCTCCTTCCATGATTTCCCAAACATCTGTTCTAAGAGATTGAAGATAGGTTGTGGTTCTTACCTTCCAATAAACAAAGTTTCCCCCATCAAAGATTGGTGGTCTGATGGATCCCTCGCTTTCTTGATTACTCATGATGATGGATTTTCCTTCAAGCGATCAAACTTCTTCTAAAGGACCTGCTTTGATATCAACTATTGGAAATAATACTGAGAGGGGGGGTGAATCAGTATTATCAAACTAATAATTTTTCATTTCCATAATCAGATTCATATACGCCACTTCAGTTAAGGGAACTCACGCGTACACGCAGCTGTGTTTAGAGCAACTAGCGTATATCCAACAAACTTATGATTCAGTTAATTCTTCATATATTGATCTTTAATCAGTGCATCAGAACCATATAGACAATAACTAGATGCAGTAAAAAAAAAATAGATTATCACACATATGAACACCAATATATAAGGTGGAAACCCAATGTGGTTGAAAACCACCTGCTGCAATCGTCTCTGTCTTCTTTTAATAATAAGAGAATTATGTTTATAGTTTTTGTACTAGTGCAGTCTTATACCCGTATGCAGGCTTCTACCTGCAGAAGGCTACAGCCTTCTCTCATTCTCCAGCTTCTACTGGAAGGGAGCTACAACCCCCTAGCTCTTGTACTAGCTGATATGTTTACTAGTACATAGGTGCAAGCCTACAGAAGGCTACAACCTTCTCTTTTCTTCCAAGGACCACGTTTCATAAATTTTTAGACTGGATCCATCAACAACATCATTCAATCATCAAATATATCTGCATCAACCAATCTCCTATTGAACCCACCACAACCAAGTCAATCAATCACTTTGACAACCCATCAATATGATCTCTCAGAATGCTGTCAGAAGAGTACAGTAACCAGAACCCAAGCCAGAACCCAGAACACTGCAACAACAAAAAACAACAACTAAAAATAGATTGTAAGGTATACACTACTTTCTAGTGCCGAACCTGCATGTTTACCCGCTTTCCTCAAAGCCAACCAATGTATACATCTGCAAATATTAATTCATTATTCTGCAGCTATACCAGACTTTAGTTATACCCAGATCATATCATTTACAGAATAATATTCAAATCTAGAGTATTCATGAGCAAAAACACATAATGATAGTTCACTTTACGCCTTAATATCTTTATATCTTATCCTCTATCATCCACTAAGGTTCCTCCTTGGTTCAGATCTAGCAATGCACCATAACCCCATCACCTACATACTAGATCTCACTCTTCATCAGATATTCAATGCTTGAGTGCCTTGGCCTAATTATCTTCTCCTCCTTTTATAGTTTTAGACCTTTCTCAATACCATGGACCAATACCTTGGATCAAAATACATGGGGTCAATATCTCGGACCTGATATCTTGGACCAATACCATGGATCAAATACCATGGACCAAATACTTCAGACCAAAAACTTAGTTTTCCAAGGTATATGTGGCTTGCCTTTTGTGAAAGTGCATGTGTACGTATACTTGACTTGGATATAGTGAACCCGCGTGTATACGTGGCTTGGCGAATGGTGAAACTGTGTATACCTCTCTTTCTTAATTCTGTGAAGACTGATCTGAAACTCTACGTTCTTAACTTGCTGCACTTTGATCTGTCAGCTGAGTGAGTTTCCATCAAGGACAATACCTGTGTCATAATGCCAACAATCTCCCCCTTTGGACTTGATGGCAACATCAAGTCACTCTCCCCCTTTGTCATCAAGGGTAAAGAGTAATGCTCCCCGTGAGTACCTACTGATTTCTCTGATATGCTGAAGTGCTGATTGATCTCCTATGATCAAGTCCATGCTCCCCCTAAACACAAGCAAGGTCTGTAAAAATATAACATGACTCTATACATACATCACCAATGACCTTCCTATCACCAAAGACTCATACATATATCCATCTCCCAATCAAATGGGGATATACCAAATTTGACTCATCCACCCAACCAAGTGGGGATATACAATTGTTTATACATGTCAAAACACAAACATTATATCATCCATCCCATGCATAGTGGGGTTACAAATTAGGAATTTTCATGACCTTCAAAAGATGTACATGACTTATATAATAGAGACCCAATATCTTAAACAAGACCATGATAGTCATCAACAACTATCATCAGCAACATCTGTCAATCAGCATCCAGATCAGCAACCATGTTCTCCCCCTGAACCTATTCCACCTGAAACAAAATCTACACCGAGATCTTCTCAGATAATGCCAACAATGCATTATTAGAAGCATATGCTCCCCCTAAACTTGTGTCAGATGTTCACTGTCATATCTGATCATTTCATATATCAGAAGAATTATCAAGGCATCATCATCAGTTAGACATATATCATGTTATCAACAAATTATGAAAGCCAACATATTTACACATGTCATCAACAGACTGTAACCATCATCAAGCAGAGCAGATAATTCAATGAACCATATCAGACCCCTTTCTCCCACTGTTGTTCCTCAAACCAACATATACGCGACTGTACCCACAAAAACCAACGTATATACGCGACTACGCTTCATGAAACTCGCGTATAACCACCTTTTTTTGAAGAATATAGGATTTAACAACAGGATGATGCAACAACTACTCCCAACCTTTGTTTGAGATATTCAAATGTCTCTCTGGGCAATGGTTTAGTGAATATATCAACAACCTGTTCTTTGGAGGGAACATACTCCAATTTGACCTTTTGTTCAAGCACTTGTTCACGTAGAAAATGATATTTGATGGGTATGTGTTTGGTCTTGGAGTGCATGATTGGATTCTTTGAAATACTGATGGCACTTGTATTATCACATAGAATGGATATGGGTGGAGTACATGTGATCTGAATATCTTGCAAGGTTTACATCATCCAAAGTAGTTGTGTGTAGCAAGATGTATCAGCCACGTATTCTGCGTCAGCTGTAGATAATGCAATTGAACTTTGTTTCTTGCTGAACCAAGACACCAACCTGGATCCCATATAAAATGCACCACCACTAGTGTTTTTTCTGTCATTAACACTTCCTGTCCAATCTGCATCTGTATATGCATGAAGAGCAAGATTTGTATCTCTAAGATACCATAAACCAAAGTCATGTGTTCCTTGAAGATGTTTGAATATCCTTTTGACTGCCTGAAGGTGTGATTCCTTTGGATTTGCTTGGAATCTTCCAACTATTCCCATTGCATGCATGATGTCCGGTCGGGTACCTATTAGATAAAGCAAATTGTCAATCATGGATCTGTAAGTTGGTTGATTCACAGCTATTGATTCATCATTTGAGCTGAGACTTCATCCTATTACCATTGGGGTACATACTTGTTTAGAATCTTCCATGTCGTACTTTTTGAGGATCTGTTTGAGGTATTTGGTTTGTGAGAGAAAAATACCATCTTTATTTTGCTGAACTTGTAGACCAAGAAAGTAGGTGAGCTCACCAAGCAATGACATTTCAAATTCTTGCTGCATTACTAAAGAAAAATTCTGACTCATGGATTCTTCATTGCTACCAAAAATGATATCATCAACATAAACAACAATTATTAGCAATTTACCAGTGTCAATCTTTGTATATAGATTGCTATCTGCTGATCCCTTTGAAAAACCCTGTTGGTGGAGATATTTGTCAAGACGGTAATACCATGCCCTTGGAGCCTGTTTTAGACCATAGAGAGCCTTCTTGAGTTTGCATACAAGTTTTACATCATTTCCAAGAATGAATCCTTTTGGTTGTTCAATATAGACTTCTTCTTCTAAGTCTCCATTAAGAAAGGCAGATTTTACATCCATTTGGTATACTTTGAATTTCTAAAAACTAGAAAAAGAAATAAACATTCTAATGGCTTCAAGTCTAGCAACAGGTGCAAAATTTTCTTCAAAGTCTATACGTTCTTGTTGAGCATATCCTTTACAAACAAGTCTTGCCTTGTTTATAATAACTTCTCCATTTTCGTTCAGCTTGTTTTTGAATATCCTTTAGGTTCCTATGATATTCTTATCATGAGGTCTAAGAACTAATTTCCAAGTATTATTCTTTTCAATTTGCTCAAGTTTTTCATTCATGGCCTTGACCCAACATTCATCTCCGCATGCTTCATTCCTTTTCTAAGGCATTATATGAGTGAAGTTTTTCTCTGTCACCTGACATGTGTTTTGAGCATCCACTGTCGATGTACCACTGTTTTTCTTGTCCTTCTGCATACAAGGCTATACCCCATCTTTCTGTTTGCGGTTCTTTGTTTCTCCATATTTTGGGATTTAATGGAGTTTGCTCTTTTTGAGCTATTTGCCGAAATTTACTCTTGCATTCAGATTCTTAATGGCCAAAGTTGTTACAAATTGAGAATTCTATTTCATTTTCAAGAAGAGAAAAGTTATTATAGGAACTTTTCTTGATCCCTGTCACATTCCTTTGATTTCATGCTTCTCTAGTCATGATAGTTTTGTAAGCAACACATTGAGCAAATTTGTGTCCAAAATTATGACATGAGAAACATTGACCATTAAAGAAGTTCCTGTGATTATTGAATCTACTAACCTGTTGATTGTAGTTGAAGTTCCTCCTACTGACTTGTTGATTGATATTCTTTGAAGCAAATTGAGCATGATTTACCTGAGGTTGATTGTGGCTTCTGTTCATCCTTGAAGTAAATCAAGCCTGATTCACCTGGTGATCTGCTTTATGCCTCCATTGATGATTGTCGAACTGTTCATTGCGCTTTGCTGCATCACGATAGCTTTTAGTGGAGGTTGATGGCTTCTGAGATGTTTCTTCAGCATATCCAAGATTTGCCTTTATCAGAGGAGAGCATTGCACTTCGATAATTTCATTTAAGGTTTCTGATCCTTTAGCAAATCTAAGATTGAGGGCTTTTTTTTTCTCAAGATCCTTTCTTAGACCCACAATTTCACATTCTCGCTTTTCATTGTGTTTTTCTCTTTCAGCAAGTTGGAATGTCAAGGTATCTATAATCATATTCTTTTCTTCTAAACAGATTTTGAGCTTAGAGATTTCTTCATAAAGGTCATCTTCATCTAACACATCCAAAAAATCATCATCTGCATAAGCCATCAGAAGTCTATAGTCATTACTATTTTCATCTTCATCACTATTTGATAAACCATCACTATCTTCATGAGTATAGTAGCTCTTTTTACTTACACTTTGTTTTCTATTCCATTTTGCAGTGTCCTTCCCTTTATCGTATTTATCTTTATGGGGACATTTGGTAGCATAATGACCGACTCTACCACAGGCAAAACACTTGAAAGGTAGTTTACCTCTGAATCTACCAGAACCCCGTTGAAGATTCTTGACAAAGTTCGCTTCCTCTTCTTCTTCTGAAATATGTCCCGATTCATTGAGTTCTTCTTTTCCTCTTGCTAAAGCTTTAAATGCGACTTCTCTCATATCTGATGGAACTCCTTTTCTCATCTCAAAGGTAGTTAAGATTCCGTGAAGTTGTGTCATAGTAATAGTCTGTAGATCCTGATTTTCTTCTATGGCAGATACTTTTGATTCAAATTTAGCAGATAAGGATCTTAAGAATTTTTCAACTAAGGTAACTTCCTTTATCTCTTCACCCAAATTCTTCATGCAATTAACAATCTCATCTATACGTAAGAAGTAACTAGCTACACTTTCATCATTGTGCATCTTGAGAGTTTCATATTGAATTCTGAGAGTTTGCAATTTAGCTCATTTAACCTGAGAGTCTCCTTCGTAGCTTAAAATGACTTTGTCCCATATTTCTTTGGCTGATTTGAGTTGCATAACTTTGACAAACTCTGATTGTGACAGATTTCCCAATAATGTATTGACAGCCTTGGCATTGGTTTCATATTATTTTTTACCTACTGCATCTATAGGAATTGCTGATGAAAATGTATATCCTCCTTCCATGATTTCCCAGACATCTGTTCCAAGAGATTGAAGATAGGTTGTGGTTCTTACCTTCCAATAAACAAAGTTGCTCCCATCAAAGATGGATCCCCCGCTTTCTTGATTACTCATGATGATGGATCTTCCTTCAAGTGATCAAGCTTCTTTTGAAGGACCTGCTTTGATACCAATTGTTGGAAATAATACTGGGGGGGGATGAATCAGTATTATCAAACTAATAATTTTTCATTTCCATAATCAGATTCATATACGCTACTTCAGTTAAGGGAACTCACGTGTACATGCAACTGTGTTTAGAGCAACTAGCGTATATCCAACAAACTTATGATTCAGTTAATTCTTCATATATTGATCTTTAATCAGTGCATCAGAACCATATAAACAGTAACTAGGTGCAGTAAAAACAGAACAGATCATCACACATAAGAAACACACATGAACACCAAGATATAAGGTGGAAACCCAATGTGGGTGAAAACCACCTGCTGCAATCATCTCTGTCTTCTTTTAATAATAAGAGAATTCTATTTACAGTTTTTGTACTGGTGCAGATTTATACTAGTACGCAGGCTTCTACCTGCAGAAGGCTACAACCTTCTCTCATTCTCCAGCTTCTATTGGAAGGGAGCTACAACCCCCTACCTCTTGTACTAGCTGATATATTTACTAGTACGTAGGTGCAGGCCTACAGAGTGCTACAACCTTATCTTTTCTTCCAGGGACCACATTTCATAAATTTTCAGACTGGATCCTTCAACAACATCATTCAATCATCAAAGATATCTGCATAAACCAATCTCCTATTGAACCAACCACAACCAAGTCAATCAATCATTTTGACATGTCATCAATCTGATCTATCAGAATGCTGTCACCAGAGTAAAGTAACCAGAACCCAAGCCAGAACCTAGAACACTACAACAATAAACAACAGTAACTAAAACATAGATTGTAAGGTATACACTACTTTCTTGTGCTAAACCTGCGTGTATATGCGCTTTCCTCAAAGCCAACCAGTGTATACATTTGCAAATATTAAATCATTATTTTGCAGCTATACCATACTTCAGTTATACCCAGATCATATCATTTATAGAATAATATATGCGTCAGTATTCAGATCTAGAGTATTCATGAGCAAAAACACATAATGGTAGTTCACTTTACGCCTTAAGATCTTTAGATCTTATCCTCTATCAACCGCTAAGGTTCCTCCTTGGTTCAGATCCAACAATGCACCATAACCCAATAACCTACATACTAGATCTCATTCTTCATCAAATATTGAATGCTTGAGTGCCTTGGCCTAATGATCTTCTCCTCCTTTTATATTTTTAGGCCTTTTTCAATACCATGGACCAAAACCACTTAGGACCAATACCTTGGATCAAAATACCTGGGGTCAATATCTCAGATCCGATACCTTGGACCAATACCATGGATCAAAATACCATGGACCAAATACTTTGGACCATGAACTTAGTTTTCCAAGGTACACGCTCTTTGGCTTTTGTGGAAGTGCGTGTGTACGTATATGCGAGTTGGATACAGTGAACCCACCTGTATACGCGGCTTGGCCAATGGTGAACCTACAGATACCTCTCTTTCTTCATTCTGTGAACTCTGATTTGAAACTCTGTGTTGTTACCTGCTGCATTGTGATCTGTCATTTGAGTGAATTGCCATAAAAAACAACACCTGTGTCATAATGCAAATAGAATATATATGGTAGTATATAATTTTATATTATAAAGTTAATATTTAGTCATTAGTTTATAGTATGGGTTATGAAATGAATGGGTGATGAATAAAATTATATTGAGAATTTTGTTGTTTTGATAAGTAAGTTAGTTTCTCTATTTCTCATATTAAGAATTGGTTTAAAATATGGATGACCTTTATCCCCTTTTCCCTAAATTGTTAAAGTATTGAGAAGGTTGTTAAAAATGAATTTGGAAAATTATAACTTTAAACTATTTAAAATTAGACAATCATATAACACGAATAATTTATTTTTGTTAATAATGTATCATTTCTTATTTGATGATAATATCCTTAATTTTATTAATCGTTATGAAAAAGGTATTCCAAATTTTAATTTCATTATAACAATATTATATAATATAATACACACAAAAAATAAATTTAGAGAAATTAATTCTCATTATGGAGGAAAACTAATTTATGTCAAAATTTTCTCGTTTATTAGTTAACAAACCTTGACTTCCTTTCTTATGGAATTGTAGTACTTTGGTTTTCCTAAAAGTAGAAGACGTATAAAAGGGATATTGACCATGGTTAAGAATTAAGATTTAGGGTGGAAATTAAGATAAAATATTTAGTGTAATATGTAGATTTTTCAAATACACTTGACTTGATATCCGTCTAAAGTGTATTGCTTTGAATGTCAACTATATATATATATATATATATGGGATTTGAAACCAATGGTAGAAGAGACTTTCTTGGTTAAGATTTAGGGTGGAAATTAAGATAAAAGATTTAGTGTAATATGTAGATTTTTCAAATACACTTGGTATTGGTATTGGTCTAAACTGTATTATTTTGAATGTTAACTATATATGTATGGGGTTTGAAACTAATAAACTGTATTATTTTGAATGTTAACAATATATATATATATATATATATATATATATAGGGTTTGAAACCAATGATAAAAGAAACTTTCTTTTCCACACATTTTTTAAAACAAATGAGAAAATAGTCCTTTAGATTTTCTTTTTATTTTTTTCATAAAACAATAAAAGACAAAACATCCATGGAGGTTAACTAAAGGTACTAGATTAAATTTAAATATATTTGATTGAATACCATGGAGGAATAAATGAAATTCAAATATTTTCATTGGATAAAATGGACGAATAGGTAACAACCTTGTAAAATGAGTACAAAGTGTTTCAATAATGTAAAAGGCAGTAATCTGCTTCTAATTGGTGTGGAACTATTCAATATAATATATAAAATTTAAATTCGAATTCGTCCATGGTTAGATGGTAAAAGAAGAAACAAGGATGGTTATGTTAGAAATTAAATGGAAGTTTCTAAATCTTAATGTGACCCAACTAATTAAGTCATTCTATAATTAAAGCATTAAAGCATTAAAGCATTAAAGGATTAAAGCATTAAAGCGTTGAATTGGTATATGATGGACGTACCAGATTAAGAGTTAAATAATATATAAAGGATTGGGTCCTCTCTCTCCCACACAAGAGTTGTATTCTTCTCCATCAAGAAACACATAAGGAAGTGAGGGCAAGAGGAGAGAAACCGAATTCTGAGAAGAAGACAGAAGACAGAAGATGGCAGCCATTACATCTTCCGCTGTTAGTCAAGGTATGTCATCTTAAACAACATATTAAGTTCTGAATGTGAAATATTTGGTGTTGATGATCTTTGGGCTGTTAGTAGCTATATTTTTACATTTGGTATCAGAGCAAATCAATAACTGAATATTTCCTATGATTGCAATTGAGCTTTACTCATGATGTTAATCAAATCCGTAAGCGCCCTTACTCGCTCAGCATCGTTTCGATTTTCCTCAATTCTTGCCTTCAAAATCCGAGCCATGTAATTGCGCTGCCCGTGTCAAAACGCCATCCTTTAGGCCTTCGCCTGTAATGGGATCCTTCAATCCGCCTTTGGCAAACTTGTGCGAGATCGCTTCCCTCTCATATGTATGGCCATTTGAAATGAGAACAGGGTCGTCCATCACTTTACCTCTCAGATGGATCCGAATTCCATTGACTGAACTGTGTACTCTTTTCCGAGTTTCTGAAGTGATGTCCGAACTTGTTTCTCCCATTATGCACGTGATGTCATATTTATGCATTAATTTTCAAGTATTTGCAAGTAGTAAGTATAATTGATGGCGCGGAGATGTATTAAAGCAAGATTTTCACGCTGGTCAAGGTGAACTGATTTGGTTTGACGCCTGCTCTTTGCATTTCATAAAACAACTGCAAAGCCAATGGATTCGATCCTCTGACCTCTGAAATCCACCTAAAAAAAAAAAAAACCGACCAAGAAATTAAAATTTCCGTCTGCTTCACGGATACCCAATTCCATAAACATTCACATCTCCACTTACGTTAGCTGTTCCTCTCATTAAATGTGTGATGCTGAACTCCCACCAACTTAAGGTTTATTATATATGTAATGTGTATATATTTCTTGGCTCGCTATAATGGAAGAAACCTGTACTTTGCTGGCCAATAAATAGTAAGACGCGATGGGGTTTCCCGATGGGCCATTGGATCTGGAGGTTTTATTGAAAACATTACATGCGGTAGACCATTGGGCCTTGAGATTTTATTGAGTGCGCGGCATTGCAGATTCGGTGTTTGGGGGCTTGGTCACATGGGACCAGATTGAGGCCGCCAATATTGGGTGTTTAGAAATGCATGATCTGAATATTTGAAGTATGAAATAAAGGGGTTTCAATTGGGTCTTTTCGCGCATCATTTACTGTTTTGGTAAAGTTTACTAGTGCAAAATAATTGTTTGAAATTTGGGCATAAAAGTAATTGCTCTTTATGCACATGAGATTTATGATTTTGCTAATCACCAAAGTGGTCAAAATTAGAATAATCATTTAGTGCATAAATGACATAATGATTATTGATAGAAATTGCCAGTTATAATAATACCAATTAAAAACTGGCGTCACTAATGATAGAACCTGAGAACTTACCCAAAGGAAAGTCTTGTTCTATAACTAGTTGACATGATGAGGTTTGATAGATATTTTGATTAAATAAATATTGATCATCCAAAGATGTCAGTTCTATTTAATTGAATATATTTATTACCTACTTATGTTTTGGTATTTAATTATGTTAAGTATAAGATAGTATCTACCCAAAGGAGTGCTATATTATACTATTATGTCTACATCTGAATCGCGTTAGTTATGAGCTTATAGTTATTTCATTTTTGATTTGCAGGTTGTCTATCTTTCGTATGTTTTGAATCAAATTTAGTTGAAGTTCCTATTAATACATGGTGGCTTGATACTGGTGCTACAACTCATGTTTCCAACAATATGCAGGGATTTCTTACGATCCGAACCATAAATCCAAATGAAGATCGTTTTCTTTTTATGGGAAACGGAATGAAATCTTCAATTGAAGGCATTGGGACTTATCGTCTAATTCTAGAAAGTGGATATGTATTAGACTTATACAGTACCCTTTATGTACCTTCATTATCTAGAAACCTTATTTCCGCAAGTAAATTGGATATTTCTGGTTTTAGATGTATGATTGGATCTGGTTGTTTTGATTTATATAAGAATACTGATAATGTTGGTTCTGGTATTCTAATTGATGGTTTATATAAATTGAAACTGAATGACACTTATGCGAATTCCTTGTTGAATGTAGTAAATAATGTTGGATGTAAACGTAGCAGGTTGAATGAAAATTCTGCTTTCTTGTGGCATAAACGACTAGGTCATATATCCAAAGAAAGAATGATGAGATTAGTAAGTAATGAAATTTTGTCAAATTTGGACTTTAGTGATCTAGAATTATGTGTGGATTGTATTAAAGGCAAACAAACCAAACATAATAAGAAAGGAGCCACTAGAAGCAACCAGCTTCTTGAAATAATACACACTGATATTTGCGGACCTATGGACACTCCAGCCTTTAATGGAGAAAAGTATTTCATCACTTTCATTGACGATTTTTCCCGTTATGGTTATGTCTATTTGCTTCATGAAAAATCTCAATCTGTGAATGTCCTTGAGACGTTTGTAAAGGAAGTTGAGAGGCAATTAGATAAAAAGGTGAAAATCATAAGGTCTGATAGAGGTGGTGAATATTATGGTAAATATGATGAGTCAGGCCAGTGTCCAGGTCCATTTGCAAAATTCCTTGAAAGTCATGGCATATGTGCGCAATACACAATGCCAGGTACACCACAGCAAAATGGTGTAGCAGAAAGGCGCAATAGGACGTTAATAGATATGATTAGGGTATGATGTCAGATTCTACACTACCTAAGAATTTGTGGTCGTATGCTCTCAAAACCGCTAATTATTTGTTGAATAGGGTTCCTAGTAAAGCTGTTCAAAAAACTCCTTTTGAGTTATGGACTAACAGGAAACCTAGCTTAAGACACCTGCATGTTTGGGGTTGTCCAGCGGAAGCAAGAATTTATAATCCACATGAAAAGAAATTAGATTCTCGAACGATCAGTGGGTATTTTTTAGGTTACCCTGAGAAATCTAAAGGGTATGTGTTTTACTGTCCTAATCATAGTCTGAGAATTGTAGAAACTGGTAATGCAAGATTCATTGAGAATGGTGAAGTCAGTGGGAGTACTAGAAGAGAAATAGTAGAAATAAAGGAAACAAGGGTAAATGTTACATTGCCTAGAATAGTTCCTCCATCTACTATTACTCCAAATGTTGTTCCAGCTGTTGTAGAACAGCATGATGATAATGAACAACATATAAATGAAGAAGTACTTCCTGAAGGAAATGACTTACATAATGCTGATATGCATGAACCACAACAAGTAGCATTAAGAAGACCTCAAAGAAATCGTAGGTCAGCTATTTCTGATGATTATGTGGTTTATATGCAAGAATCAGATTATGATATTGGAATCAATAAGGATCCAGTTTCGTTTTCACATGCTGTAGAAAGTAAAGAGTCAAAGGAATGGATTAATGCCATGAAAGAAGAACTGAAATCCATGCAACAGAATGAAGTTTGGGATCTCGTTGAGTTACCACATGGATGTAAAAGAGTCGGATGCAAATGGGTTTTTAAAACCAAACACGACTCTAGTGGTAATATCGAACGGTATAAAGCTAGAATTGTTGCTAAGGGTTACACTCAGATAGATGGTGTTGATTACAAGGAGACATTTTCTCCTGTTTCGAAAAAGGACTCACTAAGAATAATAATGGCATTAGTAGCTCATTATGATTTGGAGTTACATCAAATGGATGTGAAAACAGCCTTTCTGAATGGAGATCTTGACGAGGATGTTTATATGGATCAACCTGAGGGTTTTTCTGTAGAAGGTAAAGAACAATTGGTGTGTAAACTTAAGAAATCAATATATGGGCTTAAACAAGCATCCCGGCAATGGTATATTAAGTTCAATACCATTATTACATCTTTTGGTTTTAAGGAAAATACGGTTGATCACTGTATATACCTAAAGATCAGTGGGAGCAAGTTTATTTTTCTGGTCCTTTATGTTGATGACATCTTGCTTGCTGCAAATAATTTAAGTATATTGCGTGAGACTAAGGAATTTCTCTCAACGAACTTTGAAATGAAAGACATGGGAGAGGCATCCTATGTGATTGGAATAGAAATATTCCGTGATCGATCACAAGGAATATTGGGATTGTCTCAGAAAGGATATGTCGAAAGGATTCTAGAGAGATTTGGAATGAGTAAGTGTTCACCTGGGATAGTTCCTGTACAGAAAGGTGATAAATTCAGTCTCATGCAATGTCCTAAGAATGATGTTGAACGAAAGGAAATGGAATCAATTCCATATGCATCTGTTGTTGGTAGCCTAATGTATGCTCAAACCTGTACTAGACCGAATATCAGCGTTGTGGTCGGTATGTTAGGGAGATATCAAAGTAATCCAGGAAGGGAACATTGGCAAGCTGCAAAGAAAGTTTTGAGGTACTTACAAGGCACGATAGATTACATGCTCATGTATAGAAGATCCAATGAATCAGAGGTGATTGGATATAGCGATTCAGATTTTGCTGGATGCATCGATACTAGGAAATCGACTTTTGGTTACCTGTTTATGTTTGCTCAAGGTGCCATATCATGGAAAAGTGCGAAACAGACTATCGTTGCTTCATCCACTATGGAGGCAGAATTTGTGGCATGTTTTGAAGCCACAATTCATGCGTTATGGTTGCGGAACTTTATTTCAGGACTTGCGGTTGTCGACACCATTAGCAAGCCGCTGAAAATTTATTGTGATAACTCTGCAGCAGTATTTTTCTCAAAGAACGACAAGTACTCTAAAGGTGCCAAACACATAGATCTGAAGTATCTTGTTGTGAAAGATGAGGTTCAGAAACAAAGAGTGTCAATCATGCACATCAGGACAGAACTTATGATTGCAGACCCTTTGACGAAAGGGTTACAACCAAGACAATTTAAGGAACATGTTCAAAGAATGGGTCTTGGTTGTATTAATAATGATTGATGTGTGACATTCTGAGCTCTTTTATGTGTTTCTGATATACAATTATGTGTCTCTTGTTTTAATGTAGTAGTACGTATTTTATGTAATTTTAAAGAAGAAAGAGTCTTATAAAGATATTATGTTTAATCATTATGATATAAGACATTATGTGGACCATTATGTTGTTTTATATAAATTATGAGTATGAATTGATGGATTGCTGGTATTGTAGTATATGGAAGGGAATGCATTGAATTGATAGTGCACAACCGCCATAACTCTCAGCAATTTATCATAGTATGATGTTCAACACTTAATATTATGAATAGTCGGGTCAAGTGGGAGAATGTTAGAAATTAAATGGAAGTTTCTAAATCTTAATGTGACCCAACTAATTAAGTCATTCTATAATTAAAGCATTAAAGCATTAAAGGATTAAAGCATTAAAGCGTTGAATTGGTATATGATGGACGTACCAGATTAAGAGTTAAATAATATATAAAGGATTGGGTCCTCTCTCTCCCACACAAGAGTTGTATTCTTCTCCATCAAGAAACACATAAGGAAGTGAGGGCAAGAGGAGAGAAACCGAATTCTGAGAAGAAGACAGAAGACAGAAGACAGAAGATGGCAGCCATTACATCTTCCGCTGTTAGTCAAGGTATGTCATCTTAAACAACATATTAAGTTCTGAATGTGAAATATTTGGTGTTGATGATCTTTGGGCTGTTAGTAGCTATATTTTTACAGGTTAAAGAAGAAACAAATGATCTCAGCATTGATCTTAGAGTTAAGAAAAGGAGAATACAGTTATCTGCTTTTAATTGGTGTGGAACTATTCAATATGATTTATAAAATTTAAATTCGAATTCGGCCATGGTTAGATGGTAAAAGAAGAAACAAATGATTTTAGGATTGATCTTAGTGTTAAGAAAAAGAGAATACTATATGTTAAGATGATCTATATATAAGCTCAATTCCAACATGGAAATGGAAATGGTTAACCTGCAAAGAGTCAGGTTTGAAGATATATATGATGTTGAATGATAAATAATTCTGGGATTTTTAGAAGATCCAAAATTTTAGATTTAGAAGATAAGAATTTTAGAATCAGAGGGGAGAAAGATCAATTAGTATGATCTTTAAATCCAAAGAAAACCATGTTGTGGAAAATTTAATAAAAGATAAAATATCCAACCATTTCCAAAATTTTTGTGTACATAACAATATAACAATGAATACGATATTAAAATAACTATTTTCCATTATGAATTGTACAACTTATTTTAGAATGTAGAAAAAATAAATACACGTCATAATAAATTTCCGTTTATAAAAAAAATAGATAATATAATAAAGTGCCAAAATCTTTGAGTAGGTGTGGTAATCCGGAGAAATATCAATATTCTTCAAGATCGCTTGGGGAGATTGGCTGACGAGGAATCTAGAACAATTCGAAGGAAAGGAAAAGAGGCATAATATTATGCCTCGCATGGTTGAAGTACGAAAAATTTCATATTTATCACAACATTATAGTAATAAATGGACCTATTAAATTAGATTGCAATCATTTTGATATTAGGAATGGATTCTGATTTCGAAACGAAACTGATAAAGTAATATGGTTAGCCTTTTTTTTAATTAACGTTGAGTTTAAATAAAATATTTTAATGTCGTCATGTGTTTCAGAACTATAAAATATTTTTCATAATAATAAAATTTTAAATTAATTATATAAATATTTGTTTAATTATTTTTCTTTATTGGTTTTCAAATATATTAAACATTTTATAATAGGTAAGAATTATGTATGTACCATTTCAAATATATTAAACATTTTTTAATAGGTAAGAATTATGTATGTACCATTCAAGAGAATTATAGTAAGAAAATGTTTTATATTTATTTATTTAAAATGTTTATTAAAATTGTTAATGTATCCATTTAAAAATTCAAAAATATATTTTGCATTTTTTTTTGGTTTCTACTCCATATTATAATGTTAAATTGAAATCTAAATAAGGAATGGTTCATAATTCAATTTTTATATTATTCATTTTTTTAATTTAATTTATTAAGTTTAGTGAAGATATATGTTATGATTTCAAATAATGTGTACATTCTTTGAATTATGGATTCCTTAAAAATAACTAATGTTGCTCAATATTCACTCCCTCCCTATTGTGAGTATGACATAAATATGATTGCTTACAATTAAATATGCATGGTATCAATATGATTACAAGTGCATGAATGCATCATTTTTCATAATAACACCGCAATAGATTAAATATAGCTAAATCAAAGTTTAAAAGTAATGTAATCACTAGTATGTCTACACATTTACATTTTTATTCTCTGTTAGAATCTTAAATATGGACTAATAAAATAAACAAAATTTAGTTTTAATGTAAATTAATTATCATTATATATTAAAAAAAATGAAAATGATAAAGTTTTCAGTTCAAAAATATATAAAAATAATATTTAAAAATAAAATATTTAAATTTAATTATATTTATTGTGAAAATTCTTAAGTAAATATAATAAAAAATATTTTTTTAATCAGCATTTTTCATCACTAATATAGCTAAATCAAAGTTTAAAAGTAATGTAATCACTAGTACAACCCCTGGATACATCACTAATATCTTAAAATCTATTGACGCATCCCTTGATGATGGACTCACTTATTAGTCCGAAACGTTGGGTTCTCAAAACTCTATAACAGGTCATTCCTCCTCTATCTTAAAAATTGTCCTCAACTGTATGGATTCATTATTTAATAATATCAAGTCCTACCATGGAAGGGACATGCTGGACAACGCATCAGAATTTGAGAAATTAAGATTATTCGGGGCAAAACTAATACACTAAAATACAGCTCCTGGATACATCACTAATATCTTAAAATCTATTGACACATCCCTGATGATGGACTCACTTAGTAGTATGAAATGTTGGATTCTCAAAACTCTATAACAGGGCATTCCTCCTCTATTTTAAAAATTGTTCTCACCTGTATGGATTCATTATTTAATAATATCATGTCCTACCATGGAAGGGACATGATGGACAACGCATCAGAATTCAAAAAATTAAGATTATCAAGGGCTAAACTAATACACTAAAATACAGCTCCTAAATACATCACTAATATCTTAAAATCTATTGACGCATTTCCTGATGATGGACTCACTTAATAGTCCAAAACGTTGGATTCACAAAACTCTATAACAGGTCATTCCTCCTCTATCTTAAAAATTGTCATCACCTGTATAGATTCATTATTTAATAACATTTCTCATTTCAATTTATGTGAAGTAAATATACAATGATTTAGAAATTTCTCTTACCATATCAATGTATGATAAAAGAAAATCTGTATTGATTAAATAAAAATGGGAGACTAAATATATCTGGGTTGTGTAAATTTTTTAGCGAGAGGATCACGGGTTTTGCAAGTGGGTTTGCAATGAAACACAATTTAATCATTGCAGTTCTTCTTGCCCTACTTCTTTTTTTTTTTTTTTTTGTCTTTTTTAATAGTTTGATTGTCTATGATACATAAAATATTTTATTTTTATTTTTTTCCTAGTAATCTATATAAAAAAATATCATCAAATTAAATTTCTTCAAATATTTTTTGATATTAAATTTTATTGATCATATTATCTAAATCCAATTAAATTTTTTGTATCATAAATTTAAATCAGTTTAATCTCATTTAACTATCCCAACGAAATATTTTTAAAAAATATTATTATTATTATAATAAATAAATTTATTAAAAAAAACTTTAAAAACATAAACATTAATAAATAAAAACAAAAAAATAAAGTCATAATATTTTAAGTAACATAATCATTACATAACATACCTTCCGAATTAGAAATTAGTTCATAAGCTTTAGAAAATGGAATCCAATGTATTTCTTCCAATAGTCACTTTGCCTTACGCGGAGATGCAGGGCACCGTATGCGGATCCACAATGTCTCTTCAAAAATACTTTCCACATGGGATTTCCAACATATTCTTTCCTGTGAACTCTGAAATCCCGCGTGTCTATCTATTTGCTCCCATCCCTTTTAAAACAAAAAAACATTACCATTAAGAATTTGTTGTCATAATGACTGTAGTTTATTCTAATTTTCGAGAGAACAATACTCTCTGTCTCATTCATGCAATTTCATTTTCATGTGACTGATTCATTCAAATTCACTGGAATCTGATTTTTATTGTGATAATTGAATTTCTTGTCAAGTCTGATGTAAGTTCGATCTTCCAAACAAATTCAAGTGGGCTACAATTAACCAGTGAGCGCCAGGACTGTGATACAGGTAGGAAAAAAGCTTTTAGAAAATCGAGAAGGATTCTCTGATGAACAGTTGGTCATCACTACATTACACCCTGTAACTTGAATTCACTACATTGAGCAAACAAGGAATAATAACTGCCAAATCCAATTCTAACTTGAAATGACTGGATTGAAAAATGAAAGAATAATAGCTTTTAGTGCCAGTCCATGTCTCTTCCCAGATCGAGTGGGACAAATTGAGGGCTCTTGTTTGTAATCATTTGTATAAAATATCAGATGTCTATCGTATATGGTACTCAAAGGAGTTTAAATTTATGTGTCCAATTCGAATATGGTACTGAATATGGTACCGATACAAGTTTCCAGATGTTTTTTCACTAGACCAAAAGAAATTAAATCAATTTTAAGATTTTTTCCTCCAGGGTATTATTACATTTCATTTTTTTTTTTTTTTTTGGGTTAGGTGTCACAGTCAGTTTAGTTTTACTTACTTTATTTTTGATGTTTTCTATGTATTCTATTTAACTATTTTGAATATTGAGAAGATCAATCTCTGCCCCAGGATTTCTCTTCATTCTTTTTATTGCATCGGAGGTTCAGGTCAAAGGCCTATAGACTTTACAATCCAATTACCAAGAAGTTTGTTTATCATGTTGATGAAGCTTCAAATAAGCTTTTTTATCCACCACAACTACCAAGATTGCAGTTTCAATAAGAGCCAGACCATTTTGAAAATGGAACATCTTCAAGCAATGAATTGACTAGTGATTCAACATATTCAACAGACAATCAAAACACAAGAATCATGAGAGAAATAGATGAGCAGGAGAATGGGTTTGATCAACAAAATATGTTTGACTTTCTTTCATCTCAACCAACCCATTTTGAAGGAGCAATTAAAGAAAAACATTGGGTTAATGTATTGAAACAAGAAATCGCTGCCATAAAGAATAACCAAACGTGGGAATTAGTTGATCTCCCAAGAAACAAAACCAAAATTGGTGTAAAATGGGTATATAAGACCACGCTGAATGAAAAAGGAGAAATTGAGAAACATAAGGCAAGACTGGTTGCCAATGGATTCTCACAATAGTTTGGTGTCGACTATGGTGAAACCTTTGGTCCAGTAGTAAGGTTAGAGGCTGTCAGAGCCATTTTATCCACAACAATGCAACAAAAATGGAAGCCTATCAGCTTGATGTAAAATTGCCTTCCTAAATGATATCTTGTAGCAAGAAGTTTATGTAGAGCAGCCCCTTTGTTTTGGAGTTCCAGGACAGGAGAATAAGGTATATAGATTGAAGAAAGTTTTGTATGGTTTGAAACAGGCTCAAAGAGCTTGGTATAGTCAAATCGAAACCTATCTTAGCAAAAGTGGTTTTGTAGAAGCAATGATGAGCCAATTTTGTATACCAAAACTCGTGAAGGTAAAATCCTTATTGTATGCTTTTAAGTTGATGATATTCTTTATACAAGCAATATGATGTTAGAAGACTTCACAGAAACAATGCAAACAAAGTTTGATAGAACTGATCTAGGTGTCATGAAATACTTCTTAGGCATTGAAATTCAACAATCTGCTAATGACATTTTTGTTAAGTCAACAAAAATATGCCACTGATATCATCCAAAAGTTCAGAATGCCCAGTTGAAAATCAACTGATACACCAATTTCTCAAGGCACTAAGCTGAACAAAGAGGATGTAGTACCGCTAGTTGATCTCACACTGTATAAAAGTCTAGTTGGTAGTTTGTTGTATCTCACTCCAACTATACCTGATATCATGTTAGTAGCAAGTTTTGTATCCAGGTTTATGCAGTCACCTAATATTTCTTATTGGAAGGTTACAAAAATGATCTTAAGATATATTGCAAGGACTATAGACTATGGTTTGTTCTATACACATTCTGAAAATTGTTCACTTTCTGGTTATGCAGACAACAATTATGGAGGGAGTTTAGATGACCACAAAAGCACCTCAGGGTATACTTTTCATCTTGAAACCAATCTGATTTCATGGAAATCCAAGAAACATTCCATTTTTTAAATATGTTATGTAGAGGTAGAATATGTCGCAGCAAATTCAACAACTTGTCAAGCAGTGTGGTTGAGAAGATTATTAAAATATATTTGAAACGTTCAGAAGGAGTCATTTCCTATTTACTGTGATAATAGTTCATCAATTTCTTTATCAAAAAATCATGTTTTCCACAAAAAGAGAAAGCACATTGACATACATTTTCATTTAATCGTTGAGATTGTCAATGATCGGGACATAATACTTGCTTTTGTGATTCAAAATATTAGCTTACAGATATTTTTACAAATCCATTGGGAAAAAATGTATTTGAATTTCAAAGAGAGCAAATAGGCATTGTATGTGCTGCTGATTGAGATTAAGAGGGCATGTTGAGATATTAATCTCACTAGGTGTCATCATATTTGATTCTATTATCTCCTAAGTGTCACACTGAATTCAATTTTACTTCAGTTTAGTCTAGTTTCACTCTAGTCATTTATTGTCGATATTTTCTATGTATTTTATTTAATTATTTTAAATATTGAGAAGAGCCATCTCTACTTCATGATTTCTCTTGATTCTTGGTCATATATAAACTTACTTGAATTCCATATATATATATATATAAACATAAACACATTATTCAATGCCTTCAACTCGTCCTAATCTAATCTAGCTTTGAAGAAGCGTCGGAGGAGCCAAGGGAACCCTATAATCAGTTACAGTCTTGAAAATGTTCAAACGGATGAGAAAGATCAACACCCAATGTCCAATTCTGGACTGTTGGAAGAAGATCAACTTATAACCTATTCCACATTCGAATAGGGAGTTGACCAAAAAATTTCAATACTTTCACTTTGAACAACATGATTTGTCGTTGCACTCTAACATAGTAAGTACACAGGCGAAAGGGCATATTAATGAAAACATTGAGGCTCAATTATAGTAGAACCTGATCATTGACATAGTTGGGTCTGGAAAGAGCTGTAAGGATAGTAGCCCCGACTTCTAGTCAGTCTGACATCCCGACCTCACGTTGTGGGCCCAACACTTAGCCAGGTGTCTATAACGCGACTTTTTGAAAGCCTTTCCAGCGGGTTTTTCTAGTAGAAATCTGGCAGGAATTTATTGGAATCGCAAGTTTGATAGCTAGTTTCTGCACAATGAAAGCGTCCCAGGGGTTTTACAGGGTGCTGAATCCAAATATGCAGTTAAAAAACCATTTTAACTGCAACAAATGAAGATTTAACCTCAATTTCTTCCGCCGGATTCCGTCACCGAAATCTCCAAAAAGTCGCATTATAGACAACTCCAACACTTAGTCGGAGACGTGGAAGCCCATGCATTGACCGAGGATAAGTGAGGAATCTGAATCGACTACTATGAGGTGAGGCCATTGGACTGAAAATTGCAATGGAAGCATGGTGAGAGTCCTGACTTCCCCGACTAGCTCCCGTACCTAGGTTTCTATCAGTATGTACATAACTTTGACACGTCGCATAACAAATGCCAGGTGTGAAATCACTGAACCATGCGTATTTGCTTCCTGTTATGTGAATATCACTATGGATCTAATAAGGACAAATTTCACTCTCTGAGAGATATATTTTGAAAACCAGAAGTTCGGAATTTGTTTAGAATTGTTGTTTCCAAGTCCACAAGGATTTAATCCGAATTTGTTTCAGAGCAGGTTTAAGAGTGTTGTTGCCAAGTGCAGAAAGACTTAGTCTGAATTTGTTTTCTGGTAGGAGAATGTCTCAACTTGCAGATATTGAAGTCTCATTAGTTTCTCCTGAAACTTACTCCCAGTATGAATATCATATCTATTTTGTTGCTCATAATTTTTTTCATTGTCATTAAATATGTTATTGGTTGTGTACTTTTCCCCTATAAGTTTTCTCACAATTGAAACGAACATCTCATCAAATGAGAGTTGCCAATGGTTTGGAACCACTGAAGGAGCACGATGGGCTTACAACAACGACACCATCAACAATAGATGCAAAACAAGAGGCTGCAGTGGATCAATATTAAGTAAAATTAAAAATATGCTAGTAATATTTCCCTTCACCACCTACCAATTGTTTTGACACAATCTGATATAATAAATTCGCAAGAGTGAATTTAATATATATATAAAATCGTAAGTATGAATTTAAAATATTTTCTATTCAAATTTGTTCTTCAGAATTTTTAGCTAATTTTTATATTACATATTTTAATTTAATAAATTTAAACATAATGTTGAAATTATTTACATCTTACAATCGAATTTGCAATACATATTCATTAACTGTATTTTGTACTACATATTTTAAGATTCAAATTTTATCTACATATTCATTAACTATATTTTATATTACGTATTAAAAGATTTAGATGCAATCCTTAAATATGTATTTAGGGATTTAAATATAGTTTTGAAATATGTATGAGATGATTTAAATGTAATTTTGGATAGAGAAGTTTAATTTGTTTTTTCTTTTATACAATGTGATTTTTTTTATATCTTAACTCAATTATCAAATCAGCAATAGAAGGTTCAAATTAAATGCATTTTCAAGTTTCAAAGAATTTAAAGTAGTAGGAAAACAAAGTGAACAGCCTTTAAAAGTCTTTAGGTCAGATAGAGTAGGAGAGTACAACTCCAATAACTTCAATATTTTTGTCAACAACAATGAATAATAATGCAGAACACAACAACATATACTCCACAACAAAATGGAGTAGCAAAAAGAAAAAATCAGTTAGTCATGAACATGGCTATCAAATGACTATTGGGCTGAAGCATTTTCGACAATAATGTATGTTCTCAAGAGATCTCCAACAACCAGTGTCCAAGATACAATGCCTCTAGAAGCATGGCATGGTAAAACGGTAAATGTATATCACTTTAGAATTTTTGGATCAATAGTTTTTGCACATGTTCCTCAATAGCTAAGAAAGACACTTGATGATAGTAGTGAAAGATGAATCTTCATAGTCCACAGTGAAAAGTAAAAGGCCTATAGACTTTACAATCCAATTACCAAGTATTTTGTTTTAAGCAAAGATGTTAAATTTTTCGAAAATAAATCTTGATCTGATCATGTTGATGAAGCTTCAAACCAGCCTTTTTATCCACCACAACTACCAATATTCCAGGTTCAATAAGAGCCATACCATTCTGAAAATGGTACATCTTCAAGGAGTGAATCCATTAGTGATTCAACATCTTCAGAAGACAGTCAGAAAACAAGAATCATCAAAGAAATAGATGAGAAGGAGAATGGATTTGATCAACAGAAAATGTTTGCCTTTTTTCCACCTCAACCTACCCATTTTGAAGAAGCATTTAAATAAAAACATTGGGTTGATGTAATGAACCAAGAAATTGTTGCCATGGAGAATAACTAGACTTGGGAATTCGTTGATCTCCTAAGAGACAAAACCAAAATTGGTGTAAATTGGGTATATAAGACCAAGCTAAATGAAAAAGGAAAAATTCAGAAACATAAGGCAAGGATGGTTGCCAAATGATTCTCACAACAGTTTGGTATTGAATATGGTGAATCCTTTACTCCAGTAGCAATGTTATAGACTATCATAACCATTTTATCCACAACAACTCAACAAAAATGAAAATTCTATCAACTTGATGTAAAATCTGCCTTCCTAAATAGTATCTTGCAGAAAAACGTTTATGTAGAGCAGCCTCCTGGTTTTGAAGTTCGGGGACAGGAGCATAAGGTATATAGATTGAAAGTTTTGTATGGTTTGAAACAAGCTCCAAGAGCTTGGTACAGTCGCATCGACACCTATCTAATCAAAAGTGGTTTTGCAGAAGCAACGATGAGTCAACTTTGTATACCAAAACGTATGAAGGTAAAACCCTTATTGTATGCCTTTAACTTGATGATCTTCTTTATACAAGCAATATAATGTTAGAATACTTCAAAACAACAATGCGAATAGAGTTTGATATATTGATTTAGGGGTCATGAAATAATCTCTAGGCATTGAAATTCATAATCTGCTAATGGCATTTTTTTTAATCAACAAAAATATGCCATTGATATCATCCAAAAGTTTAGAATGACTAATTGAAAACTAGTTGATACACTAATTTCTTAAGGCACTAAGCTAAGCAAAGAAGATGTACCACCACCAGTTGATCCCACACGATATAAAAGTCTAGTTGGTAGTTTGTTGTATCTCACTTCAACTAGACCTAATATCATATTAGTAGCAAGTTTTGTCTCCAGGTTTATGCAGTCACTTAAGATTTCTCATTGGAAGGATGCAAAATGATTTTAAGATATATTGAATGGATGATAGACTATGGTTTGTTCTATACACATTCTCAAAATTGTTTACTTTCATGTTATGAAGACAATGTTTATGTAGGGAGTTTAGATGACCGCAAAATCACCTCAGGGTATGCTTTTCATCTTGGAACCAATCTAATTTCATGGGCATCCAAGAAACTATCAATCATTTCAATATCTTTTGTAGAGGTAGAATATGTAGCAGCAAATTCAATAGCTTGTCAAACAGTGTGGTTGAGAATATTATTGAGAGATATTTCGAATGTTCAGAAGGAGCCATCTCATATTTACCATGATAAAAATTTAACAATTTCTTTATCAAACAATAATGTTTTCCACAAAAAGAGAAAGCACATTGACACACATTTTCATTTCATTTGTGAGCTTTTCAATGATGGGGACATAATACTTGTTTTTTGTGGTTTCAAAGACCAGCTTGCAGATATTTTTACAAAGCCATTGGGCAAAAATGTATTTGATTTTCAAAGAAAGAAATTATGCATTTTTAAGTACCTCTAGTTGTAACAATTGAGATTAGGATGGGATGTTGAGATATTAATCTCACTGTCTGCTAGGTGTCATCACATTTGATTCTATTGTCTTCTAAGTGTCACAGTGAATTCAATTTTATTTCTATAAAATTTTCTTCAAATTTTTTAACTTATTTTTATATTACATATTTTAAATTTAATGAATTTAAACCTAATGTTAAAATTATCAACATCTTACATTCAAATTTGCTCTACATATTCATTAACTATATTTTGTTACGTATTTAAAGATTCAAATTTGCACTACGTATTGATTAACTATATTTTATATTACGTACTAGAACATCTAGATGTAATCCCTAAATATACATATTTAGGGATTTAAATATATTCTTGAAATATGTAGTAAAGGATTTAAATATAATTTTGAAATTGATGTTACTAGACAAGTTTAATTTGTTTTTTAACAAATTTATGTTGTTATCAAATCAGCAGTAAAGACTTAATTTTTCTTTTCATTTATACCAAATATAAATTTTGTTTTAGTTTCCTTTGCTTTTTCATGATTATAAATAATATTTACCTGTGCCTTTACCTTTTAAGATTCCATTAATCCGACAGCACTAGGTTATCAATCCTGAATCTCTTCATTATTCAACATAGAAATTGGTCTTTGGGACTAAGATAATGTTTTCTACCCTGTAAAATTTGCTCAATTTAAGGCAGAGCCTCTCAATTGTCTCATTAATTTCCTTTACTCTGACGATCAAAATTCATAGAGATAGTGTTTTTTTCCACTGAATTCAAGTTTCTTAAATTATTTTTCCATATAATATTATTTATTTAGTGTTTCTCATTAATTATTAATTATAAATAGAAATTTTAATAATTCATGTAAAAAAACCAATTAGATAAATAATTATGTTTAACTTTTTACCTGGATCATTTCCACAGCCATTGCCAACTTAAGTAAATTATTTAAATTAAGTAAATACATTAAATTTCAAATTTATTATTTAATTTATAAAAATTAAAGTAAATCATGTTAAAGTTTTTTTAATAATATGTTAAATACATTTAGTTAAGTGTTTTGATAAGATAATATTTTGATAAGATATTATTTGATGTAAAGTTATCGATTAAAATTCCCTACTAGGATAGGATAATATATTAAACATAATAATATTGTAATCTCACCCAAACTTTCTCTATATATATAGTTTTTACTATTATAATTTAATATAAAATATAAATTCAGTATCAAGTAAATATAATTTAGTATCAAATAACTTTATTTGAAAAAAAATTAAATTATTCTCTATAAATCATTACATAAGTTCTCTCCATTTTTATGATCTTTGATAGATGGAACCTTTTTTATTATCTTTTATAGATGGAATAGGGTTTCTCAGGATTAGATAATTTGATAGAATGTTCACGTATTTCCTTTTTCCATTCATAGAGGAGGCTTTTACACGTTGGCATCAGACGATTAACATACGAGGGTTTTAGATAGTTTAAAATGGATAGACACAACATCCATATGAACCTAAACATAAAGAAATATATTTTTAAAAATAAATTTGATATATATTTTTGTTTAATTCTAAAAATTAATAAATTTAAATATATAATCATAGTAAAGTAAAAAATCAAGTCACATTATATAGTATGTGTGCCATGTGTGTTTAGATGGAGAATGCCGTTTCCATTCTCCCGAGGATATTGGTTTTGGTTTTGGAGTGATTTATTGAGGTTGAGGAATTGCCTGGACGATTAGAAGTGTTTGGAATTTGGGTAAAAATATTTCAATTTTTTTTGTAAAAGTAGTGTTTAGCGCGACTGCTGAGTGGAGGTGTGCTATTGAAAGCATCCAACCAGAGGCTTCTGCAATGATTCGATACCCTATAATCAAACTACAAGTGCATATTTATTCCAATGCATGCAACACATTCTTACCATGTTTCTGCATGCCGGCCTTCGAACCTGGAGCGACCGCATGCATGCATGACCTTCCTGTCGTGTTTCAATCACTGACATCTGGCTTACACTGAGGAAAGTGTCCTACATGCTTGTTGCTCCTGTGACACGCTCATCAACCTCTCAATCTGCCGATTCTCCATCTTTACTATTAAGCCATCACTGAATTAAGAGGGAAGTTTTTCTGGTTAATATTTCTTCCTCCTCCCTGCGAACTCTTTGTGCAGTGGTGGTTTTTCCTTCTTTAGACCATTTCTATTATGTAAAGGAGCTTTCTGCCCTGGTTCTCTTTTATCCTGGACCTTTCTCTCGGCTTCCATTAGCTTCGGTCTCGGTTGTTTGGTCGTGGTATGTTGGCGTTTACTTCTCAACACCCTTCTCTCGGCATGCTTGCGTCTCCAGGGCAGTGATTTTTACTTTCTCCTGATCTTCATAAAGAAATTCTGTCTAGAGAGAATTTTGCACTTATCAAATGGTTTTAATTTCTGGTTTTGAAATCAGGCTAAATCTAGTTTACTGTTATAAAAGACTGAATTTGTCCTAGAAGGCATGTTTGTTTTTCTACTCGAGTATTCTTATTGAATTCACATGTCGGGGCCTGTCAATTCATTCTGGTCGTGGGTATTCACATTCAAGCTAAAAAACTACTTTGTCATAACCAAACCTTGCTCAGATATACGTTTTAAGTTCGGCCCCTGGTGGTGTGTTTGCGAAGTTTTTTGTTGCTGCATTGTATGTCCTGAAGTTTCATCCTGAACAATCTCTATACCTCTGATGCAACAGATGTTTTTTCATCGGGGTTTTGATTGGGAGGATCATGTCAACCTTGAGATGATTTTTCGCATGAACAATCCCATGTAGAAGAGACCTCTGGAGGACTGGCAGTAGTCCTGACCACGTTTCTGGCATTCCTTCGACACCGCCGGTCTCCTGGTTTTTTCGGGTCGCATTCTTTTTTCTGAGTATCAGAAATCAGTTTGGGTTATGGGAAATTCTCCCGATCACATACCTACTTTTCAGGACATCCTCCAGCAGAGTTTCTTGTAGATTCAAATCTTATGATATTCAAGGATAATTAATATTATAAGGTATGAGGTCAGATAACCGGGGACAAGAGAAGTCGCGATTTTTCAAATAATCTTTCTCTATCTACCATATCCTATCTCATGGTAACGTCACGCTCCTTCAAAATCGGAAGACAGCTGGCCCTTTGATTAATGCTCTCCTTTGGGAAAGGGTGCCTCTTTATTCTCGAGGCTTCCTCTTGTCAGCCCTTTTTTCAGATAGCCTCGATCTTGCCTTTTTGAACCTATTTTCTCTGGATATTATACTCAGAGGGAGTCAGTCCACACATTCTGCCGATTTAATGCCTGATCCGACATATCTTCTTTTGGATTTATTAGTACTCCTATGTTAAAGACAGTAGGTGGACTTTTTAAGAATGGACCTTACGTCCGACACATCAGCCATGGAGGCCATGGTCCATGCAGCCATTCAGGCAGAATCCTACCAAGGTGTCGCCATGCTGTCAAATGAATGGCAATCCACGTTGGATGATATGTTTGTCCATCCCTCGTTTCCTTTCGATGACATGGATGGAAATGGTAGGGCAAAGGTAAGACCAAATTGCGAAGGTAGCCAAACCAATGTCCATCAAAAGGAAAAGGGTCATGACAAGTCTATGAACTATTCTAAAAAGAATCTAAAGCCTGTCAAAACTATTCCCCCGCCCGCGACGATCAAGCTCGAAAGTGCTTACCTGTCAGACTGCATAGAAAGCCTCCAGGAATATGCTCTGGTTGGCCGTTGGCACTTTCCAGAGATGGATGACACCAAGATGAGAAACTGGCTCGAACTGCAATGGAAACCTCTGATCAACTACACTCCTATTGTGGCCAGATTGTTGAAAGAATGGTATTGCTTTCATTTCTTGAGTTCTAGCGACCTGGAAACCATTCAGAACTGCCCATGGGTTTATGGAAGGAGTTTCCTTGCGTTACATAAATGGTATTTGGGTTATAACCCGTTGAATAATACTCATATCAATAACTTGCTATGGGTTAAGCTTCCCGGGCTTCCCCTGGAGTTGTGGTCAAAGGAAACCTTAACAGAGATAGGAAATGCCATAGGAAGATGTGTATATGTTGACCCTAGATGCCTGGGGGAAAAAGACAAACGTGTGGCCTAGATTCTCATAGAAAAAGCCTACAGAGGAGGGTTCCCAGACCATATTGACATATTCTGGAGGGAGCAAAAAAAAAATCAGAGATTGGACTTTTGGGGAGTCCCCTTTAGATGCTCAACATGCCATCGGACGGGTCACCTAATCAAAAATTACCCTCGTCCACCTGTCCTAAAAAACCGAAAGCATCATGGTTTATCTCAGTTTGCAGCAAACTCTTATAGGATGAAATCCCCATCCTCAGGAATAGAGAAGTTAACATCTACAAAAGGCCTGTCTCCATCAGAATCTGGTGAACAGCAAAGGGTTATTAATCATGAAGTTTATCAACAAACTCCGTCTCCTCTCAAGAATCCAAATCCTTTGGATATTATTTTCAATGCCTCCTCTGGAGCCTGCCTCTGATCATGAAATCCCCATCCCTCCTCCAGTTCCTCAATATTTTAAAGATTCTAATAGGGAGGTTCATATTACCTTCATCCCATCCTCCTCTCCATCACCAAAAAAGAAAAGGACTCCATCTGGAAAAGGAAAAGAACCTATGGTTACGCCTACCCCCTTAAACTCCCCAGTCTCTTCTCCCACGAACTCAATTGGAAGTGACTTGGACTATCTTCTAAACAAGAAATCACTGGAACTTAGACCGCTCACTATTCATAAGCCGGGGAAACAATCCTCTCCTCAAATAAGCCCAAATTCTGCAAGGAACATTATGGTGAGAAGAAAAAACAACAGAGGTAGTAAACACTTCAGGGGGAGGGGCAATGGGTCAGGCAGTGGTGTTCGGAATATTTCTCTTATAGATGTCCCTATCATTGATATGACTAAAGAAAGGCCTCTTAGAGTAAGCATGGCTGAAAAGAATCCCAAATGACTTTCATCATATCCCTGAATGTAAGAGGTCTGGGGGCAAACAATTTTTTTTTGGCTCTAAAGAATTTTTTCCATTCAGTAAGACATAAAATCATATTAATCCAAGAAACCATGCATAACACTTCTGTATCAATTTCCTATTTTAGGAAAATGTTTCCCTCCTGGCATATAACCGCTTCGGAAGCAAATGGCCTTTCTGGAGGCTTGGCAGTTTTATGGGATCCTGATTGGATCAAAGCAAAAGCATATAGATGTTTGGCGGGCATTCTCATCTCGACACAAATCAGGGGGAATGGTTTCCGATCAACATACTAAATATTTACGCTCCTTACAAAAACAGATTGCCTTTCTGGGAGAAATTATTTGCTTCAAAAAATTTTGACATAGAATCTTTGATCATTGCAGGAGATCTAAATGTCACTTTAAACTTGGATGAAACATGGGGCATCAACAGACAAAAGGACCCCCTTGCAGATCGCATCAAATATGAACTACTAAGTAGGAATCTTGTTGATATAAATCCTCCCAAAATGCTACCGACTTGGGAAAATAGAAGGATCGAAGATGCTTATATAGCCAAAAGACTTGATAGATTTATCCTTCATGCTAGTATAATCGATAGAATGGGCATGCCCTTCTCAACAATTGGGAATGTGTTCATATCAGATCATAGACTGATCCTTCTAGGCTAGAGAGAAAAGGGTTTTAGAAAAGGCTATTCATTCAAATTTAACAGGACGCTTTTGGAAGAACCAGAGTTTAATGAGGTTATAATAAGAACTTGGAAAGAGTTGTCATCAACAGAGAATATGCCCCATTTTTTGACCTTTAGGGACAAGCTGGACTCCATTAGAAAGGTGGTTAAGGATTGGCAATTCTAAAAAAGGCAAATGAATAGAACAGCTCTCCAGGAAATTCAAAAGGAACTGGACAACATCTCAGGAGTTCTGGCTGCTCAACTACTCACTTTCAAAATGAGGTGCCGTATAAAGGAGCTTCAAATGAAAAAATTTAAAATCTTGGATCAGGAGGAAGCTTTTTGGAGATTAAAGAGTAGGGCGATCTAGCTTAAGGAGGGGGACAAGAACACAAAATTTTTCCACAAGTTTGTGAGCTCCAGATGTGAGAAAAATTCTATATGGAAAATAAGTGATGGAAAGGGGGGTTTCCTATACTCTCACCAGGACATCTCAAACGAGGCTGTTAGATATTTTTAAAATCAGTACAAGAGAGCTGAGGACTGCAGGATTCAGGATATTCTATGGGGCATTGATTTATTCCCACAAATGTTCGATGAAGAACAAAGTGATTGTCTTTTCTAGCCAGTAACTGAGGAGGAGCTGTTAGAAACAATGAAATCTTTTAAAAGGGATAAGTGTCCTGGCCCAGATGGCTGGACCGTAGAATTCTTCATCCACTTTTTTGATATTATCAAAACTGATTTGCTAAGGATGGTAGAAGGATCCACAATATCAGGGAGCATTCATCAGAAAACTGCGTCCACTCATATAGACCTCATTTCGAAAAAAGGGGAAGCAGAATCATTCCAAGATTTTAGACCGATATCCCTTTGTAACATTTCCTTCAAAATCATCTCAAAAATTATTGCAGAAAGAATCAAAGAAACTCTTTCAAGGTTCTTAACAAAGGATCAGCACGGATTTTTAAAGGGAAGAAATATTCTGGATGCAGTTGTAAACACACAAGAAAGTCTGTTTGCCATGCATGCTAAAAAAAGGGAAGCTATTATTTTCAAAATCAACCTCCGAAAGGCATACGATTGCCTTAATCGGGGTTTCATCAGGTGCTTACTTGCAAAGATTGGATTAAGAACCAACATGATAAACTGGATAATGGCATGTGTTGAGAAGGTGAACTATGCTATCATTGTAAATGGGATTCCATCTTCTTACTTTCTAGCTGCCAGAGGTCTTCGCCAAGGCTGCCCATTGTCGCCTCTTTTATTCATCTTAGCAATGAATTCGCTAATTCTCCACATCAATAAGGCAGTCAAGGAAAACAGGTGCCGCCCATTGAAAATCGGCAAAAACAACTTCATCTCGCATAACTTATTTGTAGATGATATTCTTATGTTTGGAATGCTGTGCAGACTCACCTGGCTGTGTTTTTATGACATCCTAAATTTTTTTCAAAAAGCCACAGGATTGCAAATAAACAAATCAAAGTCAGTAATCTACCATAATGATGTCAATTTGGAAGCAATAGAATGGATATCTTCTCTGTTTGGAATAGAGACGCAATCCATTAAGCATGGAATAAAATACTTGGGTTTCCAGCTAAAAGTAAAGGGATATTGAAAATTAGACTGGCAATGGATTCTAGATAGGTATTATAAAAAGATATCAGTTTGGGAATACAAATGTCTATCATTGGCAGGAAGAGTGATCTTGGCGCAATCGGTCTTAACTCAACTTGCAGTATACTGGGCTCATTTATTTTTTCCTCCTGCAAGTATCATTCAAAAAATGAATAAGCTAATTGCAAATTTTATATGGGGCGATCAATCAGAAAAAAGGAAATTTCATTTGTCTAAATTATCTGATATCTCTCTGTCGAAGAGCCTAGGTGGATGGGGCCTGGTGGACTTGTGGACATTCGGAAAGGCACTTTTATGTAAGTCATTATGGAGAGGGATTTATGGAGAGGGTCCATGGAGTATCACAATTCAAAAGAAATATATGGGCAGCAAGGATATCTCACAGTGGTTCAGGTTGGGAAGGATTGGTTCCACATATGGGTCAGCAATATGGCTGAGCTTCTGCAAGATAGAAGGTTATTTCCTGAAGAATTTAGCATGGTGTTTCCAGTCCAGCAGCAAGATCCTTATTGGAATAGATCATTTTCAGAGCAGTTTGGAGGAAATCTATGTGCCTGAAGCATTGATAAAAATTTTCCATAGAAAAGGTTTTTTCTATTGGGACAAACTGATTTCTGATTGGTAGGGTCCGATCCCTCTATGGAAAGAGGCAGAAAATATGGAGATGCCAGATACTATAGCCCGAATATGGAGGAACATCAGAACATGCCTGAGAAACTGCGGCATATATCGCTCTTCGGAATCTGATCGTCTTATTTGGAAGGATTCAAAAGGTATTAACCTGGTTTGTGTTAAGGATATTTATCAGAATATGATTGGTAAAAAGGGTGCTCTTCCCAGTCCTATTTTCCCAATTGCTTTTTGGAAAACTGGATGTCCTTCCAAAATGATTCATTTTTCATGGTTGACTTTCCACAACAAAAATTTATGATGGGAAAACTTGAAAAAGTGGGGATGGCATGGACCAAGTATCTGTTTAATATGCAAATCAGCTGAGGAAAGCAACTGTCACATGTTTTTAAACTGCCAAAGAACTTAGCAATTATGGCAATCTCTAGAAAATATTTATGGACTCCCACATATTTCTCATGCTTCCACAAAAGAAGCATTTCTTTGGTGGAGTGGGCAGAAGGAATCCTGGAGGCCGATAGTTATTATCACCCTCCGAAGCATTTGGAGATGGAGAAACAATGTTATTTTCAATGACAGGAAAGAGCCTTTCTTGGAAATTTTGACTAATGTAGTATCCCTCTATGACTCTTTACCGGAAAAGACTCACAAGTAAAAAAAGGAGAATTGTAAAGAACATGCGCAGGCTCACACAATGCTTCCAAGAGCGTATTTCGATGGAGCTGCGCAGAATGGTTCCTGTGGTTGTGGAGTGCACATCATAATGAATGAAAATGTACAATATCTCATCCATTGGAATGGGGGAATGGGCTCCAACAGCAAAGCTGAGGGGATGGCTCTTGCAGGCCTTCTTAATTTTTGCTTTTTTCTCAACATTCAGGCAGTCTCAATCTTTGGAGATTCCAAAGTTATGGTGGATTATGTATCAGGGAAAAATAATATTTACAAGCCTCACCTTGTAGGTTGGATGGATAGGATCAGGTTTTTCTGGAGAAGGATGGAAGGATGCACTATTCACCATATCAACAGGGCTTAGAACCAGCAAGCAGACTTTTTGTCAAAGGAGGGTCTTCAATCAGAACCAGGTTTTTGGTATATGAAGGTAAAGCCTGAAGGGGATATATTCTCTATCCAGGATTTCTCCCTTCCAGGTTTTTAATTCCATATTAGCTGATACACAGGTATGCACTGTTTTTTGTTTCCTCTTTTGTCCTATTGTCCCTCCGAATTTTGTTTATGAATGAGCGAAGTATAATGTGAATCTCCTATTCAACGCTCCCCTCCTTCTGAAAATCTAATTTCTTCTATTTCCTTTCTATGAGAAATGTAAAATTTTTGCATCTTGCTGGCAGCTCCTTGAACTGTTCTTTTTCCCTGAAAATCTTGTCTTTATGCTGGGATTATGATGCCCATCTCATCTAGTCTTTATAATGGCTCATCTATAAATTGGCCATATACAGTACTACATGTAAATGTACTTTATGTCTCTTTATATATCTTATATAATACAATCTTTCTTTTTTCGCCCTGACGAAAAAAAAAAAAATGTTTTTGATGGTAGAAATAGATTCAGCGTCATCAAAAACTTTCGAGGCACTTAAAATTTTGGAATTTGACAATTTTAACTTAGATTTACAAAATCCTTACATACTTTCCATAACTTATCAAAAATTTCTAAAACACTTAACATCTTGGAATTTGACAATTTGAACTTAAATTTACAAAGTCCTTACCTACTTTCCCTAACTTTTCCGGGCAAAAAGCAGTCCCTTTAGGCTACGGCATTCCTTTTTTTGTCTCGCTATCTGTTCTCGCGGGCAGGTACGAGGCAATAGTGGAACAGCTGCAAGTTCTGTAAAATTTAATTAATTGGATTTGGAATGGAGGTCCTGCCTGAGTCGAAGTGACAACATTAGGAGCGGAGACGAAGTCCGATTCCCGACTCTTTGGCATTAACCTTCGATACAATGGTGGACCCCTCGACTTCCATTCAATGCCTGGATGCGGAGAGATTAAAAAATTATATCCCTTTGGACATTTTATGCATGATTAAGATTTTTCAGTGATCAAATTAATTAATAGTTGTACAGTATATCATGCCTCGTAGAAATTAATTAATAGTTGTACAGTATATCATGCCCCATAGAAAATGCTTTCCGGTTCGGTTTAACATTTGTTCAGGTACTAGTGTGTTCATCGTTTCATGCTCAACGTATATTAACATACAATGGTACATTACATAACTTCACACACTGTGAGCATAGTATGTTATATAACTCCAAAGGCAGAGACTGGCGACCTAAGTAAAATAAATAAGACTCTCAACCATCAGAATATAAATAAATATAATTTTAAAATTTTAAAAATATGAAAATTGTTTCTTCAACTTTTTGTCAACCAGTGATTAATTCCAAGGTCAACACATATTGAATGCATTATGACCCGCTAGTAACCAAACTCGATTATTTGTACGTGTCTGAAACAACTGCTCCCTCGATAAAGGAAATCCGTTTCCTTCTATGCAAAAGTAGCATTGTAGTAGTTCAGCGAACACACTGACGAGATTTCTTGGAGCAAAATCGAAGGGAAAGAACTAATCAGTCATATATTGGGTATTTAATGCCCTCATAGCAGCACACGACTTAACGCGATAACACGGGAGCAGGCAAATTCGGCATTAAATAATATTTGCCTGCTCCTGTGTTATCGAACTAAGTGGCGTGCTGTTCTGAGGACATTAAATACCCAATATATGACTAATTAACTCCAGGCAAATCGAAATGATACCAGATCATACTCGATCGGCACAATTGATACAAGACATTCAAGACATTCAGTTTCTTTAATAGGGTACGGATGATTTTGTCAGTACGTCGTCGGCTGATAGGAATACGTGTCCACAGGACTGAAGTCTCTTCGGACAAAGTATCAGGGTAGATAATATCTATTTTATTGCTTTAATGTCGTCTATATTTCCTACTCTTACTGTCATGCTTCATGCTTCAGCATAACATTCGAATGTTTGAAATATCTACGATTTAAGTCATATCAGTGTTGATTTATTTCTTTAAAGCACTTATATATATATATATATATATATTTAATTGAGTCTGGTCATATCAATATTCGCGTTTAGAAGCGTTGAGTTTGGAGTATACTGGGATTAGGTGGAGTTTATAGTATGCTGGAATTGGGTATATCGTTAAGATTTCTTTCTTTTACTGTCATGTTTCACCATAATATTCGAGTGTTTGAAATAGCTACGATTTAAAGTCATATCAGTGTTTATTTATTGCTTTAAATACTTAAATATCTATATATATATATATTTGTTTTTTTCCATTTAAACGACACTTTTCAAATTAACATTCGCGTTTAAGATAATGGAGTTTGGAGTATAAGGGGATTGGCTGAGTTTTTAGTATTTTGGGATTACGTATATTGTTAAGATATTTCTCGATGTTAATAGTATTCAGTCAATCTAAACCAACCCAGAAAACAGTTATTCACAGGCTTAAGAGTTTGATCATTACGAACAGTAATAGGCATTGTTCCGTTTGGTGATGTTTATCTTGTTTCACGAGAAAGACCGTCTATTCGGTTAGAGCGTTCGATCCCGTGAAAGCTTTTACAACTAGTCCGTTACCAAATTTCAACCGCAAGAGCAAAAAAAAATGTTATTTTTACCCTATATTGACCGTTGGTAATTTCTGTTACTTTGTGATACTAACATAGAAATTGAAATTGAAATTGGATATATAGTATCACAAAAACATAGAATGTAGAAAATGAATTTGGATATATGGTATCAGAAATATATAAATTAATATTTTTTAATGTATACATTTGCACACATTTATATAGTTGGTGACAGATATAATTAATTTCAAATAAAGATAGGGAGGTTGAGATATTTTTTTAAGAAAATCTCAAATCAATTTTAAAATCATGGAAGTATTATCTTCAAGGCTCTATCTTAATGCTTAAATGACAAACATTAAAAACACACATTATAATAACATGAATGATATCTATTTTACTCTTTTCATCAACACTTACATTCAATCTGGAATCTCGTAGATACCACTCTTTCTTCACCACAACAACTTCGACCTACCACTTGACCTCCACTTAAAATATAACTGCCTCTAACCATCATTGATATACTTGTATGACACACAGTTCTTGTCTACCCTAAAAAATAACCTAGATAGTAAATATCTATATAAATACATTTCCAACCTAATAATATACATTAAAATACATACTTCAAGTTATATAAATAAATTATCTAAATATTAAACTTATCCCTTAATCCATGATACAACTAACATCCAAAAATATCAACATATAACAAAATCCATACATAATTAGATCATCAATATGTTTTCTTAGTACCGAAGAACATGGAGAACTACTCAATAATTGGCTCTTTGAACATATTTCACAAATGTGATTTAACTACACCTAGTCATAGCAACACCAAAAGGACCCAAAGTGTCCTTGCCTGGGAGAAATTATAAATGCATCCAATAATAGGTGATGACACTTCAGCATTATTATGGTGGATTGGCTCTATTGAAAAAACAGGCTTGACTGCCCAAAAATACAACTACTACATCGTTAATACACTGATCATACATCACAAATCAAAGAATTATGGTGCCTAACCACATGTTCAATTACGACCGTGAACAACGTCTATACATTCAACACTTAGAACTGAACATCCCTGTCCACGAAACCCCTTCTTTGTAACGGTGGAGTAACTCCTGTTGTTTCCACTCTGAAGAGGGAAGAGGGAACATAATCCTTTTAACGGGACTACCAAAAATTTGGCTAACCACCCACCAACCATTGGGACTGTAGGTCTAAAAAGAGAATGTGCCACCATGGTCTCTAATGGACTTAGTAGAAGGGAAGCCAATTTCATAAGCCAGCCAGCCAAGGAATTCAACACTCTTAAACACACGTGGAATAGGCATCTTAAGGCTAAGATGAAGCCCAGTCAATCCAAATTGGTGCGGAAATGGAGAAGGTGACGCAAGTGTGCTTAAAAACCCAGACTCAATGATATGTAATGGTCATCGCTCGAGCCCATATCTCTGTTGAAGATAATGTTCAAAATAAAGCTATGTAATTGTTGACAAATTAGCCAACAAATTTTTTGTTTTGAGTTATCAGAATCAAGACAACAAATTTATAGATGTAGTCAGTGATCATTCAACAAATTATTAGGGACACTAGATTAGTTAGATAATGGATAATGAAATTAGAAATATGTGGGCTATATAATAATGTATTCATTGCTCCTATAAAGATATGAGATTCCAATGAGAGTTTAGCTCATGGATTGAGAATTAGACTTCTCTTCTTTTTTTTTGTTCATTAGTTTTGTGTATGTTTTCATATGCATGCTCTTGCTAGATTTAACATGGTATCAAAGCTAGGTTAAGAGAGTTGATTTATATGTAAAGTGTGTGTTGTTGGCAGGAGGTTTCAAAAGTTTGTGAAAGCCATTTGCAAGAGTTTTCATAATTTTGTGAAGCATGTGCAAATTCAAGTTATTGGTGGGAGTACTCATTAGTTAGCAGCAATGGCCAACAATATGAATATTTCTCAACCACAAATACCAATGTTTAAAGGTGAGAACTTTGGCTTTTGGAGCATTACGATGAAAACATTGTTTCTCTCACAAGATTTGTGGGATTTTGTAGAGAATGGATATATAGAACCAGATGCTCACACACTTGCTCGTTGGACTCAAGGCCAAAGAAACCAGCTAAAGTAAAATCGTAAGAAAGATTCAAAGGCTCTCTTCCTAATCTAGCAAGTAGTGCATGATTCTATTATTCTGAGACTAGTTGGAGTAACACAATGAAAGGAGGCATGGGATGCTTTGCAGCAAGCATATCAAGGAAGTGATAAGGTAAAAATTGGTAAGTTGCGGTCATTAAGAAGAGAATTTGAAACCTTGTGCATGCAAAACTCTGAATTTATTCCAGATTTTCTCACTAGAGTTATGGGTATACTGAATGAAACTAGGTCTTATGGAGAAGATTTAAAAGATCAAAAAAATTTTGAGAATATTTTAAGAAGTTTGCCTGCAAAATTTTATGGGGTTGTTGTTGCTATTGAGGAGTCTAAGGATCTAACTCAGTTGTCTATGAATGAGCTAGTGGAGTCTCTTCAATCTCATGAGCAATGAATAAATAGATCTTGTGAAAAATCTATTCAGCAAGCTTTTCAAGCAAGAGGAAATTTTTTCAAAGACAAAAGTGGTTCCTCTCATGAGGAAAGCTAGAACACTTTTGAAGAGGAAGAGGAAGAGGACAAACATATAGAGGAGGCAGAGTTCGAGGAAGATTTTTATCTGCATACAACAAAGGAAGAGGTAATGATGACACTGATGGAGGTAAAAGATTTAATAAATCCCAAGTTCAGTGTTTTTATTGTAAAAGATTTGGCCATTATGAAAGAAATTGTTGGAAAAAACAAACACAACAAGTTAATTTTTCTGAAGAAAAAGAAGAAGTTGGCACTTTATTCTTGGCTTCTAATTCAACTAGTAATGTTTCCAAAGAGATGTGGCTTATGGATAGTGGTTGCAACAATCACATGATAAGAAACAAAGATGGCTTTGTAGAGATAGATGAATCTACAAAATATGATGTACTATTGGGAGATGACACGCCAATTGAAGCTAAAGGTAAGGGA
Source organism: Pinus tabuliformis (assembly GCA_031772625.1). Classification (NCBI taxonomy): domain Eukaryota; kingdom Viridiplantae; phylum Streptophyta; class Pinopsida; order Pinales; family Pinaceae; genus Pinus; species Pinus tabuliformis. The sequence goes on along the minus strand of CM062814.1, from coordinate 708,522,710 downwards.
ACAATTGTTGTGAAGACAAAACAAGAAAAATCAAAGCACATTAATGATGTTTTATATGTTCCTGGTCTACCACATAATTTGTTGAGTGTGGGGGAGCTCCTTGAAAAGGGATATTTAATTGTTTTCAAGGACAAGCAATGCATAATCTATGATAAAAATGATCACAGTAAAATTATTGCTAAGACTAATACCCTACAAAATAGAATTTTTGCTTTCAATTTCCCTTGTGAAGCAAGTACAACATTAAATGTTGCTTATGATGATAGTTCTTGGCTATGGCACATAAGGTATGAACATTTGAATATGAAAGGCTTTAAATTGTTATATAACAAGCAAATGGTCAAAGGGTTACCACTTATTGGATCTACTGATAAAGTCTGTGAAGGTTGTATTCTTGGTAAGCAACATAGAGATTCATTTCCAGTAGGAAAATCATGGAGAGCAAGTAAACCACTGGAACTAGTGCATGCAGATATATGTGGTCCTATGAAAACCTTGTCTCTCAACAAAAATAAGTTTTTCATTATTTTTGTGGATGATTTTAGTAGAAGAACATGGGTATATTTCATTAAAGCAAAATCTGATGCATTTTTCATATTTCAAGAATTTAAAGCTCTTGTGGAAAAGCAAAGTGGTTATTGTCTAAAAACATTACGCACAAATAAAGGGGGAGAATTCACTTCTAATAAGTTTGATTATTATTTTAAAATTAATGGAATTCAAAGGCAATTGATAGCTAGTTATACTCCCCAACAGAATGGCATTGTTGAACATAAGAATAGAACAATTGTTGAGATGGCTAGGAGCATGATGAAAGGTAAAAACCTTCCAAACATTTTTGGGCTGAAGCTGTAGCTACATTTGTTTATTTGCTTAATAGATGCCTAACAAGAAGTGTGCAAAATATTACCCCTTATGAAGCATGGTGTGGAAGAAAACCCAATATTTCTCATTTAAGAGTCTTTGGTTGCATTGCCTATGTTCATGTTCCTACTGAAAAGAGAAGAAAGCTTGATGATAAAAGTGTGAAATGCATTTTTATTGGATATTGTGAGGAAACCAAAGGTTATAGATTGTACAATCTAGAAACTGAAAAATTAATGATTAGTCGTGATGTCTTATTTAATGAGAAAGGAGAACGGAACTGGAATCGTGATGTGCAACAACACACTCCAAGTATTGGTGTACAAAAAGATGAATCTTTCATTTCTGCAAATCCATCCAGTAATCAAAATAATTCAAAGGCCACATCCACTCCATCATCTTCTGCTACTTCAAGTCCTGTATCAAGTCCAAGTCCTCCTCCAAAAAGGACAAAATCTTTAAATGAAATTTATGGTTATACTAATTTTGCTTTGATGTCTCAAATTGAAGCAGAACCAAGATGTTTGGAAGATGCAGTAAAAGAGTTAGTTTGGTTCAAAGCAATGGATGAAGAGATGACAACAATTAAAAAGAATGCAACATGGGAGCTTGTGGATCCTCCTACTGAAAAAGAAGTCATTGGGGTGAAATGGTTGTATAAAACCAAGTATGCAACTGATGGATCAATACAAAATCACAAAGCAAGGTTAGTAGCAAAGGGATATGCTCAACAACCAGGTATTGACTACAATGAAACATATGCTCCTATTTCAAGATTTGATACAATCAGAACTATTTTGGCATTGGCAGCACAATATAAATTGTTAGTTTATCAATTTGATGTTAAATCAACCTTTCTAAATGGTGAGTTGAAAGAAGATGTATATGTTCACCAGCCCCAAGGATATGAAGAAGCAAAAAATGAATACAAAGTCTACAAACTGAAAAAGACTCTTTATAGGCTTAAACAAGCTCCAAGAGCATGGTACAACAGAATTGACACTTATTTTTTGAAAAAGGGGTTTAATAGAAGTGAACATGAACACACATTATATATCAAGTCAATTGATAATGATATAATAATTGTGTTCTTATATGTAGATGACTTGATATACACATCTTCAAGTGATTTGTTAGTGGAAGAGTTCAAGGAGGCTATGATGACTGAATTTGAAATGACTGATTTGGGTTTGCTCCATTATTTTCTTGGCATAGAAGTGACACAGATGAATGATGGAATTTTTATTTCACAAGAAAAATATATTTCAAATCTTCTTAAAAAATGGAAAATGGGAAATTGTAAACCCATGAGCACACCCATGAATACAAATGAAAAATTTTCTATAGAAGATGGAGCTGAAAGGGTAGATGCTCAATCCTATAGGAGTCCGGTAAGAAGCCTTTTGTATCTTACTACTACTAGGCCTGATATTATGCATGTAATAGGCTTGATTTCCAGATTCATGCAAAGTCCAAGTAAGATTCATTTTGGAGCATCAAAAAGAATTTTGAGATATGTCTGTGGAACAAGAAATTATGGAATTTGGTATACTTCATCAAATAATTTTGGGTTGGTTGGTTATATAGATAGTGACTGCGTTGGACCTTTTGATGATAGAAAAAACACTTCAGGTTATGTATTTAGCCTTGAATCAGGTGTAGTATTATGGTGTTCAAAGAAGCAACCAACTATTTCATTGTCTTCTACAGAGGCAGCGTATACTGCAGTAGCAACAACAACATGTGAAGCAATTTGGTTGAAGAAAGTATTGATAGATCTAAAACAAGAACCAAAATATGCCACAACTATTTATTGTGATAACTTGTCTACCATTGCCATAACTAAAAATCCAGTGTTTCATAATCGCACCAAACACATTGATATCAAATATCATTTCATAAGAGACTATGTGGCAAAAGGAGAAATTCAAATAAAGTTTTGTACAACAAATGAACAGCTTGCAGATATATTTACCAAAGCACTACTTAAAGGTAAGTTCGAATACTTAAGCTATATGCTTGGAATCACCTCATTAAACATTAAGGGGGAATGTTGAGGATAATGCTTAAAATAAAGCTATGTAATTGCTGACAAATTAGCCAGCAAATTTTGTGTTGTGAGTTATCAGAATTAGGACAGCAAATTTATAGATGTAGTCACTGATCATTCAACAAATTATTAGGAACAATAGATTAGTCAGATAATGGATAATGAAATTAGAAATATGTGGGCTATATAATAATGTATTCATTGCTCCTATAAATATATGAGATTCCAATGAAAGTTCAACTCATGGATTGCGAATCAGACTTCTCTTCTTTTTTTTTTTCATTAGTTTTGTGTATGTTTTCATATACATGCTATTGCTAGATTTAACAATCTCCCCCTCACAAGTGACAAATCTGCAAATACTGACGAGCTCATAAATACGCAACTGCAAATACACCTATTTTTGTCACCTCACGGGCTGGACTTCTCCTCGTAGCGCTTAGATTATGGACTGACTTTGCCAAACCGGTGGGGTTTGCGCAGACACTGTGAAGGCCACGAAAATCATGTTGACCAACGTTCTAACATGGCTGAGTCACGCGGCCTATCAACCATGCTCGATTATTTTTATCTGTCACAGTGATAGTGATTTCCTATGGAATTAACTAATAGTGATTTCCTATGGAATGAACTAACACTTTGTACGCCTCTGTCCTGTTACAACGGATGTATTTCCGATGGCTTTCTTTGTTTTTCCACAGAGCAAAGCAATAGTGCAAACAATAAAATAAAACAGCCTTAATTAAAAAAAATCTATCACACACCTACATTATCCTTCATATGTGCAAAGCCTTCCCGTGAGGGAGTTAGGCTCAGCCTAGCTAGGATACCAACCTAGAAATTGAAATTGTATCTAGAAATTGAAATTGGATACATAGTAATCGCAAATACATAAAATAATTTTTTTATTGCACATGTTTGCACTCAATTACCATACATTTATATAGTTGACCAAACCAACTGTAAACTTAGTGTGGAAGCATTATCTCCGAATACTACGCTGTTAGCCCTTAAAACCCAATGCTTGCGAATACTTTGATTTTCTACTTAAAATATCGTTCGAGATTTAGGACTACTCACATCTATATTGTTTTTTCCTATATGTTATGTTGTGTTATGTTATGTTAGACAGATTTATCTCCTCCATTTACTATTCACTTTACATCTTGTGTTTTCCTATTTCTAGATATTAGACACGGATTTATCTCCTCCATTTAATATTCACGTTACATCTTTCCTCAGATGTTTTATTATAGTTCCTTCAATTGAGGAATTTATTGGGAAATGATGAAAACATTTTTCCGGGACCACGACAACTCTTTTGCAATGCCTTCTCTTTATAGTGTCCTCCCTGAAATTTGTGATATGGTAAGGGTTCTGAAATGTTTGCCCTTGCAATCTTGCTATTCGGGCTTGATTCAACCGAATAAGAATACAATGAAGGTAGGGAGTTTGCTTGTTTGACATTTTTCTTTTTTGATTTTATAGCAGTAACTCAAGGAGCTGATGACTCGGCTGGATTTCACGCAGAGATTTCAGAGCTAATTTATCTTCAAACAATACACTGAAATTGGTTAAACTAGCCGGGTAAGCTCTGTGTTAGGGCGTTTATATCTCTTTTAATTTATTTGTCTTTTAAAAAGTACGTCACCTCTCTAAGTTCTTGTGATAAAACTGGTGCTTCTTCACCGTATTCTATGTTTACATCTGAACCGAATAGTTAGTTCTGAAATAGTTCTTCGTAGTTACTTGGTAGGTAAACTCATGTATGTTCGTTGATGAATTATATTGATAAACATAAAACCTCAAAATGCACGCTACTTAAAAGCATTCATATGTGCCTTTTGTTTCACTTTACATATGACAATCTGCCTCTACTTTGTTTGGTTAGTATGGTCTTTGTTTTGATTCATATGCCTCGTTTAATTGTTTTCTATGTTGCTTGGTTCCCTTACTTCTCCTTTTATGGAAATTGTCAAGGAGGCTGACGGTCATGAATAAAGCGGTCTCGATATCTCTTGGAACAATTCGTGGATCGTTAAATATCTTTCCATATATTCAAATGCGTTGTATAGAGACAAAGTAATCGTTCTCTAGTCTTCCTATTCAAGCCATGCATCTCAGTGTGTCCGTCATTTTTTTCGGAGCTCTATTAAGTTAGAAATTGCTCATATATATTCATGCCTTTGGTTTATTTCATTTTTATATATCGGAATTTGAGTTTTATCCACATTTACAATAATCTATATTTGAATTTCCTATTTTTACATTGATCTTCACGAGTCAAACTAAATTATCAAACTCAAATTATAATTCAAGAGTATTTAAATAAAAAATTTAAAAAATGCTATAATTATTAAAATTAATTTATAAATTTTATAAAATTAATTATCTAAAATATTTAATTTTGCTTAAAATTATTAGGAAAAACACAAAAATTAACATATACAAATCATAGGAGCAGTTGCTCTTCTCTATTGATCATACAAACTTTATTATTACAATGAACCCGTGAAGGGTATTTAAACAATTTTGGACTACCTACTCATCTAAAATAACTCAACATGCACACACACTCTAAATTCACTTTTCCCAAACTATAACTTAACTCAAACTTGCCTGGCTTTACTCATTTAATTGACTCTCTTAAATTTAGCCAACTCTAGCATGGGAGAGTAATTACAACTTCTAACACTCCCCCTTAATTACGACTATATGACTCAACATAACTCAATGAGGCATACAATGACTCAAAACTCTCACAATTTTGCATTTTCTTTTTTTGTGCTTCCAGATTCTATATTCTTGAAACTACGTCATTCTGAGTTGCACTTTCTTGTTGTAAGCTCCATATGTCTTTACTTGTTGTTGCTACAATTTTTCTTTGACTTTCCTTGAATTTGTGAAACACGATTTGATCTTGTCTTCTACACCTTAATCTTCAAATATTCATTCAACCATGGGCTATTGCCACAACATTGCATTTTCAAATTGTCTTCTTTTCTCTGCTTCTTGCGCTTCATATTCCTCAATTTATTTCTGCCATAATTCTTGATAGCAAAATCTTATCTCTTCTCGACTCTGTTGTTGAAAAATGGTTTTAATGCATTCTTCCTTGTTTTCAGAAACCTCCATATCATTCTCTTTACTTTCATCATCATGTACTGCTGCTTTTTCCCTGTAATTTTCACACTCAAGATATTTATTTAACATTTCATTCAATTCTTTTATTCCAATTGCTGCTTTAAGACTCACATCAATTTGTTCAATTGACTTCTGAATCCATTCTTCAATGAGCTTCAAATCTACATCAAACTTATTAACAACCTTGTTTTCAACATCTGCTTCCATGCTATTTTGAACACCTGCATATTCAAAAACAATGTTAAAAGCATCTTTATTATGCTCTCCAGTGAGAGCTTCTTGCTCTACCTCTTCCTTCTCTGCCTTCTTTTCAACTTCACTGAAACTATCATCCACTATTGTGTGGTTAGTGGATATTTTCATCGAAAGCTCTTCAATCACTTTATCATGTTCTTGATAGTCAGTTGCTGCTAGATGACATACTGCTTCATGAGTAGTTCTAAACTTTGCTTCATAACTTGAGTAGTTCTAAACTTTGTTTCATAACTTCTTGTTATAGTGGCAACTTCAACCTTCAATTCTTCATCAAACATGGCACATACCATATTTCCACAATCAATACTTCTTTTAAAAAAGAAACCACACATAACATCAAGATAATGTTCATCCACACTATGGTGGGATATCCGAGCATTAATGTGCTCATTGCCAACTTCATTGACAATTTTAACTTCACCAAATCCATCAGTTGCAGCTGGATTCACTAATTCACATGTCACTTTGCAGTCATCATCCATATGTGTTTTTCATGGCAGGATTCACCATCATCTACATCGTCCACGTTACAGTGGCGTCCTTGAACATTTATCTACTCTTGCTCTGTTTCACACACAGAGGCTTCAACTTCTCTCTCTGCAATCTTTGTTGCATTTTCTTCATCCATACGCATACTTCCATAATGGGCTTCAATTTTATGGTCTTGAAAACCATCATCCACTTTTGTGTGGAATTATCCAAGCTTTGTTTTCCTCTCACAGTCTTGCTCATCTACTTTTAGATTTGCAGCTAAATTTTCTGCTTATGACATAACCTACTGTTGCATGTCACTCCCCCTTGCACCAAATTCTTCTTCCAAGATCTTCCATGCTTCCTTAGAAGTTGTAGTTGTTGCTACCTTGCACATAACTATTTCATCCATTGCTTGCTAAATGAAATTCAAAGCCAGCGCATCAGTAAAAATACGTGGTGGTAGTTGATCCACGCTATGCCAATCAACCTCAATTCTCAATTTCTTCTTTGTCTTCTGCTACACTTCTCAGTTCCTCGGTTGCGCCCTGAACCTCTCCAAACACAATAACAATTTTTGTCTCTTCTTTTTTATTCATTTTCTTAATATTCTTAAGTCACGCTTTGCAACCCATCACTGTTGTCTTTCCTCTATCTTATAGCCGCTCTCCTCATTGGATGAGGCTATCTTCCATATCACCTCCGAAAAAAATATGATTTTTAATATGCATCCCCGTAAGACACAATCTTCACCCAAAAACTGTCATACTTGACAAAACACTAAAATATTTTTCTAAACTAACAAACTTTGCAAAGCCCTAAACTCTCTTGTTGAATAAAATCCTTTCTTTCTATAATTTTCTTTTAATAACAAAATAAAGTAAAAAATCTTCCACAAAAATTTCCCAATTTTCCTTTCATTTATAATTATTATCCTACCATGCACGTTTTTAATATTGAAACCCTTTTTTCAAAAAAATCCACAATCTTCAAAGGTTTCGAATAGCCTGTTGAAACCTTATAAAACAAATTTCCAAATAAATTTTCTTTTCAAAGCACCTATTGTGTTCTTAAAAAGAGCCTTCACTAATTAAAAGTAAAATCAAAAAACCATGTGACTTTAAACTTGCCCTTAGTCATTTAAATTTGCTGTTAGTTTTCGTTGAATGGCAGTTCTCAAATCTTTGACTGGTTGCACGTTAATTTTTGCGAACAACTTATCAACCGGCAAAGCCCAACCTAACAGAGACTTTGACTCACGAGGTTTGTGCACCCCCACACAAGAGAACAACGCAAATTTCCCATTTTCCATTCAGTTGCGATAAAGTGTCGCAGTTTTTACACTAAGCAAGTGTGAATTTCGCACCTCAATTGCATACTTTTAATTTTTTTAATAGTGGGACAATTATGTAACGCAATTTTTTAAAAACATTGCCAATTTTTTTCACTTGGTCTTGTTCTACTCAATTTTTTAAAAATATTGCGGATGTTTTTTACTTTGTCTTTTTTTACTGGCTTTACAAGCACTTTGGATCTTGTGATCCTTCCTCTGTTCTGATATCAATTTGTTGGAAATGCAGAGAAACACAAAAATTAACACACACAAACCATAGGAGGTGTTGCTCTTCTGTGTTGATCACACAAAATTTATTATTATAATGAACCCAGTGATAAGTATTTAAACATTTTTGGACTAGCTACTGGCCCAAAATAACTCAACATGCACTATAATCTTAATTCTACTTTTCCCAAACTATAACTTAACTCGAACTCACTAGACTCAGTTATGTAACTCTCCTAAATTTAGCTAACTCTTGCAGGCGGGAGTAATTACAATTTCTAACACGCGCTCACACACAGACACACACACACACACACATATATATATATATATATATATATATATATATAACAACCATGAACGTATTCATGCCATGAAATTGAATTGATTATTATCGCTTAAATAATTAATATTAAATTTGTATTTTTATTTTGATTCAGTCAATGTGGCTCATCATGGTTACCATAATAATAACATCTTAGAAAGAAAAAAATTAATTAAACATTAAAAAGTTAAAAAATATAATAATAATAATAATAACAAACTTAATTAATTCATAACAAAAATTAAATTTATGCTTAAATATTCAAATAAATATAATAAAATATAAATATAAATATTGTATTATAATAATAAAAAAATACAAATATTATAGATTTAAAATAATAAATTGAATAAAAGGAAAATGAAACAAAATCTTACTAATAAGGAATTCAAGAGTCATAAAATACTCCGATTTTCAAACCAAAAAATAATATAAACCATAAAGAAATAATAAAAAAGATATTGAAATTAAAATAAGAAGACTCTATAAATAATAAATTAAATAAAAAATCAAGAATTATAGAAATATAAATATAAATATTTCAAATACCATATATATTTATATATGAATTAATTTTTATTGGCTTAATAATTGGCTTGTATAGTTTTATGACATGGTATATAATGGAAATTTAATGTCAGATGAATTCAAAGCTTTTGTGAAAAAGAATTTGATGTGACCTATCTTGTTATCATAAGCACATTTTGGGAATTGAAATCAAACAATTTGCTAAAATAAATTCTATATGTAAACAAAAATATACTACAAATATCTTAAAAAGACTTCCAATGGAAAAATGGGAACCACCTATTGCAAGAGAAAGAAAATCGTACAAGCAGGATGACGAACTAGGACTTGATTCTACATGGTATAAGAAGTTTGAAGGTAGTGTCATCAACCTTATTGCAACTGGATATGATGTTATATATGGAGTTAGTTACGTTTCTAAATTTATCGAATCCTCTACATACTCTTTTTTATCGAATCCTCTACATACTCTTTGTGAAAAGTTTTTTGAAGGAAAGGATTATCATTTTGCATTAAAAGAGAGCTTATATACAAATCCGAAAACTTTTACATATTTGTGTGTTTTTGGTGGCTTCGCAGTTCCAGTGCATATACAAAGAGTTTTTCTTATTTCTGTGGGATCTTCTGACTACAATTCTACATTGATATATGTAGAATACTATTTAAAAAAACTCTTATTCTTCTTATCTATGTGGGATCTTCTAACTACAATTCTACATTGATATGTAGGATATTATTTTAAAAAACTCCTAAATATAAACAGATTTGCAAATCATATTTGAAGTTTGAGATTTAGCAAGCTCCAAATGCCCCAACTTCTATTGTTCGGTCCTTTTTTCCCTTTGTTGTGTTGTGTTCCCTCAACTGATCTTCTGACCCTTTGTCATGGATGGTCCTCAATAAATTCCAGATACTTCTACCTGATCTAGATCTTTTTATTGGGATGCTTCCACTCCATTCATTTTAAGTTTTATAACTTCAATCTCTGCCTCCATAATTGCCAGCTTTTTGTGTAATTTCTTTGACAATTATTCACATTTTTTCTTCAACAATTCCATCTTTTCCTCTTTCTCCTACTGCGCCATTTCACTTTTCCTATTCATTAACTCCATCGTTGACACCACCGCCATCATTGAAATGACCACCTTCGACAGGTTTTCTATTGATTAGCACAATCACTCCTGGTCTTGCTCGTTAGAATGTGCCTCTGTAGTTACCATTTCCATCCACCTGCAAGTCAAAGCTCCTGATAGAATGATAAACAAATTCCCAACTATTACTGGCATTGTAGTAGCAGGTGCGTACTCTATATAATCAGGCTGGACTCGAATTTGAGGCGACGTCACCTGTGTGTGGAATTTATTACCCTATCTGCCCATATTACTCTCGCCAAAGCCAATCAATTCCTGCAAGGGATTTAAATTCACAAGCTATTCTGAGTTGGATTATATTTAAATCCATTGTGCGAGATCTTAAGGTTCTATTCGTATCTTTAATGGAGAAATTTGTTCATTCTCAGCCATCCTCCACGCTTGTCCTTTCCTCCGCCATCTACTGCTGACAAGAAAATTTTCCTCGGCATAATCCCTATTTCTTAATTAATTATTTTAAGATATTAATATTGGTCTAAATTATATTAACGTATAAAAGTGCACCAATTTTACCTTCTTTGTATGATTTGTATGAAAAACCTGATAGATTCTTAATATATGTAATTCTATTTTCCAAAATAATTATCCAGTTAAGATACTTAAAACATAATAGATTCTTAATATATATAATTCTATATCTTCCAAAATAATTATCCATCTAAAATACTTAAATTAACAATAGAGCAATTTTTTTTATTGATCGTTGCATTTAATTAATATATAATATATAATTTAACGTTGACATTTAGTTGAGCTAATAGAACAAACATAAAAAGTATAAATTAAGTATTCCATTTTATATGAAAAAGTTAATTTAAAAAAAAAAGACTAAGCCGCTACTTCTTCCTCTTTCATATTTTACTCACAAGTTAAATATTGTAATGGTGAATTCTCATATAAATGCTAACGAAATATTTAAATATGTTAGCAGCAACGTGAATGAGAAGAATACCCAGAGGAGTTGCTTTACAACTATTTAACATTGGATGGAAACATAGAGATGACATAGGAAAAACTAAAAAAACACTTTTTGCCCGTTGCCTAGCAACAACATACTTGTTGCGTTTTTTATGGTTAATCATATAAATAGCAGCGTTGGATACTACCTAAAACCCGTGGTGAAAGCGTGTAAAAGTCAGACACTCTAAACGCAAAGTTCGCTGGTACAGTGAAAGCGTATTGGCATACTGTATGTCCTACATTTTCATGAATGAATGCATTCTTAAGGTACAAAAAATTTGGCTGCATTGCATTCACATATACGAACATGAGGAACAAAACTTTAAGTCAAACTTCTTGCTCTGTGCGAATCGGAGAGCCTTAAGTCCACATGTTTGAAATCCGTATCACACTTGACATACTTTTATTGACCAATATGTCTGAGAGAGCGAAGACTTCGACCTCTACCAACAGTTCAGCGTCTTCTTCAACCCTTCATTTAGAGACCAGTGGAATAAAACTATTTTTATTTGATATTTTAGGCGTTTTTTAATTGGAATGGGGTATTTTAATTTTTTTTAATTAATTATTTGTTGGTTGGGTGTAAATTTAAGGATCCCCTTATATTCATCCATAAATAAAGTTAACACTATTAATTTTCTTACATATCTAAATCATTTTTAAATTAAAAATTTACTTTTTTATGGGTTAATTACCACCTATCCAAATTAACAGAAAATGGAAAGACACAAAAAAGACAGACTGGTTGTCACCTATCTAGATTAAACAGAAAAAGGAATGACACAACAAAAGGAAGAAGAAGGAAAAAGAAAGAAAGATGCACTTGAACAATTCTGTTAACGGGAGGATAAATGAAACGTTTTATTCTAGAACGTAACTGAAAGTTGAACGTTTTGCTCAACGTGTCGTGTACTACTTACAAATTACATTATATTAAAAAAAATATAATAAATTGAAACATAGTTGCATGTGCGTTACATTATGAAACATACATCAAATTAAATTAAATTACAAATGAAAGCGCATTGAAACATGGCTGCCTGTGCGTTACCCTCCAAATTATGGGATATAATGAATCCGTTTATTTACAAATATCGTGATTAATAATTAATGAAAATATAACTGGTTGGTTGTAGTGGTTGGTAATGTAGAAACTCTACCGAAACGCCTAATTCTCTACTCTTGTTATAAGAAAAACTATAACCCATTCTTGTCACGTCATCTAGGTCCCAGTCACATATTAATCTGGTTCAATTGCTCCACGTTCGGCTCTATAGTCCTCTGTACTTAATCTCATCAATTATTTGTTTCCACAATGATCAATAATTTTTTTATATAATGATTTTAATATTGTTATTATGCGTGAAAAAATGTTCTTATCAAGTTTGTGAAGATGCACCAGAGGGACGAGAAAGGATTCATCGAATGATTGTGCGAATTTAAGATCAAAATTTATGATATCGAAGGGTTTGAACGTAGAGTTAGCTGGGATTCTGATTGCGGAGTACACGGAGTTAAATCTCACATAAAACATATCAAACATAACAGGTTGAAGAACGTTCAAATGGGTATTGGCTCCGATCACAGTAGTGTTCATGGGATCATACAATTCTGCAATAATGGCTACCAAATACAATTCCCTTTGCCCACCATCAATTTAGTGTTCTTCCGTCTCAACTCAGGAGACACTCAGTAGTTTAAACAATAAACAAATAATGCATTACAACTTAATGTTAATCCTAGGTTGCTTCGATGTTACAACAATGAACCATCACATTTACTCTCTCTTCTATGAAACAAAAACCACCTTTTTGCATTTTCGAAGTCTAATTGGTATAAAATTATGATCAGAGTAACTCTATGAGATTTTGGCACTGGGGTCTAAACCTTTGGATTGTGCTTTCTTTCTTACCCGGTGTCATAAGCGTTTTAATGGAGTTTGCTCGGAAAATACAGTGAAAAAGTGTGTTTGACTATTTTTTATTTTAAAATTTTATTATGTATATAAAGATTCTCCATCAATGTATACAACACCTAGTTTTTGTTTTTTTTTTTATGTTTTTTTTGTGTTTTGTTTTTTTCTCAATTTATAGGGCTTCTAGTTGTAATTTTATATAAGTTTAAATTAAAAAAAATTGTAATATAAATATAAAATTTTCAAATATTTTTTAAAAAATTAAAATTTAAACACACGTTTCATTTAAAATATTTTTATTTTCTACCCAATTTTAAAATCTAAAATTCTCGCATATCTAAGCTGATTCTGATTTTGGAGTATCTCTTAATACAATCTATATACAGTTAATCGGAAAATGCCCCTTAATAAACATTACAGTTAATCGGAAAATGCCCCTTAATAAACATCACAATATAGTGGCAATGGAATTATCCGTTGTAGAATTTGTTTAATAAATGGCAAACTAAATAGGCTAACATGGTCGCACAACTATCTCTTCAAAATTTCGTTTCATATTGTTGTGATTTCATAGGCTGAGCTTTAATACATGGCAAGCCAAACACACAACTCAACAACAATACAATTATTATTGCTAAAGCCTATTGTGTGGCCAGAGTCCATTCTATTATTGTTTTTATTATTATTAAAATGGACGCAAAACCATTCCTTAAAATGTTCACAAAGCTATTTCAATTTGAATAACAAAAATATTTTGTTTTTAATATCATAATATTTTATGTTGTGCTTCACTATTTTTAGTTTTAAAGTTTTATTATGTATATGAATATTCTCCACCAATACTCAATAACAGAGATCCTTAAAAAGAGTTTTGTCCCAATTTTATATGAGTTTAAATTAAAATATTTTGTGATATAAATATAAAATGTTAAAATATTTTTTAAAATTTTTTAAATTTAAAAAATGTTTTCATTTAAAAGATTTTTATTTTTTAAAAATTTGATAAATTCAAGATTATCACATATCTAAGCTCATTTTGATTTTGGAGAATCTCTATATACAATCTATATAAAATTTGTATATATATAAAATGAATCGACTTAAAATGAACAATATGGTGGCAATGGAATTATCCCTTCCAAAATATGTTTAATAGGCACTCAACATTGTCCCAAAGCTATCCCTTAAAAAATTCGTTTCATCATGTTGTAATTTCATAAGAAGACATTTAATACATGGCAAGCCAAACACACAACTCAGCAACAACAGAACTGTTGTTGCGAAAGTCCATTGTGTGGCCAAAATCCATAGTGGATTATTATTTTTATTTTTATTATAATTATAAATGGTTGATTTTTATTATTTATTATTTTATTATTTAAAATTATATATATAATTTTAAAAAAATACTAAATATTTTAATTATGGAAAATTTACATTTAACATTTATAATTTTAATAATTTTTTATAAAATTAGAAATAAATTCAATCACAAATATACTTAAAAAAAACCTTTAAATCTTATAACAAATAAACTAAAGTCAAAAGTCAAAATAAATAGCAGCCTTTACCCACAATGAATATTTGGTTATTCTAAATACAAAAATACGCAACCACTCTTGAAGGTGCATTGAGACTGAAGATTACCATTAACCAGCAGATTAAATAAACACCATGCATCTTCAAATGATTAAATAGAGTATATTTAAAAGCTAGAAGATTACCATTAACAAACATATTAAATAAATACCGTGCATTTTCAAATGATTAAATAAAATATATTTGAAGGCTAATATATAAACTTCATGAGCCAGCAATAGATCGAGATTAATGTTAATGATATTATTATGTAACAATATTATAAATAAATATAATGCATTTTCAAATGATTAAACGAGTATATTTGAAGGCTAGCATATAAACCTCATGAGCCAACAACATATCGAAATTAATGTTAAAATTAAAGTTAATAATAATACATATCGAGATTAATGTTAATAATATTAATATGTAACAATGTTATATTTTATATTATTTTACTATAACAATAATATTTTGTTTTCAAAATTAAAATATTTTATATTTATATTATATTAATATAATATATATTAATATTAATATAATATATTAATATTAATATTATTAATATTAATCTCTTTTTTTTTTTTTTTCCTTTTTCCTTTCTATGTTAAGACTAAACTAAGCACCCACGGGGAATTGAACCGGTGACCTATCGCAAGGAGTGTCTTAATAGCGCACCCATTCACCGTCAATCCAAAGCCCCGTGGGCATTAATATTAATCTTGTTATTAATATATTAATAATAATATTTTGTTATATATCGTTATGCTTTTTCCAATTTCAACAGCATTAATATGTTTTTAAAATTAATTTTAATATAATATTAGGATTGTTAAATAAGTCTAATACTTTAATTAATTTTAAAGAGAACTTTTTTTATAGTATTAATAATTTCATTTTCAATGCTCATAGGGCTTTGGATTGAGGGTGAATGGGTGCACTGTTAAGGCACTCCTTGCGATAAGTCACTAGTTCAAATCTCTTGTGGGTGCTTACCTACCAAAAAAAAATTCCTTAAAAAAATAACATTTCAAATATTAAATATCAATAAATTCAATGTGAAAACATCATATGTGATGTTAATGATATACATATATATATATATATAACTTTGATAAATTTTATTGGTTAAAACTTTATAATTTAAGGTTTTTGGTTTTGAATTTTTTGAATATCATTTTGATAAGTGTAATTACTTAAGACTTTATAATTTAGGTTTTAAATTTTAAGTTATATAATATTGAGTTTTTTAAATATTTTATATAATTTGAATTTATTTTTTTTAATGTTATTAAGTCTTTATCATTTTATTTTAGATTTTAATAAATATTAATATTAAAGAAATTATAATAATATTTATTATAAATAAATTTTTAATAAATATCATTTTATATTTATAATTTTTTGTTTTATATTTTTAAATTAGTTTAATATTTTTTATAATATTATAATATTTAGATTTTTATAAATAAATAATATCTCTTAAAAAAATATAAATACAAATTATCAATAATAATAATAATATTCAAATTCATATTGAAAACAATATTATTAATAATATTTTTAATTAAAAAACTATTAATAACATTATTAATACAATATTAATCATGTTTTAAAAATTAATGTTTATAACATTATTAATAATAATAATTATTAAAAATTATTAACATTTAATGTTATTAATTAGTAACATTAAAATTATTAATATCATTTAAATTGTAATATTTATATTAATAATATTGATCACTAGAAAAAATAACATTTAATATTATCAATATTGAATATTAAATTTTATCAAAACCTATTTCGTATTTGATTAATATTATAAACATGAGCAATTAATAAATCCCATGATTTAATCTATTAAGCTTATTAATCCCATAGTCACCATAATCAATGTTTTAAAACTTTCCTCAACCCATAGTCAACCACAATCAACCTCAACTATCTTTATTTTAGGGTTTATACTTTTGTTTAGGATTTATATACCTTAGTTTTATAATATCAATTCCTTGGGTTTAATATTATTCCCTTGGGTTTATAAACATTGAGGGTTTTACAATTCTTCCCTTGGATTTATAATATCAATCCCTTGGGTTTATTAATCTAAGGGTTCGTATTCCTAGGGTATACTATTATTCATAGGGTTTATAATATTGATCCTAGAGTTTAATATAAATCGCTTGAGTTTATAATCATGGTCAACCATAGTCCAACATTGCATCCTGCCAAAGATTGTATCAATATGAAAATCAAGCATGGTAAACCATGGTCAACCATGTCTATTTTAGGGTTTATATACCTTGGTTTTATAATATTTATCCCTTGGGTTTAATATTATTCCCCTCAGTTTATAATCCCTTGGGTTTTTAGTATTAATCTGTTTGGTTTATTAATCTCTTTCATTTCTAATAGCAATCCCCTTAGATTTATGAATCTAAGGGTTCTTATTCTTGGGGCTTAATATTATTCATAAGGTTTATAATATTAATCCTTGGGCCTAATATAAATCCCCTTGGTTTATAATCATGGTCAATGATGGTCCAACATCACATTGTGACAAAGATTTTCTCTATATGAAAATCAACCATGGTTCAACATTGCATTGTGACTAAATATTGTGTCCATATGAAAATGAATCATGGTCAACCATGGTAAACCATGTTGCAGTGTCGCATTGTGATAAATATTTTCTTTATATGAAAATTAATCATGGTCAACCATGATAATTACAGGGTTTACAATATTTATCTTAGGGGTTATATACCTTGGGTTTATAATATTAATTGCTTATGTGTAATATTATTCCTTTGGGTTTTTAGTATTGATTCTTTGAGTTTATTATTCTTGTGGGTTTATAATATCAATCCCTTCAGTTTATTAATCTAAGGGTTCATATTCCTATGGTGTACTATTATTCATAGAGTTCATAATATTAATCCTTGGGTTTAATATAAATCCCATGGATTTAATTAATTAAATTGGGTTGATAATATTCATCCCTTGGGTTTAATATTACTCCCAATAATAGTTAACCATGGTCAACCATAGTCAACCATATTTATTTTAGTCAACCATGTTTATTTTAGGGTTTATAATATTTATTTTAGGGTTTATATACTTTGGGTTTATAATATTAATCCATTGGGTATAATATCCATAGTGAACCATGTTGCAATGTCGCATTGTGACAAAGATTGTATCAATATGAAAATCAACCACGGTCAACCATGATAATTTTAGGGTTTACTTCTCGTGGGTTTATAATATCAATCCCTTGGGTTTATTAATCTAAGGGTTCATATTCCTCGGGCGTACTATTATTCATAGGGTTCATAATATTAATCCTTTGGTTTAATATAAATGTCATTGATTTAATTAATTAAATTGGGTTGATAATATTCATACCTTGGGTTTAATATTACTCTGAACCATAGTCAACCATGGTCAACCATAGTCAACCATAGTAAACCATATATATTTTAGTCAACCATGTTTATTTTAGGGTTTATAATATTTATTTCACGGTTTATATACCTTAGGTTTATAATATTAATCCCTTGGGTCTAATATCCATGGTCAACCATGTTGCAACGTTGCATTGTGACAAAGATTGTCTCAATATGAAAATCAACCATGCTCAACCATGATAATTTTAGCATTTACAATATTTATCTTAGGGTTTATTTACCTTGGGTTTATAATATTAATCCCTTGCATTTTTTTATCCCTTAGGTTTATAATATTTTTCTCTTGGGTTTATAATATTAAACGCTTGGGTTTATTTGTTCTTTGAGTTTATAATATTAATAATTCATTTTGTTTATCATTTTATCCCTTGGGTTTATTAATCCCTTGACTTTAAAATATTAATTGTTAGGGTTTATTAATCATTTAGATTTTTAATATTAGTTTGTTGGGTTTATTTATTCCTTCGGTTTATTTATTCATTGGGTCTATTGATTCTTAGGTTTATTAATCATTTGTTTTTATAATATTAATGCCTTGGGTTTATAATATTATTAATCATGCGAGTTTATCAATCCTTTGTTTATAGAATATTAATTTCAAGGCTTTATTAATCTCTTGTGTTTCTAATATCGATCCCTTGTGCTTCTTGACCTGTTAGGTTTTTAATATTTATCCCTTGCGTTCACTAATTTCTTGGGTCTATAATATTAAATGGTTGGGTTTATTAGTTCCTTGGGTTTATAATATTCATAATCCCTTTGTTTTATTAATCCTTTGAGTTTAAAATATTAATTCATAGGGTTTATTAATACATTGAGTTTAAAATATTAATTCTTAGGGTTTATTAATTCAAACATGTTTATTTTAGTATTTTTAATATTTATCTTAGGGGTTTTATACCTTGGGTTTATAATATTAGTCCCTTGGGTTTAATATTATTCTCTTAGGTTCATAATCCCTTGGGGTTTTAGTATTAATCCCTTGGGTTTATTGTTCATTTGGGTTTATAATATCAATCGCTTGGCTTTATTATTCCCTGGCTAACCATGGTTTATTATGATGTAAACCATGGTCCAACATGGAATTGTGATAAAGATTGTCTCAATATGAAAATTAACAATTGTCAATTGTGCTTATTTTAGTGTTTATAATATTTATCGTAGGGTTTATATACGTTGGGTTTATAATATTAGTCCCTTGGGTTCATAATCCCTTGGGTTTTTATTATTAATCCCTTGGGTTTATTATCCCCTTAGGTTTATAATATCAATCATGGTCAACCACTATCAATCAGCCAACCATGGTCAACCATGGTTGAATGTCACATTGTGACAAGGATTGTCTCACCATGAAAATAAACCATGTTTATTTTAGTGTTTGTAATATTTATATTTGGGTTTACCAATGTTGAGTTTATAATATTAATCCCTTGGATTTAATATTATTCCCTTGGGTTCATAATCCCTTGGGGGTTTAGTATTAATCCCTTGGGTTTCTGTTGCCCTTGGGTTCATAATATCAATCCCTTTGGTTTATTATTAACTTGGGTTTATAATATCAATCATGGTCAACCATGGTCAACCATAACCAACCATGGTCAACTGTGATCAATCATGGTCTGATCTCGCATTATGAAAAAAATTGTCTCCACTTAGGGTTTATATACCTTGGGTTTATAATATTAGTCCCTTGGGTTAAATATTATTCCCTGAGGTTCATATTCCCTTGGGATTTTAGTATTAATCCCTTGGGTTTATTGTTCATTTGGGTTTATAATATTAATCGCTTGGGTTTATTATTCCCCGGTTAACCATGGTTTATTATGATGTCAACCATGGTCAACCATGGTCCAACATGGAATTGTGATAAGGATTGTCTCAATATGAAAATCAACGATGGTCAATCATGTTTATTTTAGTGTTTATAATATTTATCTTAGGGTTTATATATGTTGGGTTTATAATATTAGCCCATTGGGTTTAATATTATTCCCTTGGGTTGATAACCCCTTGGGTTTATTATATCTTTGGGTTTATAATATCAGTCGCTTGGGTTTATTATTCCATTAGGTTTATAACATCAATAATGGTCAACCATTGTCAATCATAGCTATTAACCATGGTAAGAAAACATATTGAGGAGAAGTTATTAAAGGAAAAGAAAGGGTGATAATGACATAGCTGAGGATAGGGTGAAATCACCTTAGATGTGAGACTGGAAGGTGGAAGATCCCCAAGGATGTTTTGGAAGACATAACTTGCATTTTCTGCGATAAAGGTGTGGTAGAGATGGAATGACACTTTTTCATGGAATGTGAAACATATAAGGATATTTACATTCAATATGAAAACAATCTAAAGGTTGAAAACATGCATCATTTATTTGACAAAGATAATATCAATCAGATTACTAGCCTTCTAGTCAAGACTCATAGCCGAATATTTGACATTGGAAGGAATATGAAGATGAGTGAAGGTTTCTATTCTCTAGGTCCCTTAGGCTTCTTAGCCTCATGGACATCATTAAAATCATTCATTCATATCCATTTTATGCCCCATAAAGACCATACTCTCTACTATCATCAAAGGTACAACCTTGGTGGCCTGAAAAGGTCATGTCCTAATACTACTACATTGTCATCTAGTGGAATAATCCTCAAACACATTCCCAAACCATTCTCCTATTCTAATGGAGGTATAACATACAATCTCTGTGGTCACCTTCTCCACTTAATTTACTGGTGATCATCTTCTCCACATAATCGACAATCTTGTACTAGCTCTCATCTTCCTTAAGGTCACAACGAGGAGATTCACTATCTTTTCGTTGATGGAAACTATGGGTTTCAATGTTTCCCATAATGATCTTACCCGTAAGAGCTCCTTGGTTAACCTCATTTTGCACCAATGATGCGAACTTCCCCTTAAATGGGAAATCGTGCATTGTTGGTATTTTGATCCCATAAATAACTAATCAAGAAAGAAAAATATGTACAAAACAAGAAACTAAATGCATACGCATAGACACATCTTAACTCCACATAGATCCATATTAACTAGTAGAGATCCATCTTAACTCTGCATATACCAAGTGTCCCAAGTGATCAAATCTCTTTTCACTCTAAAAGAGGTTTTCACACCTCAAGATATTTTAATCAAATTATTTAAAACTAAAATATTTTTATAAATTAAAATAAAATTTAATTTGAAAAATTATAAAATAATTTAATTTAAGCGCAATTTTTTTCTACCATTTCCGGATTACTCACATTGAACTTTCATGTTCGATGTTTCAAGCCATCGAGTGTTGTTCATCCTCAGGACAGAGATGAAATTTGATCTAGCGTGAGAGATAAGTAGGTGAGAGATGTAGGAAGAAGAGTTGTAAGGTTAGTTGAACACAAGTTAAATGTTAAGAGGTCAAGATTCAACTATTTACAATAATTAATGAGAATATGAATGAAAGGAGAGAAGTCAGAAAAACAAAAGAAACTAAACGGTTATCACATCCATGGGGCCAAATAGCACAATTTGGAATTATTCTTGCAACATCTAAATAACCAATCTGAATTTATCAAGTTTAAGGTCGATAACAATGGTAGCCTTCCATTCCTTGATGTTCTTGTTTCTAAATGTTGACACATGATCTTTGGGATTAAGAAATTTATGTAAGTTTTGTAAATAGGAAAATAAGGAAGGTGAAGAGACACTGGAAATTGATTTCCAGGACTGTACCTTCATATATATATATATATATATATATATATATATATATCAATAATATCTTATTATATAAGAAAAGAAATATTATTTTTAAAATATATGTCAATGAGTTTCTTTCTCATTGATATAGGTCTAGCACTAGTTAAAGTGCTATAGGTGAGTCAAATAGTCAAAAGAAAAGGTTGAAGACCTTAAGGGCATGTTACACCTTGTATGCGTATGTATTATGGTTAAGATAATACCTCCAAGAAAATCTCCTCCAAGCAACGACATCCTAAAAGGAAGAAATTTGAAGCATAAAAGTCAAGTCGGCCTCAAATCGGCCTAAAAGAAGGAGGAGGCACCTATATATAAGGGCCACTACATCTCTGCAAGACAATGCAACTCATCTCTAAAATCAGCAAGGGAAGGCAAGAAAGGAGATAAAGAAGATGAGTTTAAGGAGCCTCTAGGGCAGTGAAGAAGGAAAATACAAGAGTGAAGATTAGAAGTTTTTTCTAAGGGTCAAACATAGCCACATGTGTGAAGGAAGGAGTCCTCTCTATGGTCATAACAGCAGTAATACATCAATCCAATACTTATCACTGTTTGGGCTAGAAACTAAGGTCTATAAGGCCTCCCTCTAAGAGCGAAGAAGAGACCCTAACAAATAAAAGAAGAATGAATAAGGCTGAGGAGAAGAAGATTGTTTATAGGGCTAGAAATAGTCACACGTGTGAAAAAGAAGAGGACAAGTTTGCAACTGGTAAATAGTCCATGACCTATCATTGTTTGGGTGAGAAATCAAGTCTATAAGGACTCCCAAGCCTAGAAAAGGAGCCTATCTCTCTAGCGAAGGTTGAAGAACCCTAATTCACTAAGTGTACCTTTCACACATAAGAAAACTAGGACAACAGAACACTAGTACAATCATACACCCATACATCAAGAAGGATCTCACTTAAGAAGTCCACTTGAGCAAGGGATAGAAGAGGAACACCTCATCTATAAGGCTCACTCAAGGAAGTTGTATCTCTAGACAGGAATCAAAGGAGGAGGACGAAGTGTCGTGGAACAAAGTGCCGCAAGGAGGAAGCCTATGTGTCGAGGAAAAAAGCGCAGAAAGGAGGAGAGGACTTGAATTTTGCTTGGAGGATATTTTAGTCAAGGGTCTAGGGTTTGGAATTGAACAATAGAAGCTTCAATAAGAGAAATTCACTCAAGGGTTTTCCTCTCAAGAGAAGAGAGGTTTTGGCCCTGGCAGAGAGCCAACATGTTGTGTTCTTTTTTTTAATTTTTTGTAGTAGTTTGATGAAGTACACACACATGCACTAATAATAATAAGAAGAAGAAGAATAAGATAACAAGAAAAAGTATAAATACGTTAGAAATTGCTATCAAGTAACGAAGAATCACACTACACTACTTTGTTGTAGATTCTTCAACAATTCTTGCTTCAATTTTCCATAGTCATTTGTTTTTTTATCATCTTTTGAGTTTTGTGTAATACTACTTCTCAATATTTAGAAGATAATAGGTTGTTGTTTCTATGATTTGAATCCATAAAAAACCAACACTGTTTATTGTAGTTATTTTTTGATTTACAAAAGTTCAATTTGTATTTGTTCACACTCGATTAGTATCACTATATAGTGAGTTGTACCTTAAGATCGATACTTGATCTGGACATTCATCTGATCTACATAAGTTCGGTTTGTATTTGTTCACACTTGATCAGTATCACTCTATAGTGACTTGTGTCTTAAGATCGATACTTGATCTGGACATTCATCTAATCTAGATTGATGTGCTTTTAATCCAAAGATTTAGGTTATAGAGAAATGTCATCTTTAGTATATGAATTCAATTATTGTTTCTGCTATAATGATTTCTTATTTGTATCATTATTTTGATTATTGGTTTATTGGTTTGATTCATAAATGAATGATTGAAAGGTTGTTTACCTTACAAAGATTGTTGCAGTTATCATTTTTTGTATACTTCAACTAAGAAATAGGAATTATAATGCATTTATTAGTCTCCTGCATTTATTCTTTATGTTATTTATTAAAATAAACACAATTTGATTTATATTCAATTAAAAGATAAGAGATTTTCATTTTTGCAGTTACCTTTCTTTTCATCACTTGCATTAAGGAGTATTACGTTTTTCAATTTTAACTCATAATTACATATATAAATTAAAATTAGAGAACTACATTTCAAATATTTTTCGAGAGATAATTATAGTTCATTATTTGAACCAGTTACATTTAGTTTTGGTCTTCTCATTTGTTGTAACATATTCTTGTAATTATTTGTACAAATTTCATTGTATTTAGATTACCAACGATAATATGATATATGTATAGTATTTCTTTAACTAATAGTTTTATTTGTATACCTAGTAGTTTAGATTTACTATATTAGTTAACTTGTAGGTTATGTTTTATTAGTTAATTATAATAATAATAGTTTAGGTATCGTGTAGATAATATAGGCTAGGATTAGTTTTTCCCTTCTTTTCTTCTTTGCAAGAGGAATGATTTAAAGGCTAATGAAGCATTAAAACCTGTCGAGACTAAAAATCCCAAACAGCTTGGGCTATTTAAAGAGGTCGGATTTGGGTCACTTCTCCCTTGTTGACTAAGTTCATACAACTCATTTCAAGTCATTGTACCTTGGGCTATTTAAAGAGCTTGAATTTGGGTCACTTCTACCTTGTTGACTAAGTTGATACAACTCATGTAAAGTCATTGCTTTAATGGTTTCAAGTCAAACAACAATACTCTGGTTTTCGTATTTTTCTCTTAGACATCCAAGTTAAAAACAATATGCAAACTTGAAGACACTAAAATTGTGTTGTTGGGTCAGAGTCCCAATGGGGCAACCATTAGCAGCAAGGGAAAATATATGTGACCTTTTGCAACAGTAATACAAGGCAATAATTTACACAAAAAATAGGTTAGGATTAATTTTTGCTTGGTTTTCTTCTTCGCAAGAGGAAGAAGAGGAAGAATCCAAAGCCTAATGGAGCCTTAAAACCAATCAAGAGTGATCATCCCGAACATCTTGGACTATTTAAAGAGCTAGAGTCTCAGTGATTTCTCCCTTGTTGACGAAGGTCATAAAAATCCTCTGAACATATTGTTATTTTTATTTTCTTTAAAATGATATTAATCTTTCTTAATGGATAGTATGATCGAATTTTGATATCTGTATTTATGTTAGGCAAATAAATCTTACAAATATTTATGGTAAATATGTAACACTCAAAACTTTATAAATAATACAAAGTATATAATTAATCATAATTACATTGAAAATGTTATTTTTTATAGAAAAAAAAAAAAACAAAAAATTTATAATTATTTATTTTATTGAATTATATTCATTTATATATTTTCTAAATAAATATTAGCATACTAAAAAGTTTTATAATTTAAATATAAAATTAAAACCAATATAGAAAAGAACGTGTTTCCATCTTTGTTAATTAATCTATTTTCTCTTTATTACCACTACCTGTATTACAAGGATTTGAATTTTTTTTTAATAATAAAAAATGATATTGATTAGTAATTATAACAATTAAATATAATTATTAAAATATGATTAATTAAAAAGCATATAATAAAAAATATTAATTTATAATTTCAATTTACAATTAATCAGAAAATTAATATAATTTTAAACCTTTCAAAATTTCCATATTTATTGTTTTATTATAAAATACTTCTATGATAAAAATTAATAGTTTATTTTCCTAATTTTACCATAGAAAATAAATTTACATCTTAAATGTAATGAGTAATTTTTAGTGTAGCATGCATTTAATTATATAATCTCATAAATGATGGATCTTTTCTTTTGCAAATACATATTGCTTCACATGAAAGTCAAATTATTTATATGTCAATATATCGTAGACTGCTATACGGATTTATATTATGCTTATTCTTATACCCAGGCTTTAGTCATTCGTATATATTATGGATAATAATATGAATTATATGTACATAAAGTAAAAAGAGGTTTATTTTTTATTATTTTAAAATAAGAATTTCCCTTTTTCTCTATTATTTTTAACTATTGAAGGATTGAACAGCGAATTATAATTGGTCAATCCTGTAATATTACTCATCTACTATTTTTGGATTGCATCTTTGTTTACTGTGACGGTTGTTTATTTACGTAAAGAAATGGATAGGAAATAAATATTGAAAATTTATTTTTTCTTATTGCCAAGCATTTCGAAGTGGAAAAGAACTTTATTTCAAAATTTCCTCCTTTCAAATGGATAGAACTTGCATGGGATTGAAGTACTTGAATCTCCATTTGAATTCAAACATGTTGTCATATCTCCTTATAATTTCACGCGTTAAAATAACACAAAGATTCCACAGTAATTTTTTTTTATATATATAAACATTACTGTGATATTTTGGTTCATTGGTCAATTGTCCCACTGTTTCCAATTTCTCTGGTTATATATGGTTTGTATTCCCGGGATATTTAAGGCCCGAAAACCCCCCAGAGCCATCGCTCATAACTCTCCCTTCCTTGGGTGACTCGACACTTGCTACCATACCTGTACAATAGACAGCTTTGTTTACACCTGGCTATCCCATTTAATTCTGGGCCTGTTGCACAGTACAGAGATCTGATGTTTGGATTTATGATGATAGATTTTTGTTTTGCTCTGCCCCTACGTGGCGCGAGAAGGCCTCCCATGCTACTGTTCTTCGCAACGAGCTCGCTGCCATATCGACGGAGGAGAGGCAGGTTGCTGACCGAACAACGCAGCTCTCCCGAGGTTGGTTTATCCATTACCCGGTTAATGGTTACGTTCTCATTTTCATGTTTTTGGGTGCTAGTTTCACCTCTCTACCCTGTTCCTTCGCAGACTTATTCTACCTGTTACCAGGCCTTGAGAGGAGTCTTGGGAGTCTACCAAATGCGGGAGGATGGCATCCATAATGCAACTAAGCCCTGGGTAAGGAATTTTGCTACGAGATTATTACTTTTACTCCTGGCATTTCCTTTTTTGATGTTCTACAGTTTCTCCCAAATGTCAAATGGCTGACAGAATGTTTTCTGGTTGCAGGGTTTTCTTCTGGAGTGAGGTATCCTCAAGCTGGGCCGTGAAGAAAACAACTAGCCAACCCCCATTGCTCCAGATCTCCGTGTAAGAGATTACCATGGTTAACTTCCACCACTGGGTTTTAGATTTGTCGACTGTTATGTCTTCTGAATTAGTCGATTTCTGCTATTTATCTCTTTTTCATACAGCCGAGAGCTGTAGGGTTCGAGCTTTATACCCATGCTCGGGTAGAGGGATTTTCTTTTGGGAAATCTGGCTAGCCTTAAGGCTGAAACAACGATTACCCTGTTAATTTATGTAATAATTATTTTGGAAACAACAGTTTTTGTTTACTCTATGAACATCTGGTTGGGTTATTGTGAACTGTTCTTATACAAGAGCTCATCTCAGGGAAACCTGAATGAAGCCCTGTGTAATTTATTGATTAAGGCTTGCTCGTCTAGTTTTGATATACATGGCGTGACACTTGAGCTCTTATTGCCCTGTTATGGATTATTATTCCTCTGTATATTTTATTGGATGATATAATGCAAAGGTTCAATGTCTATTACATGTCGGAATGTGTGAATATGGCGCCTATCGGCCTGGCTTAGTTCTTGTTTCTTTTTTTGTCATATGATTCTCCTCTTATTGGCGGCACAAGTATTGTTCAATGCCATCAGTTGGTTATGATGTCTTGGCACTATTTCAATCTGCACATATTCTTTTCCTTGTCGTTACTCATGTAAATTTGAAAGCCTAACTTGCATGTAATTTGTTTAAGTACTCGGATGTTCTCGAGAACGATTTCTTATGTAATTTGGAAGGGTTGCAGGTTATTGTTTCTCTTAATAGGTTATTTACTTGCACAATTCCATGCAACCTCCTAACCCACACTCTGTGGCCACTCTCGGGTGTCTTCCGAGGAGGAGGAATTCCATGCAACCCTTGTCATGATTTTCGCTTTTTTTATATGAGTTCCATTTGTCTAATATATGAATAGAACCTTCCTTCATGAAAATTGTACCATCGAAATACTTGTGATAGTTTACTTGTGTGACTAGCATTATGCACCGGGCCCAGTTTCTTTAATGCCTCGGTGACCGGTTATAGACCCGGTTCTTCCAGCTTTTACCGTCAATGTTTTCCACTTTAATCAACAGACAGAACCCCTATACATGTTTATTACGGGTTCCAAGTATGAAATCATATTTACAGTTGTCCACTTATATCTGTTCGGTGAGGTTTGATTCGCAATCAATATGGATGTTATGCTGTGTAAATATATAGGTATATATATTCACATTTCCTAAATTTTTACTTCCCCACACCAAGGTGTTGGATGTTCTAGAACCCTTTTGAAGCCTGTAGCTCCTCTACAGTTAATATTCCCCCTTTGCATGCCCTTACAGGAATGCCATAATCCCATTCTTTTCTTTTAGGAGCCAAGTTGACCCTATTCAGTTTATACTATATTAACGTCCAACCCTATACCTAAGGGTTTCAACTATGTTCACTCTTCGTATTCCATGCTATATTAACGGACAACTCTATACGAGAGGGTTTCAGCTATATTTATTTTTTTCCTTTAATGATTCCATTAAGAAAAACAGGAAATAATCATCACATAGCCATGAGTATTCTTTTCCATAGATAAAATAGATAATAATCACACACAGCAGTGAGTATTCTTTTCCATAGATAAAGCAGAAAATAATCACACACAACAGTGAGTATTCCAGTACCTTTTTTTCTGATGTCGATCTTTCCCCTCTCAACTAAACTGCTCACCTTGGTTCTCTGATCCACTGTGTACTCTCGAAGCCCAGCAACTGGACTTTCTGTCGATTTTGTTTCTGTTTTGCCACCCTACCATGAGATTCGTCTTTCGGGACCAGAATCTCCCCCCTTGCACTCTTTCATGACTACTGTCCTCAGCAAGATAATCACACCAAGTTCTTGGCTATCTGGTCATCACCAGACTTAGCCTATTTCTTTTCTATTCCTCTGTCTGTCCTTACAGCACATATTTTTTTGCCTCCTCCCCTTCCTTTTCTCTGGAAACCTTCCAGTTAGGGGAGGTAGTTAGGATTACAATTACCCCCCAACCTCTTTTCCCAACTTCCCCTTTTCAAGATGTTGCCAGCACGTAAATCAAACATTTCTTCTTTATTAAAAGAACAATAATAAAAAATATATATTAAGTTCCAAATAGCAATAGTGTCATGTGTAGTTTATCTTTTACCATAATAAAAACCAAATATTTACAATTTCTCGGGGCATTACATCTCCCCCTCCTGAAATTGGACATCGTCCCGATGTTCGTTGCCCAAGAACAATTCCGGATAAGCTTTCCTCATGAGCTCCTCATCTTCCCAAGTGGCCTCATCAAGTCCAAAGTGTTGTCATTGCACTTTAACTTGGGTAATAGCTCGTTTCTGCAGCTGTACTTCTCTCGGTCGAGAATGCTCAGCGGCTCGACCAAGAATTCTCCTTCTGGCTCTACCTACACATGCAATATTCTAGATCAGTTTCTTTTAAAGAAAACTTTTAGACTGGTCTACTGGAAATAATCCTTACCTGTATATCTTGCCATCGAATCACATTCTTAGGATCATAAATGTATTTTTTTAACACAGAGACATGGAAGACATTGTGGACCCAGATGTGACTTGGCAGGGCGAGCTGGTAAGCCACCAGCCCAATTCTTGCCAAGAGTTGGAATGGTCCACAATATCGGGGCGCTAACTTGGCACACCCGCTCCATTGCAATGTACTCTTTCTTGCTTGGATCTTCACATAAACATGGCCACCAACTTGGTATTATTTGAACTTCCTTTTTCGATCAGCAAAGCTCTTCTACCTATCCTGAGCAGCTTTTAAAATAGAGCGTACCCTTTTCACCATATCTTCCATTTCCTTAAGCATTTCTGGACCTAACCTTAATTTGTCTTCAGGTCCACCCCAACTTGTGGGTGTGCAGCATTTCTGCCCGTACAAGACCTCAAAGGGGCTCATTTGTAATGAGGTATGATAGCCATTATTATAAGCAAACTCCACCAAGTGCAAATACTCTTCCCACTGCGTTGGCTGCTGCATCACGTATGCCCTTAACATGTCTTCCACCACTTGATTTACCGGCTCCTTTTGTCCATCGGTCTGGCGATGATACGCTGTACTGAAATTCAGCTGGGTCCCTAATTCTGTAAATAGTGTCTTCCAAAAGGCAGATGTGAATTTCACATCCCGATCTGAAATTATTATCTTTGGGAGTCCATGCAATTTAAACACATTCTGCATGAAAATATGGGCAATCTGTACAACTATGTAGGTAGATTTCACAGGTATAAAATGTGCTGCTTTACACAACTTGTCTACTACCACCATAATAGAGTTGTTATTCTTCTTTGTCTTGGGCAGCCCTGTTATAAAATCCATGGAAATTGCTTCCCACTTCCATTCCGGAATGGGTAGTGGTTGCAATAACCCTACTGGATGTTGATGCTCTGCTTTTATTTGTTGGCATTCCAAGCATTGTGCCAAATACTCAGCCACATTCTTCTTCTTTCCCAGCTAGTAGTACTCTTTTCGAAGCACAATAATCATTTTCTGATATCCTGGGTGCCCTGCATAGTGACTGATATGAAATTCGTCCAGAATCAAATTTTTAATGTTGTTTTGATTAGGTACATATAACCTTTTTTTGTAGTACAAAATTCCAGCATCCCCTATCTCATATCCTTGTTGATTCTTCTTGTTGGTAGGCTGTTGTACTTGCTGTTTTATTTGCTGGTATTCAGCATCTTGCTCTACTGCCTTTTTTATCATTTCCTCAAAGGGACTTTTCCATTCACTGAAGGAAATTTCGTACAAACATTGTACTTTTCGACTTAAGGCGTCGGCCACCCAGTTTTCTTTCCCCTTCAGATGTTTAATTTCAAAGTCAAAACTACTTAAGAAATCTGCCCACCGTGCTTGCCTTGTGTTTAAAGTGGGCTGGCTGAAATAATTAGATAGACTGTGGTGGTCGGTCAGCAACAAAAATTTCCTTCCCATAAGATAATGTCACCACATCTTCAATGCGTGTATGACAGCTGCCAACTCTAAGTCATAAGCAGAATACTTCTGCTCATGCTCTTTTAGTTTCCTTGACTCATAAGCTATTACTTTCCCTTCTTGCATCAACACACCTCCCACGCCCTCCTTGCTTGCGTCAGTGCACACCACATAATCCTTATTAGGATCGGCTATACTTAAAATGGGTGTGGTGGTGAGCAGATGCTTAAGCTGCTCAAAACTTCTTTGACATTTCGGGGTCCATTTGAACGCTCTTCCCTTTTTATGAAGGGAAGTGATAGGATATGCTACTCTTGAGAAGCCTTCTACAAAGCGTCTGTAATATCCGGCTAACCCCATAAAGGACCTGATGTCTGCTACATCCTTCGGTACGGGCCATTCCATTATGGTCCTTATCTTTTCAGGGTCCACTGTGATCCCTTCCTTTGTGATTATATGGCCTAAATACTGTATTTCTTCCTTGAAGAAATCGCACTTGCTGAACTTAGCATATAACTGGTGTTCTCGGAGGGTTTGTAGCACCAACCTAAGGTGCTCCTTGTGTTCTTCCATGGTACGGGAGTATATCAGTATATCATCGATAAATATCAGCACAAATCTGTCCAAATATCGATGAAATATGCTGTTCATTAAACACATGAAAGTTGCAGGGGCGTTGGTTAACCCAAAGGGTAGAACCACAAACTCGTAATGCCCATACCTTGTTCTAAAGGCTGTTTTAGCTATGTCTTCCTCCTTAATTCTGATCTGGTGGTAACCTGATCGCAAATCGATCTTGGAGAATACTGTTGCACCCTTTACTTGATCGAAAAGTTCATCGATCCGAGGTAAAGGATACTTGTTTTTTACTGTCAGTTTGTTCAGCTGTTGGTAATCTATACACATGCGGAGGGTCCCGTCCTTTTTCTTAACGAATAACACTGGAGCTCCCCACGGAGACACATTGGGGCAGATATAGTTTTTGTCTAATAGCTCCTGTAGCTGCATTTTTAACTCTGTTAACTCAGGTACACTCATCCTATAGGGTGCTCGAGATACCGGTGCTGCCCCCGGTATCAATTCGATGGTAAAGTCTATATCCCTTTTAGGTGGCAGTCCGAGAATCTCTTCTGGAAACACATCCGCAAATTCTTGTATTACAGGGATGTTATCCAACATGGCTATTTTATCCTTTGAGTCAGCATAGCCCACCTGGATGGCGTAAATCTGACACCCCTTCCTAATGCATTTTGCTAACTGGGATGCAGTTATTGGCCGAACCTGCACTGGCCGCTTGATCCCTTGCATCTCTTTCCTAGCTCCATGTTCATCCCAATAATAAATAATCTTCGTTTTGCAGTCAACTAATGACCAGTGCTTTTCCAACCAGTCCATACCGATCAGAACATCATATGAACCAAGGGGAAGTACATTTAAATCAGCCATTACTGGTTGACCTGCTATTGTTAAAGGGCAGCTATTGACTTTTGCCAACACTCGCCTCTTGGCCCCTGTAGCCAGCTGTACTAGCCATGGGTTCTTGAATTTAACAGTTTGCAGTTTACAATGTTCTACTATCTTTGGACTAATATAACTTAATGTGGCTCCAGGGTCAATTAAAACAGCTACGGTAAGGTTAGAAATTTTACCTTCAAATTCCACCATGGTCGGCTGGTACTCTGCCTGACGATCGTCCAGGGCTGCATTAATCCTTGGTATTTTATGTCCTACATCGCCAATGGTTGATGCTTCATGGATTTGGGATAACTGCTAAGTTCCCTTTCGCTGCGGACAATTTTTGACGTAGTGAGGCCCTCCACAACCCCAACACTGTACTGGGGGTCTTGTTGTCCCTTCACTGTTCAATCTTGTAGGCTGTTCACTGACTCTAGACTCACTGGTTGGCTTGGATTTGTATGAGTTTTTCTGCATAATTCTGCTATTCTGCCCCTTGCCAATACCCGTGCTTCCACCACTGCGATTTCCTTTACTGTTCCCAGCTGACTTATTACCTCTTTTCTCATTCCATCTTTTCCCTGGAACTTCTCCTTTCTGTTTACTCTGCTAGTAACAAATTCTGGCTTTACGAATAACTTCGTCCATGATCTTTGGATTATCAAACTCAATCCTTTCTCGCATATACAGGGGTAAACTGCTAACAAATCTTTGCACCTTAGCTTTTTCTTCCCTAATATAAGGCACATAACGAAGCAAGGAAGTAAAACGGGTGATAAATTCGTCCATGGTCTGCTGCCCCAACCGCAAGTCATGGAATTCCCTTGACTTTTCGTCGTAAAAATGCTTTGTCAGGTATCTTTCCTTGAAGTACCTTTGAAATTTCTCCTAGGTTATGGTTTGTTCGCTTACTCCCTTTACGATCTTAACTTCTTCCCACCACAGGGTCGCTTTTCCCTGTAATTAGAAGATGGCCAATCGTACCTTCAAGTTATGATCGTATTCATATAGCTGGAAGTATTTGTTCATATTTATCAACCATGCCTTAGCTGCTTCTTCCTATTCCCCGTCGAAGTGAGGCGATTTAATCTTCCAGAACTCCCCTTGCAATTCTATTCGTTGCCTCTTTGAAGTCTGTTGTTTTGATGCATTATCAGATCATTCCTCCCTCTCTTCCGACCCTTCAGGTTCTGTATGGTGGTTCTGTTCTTCTGACATTCTTTGCTGTTCTGCACTGGGATGCACTGGCGGCTGGTTCTGTCTATCAGACAGGCTCTTTAGAATTCTTTCTTGTTCCATCGTTAATCGTGCATTCTCTTCACGTAACCGGCCAATTTCGTTTTTCAATTCCTGCACCGTCTCCAAAATAGCCTGGTTTGTATTGCGAGCTTCTTCCCCGAGATGTACCCATAGCTCGGGATTATTTTCAGGGCCAGATATAGGTCCCTGTCCCATCGCATACCTACGTGATGCACTATCCCCTCTTCTCAGGTTGTCTGTCTTCTCTTTGTCCTATCTTTGACATAGGAAAATGAAAGCAAGAAAGAAAAAGGTCAACATTTTAAACATAGAGACAAAAATAACTGTATGTCAATCTGCCATTTCCCAGAGGCCTAAGCTTTTGTAGCCTAGCTCTGATACCAATTGTCATATCTCCTTATAATTTCATGCAATAAAATAACACAAAGATTCAACAGTAATTTTTTTTTTTATATATAAACATTACTGTGATATTTTGGTTCATTGGTCAACTGTCCCACTGTTTCCAATTTCTCCAGTTATATATGGTTTTTCGGTAGCAGTTAATGTATTCCTGGGATATTTAAGGCCCGAAAACCCCCCCAGAGCCATCGCTCATAACTCTCCCTTCCTTGGGTGACTCAAAACTTGCTACCATACCTGTACAATAGACGGCTTTGTTTACACCTGGCTATCCCATTTAATTTTGGGCCTGTTGCACAGTACAAAGATCTAATGTTTGGATTTATGATGTTGGATTTTTGTTTTGCTCTGCCCCTACGTGGTGCGAGCAGGCCTCCCATGCTACTGTTCTTCGCTTCGAGCTTGCTGCCATATCGACGGAGGAGAGGCAGGCTGTTGATCCAATGGCGCAGCTCTCCCGAGGTTGGTTTATCCATTACCTGGTTAATGGTTACGTTCTCATTTTCATGTTTGTGGGTGCTAGTTTCACCCCTCTGCCCTGTTCCTTCGCGGACTTATTCTACCTATTACCAGGCCTTGAGAGGAGTCTTGGGAGTCTACCAGATGCGGGAGGATGGCATCCATAACGCAGCTAAGCCCCGGGTAAGGAATTCTGCTACGTGATTATTACTTTTACTCCTGGCATTTCTTTTTTTGATGCTCTACAATTTCTCCCAAATGTCAAATTGCTGACAGAATGTTTTCTGGTTGCAGGGTTTTCTTCTGGAGTCAAGTATCCTCAAGCTGGGCCGTGAAGAAAACAACTAGCCAACCCCCATTGCTCCAGATCTCCGGGTAAGAGGTTGCCATGGTTAACTTCCACCGCTAGGTTTTAGATTTGTCGACTGTTATGTCTTCTGAATTAGTCTATTTCTGTTGTTTATCTCTTTGGCACACAGTAGAGAGCTGTAGGGTTCGAGCTTTATACCCATGCTCGGGTAGAGGGTTTTTCTTTTGGGAAATCCGGCTAGCCCTGAGGCTGAAACAGTGACTACCCTGTTAATTTATGTAATAATTATTTGGAAACAACAATTTTTGTTTACTCTATGAACATCTGGTTGGGTTATTGTGAACTGTTCTTATATAAGATCTCATCTCAGGGAAACCTGAATGAAGCCCTGTGTAATTTATTGATTAAGGCTTGCTTGTCTGGTTTTTATATACATGGCGTGACACTTGAGCTCTTATTTCCCTGTTATGGATTATTATTCCTCTGTATATTTTATTGGATGATATAATGAAAAGGTTCAATGTCTATTACATGTCGAAATGTGTGAATATGGCGCCTATCGGCCTGGCTCAGTTCTTGTTTCCTTTTTGTCATATGATTCTCCTCTTATTGGCGGCACAAGTACAGTTCAATGCCATCAGTTGGTTATGATGTCTTGGCACTATTTCAATCTGCACATATTCTTTTCCTTGCCATTACTCATGTAAATTTGAATGCCTAACTTGCATGTAATTTTTTAAGTACTCGAATGTTCCCGAGAACGATTTCTTATGTAATTTGGAAGGGTTGTAGGTTATTGTTTCTCTTAATAGGTTATTTACTTGCACAATTCCATGCAACCTCCTAACCCACACCCTGTGG
This sequence comes from Pinus tabuliformis, assembly GCA_031772625.1. Taxonomy (NCBI): domain Eukaryota; kingdom Viridiplantae; phylum Streptophyta; class Pinopsida; order Pinales; family Pinaceae; genus Pinus; species Pinus tabuliformis. The sequence goes on along the minus strand of CM062814.1, from coordinate 708,486,847 downwards.
CCACTCTCGAGTGTCTTCCGAAGAGGAGGAATTCCACGCAACCCTTGTCATGATTTTCACTTTTGTTATATGAGTTCCATTTGTCTAATATATGAATAGAACCTTCCTTCATGAAAATTGTACCATCAAAATACTTGTGATAGTTTACTTGTGTGACTAGCATTATGCACCAAGCCCAGTTTCTTTAATGCCTTGGCGACTGGTTATAAACCTGGTTCTTCCAGGTTTTACCCTCAACATTTCCCACTTTAATCAATAGACAGAACCCCTATACGTGTTTATTACGGGTTCCAAGTATGAAATCGTATTTACAGTTGACCACTTATAATTGTTCGGTGAGGTTTGATTTGCAATCGATATGGATGTTATGCTGTGTAAATATATAGGTATATATATTCACATTTCCTAAAGTTTTACTTCCCCACACCAGGGTGTTGGGTGTTCTAGAACCCATTTGAAGCCTGCAGCTCCTCTACAGTTAATATTCCCCCTTTGCATGCCCTTACAGGAATGCCATAATCCCATTCTTTTCTTTTAGGAGCCAAGTTGACCCTATTCAGTTTATACTATATTAACGTCCAACCCTATACCTGAGGGTTTCAACTATGTTCACTCTTCGTATTCCATGCTATATTAACGGACAACTCTATACGAGAGGGTTTCAAGTATATTAATTTTTTTTCCTTTAATGATTCGATTAAAAAAAATAGGAAATAATCATCACATAGCCGTGAGTATTCTTTTCCATAGATAAAACAGATAATAATCACACACAATAGTGAGTATTCTTTTCCATAGATAAAGCAGAAAATAATCACACACAGCAGTGAGTATTCTAGTACCTTTTTTTTTTTCTGATGTCAATCTTGCCCCTCTCAACTAAACTGCTCACCTTGGTTCTCTGATCCACTCTGTACTCTCGAAGCCCAGCAACTGGCCTTTTTGTCCATTTTGTTTCTGTTTTTCCACCCTACCATGAGATTCGTCTTTCGGGACCAGAATTTCCCCCCTTGCACTCTTGCAGGACTACGGTCCTCAGCAAGATAATCGCACCAAGTGCTTGGCTATCTGGTCATCACCAGACTTAGCATGTTTTTTTTCTATTCCTCTGTCTGTCCTTATAGAACGGAATTTTTTTGCCTCCTCCCCTTCCTTTTCTCTGGAAACCTTCCAGTTAGGGGAGGTAGTTAGGGTTATAGTTACCCCCCAACCTCTTTTCCCAACTTCCCCTTTTCAAGAAGTTGCCAGCACGTAAATAAAACATTTCTTTCTTTATTTAAAAGAACAATAATAAAAAATATATATTAAGTTCCAAACAGCAATAGTGTCATGTGCAATTTATCTTTTACCACAGTAAAAACCAAATATTTACAATTTCTCGGGGCATTACACATGTAAATAAAAGATTGGAAATGGTTAATGGTGGAAAATAAAATAAAAGCTCTGTGTGAAAGCAATCTTTGGTATTAGTTAAAGTTGTATTGGAAATAATCTTTATACTTTATATATCAATGGTATGGATTTGAAAAGAATTTATAAAACAATGTTACACATAAATATTGTTTAGGGCCAATGATAATGTTAGTTTCTCTACCTTAATAAAAGAAACTAGTTCTTCCAAAAGAAATTGGAAGATGAGATTTAAAGAATCATTTCTCATTTTAAATAATTAGAAGGAAAAGATTTATGGGTGATAATTTAAGGAATTTGGATAAATCCAAAGACATTATAAAATGGATGATTGAGTCAGGAAGCTTGTGAAGTGATTACAAAGTGTTTAAATAATGTGGAAGCAATTATTTATACTTTGTGGTAAAATATTTGGTACAACAAGTTGGTAAAGGTGATAGGGTTTAGATTATAATTAATGGATGGGTGCATATTAGAGGAATAAATAAGTTACTCCCACAATTTATTTTAGTCTAAAGTAATATAGGATGACAATCTGTAAATAGTATCTAAATAGAGATTTGGACGGAAGAATGGATAACATGGACAGAGTTGGGTTTGAGTAGAATTACGTTGTTCAATGATAGATTCATAGAACTCTCAAAATATATAAATGTTAGATTAAGAAGGAATATGTGCAATTAGTATGGTCCCTAAACCCAATAGGTATTATGTTCAAAAGCTACTATTATAGCTCTTGCTAACGAAGGAAGAGAAGAACCTGTATGGTGGTGGAAAATTCTATGAGATTTGAAAATTTTGACCAAATCCAAAACTCTTATGTGGATGATCTCAAAAAACAGGCTACCAACATGGGATATATAAAAAAAACCTTTCTTAGTCCTAGATTATGCAATTTATGTCATAAAGAAGGAGAAAGGAAGTACAAAAGCAATTAGAGAGGATGATAAGATACCAAAATGTTTGGGTAAGTAATGATATTTAAGATATCTTCATGTTGTGGTATGTGAAAGAGGGTATAATAAAAAATTAGAGCTCTTCCCTTAATCATTGTATGGGGAGTTTGGTTAGCTAAGAATTTTGATAAAAATGATCATATATATAGTTTATTATATATTTATAGATAAAAATGTTTTATAATTGGAAAAAATAATATTATTTTAATTAATCGATCTTAACTCAATTTATACGTGAATAAAATTAATTATTTTATTTTATGTTATAACAAAATTCTTTAAAAAAATATTAATAGAAAAAAATCCCAATCCGACTCATTATATTTTTATATATTCACTCTTTCTTTTCCTTTTAACTTACTCTATATATATATATATATATATATATATATATATATATATATATTTATATATATAGATATATATATAGATATGCTTTCTTCAACTTTTATCTTTTATTAAGCTAAAATGATTTATAATACAATTTCAATGTACATTATAATCTCTCAATCTTGTGGTGAGTTAAACTTAAGCACCTTTCTTTGCAACTAAGCCTTGTTGTTATTTTCCAATGTGAAAGATTTTAAAAATTTTCATATATATATATTTATTTAGGTGAAGAATTATTGGAGATAGCCGCAATGTTGGATTGACGTTTCCCAACTATAGGATGTTTTTCTAGGATTGTGTGAGGCTTGGTCCAACCTGGTCACATATTGAGATGGTTTATATATTGTACAATTCTCTCCCATCTTGAACCCCTAACCATGAAATTTTAACGTGAGACTTATGGGAACTAAACCCCACTCAAACCAACTAATATACACACCATGACTATAATTCATCAAATATATTATAATTAATAATTATCTCTTGCTATTTTATCTAATGGTAATTTCACAACTCCCATATCTAGATGTCACCCCCACAAAAACCTATATTAAAGGAAAACATATGATATATACAATAATATTTTGAAAGAATTGGCATATGTACCATATTGGACCACTAAATCTTTTGTGCACAAAAGTAGTTCAGCAATTTTATTTAAAAACTCAATAAACTAGGACATATATAGAGCATCAAATCATTTTTCTTTTAGGACATAGGGCTACTTCCCTTGGTACTTATGGTAGCATTATATTAGATTATTGTTTCTTAGAGGTCCAATGCATGTAACTATATTCATCTTATTTTCTTCATATATCTACCTAGTGTTATTTGTCTTTTCCATAAAACATATACTCCCTTATTCTCATGTCTCCCAAAATATATTACCTTCAATTTTCAATTTTTCACTTATTAATTATCATTGTTAAGGCTTACATTTACCATAATCTACTGGTATATGTAGTGTATTGAACCACTAAGCACCTATGAAGATATTAACTAATGTCTCTCATGGGGGATCAACTCTTATGGTGTTCTCATCATTTGGCTCTTATTGGGAAAAGGATCATGGTCTCGCAAATTTCATTTAAATGAAGACTTAGTTTCTTTGCAGCTATTAAATGATTTAAGAAAATTTTAGGTTTCAAATTATGGGGAAAACAAAGAAAAGTTGAGATCATTAAGCATGTATAATATATATTTCTACCTAGATGCTCTTGCATAAAACTCCTATAATAGGAAATTTTGAACATCTTCGTTGAATAGTTGTTGATGGAATAACAATTACTGAATACCTTAGTCTTACCTTCTTTTCTTATTTCATAATTGGAACCACTCGTAATTTTGCACTTTCCATTCTATACACTTCTTCCTCTCTTTACCTTGCACAACTATTACATTTTTATTTAAATACTTTCTATCCTCAACATTCATATCTACTAATTTTAGGATCAATTATTGACATCGTTATGACCACCTTTTCATCTCTCACCCAATTCCACTCTACCATATCTATCACCTACTCAAATTTTCCTTTTACCTCCTCATCTCCCCTTCTCACCCCTCATTATTTATCATCATGGTACATTTCAACTTGCACTCATTGCATATTATTTTTGTCAATAAGCACCATTAATGGACATTTCTCAAGCATATTATGGTTTTTGGCTTTCTATGAAACTACTCTATTGTTATCATCATCTTCAACTTTTCATTTCTTATCTTCTTCATTTTTTCTCTTTAACATCAATGTCTATGACTTTTTCTACATGGCATCGTGAACATATTTGTTCTATGATCATCGTCTACTATATTGTGTTATGTTCATCATCTTCACTCTACACTTTTCTCATTGTTAGATGCAGTACCTCTTGCTTTACCTACAAAGAAATCATCATAGAAAGAATTCTGGAAAAACAAAGAAAAAGTAGAAAAATAATCCCATATTCACTCCCTCAACTTCTACAATTTCTTGAATGTCATTTTCTTGTAACTCAATGTTGCAATACCATCACGATATTTTTATGATCTCTCCCTTATTCAACATCACTATTATAATCACTCCATCATCATTAACATCCAAACTCATAAGATAGAGAAATTTTATTTTCTCTCCTTTTCTAATTGCTCATTCCACTTCCATATTCCTTACTTCAATTCTCAAGAATAAATTATAAGCATCTTGTAATGAATACATTCTCTTTATAGAAGTCCTCTTTCTCATGGGAAACTTAATTGAACCATATTGTGCGTAGCCTTTTCTTTAGTATTTTGTACAAAGATAACACTCATTCCCTCTCTAAAGATTTTCCTACTCAAAAAATGGAAGATAAAAATATAGAGAAGGATGGTTGACCTGAGCTTCCATATAACTTCTTGTGAAAATATATATCTCTTCTCTTCTCCTCCTTCTCTCCATCATTCTATCCTGATGATGAGTGTTATTTTGGACTTGAAACAACGACTCACAAAAAAAATTGTGGATCATACTCTAGACACATTCTCTTCATATTCTAACTAGAGAACTTACAAAAAATAATTATTACCCTTCACGAAAGAGAGACTTGGAATGATATTTGTCTACTCATAAAATGGAAGATAAAAATAGAGAGAAGGGTCACTTTGCTTAAAAAATGTCATGAAAATACATATCTTTTCTCTTCCCCTCCCTCTCTCCATCATTTTTTCCTAAATATGGGTCTGGTTTTTGAATCAAAACATCGAATTACAAATGAAATTGTGGGTCATACTCTGAACACATAAATAATAATTATTAACCTGCACAAAAGGGAGACTTGGCATGAGATTTGTTTACTCAAAAAACGGAAGATAAAAATAGGGAGAAGGATACCTGACCTGAGTTTCCTTAAAAAATGTTGTGACAATATACATATCTATTTTCTTGTCCTCCCTCTCTCCATCATTCCGTCGTGATGATGGGTTTTGTTTTGGACTCAAAACATTAACTTACAAATGAAACTGTGGATCGTACTTTGGACACATTCTTTTCAAATTATAACCACAAAAGCTTACAAACAATAATTATTACCCTAAATGGAAGATAGACTTAGCATGAGATCTTCTACTCGAATAATAGCAAATAAAAATAGAGAGAAGGGTGGCTAATATGAGTTTCCTTAAAAAATGTCGTGACAATATATATCTATTATTTTCTCCTCTTTCTCTCCGTCTTTCTGTCCTAATGATGGGTCCTATTTTGGACTCAAAACATTGACTTACAAATGAAACTATGGTTCATACTCTGAACACATTCTCTTCAAATGCTAACCACATAAGATTTCAAACAAAAATTATCTACACATTTATCACTTTTACCTAGCATCCCATAATGTTTTTGCACCTTAAGAATATCTTAATAAGTTATAAGCTTACCTTTTAATTGGGTGACAATCTTCTCCCAACATTGAATGTTGGGTTTGCCTCTCCATATTTTTCCCATGTTTAATTGCTTCCACCATGAGCATGCATAACTCAACTTTTCTACACTTCAAGATAGAAATATATTTTTTCATCCACCATGAGCATGCATAACTCAATTTTTCTACACTTCAAGATAGAAAATATATTTTTCATCCCTTATATCCACTCCATCATTGTTTCTAAATCTACACTTTTAGAAAATCTTGGCATCTACATAATCTTTACATCTCTCACACAAGTCTTATTTTCACTATCTATTCTTTTTTGCAATCTTATTTGCTAAGCTAATTCTATGACCTTTCCATCTTCTTTATCATATTACACAAAATTGTTGGAATATATTATCTGCATATCATTCTCATGTATAATATCTTATTTACTCTTGTCATTTTGTTATATGGTCTTCCTCTTTTCTATCATTGTTTCCCCTCTCTTTCTTCAACACTCATTATAAATCCTTATACCCTAAACTTCGTGGTAATCTATATCTCCTATTGGAATCTTTATGTCCCCAAACTTCATGATAATATGTATCACCTTCATGGTAATCTATATCTCTTATTGGAATGGTTTATCTTTCAACATATGCCTTTAGATTCAACTCTACCAAAATGTAAGTGATCATTTGATGTAATATTGTTTCATGCATTTCACTAATAACTTACCTATCAAAACTATACAACAAACCAAAAAAACATAAACATCACAACCTTTATATTTTATTATAATAATCCTTAAACCACATCAATTTAATAACATAAATTATACAATAGTTACTCCCTACCATCTATGAAAACAAATGAAAATAGATTCGCTTGTGACATCGTAAATAAAACTTCAATTTGACATTAAACATTGCTAATCCAAAACGTTCCCGATCGAAAATGTGCTATCTATACAAACAAATTAGAATAGACTCACTTGAATTAACTCACATGATAAATAAAACTTCAATTTAGCATTGAACGTTGCTAATCTAAAATATTGTGGAACACAAATATAATAAAAATTGTAATTACTTGAAAATCTATCATCAAATTAAAAGGTAAGAAAAATGCACTTCAATTATGCTTTCGTGTTTCATTTTTCCGAGATTAAAACATCCCCACCCCATTTAAATAGGCTGAGGCCCCTCTCATTTTCATGTTTCATACTTCTTAGATTAAAAAGCCCCTCATCATAATGAAATCAAATAGGTCGAAGCCCCTCTATTTTCCTATTTTGACGAGAGGTCATTCGACGGAGCCTAGATAGAGACATGGGGCACACTAAATGCCCCAATTGAAGGCTAACCTTTTTGGAAATGATTTCCGCATTTACCATACAAGATCACTAAATAACAGTTTATGATCTCAGTACAATAAATATTTTTTTTAAATGGTTGTCCTATGTACTAACTATGGCAGCTTTATATTATCTTATATATCTTTTGGTACATGTTGATATTTTTATCCTTTGTTTCTTACATCTCTATTTTGCTATTATTGGCCTTTTTCGCACATGTCAATATCCTTATCCTCTGTTTTTTCCATCTCTATTTCATATTATATGTCTGGGTCGTAAAGTGTGTTCCCATTTATTCCATCTTTCGAGAGTTATCTCCTCTGGTCAGTTGTCATCATCATGTGGGTTTTTGTTGTGTTTATGGCCAGAGAAAACAATTTCAAGATTATTTTAAGAAATATGTGTATTATTTATTTCACATTTAAAATTAAGGAAGAGAAATAGAGTAACTTTTTATTTAAAAATAAAAAAAAATAATAAAATTATACATGTTTCACATTTATTATTAAAATTATTTATTATCATTATAATTGTCATTATATTGTGAGAATATTTTTTCATATTTTGTAATATTTTTCTATATTATAATTACATTACACAAGTATCTATAATAATCATGTCTCTAGAGAATACAATCTTGTATCTCTTCACTAGTTTTAATATTGCATTTGTTACACTTTCTCTCGACATGGATATTATCAAAATTTCCACACGTACTTCTTCCATTTTCCTCACAAAATGGTTCTCCACTTCCATAGCTTCCTTTTAAATTGCAAAAATTGATTTATTGACCATGGAAATGGGGTTTAGGTAGTATAATCTACTTCAGAATTATGGGGTTTAGGTAGTATAATCTACTTCAGAATTACTTTATTTGAAAGCAATATTAATATATAATCTTAATAACTTTACAATTTCATTAACAAATTCTATTACAAAAACATATTTTATTTTTAAACAACAATATTCTTGTGTAATCTTACCCATGTAGCTTACTAGACCAAACATAGCAAATACATATTGTGGACTCTCTCTACTGCGCACACTAAGCATAATTTTCATCAACAAATGTATACACATTCAAAATATTATTACCATGATCCTACTAACATAAAGAACATTCCTTGGTGGCTTGGAAATTCCATATACATTCCATTTTTATAAATGGAATATTATCTCACTTGGTAATGATTTTGAGAAAATGTAAATATCCATCATTTATACGACGAACTTAACTCAATTCATTGCCTTTATTAATATATTTACATAGAAAAAATTTATATCCACTTTGTCAATTTCACCACACTTTACTTCCTCCATTTTCTTGGCAAAGTGGTACCACAACAATATGCTTACCCTTGGAAATGCAAAAATTTCAATTAACTACCATTCTAATAACATTCTAGCACGTTATATTTCTTGTTGCACAATCTTTGAAAATGCAATTTGAATTAACTTCCATTCTAATAACATTCTAGTACGTTATATTTCTTGTTGCACAATCTTTGAAAATGCAGTTTGAATTAACTTCCATTCTAATAACATTCTAGTGCATTATATTTCTTGTTGCACAATCTTGGTAATTCGACGATATCATTAGTATGTTTTATTGCAATAACATAATCTTCCCATGAGTTGAATAACGGAAAGGTAATGATGGGTTGAATAAAGGGATAGTTTTTATTATAAATAATATTTTGTTTATAATAATTTATGATTATTTAAAATAGTTTTGAATATAATTTATTAATAAATAATATTTTCTAAATAATAAATTTATATTTATTTAATATTAATAAAATTTTAATTATTAATTATTGATGGTTAATATTTATTATTTATAAATTTTTTATAAAATTATTTTTAATTAAAATGGTTATGATTAAAAACATTTGAAAATCAATATACAAGAATGATAAAGCGGATTGAAATATAATTTAAATTTATAATAATAAAATATTATAAAATATAAGTATTTAAAAAAAATAAAAATAAAATTGAAAGTAATGTGTGAAAACCTATGTTCAAGATTACTTTGTGTTTTTTTTTCCAATATGTTATAAAAAGGGATGAAAAATATATATTTTGGAAGTGTTATTTTTCTTTGTATATTTTTATTATGGTTTTAAGAGTAATATTTAAAAGGTTATTATTCATTGTATGAGATATAAATAAATTGATAAAAGAAAAATGTGCATGCTTGTACTTGTATTTTTATAATGCTTGTACTTGTATTTTTATAATGACATGGTGGTGAGAGTTTAAAAGGGAAAAAAATATAAATGTAAGGACATGGTGATGAGATAAAGAAAAATATATTTTTTGAAATTAAAAGAGATTTTTTAAAGAAAGGAAAACAAATGCAATTTAAATGAATTTCAAATCAATTGCTCACCTAAAATATTTTATGAAAAATTATTGGAATTTTATGGAACACATGTCTTCTAAGAAATATTATTGGACATTAGATTTCTATTGATATCGAAAAACTTTTACATCTCATTAAAGTTTACATTTCCTTATATGCACCCTCCAAACTATAAGTCCCTTCCTTACATATTTTATGTACCTATATACCAAAGGGATAGATAACATTCTAAATCTTACTCTTGTAAAATAGTCAGTCGAAACTACTACATCAAAATATTCTTACGCTCTCCTTTACACAAAAACTTTAATCTCAAGGAAGATATCGAAAGAAAACAAACAAAGTGATATCGTCCAAATCCATATATAATATAAAGACAAGATTTCTAAGACTAAAGGAGACAAAACTGAACAAAAGGACTGCCTATGAAACTACGATGGACATCTTAGACCAAAATTATCAGTGGAGAGGATGCAAATGAGTTGGCTTGAAGAGTTGCTTGAGTTGTTCATTAATGACCTGAGGTACCTCTTTCCACTCATTGGATTCAGTGTCACAATTAGAGACTATGTAGCATTCAATGTTGGATAATCGAGCTACTACATCATTTAGATTATACCAGATGTCTATGAGGATTTGCTTAAGCCTTCTTGTACTGCAAAATTTTTATACTAGGTCATCTTCTACCTTGTCCCTCAACCTGTCATGTCTCTCATCTATACATGGAATCATATATATGTGTATGTGTGTGTGTCCTAATCACCCCAACTTTTTAATTTATAAAAGGATAACACAAGAACACTTAATGTTTTTATTTATAACATCCCTTCACTTCTATCTACAATGTGTTTAATATCTAATGGGTTTTATTGCAGTTATCTTAATCTTTGGTAGGTTCTTGTGAACTAATGCCACTTGGAATTCACCCTTCCCATGCGACCTATCTCTGTACATATTATTATTTCACGGGAATATTGCTACCCCAAAGGTTATCCTATTGTAATGTTTTGACGTCTTAATTCCATCTCAGTGTTTCACATTGCTACGACATGCCTGTGAAGTAGTGTACCTGCTTTCCTTCCTCCACGCTATCACCCTTCACATGCATATCAAATGGAGGTGGTTGTTTGTCAGGCCTTGGGATTTGGGAATGGTCAAGATTGTTCGAGGTGATCCAACGATCATTATCCGTTCCTCTAGCCATAAACCCTATCACCGTTCCATCTGGTCATTTGTGTGACATAATTTAGGTATGTTGTCCATTGTTCAGTAAGAGGGTTTGACCCGTGTTCATTAATGAGAAACCCACTAGAACAGGTCATTCCTTGTTCATAGTAGCCTACATATGGCATTGCTTAGCACTTTGCAATCAAATCCCGAGGAAGCAGATGTAATTTTTTATTGGTATTCTTCTGCATTGCAGTGGCCACCATACAATGTCGATTTACTGGTAGGTTCCAAATGTTCATTGTTTAAAACAAGTTCCTTGTGATTCTTGTGCTCCTAGTTAAGGTTTCTGGTAATCATTGTTCTTTCTCTTTATTTCCTTCAAATTTATGAACTGCAACAATGGATTGATCCCTTAATTATTTTGTTGCAAAGGGTTAATATTCATTACCACTTTTTTGACAAAGGAGAATGTTTACTGTGTTTATTTGATCAACAAGTCTTCATTCAACGCACCAACATAATTATCGGTCCTCTAGCTATCTGTTTTTTCATCCCATTTAGAAATTTCGTGTGCACAATGATCCCAGAAAGTATCTTAAGTTTGGGAGTTTTACTAGGAGACCACAACCCAAACTAGTCTCGGCCCAGGAATAACTTGCTATGCTTCCAGAATTTACCGACAAAGGTATGGCTATTCCCATTTTACAATTTCTTGTTCTTTTCACTAAAAGTTTTCACATGTTTACTAGGGTTACAGTTTGCTTTTTTCTCATTTTGGACACTTTGACTACAGGGGAAAGCTGACTCAGGACTTGGCTTTGACTAATAGTTTAGTACGTGCTCAACCCATGTACTCAATCTTATCCCTGTGCCTTGCTACATCAGGTATACCCCATATCTTTCTATTCTACCTCATTATTACACTTAATCCTGTTTGTTTGCGAGGGAACAGTCTTTAAGCACATATTTCCATTCCTATATGACAAAGGGGTGTTGCTACATTCACGGGGGAGCTTCCATACTTATTTACGATGATCATTTACTTTATGATATATTAACTTCATGAATGAAATTGTTGTTCAATGTCTCTATCTAACCGACTGTTTTTTTTTGTCTATCTTGGCAAATACATGTATGATGTTTGATACTTTTCGTTGTCTCCTTTACTCAGATACAACATTACAACTAATTCTATCACACTGTCCATGTCCATAATTTGCAAAGCACCTGGTTGGTTCCTTTTCGTCATTCTATGATGGAGTTTTTGGGAAACATCGTTCCCATGGGAGAGTTCACAGTTTGTAATTGTATATTGATATTCTATTTTTGTGACTGCACATTCTAATTGCGACAAGCATGTGTTGGATTTGAAATATTTAAAAGCGTGTAATACCTTGTTATGTTGGTTGTTATTATTATTAAAGGAATTATTTGATACATATATCAAGTATTAGCTCTGTAATAATTTAAAGTTTACACATTATATTATGAGAATGTATTCTCCTTTCATTTGAAGTTTTAGAAATATACTATGCATGTCCCTTGGTTTCAATATGTCGATTTGAGCTCTTCCTGATACATCCATAAGGTTTTATAGAAAATAAACCTTTGGCTTAATCTGTATTTAATAGAGGCCATCTCAGTTGGAAACTTTTTTTACCTTATATTCATGCAGAGCATGAAGCGTTCGACATCATATTGTATTTACAGATAATGATAATCTAGGTTAATCATATTCTTTTTTTATATATAAATAATAACCTATATTTAAGTGAGAATCAAATCTTTAGTTTTCCTGTATTCAAGATTTCTATTTTTCATTACTATGCTTGACTGTTTATAGATTCTTCTAGAATGCACATTGTTTATGTGTTACAATAGGATAGTTTTACCAGTGTTAATTCATTAGTTAGATACCAGAATGCATATGGAATGCATCCCTCGCCTTTTAATACTTGTTACTTTATTTCTCTACTTAATATTTACTTGAAAAATTGTGTTTGTTTATCTTTTGTTCATCATCACATTTTATAAAATTTAAACCTGTAACTACTAGAACTTCAAGAAGGTGCTGAGATTACTCAACACTCCTATTATTCAAATCCAGATAGCAACCCAACTATATTTTTAATAATAGATAATAAATATTTCTCTAATTTTCGTCTTCTGTTAACTAAGACCTCCTATTTTGTTATCAATTTCCCAAAAATCAAATTACACTTAAGCGCATATAATTTTCAACTCATTATCATCACCATGCCAATTCATCCTTAACATGGAGTAAAATTTACTCTTTTCAACATATGTTGTATTTCCCTAGTTCAATCGAGATTATAAAGGTTTGTTCCTCCATCCCTAGGTGGTTGATTACAATGGTCAAAACCAACTCCTCTACACTAATCATGTCTTCTTTTAACCTTGTTAGTTAGTTAAGTGATTGCCTTATTGACAATGCATATAATTAAGTTATAATTCTAATAAATCTTGGCTCTATATGTATATATATACATACCCTGTACTTTTTATGAGAATTTGAACAACTAAACAACTCTAGATTAAATAGAAAGCATTCCTCCAAGCCTAGTTATTATTTAAACCACTATAACTTTCAAAGATGACATAATTTCTAGATAATATTAAATATTTTTTTTTATAAAACTAACCTAATTGAATTTTTAATAAGCATATCCGCAGTTGAGAAATAACATACATAAAATTCTAGATAACCAAAAATCAACACTTTGTTCACGTTACCGACTAGACCACCTTGCAATGAACCATTTTCCACTCAACCATGAACCTTCACCACAGATTCTCCCCTGAGCTCAGATCCCCTTCCCTGTAGGTTTTAACCCCGTTCATAACTTACCTACATACGAATTCTAAAAACAAAAAATAAACAAAGGCGAGAGCATAACACATAAAACAAATACACACAGATATTTTCCCCTGGATCCCAAAACTTGGACTACCAAATTGATTTTTCATTATATTCCTTTCAATGTTACAATACATATATATACTTGCCGAAGCATCCAATACCATGGACCAAAAACCATCACACATAAAACCATGTGTGAAAACCATGCACAAAACCATGGATGCAGAAAACAATTTTCCCTGGGGCGCTGACCTGGACCCCATAGAGGGGGGCTAACTGCCCCCCTCAAATCCCCCATATTGATGAGGCTCCACCACCCCTCTAACCTCCCAGTTTGGCTAGGGGACTATTCATGGAAAGAATATACCACAACCCAACATTCCCCCACTTGTTGTTTTCTTTCCACAGGAGAGCTTAGGCATTTATCCAGCCCTACAACATCCATTGTTTCTCTACACCAAAAGAACTTCTCAGAGCTCATAGATTTTGTTAATGCATCTACAATATTCTTCAAAGTGTCCACCTTTACCAGCAACACCTTTTTGTCTTCTATCATATCCCTCACAAAGTGATACTGAACATCAATGTGCTTTGTCTTTGAATGGTAAGCAGGGTTCTTTACCAAGAAAATTGCACTTTGGCTAGTTGTGGAAAGAATATAACACAACCCAACATTCCCTCTAGAATCAACAACCTCTTGTTGTTCTAGTCAAGATATTTTTGTGTTGTACTTCCCTAGCAAACTTTCCTTAGCGGCATCCCAATTTATAGGGTCTTCCAGCCTCACAGCCTAGGCTTTTCCTATTTATGAAAATGTATCTTTTTTGTTAAAGCCCGCCTTTTTCTACCGCGATGCTTTATTCACCCTTTTCTCATTTTTTTCCCCACACCGAGTGATTTAATAAGTTTTTCCTCATAATCATATTAAATCAAATTAATCCACTCCTAAGGATTTTTAGGAGCATTTAAGGGAAGTTTATCTTTTCCAAATTTTTGGGTAAGGATCACATTAACTCAAGTTCTTTCCCAAGGACACATCCAGTTTAGCTTTATTACTTAATTTTATTCAATACATTACCATGTTGTATTTCAATTTAAGCTTCCTATGACTTTATAGTCATCATACAAAAAATAGCTCATTCTACATAAAGAAATATTTACATGACAACAAAGTGGTATTATATCTTCCCCCTCTAAAACAATAACATCATCCTCAATGTTTTATTCTTCTGTTGTCCCATTTCAGAATAATACTGGATAAGTTTCCTTCATCATATCTTCGAGTCCCCAAGTAGCCTCCGCAAGTGTAAAGTGCCTCCACTGCAATTTAACCCGAGCGATGACCCCATTCTAGAGCATGGTCTCTTTCCGATCCAGGATACAGAGTGGTTCTGGCAGAAAGTCTCCGTTGGGTTCCACCTGTATCAAATTCTAGTCAACTACATGAGAAGGACTATAGATATATATTTTTAATAATGATACATGAAAGAAATTATGAACTTTAATATGAATGAGCAGAGCCAACTGATATGCTACTAGACCAACTCGGCCCAAAGTTTCAAAATTCTCATAGAATTGTGGTGCCAACTCGGTACAACTGCTAGTTCTGAGAGTACTTTTTCTAGGGTTTACTTGCAAGTACACATGATCTCCAACCTTCAATTATTTATTAGGCCTTTTTCTATGTGCATAACTTTTTTGTCAGTCCTAAGCTATTTTAAAATTTTGTCTGACCTTTTGCATTGTCTATTCCATTTCTTGGAATCCTTCATGTCCAAATATCAATTTATCCTCTGGTTGACCCCGGTTGGGTGGCGTATGACACTTTCTTCCATATAGATCTTCCAAAAAACTCATTTTGATGGAAGCTTGGTAGCTATTGTTGTAAACAAATTCTGCTAAGTGCATAAAATCCTCTCACATTGTCGGTCGATTCATAGCATACATGTATAACATATTTTCCAGGATCTTGTTTGTCCTTTCCGTCTTCCTATCCATTTGAGGGTGATAGGAAATGCTAAAGTTTAATTGAGTCCCCATGCCCCAAAATAGAACTCTCTAAAAATTGGAGGCAAATTTTTCATCCTTGTCTGACACTATCATTTTTGGTATACCATGCACCCGAAAATTTCCTTCATGAAAATGTTGGCAATTTGTGCAGTTCCAAAGGTAGATTGCACTGGTATGAAATGTGCATGCTTTAGTCAATACATCCACCACCACCATAATGGAATCATGTTGATACTTTGTTTTTGGTAAACCTGTAATAAAATCCATTGAAGTCACCTCCCACTTCCATCCAGGAATGGGTAATGGGTTTAGTAATTGTGTAGGATGTTGATGCTCCACTTTTAATTGCTAACATTCTAAACATTTTACTAAATATTATGATACATCCTTCTTCATACCTAGCCAAAACAATGTTTTCCTTAATACTATTATCATTTTCTTGTATCTTGGGTGACCAACATATGGTTTCTTTTGGTACTCATCCAGTGTCATCTGTTTCAACATGGCCACATTAGGAATATACAATCTATTTTAATACGTTAATAAATTTTCAGAGTTTTCAGCATATCCTGGAACTTATTTTTGTTGTATTTTATGTTGTATTTCTTGATATTGTGGATCTTGTTGTAATGCTTGTTTAATTTGCTAACCAAAATTTGTACTAGTACTACTCACAAAACTTCCTACCAAAGCATGAGCATGTCTACTTAGAGCATCTGCAATTTTATTTTCTTTTCCTTTGATGTGTTTTATATCAAATTCAAACTCGCTAAGGAAAGCTAACCACCTAGCTTTCCTAGCATTTAAATCAGGTTCACTAAAGAAGTATTTCAAACTGATATGATCTGTTACCAACATAAACTTCTTTCCCAATAAATAGTGCCTCCACATTTTAAGGGTGTGTATTACTGCTGCCAATTGTAAATCATATACAACATAATTATGTTCATGTTTTTTCAACTTTCTGGATTCATAGGCTATTATTGCATCATCCCCTGTTAACACACCCCCAAGTCCTTCCAAACAAGCATTAGCACAAACGGTAAATTCTTTGTTTGGATCTAAAAAATTTAATATAGGGGTTGTTATTAACAATTATTTCAACTTGTAAAAACTTTCTTGGTATTTGGCTACCCATTCAAACTTTATCCCTTTTTTCTGCAAAGGACATAATGGGGTTAGCTAATTTTCAGAATCCCTCTACAAATCTTTGATAATACCCAACAATTCCTATGAATGATAGAATTGTTGTCAAACATATTTAGGTATAAGTGATTTCTTGATAGCCTTAACCTTCTTAGGATCCAAAACTAATCCTTCTTCAGAAATAATGTGACCTCAATACTTAATTATGTTTTTTTAAAACTCACATTTACTAAGTATATCATAGAGTTGATGGTCTCTTAACATTTGTAGTACTAATATGAGATGTTCTTGAAGTTCCTTTTCATCTTTAAGTACCTTAGGATGTCATCTATGAATACTAACACAAATATAACAAGATATTTGTGAATGACACTATTCATTAAACACATGAAATTTGCTAGCGCATTAGTGAGACCAAAGGGTAACACTACGAATTCATAATGTCCATACTAAGTCCTAAAGGTTGTTTTGTGGAAATACTCATCTTTTATCCACATTTGATGATAAACAGTTCTCAAATCAATATTTTGAAAGGCAGTTGTTGCGCTTACCTGATCAAACATGTCATCAATTCGAGGTAATGGATTTTTATTTTTGATGGTTAACTTTTTCAACTATCTATAGGTGATGCACATTCTAAATGTGCCGTCTTTTTTCTTGACAAATAGCACTGGGCCCCCCCAAGGTGGCACACTTGGTCTGATATAGCCTTATCTAGTAGTTCTTGTAGTTGCAATTTTAATTCTAATATCTCTGGTATATGCATTTTGTACAGGGATTTGGAACCTTCAACCATCATTTCTTGGAGGAGGAGGACATTAAGTCTAAGGAGTTGGAACAATAATTTGAGAGAAAAATTTAGGGGAACCCCTTAAGTGTCATGTATTTAAGGGGATAATAGTCATGTTGGATTAGAGGAGAGGTATTTTCCTAGTCTAAGGGCCTTGGTGATGGTAGATTGTTTACCATACATAATTTCAAGGATGGATTTACTTAAGGGTGATAATTATATCAAAATACTATAAAATAAATGAAATGAGTATATGTGGGCTATAAGATTCTTGGAAATTGACAATACAAAATGACTGCATCCTTTTTTAATGCTTGTTATTTAGGTTAAGATGTGTATGATTTGGAGGTTCCCAACATCCATAGAAGCATGAAACTAAAAAAAGGTTTTGATTAAGACCATTAACTATGTTATTTTTATTGAGGCTATTGAAGGTTCACTTATCTCTCAAACCATGCAAAAATGCATGAAAGAGTGGAATGTTAGAACATAATCCCTAACACAAGTTTGGTGATAGTAAAAAATATTTCATGATCTACCTATCTTTTCTAAGAATCCTACACACCTTCAAAAATATTCTTATACGAAATAATGATATATACACATCTCATTGATCATAGGCTTGGCAAGAGCCAAGGTGAAATAGGAAATTTTAAAATATTTACAAATTGTTGTTGCACTAATGTCAATGTTATTAGAAATAGGGAAAACAAAGTAAAAGAGTATGATAGATAAAGATTCATGGAATTATGAAAAGAGGAATGACCATTTTCCAAAACAAAGGATTGATGACTAGATGATGTTATACTCAAATAAACACAACCACAAATCTTATTATTGTAATCCCAATTTTAGATTTTGTGATGTTGACAAGGTTTATTTTGTGTAAGTTCAGATTTTAACTTAATCAACAACATGCAGGTTAGAAAATTTCACCAAGATTAATAGATTTTTTTAATCTCAAACATAACTAATAAATGTTTTTTATGAAATAGAAAAATATACATTATTTTTAAGATGAGCTTCACCAAACTTGTACGATATTTGTGGATTATTGAGATATTTACATTCAATTCTTAGATATGAATTTTATTATCACTACCTATGATATCACTGGAGATTTCATGAATTACATACTAAATGGTTGAGAGTTCCACTAATGTGCTAAATTAATAATCCTAATAAATTTAAAAGTTTTAACCATGTTATGAATTCTAATAGGAAACCACATAATATTATGAAAAAAGAGAAAAGACTTGATTATCTTCAATTTGTTTAATGTCTATTGTCTATTCTTCAAAATTGACATTTTACACCTTGTTTGAGATTAATCTTACTAGTAAGCTCTGAATTTCACTAAAAGTTACATCTATAACCTATGAATAATTATTTTGTTCTTACATAAATCTAATTGTGGACACAAATATAATGAAGGAAATGACATTAGGGTAAGTTTCATAGGAAAAAAATAACAAAGAAAATGGTGTTGTTGAAAGTGTGGGCCTCATAAACATGAAATATGTAAACTATATTTTATGGCATATCCTATATTTGACAATAGATGTTAATTCTTATAACACATGAATTCAAGTGGGGATTCACAAATATAAGGTAGCTTAACTTATTTGGGATGATTTTAACAAGTGACAAAAAAATAGTGCATACACTGATACATTAGTAGGACATTTATCTAGGTGTGAGATATAACATGAATTTAATGTTGTGTAAGGATACACCATGGAATAAATGAGATGGAACTAGGATAGGAATTATTTTAAATGTTACATGCCAAATGCAAGTACGATGTGATGAAACCAATCGTCCCATATGAACCAAGCATTGGAAATGAGGACATTAGTTAGTTATTTAAAATGTAATACTTAGTTGAGATTTTATGATAGTTATTGTCCTTCATTAATGACAACTGAGATCAGAAACTCGCATTTTTCTTGAAGGGCCTTTTTCAAATTACCCTTATAAAACAAGTTTGAACCATTTAAAAAGACTAGGAATGGTTTAATTTTGATCATTGTACCCAAGTATGTTGGTTTATATCTAAAATAATAAAAAAGAAGATATCAAATTGGCCTCATGTATAAATATGGGAATTTAGGATTTGCTAAAAGAGTGATGCTCAGTGGAGAAATCTTTCACAATTTTTTTAATTATATGTTTTGAAAAAAAAAAAAAAAAATGTTATAAGTAATAACTTCCACATTAATATTATAAGAATGAATATTAGAATATTGACTATAACGAACTCATGCTAACCATAGTTAACTCCAAAACCAAATAAGTGCTTCTAATATAAAGAATGTTACAAAAATATTTAACCATATTACTTGTCAATTAACACCCTATATGAATACAAACTTTCACACTTTTACTTAACTCGTTGATTTCACTATGCGAGGGTAGGAAAAACACCTCGGTTAGGTAGGTGCATTCTCAATTGATGGGCATTCCAATGTGATGGTGAGTTCTCCAAAACTTGGGGTTTCTACATGGAAGGATGATCACGCCTTGTAACGCAGTAGATTAGTTGGTCATATATGGATTGGTTGGATGTCATGGAGCAGAAAGAACATAAAGTACCCATGCCAAAATATTGACATGCATGTTGAGTGCACAAGCATGACATTATGGTTTGTTATTGGTTGCATGAATTCATGAAAATTGAATGATTTCATTGTAGGAGTAGACATGACATGAATCAAGCAAAGTTTTTCTACTTGAAATGTGTAGTTTCTACAACATGTTGCATAGTGGGTCATATTTGGAACCATTAGATGATGGATAATCTAGAGTTCAACTGAGATTCACCAAGGAATATAGCAAGTTGATGCATCCAATTTGGGGATTTGGAAAGAAAAAGGACTACATATGAGTTGGAAGTAGGGAGAGTACCACCTAAGTTTGGTTGCAACCCATTGGAATGTTATGCCAGGGTTATATGACACATGATAGTTATGTAATGATGTAAACATTGAGTGAATATCCCAATTGTACCACTTTGTGAAATATGTACTAGAGTTGGACAACCCAACATACATAAAAGTTATGTTTGTTCCATATTCGTAATATCTAGTTTGTGAATTTTATAATGTTGTGCACATTGACTTTGTAAAGAATTGTAATAATCTTAAATAAAAATAGACTTATACTAATTGAGGCATAGTTTATACCTGGTATTCACCAAGTTGGTCTAGCCCTTGAGTTAAAAATGTCATGGTGCCACATGACTTGTAGTGGTAGGAGACTAGGATGTTCTAAGTCAAATTGGGTTTCTACCAATATGGGGATGACAAATGATATTAGAGTAAGAAACAAAACTTGACATGTGATACAACTGGTGATGTCATGGAAATTAGTATCAAAGCATTGTTAACACTATCGAGTGAGCTAGAGACTTGTTGACCCAATGGTAGAAGTAGCCAATGGCATAGAGGCATTGGTGGAGGCATAAGCCAACTAGAGTACATGATGAGATTTTAGTTTGGATGCGAGTGAGTTGATACATGGGTGCAACTAATGAAGCCAGCATGTGAGATATGGATACTTTGGTTGTTGCACTTTTGTAGTGTCTGAAGGATTCTTTGGTAGATAGGGTGGCTTGGCGAGGCTAAGTGCAACCTATTTGGTGATCTGAAAATGAAACTCAATTGTCCCATGACACTTTACAAGTTTTGATAAATATGGGTCTTTCAAAATTTAACTTAGTTCCAAACTTGATCAACTATGAATAGTTAAGTTTTCAATGAACATAAAGGCGAAATAAAATCATATGCAGTACAACATGGTAAAAATTAATAGCCATGTGATAATGGAGTTCACCCCTACTGGGCTACGTCTCTGGGCCCTGCTCAAATGGCTAGGCCACTTTATTGATCTCAACAACAAAAAGATTACATTATAAATCTTTGACTCATAGAGTAAACCTCCTTCTAGAGTGGCACTCGTTACTCCTACAAAGAAATGTTCTCCTTTAGAGAACTCTAACTCACAAGTTGACTCAATAGCAAATAAATGATACAAATAAGAGAAAAAGGATTCTCACAATTAATGTGGCAACATGTCCTTCTACTCATTATGATATCAAAAAGCACAAAAACATCTACTTCATAATGAAGTGTTGAAATGGTCTTTTCTCACCAATATACTGAGAATAAACTGAAAATGGATGCTCTAATGAAGAAATAGATACTACAGATGCATCTGGAAGGCTAGAAAACCCATGTCTAGGCTCTTTCCATGCTAAAAACAGTCTCTATATTGCTTCAAAATAATCTTTCTTTGCAACACAAAAAGAGTTGGCTCTACAAAATGTCCATCGTATATTGCTCAAATCATAAAAAGAACATATCCATTGAGCTCAGAACACCCAAAAACCCTTGTGTGGGCTCTTGGTAGGCTCAAAAAGGCTGAAGAATGACCAATTTAGGCTTCTTTCTCCTTTTTCGTGTTATCTGTCCTACAAATTGGCAAAATTGGCTAACTGTGTGATGAAATATGCCTTTTCCGTTAACTGTAGTGCAACAATTTTGCCTAGGACCAGTGAAATCCCCGCCGCAATTGGTGCAATTTTTCACCTCATTTAAATGCTCCAATATGGCCTTAGGAAAGAATTTTTAGCCCCTAAGGGTGGTCACATGGCCAGATATGGCCTCTATGCATGGTCATATCTGTTTTCAAGAGGAACTAAGGTCGAGGCCTATCTACCCACCCTATATGTCGTAGCTCTACTGGTGGTCATACATTGTACCATGGAATCAGGGTTGGGGCTTAAATCCCCACCGCCACCGCTTCCTCTCCTCTGTTGTGGACATGTGGTATATAATGTGACTGATGCCAAGGCTGGTTAGGCAGGCCTACCGACCCAACCCCTCCCCACAACTCACCAATCACTCTAATTCGAAGATAAACATGCCACTGTTATATAAAAAATGACACCATTGGCATAATGGTAGAATGTTGGATTGTTATGTGGGAGGTTGAGGGGTTGAACCCCATCGAGGCTGTTCAACCCATTAAAAAAAATTTAGCCAATCACCGATGGCCACATGGTTCCTCTCATTGGACCATATGGTTGCTCATCATTGGTCCAATACGAAATCCAACAACCAATCATGAACTACCAACCCAATCTATAGGATCATGTCACGTGTCAACATGAGATTTTCCAATATAGCACTATACCTTGCACAGTCAGCTGATGACATCATCTATACTACCTGCCTAGTCAGCAACCCAGTCAACTCTAAAAGCTCACTTTTTAGTTGTTGGGAAAAAACTTCTGAACACAATAACTTTTACATACAATTTCGGAATGAGTCAAATCAAGTTTCATTGGAATCAAAATGATGAGATCCACTATTTGGCACTAGTTTCTATTGATTCCAATCACTTTGAATTTTGAGCATATTTTGATCCCCTATATCATTCTGGGTCATTCCTTCCCACTGGGAAGCTTTTGGACCACCAAAATGATTTTTTTACTCAGTAGGTAACTGAGAGTACAACTTCCTCACTTTCACAATCTCAATCCATCTTGTTTTACTTGGATTGGCGCCTTTGAACCCCACTCAAAGACACTCCACATTGCCTCTGCATGAAGTCTTGATTCTCCTGTCAAGAATTGAGTCTTCCTGCAACTCATCTAAATATTCAAGAGAAAAATCTTCAACAGATGAATATGAACATCCTCTTCATGACCATATTTCCTTGGCAACTCATACAACCTTGACCTTGAAGTATTTGCTTGCTGATATAAATCCAAACTTGATCTTCCACTTGGAAATCATGATAAATTCAATGCTTTTCATACCTCCCTTTTGTACTTGGATTTTCTTTTCTTAAGTTACTCTTGTACTCTTTGATGCACCAACTACATTTGTTCAATTAAATTCTTAGCTTTCTCCACATCACTATGTCCATCTACTGCAAAATATTTACCAAAGATGAAATACAAAAGAGACTTTTGCAAATAATATAAACAAGCTTCAAATGGAAATACTCGCGCAGATCAGTGCTTGATACAATTACACTGTGTGAGATGTATTGCAACTGCTCATCCCAAAGTCTAGTATTCTTATGATAATATTCATGAATGAAATGCATCCTTTTACAACATGTCATTAATTTTACTCTCAAATTCCCATAAAAATTGACTTAACAACAAGCCAAAATAGCATAACATGCCAAAGAACCATTGTTGCATATAAGTGATTTATTCACAACATCACTTTTACAAAATACTCAATAATTGGGATATGAAACATGTGAAATACAAAAGAAATGCATTATTTAAATAGATTAATAATCCAACCATTTCTTACCCAACCAAGCTAGGGGCTTTTCTTTCTGCATTTCGCTTTCTTCTAGAGCTACTTTAGAGATGGGTATGTTGTGCCTTGAACGTTCTTCTACCTTCTATTTCTCAGGTGATTTCATGACTTGTTTTTCCTTCTTTGGATGAAGATGTGGATGCAACTTCCAAAATTTCTCGATCCAATTTACACTCATATTACAATGAGTACAAAAGTTTTTGTGAGCATTTCCTGGCAAAAGTTTCTTTGAACTTGGACAAGGATTTTCCTTCCTAGTCTCACTTCCAATTGACATATTCATTTTCTTGACTAATGATTTCCATTTTTTCACATGGCTACATAATGGTTAGGTGCATGAAAAAAAGTGCAAGGAAACACATTCCACAACATTTTATTCAAATCATCATGCTATTTATAGTAATAGAAAGCCTTTGAATATTTAGGACATTTATAACTTTTATGATGTTCCTTGGGATTATGAGTTTGACGAGAAGAACTTGGTTGATGAGGAGAACTTCACTTAGTTCTTCCTTTGAAGTGTTCATCTCTCTTTGGATATATTTTTCCATCAACATCATCATCATGGTATGATTCTCCTTCAACCTCCAAGGGTTCTTTCTTCATGAATTTCACACTTGAATAATTCCTTAACTTTGCATTTTTGGAGCATTCTCCAACTTATTATTGAACATAGCCTAAGCCTTCATGCAGAGGTTGTGCTCTCACCTCAATAGGATTACTAATTCCATGACTATGAATTCCAAGACCCTTACCATTGTAGCCCATTTTGGTCAACAATTTCATATCAATACCCTTGGTATGTTCCTCAAATGATGCAAAATAAGCATGATCATGGTTACGAGAATGAATTTAACAAAAAGTATCTTTTACCTCATTTTTTGCTTGAGACTCTTGGTCCTCTTCTTGAATCTTAACCATCTCCTCCTTCTTCTCTTTCATAGATGAAGTCATAGATGATGATTCGAGAAAACCACTCTTGTGATTTGACATATAAAGAATGTTCTTCATTTGAAAAAGGGTACATACATCAATCATCCCATGACCACAAACTTGTTTATCCTTGGGGAAATCTTTGGTAGCTGAGCATTCCCCAGTTTTATCTTCTATGATATTCTGAAACATCAGGCACAACTTCTTCTATTAGTCCTCTGCTTCTTCAAGCAATCTTCTTAGTTCCATGTTCTCCACTTGGAGGGAAGAATTCATTTCTTATAGTTCGAGAACCCTTTCATTCTACAAATTTTCACCCATGCTTGCAATCTGGTTAGAACATGCTTTGATACAACATGATCTAAAAATGAAACTCGATCATCCTCTGACACTTAGCAAGTTTTGATCAATATGGGTCTTTCAAAAGTTAACTTAGTTCCAAACTTGATCAACTGTGAATAATTAAGTTTTCAATGAACTTAAAGATGAAAAAAATAATGCAATCCAACTTTGTAAAAATGAACAACCATGTGATAACGAAGTTCACTGCTCTTGGGATACATCTCTAGGCCCTATTCCATTGGCTAGGCCACTTTATTCATCTCAACAACAAAAAGATTACATCACAAATATTTGACTCATAGAGTAAACGTCCTTCTAGAGTGGCACTTGTTTCTCCTATAAATAAGCGTTCTCCTTTAGAGAACTCTCACTCATAAGTTGAGTCAATAGCGAAGAAATGGTAGCAACAAAAGAAAAGGGACTCTCACACTGAATGTGGCAACAAGTCCTTGTACTCATTACGATATTAAAAAGTACAAAAACAATTGTTTCATAATGAAACTTTTTGAAATGGTATTTTCTTACCAACATACTTAGAATAGACTGAAAATGGCTACTCTAGTGAAGAAATAGTTGTTGTATATGCATCTGAAAGGCTAGAAAACCATTCTTTTCTGACATGATTGACCATGATGTAATCAAACTTGTGTATCAGTTCTCTAATTTCTTGGATTAATTTGGCAGTGTGCCAACTGTGGCTGAGCTTATCCCATTTGGAACCATGGTTCAACATTGTCAGCGTGTTGATGACCAGGGTAGAGTCTCCCTCTACCACTAAGTTTATGTATCCCATGTGAATGGTAATTTGAAAGCTTTGCATGGCTGTAACAAATTCTCCTTCATTGTTGTTGGCGAACCCGAAAGAGTCTGTGTAAATTAAACGAGTATTGGTCTGGGCATCCCTAAAGAGACGACCAAGACCAGTCGGCCCAGGGTTACCTTTTGAGGCCCCGTCGAAGCTCAGTTTTATAAATCTTTCCCTCGAAGCAGTGAAATGGTCCTAAGATGTCATATCCACTCTACATTTTTTCCAGGCAAAAGGAGCTATCATTTCCAGTGATAAATTACGTTTTTGGAGAACTCATGCTTCCTGTGGGGGTACCTGCCAATCCTGCTTATGTCATTGCTCCGTTAATATCATTTCCCTGATTTTCTAAATGATTCCTTCCCAGAATTTTTCTTCGGTTGAGGATTGGTTCTTGAAAATGCAACGATTCCGCTCCTTCCATATGGCCCATAGGTTTAAACCTAAGGTCAATCCCCAAGCTCTGTTTACCACCGAGTTAGAGAATATGTGACTTCTCCAGAGGATAGTTATTTCTCGGATACTGTGATGATCCCAATCCATTCTTCCAAAGACTTCTTGCATCTACCTCCATTTATGTTCTGCAAATGAACACGTATTGAGCATGTGTTTGAGGTCTTCACTGTGTTGTTGGCATAGCCAGCAGAACAAGGGTCCATGAAATCCCCTTTTCTAAAGCTGATCCCATGTTAGGATACATCCTTTACTTAAAAACCACAAGAAGAGTGTCACCTTTGGCCATCATCCTCCCTTCCATATCTTTTTGCATATTATACTTTGCCCTTCTTGGGCTTGCCGCATCTGTAGATCGTATGCCTCTTTTATGGTAAAGGTATATTTTGTAGTTTTCCCCATCTTAGTATATCAGGGCGATTTAGAAAAATTAGTTTTCTAGATCTTAGTTCTTTATCTAGCTAGTTCCACTCCTCATTATCAATGGTCTAAGGCCAATCATCTTTCTTCTTCCATCATCTCCATTCTCCCTCTCCTTGTTCTTCTTTCCAAAATTGCTTGACCAAATGGATGTTCCTGTCATTAGTGTATGTGAATATGTCTCTCAGATATTTCCTTTCAATCAATTGCTCTCTTTACTACCAAGAGTCGTGCCAGAAATTTGCTAATTTGTCATTGCAAATTTCCTAGAAGGCATGTTGATGTATGAGGTTCCTGTTTTGGGCAGCCAAGTTCCAAACCGTCGAACCTTTAGGAGGCTCCCTGTAGCAGAGAATGTCTTCAATTCATTCCGACATGTTATATTTTCTTGTCCATATTTGTTTCCAAAGGTCTAGCCCTCCACCTATCCATCTCCACCATAATTTTTCTCCCATAACTTGGTTCAAAATGTAAGGGTCTTTGAGGCCTAGTCCCCCATCCATTTTCTGTTTCACAAGGCCCAACCACGAGACCAAAGCCCATTTCCTGACTTCTTGTGCACCACCCCAAAGAAATTTTGTATGTCGACCATTTTGGAGCTTGCCATCTTCAGGGTTGCCATTCCAGAGAGTTGATAAATTGGGATAAATTGAAGCATGGCTTTGAGGAGGATTTTCCTACTCGCTAAGTTGAGGAATCTAAAGGCCCAACTACTTAGCTTTCCCTGTAACTTTTGAATAATAGTTTGCTAGCAGGAAGTCTTCAAAGAGTTCTCAGATAGGGGAATTCCTAAGTATTTAAACGGGAAGGATCCGATGCCAAATCCCAAGACCTGAGCAAGGTATGCCTGAACCTTCCCCTAGGTGTTAAAAAAGGAAATACATGATTTATCATTGTTTATCATTGTCCCAGAAGCCTCCATAAAGGTGATTAGGACCTCTTTTATTCGTTGAGCTTCTCTCAAGGAGACCTGACAAAAGAGCATGATATCATCTATGAATTGTTGATGTGTGATGGCCAGGTCATTGCCCCAGATCCTTAGACCCCGAAGCCTTGATTCCCAAACTTCATTTTTAATAAAATGTCCCAGCCCTTCCGCCGCAAGGATAAAGAGGAAAGGGGATATAGGGTCACCCTATCTTAAGCCACGGGTTGGGTTGAAGGTAGGGGTGGGAGACCCATTCAGTAGGATGGAGATAACAGGGGAATATATCATGGCATATATCTAGTTTATCCATCTTTGATCGAATCCAAAAGCTTTGAGGATGCTATTGAGGTAAGCCCAGCTTAGCCGGTCATAGGAATTTGAGAGATCGAACTTAATCATCATCCCTAAGAACTTTCTCATCTTTGGCAAATGCACTATTTCTTGAGAGGCTACAAACCCATCTAGGATTTGTGTTCCCTCTACAAATCCAGTTTTCTCCTCAGATATGAGGTTGGGGACCAGAGGTTTAAGGCGCTTTACAATAACCATAGCAATGATTTTGTATATAACATTACATTTCAGATTTTGAAGTTTTAGGAATGAGAGCAATGAAAGTGGCATTTAGACCAGGGCATACCTTCTGGTTGCAGATATTCCTCCACCACCTCTAGAATGTCCTATCCCATAGAGCTCCAAGTTGCCTAGAAGGACTGTGTTGTGAACCCATCGGGGCCAAGGGCTTTATTTTTTTGCATTCCTTTGACTACCTCCTCAACCTCCTCCAGTGTGACTACTCGCATCATGGCTAGATTCTTCTCTCGAGATACCAGTTGTAAGATATTGTTCATAATCCTTTGGATAACTTCATATCTATCCTCCAGTGGTTCTGTAAGGAGATATTTGAAGTGGTTCACTAGTAGCTCAATTTCCTCATGTTGAACCCTGAGATTCCCCTCCGCATATTTTAAAGAGTATATTCGATTGTGCTTCCTGTATTGGACCATGGCTTTGTGGAAGAAACGAGTATTTTGCTCACTTTCCTGTAGCAAGTTCACCCTTGATTTTTGCTTCCAAAGAATTTCCTCATGTTTTCTTCATTCGTCTAGTTGATTGATTAACTGCCCTTCTTCTTTCACTAGGTTATCTGATCTTCCTTCTTGTATAATTTGTTGTTGCAACTCCCCCATTCTCTTGTTTAACTGATGTTGGGCATTCAAAATATGGCCAAATTCTTCCTTGTTCCATTTCTGAATTTTGTGCTTGAGTTCCTTCAACTTTAGTTGGAAGGTGTGCATGCAGTTCCTCCCTTTCTCTTCACTCTTCCCCCACCATTCCTCAATTCTTCTTAGGAGATAAAGTCTCTTAACCAGAATGCCTCGAATCAGAAAGTACGGTTCTTAGGTCGCACCGTCAAATCTATTTCTAGTCTTATCAACCAATGATCTGAGCCCATACATGGGAGTATCCAGGCTTCCATGAATAAGTCCCTACTTATGGCTTGCTCTGAAATCAAGTATTTGTTTAGGCAAGAGGTGATCTGGTGGCTTCCTCCCCTCCTATTATTCCATGTATAAACTCCATTTATCATTGGTAAATCTACTAAGTGAAGCTCCGCTATGAGGTCTCCAAAGGCTTCCATATCAGCTTCCATTCTTCTCATTCCTCCCTTCTTCTCAGCAAGAGAGGTAATCATATTGAAGTCTCCTCCTACAACCCATAAGTCATCTGGGTATAGGTTCCTTAGTTTTGTCAGATTCTGAAGAAATTCCCCTTTTTCCCCTGGGATGTGGGGTCCATAGACCCCTATGAGCAGAACCCATTCTCTAGATCCAATATGTCGGAACTTGCCTGAGAGTATTTTTGACAGGCTGATCCATTCATCAAACATTATCTCCCCAAGGTTCCATAGGATCGCAAGCCCTCTTGCACTACCATTTGCATCTTGAGCCATTACTTGGTATTGGGGTTTAAAGTTTTCCAAAATTTCCTTCAACTTTCTTTCGTTGATATTTGTCTCCTATATTATCATAATGCTAGGCTTATCTTTCTTTAGTCTCTCTTTAAGATACCTTTGTTTTCCTCTTCTATTTAGGCCTCTTATATTCCAGGGTGTAATGATCATTTCAATGGTTTGGGGGGTTGGTGGAATACTTCTAACAATGGTACTATCCTTCTGGAATATACTAGTAGCTCGCCAACCATCTGGTTGGACTCATTCAAAGTTCTTTGTCCCCGCTTCTTGCCCACTTTTCCTTGGGTTACTCGATCTTGGACTTGGCTGACTTGGGATCCTAGATATTTTAGTTGAACTATGATTGTTGTACCCTATTTATCTTTGTATTGTTGGAAGGTTTCCTTATATAATTTATTCTGGCCTTTTGGGATTAAACATTCATCCAAATGTCGTCATTCTTGTAGTAAGTGTTTCTCACTTGTTCCTATACGCTAAGATCTTCCTTCTAATTATCAATCTCCATATGGGAATGCTCGACCATTTGCATGGGGTTTTCCTTTCCTTGAGATTCCATTGCCACTTTTTGCTTTGGCTTGCTCCACTCTGAGGGGATTTTTTGGAGGTTTTCTTTTTCCATTGGACTTCAAAGCAGCTCTAATTTCGGTGCTCTTTTTCATTCTCTGCATCTCTCTGGTTCCCAGTGTGATTTTGATTTATTTTCCATCGGTGGACCTCCTAGAATCCTTCCCCGTCTTCTCTTTCCCTTGTTTCTCCTTCCTTTTTCTCAATTTAGGGCTTTCATTATGGTTTAAAGGGAAATCCCAATACAAATCTCCATATTCATGGCATCGCCGACATCTAAAAGGGATATTCTCGTAGTCCAATGGTTGTTTCCAAACCTTGTCATGATATTCCAGTTCTATGAAGTCCGGCAATGGATCTATAATGTTCATGTAGATGAAGATTCTAGCATAGGAGGTGTATTGTCCCCGTCGCATAGAGTCTACAACCTTGACAAAGGTTCCAATAGAGTTTCCAATGCCTTCTAAGATTTATGGATCTCAGAAGTTCATTGGGAGGGAAAATAACCGAACTCAACGTGGGGTAGTGAGGAGATTTTCCTAATCTAAGTTGTAGCATTCCTCCTAGTGTCTTATGAAAAGCCCTGCGTTGTTGAAAAAATTGGGCCCGTCCTAAAAAACTCTCTCTTTGTCCTCCAGGTGGAAAATATCACTTTGAAGAAACCTTTTGCTCCCAGTTTGAGATCAATGTGTCCCTTTGGCTTCCTTTTGTGTTGGATACATTTAGTCATCTCCTTTTCTGTTGGCCATGCTCCAATGAATTTGTAGATGAGGGCATGGTCCTTCATATACTTTCTGTATTCCTCTAGCTTGTTATTCGGGATGACAAATATCGGTTTCTTGGCAGCCCATGGTAGGCATTAACCTCCCAGACCCGCTTGCCATTGCGCTCCCAAAACCGGAGGTCCTTTCCCATGATTGCCATTGTTCCCTGTTGCCACTCCGTGCTGGCTAGATTCCCCTATCGCTATGTTTCGATTGGAGGGGATCTCTCCCCCCCTGCCTAGGCACTCATGACCCTAATCAACAGCTTTTCCATATGTTGTTGTAGAGTCCCTTCTCCTCATAGGATTTCTGCAGGTTTGTCTGGATGAAACCCTAGCCTCAGTCATTCCTTTCCTATTTTTGTACCCCCAATATTGACTATTTATTGATAACATACTATGTAGGACATATATTTTAGTCAAATTACGACTTCAATGATATAGATGATATTTAAATTATGTTATAGCAATGATATTATAGAAATAGAACATAATGAAAATTTGAATTTATTAAAATTAAATTAATTATATATATTCATATCTACAAAAATGTATAATAAATTAACTAAGTAACCTTTTAAAAAATATATATATATTAAAATATAAAAGATAATAATTATCATTGTTGAAAAACTAATCTTTGAAGGCTTATGGTAATTTGTCATCTCAACTTGAGAAGGAATATGAGGAGTTTCAAGAAAATATGAATAGACATCAAGAGCACAAGAGAGATCTTAGAAGATGAATCCAAGGGTCAAAAAATTGTACTTTTAAGCGTACCATTCAAATGAAGTGTATCACATGATTTTGATCAATAATCTCAGTCTTTTTGGGTGTTCTAATAGAGGTATCAAAGTCATAAGCTTTTGGTATTCTCTACCTAGGTGCTCCTCCTTACACATCATAAGTCATCTTCATCGATATTTATCCCCTTTTCCCATGCATTTGTCATTTATTATTTGTTTCCACGTGTGCATGTGGTTTTCCTACTCTAGATATATGAAAGTCATACATATTCACTACATGATTTATTTTTGGCTACAACAAGACTTAGCTCTTTGAATTCAAGGCTCTATCTCCTTTTCAAAATACTTGTAAAATATGTCAAATGTGGTTGAATCAATCTCAACTAAGAGATGATATTTTAGACTTGATGTACAAACTAGCCACTTTCTTCTTAGAAATCAATTATAACCATCTCCTATTTCTTCGTCATGTCATGTCCACATAAATAAAGCATTGCATCAAACTCAGGAATAGGTAGAAGTTCCCTTTCCTAGCATCCAATTCTTCCTTCTTATAACCAATGACTCAAAGTCAAGGAAGTTAAAAACCATTGCATCAAAGTCGAGAGGAGATAGAAGTTCCTTTTCCTACCATCCAATTATTCCTTTTCAAGGCCAAGCCTTCAAATTCAAGCTTTCTTGAATTGGTCATAAATCTATTTGGATATCTTTTGTTACTATGAGTAAGCATATCTTCCCCCTTCATCAAATCCCAGGTAATATGTTTTTGCTAAAACAAAACACTATTAACGAGAGTATGTTCGTACTATGTGCCAACAACTGTTAGGAACATTTCAAATATGTAACTTCTTAATCATTTCCATCATGCCATTGCTCCTTCAATCGAACTTAACATATTTGAGAATAATTCAGGTAGTTGGGTAACAAATATATTGATGTCAAATTCCATCTACCATAAAAATTTAAAGAAATTTAAATCTTGAAGAGAACAGGTTTACTGAAGTATGCTTTGAAAAGAAGTAATCCAAAATATTCTCAATATGACATAAATACCACATATCATTGGTGTTAGATTTTTTTTTTTTCTAAATAAGACTGAGCTATTATATTACAGCAAGAGCAAAAACTACATCAGCAGTATTACAACAGGGCCGAGGCCCTGTAAAACTTGTCCTGGGACAGACAGTAGACTCAGGAGTATTCATTCCAGGATTACAAAAGATTGAGACCAGAGCGACACTCATGTAACCGACACATGGACTGAAGCACAAGGAAACTGAAACAACAAAAACACATGGAGGAAGAGACAATAGTAGATAACTGACACCGTAACAGAGATGGACAGAGATACATAGTGACAAAGTGCCAACACATATATGATCGTGAAGGGAGCTGACAGAGAGAAAAATTCATGCTTTGAAACCTGGAGCGCGAGCTGGGCATGCTAATCTTCTTCAGTAGTTTGCGGTTCATCCTCCATCTTGCAGCAGGGAGGCTGGTGGATGGCTTTACCAGCATTGCGCTGCACAGGTTCACTCGGGCCTGCTCCAGGATCTTGTACAGGCCTCAGCATATCAACGGCGGGAAATTCCATGTCCACTGTGGGTACACTCCCAGGAATACGTGAAGGGTTGGCACGAGGAGCCTCATCTTCACCCCATGGATTGCTGCAATGGTCCACTGAAACTGTTACGAAGAAAGTGGAATTGGACAAAGTGCATGGAAGGCGGTATCTTACCATTGGGTGCTCAGTGTGCCCACATTCCATTCTCTCTGGAAGTTCCGCCATTCTTCCTCTGCCCGGGGGCCTTCCCCTCGGTCGTCTGCGTTCAGGAGATTCTTCAATTGAGGAAGAGGGAGAAGGGGCTCTACCACTGTAGCTGCCACGCCGACTGGTTCCCCTTTGGCGTTCACGCTGCATACTTAAAATGAGCGGGTGGCGAGTGTGCTCACGCGGATTGTCCCTCTGAACCAGACTCCCAATCCTCCAACTAGACTGCGGATAGCAGGTTTGCAACACCGCCAATCTCCCAGGTTCGCAACCAGACTGCACGTATGCCCTCCAATTGCCCAAATCTATGGCCTCTAAACCATCACAGTCGCTCTCAGAGCCTGAATGAGAGCCGAAACAATGAGCCTCCGCCACTTCCCTCAAGACTAGAACAGGAGCAGACGAGAAATGCGGGAGAATGTCCGAGAACTTCCGGCTATGAAGCGCCATGTTCCGTTTCTCAAGGCGGACAGTAAATGTCGAAGGGACGCCTCTGCAATGAACCATAACTCTCCTCCTTAAATGCTGCATGCTGGAATAGTTAGGGCGAGTCCTCCTGGTGTACGTGGCTTGTCCGGGCGGACACATGCCCTGCTGACAAGCCATGAGCCTTGTGTAGCTAACAACCACCCGCATCCGGGGGGAGAAGATCCTTTTGCACCAAGGTGATGCAGTCTTTTTTAAGTTGTTCATCTTCAACTATGTCCAGGGATCCTGAAAAGTATGTTGATGTCGGAGAAACTCCTTGGTTAGCCAGTCTATCGGCTACCTGATTTGCTGTTCTTCGCACATGCTGAAAGGTAAGGCTATGTGGATTTTTAAGCTTTGCTTCCAAGGATTCCAACCTGCTTAGAAGTCTCCAGCTGGTTGCTACTTTGTCCGCTGTTGTTCCTGCTTGGATTTTCTTGGCTGCATTGATTAGGATGAGAGAGTCGCCTTCTACCTCAAGTGGAAAGAAGTGAAGTTGCTCTGCGAAACAGATCCCTTGCCAAAGTCCTTCCATTTCCGCTACATTGTTAGTATCTTTGCCGAGAGAGCCATAATAGATGTGCATAGGTGCTCCTGTATGACTTCTGATGATTCCTCCATAACCTGCCGGACCAGGATTACCCTTTGCTGCTCCATCAAAGTTGAGCTTGAAAGAGTTGAGAGCTGGTGGGGACCATGAGGACGGGGAGGTGGGGCTGCGAGGGGGACGAGTGATGACCTTTGCAAAGGCTGAAAGGTCAAGATTCCATTCTTTAAAAATATCCCTTTCTTGTTGCGCTTCTGGCATGTCAGTGTCATACCAGGTTCTTATGGCTAAGGTTTCCTGGATATTTCTTTTGTAGATAAGCCACAGAGCGTCTATTGTCCGGGAGGTGTTGTTGAAGATGCGTGAGTTACGCTCTTTCCAGAGAAGCCAGTACAGAAAACCTGGAATTAGATCCCATAAGGTATTGAGAAGTTGGCTTCGGAATGGGTTCTTGTCCCAGTTCCTAATATTGTCCGTTACATCCTCGCCTCTTGGTGCTGCTCTTTTATTGCAGTTCTCCACCCTCTCCCAGAGCTGCTTTGCTAGTGGACAGGTCTCCATTAGATGGCTGATTGTCTCAGTGTGAAGATTGCAGTTTGGGCATCTAGAGGGCCCAATGAATCCTCGTTTTATCAAGTTATCCCAAGTAAGTATACGCCTTTTACTGAGCAACCATAGGAAGGTTGAGATTTTGGGCCAAAGCCCTGGAAGCCAGACTCGTGCCCAAATTTGGTCTTGATTCCCTTGGTTGTTTGAGTAGCGCAACTGATGTGCTTCTTTAGTGGTGAATGTGCCTTTGTGCTTGTGACCCCATCTGAGCTTGTCCTGCTGGTTGGAGTAGCGTATTCTGCGTTGTGTGAGTTCCTGGTCCAAGTCTGAGTATGTTTCGCCTTCCCAGTCCCTTTGCCAGCTGTTTGCGGGTCTCCATGTTTGGTAGTCTTGATGCTGCGTTTGCTGCCAGAATTGATGCACTTGAATGAGGTTTTCTTGCTGCATATACGATTGCCAGAGTGGCATCTGGAATAGATTTGCCAGCTTGGGGAGCTGCTGCCACGAATCTTCCCAGAACTTAGCTGACGTGCCAGAGTGTATTTCCCAAAAACTATGTTCCTGTATGAAACGGCTGTGTATCTTAGCAGCATTCCAGATTGGAGAGCCTTGGGCGATGGAGTTGATTCTGATGAGATCTTGCCATTGACTTCCCATAGCATACTTTGCTTGCCATAAGCGGGCCCAAGGTGAATGAGGCTTGGAGAGCCAGTTCCACCACATTCGGGCTCCCATGGTGTTGTTACTTTGAAGTGGATCTCGAAGCCCTAGTCCGCCCTCTGTTTTGGGTTTGCACACATCTTTCCAATTCACGAGGGCCCATTTTCGATTTCTGCCCGTGGAGCCCCAGAGGAAGTTGCGCTGTAGGTTGCGAATGGCTTTAAGGACCCATTTTGGAGCTGCCAGAGTGGAGAAGAGGTACAGCGGCATAGCTTGAAGGACAGACTTGATCAAGACCAATCTGCCTGCCATGTTGAGAGCACGAAAGGTCCACGAAGAGAGTTTTGATTCCAGCCTATCAAGGAGGGATCGCCATGAAGCGTGTTTAATAGCTGAAGCTGAGAGGGGTGCTCCAAGATATTTAGAAGGCAGATGGGAAATGGTGAATCCCAAGATTCTGGCAATATTCCTTTGTGTGGAGGGGGGGGTATTGAAAAAGAAGAGTTGCGACTTGGAGGCATTGATGGAGGTGCCAGATGCATCGGAGTAGAGGGAGAGGAGCGATTTAAACATAGAGGCTTCTTTTGAGGATGGATGGCCAAATAACATGGTGTCGTCCACGAATTGTTGATGGGACAGCGGATTGAGACCATGTATAGAAATACCTTTAAGCTTGTGAGAGGCTATAGCTGCTTTGAGTAGTCTGCTGAGACCCTCAGCCATTAAAACAAAGAGAAAAGGAGAGAGAGGATCCCCTTGTCTTATGCCACGGGAGGGCCGAAAGGGAGAAGAGGGAGATCCATTCAAAAGAACTGAAAAGCTGGGGGAGGTAATAAGATTCATGATCCACCTGGTCCATGTTGCACTGAATCCAAAGGCTAAAAGCATTTTTTGAATAAAAGTCCAACTGAGCTTATCAAAAGCTTTGGAGAGGTCGAGTTTTAGAATCATACCTGATTTCTTGAGGATCTTTAAAGAGTGTATAACCTCATTTGATAGTATGATTCCATCCATAATCTGTCGTCCTTCCACATATCCTGTCTGCTCCGGAGATATGAGCAGGGGTAGGAGAGGTTTGAGCCTGTTTGCAATAACCTTTGAGATTAGCTTGTATATGACATTGCAAAGTGCGATAGGTCTGAAGTTTTCCGGCCTATTGGGTTCTTCACCTTTGGGAACCAGAGCTAGAAAGGTGGTATTGAGGGACGGGAGGATCCAATGCATACTTCTGGATTCTTCAACAAGGTTCCATACTTCATTTTTGATGAGGTCCCAGAATTCGTGGAAAAAATTGGCCGTAAAGCCATCGGGACCAGGCGCTTTTCCGTCCTTAAGTTGAGCCATGGCTTCTTCAACTTCTTGCAGGGTCGTGGGCTGGAGTAATCTGTTGTTGTGATCCTCAGTTATGATGCTTGGAATGTGCTGCGTGATGGCCCGGATTGCTGCTTCCCTGTTCTCAATGGGCTCCGTTAAGATTTCCTTAAAATACCCTGTGAATTCCTTTTCCATGTCCTCATGCTCCTCAATTCTTTCGCCTTGTTGGTTGTTGATGAACGCTATATTATTATGCATTCGCCTTTGAATGGTGGTCTTATGAAAGAATTTTGTATTCTTCTCCCCCTCTTTGAGCCAGTTGATTCTCGATTTTTGCCGCCAGAGTATTTCTTCTTGCTTCCTGCGTTCTTCGATTTGGTTCCAAAGTTCCTGTTCCTGTTGTGCTTGTTCTTCTGTTCTGCCTTGGAGAATGAGATTTTGTTGGAGTTTACTCATTTGCTGTTCTAATTGGGAGCGCTTCTCCTGAATGTTGCCAAAACTTGTGCGATTCCAGACTTTGAGGACATATTTCAGATTTTTTAGCTTTTGTTGGAATTGATACATTTTGGCACCCTGCGGCGGAGTGTAGGCTGCCCAGGCATCGCTGACTACCTTTCTGAAAGTGGCATTTGTGAGCCAGAATGCTTCGAATCTGAAGGGTCTGTTGCATTGATTGCCTGGTCTGGACCATTGAAGCAAAATTGGCCAGTGATCAGACCCGCCTTGGGGAAGGATGGAAGCATTGAAATCCCCTCCTAGATGGATTGCATTGTCAGAGAGAAAGAATCTGTCAAGGCGGGAGGCTATGTGATGAATGCCTCGTCGTTTGTTTGTCCAGGTGAAAATTCCATTAGAGGTAGGGATGTCCATAAGGTGATTGGTTTGAATGAATTCTTTGAGGCTTTCACTGTCACTGTCGAGCCTGATTCGGCCTCCCTGTTTCTCTGCCATGGAAGTTATTATGTTGAAGTCGCCGCCCCCGATCCATAGCGGGAATTGTCTGTTTTCATTGAGAAGAGAGAGCGTTTCCAGAAGTTCTATTTTTTGCTGAACTAATTGAGGAAAATAAACATTTGTGAGATGACCATGTATGCCGGTGCCAACGAGGTGGAATGAGGCTTGAATGAGATGGAGTGTGGCGTGGAAGTCATATAACGTGATGATCTGAGGGTTCCATAAGATAGCTAAACCACCTGAGGCTCCGGAGGCATCAACAGAGATGGCCCTGCTTCCTGCCCAAACTTTGCCACGGATTCGTTCAATAGCATCAGTGTTGCTTTTGGTTTCTTGCAGAAAAACTATGGTTGGTTTTTCTTGCTGAATCAAATGTTTGATCATTCTGTGTTTTGAGGGACTGTTGAGTCCTCTCACATTCCAAGATATTAACTTCATGTAAACTGTGATTTGGGTTTGTAGAACTTTGTCAACTTAGGGAATCGCCCTGATTCCATAAGTATTTCACCTATTGCTATGGTGCGCTGGAGGTCTGTCTTTCGTCCCCTTTTCTTGAGATCCTTGAGTAGCTTTTTTCCATCCCACAGACTGCCTCCCTGGATGCCCAGGCTTTTATTATGCTGCGCCTTGGCTAGGACTCCTTCCAGCTTGTCGATTTGCCAAGGTTGAATGGAGTTGTATTCTTTTTGTTTGCATGCCGCCTCAAGTGTGAAGATGTCTAATCCATCGATAGTGACATCCGCTTGATCCTCTTCCATAACAGTGGTTTCGCCTAGAACTTCCTCATCCGCTTCTTGCTGAAGCCTGAGAGCCAGAGTAGCATCGGTTTCCATATCGGAGTCCTGCTGCTTATTATCCACTGAGGGTTGCTCTTTAGAGAAAGAGAGGGGATTGAATCTTGATATGGATTTACCTTTCTCCAAAGAAGGGCTGGGAGTGGGCTTCATTGGATCAGGGTCAGAGGACTGCAAGGGATCTGAGTGAGGGAGGGAGGAAGAGGGCGAAGAGGGTTTGTGAGGGGGTTCAGAACTGGGATGATCATTTTTTTCATGCGTTGCAAGAACAGAGAATTTGTTCTGGTGGTCCGCTTTGAGAGTGTTTTCAGTAACTGGCTGACTCTTTTTGGCATGCCTGCGGCGGTTGGGGATTTTGATGAAACCTTCAGAGTCTATATCAGAGACAATAGCAGCTGCTTTGGACTGGGAATTTAAAGGACAGTCACGGAATAGGTGGCCGTGCTCATGACACTTACGGCAGCGGAAGGGAATGTGTTCATAATCTAAAGGTTGAGTCCATTCATAATCATCGTGATAGAGCTTTACCGTATCCGCGAGAGCTTTGGTCAGATGCATCTGGACGCAGATCCTAGCGTATGAGGTGTACTTGCGAGTTTTTGTCTCCGCTGCAACTCGGATGAAGGTGCCCAGTTTGTTGCCTATGTCCGCCAGCGTTTCTTCTTTCCAGTATTCTGCAGGGAGGGAGTACATCCTGATCCAGACGGGTGCCCAACTGAAATCCTCCTTATCGGGATTGAATCTGGGCTTCCATTCGGTGAGATAGAGGCCTGAGGAGTTGAAGAAGTACGGCCCTCCTTCGAATATCCTCACTCTGTCCTCCACACAGTGAAATATAGCTGTAAAGAAGCCCTTTGGTCCTAGTTGCAGAGTTATTTGTCCTTTGGGCTTCCACTTTGAAGCTATCCAGCCTTGTAAGGCTTTTTCCGTAGGCCAGAAGCCTAAAAATTTTCCTATGAGTGCATGATCTTGCATGTACTGAATTTCACCATTGATGCGGTGGCTGGGCAGGTCCACCTTGATGGGTTCGGCAGCTTTTGGGATACAAGTGGCTGAGGTTGCTTTAGGCTGAGTCGCCTTGGCTTTATCGCGGGTCTCCTTGTCAGCTTCGTCTTCTTCTGTCGGGGCCGTATGAATCCTTGCCTCAGCTTTCCGATGTTCGCCTTGTCCTGCATCTGGGCCAGCGTCAGAAGGGTGCAGAGGCTGAGAGTGCTGGGTATTGTCAGAACTCGCAGAGTGTTTTGGAGGGGGAGCAGAGCTCTCCCCTCCTACCGCCATATCCATTGCTATCGACCAGCAGGGGAGCGGCGGCTGTAGCAGGGTAAACAGTCAGGGGCGGCGGCTGGTTAGGGTTTGGCTGCAATGTTCAGGAATTCGCATCAGAGCGATCAGAGTGTTTTTCTCTATTTTATATACTCTCTCATTGGTGTTAGATTTATCCATTAGAATAAGTCTTGAAATGGATGAGCAAGTCTACTATTATATTTACCACAAAGTTACCTACTCCAACAAGTATTTGGCTTTGAATCCAAGGCTGATATGCAAATGTAGAAGTCCAAAACATCATGAAGATGACTATACCATAGCCATGCCATGGGTTTCAGCTCCACGATCCATTCTCTTACACTCTTGGGAGGTTCAAATGTGATCCAAGTAATTTTTATAGATATGTGTCATTTTTTTAGGCTTTAATCATCACCTCATCCCTTCCACAAAAAAAATTAGTACAATTTTATGATAAGTCAATGAAGTTGGCTCATATTTAATTATAGGAATGACATATAACCTATTGAAAATGTTGTTCAAGTGTAGTGTACATAAGTGAGGAGGAAGATATGTCATTTTTCTGTATATGATGTTGTCCATGAAATTACAAACATTAGAGATTAATTTATCATGCTTGCAACTAATGGGGTTTAGGAAATATTTTCTAACTAAGATGTTGTGAAATTTGTTTCTTCAACATCTTCTCAAGGTAATAATACTAAAATAGTAGTATAATAAGAAATCAATGCATGGAAGCATAAATTCCCAACTTCAATGGTCGATGACTATGTTGGTGACTCAACAAACAATAATAATTTAAGATACAATGATGTAGTAGTGCAACCTTCATAGGAGGTATCAATTGTTGAAAACACTAACACAACTACAATACATAGTGTACATGATATTACATCTCAATCAGAAAATATAACCCAACCGAGTAATGTAAGCCATGTGGGGTCTGAAATTCATATAAGCCTTGTCGAGGGTATTGCAACAAAAGAATATTGAACTCCATAATGAGCTTTCCTAGATTCTTTGAGGGAAAAAAATGCATAATGGATCAAAAAGGAGAAGGGAATTTTGCTGAATAAAACTAGGTGTCTTATGTCTCCCATCCTTTCCAAAGACAACACCATATTATACATGAGAAAATTATAAAATGCCATTTCATTACTGATATCTATCTTTTATACTAGGGAAATGTTTTATAATTTTACTTAGATATGGAATTGAAGTGAGTTTCTTATGGCTAAAAAAGTTATTATCTGCAATGATTGGATGCCAATGGTATTGTCCTCAATTGGAGTGCTAATATTTTAGATATTAATGCACATTTGTGTGTGCTCTAGTTTATAGCGATGTTACA
This sequence comes from Pinus tabuliformis, assembly GCA_031772625.1. Classification (NCBI taxonomy): domain Eukaryota; kingdom Viridiplantae; phylum Streptophyta; class Pinopsida; order Pinales; family Pinaceae; genus Pinus; species Pinus tabuliformis. The sequence continues at coordinate 708,445,039 of CM062814.1, read as the reverse complement.
ATAATTGAAGGGAACATGGAACTAACATGTCTCTACTTCATGTTTGTACATTAGATTACATCATTAGCGATTTCCATCATCATATTTTCCATTTCCTTTTCCATGAAGGTTCAACATTTTGGAAGCTTACTCTTCCTCCCTATTAATTCACTCCCAACATTTTGAATATTGCATCCATAAGTCCTACTCGGTCCTTAATAAGGCCGAAACATTGATTCCATTTGGACACTAAATTAGCTAAAGCATTAATGATAACTGGTGAAGAGTAATTTTGTAAGTCAAATTACATTATTAATAGATGCATTTTCAGTAGAAACCAACACCCTTCATTTTTTATCTTGAATTGACTGGAAAATGGAACAAGTGATCACTTAAGAGTTAATAAATATTCTAATACTCTTTATTTTCAACAATATGGTCAAAATTGACAAATCCACTCTCTTTGATGTTTAAAATTGTTTACAAGGTATGTAAGACGAAAATACGTTTCTCCTTCTTCAATCACAATTCCAACAAGATTAACTACAATAAAGGAATCAACATTTTGAACTAGTTCTTGTTTATAAAAATTCTCTTTTTGAGTTTGAGAAAGACCCTTATAACCAACCAGCACATGACACCACTTTAGGAGCACATTACATTCAAGATGTAGAATTTCCACTTGCATTTCCCAAGCTCATCATCAGACCTTAGGAAGAAGTCAACAACAACAAGAACACAACATTTCTTAGATATAAAAATGAAGTGACATTTCACATTCTAGACTATTCCAAACCAATCTAGTTTTAGAGTGCTCAGTTTCTTAAGAAAAAAACCATCTTCACCTGCTCCACTTCCACATCAAATTCACAAATTCCAGCATTGTCATTAAGTTGACCACATAAATATTAGTGCTTCTATCTTGATCCTAGTGAGCATTGTGGAAGGCATATTGGTCATGCAATAAAATTAATTCTCTAGTATCGACATGTCTTGTAGTGGAGAAATCCTCATCTTCTCACCTCGTCTCTGATATGGAAGAGTTGAAAATCAACTTCAAGTTTCCAAGTCTTCTTAAGTGAGCTTGAGCCACAACTAGAACCAAATCCATAAGCTAGATCCTAGCACAAATTTAATTGGCTTTGAAGTCAAAGTCGTAACCAGAGTCCTATTCCAAGAACACCATTTGGTTTGTGGTCCTCCTTAAACCACCACTTAATAGAAGACTTAGTGCTTCTACTAGACAATAATTTGTGGTCATATTTAACAACCATCAAAGAGAACTTCCATTTTGTAGAAGACATCAACTTCTAGCTAGATTTGGAATTATTCTTGGAACTGAATTTAGGCAAGTTCCAGAGTTGGTGGTCATCCTTACATGAGCACTGAGTATAACACTTAGACTTTTGCTACCCATTTGGTTTGTGGTATTCTTTAAACGACCATATTCAAAGAGCACATTCAACCATAAACTACTATCAACTTCTATATTTAGCTCTTTTCTCTGACTCACATACACCCCTTTGGATTAAGGGAGGAAATGTTGGAAGCCTAATAGTTGAAGGGTTATGGTAATTTTTCATATTCTCTTGAGGAGGAATATGAATTCTCAAGGGAAAATGGATATAGGCTAGAAGTTGAAAAGGCGTCTTGAAATATGAATCCAATGATCAAATTATACTTATATGTGTATCATTCAAATCCAATGTACATCACATACCTGTGATAAATCTTCTCCATTTTTTAATGATAGATGAATCTACAACCAGTTTGAGCTTGTACTTATGTGACACAGGGTTGATTCTAACCACTACCACTATAACCCCTAGATGGGTTTGCCATGTCCCTAATAGGCGACCATAGGTTAGACAAGATTTGAACATGAAACCTTTTACTTACATTTACTTTACATTTTACAAACTTCTATCAATCTTTATTTTATATACATTATAACAATTATACATTTTCCCAATTCAAATTTCTGTGATCCATATTGAACAATTAAAAAAATATTTAATATATATTTATAAATATTATAAATACCACAATTTAAATTAAATACATTAAATTAACTCATTTTATCATTTATTATCACATAAATGATAAGCAAAAATATTATATTATTTTTTTTAATTTCAAAATATATATATATAATTTTTGAAATTTGTAATTTACTCAATTAAAAATTGGGAAGAATTAAAAATGTTACTAATATTTTGAAATTGATATAAATATATGATGTAAAACCTATTTAAATATAATCTGACTAATTACCGACCACGTAAATGATAAATATAACTTTACCTAACATGCTTCATAAAATTAGAAGGGACATGATTGTGTTCATCTTAGCGGTTTGAAACCTACTCACCTGGTTGGCCAGTTCTCCGTTGTCATTGCTGCTAATGACCGATTATATGAGGTAAAAATGTTGGCGAGCTGCTGTTAGTTCGTTGCCATGGTTGCTTCATTCTAAAGGCTTCAATTACCGATTATGTGAAGTAAAATTACATAGATTCATTCAGAAGGGATTCCTGCTAATAAGGGTTTCGATTACTCACTATGTGAAGTAAAACTGCATAGGTCATACACAGTGGATGGTTGCTTCATTCTAAATATTTGAATTAATGATTGTGAAGTAAAATTGCATTGGTTGATGCAGAGTGGTATTATTGTTCAGCTTTAGTGAATGTGGCCCAAATATGTCGGAAACTTCGTAGTTTGCGTCCATCAGGTTTGTATAACACAGAAAATCCTGAAATCGTAGTAGGCTGATGGCAAACGACACAGAGGAACGAAGAGAAGCTTCAGAAACTCTCCACAGCGCTATATTTGAAACTTAACGTTGATGGAAATATTTAGAGTTGGCTTCTACATGAAAAACATCTTACAATACTTCATCACTAATTATAGACCATTGTTTTATAATTCATCATCAATTATAGATCACTGTTCGTGACTACTTGGACCGACATAGAAGGTTGTGCCATGACCTAATGCTGAGTTAGTGGCGATACAGGAATAATCAACCCACAAATCTGAGATCTTACTTCGGAAATCCCTGTTCATCGGAGGAAGAGGCTGACAAAATAGACACCGTGGTCCGAGAAATGTAGTTGAACATAAGCCTGAGAATGAGCCTGCCGATTGCATGCTCCTGTCCAGTTGATCTTCATAGCATTGATCTACCGTCTGTGCAAAAGCATTGCATTTGGTTCTGTGAATAATTCAAAGACAGATTTGAGTAACCGCTTAGATGTAAGTTTTCAGCAAATACTTTCACTGAATCTTCTGCTGCTAATGAAATCCCCTTGATGGAGGAAAAGCCTATGAGGCGATTTAAACTGGTTTCTAAGGTATTGAGAGTGCTTTCCGAGGATGCTGAGGCATTTTTTTCCTTCAAATTGAACCCTTCTACTTCAAGAGAAGTGGTATGCTTCATATGTGGTGAAGCAGATCTAGCGCTTGCTCTCCTGTTTCTTTTCTCTTTGGTTCTCTCCCGAGCTCTTTCCCGTGCCTTGAATCTAAGCTCCCTTAGCCTGCTATTGTGTGTCCACCTCCCTGCAGTTTTCACTGTTGCCAATATAGCACCAGTTTTTCTTGGATTCTCTCTTTTGCATCGGCTCCTAGATTGTTGTTTCACAATGGAAGGTTCGGTTAATAGAGTGGGGGATAATGAATCAGCTTCTCCAACCTTTTCCTCGGATCCCGTTACAAACCCTGCAATTGTTCTGTCTGTTCTGTCTCTATCATGATTCAAGAAAGCCAACGAGTAGTGTGAATCTGTGTTCGGGCGGGATGATTTCTCAAATGGGGATAGAAACTCTGCAGATAATTGGTCAATTGCAGAACTGGATTTTTGAATTAGCCATTCAATTGTTTTACTTGGTTGATCAAATCCGAGCCTGTCTTGTACACCGAATAACTTGATGGCAGTTTCAACAGACAAACTCATTCTCCTGTCTCTTGGTCCTCTTGATGTGACAACCTTCGTATGCCGATCTCTTCTCCCAGAAGGACGACGAATGCTATACAGCTCCATGAAATTCCTTGAATTCATGTTTCCAGATAATTTTCCCTGAGATTTCTTGCTATCTTTTTCTTGTTTCCATTGTACTGTATCCTTCTTCTCCAATTCTGCAAACTGGGTATCAGCTTTTAGGGTATCTGGTACCTGAAACATATCTGACATAACATTAACAGGAACCCTATCTGGAAATAGATTTGAATATTCATGTTCGGACTCGACAGACGAAGGGAACTCTGGTCCCGTATGACGGGGAAATGAACGGTTGATCTCCGCTTTCTGAGAACCTTGTAACGGATCTGTCGTGGAATCATCAACGGGATCATTATAGCCCATGGTTTCATGTCTAGGTAAGAAGGGAGCTGTTGAACAACCGTACCATGCGTTGGAATACGATGGCGGGCATTGAAGCCCATGGTTCGTGTTATTCTCCGGAGAAATATCTTGTGAATGGGATTTAATGGAGCTCAAAAGGTCACCCTCATACAACGCATTAGAGTTCACATCCCATTCTTCTCTAGGGGTTGCATAATCATTGAAGCCAAAATAATCATTCATATCCCCAAATAAGTCCATGTCTTAAGAATCGCTGAAATTATAATTCAGCTTTTCTCTTTATTGCACCCTGGCCTTCACACAAAGCCGGCGCTTGAAAGGGCATAAGTAAATTGCACCTCGACAGAAACCCTAGATACAATGACAATTTAAAAGGGTCTCTGTATATGTCCTTTGATCCGTGTTAAAATACAGATAACTAGATTAGACAGTATGAAAGGGATACGCCGAAAAGTTTCGGCGACTTCTTCAGTGAACAGAGAATAATATATTTATTTTCATAGAACAGCATATTTCAACGCGCACTTGCTTTATGAGTAAACCTACTCTGCTACGCAAAATAAAACATTCGAACCAATTTGTCCTCTGACAGTGAAAAGAAACTACAGCTTAGAACTCAGAATACCTCATTTATGCGGCCGCTGCTTCCCTCGTGGAGACGAACAGAGAAATTATCAGACAACAATCAGCAGACATTGCTCCATTTGTCAATGGACTAGTGAACTGAGTGAGACCTAGTAAGTATTGCTCCATTTGTCGATGGACTAGTGAACTGAGTGAGACCTCAAGCCGAGGAGAGTTAGGGATCCTGTCGAGAATATATTTACATCCCCATTTCTCACAGCCTAATGACTGTGACTGTTGGACAGGTGGCAAGCTAATGTCCGGGACTGTCGGAAATCTTAATTAACTTCTCGTGGTTGATCCTGACACCTACGACATTGAACTGGAATATTTCGTCCATAGAAAACAGGGCTTATGTGGTCCTGAAAAGGCCATCGCATCTGCGATCTTATCTTGTTTAACACTTTGAAGTGCTCTCGAAATCCGATCAGATATCGAATTTTCATAATTTTTTTAAGATATGTGTTTTGATTCGGACCGTGGGATAATTTCGATGACGTTTAATTATTTTTTTCGTTTCAAAATCTTTATGAAAATTGTAGTTGTCTCTAGCTCAAGTTTTTTAGGTAAGACTTTCTCGTCTAATTTCTCTAAAATCGGGTAGGAATTTAAAGTAAAAAAACCAGTTTAAATAAGACAAATAAAGATTTCACCTCAAGATTTTTCAGGGTCTTGAATCTATATTTAAGTGGAAAAACCAGTTTAAATAATACAAACCAATATTTCACCTCAAATTTTTCCGCACCAAAAAATCCAAAAAATCCACTAAAAACAACTCCTTTGGCAAATCATTGTACTGTGCAAATAAGGCATATGCTTACATTTACTTAAGTACAATTTGCAACACAAATTTATGATGAACAATTAAAGTTAAATTTGCCAAATCTTGTTAATGGTTAAATCTTGTTTATTTAAGATTGAATTTAATGATCAAAGTTGATTATGTTTAATTAAGTTAAGATTGATAATAATCCATTATAATTAATTAGGTGAATTTTAGTCAATCATAACTAATAATAATCCTTTATAATCAATCTTAGTCAACTATTAACAAGCATGGTGAGACGTTGTTTAACTATATGTTTTGATTTTTTGGCTAGATTATTGGGAAACAATTTTTTGGGAGGTCATGTTTTTTTGTTTTCTAATTTTTTTTTTGAGTGTATAAATAAATTTAACGCTTGCATTGTGCTGAGTTAATAGATGAAATTAATAATTCCAGTGAATTCCTACCAAATTCTAATTCAATTTGACTAGTAAAACATCAAAAACATATAACAGTTAGGCTAAACACATGGTTAATCCATTGACAACCATGATTAACATGGTGCTCTATGGTCAACCAAGGTCAACCTTGGTTTCCATAACCAAAATGGTCAACCACTTTACCATAATCATTCACAATCACATATAGTGAAATAATTACCCCGCAATTAAGCATAGTCAATTCAGATGAACCATGGGAAAAATGGTCAAACAATGTTATACCATCATGAAGATCATGGACCATGGTGAACATGAACAATTATAGTTAACCATGGTGAACCATTTTCACCCATACTCAACATGGTGAACCATGGTCAATCATACTAAACCATATGTAACATAGGCAACAATGGTCCATTATGATCAATTATAATCTCTCTGAACAACCATAGTTTAATGTGGACAACCATGGTCGCCATAGTCAATCATTTGTTGACCATTGTTAGGATTGGGAAGTTGGGTATAAATGGTCATCAAATTAAAATTATCTTATAATTTTCACAAAGTGAAAATGACAAACACCAAAATGAATAGTATCTAATGAATATGGAAAGGGGAGCATTGTTAGGATTGAGAAGTTGGGTATAAGTGGTTAACAATTTGATGAGAATTATGACTTTAAAATGATAATTTTAATTTTAAAATTTTGTATTGTGTATTAAAATGAATAATAAATTTTAATTTAGAAGTTCTTTTTAGGTATTTAAATTATAATTATTTATAATTTGAAAAAAAATATTATCAATGAAATATAATATTATTCAAAATTTTAAAATTAATAACAAACAATTTTTATTATTATTATTTTTAAATTAAAATTACAATTAATTTGAAATTATATAATTAACCATTAATGTTACTATAATTAAATTTTGGACTAAATGGTTAGAGTGAAAGATGATGTTGTTAGTATAAACAACATTTTTACCATGTTTAAAATTAAAATTATTATAATTTTTAATCATAATGTTAATAAGGAATTAATTGTGAGATATAAAAATAATATTACCAATTATTTTTAATATTTTAACTTAAAATTATAATATTTAAAAAAAAATTATTAAAAGCTTACACATTATTAATAATATTTTTTAAATTTAAAAAATATATATATTTTTAAAATTACATATATATAATATCATTTATCCCTATCTATTATAATTTATTTTCAAATATTTTTTTTTATTTCAATATATAATAGTTATATTCATATTTATATTATTATTTTAATGCTACAATGAAGCAGCAATTTTTAAGGAGTGACTATGTAATGCCCAAATTGCCCTTCCTCTATTTTCTTTTCTCATTAATATTTGTTATATTATTTTATGTTTGAAAATAACCATTTTATTTTTAAATTATATATATATATATATTTTTTATAAAGTATCATTTATAAAATATATAAATATGTAATTTTAAATTGAAAAATAATTATATTATGTTAATCTTAAAAAATGGCTTTATTAATTTTAGATGAAATAGTCAAAAGTGTTAAAAATATATTTTCAAACCAATTTTAATTTTAATTTTAATCCCAGGGAAAAAAATAATTTGGATGACATTTTGATTTCGAAATTGATTTTGAAATTTTGCTCATAATTTTACATCAATTATAATCTTATTCTTGAAAAAATAATATCACGACTAAAGACACTTCTTAATTTTCAAATTGATTTAATTTTTTTAATAATATTATAAATTTTAAAATCACAATGCAAAATATCCTAACTAAATAACTAAGTTAAAATAAAAAGTACGACTCGAATCATTACATATAACTTTTAAAAAATGAACGTTGTACCGTTCTTGTCATGTAATCTTGCAAATTATTACATGGACTCGGGCTTTAAAATTGACGCCTCTATCCCCGTTTTTCTCCTTTTTAACCGTAAAATACAGCTAAATTTAAAATACAGCTAAATTTAAAATAAAGACATCAGAGTTAAATGGCAAATAATTTAGGAAAATTTCAAAATTACGGGCCTATCAGAAAATTCGAAGTTTGAAATTATATATATATATATATATATATTTATTTATTTATATAAGGCTGGAACTGGGATATCTAGAGTCGATGATTTTTCATGGTGGTAATTTTTTAAATAAATTTTATTCAAATGATAGCGCGTTAATGGTTGGTAAGTGGTAGGTTGACCAGTTATTGAGTCGTACGCTCTCAATTATTCATCCACGCGGCCAAAGTTTAAAAGGTTTTGGACAAAAACCCAAAATGAAAATGACCAGATACTTTCAAATCTCTGGAATAACTCCTAAAGGTAATCGCCGCTGGCAGTCCAAATTGCACAGTTTCTCGCCATATCCAACTGTGGCCCTGGCGTGTTTTGTATTGGTTGCCCTGAGATTGTTGAGGATTCTGCTGCTGCAGCTGATAACAGTACTTAGTTACCTCTCGCCTGACCTCTATTATTCATTCACCCACTGTTCAGATCCAGAGCCAGTTGATGATGTACTTTCAAATCTCTGGAATAACTCCTACAGGTAGTCGCCACTGGCAGTCCAAATTGCACAAGTATCTCGCCATATCCAACTGTGGCCCTGGCGTGTTTTGTATGGGCTGCCATGAGATTGTTGAGGATTCTGCTGCTGCAGCTGATAACAGTAATTAGTTACTCTCGCCCGACCTCTATTATTCATTCACCCACTGTTCAGATCCAGAGCCAGTTGATGTTGTTTCATCGTCAGTGTTTTGTTGCTATGGCATGCCCTGCACCAAGCATTACTCCAGGAAAACATTTTTTTTTTCTTTTTCTTTTTCCGAAGGTGGTAAAACCTATCAACTCAGGTGTCAAACCAACAGTGAGGACAGCCATCTCTGGCTGCTATCCGCGAATGCTGGGTTTGACTCATCACTGTTAAATAGGAAAACCACGCCACCTGGCATAACCCTGCTGGTGGTCCGTAATCGGGAGCAGGCTCTCACTCCTGCCAGATGCCTCTGGGTCTTGGGCCGTTAACCTGTTTCCTTACGTCCGAGGAAGACGAGCTCTTAGCCAAGCAGAAGCAGTTTTACGGCATACTCCAGGCCGATACTCCAGGAAAAACAATTATTGTAAAATTTAAATAAAATTATTAAAAATAAATATACAAAATCACGTAAATTGCAATTTAAAAATAAAACCGTCGTAACAAATTTAAACCCTGCATTTAACCCCCGCATGGACTAGACTTACATTTACATAAATTCAATATTTATGAGATACCTTACAATAAGGTTTTCTTTTGAATTCAATCTTCATCTCTTAATTCGTGTCTTCTTAACCATTAGTGCATCAGCGTAGCCTGATTTCCCAGAGACTCATCTCGCTTCACCAACCACGGCAAAGGAAGGCGAGGATATATAATTTCTGCTTGATGAGTAACATGGGGATCTAGGTTTTGCTGATAATTTTCAGTTTTTTCAGTTCGTCTCCGCTTATGTTTTTTGTTTTGTCTTGTTTTTAAATGTTTAATCTCTTTAAATTATATCTACTAATGATAGTATCTTTTAGCATGAAGCAAATGTGAAATTTATTTTAAATTTTTGGTTTTCTAAATTGATTTGATATGGTTTTCACATATGTATATTCACATGGTTAATTTCAAGATATTTTTCTTGAAGCTACGTTTATTTAAACATTGGGTATTTAAAATATTTTGCTTGAAACTATGTTTATTTATAGGTTGGGTATTTAAATTTGAGGTGATATCCATGGATTAATCGAAGAATAACCTATATGACGTTGAAATATAGTTTTTCCTCAACAGATTTTAGAGTGCATGAAGAGAATTTTCACTTCTCAAATTTGATGATAGCATTATATTATTGATTTTTATAAAATGTAACATGGTTTTGCTAAAATAATGGCTGGTTAACAATTTCTTAGAGTTATAGTATGGTATTGTAGATTCAATGGATTAAAATGGTTATCACATTACATGGTGGTAGAATAGAGTTTTTAGTTGTTCATTATTGAGGTTATTGTGTTTTATGCTTTAATTAGATGTGGATGGAATTTTTGTATATGTCGTCAATTTTAAATAAAATGTTTGGAATTTTATTGGCTTCATAAATATGGTTGATGATAAATGATTTAGATATCAGTCTTTCGAATTAATCACATCGTTAGGATTTGGTCAAAATGAAGAAAACAAAAATGTAAAAGATGTTCTGAACCAACTAATATGGTTCATCCTGAAATCATTTGATCAGAAGGAATACATAGCATGGATGCATCATTGCCTAGAGTTACTCGTTGGTTAATTTGTTACTGAGGAAAGAAAATTAATCCAAAAGACTGATATCTACATTATGAATCACAAAAGTCTTAGGTCAAATGATTTCCTTATGGTCTTTTTGGTGTCCATGCACAATATTTATCTATTGTATCTGTTGATGATATTATTGGTTGAATAAAGATCATGAATGTCAATAATAACAATCAAACTTGTTAACCGATGTGATTGCACTCTTAGACAAATTCTTCCCTTCTAGTCCATGTAGTTGCACGTGGATAAAGATTAAAGAGATGTATTCATACATTAATGTATAAGGATTTAGAATTGATTGCTTGAAGATGCACCAAAACCCAAGGAACATGTAGGTTATATCTACAATGAGAGGATAAGTGATCATGAAATTATGAGGTATTGGTGTAGGTGTTAATAATGCATCATTTTATACAACCAATGATAGGGTCTTGGTGTAATCTAATGATGATGATATCTAATATAATGCACTGCGTAAATCCCCCATACTTAGATGATGATATGATTTTGTGTAATCTTAAACTAAAGTGAATGCAATATCAGAAACTAATTTAATGTGCACTGGAGAATCTTTGAGTTATGAGCTTATATAAAGATGCATTAGAATTGTAATCAAAAGTAAGTGCATGGGAATAATTGAGGATGCTCCCTCCAGTAAAATGACATCTATGCTAGTAATGTCATTCGCATGATGAGGTTTCGAACATGTTTAATGGTGGCACAACATTCCTTTACATAAAAATGTTAATTAACCATGACTATACATATTAAAGATTTATGTGTCCTTTTTTTAATTATCCATGTTATAGATTTACATATACTCCTCATTTGAATATTCTACCTCTATGAGAAAGCTTTTGCAATGTAATAGTGGTATCCCCTCGGTCATTTTCCTTCTCCAACACTTTCTCCTTATCTCATTATGTTCTCACCCTCAGCGCTAGTTCTCGGCCTTTGACACTAAGCTTCACGTGACCCAACGCTTATTGGGTCGAGGTTTGTGACAACCCCTTTTGTGTTATGCAACCAACTCATTAAAAAATGACTTAAAAATTATCCTCTTCGTGGGGGAGACCTCCTTTACATTACATAAATGAACAATTCATGGATGATACAAATGACAAGACCTCCTTTGTATATATAGGAATCTAAGGAGCCACAATATAATGAAAGCCTACATAAAGATAATAATGTAAGGGTACAACAATAATAATAGTGGGCTTCTATGGGGCACAACAATAACAATATGGGGGCTACATGGGCACAATAATAACAATAAGGGGGATACACTAGTATTATAGGGACCTAACATGCCCCTCTCCTTAAAAAAAGTGTTCTCCTCAACGCTTAAGTAGTTCTGGATGCTTCTGTATAAAATTCTCATCCTCCCATGTTGAAGCTTCAGCAAGTAAGTTCTTCTACTTAATGAGATACTCTAAAATTGATCAATTCTATAGTTTTCAGGTTCTTGTGTCTGTGACTAGTTCAGGCTCAAATATGCTTTTTCCTTCTTCATCAAGTTTTGGCGACATTGTTTGAACTAGAAGCTTGTCACCGATTGATGGTGGTCTGGGTACAGGAAGGAGTGTGAATCTCCGAAAATTGTGAGATTATATCTTCTACTTCCGTTTGCGGGTGTAAGTGCTGGTTCAATGGGCTCTCTGTCATCCACGGATAACCTTTAGAGCTTCGTTAAGTTAGCAGCCCTCCAAAAATCGCAGAGTTCCGCTAAACTACCACCATACCGAACCTAACGGTAATACAAACCTTAGTTTAACAAAATTTTGAAATCCACCTTCTAAAACCCGTTAGCACTTCCTCACCGTTGATGTATTCAAGATCCAACAGTCTACAACACTTCCTTGACCTCGAACCTGCTCCATGCCTATCAACCGTCCATCTTGCTCCACCAGATCTAACGGCTCATATACATATCCGCCGGCTAATTTGTGCACTCCAAATCCACCCGAAAAAGTGGTTTCCCTCACTCTCCTCGCTGCTACGTGTCACCGTCTATATGGAATCAGAGCCAATGGGGGAATTACCACTTACCACCTTTATTCTGCTCGATATCCACTTATGGTTTCTCCAACCCACTTCGGCTTGTTAACTATCGTTTAACTTTTGCGCCCGAACACCATTGGTCGGTCTCGACCGAAATCTAACCATCTAAATTAAATCTTCACGCCGCAGGTCTTCCTCCACTGATCTCGACCATCCGTTTCACACACTCAGGGTTCACAAGAAACACAGTTAAAAAGAAAACACAGAATTTAACATAGTCAACATCATTTCATTCAATCTCACAGAACACCGATTAACTTCGAATTTCACAATAACACAGAGATTTCGAAGGAGATTATCCTTCAGGATTCAATAGAGAATTTCTCATCCACATACATAGAAACTAAATTTTCCCACTTTACTAGATTCACTCCAGGAAAGCCAAATTTCTTCAACAGTCAAAATCCCTTTACAATAGTGTGAAAATTACATAAGTACTGGTTCATCCTAACAACCAGATCCTAATTCAAAGGCTAAAATTTATTAACCCTATCTGTCCTGCGAGGCATTCTCCTCGAGAATCTCCACTGCAGCTAACTAACTAAAACTTATTACATTGTTGGGCCTCAAAATAGTCCCTATTTTCACTCCATTATTCACCAATATTTTCACATTTTACCTTCATGTTACCTCCATTCCACCTCCACATCATTCCATTTACCTCATTATTGGATTATAACTATGCTTTTCCAAAGTTTATTAATTCTTAGCATTTTTAAGTGAATTTATGGCTAAACTTTAGAAAATAAAATGCTTATACTTATACCTAACAATTAGAATGAGTTTGTTGACATGTGTAGGCACAAAGGAAGCTTCCAGGGCATCTTTATGTGGCCTTGAATGATCAAATTCGAATTTGATAAGATAAGCTTCATGGAGAAGATCATGGACCTCATGGAGGAGATCATGGAGGATAGGGTTATGTGTCACCATTGGTTGAGAAATATGTGGGTCAAAGGAGAGAATAGTGGGTCTACATTTATGAGGTTGTTATCATAAGTTTTTGTATAAATAGGAGTACCTCCTCCATTCCAAAGAGGAGGACTCTTAGAGCATTGTATCCAATTGATGATGGAATAGAATAAAGCTTCATTTTGCATATATTTCTATTATGTAGTTATAGATATAAGTTTTACATATATTTCCATTATGTAGTTTTAGATTTAATTTTCTTTAATGTAGTATATGGAATAATTTGTCTTGTTCTTAAGAGAATTGAGCTCACTCTAAAAGGATGAGAGAAACATGTTATTTCATATTAGATATTGTTTCATTTCATTGTTTAGATGTTTAAGGATTTGATTGGTGAATGAGTTTTGAATTAGAATCTTATCAGCATGTGAGAGAACAACCAAGGGTCTAAGTTAGACTCTCTCTCCATTTGATTTGCATGATAATTAAAATTCATTCTTTTGCTTTTATGTTTCAAGTATCATATGAGGAGATACCAAGAGTCTAAGTTAGGCTCTCTCTCCAATGATTTATATGGTAATTGAAATTCATTCTTTTGTTTTTTTTATATTTCAAGTCATTTCATTTGTTATGCTTATGGATGAATCTTAGTTTAGTTTGGATTAGTACATGAGAGGACAATCAAGAGACTACGTTAGTCTCTCTCTCTACTTGAATCTAAACAATAACTAAGTTCATTCTCTTGTTTTCATTTTAAGTTTTTAGTTTCATATGATATTGTAGGGAAGGACAACCAGGACCTCCTTAGTTAGGAGCCTCTTCCCTTGCATATTATATTGAATCATAAATAATTTAGCTAGCCATAGAGTTAGTTGCCTACTCTTGCATATATATTGCTGGCACCATCACAAGCTTACGAGTTTCCCTGGTCGATAATTTATGCAGCAATTTAAGCCCAATAAATTGCCCAACATACATCATGATCAAATCCTATATTCTAGCTCTATGCTTAACTAGAAAAACATGGAAATTGATGGCTAAAGGATCCCACTCCTTTGCCTGTAATATTTTTTTGTATTTTTGGAATAATTCTTCGAATTTTTCTTCAAGCCTTATGCTCCTGCATCAGACTCCTGAGGAAAAAATTCTTCATGGGCTCTTGTCCATGAGCTCTTCTACAGAACTGCCCAATTTTTGTAGCATGTTTTCTGTTACCCAAGTAGCTTCAGCAATTGATTGATCCTTCCATTTGACCAAATACTGAAAGTACTCCTGTCCTCTGGTTTTCTTGAACACTTTCCTGTCTAAAATCCTTTCTGGCTGTAATTCATTTGTTGTAGGTAAGTATTTTACCCAGTCAATTTCCTGTGTCTCTTAGTCTTCTTCTGTGTCATTTGCAATTCACCTTCATACTTGTATAAATCAGCAACATTGAAAATTGGAGATATTCCAACATCAGGGGGCAATTCAATTTCATATGCATTTGCAGAAAATTTCCTTAATACTCTGCATGGTCCAATTTTCTTGAACTTCAATTTTTATACTCCCTCTTTGGAAATATTTCCTTCCTTAGGTGTGCTAAAACCAAATCCCCAACTTCAAAGTTCACTTCTCTTTTTCTCATGTCTGCTCTGTTTTTGTACTTGATGTTGCTATCTTGTAGCTGTTGTTTCACCTGTTCATGTATTGCCTGTATTTCTGAAGCAAAATCTTCTCCCTTTGGACTTCTCATCTCATCTTTTCCCAAGTTTCTTAACTCAGATACTCCTCTTGGATGCATTCCATAAACTATATGGAATGGACTCTGCCCTGTACTCTTGTTAGGCGAGTCATTATATGCATATTCAGCCTGTGCGAATACTTGATCCCACTGCTTTGGATTTTCTGCAGTAAGACTCCTTAAAAGATTAACCAAACTCCTGTTCACAACTCCAGTCTATCCATCAGTCTGTGGATGATAGGCAAAACTGAAACTCAGTTTAGTTCCCAATTTCTTCCATAGTGTCCTCCAGAAATGTCCAACAAAGTTGGAATCCCTGTCTGAGACAATACTCTTAGGCAACCCGTGCAATCTTACAATCTCCTTGAAAAACAAATTAGCAATGTGAGTAGCATCACTAGTTTTATAACATGGAATAAAATGTGCCATTTTTGAAAATCTATCCACTACAACAAAAATTGAATCATTTCCTCTTTGAGACTTTGGTAAGCCCAAAACAAAATCCATTTTAAACCATATCCCAAGGCCTATCTGGAATTCATAATGGAACATACAAACCTATGTTTTGGCGTCTTCCCTTTGCATATTGATAGACTTTACAAGTTTTCATATACTTTTCCACTTCAGATCTCATTTCCGGCCAGAAATAAAATCTGTTCAACTCTTCATAAGTCTTATATATACCAAAATGTCCTGCAAGTCCACCACTATGTTTCTCTTTGATTAAGTTCTCCCTCATAGAACAATTTGGTATGCAAAGCTGATTTCTCTTAAACAACAATCCATCTTGTAAGAAATAATCCAACCATTTATTCCTATCCACCAAAACGGGATTCTTACAAGCTTCAAATGCCTCTTTAAAATATAAATCTGTCTCATACAATTCTTTAAGAAAATCAAAACCCAACACTTGAATTTGACTCTCTTGAAATAATGTATTTCTCCTACTTAAACATCTGTAACTTTGTTTGATTGACTATTTATCTGCTTCAAGACAAAATTGAAGCCCTAAAGATACTCTACCCACTTGGCATGTTTCTGGTTAAGCTTTGGTTGTTGCATAACATACTGCAATGCATGGTTATCTGAATAAAGTATGAACTCTTTTAACATTAGATAATGTCTCCACTTCTTCAATGACTGCACAACTGCATAAAACTCTTTATCATAAGAAGAATACTTCTTCTTTGAATCATTCAGCTTTTCACTAAAATAAATTATAGGTCTGTCTTCCTGACTTAAAACACCTCAAATAGCTTCTCCACTGGCATCACATTTCACTTGAAAAGGTTTATTAAAATTAGGTAGAACCAAAATAGGTTTTTCAGTGATCTTCTTCTTCAATAGCTAAAAATTCCTTTCTGCTTCAGCAGTCCATCTAAATGGTTGTTTATCCTTCTTTATAGTCTCAACAATAGGAACATTGATCTTACTAAATTTTTTTATGAATTTCCTATAAAAACTAGCAAGACCATGAAAACTTCTTACCTCGAAAATACTTCTAGGTGAAGGCCACTCCATGATTTCCTTGATCTTCTCTGGATCCATCTTCAACCCTTCAGTGGAAATAACAAAACCCAAATACACTAATTCCTCTTTCATGAATTAACATTTCTTCAAATTCAACAATAATTTCTCTTGTTGTAACCTTTGTAAGACATAATTTAGATGTCTCTTGTGCTCCTCCTTAGACCTGTTGTAAACTAATATATCGTCCAGATATACTATTACAAATTTACCAATAAACTCCTTAAGAACTTCATTCATGAGTCTCATAAACGTACTTGGTGCATTTGACAACCCAAAAGGCATTACTCTCCATTCATACAATCCTTCATTTGTCTTAAAAGCAGTTTTCCACTCATCCCCTTCTCTTATCCTTATCTGATGATACCCACTCTTAAGATCTAGTTTTGTAAAATACTTTGCTCCATTCAAACAATCCATCAAATCTTCAATTCTAGGTAAAGGAAATCTGTACCTGATTGTGATTTTATTGATGGTTCTTGAATCAGTACACATTCTCCAGCCTCCATCTTTCTTTGGACTCAACACTATTGGTACTACACAAGGACTCAAACTTTCTCTCATCAGTCCTTTGTCAAGTAGTTCCTAAACCTGCTTTCTAACCTCTTCATTTTCTGTGGGAGTCATTCTGTAAGCTGCTTTGTTTGGTAGATTTGCTCCAGGAATCAATTCTATATGATGGCTAATTCTTGTAATGGGTGGTAACTCACTAGGTAAATCATCAACAATGATATCACAATAGTTGTGCAACATTTCTTGAATTTCAATGGGTAAATAAGAAACTTTAGTAGAAGTCATTATTACTTTGGGCTTGCAAATTACAGCAAAATTTACCTCATTTTCTTCAATCTGCTATAAGTATTCCTTTCCTCCTAGTAATAGGGTTTTTGGATCAATCTTCTTTCCTGATGCATCCTCTTCTCCCATAGGCAACAATGTATGATTAACACCATCTTTACCAAACTTGTAGGTGTTTCTTTTCCCATTGTACATAGCTCCTCTGTCATATTGCCAAGGTCTCCCAAGCAATATGTGACACGCATCCATCGGCATCACATCGCATACAATTTTATCCCTATATTTTCCCAACTGCAACTCCACTTCACACTGTTCATTCACTAACAACTGATGTCCCTTTTGTAACCATGACACCTTGTAAGGTGTTGGATGTCTCATTGTCTTCAACTTCAATTTCTCTACCACTTCTGTAGAGACCAAATTATCAGTGTTGCCACTATCAATGATCATCTGACAACATTTCCCTTGAACCTTACACACTGTTCTGAACAAAGTCTTTCTTTGTGATGGTTCAACTATCTCCTTTGCTGGCTTGAGCAAAACTTTATTGACTACCAAAGATTCTCCTCTCTCTGGTACATTTTATTCTTCTATCACTGCTATTGCTTCTTCTTCAACTTGAGCAACAATTTCATTCCTCTGACTTGTTCCTAAATTATCTGGGTATTCACAAGCTTTGTGTCCCAGTTTGTTACATCTATAACATCTTACTTCTCTTCCTCTGCCTCTGCCTCCTCTTCCTCCGGAAAAACTCCCTCTGCCACCTGCATCACCTTCTGTGGTTGCATGCTGGGTTGAGCTGCTGCTAGCTCTATCTCTAAGTGGTGTAGATCTTCCTCTACCACCTTGACTTCCTTTTCCTCGGAAAGTACCTCTTCCTCTGGTAGACTGCTTCCTCATGAGTTTTTCTTCAACCTTTAGTACCACCTAATAAGCTTCTTCTACTGTTTTAGGAGAAAGTATACTTATCTCATCTTGAATGTCCATCCTAAGACAATTCACATATCTATCCACCTTCTCATCTATATCTTGAGTTTGTCCAGCTCTTATACTTACCTTATAGAATTCCTCTGTATATTCTCTCACTATCATAGACCTCTGCTTAAGATTTTGCATTTGTCTGAACAAGGTTTGTTGATAATTACTTGGTAGAAACTTACCTCTTAGCTTTGCTACCATCCTATTCCAATTTTTGATTGGTTGCTTGCCAAGACTCTTCCTTTCTGCCTGCACTCCATCCCACCAAACTTTTGCATGTCCTTTTAGATTGGTGACAACAAACTTTACTTTCTTCTCATCTTCTGTTTCTTCATAATCAAATAATTTCTCCATGCCATTAATCCAATCTATCAATTGTTCTGGATTCAATCCTCCTACATATATTGAAAGCTCAGTTTTTGGCCTAGTTGTGGATCTCAACACTGATTGGAAGAATCTCATCTCAGGAGTAACTGCTATAGTTTCCTCCTCTTCTTCAGTTTCAACCTCGAGCTCACTAACATCTCCATCATCTATATTTCTCCTTGTTGTCAATGCTTCTAATCTAGCTTGCATCTGTGGCATAGCTTCCATCACCTCAGCATTTGCAACTAGTCGTCCTCTTCTACCATGTCCTCATCCTCTTTCAACTCTGAAAGCCATATTGGACTTCCTTCTCTTGCTTCTGAGATTCAATTCAGTGTCAACAGGTTGCTCTGATACCATTAATGATGGTTGTCTGGGTACAGGCAGGAGTGTCAATCTCCCAAATTGTGAGATTATATCTTCTACTTCCATTTACGGGCGTAAATGTTGATTCAATGGGCTCTCTGTCATCCACCGATAACCTTTATATCTTCGCTAAGTTAGTAGCCCTCCAAAAATCACAGAGTTCTGCTAAACTACCACCATAC
Organism: Pinus tabuliformis; assembly: GCA_031772625.1. Classification (NCBI taxonomy): domain Eukaryota; kingdom Viridiplantae; phylum Streptophyta; class Pinopsida; order Pinales; family Pinaceae; genus Pinus; species Pinus tabuliformis. The sequence continues at coordinate 708,425,625 of CM062814.1, read as the reverse complement.
CGGACCCAACAATAATACAAACCTTAGTTTAATAAAATTTTGAAATCCGCCTTCTAAAACCTGTCGGCACTTCTTCACTGTTGATCTATTCAAGATCCACCAGTCTACAATACTTCTCTGACCTCGAGCCCACTCCATGCCTATCAACCGTCGATCTTGCTCCACCAGATCTAACGGCTCATATGCATATCAGTCGGCTAATTTGTGCACTCCAAATCCACCCGAAAAAGTGGTTTCCCTCTCTCTCCTCACTGCTACGTGTCACCATCTCTATGGAATCGGTGCCAACGGGGGAATTACCACTTACTGCCTTTCTTCCGCCCGATATCCACTTATGGTTTCTCCAACCTGCTTCAGCTTGTTAACTGTTGGTTAACTTCTGCGCCTGAACACCATTGGTCGATCTCGACCGAAATCTAACTGTCTAAATTAAATCTTCATGCCGCAGGTCTTGCTCCACTGATCTCGACCATCCATTCCACACACTCAGGGTTCACGAGAAACACAGTTAAAACACAGAATTTAACACAGTCAACATCATTTCATTCAATCTCATAGAACACCGATTAACTTCGAATTTCACAATAACACAGAGATTTCGAAGGAGATTATCCTTCGGGATTTGACAGAGAATTTCTCATCCACATACACAGAAACTAAAATTTCCCACTTTACTAGATTCACTCCAGGAAAGCCAAATTTCTTCAACAGTCAAAATCCCTTTACAATAGTGTGAAAATTACATAAGTACTGGTTCATCCGAACAACCAGATCCTAATTCAAAGGCTAAAATTTATTAACTCTATTTGTCCTGCGAGGCATTCTTTTTGAGAATCTCCACTACAGCTAACTAACTAAAACTTATTACATCATGATCAAATCCTATATTCTAGCTCTATGCTTAACTAGAAAAACATGGAAATTGATGGCTAAAGGATCCCACTCCTTTTCTTGTAATATTTTTTTGTATTTTTGGAATAATTCTTCGAATTTTTATTCAAGCCTTATGCTCCTGCATCACCGATAACCTTCTTTAAGAATAAAACATGGAAAACTAGGTGTACTCGGGAAGATGCAGACAACTCCAATTTGTATGCCATAGTACTAATATTTTGCAACACCTTGTAAGGACCGTAGTACTTGGGTGATAATTTATTATCCTTCTTAGCTTGCTTGAGATACATTTGTTTGTATGATTTTAGTCATAAAAATACCCAGTCACCTACATAAAAAATTATTTCACTACGATGTTGATCTACCTGTTGTTTCATTCGATTTTGCGCCAGATTGAGTTTATCCTTTAAGAGTTGGAGAACTTGTTTTTTATGCTTGATGTGATCTTCCACTTCTTAAACCTTATAATTTTCTCTTAAATATGATGTGATGGATGGTGGATGATATCCATAAAGTGCCATAAATGGGGTCATTTTTGCTGCAATATGGAAGGAAGTGTTATACCACCATTCAGCTAGAGGTAACCACTTGACCCATTGTGTTTGTCTATCAGATATAAAGAAACTCAAATATCCTTCCAAACACTTATTCACTACCTTAGTTTTCCCATCAGATTGAGGATGATAAGATGAGATATGAGCTAATTAAGTACCAAGACAATAAAATAATTTCGTCCAAAAATTTCTAGTGAAAATGGGATCTCTTTCACACACTATAATCTTTGGATTTCCATGAAGCTTTTGAATTATTTTCATAAATGCAGTACAAAATATACTAGCTTTAAAATGATTAATAATGCATAAAAGTGTGCATTCATGGTAAGTCTATCAACTAACACCATGATGGCACTCTTTCTTTTAGACTTGGGTAAACCTGTCATAAAATCCATTGAGACCTCCTCCCAACGCTCACTTGGAATGGCTAAAGGTTGTAACGGACCCGTGATCTTAATTGTCTCAACTTTATTTTGTTGGCAAACCAAACATTCTACCACCAACTTTTGAATATCAAATGTAAGGCCATCCCAAAAAAATTCCTTGTTGACCCTATGGTAATTTTTTTTAAATCTTGAGTTCCCTTCTAAGGGAGAGGTGTGCAATTCCAAAAGAATGTTTTCTTTAAGTTGGAAATTATTACAAAGATATAAGAGATATTTGTACCATAATGAATCATTTTTCCAACTAAATGTATCATATGTACCGGAATCTTGCTACAACTTTTGAATGAGTGACCACACCTCTTCATCATTCTTCTATTCATCCATTGCTTCACTTATCCACTCAGTTTGGATAATAGAAATGGCACAAAGTAATGCTTCCACATCCTCATCCTTTTTTGAGAGTGCATATGCAACAACATTTTACTTCCCTTTTTTGTAGATGATTTCAAAGTCATAACCCAACATATCTGTCACCCATTTTTGCCTCTCTTCTGAAGATAATATTTGTTCCAAAAAGTACCTAAGACTATCATGATCTATTTTTACCTTGAAGTGTCTTCCCATTAGGTTAGGTAGCCATTGCTTTAGTGGATGTAGTATTTCTAACATTTCCTTCTCATAAATAGGTTTGTGTAAATACTTTCCTTTGATTGGACAAATTTCAAAATAAATGGGTCTTCCTTCTTGCATTGAAACGACACCAATTCCATTTCCTAAAGCATCACATTCCACAAGAAAAATTTTTGTGAATTCTGGCATAGCTAAGACCAATGCTTGGGACATTGCCTCTTTAAGGTGTTCAAAGGCATCCATTGTTTCCGAAGTCCAAAAAAATGCATCTTTATTTAGTAATGATGTTAGAGGTGCTTCTATTTTCCCATAATTCTTAACAAACTTGGGATAATACCTTGTTAACCAGAGAAATCCTTGAAGATCCTTTATTGTTATGGGGATTTTCCATTCCTTAATGGCTTTAATTTTGTTAGGGTATACCTTAACACACTCATCAGATACAATATGAGCCAAATATTCCACCTCCTGTACTCCAAAGAAACAATTGGAGGTTTTTGCATATAATTGTTTCTCTTCCAATAGTTTGAGCACACTTTCAACATGTTAAACATGATCCTTCTAAGACTTGTTGTAGATTAGTATATCATAAAAAAATACTTACACAAATTTTGTAAGGAAGGGTTTGAAAATGGAATTCATCAAACCTTAAAATGTGGAAGATGCATTAGTAAGGTCAGAAGGCATGACCAAAAATTCATAATGACCCTCATGAGTTTTGAATGTTTTTTTCAGAATGTCTTCACTCTTCATTCTAATTTGATGATATCTTGAATGAAGATCCAGCCTGGTGGAGTAAAATGTAATTCATCCAACAATTCATCAATGACATGAATGTGAAATTTATCTTTAATAGTGATCTTGTTCAGCTTCCTATAATCTGGACAGATATGTCATGATCCATCATTCTTGTGCACCAATACTACTAGAGCAAAGAATGAACTTTGACTAAGTTGAATTATACCTACGTCTAGCATTTTTGCAACCATACATTTAATTTCACTCTTTTGGGAATAAGGATATATGTAAGTCCTAATGTTTGGAGGAACACTTCCTAGAATCAAGTGAGTAACACAATCATGATCAAGAATAGGTGGGAGGCCTTTGGCAAGTCTCAAACAACTTGGAATGATTGTCCAAGACTTTTTGGAGACTTGGAGAAATGGATGATTATGATGGTTGAACCTCTAGTGATCATAATTGTGAAATTATTCTTCATTATTCTTTCTACATAGGCTTTTTCAAGTCATTAGAGTTAATTATATTTCATAGTTTCCCCGTGATACCCCTTAATTCAACTTCCTTTCCTTCCCAAAAAAAATTCAAGAAAAGTTGTTGAAAATTGAAAGCTATTGTCCTCAAAGATTGCAACCATTTGACTCCTACTAAAACATCATCACCACCCGTTGGAATGGAAAGAATTGGGCTATTCAATACATATTCCCCCATGGTCAGCTTGATATTATGGCACTTTCTAGAGGAATTTATAGTTCCTCCATTTGCAACCATCACTTGGCATTCTGGTGCTGCATATAGGAAGCAATTTAGTTCCTTGGCTATCTTACAATGAATAAAATTATGTTACTACCATAATCAATCAACACTATTTCCTTTTTCCTCTTGATACATCCTTCTATCTTGAGAGTTTGAGGAGTCGAAATTCTCGCCAATGCATTACAAGATATGATTAGATTCATTTATTATTTCTTTAGGGTTGGTTGTTGGTGTATATCCTCCTCTTTTGATGTTTATTGTTCCTTTTCTTCCTCCTCTTCACAATCTACGTAAAATAATTTATTCTCAGCACACTTATGACCTTGAGTGTATTTTCTATCGCAACTGTAACAAAGCCCTTTTGCTCATTTTTCCTCCAATTATTATGGTGTCAACCTTTTAGGTTGTGGAAGACTAGGAGCAACAACACTTCCATCCTTATTGTTGTGAGTGGTAGACTTCCTTATTGCCATAATTTTTCTTTCAACTTTTATTACCACCCTAAATGCCTTCTCCATTGAATCAGCTCCCCAAAGAAAAACCTGATGTTGGATATTATATTTTAATGTCCCTATGAAGAAATCAATCCTATGCTCGTATGGAATATCAGTTACCCTAATATTCATTTTTTAGAAGTCTTCAACGTGCTCTGCCATTGAACTCTTTTGTTTGAGATTTATCAATTGGCTAAAGAAGGTTTTTTTATTTATATATTCATAATGTTCTATCATTTCCTCCAAAAAAATTGACTAGGTGATATGTGGTTTCCGAGAACAAATCCATCTATACCATACAAACTAATTGGGTTCTAAATATAAAGATGCAATACATAACTTTATCATATCTATCTTTGGAATGTGGTGGTTCTCAAAACCCACATTGGACTCTCTAAAATCATAATTCATATTCTGTTTTCCTCATCATGATTTTCATGAATTACCTTGTCACCACTGGGAAGCCTTTCTTGTAACAACTTTTCCAATCCTTCCTTCAATCCTTCAATGTCTTCTTTTAAGCTATTCATGTCACCTTTTAAACCATCCATGTCACCTTTTATTTTTTCTTTTAAACCATCCATGTCCCCTTTTAGTTCATCTTTGGTTTTTCTTTGTGAGAGCGAAATTTGTTTCACTTGGTCCCGTAAGTTTGATATATCATGCTGCAATTCTTCTTCTTCATGCATCATAGTAGACCTTTTAGAGGGCTTAATGGGTGTAAAATTATTTTTCTTGGAAGGAATTTTAGAACCCAATACTGATATATATATGCTTCAATATGCCCTTGGAATATCTTCAAACTAATTTTTCAAATAAAAGTTATGCAATTAAAAAAAAATACACATTTTGTTTTTCCTTTTAGGAGCTTGATATTGAAATGGTTGTAACTCTATAATTTTAGATCTCCAAATTCTGAAATTTCTTCCTGTGGTGTCCCTATGAGTCGTATTTCTAACCTCACAAGTCTAAGAGAGATTGGAGTCTTCAAGAAGGCGTTATGCCAAATATCCCACGGTGACCTAATTATGGACTGGTTCAGTAGAGCGAAGTTGTACGAGATTATGCCTGTCATTGTTTTAACCCTTAGCCCTGCAATTGATACACAAAATATAACAGTCTGTGCACTTTTATCCACATTTTACAGAATTCAAATCTGATGCATGAAATGAACGTTATGTTGATTTTCCCTAGGTCACTAGTTTGAGACTGAATTCTGGAGCCTCCAAAAACCTTAACTTCCTCAAATCATATCTCCAAAAATATAACAAACTAAGCTCTGAAATTTTTACACGAAGTTCACCACACTTTCGACTCGACATGGCAAAAAATTTTAACCTATGAAGCCTCGTAGAAAAGATGTCATAGTGAAAATGCCAAGATGACCTGTTTGAAGAAGAGAAACCCTAGAATCCAAAGCTCTGATACAAATTGTTATGAAACCAACTCACAAAAAGATAGATCAACAAATTAAAAATTATCCTCTTTGAGGGGGAGACCTCTTTACATTACATAAATACACAATTTTTGTATGATACAAATGACAAGACCTCCTTTGTATATATATGAGTCTAAGCGGTCACAATATAATCAGAACCTACATAATAATAATAATGTAAGGGCACAACAATAACAATAGTGGCCTTTTATGGGGCATAACAATAACAATATGGGGGTTACATGGGCAAAACATTAACAATAATCATGATACACTAGTATTATAGGGACATAACTTTTCGCTAATCCTTCTTGTAAAAAATTTTAGAAATTGTAATTCACGTAAATAATGTGAAAATGTAAATATCGATTAGCTAAGAGAACTAGAAATGGATTTTGAGGCCTGAGGGGCAGAAGTTGCTTGTAAACTCATGAAATTGTATTTATTTCACAACCTATATACCTAATGAATTGATGTCATTATTGGTGCAAGCGTTGAATTTAGATATGGAATACCTGAGTGTGGGAAAAGAAATGCATCCATGTTCTTACAAATCATGTTGAAAAAGTCAACATGTAAGGGAAGGATGTGGAGAAGAAAAAGAGAAAAGTGTCTCAAAGAGAGATGGGATAAGGAAATGATCATTCATATACGAACAAACATATTCACAAGATATAAATTATGTGATAGTGAACAACACAAGATAACGTGGAACTCACATTGGGAAATGGACGTAAATATGCCTAGGAGAATATCCTCACTTGCTTGTGTTCTATTCTAAGGTATGATATTCCTTGTAAGTGTTAAAGTCCTATCTATGTGTGCGTACTAATTTTACTGGATCATGTGAGTTTAGTGGATTATAATCATCCAATGCTTGCCTTGGGGTTGATAAGCCATTAAGGTGCTTGTTAGAGTTGAGGTAATAAACCACTGATAAGATTAGACACCCAATTTCTTACTGAAAAGAGCTGATAAATAGCCAGGTACATGTATTCAGGTTGAAAAATCAAATATGTGCTTTCTTAGTAAGATGATAAACCATTTAGATAGTGGGTTCTTGAAGCATCCCATGTCTTCTCAAAGGAACAACTGATAAACTACCAATGTGAAGTGTTTAACCTCCTAGAATTGAACAATATCTCACTCGGTCTTGCGTGAATTCCTTGTGATTGGTTTATGTTAGAGTAGAGATGATCTGAGATATTTTCTTCAGTGATGTTAAACATAATTGCTTGAAGAACATGAAGATACCATAAATTCAATATCCATGATGAAGCAACACAAAACGAAGACATCACACGTAATATACCAAGATTTGTTAATGGAGTTCACTCACAAAGTGTGAGCTACACCTTTGGGCCCAACTTCAAAGTGGAGAGACCTCTATATTATCTCGATAAAATTAAAATAAAGTACATGGTAAAATATATGGAAATACCTCACTTTTGGGAGTGACCTAAAATTATGTTGCTCAAATCCCAATTCTGATCGCACCAATGGATTTCTTGCAAACTTTCATGAAAAATGAATATAAACTTGAATAGGTTCTGTAACTTTCACCTTTGGGTCACTTAGGGAATATTAAAGATGCCACAATAGTCAGAATAGTCTAATAATATTCCTATAGAATATTCCCTACAATATACCAGGAATCTATCTTGATTTCTTTACCCGCCTATGTGTGATTCCAGTCCTCAACCCATATGTTGTGTCCAAATTCCATCCTACTTCTCTGTTTCATTAAAGTGGCATGAGCTTAAAAAAAATTCACCGAGGAAACTTCCCAAGCACTGCCCACATAGTTGGTTGTAAAGTTTCAATGTTTCAGGGGTGACCTCAAGTCAAACCCCGTGGGCTCCCACTTTGTTTGTGTTACTAAAAATGGTTTTTTTAACATTGAAATTATTTTGATTCAATATATATATGGTTATATAACCATATATATGTATATCTTAATATATGGTTCCAACCACCGAAAAATTTTGTGTTACCCTCGGTAATTGTGTTGAACTGGCAATGTTAGTGATGCCACCAACTTTAGTTAGAATCTTTCCATATGCCTATGGGTTGGCTAGCCCATTTGGTTGCTACCTGGGTGCCATGTGGCACTATGTCACCAGCCACTTTAGCTCGATCAACCCTTCCATGTCACTTTAGTCAACCTTGCCATGTCATCTTGGTCAACCTTGCCACACCATCTCTATGGGTTCCACTTGGCTTGTTGATTGGCCCACCACGTGGTGGCTTGTGGGAGTACCACGTGATATCCTGTGGGTCCTAGCTGCATAGTTTTTAACTATTTGTGTGAAAATTTAGATGAGCATATCTCCCTCAAATGGACTTGGATGGAGGTGTCATTCATGCTTTTATAATAATCTCAAAGAGATATATGACCTGGTGTTGGTTTTGCTGAGATTTGAGGACTTCAATTTTTGAGCCTTTTTGGATCCTCCTAGATCAAAAGGTCATTTTGGTGCTTACTACTAGAGGAGGTTGATAAACCATCTAGAAAATGGACCCTTATTCATGTTGGTCTATGACTTGAATTTTGTCGAATTGAGAGCCATTATGGTGCTTACTATAGGAAGGAGTTGATAAACAACCTTGACAGTAGAGTTCTCTTCCTATTTATTTAGTGACTGGTATTCATGTGAATTCCCTTCAGTGCTTACCTCCTTAGACTTGGAATCTAGCTTAGGGGTGGCCAACTACAAGTAATATTGAGTGCAATTATCCTGTGGTTGGGTGGAGAGTTGGAGTCCCACTATCAATTTCTGGGACTCATATAACTAATAAGATAAGTTGTTAGCTTTTCTATTTGTATATACTAGTGCAATATGAATTATAAATGTTATTGTTACCTAATAATGGGTATACCAAAACTATTAATAAGGATTGTGTAATCATGTGTGATATGTTGAGATATTTGTATGATTATTCTAAAAGTATGAGGGATTTGGAGATCCCTATACCTCCTCATATACTCTTAGAAAATTGCGTGATAGTTATAAAGTTTATGAGGGATTTGTATCTCCCTATATGTGTCGGTATCATTCCTATTTTATGGTGTTATTTGCATGACTTGTGTTGAATGTTGAGAATCTAAGTTAAATAGTTATGGTGCTTAAAAGTCCATGGTTAAATATTATATTTGTTAAACGAACTCTATGCTCAAGCATAGCAAGGTTTTGTGTTTAAGTATTGCATGTTGCTTGTTGAGACTTAACAAGGATAATTTGTCATGTAACTAACTATTTTTTTCTTGTTTTTGGAGTAATGCTTGGAATAACTCATTTATGCATAGATATGCAAAGGGGAATGATACCTTATTAAGGACCTACATGGACATGCCTAATGCTGTTGTAGTTGAATCTACAAGGTACAAAAGCCATGGAGTTGGCTTGATGTCAATTCCTGAGAAGAGGGCATGTTTATATTGTCATGAATGTGTATTTTTCATGCTTAACACTTAGAGTTAAATCACATTTATGGATGGATACAAATTCTGATGATTGAGCATGTTTTGGTTGGAACCAAGCTTGTGTGGAATGTTAGGTTAGACCCCAAACTTAACCTGGGAAAATAAGGAAAATCCATAAAGTAACTCTCAAGCAAAAAGGTAGAAATCACTTGTATTGGAGGCTAGACTTGGTTTAGTCAGGGAAGATCTGTGGGTCTAGGCCACTGGAATGAGAGGTAAGAAAATGATTTCCAATGGGATGAACCGAGATGGGTTGGACTTGATTATCCACAAGGGATAAGTACACTAGACTAATTGGATCTCAGGGGTGGGTTCATTGCAATGAGAAGTAAGTGTGGAGCTTGATTAAAGTGTAATGTTAGTCTGGAGGTGCGTGCCATTATGTGAGTCTAGATGCTAGATGTGGGCCAAAACCAGACTACTACATGGATAGGAGTTAGTTTGAGATCTAGGGTCGGGACTTGATTCAATTGTTGAATCATAGAAAGAGCCATATCTCTAATATTTCTTTATAACGTACAATTTCCACATCACACAATATGGGCCAGACCCGTGGGCTTGTGTGGATTAGTGACATGGTAGGTGCCACATAGGTGTAGCAAAGGACATGCTCACACCTAAGGATGATGTGGATCACCTAGGCGATGTAGGGTTGTCATGTCAACACCACATGGGTTCCATGTGGAAGGTCTCATTGATGTGGTAGGTTTTAAAGTGGTAAAATTTGAATGGCCATAATGTTTGATTTGGGTGTCAAATTTTGATAAAATCTATATTGTTGACCAATTCTCGACGAGATGAACATCATAGATCTATCCAAGTTTAATTCCACTAACTTTGGTAAGATGGAATTTTGTTACCCCATTTCCATAATGAGGCCATGGAGGTCGAGTTACAATAATGTAACACCTCTAATTTGACCTAGAATGAGCTAAGGGGTGGGAGGGATCATTACAAGGAAATATCAAAGTTGAAGGTTCAATACTAGAACTATTGAGACAAAGTTGGAACTATAATGCAGTATGATAAGGTGTTAGAGTGTGATATAGGGAAATATTAGAATGCGCAGGTTCAACGCTTGGGATAAAGGAACCTAGGAGTATGAACCTTAACACTTTCTCATAGAGTGTAGTAATTATAATGATTAGTGTTGTGTGTTGCTTCTAGCATTTGCTTATGAATTTCATACTATATGCCATCATTGATTTTGACATGATTATTATTTTATAACAAGCATGATAACTTGAGGTGTGATGTTTCATATAGCTATACACCAACGAGCTTATTGTAATTGAGGCAAGGTGATGGATAAGAATATGTATTTATGTTTTGATTTTCTAACAGTTTTATGTTTATGACAACACATAAGAAGACACTAAAGGAAGCAACAAAAATTAAAAGGAAGGAGCAATAGAATGGTGCAGTATAACACTGATAGATATCATCAAGGTCATGAAGAAGAGTCAGTGGAGAAAGAGAGAGAAGAGGGTTCCCCTAACTAGATGGATACACTTAAAATTCTAAGAGTTGAGTTAACGATATACAAGGATGATAATGAGAAGATTGTCAGAAACGAGGAAAAGATGCTAGAAGTAAATAAAGTCATACTACAAATCCTATTTCATCTACTAAGATAAAAGTAGCATAAACTAGGAGCCAACTAGAAGTTTATACTAGGCTCATCAAGTCTCTGGAAATAATTGCTGAGAAATGATAGTAAAAAAGTAAACAGGTCTAGTAAAATGCATAGGAAGGCAAGTGAGGATATGGTGGGGGGTGAAACTCCTATAAGTACTCCAGAGAGGAGGATAGGTAGTCATGAGTAGCTATCTAGAACGACAACTAAAAGGTATTATCAAGAGGAAAGGAAGGATAAAGGTTTCATGCTGAAAGAATTTTCATGACAATTTTTTTTAAGGAGAATCTCCTCCATTTTACAGACTGGTGAAGAAGGTTAAGGAAGCAGAGGAATGGCTAGTAGGAATGAAGAAGTATTTCAGGGCTCATAATTACCAAGGAGTGTAAAGATATCAAAGAGAAAGATTTTGAGGAGTGTAAATGATGGAAAGATTTGAGGAGTGTAAATGATATCAAAGAGAAAGAATTGACTCGAAAGAGATTTGAGAGTACTTTAGGGAAAAGTACTTATCTGAAAGGTAGTATGACAAAAAGACCAAGGAGTTTTATGAGCACAAATTTGGCTAAATTTCAGTTGATGAATATGTAAATAGATTATTGGAGTTGTTTAGGTATGTTCCTTATATCAAGGATAAGAAGATGAAGATTGAAAGGTAACTTAGTGGGCTACCACAAGCATTCAGGGTCATAAAAGAAATTGATGAACCTTAAACCTTGAAAGATTCCATTAGGATGTTGAAGTACTACTAGGAACAATCCAAGAATAAGTATGATTTCAGGACTGATTGGAAGAAAACTAGGAAGCCGAATTTTAAAGGGAAAGGGTAAAATCCTGTAGGATAATAGCTAGTAATTGGAAGTGTGAATTTTGACACCACAACCAATTGTGAGTTTCAACATAACACTTTTGTTACCACTGATATTAACTTATTTATAATACTTGTGGGAGAAAAAGCTAAGAAGTCTAAGGAGGACCTATGCAACGTTGAACTTGTGGAGAAAACTACTTGCAGAAGGATTATCCCCAAAGATAGTGAAGTAGTCTGAGAATGTACAATGTACAAGAATGAAAGATTCAGAGGGATGTGCCTTAGAGTGTGCCACAAATTTATGTTGTGTTGAATAACTAGCAAGTTGATCACCAAGCATCTATGCTCGAGATGGAAGTTATGATCAATAACAATATGGTTTCAATTTTGATAAAACCATGTTCTAATTTTAGGTATGTTAGCACTAGTATTTCCATGAATTATGCATTTCCAAATAAATCACAAGATGAATCATGGCTAGTCCAATTTTCCACGTAAAATAAGAAATGGTTCAGGCATACGGTAAGGTCATGCCCAGTTACAATCGTCAGCATGTCCATGTCAGCTAACTTGAACCTTCTACTCTTGGGTTTGTATGGTGTATTAATATGCATGGGCTGGTTGGTAATGCATACGATGAAGGATGATTTCTTCAACAAGTCCATCAAGTGTCTAAGAGACATAAGGGAAAAGGTAATTCTGCAAGGAAAATTGAAACTAGTGATGGTTTGACAAATAGTAGTGTCGAAGCTAAAGCAATTCAACAAGAAGGGATGTGAGTTGTTCATTGTCCAAGTGACCAGTGACTTAGAAATTAATAGAAGTATATTGGAAGAGTACTTGATTTTAAAACGGTTTGAGGATGTGTTCCCTGAAGAGATTTCAACATTTATACCATGCAAGGAAATTCAGTTGTCCATAGATTTACTAACAGGATTAGCTACAGTATCCAAAGCTACATATTGATTGAGTATACTATACCTGGTAGAGTTTAATATAGAATTAAAAAAGATGTTAGAAAAGTGATACATCAGACCTAGTGTATCAACTTGGGGAGACCTAGTGCTATTTGTGAAGAAGAATGTTGCCACATTGAGGTTGTGTATTGATTACAGATGACTCAATAAAGCCACAATAAAGAATAGATAGCATTAACCAATGATTGATGATCTGATTAATAAACGAAGAGGACTTGCAGTATTCTCCAAGAACGATTTGAGATCTAGGTACCATTAGATATGCATCAAAGATGAAGACATTCATAAGATTATGTTTAGAACTAGAATAATGTTCTTAGTCAATATTTGGACAAATTTGTATTGATTTTTGTTTATGATATCTTTGTTTACACAAAAACCAAGGAGAAGGATGAAGAACATTTGACGGTTGTATTGCAATTTCTCAGAGAGCATAAGGTCTATGCAAAACTTAGAAAATATGACTTCTTCCATTCATATATTCATTATTTTGGACATATTGTTTCCATGGAAAGAGTAGTAGCAGATCCATAGAATACTAAGGCCATTATGGAGCGGTCTATTCCTTAGAATGTGAGAGAGGTCAGACCCTTGAATGTTTTGGCTAGTTATTACTAAAGATCTATCTCGAATTTCTCCAAGATTGGGAATCCAATAAAAACACTTAAAATAAAAGGGAGCAAGTTCTAATGGACATTGAATGTTAAGCCAGCTTTCAGCAACTGAAATACTTTCTCACACATGCACCAATATTGAGGATAATAGAGCCACAAAAATATTTTGTGTTTTGCACGGATGCTTGCAAGGAAAGACTTGGTGGAGTCTTTATGCAAGAAGGGAAAATCATTTGCTATGAATCCAAGAATATAAATGAACACAAGTGAAATTATTTTACTCATGAGTTAGGACTGGAAACAATAGTCCATGCATTCAATATGTGGAGGCATTACTTCCTTGGAAGGAATTTGTATTGATGACAAATCATGTATTGTTGAGCTATTTGTTTAATCAACCCAAATTAAATTCCAAGAAGGAAATATGGTTAGCCTTGATTAATGAGTTTGATTTTGAAATCAATTACATCAAGGGAAATGAAAGAAAGGTAGTTAATGCACCTAGAGGAAGGCTATAGATAGTTCATGTAGAAACTGTAAGTTATTTTGAAATTAATATCTAGGACACCATCAAGGAGGCCATAGAGTAAGATGAGAATTATAGGCAAATAAAAGAGTGCTTATAGAAAGATCCAAAAGGAATATTGAGAAAAAATTACTCATTTTTAGATGATGGCATGTTAAAATTAAAAGATAGGTGGTACATACCTTGTATGGGTGACTTGAGGAAGATCATCTTGGATGAGTTCCATAAAATACCATATTAAGGTAATCCAAATTATCAGAAAATGATAAGAGATATGAAGAAATTAGATTATATGTTGGGAATGAAAAGGGATATAGCTAACCATATTGTGAAATGCTTGGAGTGCCCGCAGGTAAAAGTGTAACGTAGACATATGGTGGGATAACTTCAACCAATCGTCATTCATGAATGAAAGTGGGAAGTCATATCGATGGATTTCATTATGGGATTTCCAAGGATGGATAGGAAACACAATGCCTTAATGGTGGTCGTAGATAATCTTAGCAAGGTAGCTCATTTTGTAGCTTCTAAGTCCACCCACCAAGCAAGTGATTTTCCTCAATTTTTATAAAAGAAATAATAAGGTTACATGGTGAACCCAAGAAGAATATTTTAGATTGTGATGCTAAAGTTACATCAAAATTTTGGAAGGCACTATTTGTTGGTTTTGGGACAAAGTTGGCCTTCAACACAGTGTACCATCTACAAAAGGATGGATAAACTGAAGAGTTAATAGAATGATGGAAAACATGATTTTGGATGTATGTCATGCATTTTCCTAAGAGATGGGAAGGGTTTCTTCCTTTGGTTGATTTTTCCTATAAAAATGGATAGTAGGAATCATTAAAAATGAGTCCATTTGAGGCTCTTTATTGTAGAAAATGTATGTACCCATCAACTAGAATGATTCAATGAGTATGGTGCATATTGGGCCCAATATGTTGAAGGAGACGGAACATTAATTAATTTCTAATAGAAAACAATTAAAAATAGCCGACGCTAGGAAAAAGAGCTATGCATATCAACATAGAGTGCACAAAGAATTTCAAGTGGGGGAGCATGTTTACCTTCACATCATAGCAATGAAAAGTTCTTTAAAGATTATGTCTTCTGCCAAGTTAGCACCTGTGACACCCCTGTGTTCTACTTTTTGAGGACATGACTAATTTTAGATTATTGAATTATTTTTGAACTTAATGGCCATGGAAGTAAATATTTAAATTATTTGATTATGTAATTAAATTTTATTTGATGAATAGAATGAGTTTTTTGGGAATAATCGGGAAAGAGAACTTGAGTAATATAGACTTTTTGTTATTCTAGGAAAAAAATGTTAGTATGCAAGTACACATGGTGGACATTCCTAAATATTCTCCTAAAAATACCAAGGAGAAAGATACCAATTTAAGAAGAACGTAATGGGAGAGGAATATTATGCTAAATAGTTACCTAGAGAGAATTTCTAAGTTGGGTAAAAACAAAAGGAAAAGCATAGCAAGAGAGTAAGGCATGAATTAAAGAAAAAGAAAGATTTTTTCTTATTTTAAATAAAAAGGCTAGGTAATTAAGGGGTACAAACCCTAAAAGTAATATTATACTAAGGAAAAATATGTTAGGAAGAACTATAAAAAAAAACCACTCAAGAATAAAAAGAGATTTTTTATTCTTGGAGGCAAGAAGGTCTAACCTTGGGAGGAATTTCTAGTGGAATTTTATTGGTTTGGAGGAACATTCTATGTTCCTATGTATTCCCAAGTGGTTGGTTATAGTTAGGTTATTGATATTTTACTACTTACATGCTTAATTTGTAGGTTTTAACCCTGTACAGAAATTACCTACATACGAATTCTAAAACACAGAAAATAAGCAATGCGAGAGCATAACACATAAAACACATATACATAGAGATTTTCCCCTGGATCCCAAAACCGGGACTACCAACTTGATTTTTCATTATGTTCCTTTCAATGTTACAATACATATTTATACATGCCCAAGCATCCAAAACCATGGACCGAAAACCATCGCGTCCAAAACCATGTGAGAAAATCATGCACAAAACCATAGGTAGGTCTGGCCAACATAATATAGGGTCAAAAAAAAAAAATTTCCAGGGTGCTGCCCCGGACCCCATAGAGTGGGGTTACCTGTAGCCCTTAAACCTCCTATGACCCCCCATGCTACGCAATCGACGCAACTAAAGGGGGCTGCGCCCCCCTTCTAACGCCCCGGTTAACTACGTGGGCTAGTCGTGGAAAGAATATAACATAACCCAACATTCTCCCACTTGTTGTTTTCTTTCCATAGGGGACCACAAGAGAGCTTAGTCATTTATCCAGCCCTGCAATGGCCATTGTTTCTCTACACCAAGAGAACTTCTCAGAGCTCACAGATTTTGTTAATGCATCTGCAGTATTCTTCAAAGTGTCCACCTTTACCAGCAACACCTTTTTGTCTTCTATCATATCCCTCACAAAGTGATACTGAACATCAATGTGCTTTGTCTTTGAATAATATGCAAGGTTCTTTGCCAAGAAAATTTCACTTTGGCTCACAGTATATCCTTATAGCTCCCTGTACTAACCCCATACTTGAACACAATCTCTGCAACCAAACTGCTTCTTTGCTTGCATGAGTGGCTTCCATGTATTTTGCCTCTGTAGTTGATAGTGCCACTACAGATTGTTTCTTACTCATCCAACTAACTGCACCTCCAAATAGTTTAAACACATACCCACTTGTAGATCTTCTTTGATCCAGATCTCCATCCCAGTCTGCATCAACAAAGCCACGAATATCCAACACTCTGTCCAATCTTGGTCTTCATTGGTAGCACAAACCATAATCACTAGTGCCACACAAATACCTGAAAACTCGCTTCACTATTGTCCAGTGGTCCTTCCTTGGTTTTGACATAAACCTACTTAATACTCCCACTGCATGTGTGCTGTCTGGTCTAGTATAGACCATCGCATACATCATGCTACAGACTACACTTGCATATGGAACACAGGACATGTCCTCTTCCTCCTCTTGTGTCTTGGGACACTGTTCAACAAATCACTTTGCACCTACAGGAATAGGAACCTTCACCGGTTTACTATCCTACATATTAAACCTCTGCAATATTGTCTTGACATACTTCCTCTAGTTTAACTAGAGATTCCTCTTTGTCCTATCTCTTTTAATTTCGACGCCCAAAATATAGTTTGCAACACCAAGGTCTTTCATGTCGAATTTGGAGGACAAATGGGTCTTCAAATCTTAGATAATTTCTTTGTCATTTCCAACCAGCAACATATCATCCACATACAAGACCAAATAAATAACACAGTCACCAATTAATTTAAAATGCACACAGTGATCTGCTTTGCTTCTAGTGAAGCCAAGTCCTGTATAAATGTATCAAATTTCCAATACCACATCCTTGGTGACTGTTTTAACCCATACAGAGACTTATTTAACTTGCATCCCAGTTCTTTCTTACTCTTCACCGCAAAACCTTCATGTTGCTTCATGTAGATCTCCTCTTCCAGATCCCCATGAAGAAATGTTGTCTTCACATCCATTTGTTCTACCTCAAAATAAAAAGCAGTAGCATCAGATAAAAGTAATCTAATAGAAGTTACCTTGGCAACAAGAGAAAAAATATCACCAAAATCAATTCCCAGCACATGGGAATAACCATTTGCTATCAACCAAGCTTTATATTTCTCTGCCTTTCTTTCTATATTTTTCTTCTTCTTGAACATCCATTTGCTGCCAATGGGTTTCCTTCCAGCCGGAAACTCCACCAAATCCCAAGCCTCATTTTTGTGCAAAGATGCCATTTACAATATTTATCTTAGGGTTTATTTACCTTGGGTTTATAATATTAATCCCTTGCATTTTTGTATCCCTTAGATTTATAATATTCTTCTCTTGGGTTTATAATATTAAACACTTGGGTTTATTTGTTCTTCGAGTTTATAATATTAATAATTCATTTTGTTTATCATTTTATCCCTTGGGTTTATTAATCCCTTGACTTTAAAATATTAATTGCTAGGGTTTATTAATCGTTTAGATTTTTAATATTAGTTTGTTGGGTTTATTTATTCCTTGGGTTTATTTATTCATTGGGTTTATTGATTCTTAGGTTTATTAATCATTTATTTTTATAATATCAAGGCCTTGGGTTTATAATATTAATAATCATGTGAGTTTATCAATCCTTTGTTTTTAGAATATTAATTTCTAGGCTTTATTAATCTCTTGTGTTTGTAATATCGATCCCTTGTGCTTCTTGATCCCTTAGGTTTTTAATATTTATCCCTTGGGTTCACTAATTCCTTGGGTTTATAATATTAAACAATTGGGTTTATTAGTTCCTTGGGTTTATAATATTAATAATCCCTTTGGTTTATTAATCCTTTGAGTTTAAAATATTAATTCTTAGGGTTTATTAATCCATTGAGTTTAGAATATTAATTCTTATGGTTTATTAATTCAACCATGTTTATTTAATTATTTTTAATATTTATCTTAGGGTTTTTATACCTTCGGTTTATAATATTAGTCCCTTGGGTTTAATATTATTCTCTTAGGTTCATAATCCATTGGGGTTTTAGTATTAATCCCTTGGGTTTATTGTACATTTTGCTTTATAATATCAATCGCCTCGGTTTATTATTCCTCGGTTAACCATGGTTTATTATGATGTCAACCATGGTCCAACATGGAATTGTGATAAGGATTGTCTCAATATAAAAATTAACAATGATTAATCATGCTTATTTTAGTGTTTATAATATTTATTTTAGGGTTTATATATGTTGGGTTTATAAGATTAGTCCCTTGGGTTTAATATTATTTCCTTGGGTTCATAATCCCTTTGGGTTTTACTATTAATCCCTTGGGTTTACTATTCCTTTGGGTTTATAATATTAATCCCTTGGGTTTATTATTCCCTTAGGTTTATAATATCAATCATGGTCAACCATTATCAATCATAGCCAACCATGGTCAACCATTGTTGAATGTCGCATTGTGACAAGGATTGTTTCACCATGAAAATAAACCATGTTTATTTTAGTGTTTGTAATATTTATATTTGGGTTTACCAATGTTGGGTTTATAATATTAATCCCTTGGATTTAATATTATTTCCTTGGGTTCATAATCCCTTGGTTGTTTAGTATTAATCCCTTGGGTTTATGTTTCCCTTGGGTTCATAATATCAATCCCTTGGGCTTATTATTAACTTGGGTCTATAATATCAATCATGGTCAACCATGGTCAACCATGGTCAACCATAACTAACCATGGTCTACTGTGATCAATCATGGTCTGATCTCAGATCATGAAAAAAATTGTCTCCACTTAGGGTTTTTATACCTTGGGCTTATAATATTAGTCCCTTCGATTTAATATTATTCCCTTAGGTTCATAATCCCTTGGGGTTTTAGTATTAATCCCTTGGGTTTATTGTTCATTTAGGTTTATAATATTAATCGCTTGGGTTTATTATTCCCCGATTAACCATGGCTTATTATGATGTCAACCATGGTCCAACATGGAATTGTGATAAGGATTGTCTCAATATGAAAATCAACGATGGTCAATCATGTTTATTTTAGTGTTTGTAATATTTATCTCAGGGTTTATAATATTAGCCCATTGGGTTTAATATTATTCCCTTGGGTTGATAATCCCTTGGGTTTATTATTGTTTTGGGTTTATAATATCAATCCCTTGGGTTTATTATTCCCTTAGGTTTATAATATCAATCATGGTCAACCATTTTCAATCATAGCTATTAACCATGGTAAGAAAGCATATTTAGGAGAAGTTATTAAAGGAAAAAAAAGGGTGTTAATGACACAGTTCAGGATAGGGTCACATCACCTTAGATGTGAGACTAGAAGGTGGAAGATCCCCAAGGAGGTTTTGGAAGAGAGAACTTGCATTTTTGGCAATAAAGGTGTGGTAGAGATGTAATGGAACTTTGTCATGGAATATGCAACATATAAGGATATCCACATTCAATATGAAAACAATCTAAAGGTTGAAAACATGCATCATCTATTTGACAAAGATAATATCAATCGGATTACTAGCCTTCTAGTAAAGACTCATAGCCGAATATTTGACATCGAAAGGAATATGAAGATGAGTGAAGGTTTCTATTCTCTGGGTCCCTTAGGCTTCTTAGCCTCGTGGACATCATTAAAATCATTCATTCATTCATTCATATCCCTTTTATGCCCCAGAAAGACCATACTCTCTACTATCATCAAAGGTACAACCTTGGTGGCCTGAAAAGGTCGTGTCCTAATACTACTACATGGTCATCTAGTGGAATAATCCTCAAACACATTCCCAAACGATTCTCCTATTCTAATGGAGGTAGAACATACAATCCCTGTGGTCACCTTCTCCACATAACTGACAATCTTGTACTAGTTCTCATCTTCTTTAAGGTCACAACGAGGAGATTCACTATCTTTTCGCTGATGGAAAATATGGGTTTCAATGCTTCCCATAATTATCTTACCTATAAGAGCTGTGTGGTTACCCTCATTTTGCACCAATTATGTGAACTTCCCCTTAAATGGGAAATCATGCATTGTTGGTATTTTGATCCCGTAAATAACTAATCAAGAAAGAAAAATATGTACAAAACAAGAAACTAAATGCTTACGCATAGACAAATCTTAACTCCACATAGATCCATATTAACTAGTAGAGATCCATCTTAACTCTGCATCTACCAAGTGTCCAAAGTGATCAAATCTCTTTTCACTCTAAAAGAGGTTTTCACACCTCAAGATATTTTAATCAAATTATTTAAAACTAAAATATATTTATAAATTAAAATAAAATAAAATTTGAAAAATTATAAAATAATTTAATTTAAGCGCAATTTTGTTCTACCATTTCTGGATTACTCACATTGAACTTTCATGGTCTATGTTTCGAGCCATCAAGTGTTGCTCATCCTCAGGACAGAGATATGAAATCTAATCTAGTGTGAGAGATAAGTAGGTGAGAGATGCAGGAAGAAGAGTTGTAAGGTTAGTTGAACATAAGTTAAATGTTAAGAGGTCAAGATTCAACTATTTACAATAATTAATGAGAATATGAATGAAAGGAGAGAAGTCAGAAAAACAAAAGGATTTAATAGGTTATCACATGCATGGGGTCAAATAGCACAATTTGGAATTATTCTTGCAACATCTAAATAACCAATCTGAATTTATCAAGTTTACTATGGAGGTTGATAACAATGGTAGCCTTCCATTCCTTGATGTTCTTGTTTCCAAATGTTGACACCTGATCTTTGGGATTAACAAATTTATGTAAGTATTGTAAATAGGAAAATAAGGAAGGTGAAGAGACACTGGAATTTGAATTCCAAGACTATCCCTTCAATATATATATATATAATCTCTTAATAGATAAGAAATGAAATATTATTTTTAAAATATATGTCAATGAGTTTCTTTCTCATTGAAATAGGTCTAGCACTAGTTAAAGTGCTATAGGTGACTCAAATAGTCCAAAGATATATATATTTTAAATTATCATTTATAAAATATATAAATATGTAATTTTAAATTGAAAAATAATTATATTATGTTAATTTTAAAAAATGGCTTTCAAAAAGTGTTAAAAATATTTTTTCAAACCAATTTTAATTTTAATCCCAGCCCAAAAAAAATTGGAGGACATTTTGATTTAGAAATTGATTTTGAAATTTTGCTCATAAAAATAATATCACGACTAAAGACGCTTCTTAATTTTCAAATTGATTTAATTTTTTTTAATAATATTATAAATTTTAAAAGCACAATGCAAAATATCCTATAAATAACTAAGTTAAAATAAAAAATACGACTCTAATCATTACATATAACTTTTAAAAAATGAACGTTGTACCGTTCTTGTCATGTAATCTTGCAAATTATCCCATGGACTCAGGCTTTAAAATTGACGCCTCCATCCCCGTTTTTCTCCTTTTTAACCGTAAAATACAGCGAAATTTAAAATAAAGACGTCAGAATTAAATGGCAAATAATTTAGGAAAATGTCAAAATTACGTGCCTATCAGACAATTGGAAGTTTGATATAATATATATATATATAAAAGCTGGAACTGGGATATCTAGAGTCAATGATTTTTTAGGGTTGTATTTTTTTAAATAAATTTTATTCAAATGATTTAATGTGCAGCGCGTTAATGGTTGGAATATGGTACGATCTCAATTATTCATCCACGCGGCCAAAGTTTAAAAGGTTTTGGACAAAAACCCAAAATGAAAATGACAAGATACTTTCAAATCTCTGGAATAACTCGTACAGGTAGTCGCCACTGGCAGTCCAAATTGCATAAGTATCTCGCCATATCCAACTGTTTTGTATGGGTTGCCATGAGATTGTTGAGGATTCTGCTGCTGCAGCTGATATCCAACACTACTTAGTTACCTCTCGCCTGACCTCTATTATTCATTCACCCACTGTACAGATCCAGAGCCAGTTGATGTCGTTTCATCGTCAGTGTTTTGTTGCTATGGCATGCCGTGCACCAAGCATTACTCCAGGAACCACGTTGGTATTCTTCTGTAACATTTTCATATTTTGCCATCTGCTAAGTATATGCACAAACACAATTTTTTTTTTGTTTGTATGTAAAAACAATTATATTCATAATGGGTAAGATTTAAATAAAATTATTAAAAATAAATATACAAAATCACGTCAATTGCAATTTAAAAATAAAACCGTCATAAAAAATTTAAACCCTGCATTTAACCCTGCATTTAAAATATTTTGCTTGAACCTATGTTTATTTATAGGTTGGGTATTTAAATTTGAGGCGATATCCATGGATTAATTGAAGAATAACCTATATGAGGTTGAAATATAGTTTCTTTCTCAACAGATTTAGAGTGCATGAAGAGAATTTTCACTTCTCAAATTTGAAGATTTTTATAAAATCTAACATGGTTTTGTTAAAATAATGGCCGGTTAACAATTTCTTAGAGTTATAGTATGGTATTGTAGATTCAATGGATTAAAATGGTTATCACATTACATGGGGTGGAATAGAGTTTTTAGTTGTTCATTATTGAGGTTATTGTGTTTTATGCTTTAATTAGATGTGGATGGAATTTTTGTATATGTCATCAATTTTAAATAAAAGATTTGGAATTTTATTGGCTTCATAAATATGGTTGATGTCAAATGATTTAGATATCAGTGTTTCGGATTAATCACATCGTTAGGATTTGGTGAAAATAAAGAAAACAAAAAAGTAAAAGAGGTTTCGAACCAGCTAATGTGGTTCATCCTGAAATCATTTGATCTGAAGGGATAAATAGCATGGATGCATCATTGCCCAGAGTTAGTCATTGGTTAATTTTTTATTGAGGAAAGAAAATTAATCCGAAAGACTGATATCTACATTATGGATAACAAAAGTCTTAGGTCAAATGATTTTCTTATGGTTTTTTTGGTGTCCATGCACAATATTTATCTATTGTATCTGTTGATGATATTATTGGTTGAATAAAGATCATGAATGTCAATAATAACAATCAAACTTGTTAACCGATGTGATTGCACTCTTAGACAAATTCTTCCCTTCTAGTCCATTTAGTTGCATGTGGATAAATATTAAAGAGATGTATTCATACATTAATGTATAAGGATTCAGAATTGATTGGTTGAAGATGCACCAAAACCCAAGGAAAATGTAGGTTGTATCTACAATGAGAGGATAGGTGATCATGAAATTATGAGGTATTGGTGTAGGTGTTAATAATGCATCATTTTATACAACCAATGATAGGGTCTTGGTGTAATGTAATGATGATGATATGATTTTGTGTAATCTAAAACTAAAGTGAATGCAATATCAGAAACTACTTTAATGGCATTGGAGAATCTTTGAGTTATGAGCTTATATAGAGATGCATTAGAATTGTAATCAAAAGTAAGTGCATGGGAATAATTGAGGATGCTCCGTCCAATAAAATGACATCTATACTAGTAATGTCATTAGCATGATGAGGTTTGGGACGTGTTTAATGGTGGAACAACATTCCTTTACATAAAAACGTTAATTAACCATGACTATACATATTAAAGATTTATGTGTGCTTTTTTAAATTATCCATGTTATAGATTTACATATCCTCCTCATTTGAATATTCTACCTCTATGACAAAGCTTTTGCAATATAACAGTGATATCCCCTCGATCATTCTCCTTCTCCAACAATTTCTCCTTGTCTCATTATGTTCTCACCCTCAACGCTAGTTCTCGGCCTTTAACACTAAGTTTCACATGACCCAACACTTATTGGGTCGAGGTTTGTGACAACCCCTTTTGTGTTATGCAACCAACTCACAAAAAGATAGATCAATGACTTAAAAACTATCCTCTTCGTGGGGGAGACCTCCTTTACATTACATAAATGAACAATTTGTGGATGATACAAATGACAAGACCTCCTTTGTATATATAGGAGCCTAAGGAGTCACAATATAATCAAAGCCTACATAAAGATAACAATGTAAGGGCACAACAATAATAATAATAGGCTTCTATGGGGCACAACAATAACAATATGGGGGCTACATGGGCACAACAACAACAATAAGGTGGATACACTAGTATTATAGGGACCTAACACGCCCTTCTCCTTCAAAAAAGTGTTGTCCTCAACACTTGCGTAGTTCTAGATGCTTCTATATAAAATTCTCATCCTCCCATGTTGAATCTTCAGCAGGTAAGTTCTTCTACTTAATGAGATACTCTAAAATTGATCGACTCTATAATTGTCAAGTTCTTGTGTCTGTGACTGGTTCAGGCTCAAATATGTTCTTTCCTACTTCGTCAAGTTTCGGCAACAATATTTGAACTAGAAGCTTGTCATTGATAACCTTATTTAAGCATCAAACATGGAAAACTAGGTGTACACAGGAAGATGCAGACAACTCCAATTTGTATGTCGTAGTACCAATCTTTTGCAACACCTTGTAACGATCGTAGTACTTGGGTGATAATTTATTATCCTTCTTAGCTTGCTTGAGAGACATTTGTTTGTATGCTTGTAGTCGTAAAAATACCAAGTCACCTACATCAAAAATTATTTCACTGCGATGTTGATCTACTTATTGTTTCATTCAATTTCACGCCAAATTGAGGTTATCCTTTAAGAGTCAGAGAACTTTCTTTTGATGCTCGATGTGATCTTCCACTTCCTAAACCTTAGAATTTTCTCTTAAATATGATGTGATGGATGGTGGATGATATCCATAAAGTGCCATAAATGGGGTCCTTTTTGCTGCAATATGGAAGGAAGTGTTATACCACAATTCAGCTATAGGTAACCACTTGACCCATTGTGTTTGTTTATCAGATATAAAGAAACGAAGATATCCTTCCAAAGACTTGTTTACTATCTTAGTTTTCCCATCAGATTGAGGATGATAAGATGAGATATGAGCTAATTGAGTACCAAGACAAGAAAATAATTCGTCCAAAAATTTCCAGTGAAAATGGGATCTCTTAAACACACTATAATCTTTGGATTTCCATGAAGATTTTGAATTACTTCCATAAATGTAGTAGCAAATATACTAGCTTTAAAAGGATGAATAATGCATAAAAGTGTGCATACTTGGCAAGTCTATCAACTACCACCATGATGACACTCTTTCCTTCAGACTTGGGTAAATTTCTTCATGTAATTCATCCAATAATTCATCAATGACATGAATGGGAAATTTATCTTTAGTAGTGATCTTGTTCAGCTCCCTATAATCTTGACAGATACACCATGATCCATCATTCTTGTGCACCGATACTACTAGAGTAGAGAATGAACTCTTACTAAGTTGAATTACACTTGCATCTAGCATTTCTGCAACCATACATTTAATTTCACTCTTTTGGGAATAAGGATATCTGTAAGTCCTAATGTTTGGAGGAACACTTCCTGGAATCAAGTGAATAACATGATCATGATCAAGTATAGGTGGGAGGCCTTTGGTAGTCTCAAACACCTTGGAATGATTGTCCAAGACTTTTTGGAGATTTGGAGAAATAGATGATTATGATGGTTGAAGCTCTAGTGAGAATAATTGTGCAATTATTCTTCTTTATTCTTTCTTCATAGGATTTTTCATGTCATTAGAGTTAGTTATCTTTCCTATTTTCCCCGTGATGCCCCTTAATTCAACTTCCTTTCCTTCCCAAAAAAAATTCAAGAAAAGTTCTTGAAAATTGAAAGCTATCGTCCTCAAAGATTGTAACCATTTGACTCCCAGTACAACAGCATCACCACCCATTGGAATGGAAAGAATTGGACTATTCAATACATATTCCACCATGGTTAGCTTGATATTATGGCACTTTCTAGAGCAATTTAGAGTTCCTCAATTTGAAACCATCACTTGGCATTCTGGTGCTGGATATAGGAAGAAATTCAATTCCTTGGCTATCTTAAAATGAATAAAATTATGGTACTACTCGAATCAATTAACAATATTACCTTTTTCTTCTTGATACATCCTTCTATCTTGAGAGTTTGAGGAGTTGAAATTCCCGCCAATGTATTACAAGATATGATTAGATTCATTTATTCTTTCTTTAGGGTTGGTTGCTGGTGTATATCCTCCTCTTTCGATGTTTCTTGCTCCTTTTCTTCCTCCTCTTCACAATCTATGTAAAATAATTTATTCTCAGCACACTTATGACCTTCAGTGTATTTTTTATCGCAACTGTAACAAATCCCTCTTGCTCTTTTTTCCTCCAATTATTATGGTGTCAACCTTTTAGGTTGTGGAAGACTAGGAGCAACAACACTTCCATCCTTATAGTTGTGAGTGGTAGACTTCCTTATTGCCATAATTTTTCTTTCAACTTTTATTGCCACCCTAAATTCCTTCTCCATTGAATCAGCTTCCCAAAGGAAAACCTCATGTTGGATATTATATTTTAATGTCCCTATGAAGAAATCAATCATATGCTCGTACGGAATATCGGTTACCCTAATATTCAATTTTTGAAAGTCTTCAACGTGCTCTTCCACTGAACTCTTTTGTTTGAGATTTATTAATTGGCTAAAGAAGGTTTTTTTATTTATATATTCATAATGTTCTATCATTTCCTCCAAAAAAATTGACTAGGTGATATGTGGTTTACGAGAACAAATCCATCTATACTATACAAACTAATTGGGTTCTAAATATAAAGATACAATAAGTAACTTTATCATATTGATCTTTGGAATGTGGTGGTTCTCAAAACCCACATTGTACTCTCTAAAATCATAATTCATATTCCTTTTGTCCTCATCATGATTTTCATGAATTACCTTGTCACCACCAGGAAGCCTTTCTTGCAACAAATTTGCCAATCCTTCCTTCAATCCTTCAATGTCTTCTTTTAAGCCATTCATGTCACCTTTTAAACCATCCATGTCACCTTTTATTTTTGTTTTTAAACCATCCATGTCCCCTCTTAGTTCATCTTTGGTTTCTCTTTTTCAGAGCGAAATTTGTTGCACTTGGTCCCAGAAGTTTGATATATCATGCTACAATTCTTCTTCTTCATGCATTATAGTAGATCATTCAGAGGGCTTAATGGGTGAAAATTATTTTTCTTGGGAGGAATTTTGGAACCCAATACTGATATATATGCTTCAATATGCCCTTGGAATATCTTCAAACTAATTTTTCAAATAAAAATTGTGTAATTAAAAAAAAAAAATACACGTTTTGTTTTTGCTTTTAGGAGCTCGATATTGAAATGGTTGTAACTCTATAATTTTGGGTCTCCAACTTTTGAAATTTCTTCCTGTGGTATCTGTGTGAGTCTTATTTCTAACCCCACAAGTCTGAGAGAGATTGGAGTCTTCAAGAAGGAGTTATGCCAAATATCCCACGATGACCTAATTATGGACTAGTTTAGTAAAGCGAAGTTGTATGGGATTACGCGTGTCACTGTTTTAATCTTCAGCCCTAGAATTGATACACAAAAAATAAAAGTCCATGCACTTTTATCCACATTTTACAGGATTCAAATCTAATGCATGAAATGAATGTTATGCTGATTTTTCCTAGGTCATATGTTTGAGACTGAATTCTGGAGCCTCCCAAAACCTTAACTTCCTCATATCATATCTCCAAAAATATAACGAACCAAGCTCTGAAATTTTTAGATGGAGTTAATCACACTTTCGATTTGACCTAGTAAAACAATTTAACCTATGAAGCCTCATAGAAAATATGTTATAGCGAAAATGCCAAGATGACCTGTTTGAAGAAGAGAAACCCTAGAATCCAAAGCTCTGATACCAATTGTTATGAAACCAACTCACAAAAAGATAGATCAATGAATTAAAAATTATCCTCTTTGAGGGGGAGACCTCTTTAAATTACATAAATAAACAATTTTTGTATGGTACATACGACAAGACCTCCTTTGTATATATATATGAGTCTAAGGGGTCACAATATAATCAAAACCTACATAATAATAATAATGTAAGGGCACAACAATAACAATAGTGGCCTTCTATGGGGCACAACAATAACAATATGGGGGAAACATGGGTAAAGCATTAGCAATAATGAGGATACACTAGTATTATAGGGACCTAACTTTTTGCTAATCCTTGTAATTTTTTTTAGAAATTGTAATTCACATAAATAATGTGAAAATGTAAATATCGATTAGCTAAGAGAACTAGAAATGGATTTTGAGGCCTGAGGGGCAGAAGTTGCTTGTAAACTCATGAAATTGTATTTATTTCACAACCTATATACCTAATGAATTGATGTCACTATTGGTGCAAGCAATGAATTCATATATGGAATACCTGAGTGTGGGAAAAGAAATGCATCCATGTTCTCGCAAACCATGTTGAAAAAGTAAACATGTAAGGGAAGGATGTGGAGAAGAAAAAGAGAAAAGTGTCTCAAAGAGAGATGGGATAATGAAATAATCATTCATACAGGAGCAAGCATATTCACAAGACATAAATTATGTGATAGTGAACAACACAAGATAACGTGGAACTCACGTTGTGAAATGGACGTAAATATGCCCAGGACAATATCCTCACTTGCTTGTGTTCTATTCTAAGGTACGATATTCCTTGTAAGTTTAAAGGCCTATCTGTGTGTGCCTACTAATTTTATTGGATCATGTGATTTGAGTGGAGTATAATCATCCAATGCTTGCCTTGGGACTGATAAGCCATTGAGGTGCTTGCTAGAATTGAGGTAATAAACCACTGCTAAGCTTAGACACCCAATTTCTTACTAAAAAGAGCTGATAAATAGCCAGTTACATGTATTCGGGTTGATAAATCAACTATGTGCTTTCTTAGTAAGATGATAAACCATTTAGATAGTGGGTTCTTGAATCATCCCCTGTCTGCTCAAAGGAAGAACTGATAAACTACCAATGTGATGTGTTTAACCTCCTAGAATTGAACAATCTCTCACTTGGTCTTGCGTGAATTCCTTGTGATTGGTTTGTGTTAGAGTAGAGGTGATCTAAGATATTTTCTTCAGTGATGTTAAACATAATTGCTTGAAGAACATGAAGATACCATAAATTCAACATCCATGATGAAGCAATACAAAATGAAGACATCACAGGTAATGCACCAAGATTTGTTAATGGAGTTCACTCACAAAGTGTGAGCTACACCTTTGGGCCCAACTTCAAAGTGGAAATACCTCTATATTATCTCAATAAAATTAAAATAAAGTACATGGTAAAATATATGGAAATACCTCACTATTGGGAGTGACTTGAAATTCTGTTGCTCAGATCCCAATTCTGATTGCACCAATGGATTTCTTGTAAAATTTCATGAAAAATGAGTACAAACTTGAATATGTTATCTAACTTTCACCTTTGGGTCCTTTGGGGAATATTAAAGATGCCACAATAGTCAGAATAGTCCAATAATATTCCTATAGAATATTCCCTACAATATACCAGGAATCTATATCGATTTCTTTACCCGCCTATGTGTGATTCCAATCCTCAAGCCACGTGTTGTGTCCTGATTCCATCCTCCTTCTCTATTTCATTAAAGTGGCATGAGCTTAAAAAAATTCACCAAGCAAACTTACCAAACACTGCCCACATAGTTGGTTGTAAAGTTTTAGTGTTTGTTTCAGGGGTGACCTCAGGTCAATCCCCCCGGGCTCCCACTTTGTGTGTGTTACTAAAAATGGTTTTTTTAACATTGAAATTATTTTAATACAATATAAATATCGTTATATAACCATATATATGTATATGTTAATATATGGTTCCAACCACCGACAAATTTTGTGTTACCCTCGGTAATTGTGTTGAACTCGTAATGTTAGTAATGCCACTAACTTTAGTTGGAAACTTTCCATATGCCTATGGGTCGGGTGGCCCATTTGGTTGCTACCTGGGTACCATGTGGCACGATTTCATTGGTCCATGTGGCACTATGTCACTAGCCACTTTAGCTCGGTCAACCCTTCCATGTCACCTTAGTCAACCTTGCCATGTCATCTTGGTCAACCTTTCCACACCATCTCTATGGGTTCCACTTGGCTTGTTGATTGGCCCACCACGTGGTGGCTTGTGGGAATACCATGTGATATCCTGTGGGTCCTACGTGTACAATTTTGAACTATTTGTGCAAAAATTTAGATGAGCATATCTCCCTCAAATGGACTTGGATTGAGGTGTCATTCACACTTTTATAATAATCTCAAAGAGATCTACGACCTGGTGTTGGTTTTCCTGAGATTTGAGGACTTCAATTTTTGAGCTTTTTTGGATCCTCCTAGATCAAAAGGTCATTTTGGTGCTTACTACAAGAGGAGGTTGATAAACCATCTAGAAAATGGACCCTTATTCATGTTGGTCTATGACTTGAATTTGGTCGAATTAAGAGCCATTATGGTGCTTACTATAGGAAGGAGTTGATAAACCACCTTGATAGTAGACTTCTCTTCCTATTTATTTAGTGACTAGTATTCATGTGAATTCCCTTCAGTGCTTACCTCCTCAGACTTGGAATCTAGCTTAGGGGTGGCCAACTACAAGTAATATTGAGTGCAATTAGCCTGTGGTTGGGTGGAGAGTTGAAGTCCCACTCTCAATTTCTGGGACTCATATAACTAATGAGACAAGTTGTTAGCTTTTCTATTTGTATATACTTGTGCAATATGAATTATAAATGTTATTGTTACCTAATAATGGGTATACCAACACTATTAATAAGGATTGTGTAATTCTGTGTGATATGTTGAGATATTTGTATGATTATTCTCAAAGTATGAGGGATTTGGAGATCCCTATAACTCCTCATATACTCTTAGAAAATTGCGTGATTGTTCTAAAGTTTATGAGGGATTTGTAGCTCCCTATATGTGTCGGTATCATTCCTATTTTATGGTGTTATTTGCATGATTTGTGTTGAATGTTGAGAATCTAAGTTAAATATTTATGGTGCTTAAAAGTCCATGGTTGAATATTATATCTGTTAAACGAACTCTATGCTCAAGCATAGCAAGGTTTTGTGTTTAAGTATTGCATGTTGCTTGTTGATACTTAACAAGGATATTTGTCATGTAGCTGACTATTTGTTTCTTGTTTTTGGAGTAATTCTTGGAATAAAAAATTTATGCATAGATATGCAAAGGGGAACAATACATTATTAAGGACCTGCATGGACATGCCTAATGTTTTTGTAGTTGAATCTACAGGGTACAAAATCCATGGAGTTGGCTTGATGTCAATTCCTGAGAAGAGGGCATGTTTATATTGCCATGAATGTGTCTTTTTCATGCTTAACACTTAGAGTTAAATCGCATTGATAAATGGATACAAATTCTCATGATTAAGCATGTTTTGGTTGGAACCAAGCTTGTGTGGAGTGTTAGGTTAGCCCCCAAACTTAACCTAGGAAAATAAGGAAAATCCAAAAAGTAACTCTCGAGCAAAAAGGTAGAAATCACTTGTATTGAAGGCTAGACTTGGTTTAGTCCGGGAATATCTATGGGTCTAGGCCATTGGAATGAGAGGTAAGACAATGATTGCCAATGGGATGAACTAGGATGGGTTGGACTTGATTATACGCAAGGGATAAATACACTAGACTAATTTGATCTCAGGGGTGGGTTCATTGTAATGAGAAGTAAGTGTGGAGCTTGATTAAAGTGTAATGTTAGTCTGGAGGTGTGCGCCATTGTGCAACTCTAGATGCTAGATGTGGGCCAAAACCAGACTACTGCATGGATAGGAGTTAGTTTGGGATTTAGGGCCAGGACTTGATTTAATTGTTGAGTCATAGAAAGAGCCATATCTCTAACATTTATTTATAATTTACAATTTCCGCATCACACACTATGGGCCAAACTCATGGGCTTGTGTGGATTAGTGACATGGTAGGTGCCACATAGGTGTAGCGAAGGACATGCTCACACCTGAGGATGATGTGGATCACCTAGGTGAGGCAGGGTTGTCATGTCAACACTGTATGGGTTCCATGTGGAAGTTCTCACTGATGTGGTAGGTTTGATAGTGGTAAAATTTAAATGGCCATAACATTTGATTTGGGTGTTAAATTTTGATAAAATCTATATTGTTGAACAATTCTCGACGAGATGAACATGACAGCTCTATCCAAGTTCAATTCCACTAACTTTGGTAAGATGGGAATTTTTCAACCCCATTTCCATAATGAGGCCATGGAGGTCGGGTTAGAACAATGTAACACCTCTAATTTGACCTAGAACGAGTTAAGGGGTGGGACAGACCATTACAAGGTGATATCAAAGTTGAAGGTTCAATACTAGAACTATTGAGACAAAGTTGGAACTCTAATGCAGTATGATAAGGTGTAAGAGTGTGATATAGGGAAATATCAGAATGTGCAGGTTCAACACTTGGGATAAAGGAACCTAGGAGTATAAACCTTAACACTTTTTCATAGAGTGTAGTAATTATAATGATTAGTGTTGTATGTTGATTCTAGAATTTTCTTGTGAATTTCATATTATATGCCATCATTGATCTTGACATGATTATTATTTTATAACAAGCATGATAACTTGAGGTGTGATGTTTCATATATCTATACACCAACGAGCTTATTGTAATTGAGGCAAGATGATGGATAAGAATATGTATTTATGTTTTGATTTTCTAACAATTTTATGTTTATGACAACACATAACAAGACATTAAAGGAAGAAAAAAAATTAAAAGGAAGGAGCAATAGAATGGTGCAGTATAACACTGATAGATATCATCAAGTTCATGAAGAGGAGTCAGTGGAGAAAGAGAGAGAAGAGGGTTCCCCTAACTAGATGGATACACTTAGAATTCCAAGAGTTGAGTTAACAATATACAAGGACGATAATGAGAAGATTGTTAGAAACGAGAAAAATATGCTAGAAGTAAATAAAGTCATACTACAAATCCTATTTCATCTACTAATATAAAAGTAGTGTAAACTAGGAGCCAACTAGAATTTTAGACTAGTCTCATCAAGTCTCTGGAAATAATCGCAGAGAATTGATAGTAAAAAAGGAAATAGGTCTAGCAAAATGCATAGGAAGGCAAGTGAGGATATGGTGGAGGGTGAAACTCCTATAAGTACTCCAGAGAGGAGGATAGGTAGTCATGAGTAGCTATCTAGAACTACAACTAAAAGGTATTATCAAGAGGAAAAGAAGGATAAATGTTTCATGCTGAAAGAATTTTCATGCCAATTTTTTTAATGAGAATCCTCCTCCATTTTATAGACTGGTGAAGAAGGTTAAGGAAGCAGAGGCATGTCTAGTAGGAATGAAGAAGTATTTCAGGGCTCATAATTACCAAGGAGTGTAAATATATCAAAGAGAAAGATTTTGAGGAGTGTAAATGATGGAAAGGTTTGAGGAGTGTAAATGATATCAAAGAGAAAGAATTTACTTGAAAGGGATTTGAGAAGTACTTTAGGGAAAAGTACTTATCTGAAAGGTAGTATGACAAAAAGACCGAGTTTTATGAGCACAAATTTGGCTAAATTTCAGTTGATGAATAAAATAGATTATTGGAGTTGTTGAGGTATGTGCCTTATATCAAGGATAAGAAGATGAAGATTGAAAGGTATCTTAGTGGGCTACCACAAGGATTCAGGGTCATAATAGAATTTGATGAACCTTAAACCTTGAAAGATTCCATTAGGATGTTGAAGTACTACTAGGAACAATCCAAGAACAAGTATGATTTTAGGACTGATTGGAAGACAACTAGGAAGCCCAATTTTAAAGGGAAAGGGTAAAATCCTATAGGATAACAGCTAGTAATTGGAAGTGTGAAATTTGACACAACAACTAATTGTGAGTTTCAACAGAACAATTTTTCTACTACTAATATTAACTTATTTATAATACTTGTGGGAGAAGAAGCTAAGAAGTCTAAGGGAGGACCTATGTAGTGTTGAACTTGTGGAGAAAACTACTTGCAGAAGGATTGTCCCCAAAGACAGTGAAGTGGTATGAGAATGTACAATGTACAAGAATGAGAGATCGGGAGGGATGTGGCTTAGAGTGTGCCACAAATTTATGTTTTGTTGAATAACTAGCAAGTTGATCACCAAGCATCTATGCTCGAGATGGAAGTTATGATCAATAACAATATGGTTTCAATTTTGATAAACCCAGGTTCTAATGTTAGGTATGTTAGCACTACTATATCCATGAATTGTGCATTTCCAAATAAATCACAAGATGAGTCATGGCTAGTCCAATTGGCCACGCAAAATAAGAAATGGGTCAGGCATATGGTGAAGTCATGCCTAGTTACAATCGTCAGCATGTCCATGTCAACTAACTTGACCATATGACCAAGGTCAATTTCTTCAACAAGTCAATCAAATGTCTAAGTGACATAAGGGAAAAGGTAATTCTGCAAGGAAAATTGAAACTAGTGATGGTTTGACGAATAATAGTGTTGAATCTAAAGCAATGCAACAAGAAGCGATGTGAGTTGTTCATTGTCCAAGTGACCAGTGACTTAGAAATTAATAGAAGTAGCTTGGAAGAGTACTTGATTTTAAGATGGTTTGAGGATGTGTTCCCTGAAGAGATTCCAACATTTATACCATGCAAGAAAATTCATTTGTCCATAGATTTACTACCAGGATTAGCTCTAGCACCAATGCTACATATTGATTAAGTATACTATACCTAGTAGAGTTTAATCTAGAATTAAAGAAGATGTTAGACAAGTGATACATCAGACCTAGTGTATCACCTTGGGGAGCTCTAGTGCTATTTGTGAAGAAGAATGTTGGCACATTGAGGTTGTGTATTGATTACAGACAACTCAATAAAGCCACAATAAAGGATAGATATCCTTTACCAATGATTGATGATCTGATTAATAAACTAAGAGGACTTGCAGTCTTCTCCAAGAATGATTTGAGATCTGGGTACCATTAGATATGCATCAAAGATGAAGACATTCATAAGATGATGTTTAGAACTAGAATAATGTTCTTAGTCAATATTTGGAAAAAATTGTATTGATTTTTGTTTATCATATGTTTGTTTACACAAAAACCAAGGAGAAGGATAAAGAACATTTGATGGTTGTTTTACAATTTCTCAGAGAGCATAAGGTCTATGAAAAACTTAGAAAATATGACTTCTTCCATTCATATATTCAATATTTTGGACATATTGCTTCTACAGAAGGAATAGTAGCAGATCCATAAAATATTAAGGCCATTATGGAGTGGTCTATTCCTTAGAATGTAAGAGAGGTCAGATCCTTGATGGTTTTGGCTAGTTATTGCCAAAGATGTATCTAGAATTTCTCCAAGATTGGGAGTCCAATCAAAACACTTAAAATAAAAGGGAGAAAGTTCTAATGGACACTAGAATGTCAAGCCAGCTTTGAGCAACTAAAATACTTTCTCACACATGCACCAGTATTGAGGATAATAGAGCCAAAAAAATATTTTGTGTTTTGCACAGATGCTTGCAAGGAAAGACTTGGTGGAGTCTTTATGCAAGAAGGGAAAATCGTTTTCTATGAATCCAAGAATATAAATGAACATGAGTGAAATTATTTTACTCATGAATTAGGACCGGCAACAATAGTCCATGCATTCAATATATGGAGGCATTACTTCCTTGGAAGGAATTTGTATTCATGACAAATCATGTAGTGTTGAGCTATTTGTTTAATCAACCCAAATTAAATTCCAAGAAGGAAATATGGTTAGCCTTGATTAATGAGTTTGCTTTTGAAATCAACTACATCAAGGGAAAGGAAAAAAAAGTAGTTAATGCACTCAGCGGAAGGCTATAGATAGTTCATGTAGAAACTGTAAGTTATTTTGAAATTAATATCTAGGACAACATCAAGGAGGCCATAGAGTAAGATGAGAATTATCAGCAAATAAAAAAGTGCTTATAGAAAGATCCAGAAGGAATATTGAGAAAAAAACTACTCACTTTTAAATGATGGCATGCTAAAATTAAAACATAGGTGGTATATACCTTGTATGGGTGACTTGAGGAAGATCATATTGGATGAGTTCCATAAAATACCATATTAAGGTAATCCAAATTATCAAAAAATGATAAGAGATATGAATAAATTAGATTATATGTTGGGAATGAAAAGGGATATAGCTGACCATATTATGAAATGCTTGGAGTGCCCGCAGGTAAAAGTGTAACATAGACATATGGCGGGATAACTACAACCAATCACCATTCATGAATGAAAGTGGGAAGTCATATTGATGGATTTCATTATGGGATTTCCAAGGATGGACAGGAAACATGATGCCTTAATGGTGGTGGTAGATAATCTTTGCAAGGTAGCTCATTTTGTAGCTTCCAAGTCCACCCACCAAGCAAGTGATTTTCCTAAATTTTTATAAAAGAAATAATAAGGTTACATGGTGAACCCAAGAAGATATTCAGATCGTGATGCTAAAGTTACATAAAAATTTTGGAAGGCATTATTTGTTGGTTTTGGGACAAAGTTGGCCTTCAACACAATGCACCATCTGCAAAAAGATGGATAAACTGAAGAGTTAATAGAATGATGGAAGACATGCTTTTGGATGTATGTCATGCATTTTCCTAAGAGATGGGAAGGGTTTCTTCCTTTGGTGGAATTTTCCGATAAAAATGGATAGTAGGAATCATTAAAAATGAGTCCATTTGAGGCTCTTTGTTGTAGAAAATATATGTACCCATCAACTAGAATTATTCAATGAGCATGGTGCATATTGGACCCAATATGTTGAAGGAGACAGAACATTAAGTAATTTCTATTAGAAAACAATTAAAAATAGCATAGGCTAGGAAAAAGAGCTATGCATATCAACATAGAGTGCACAATGAATTTCAAGTGGGGGAGCATGTTTACCGTCACATCAGACCAATGAAAAGTTATTTAAAGATTAGGTCTTTTGCCAAGTTAGCACCTATGACACCCCTGTGTTCTACATTTTGAAGACATGACTAATTTTAGATTACTGAATTATTTTTGAACTTAACGGCTATGGAAGCCAATATTTAAATTATTTGATTATGTAATTAAATTTTATTTGATGAATAGAATGATTTTTTTGGGAATAATCAGGAAAGAGAACTTGAGTAATATAGACTTTTTGTTATTCTAGGAAAAAAATACTAGTATGCAAGTACACATGGTGGACATTCCTAAACATTCTCGTAAAAATCCCAAGGAGAAAGATACCAATTTGAGAAGAACATAATGGGAGAGGAATATTATGCTAAATAGTTACCTAGCGAGAATTGCTAAGTTGGGTAATAACAAAACAAAAATCATAGCAAGAGAGTAAGGCATGAATTAAAGAAAAAGAAAGACTTTTTCTTCTTTTAAATAAAAAGCCTAGGTAATTAAGGGGTACAAACCCTAAAAGTAAGATGATACTAAGGAAAAATCCGTTAGGAAGAACTATAGAAAAAACCACTCAAGAATAAAAAGAGATTTTTTATCCTTGGAGACAAGAAGGTCTAAGCTTGGGGGGAATTTCTAGTGTAATTTTATTGGTTTGGAGGAACGTTCTATGTTCATATGTATTCCCAAGTGGTTAGTTGTAGTTAGGTTAATGTTATTTTACTACTTACATGCTTAACTGTATATTATTTTTATGTCAATATTGTGATGAACAATGTTTAGGATGTTGAATTAAAGAGGAGATTATAGATGAGTCGAATTGTGTATGCGTTGGTGGAATAGTTTTTCTATGAATTAGATTGTTTATGTTTGTTATTATGATTTTGCCTAATGAGTATAGGAATCAAACCCCTTCGTGTTATCATGCTTGGGATTCTACTAGTAATTTTTAGAGTTAAATCCTATTATATAGGAGTGAGATTAACCTTGATCTCAGAAAGGATTACTCTATTAATTAGAATTGTAGAGAATCTGAAACTAAGACTTACATAGTACATATACAAACATATAGTTTGAATATTTCTATTTGGTTGTCTTACGTGAACAAAAGTATATATGTATATATGTACATATGTAATAGAGAGTTATATTCTAAGGTTATCTTAGGCTAACCATGAGAATGATCTAAATGGTTATATTTCTAGATATCTATCATGAAGAAGAATAATCTTAAGGTGTGTTCACATCAACCATAGGAATTAAACTAAAATGATGTAAGTAATGTCTTCTTCATAAGAGGGAATAAAATAGATTCAA
The DNA here is from genome assembly GCA_031772625.1 of Pinus tabuliformis. Classification (NCBI taxonomy): domain Eukaryota; kingdom Viridiplantae; phylum Streptophyta; class Pinopsida; order Pinales; family Pinaceae; genus Pinus; species Pinus tabuliformis. The sequence continues at coordinate 708,386,937 of CM062814.1, read as the reverse complement.
ATTAAAGGTTGTTAGGAGTTTTCTGTAGAGGAAAATATCCAAAAAATTTGGGTAAGGAAACACAGAATATCTATAGTATTCCCATAAATAAAATTGATAAAAACATTTAGTTTGTGAATTTTACTTGGGAAATATAAATTGGAAAATAATAAATAATGAGTGAAGGTTAAGTAAAGTTATCATACATATATAGACCTTCTACTAAAATTCCTATATATATATATATATATATATCTTAAAGAGAAGAGAACCTTGGAGAGAAAATGTTGATCCATCACCTGGACTATAAATCAATACTTGTGAGAGAGTTTTATAAATTACAATAAAACTCAGAAATTTTTAGTTCCATCATATGGCATATTGAATAATCAAAAACTTAATTATTGAGTACTATGATACAATAGTTCTAAGATATGGGTACACTAACACTGGAAGCATAGCTAACTAGACATTATTAACTAGTAACTAAAGGAGATGTACATTATATCAGGAACAACAACTAAAGAAATTTGGCAAGATGCCATAGTTGTTGGGCCAAGAAAAAATGAGAGCAACATGAGGGTTTGATAATTATAAACCCTAGGCTTGCAAAAGAATATTGAAGAAAAAAAATGTATTAGAATTTCTGCAAAGGATATTGAGAGCTTAGAATTAAATAAATGAGAAATTTTGATAATGACCCTAACCAGGGTAATATAAAGCTCTATAAAAGGACTCTAGTGTCTTCAGAGGTAAGAAACTAAATAGAGAAATAACCTATATCGAGTATGAAAATTGTGAAGCGATGGAGAATCTTAAAACTTACCCACAATATTCAATAAGGCCAAAATCCTCTATAATGGAAATCTAAATAGGGGTGCGTAATTATCTACTCACAATGGACAAAATAAGTTAGGAAAAACTTTTAGTTAACTGAGTGTAGAGAAAGGAAAAAGAAAATGGTAATCGCATAGAGACATTACCTTGTCTGAATGTGTTTAAAGGTTTTTTGCTTGTTACAATCATAGTCAAGACAAGCTAGAATAACCTTTGAAGCGTAATCCCTTTTGATACCTTTAATTTATTCTATGAATTCATATGAAAATATGAGCAATATATATAAGAAGAAAATGGGAAATACAATATAAAAAGTATGAAAATTAATATACGACGCAAATTTACCATTTTGTAAGTGTATTGATAGGTACAACTCCTCTGTGTGAAATTTCCAATGCATTGCAAGGAATCAATATAACACCTGTAGGAACAAGGTACTGGTGTTGAAAAACCTTGATGTGTATAACAGGGTAGGATGACGTCCTGGTTGCAAGAGAAAAATCCAAAGGAGTCAAATGAATCTTAGGCTAGGGTTCTTCACTTTTTGGAAGCCCGAAATGATTCTCCACCATTATATTTAAGATTAAAATCTAAATTGTTTAAGGTGCACTAAGTAAAACCATTACCTGAATGCACATGGTTGATGGCTTACATGGCCTACTCTGAATGAATACATGTATTATCAAATGGTCCACTTAAGTATAGCATGCCTTATGAAAGAGACTTAAATATGTCCTTAATTCGTGAGATTTAATAATGAAATATAAAGTAAAGACACACATAAGTGAGTGGGTATGTTATGGGAGTTGTCTTATTGGAGGGAGGGAGGCTTGTATGCTACCATTCTAAATTATTTCATGGGGTAATTCTTAACTACCCTACCTACGACAAAGAGCTATATGCCATGGTGCAAGTTGTGAAGAAGTGGAAACACTATTTGATGGGAAAGGGGACAATAATCCACACAAACCACCAACCGTTACAATACTTGTAGGCCTAGAGTAAGCTACAATAGACCAAGAATTACAAGTGGATGCGGATTTTACAAAAGTTTCATTTGGTGGTCAAGTATAGGAAGGGAAGCACGAAAAAGTTGGCGACATGATGTCAAGGTCACCCACATTAAAGATCACTGATTTGGGGACTCTTATGGACATGGATCCATTCACCCATGATGCATACATAGAGGCATATTCAAAGGATGATGACTTCAAGGAGGTGTATCCGTAGTTGCAAAGTTAGTCATGTGCACGATGGCGACAATATCATTGACTACCATCTCCAGGATGGGTAGCTCTATAGGTTGGATAAGCTATGTGTTCCTAAAGGTGAGTGACTGCAGCTATTAGAGAGGATCACACCTCCAAGGTATGTGTATTGGCCCATGATGTAAGATCATGTAGCTAGGTTCATAAGGGGATGCATGCTTTGTTGGACTAGCAAGCCAAACAACATGAAAGAAGGTCTATATCATCCATTACATGTACCTACTCATCCTTGGGAAAGCATTTCCATGTACTTCGTGGGAGGTTTACTAATAACCATGAAGGGACATGACTACATGTTCATGATAGTTGACAAGTTTAGAAATATGTGTGTTACGATTCCCTGTAAAAATACCGTCAACAAACAAGAAGCATCAAAATTATTCTTTGGACTGGTGTAGGTACATTTTGTGATACCAAGGAGCATCACTTCAAACAGGGATACATGATTTCTCAGAGCATTCTGGACTACATTGCAGGAGAAGATCATCTTGGTGCCATATTCTAGGCATGAATGTGGGACTCAAAACCAAAAATGCTAGGTTTCCTCAAGCTTTACCGCAATCCACAATGAATAAATGGTCCTAAACAACCATGGATGCCATTGAATTTCTCCATCTACACCCTGAGGAATTTTCGTGCTCCTAGTCTCTAGGACTTACCATACATCATGCCATATAATGATCGAGGATTCTTAGGCCTAATCAAGACTCCACCCTCCGGGATTTACCATGTGTCTCGCCATTCACCAGTCGAGGATTCCTATGCTTGATCGAGGGAACACGCCTCTAGGATTTACCGTATATCCCTCCATTCACTGATCAAGGATTCCTACACTCACTGAGGTACACAAAATCTATCTTTACAACAATCTCGCCTTCTCCAGTCCACGGATTCCTAGGCCTTATGTTATTTATTTCAGAGACCACCTCATTTAGCTTTGAAACCATCTGACAATCCATCTCAACCAAATACAAGAGAACCCATCACACCATGGATATCCAGAAATGGAAAGACAAGGTTTTAGAACATTATCACTCCTGGAAAAACCTATGCCAGTGAGAGTAAGAGAACCAAATACACACACTCATGTACCATGCATTCCAAATCTAGCAAGGAAATCACACATGCAAATCGATCCTTGCAAATAATCCTGATGTAGCTGCTTGATCCTGATCTTCCTTGTTTGATCTTTGCCTTCTTAGTCCTTCCTTTGGTTTACTTAATCTAATGCTAGAGTGCTCCAAGAATTCTCTAAGTGTCCAAGAGTGAGAGAGAGAGAGAGAGAATAGAGAGAGAGCTCCAAAAGTGAACTCACAAAAGGTACTAACTAGTCCTCATAATCCTTTGTATTAATGAGACCTATAATTTCTTCACTTTTCCATTATTTTCCTTCCATTTCCTCCTTGCATGCAAACCTGTGACCTTTCACCTTCCTTCTCGCCTAATTTCCATTATTTTCATAAATAACATGCCAATTAATGCCACTTTGCCTTTCCAAAGCCTTTTCCATTGCATTTTCCAATTTCCTTAGCAATAATAAACCAAATGAACACCCACACTAGGATTTTTTCCCCAACAATCAACTTGGAATATGTTTCCCATGACCTTAGTTATTATTTTTCCTTCATTAAATTTATTACATGGAATTTTGAGTAGGGTTGTTATACTCTACAACAAAAAAGGAATTAGCTCTACAAAACATCCATGATATGTGCTCCAATCACAAAAAGAACATTGCAATTGAGTTCGCAACACCCAAAAACCCCTTGTGTAGTCTCTTCCTAGGCTCAAACAGGCTAAAAAATGACCAAGGTAGTCCTCTTTCTCAATTTTCTTGCTATTTGTCCTGCAAAATTGGAAAAAATGGCTAATTGTGCGACAAAATCGGCCTTTTGACTAACCGCAGAGTGACAATTTTGCCTGGGACCAGTGGAATTACTAGGACAATTAGTGCAATTTGTTACATCCTTTAAATGCACCAATTTGGCATTAACGCTGAATGTTTAGCCCTTAAAGGTAGTCACATGGCCACATATGGTTGGGGGATGGGCTAACTGTCCACCCTCGCAATCTTAGCCCTTGCTCCATTGGTTGTGGTCATGTGACATTTAATATGGCCAAGGTTGGGCTAACCGCCCGCCCCCACCAGTTTAGCGCTATGCGTGGTCATATTCGTCACTGAGAGGACTGAGGGTCGGAGCCTATTTTCCTTCCCCCAATGTCGTAGCTCTATTGGTGGTCATACATTATACCATGGAACTGGTGTTGGGGCTTAAATCCATTTCCCCATCGCTTCTGCTCCTCTACCATGGACATGTGATATATAATGTGACTGGGGCCAAGGCTGGTCAAGCAGGCCCACCGACCCTACCCCTCCCTTGAACTCACCAACCATTGTAATTCAAATATAAATGCACCATTGTTATATAACAAGTGAGACCATTGGCGGAATGATAGAATGTTGGAATGTTCTGCGAGAGGTCGAGGGGTCAAAAATTGTCGAGGTTGATTGACCTGTTATAAAAAATTTTGCCAATCACCAAAGGGCACATGGCGCCCTCTCATTAGGCCACATGGCACCCAGCACAACCAATCAAAAACTACCAACCCAGTCTGTACGATCCTGCCACGTTTCAGCATAGGATTGGCCCGTCTGGCACTGTACCCTACAGAGATAGTTGATGACATCAGCTTGACGTTAGTTGTACAACCTACCTAGTCAACAACCCAGTCAACCCTGGAGGTTGACTTTTTAGTTGTTAGGAAAAAACTTCAAAATGCAATAAATTTTGCATATGGTGTGAGATTGAAGCGATTCAAGTGTCCTTGAAATCAGAATGACGAGATCTACGATTTAGCACCAGTTTTGAGTGATTCTAAGCACTTTGAATTTTGAGCATATTTTTATCGTTTGGATCATTCTAGATCAATCCTCCCCACTGGGAGGACTTTGGACCACCAGAAGCCTATTTTTCCACAGAAAGTAAGTGAGAGTACAACTTCCTCACTTTCCTATTCTCAATCCATCTTGATTTGCTTAGATTGGTGCCTTTGAGCTCCACTTGAAGATACTCCACATTGTCTCTGCATGAAGTCATGATTCTTCTGTCAAGAATTGAGTCTTCCTACAACTCATCTAAATATTCAGGAGAAAAATATTTAATAGATGAATCTAAACATTCTCTTCATGACCATATTTCCTTGGCGATGCATACAACCTTCACCTTGAAGTATTTCCTTGTTGATATACATCCAAACTTGATCTTCCACTTAGAAATCATGATCAAATTGATTTTTGCCATGCCTCGCTTTGTACTTGCCTTTGATTTTCATAAGTTTCTCTTGTACTCTTTGATGCACCAACTTCATTTTTTCAATGAAATGCTTGGCTTTGTGTGCATCACTATGTCCATCTATTGCAAAATCTTCACCAAAGATGAAATACAAAAGAGACTTTGGAAAATAACCCAAATAAGCTTCAAATGGAAATACTTGAATAGATGAGCGCTTGACACAATTGTAGCATGCTGGATGTAATGAAACGTCTCATCCCAATGTCTAGAATTATTATCATAATATACATGAAGGAAATGCATCCTTTTACAACATGTCATGAATTTGACTCTCAAAGTCCCATACAAATTGACTTAATAAAAAGCCAAAATAACATAACATGACAAAGAAAACATTGTTGCATATAAGTCATTTATTCAAAAAATCACTTTTACAAAATACCCAGTTGTGGGGATATGAGACAAGTGACATACAAAGGAAATGCAATATTTAACTAGACAAATAGTCCAACCATTTCTTACCCAAACAAGCTAAGGAGTTTTCTTTTTCATTTCACTTTCTTCTAAGGCTACTTTAGAGATGGTTATGGTGTGCCTTGCACGTTCTTCTTCCTTATCTTTATCAGTTGATTTCATGACCTATTTTTCCTTCTTTCGACAAATATGTGGATACATCTTCCAACATTTCTTGATCTAATTCCCACTCATATTATAATGAGTACAAAAGGTTTTGTGAGCATTTCTTGGCAAAAATGTCTTTGAACTTGGAAGAGGATTTTCCTTCCTAGTCTCACTTCCAGTTGACATATTAATTTTCTTAACTAATTATTTCCTTTTTTGGAACATAGCTACATAATGGTTAGGTGCTCAACAAAAAGTGCAAGGAAACACATTCCACAAAATTTTATTCAAATTGTCATGATGTATATAGTCATAGAAAGCCTTTTAATAATCCATAAATTTATACCTTTTATGATGGTCCTTGTGATTATGAATTTGGTGAGGAGAACTTGATTAATGAGGAGAACTTGACTTAGTTCTTCCTTTGAAGTGCTCATTTATCTTTGGAGATATTTTTCCATCAACATCATCATCATGACACGATTCTCCTTCAACCTGCAAGGGTTATGTCTTCACGAATTTCACACTTGAAGAATTCCTTAACTTTGCATTTTTGGAGCATTCTCTAACTTCTCCCTGAACATAGCCTAATCCTTCATGCCGAGGTTGTGCTCTCACCTCAATAGGATTAGAAATTCCATGACTATGAATTCCAAGACCCTTACCATTGTACCCCATTTTGGTAAAAAGTTTCATACCAATACCCATGGTATGTATTTTAAATGATGCAAAAGAAGCATGATCATTGTTAAGAGAATGAATTGAAAAAAATATATCTTTCACCTCTTTTATGCTTGATACTTTTGGTCCTCTTCTTGAGGCTTAACCATATCCTCCTTCTCTTTTGTAGATAAAGTGGTAGATGAAGATTCAGGAAAACCGCTCTTGTGATTTAACATATAAGAAATGTTATTCATTTTACAAAGGGTACACACATCAATCATCACATGACCACAAACTTGTTGAGCCTTGGGGAAAGCTTCGGTAGTTGAACATTACCGAGTTTTCTTTTTTATCACATTCTGCATCATCAGGTGCAACTTCTTCTTTGCATCTTCTATTGCCTCCAACAATCTTCTTAGTTCCATGTTCTCCACTTGGAGAGAAGAATTTATTTTTTCTAGTGCTAGGTGTCTTGCATTCTGCAAACTTTAATTCATGCTTGCAATCTGGTCAGAACATGGTCTGATACCACAAGATTTGAAAATGAAACTCGATTGTCCTCTGAAACTTTGAAACTTTTGATAAATATGGGTCTTTCAAAACTTAACTTAGTTCCAAACTTGATCAATTGTGAATAGTTAAGTTTTGAATGAACTTAAAGATGAAATAAACTCATATGCAATACAACATGGTAAGAATGAACAACCATGTGATGACGGATTTCACCTCTCGTGGGCCATGTCTTCCTATCATGCTCTAATGGTTAGGTCACTTTATTGATCTCAACAACAAAAATATTACAAAACTTTGACTCATAGAGTAAACCTCCTTCTAGAGTAGACTTGTTTCTCATACAAAGAAATGTTCTCCTTCAGAGAACTCTCACTCACAAGTTGAATAAATAGCCAAGAAATGATAGCAAAAAAGGAAAAATGACTCTTACACTGAATGTGGAAACAATTCTATGTACTCATTCTGAGATCAAAAAACACAAAAACAAGTGCTTCATAATGAAGTGTTGAAATGGTATTTTCTCACCAACATACTAAGAATAGTCTGAAAATGGATGCTCTAATGAAGAAACAACTACTATAGATGCATCCGGAAGGCTAGAAAACCCGTGTCTAGGCTCTTTCCATGCTCAAAAGGGCCTCCATATTGCTTCAAAACAATCTTTGTATGCAACACAAAAGGACTTGGATCTATAAAAATTCCATCATAAAATGCTAAAATCACAAAAATAACACTCCCATTGAGTTCATAACACCCAAAAAACCCTATGTAGGCTCTTCCTAGGCTCAAAAAGGCTGAAGAATGACCAAGTTAGTCATCTTTCTCCATTTTCCTACTATATGTTGCGCAAATTGGCAAAACTAGCTAACTGCGATGAGATCCGCCTTTTTCACTAACCACCGGCAAAAATTTTGATTGGTACTAGTGGAATTCCCGCTGCAATTGGTGCAATCTATCGCCTAATTTAAATGTGCCAATATGGCCTTAGCATTGAATTTTTAGCCCCTAAGGGTGGTCCCACGACCACATATGGCTAGGGGCTGGGCTAATCACATGCCCCCACTGGCTTAACCCTCGCTCCCCTGGTCATGGTTATGTGTAATTTAATATGGTCGGTGCCTAGCTAACTTCCTACCACTGTCGGTTTGGCTTTGTGCATGGTCATATCCATTATCAAGAGGAACGGAGGACGAGGCCTATTTGCCCACCCCCTTTGTCATAGCTTTGCTAGTGATCATATGTTATACCATGGAACTGGGGTTGGGGGTTAAATCCCTACCCTGTCACTTCCACTCCTCCATCATGGATATGTGGTATATAATGCGATTAGGACCAGGTCCAGTCAGGTGGGCCCGCTAGCCCAACCCTTCCCCCTAACTCATCAACCACTATAATTCAAATATAAACGCACCACTATTATATAACAAGTGACACCATTGGCGGAATAGTAAAATGTTTCACTCTTGTGCACGAGGTTGAGGGGTCAAACTCCACTAAGGCCGGTTGAACCATTGTAAAAAATTTATGTAAAAATCGAGGACCACGTGGCGCCCTCTCATTGGGTGATGTGGCACCTCATCGTTGGTCCACCACGAAATCCAACATTCAATCACAAACTGCCAACCTAGTCTATACGATCTTGCCATATGTTAGCACATGATTGGCCTGTATGGTCCCCGACCCTACACAGTCAGCTGATGACGTCAGCTATACAATCTATCGAGTCAACATCCCAATCAACCTTGTAACTTGACTTTTTAGGTGTTGGGAAAAAACTTTAGAACATAATGACTTTCGCATACGATGTTGGATTGAGGCAATTCAAGTGTCATTGGAATCAACAACAAGATCTACGATTTGACACTAGTTTTGAGTGTTTCCGAGCACTTTATTTTTTGAGCATATTTTCATCCCCTTAATGATTCTAGATCATTTGGATAGACTTAGGATTAGCCTACATCATGTGACTTCAAAAGATCCTAAAATATTTTGGAATGGGTGCAAATCATGAATAAATATTTTCACAAATTAGGTGGGGGATTTGGGTAGATTTGATTGTAGCCATGGACATTCCATGGTGCATGGGCACTTAGGTACTTTTCTTGAGTGATGTGATGAATTATCCATTCCAATGGAAAGCTAAAGAATGGAAATACTACTTGAAATAGAAAGATAATATGTTCTAAAGAATGATCAGAGGCAACCAAAGAGTCGACCAAGAAATTTATTAATGCACAACTAAGATGGAGTATAACACAGAAAAAGAAAATTATGCCATAGGTTTTAGAGGCTGATATAATCGACGGTTGGAGCTAATAGGAGTATTATCATGAACATTCATTCCTTAAGGAAGGCATGGGATTATTTGGGAGGCTTTTGTTTGACTTGAAGCAATTTTGCTAGTACATTGGAGATATGGTATAGTTGATTGAATGGTTTATTTTTTGAGGTGACATTGTAGAATATCAAGGAGATATGTCTTGGAATGATATGTTTTGTATATGGAATAATTTATGGACCAATGTAATGAGTATGTACATAATGGATTAGTTTTGAAGGAATGGAATTTTATAATTTTTAAGGAAATTCTTGACAAATTATAAACATTGATAGTTTTAATGTTTGAGCTTCAATAATTCCATTGGTATGGAAAAAAAATGAATGTGTTTGGATAGGAGGGTGTGCATACTTGTATATTGGGTGTCATGTTTATATTAGCTACCCAAATGGTTTCAGAATTGAGGGATATCAATGTGCAGAGACTTGGTAGAGATAGTTGGTGTATGGTGGTAGGAGTTCATCACAACAACTTAACACTTAGACAATTTTAAGGAGTTGTAGTATTTTAAGAAACAACTGTGACAAGGATATTTGAGGTTTCCTATCATAGGGAAATCTAGAGTTTCCACTTGACAAAAAAATGGAATTTCTAATGGGACAAAACATGGGGTTTCCTATGAAGGATGTAGTAACCACTTTAGGTAGAGTTGGAGATGATAAATTCCTATGGAGGTTGTTGAGGATGAAAATTAATTCAGGTGGGGGAGGATTTAAGACTAATGGATAGGTAGGAACACTCCTAATTAGTAGAGATTGTAATCTGACATTGAATTCAAAAAATATTGGGGTTGTCTCATTGTAAGAAAAAAAAGGCTAGTAATGAAGTAGACAGTTTGGTCATATATTGGAGGGTTGGATACCTTTAGACATAAAATTCACAAAGGTCCCATGTCCAAAATTTAATTTGCATGCCAATTTCACAATTCCAACATGATTACATGAGAGGCGATTTGGGACAATGCTATGCGGATAAGGATACATGTTGTAGATGGATGCATGCATGAAGAAAGTAGTTGGCTCATCATCCAAAGGAGTGAATGCATGATGGGGAAGGTCAATCAAGGAAGAGTGCATGCACATGGATGTGTGATAGGCTACATAAATACGTGACCATTTGTATGGACAAGGGTGCATATATATACAACTTGTGGAAAGTATGACACAAAACTGAAGACACATTTGAATGGAACTCAATATATTAAGTCATAAGAAAACAAAATCAGGGTGAAAATGAGAAAATGGGAAACAATTTTTGGAATTATGGTTTTATGGTTAATAAGCACTGGGAGAACTAACACTAATAGAAAAATTTATGAAAAAATAATATAGACTGTGTGTAATACTACGTTTTTCTATCTAAAATTTTTTGGATAAAAAAGATTACTAACCATGAAAATGTTAACAAATACCTAAAAAACAAAACGTCAAAAAATAAGGAAAATTATTTACCCAGGTTCACATTTTGACCCATCTACCATAAGCGAATTACAATTTGAGATGAATTGTGGGCTCACTGGTTATGGATAGTCATGCGGCTGTGTCATGATGGAACAAATTTATCATTTCAACTTTTGGTGCATGGGTAAGCTGACACAAGGGGTGGGATAAATTTTAGGGATTGGGGTTATCATTAGGTGGGCATGCCTAGGTGTTTGTTGTTGTCTACATGAGGTCTTGGTAATGGAACTATCAAACCATAGTAGTAGATGCATCATGGACCAAATAAAAGTTGTTCTACATGAAAGTAGGTGTTTCTAAGACATGGTTTCTTGGTGGGTGGGATTTGGCATGATTAGAAAAGTGCATAGATTAATTTCATCTAAGAGTTCCTAAGGATAATAGCAATACAACATGGTTATTTTGAGGATTTGAAAGCATGAAGGATAACATATGAGTTGAACATAGGGTGAGTGTCGCTTCAGTGGATTTGTGATAGATTAAGACATTGTAGCCTAGTTAAATAACTTGTTATGGATACCTATTGTTGTAACCTTTGATCTAAGAGCTCCATTGTAACGCATTGTAATATTTATCCTAGCAATTAGGATGACAATTATCTTGTTTGACATATAAAAAAGTTACTTGCATTACATAGTCTTTTGTATCTTTTTTATGAATGTTATACTGCTACATACATTGACTAAGTAATGAATTGTAACAATCTTAAATGAAAATAGGCTTAGGGAGAGTGAGGTATACTCCAACGCTAATATGCTTATGTTGTTTTAGCCCTCAAGTGAAAAAGGTCATGGTGGCACATGAGATATAGTGACAGATGACTTTGGTGTCCCAAGTTAATTTGAGTGCCTAACTATAAAGACATGGCAATAGGCTTGCAAAATTTTCCTTTATGTTCTGGGTCGCACAAATTGTTTTAACAATATCAACTAATTATTAATAACACATTATCTAGGATATATTTGTTAGACAAATTATAACTTCAATGATATAGAGGATTTTTAAATTATGCTATAGCAATGATATTATAGAAATAGAACATAATGAAAATTTGAATTTATTAAAATTAAATAAATTATATATATTTATATCTATAGTAATAAAATATAAAAAAAAAGTAATTAACCTCTTAAAAAAAATTATATATTAAAATATATTGAATAAAAGATAGTAATCATCATTGTTGAAAAACTAACATTTGAAGGCTTGTGGTAATTGTCATATTCACCTGAGAAGGAACATGAAGAGTCTGGAGCAAATATGAATAGACATTAGGAACATAAGAGAGCTCTTAAGAGATGAATCTAAGGGTAAAAAAATTGTACTTATAAGTGTACCATTCAAATAAAGTGTATCACATGTTGTTGATGAATAATCTTATTTTTTTGCTATGCTCTAATAGTGGTATAAAAGCCATTAGTTTTTTTTTCTTTTCTACCTGGGTGCTCCTCCTTACATAGCCTAGGTCATCTTCATCGATATTTATCCCCTTTTCCCTAGATTTCTCATTAATTATATGTTTCCACATGTGCCTATGGTTTTCCTACTCTAGATAGATGCAAATAATACATCTTCACTACAGGATTCATTCTAGCTACAAGCAAGCCTTCTCTCTTTGAATTCAGGGTTCTATCTCCTTTGCAAAATCCTTGGAAAATATGTCAAATTCACTTGAATCAGTCTGAACTAAAAGATAATATTCTAGACCTGATGTACAACCTAGCCACTTTCTTCTTAGAAAGTAGTTATAATCATCTTCTATTTCTTCATCATGTCATGTCCAGATAAAGAAACCATTACATCGAACTTAGGAAGAGGTAGAAGTTCCCTTTCCTAGCATCCAATTCTTCCTCTTCAAGGCCAAGCATTCAAATTCAACCTTTCTTGAATTTATCATAAACCTATTTGGATAGCTTCTGTTACTATGAGTAAGCATATCTTCCCCCTTCACGAAATCCCAGCTAATATTTGTTTTCTAAAAAAAACTTGTTAATGAGAGTATCTTTGTACTACATGCCAAAAGTTGCTAGGAACATTTCACATATTTAACTTCTCAATCATTTCCACCATGTCATTGCTCCTTCAATCAAACTAACCATATCTGAGAATAATTCAGGTAGTTGGGTAATAAATATATTGATGTCAGCTTCCATCTACCATAAAAATTCCAAGAAATTTAAATCCTGAAGAGAATAGTTCTATTGAAGCTTGGTTTGATGAGAAGTAATAAAAAATATTCTCAATATGACATAAATGCCACATATCATCGGTGTTAGATTTATCTATTAGAATAATTCATGAAATGGATGATCAAGTCTACTATTATATTTACTACAAAGTTACCTACTCCAACAAGTATTTTGGGTTTGAATCCAAGGTTGATATGTAGATCTATAAGTCCAAAACATCACAAAGATGATGCTACTATATCCATGCTATGGGTTTCAGCTCCCCGGTCCGTTTTCTTACACTCTTGGGAGGTTCAAAGATGATCCAAGTAATTTTTATACCTATGTGTCATTTTTTAGGCTTTGCTCATCCACGAGTCCCTTCCACAAAAGAAATTAGTACAATTGTATGATAAGTTAATGAAGTTGGCTCATGTTTAATTATAGGAATGACATATAACCTATTGCAATTGTTTTTCAACTGTAGTGACATAAGTGAGGAGGGAGATATTGTTGGCATTATGATACAGGTGTTGTCCTTGATGGCAACTCACTCAGATGAAAGTTCACAATGCAACAAGTCAACAGCAAAGGATAGAATGAAGAAAGAAAGGTATACGCTAGTTCACTTTTTCCAAGGTGCGTATACACGTGGTTTAACAAAACAAAAATAGCGTATAACGTATACACACACTTTCACAGGAGGAAAAGCACGTACATGTTGGAAAACCAAGATTTTGGTCCAAGGTATTTGATCCAAGTTATTTTGGTCCAAGGTAATTGGTCTGAGGCATTTGGTCCAAGGTATTGACCCTAGGTATTGGGTCTAAGGTATTGGTCCTAAGTGGTTTTGGCCCACGGTATTGAGAAAGGCCTGAGAGTATATAAGGATGAGAAGATCATTAGGCCAAGCAGTGCAAGCAATGAGATTCTAAGGAATACTTCTATCTGAAGTATATATTATGTTGCAAGGTTATGTCTAAGACTAGATCTGAAATTTCCATGTGCACCTTGAATTCAACATTGGATCAGGAATCATGACACTTGAAATGACTTATTCTTGAATGCTCTGATATTGGTTGGCACCAGATCTGATGTTTTGTGCCTGTTCTACTTATTATCTATCATGATCTGGGTTTGTCTAAAGTCTGAAATTGCAGCAAAGTTCTAAGTCAAAATTTGCAGATCTGTATGCAGGTTCGTCTCAGCCAAAGCACGTGTACACGTAGGTTCGACTCTTTCAAGTAGCGTATACAAAAGAAAAAAAACTCATGTTCAGATCTGACTGATCTATTTGATCAAATTCTATTGTTTTATTGTTGTCTATCAATGAAGTCCTCTTAGATCTGAATGTAGAAATGTTGTATAAGGAAATTGAGTCTGATTGATTGATTGATTGAGAAGGAAGGGTGATCCTTGCTGCTATCTATTTTGAACTTTGTAATATGACAATAGATCTTCAAAATGTCGCTGATTGGCACAGTTTGTGGTTCAGAAGTTTATAATTCAGTATCTTTAAAGATATACGTAGGTTGGGTTATTGGAAGTGGTTTATACATGCAGGTTGGGTTCAACCAAGTAGCGTATACACTCTAATGCATGATTTTTGAGGTTACAGCTGGTTCTAGATGATGATGCATGATTTTGGGTTCAACACAATGTTTTGGTGTCAGTGATCTGATTGTTCAGATTAATTGAATATTGATTGATGCAGTTTAAGTTTAAAATACTTTGATGGGTTCAGTGTGAAAATTTGATGAAACATGGCCTTCATCTTGTGGTGTTGTGATCTAGGAGTATCCAGTATGAAAATTCATGAAACGTGGTCCCTCGTGGAAGAGTGGAGTTTTTTGTAGGCTGGCACCTACGTACTAGTAAACATATTGGCTAGTAAAAGAGCTAGGGGGTTGTAGCTCCCTTCCAGTAGAATCTAGAAAATGAGAGAAGGTTGTAACCTTCTGCAAGTAGAAGCATGCGCACTGGTATGAGTTTGCACTAGTACAAGATTGTAAACATATTTTATTATTATTAAAAGAAGACAGAGATGACAGAAGTAGGTGGTTTTTACCCACATTGGGTTTTCACCTTAAATCTTGGTGTTCATGTGTGTTGCTTATGTGTGATGTTGTATTCTGCTTTTACTGCACTGTCTAATAAATCTCTGATATACTTGTTTAAGCTCAACACATGATAAAGTATCTAAATCACAAGTTCTCTGCATACACAGTAGTTCACTTCACTGAAGGAGCATATATAAATATGTTTGGGAAATAGAATTATTGATCTGATAATATTGATTCACCCCCCTCTTAGTATTATTTCCAACAATTGACCTATCAGAGCAGGTCCTTCAAAAGAAGCTTGGTCGCTTGAAGATCAACATGAATAATCAAGAAAGCATGGGATCCATCAGACCACCAATCTTCGATGGGAACAACTTTGTTGATTGGAAAATAAGAACCACATCCTATCTACAATCACTTGGAATAGATGTCTAGGAAATTGTGGAAGGAGGATATACATTTCCAATAGCAATTCCTATAGATACATCAGGTAAAAAGCAATATGAAACCAATGCCAAAGTTTTCAATACTTTATTGGAAAGTCTGTCACAATCAGAGTTTGTCAAAGTCATGCGGTTCAAATCAGCTAAATAAATATGGGACAAAATCATTCTGAGCTACGAAGGAGATTCTCAAGTAAAACGTGCTAAGCTTCAAACTCTCAGAATTCAGTATGAAACTCTTAAGGTGCATAGTGATGAAAGCATAGCTAGTTACTTCCTACGTATAGATGAGGTTGTCAATTGTATGAAGAATTTGGGTGAAGAAATTAAGGAAGTTACCTTAGTTGAGAAAGTTTTGAGATCCTTGTCTGCTAAATTTGAATCCAAAGTGTTTGCTATAGAAGAAAAACAGGATCTGTAGAATATCACTATGACGCAGCTTCATGGAATCTTAACTACCGTAGAGAACACAATGAATCAGGACATATTTCAGAAAAAGAAGATGAGGTAAACTTTGTCAAAAAGCTTCAACGGGGTTCTGGAAGGTTTAGAGGTAAGATACCCTTCAAATGCTTTTCTTGTGGTAGAGTCGGTCATTATGCTGCCAGATGTCCTCATAAAGATAAATTTGAAAAAGGAAAGGAATATGCAAAAGGGAATAGAAAATAAGTTGTGAATAAAAGGAGTTACTATACTCATGAAGATAGCGATGGTTTATCTAATAGCGATGAAGATGAAACTAGACAAGATTACAGACTTCTCATGGCTTATGATGATGATAATTTTTGGGATGCTTTAGAAGAGGAAGACCTTCATGAAGAAATATCTAAACTCGAAATTTATTTAGAATAAAAGAATATGATTATAGATACCTTAACATACCAACTTGCTGAAAAAGAAAAACACAATGAAAAACTAGAATGTGAAATTGTGGGTCTAAGAAAGGATCTTGAGAAAACGAAATCTCTCAATCTTAGATTTGCTAAAGGATCAGAAACTTTAAATGAAATTATCAAAGTTCAACATTCTCCTCTGATAAAGACAGGTCTTGGATATATTGAAGAAGCATTTTAATCACAGAAGCCGTCAACCTCCACCAAAAGCTATCTTAA
Organism: Pinus tabuliformis; assembly: GCA_031772625.1. Taxonomy (NCBI): domain Eukaryota; kingdom Viridiplantae; phylum Streptophyta; class Pinopsida; order Pinales; family Pinaceae; genus Pinus; species Pinus tabuliformis. Next base: position 708,370,179 of record CM062814.1, on the reverse strand, counting down.
TGCAGCAAAGACCAGTGAACAGTATGATAATCGTCAGCAAAGGCATAAAGCAGATCACCATGTAAATCAGACTCAATTTACTCCAAGGATGAATAGAATCCAGAACCAACCTCAGGTAAATCATACTCAATTTGCTCCAAATATGAATATCAATCTCCAGGTCAATAGATTTGATAGTCGTAGGAACTTCTTTAATGGGCAATGTTTTTCATGTCATAATTTTGGACACAAAGCTGCTCAATGTGTTGCTTACAAAACCATCATGACTAGAGAAGCATGAAATCAAAGGAATGCAACAGGGATCAAGAAAAGTTCCTATAATATATTTTCTCTTCTTGAAAATGAAATAGAATTCTCAATCTATAACAACTTTGGTCATGAAGAATCTGAATGCATGAGAAAATTTCAGCAAACATCTCAAAATGAGAAAACTCCATTAAAACCCAAGATATGGAGAAGGAAAGAATCTCAAACAGAAAGATGTGGTATAGCCTTGTATGCAAAAGGACAATAAAATCAGTGGTACATCGACAGTGGATGCTCAAAACACATGACAAGTGACAAAGAAAAAGTTCACTCATATAATGCCTTAGAAAAGGAAAAGAATGTCTCATTTGGAAATGGCACTCCTACTGTCATAAAAGGTAAAGGCTCTGTTTTCTTGAAAGAAAAGGTTAAAGCTAGAAATATTATGTATGTAGACGGTTTATAGCATAACCTGTTGAGTGTCAGTCAAATGTGTGATCAAGGAAATGAAGTGGTGTTTCGATCAAATAGATGTGTTGTTCATGAGCTTGATACAGGAGAGACCATGATCAAAGGTACAAGAACTCCAAACAACTTATACATACTAAAGGGAGGACAACAACAGTGTTATCTAAGCAAAAATGATGAAAACTGGCTGTGGCATAGAATATTGGGTCATCTAAGCTTTTCTCAAATAAGAAAAGCATGCAGATTCAAGGTTGTTCGTGATCTTCTAGATATCAGCATCCCAGAAAATACAATATGCAAACCATGTCAAATCGGCAAGCAAACCAGAGTTCACTTCATGGAAAAGGAAGGGTCAGCTAGTAAGCCTCTTGAACTTGTCCATACTGATTTATGTGGACCATCAAGGAAAAAATCACCTCGTGGAGAAGAATAATTTATTTTGTTCATTGATGATTTTTCCAAAATGTGTTGGATAGGTCTTCTAAAGCATAAAGATGAATATTTTGAAAAGTTCCAAGCCTTCAAAGCTTTTGTTGAAAATGAATCAGATCGAGAAATCAAATGCCTCAGATCTGTTTGTAGGGGTTCCAGATTCAAAAAATGGCTCAAGCTATGCTAGATGAATCTGGAACTCCTGCAACCTTCTTGGGTGAAGTTGCATTCGTTGCCATAACTATTATCAACCAAGAAAATGTTCGAGTAAACAACACTCAAACTCCACATGACCTTTGGTATGGTAAGACTCCTACTGTAAAATACTTTAAAGTTTTTGGAAGCAAATGCTATATCAAAAGGACTGATGAAAAACTTGGTAAGTTTGAACCTAGAGTAGATGAAGGTATTCTTCTTGGCTATTCTTCCAAAAGTAAAAGATATAAATGTTATAATAAAAGACTTGGAAAAATTGTTGAAAGAATTTATGTTGTAGTTGATGAAGCATGCAAAAATCCAAAACAGATAAAATCAACAGAAGATTATGACAATGAAGAAGATGGGGATTATTTTCCCACATCAAATCAAAATCATATTGAAGAAGAAACTTATGAAGCACCAGAAGAAGAGATAATGGTAGAAGAAAAGACTCCGTCCAGGTATGTTCAAAAAATTCATCGAGAAACTCAAATTTTAGGGGAAAAAGAGGCAGGTGTACAGACAAGAAGAACTATTATAGGGACCTCAAGCTATCTAGCATTACTATCCTCCACCGAACCTCAAAATGTAAAAGAAGCATGCAAAGATGAATGTTGCATCAAGGCCATGGATGAAGAACTTGAGTAAATTGAAAAAAATGATACTTGGGAATTAGTTCCTAGACCTCATGATAAAAATATTATAGGAACTAAATGGATATTCAAAAACAAGCTAAATGAAAATGGAGAAGTCATTAGAAACAAGGCCATACTTGTTTGTAAAGGGTATTCTCAACAAGAAGGTATAGATTTTGAAGAAACTTTTGCACCTGTTGCCAAACTTGAAGCCATAAGGATGTTTTTTGGTCTTTCTAGCTTTCAGAAATTCAAAGTATACCAAAAGGATGTAAAATCAGCCTTCCTAAATGGAGATTTAGAAGAAGAATTTTATATTGAACAGCCAGAAGAATTCATTCTTGGAAATGATGCCAAACTTGTATGCAGACTCAAAAAGGCCCTCTATGGTCTGAAACAGGCTCCAAGGGCCTGGTATTACCATCTTGACAAATATCTACACCAACAAGGTTTTACAAAAGGTTCAGCGGATAAAAATATATATACAAAGATTAAGACTGATAAACTGCTAATTATTATTGTTTATGTTGATGATATCAATTTTGGTAGCAATGAAGAATCCATGAGTCAGAATTTTGCTTCAGTAATGCAGCAAGAATTTGAAATTTCCTTGCTTGGTGAACTTACCTATTTTCTTGGTCTACAAGTTCAACAAAATAAAGATGGTATTTTTCCTTCACAAACCAAATATCTCAAACAGATCTTGAAAAGGTACGGAATGGAAGATTCCAAACCTATATGTACCCCAATGGTAACAGGATGCAGTCTCAGCTCAAATGATAAATCAGCAGCAGTACATCAACCAACTTACAGATCCATGATTGGCAGTCTACTTTATCTAACAGGTACCTGACCTAAAATCATGCATGTAGTAGGAATAGTTGGAAGATTCCAAGCAAATCCAAAGGAATCACACCTTCAGGCAGTCAAAAGAATTTTCAAATATCTTCAAGGAACTCAAGACTTTGGTTTATGGTATCCTAAAGATGCAGATCTTACTCTTCATGCATATACAGATGCAGATTGAGTAGGAAGTGTTGATGACAGAAAGAGAACTAGTAGTGGTGCATTCTATATGGGTTCTAGGTTAGTGTCTTGGTTCAACAAGAAACAAAGTTCAATTGCTTTATCTACAGCTGAAGCAGAATATGTGGATGATGCATCTTGCTGCATACAACTAATTTGGATGATGCAAACCTTGCAAGACATTCATATCACATATACTCCATCCATCTCCATTCTATGTGATAATACAAGTGCCATCAATATTTCAAAGAATCCAGTCATGCACTCCAAGACCAAGCGCATACCCATCAAATACCATTTTCTACATGAACAAGTGCTTGAACAAAAAGTCAAATTGAAGTATGTTCCCTCCAAAAAATAGGTTGCTGATATATTCACTAAACCACTACCCAGAGAAACATTTGAATATCTCAGACAAAAGCTAGGAGTTGTTGCTACATCATCCTGCTGTTAAATCTAATTTTTTCAGAGAAAGGTTATTATACGGGTGTTTCATGAAGTTGAGTCACGTACACACGTGGGTTTCTGTGGGACAAGGAGCGTATATGCTTTTTAGACAAGAAAAACAGTGGGGCAGGCTCTGATTTGGGTGCTCTATTTGATGTTGATGATCACATTCTATTGATATGCTATGTTCATTAATTTGTATCTAACTGACAAAGATGCCTTGATCATTGACTTGTTAACAATGCACTGGTAGCATAGGTTCAGGGGGAGCATTAACCTTCACTCGCATTCTACATTGTTGGCATTATGGTTGCTGAGTCCATCTATGGCTTCAGATATTTATACCTTTTGTTGCTTAAGTCATGTAAAAGTCTAGGGTGTGATATGTCTTATCATACATTTGAATGAGTCCTATTGGAAAAATGGTGTAATTTGTATCCCCACTTTGCATAAGATGGATGATGTAATTATATTTTTGTCATGTATAAAAAATTGGTATATCCCCACTTGGTTGGGTGGATGAGTCAAATTTGGTATATCCCCACTTGGTTGGGAGATAAATGTATGTATGAGTCATTGGTGATAGGAAGGTCATACTCACATAGTTGAGTTATAGAGTCATGTTACTCTTTTGGAGAATATTTTTGCAGACTCTACTTGTGCTAAGGGGGAGCATGGATGATTTCAATGCATCTCAACATGTACAAAAGGGGAGCTCAATCAGACAATTCAGCATGTACTCAGGGGGAGCATGAACATCATAGGGGAGAGAATATCTTGGTCCGCCCTTTGCCCTTGATGTTAAAGGGGGAGAGTGTCTTGGTATTGTTGTTGCCATCAAGTCCAAAGGGGGAGATTGTTGAAATTATGATACAGGTGTTGTCCTTGATGGAAACTCTCTCAGACAAAAGTTCACAATGTAGTAGGTCAACAACAAAGGATAGAATGAAGAAGGAAAGGTATACGATGGTTCACTTTGTCCAAGGCGTGTATACACACAGTTTAATAGAACAAAAGTAGCGTATAACGTATACACACACTTTCACAGGAGGAAAAGCACGTACATGTTGCAAAACCAAGTTTTTGGTCCAAGGTATTTGATCCAAGGTATTTTGGTCCAAGGTAATTGGTCTGAGGCATTTGGTCCAAGGTATTGACCCTAGGTATTGGGTCCAAGGTATTGGTCCTAAGTGGTTTTGGTCCAAGGTATTGAGAAAGGTCTAGGAGTATATAAGGAGGAGAAGATCATTAGACCAAGCAGTGCAAGCAATGAGATTCTAAGGAATACTTCTATCGGAAGTATATATTATGTTGCAGGGTTATGTCTGGGACTGGATTTGAAATTTTTCATGTGCACCTTGAGTTCAACATTGGATCAGGAATCATGAGACTTGAAATGACTTATTCTTGAATAATCTGATATTGGTTCAGACCAGATCTAATGTTTTGTGCCAGTTCTACTTGTTATCTATCATGATCTGGGTTTGTCTGAAGTCTGAAATTGCAGCAAAGTTCTGACTCAAAATTTTCGGATCTGTACACAGGTTTGTCTCAGCCAAAGCATGTGTACACATAGGTTCGACTCTTTCAAGTAGTGTATACAAAAGAAAAAAAATTTGTTCAAATCTGACTAATCTATCTGATCAAATTCTGGTATTTTACTATTGTCTGTCAATGAAGTCCTCGTAGATCTAAACGTAAAACTGTTGTATAAGGAAATTGAGTCTGATTGATTGATTGAGAAGGAAGGTGATCCTTGCTGGTATCTATTTTGAACTCTGTAATATGACAGTAGATCTTCAGAATGTCACTGATTGGTACAGTCTGTGGTTCAGAAGTTTATGATTCAGTATCTTTAGAGATATATGCAAGTTCGGTTAAAGGAAGTGGCGTATACACGTAGGTTGGGTTCAACCAAGTAGTGTATACACTCTAATGCATGATTTTTGAGGTTACAGATGGCTCTGGATGATGATGCAGGATTTTGGGTTTAGCACAGTGTTCTGGTGTCAGTGGTCTGATTATTCAAATTAACTAAATATTGATTGATGCAGTTTATGTTTAAAAGACTTTGATCGATCCGGTGTGAAAATTTGATGAAACGTGGCCTTCAGCTTGTGGTGTTGCGATCCAGGAGTATTTAGTCTGAAAGTTCATGAAATGTGGTCCCTGTGGAAGAGTGGAGTTTTCTGTAGGCTGGCACCTACGTACTAGTAAACATATTGGCTAGTACAAGAGCTAGGGGGTTGAAGCTCCCTTCCAGTAGAAGCTGAAAAATGAGAGAAGGTTGTAACCTTCTACAGGTAGAATCCTGTGTACTGGTATGAGTCTGCACCAGTACAAGATTGTAAACATATTTTCTTATTATTAAAAGAAGACAGAGATGACAACAGCAGGTGGTTTTTACCCACATTGGGTTTCCACCTTAAATCTTGGTGTTCATGTGTGTTGCTTATGTGTGATGCTTTATTTTGCTTTTACTGCACTGTCTAATAAATCTCTGATATACTGGTTTAAGCTCAACACATGATAAACTGTCTAAATCACAAGTTCTCTGCATATACATTGGTTTCTTTAAGCATAGTCGCATGTACATGCTAGTTCACTTCATTGAAGGAGCGTATATAAATCTGTTTGGGAAATAAAATTATTGATCTGATAATACTGATTCACCTCCCTCTCAGTATTAATTCCAACAGATATGTCATTGTTTTGTATATGATGCTATCCTTGAAATTACTAACATTAGAGATTAATTTATCATGCTTGCAACTAATGGGGCCTAGGGAACATTTTATAACTAAGATGTTGCGAATGTTGTTTCTTCAACATCTTTTTGAGGTAAAAATACTAAAATAGTAGTAGGATAAAAAAGCAGTGAATGGAAGCATAAATTCCCAACTTCCATGGTCGATGACTATGTTGGTGACTCAACAAACAACAATAGTTTAAGATACAATGATGTAGTAGTGCAACCGTCATAAGAGGTTTCAATTGTTGAAAACTCTAATACAACTAAAATAAATAGTGCACCTAATATTACATCTCAATCAGAGAATATAATTCAACCAAGTAATGTAACGTATATCAGGTTTGAAATTCATATAATTAAGCTTTGTTGAGGGTATTGCAACAAAAGAATATCGACCTCCATTATGAGATTTCCTAGATTCTTTGAGGAAAAAAACGTAATGGATAAAAAATGAGAAGGGAATTTTGCTGAATAAAACTAGGTGTCCTTTGTCTCCCATCCTTTCTAGAGACAACACCATATTGTACATGAGAATATTGTAAAACGTCATTTCATTACTGATATCTATCTTTTATACTAGGGAAAGGTTTTATAAGACGGATGAGATATGGAATTGAAGTGAGTTTCTTATGGCTAAAAAAGTTATCATCTGCAATGATTGGATGCTAATACTTTTGTGCTCAATTGGAGTGCTAATGATTTAGAGATTAACATACATTTTTGTGCGCTCTAGTTTATAGCAATGTTAGAATAATTTAAGGGAACATGGAACTAACATTTTTCTTCTTCATGTTTGTACATTAGACTGCATCATTAGCAATTTCCATCATCATATTCTCCATTTCGTTTTCCGTGAAGGTTCAAAATTTTGGAAGCCTACTCATCCTCCCTCCTAATTCACTTCCAACATTTTGAATATTACATCCATAACTCCTACTAAGGCCTTCCTTCGCAAGGCAGAATCATTGATTCCAATTGGACATTAAATGACCTAAAGCATTAATGATAACTTGTGAAGAGTAATTTTATAAGTTAAATTACATTATTAATAGATGCATTTTTGGTAGAAACCAACACCGTTCATTTTTTGATCTTGAATTGATTGGAAAATGAAACAAATTTATGAGTTAAGAGTTAATAAATACTCTAATACTCTCTATTATTGGAAATATGGCCAAAATCGACAAATCCACTCCCTTTGATGTTTAAAATTATTTACAAGGTGTGTAAGACAAAATCGAGTTTCTCCTTCTTCAATCACAATTCCAACAAGATTAACTACAATAAAGAAATCAACATTTTGAACTAGTTCTTATTTAGAACAATTCTCTTTTTGAGTTTGAGAAGGACACTTATCACCAACCAGCACATGACCCCACTTTAGGAGAAAATTATATTGAAGATGTAGAATTTCAACTTGCATGCCCCAAGCTCATTGACAGACATTAGGAAGAAGTCAACAACAACAAGAACACAACTCGTTAAGAATATAAAAGGGAAGTGAACTTTCATATTCCAGACTATTCCAAACCAATCTAGTTTTATATTTTTGAGTTTCTTCAAACAAATTCATCTTCACTTGTTCCACTTCCACATCAAATTCCCAAATTCCAACATTGTCATTAAGTTGACCACATAAATATTAGTGCTTCTATCTTCATCCTTGTGAGCGTTGTGGAAGGTATATTAGTAATACCATAGAATTAATTCTCTAGTATTAACATGTCTTGTATTGGAGAAATCATCATCTTCTCATCTTGTATCTGATATGGAAGAGTTGACAATCAACTTCAAGTTTCCAAGTCTTATTAAGTGAGCTTGAGCCACAACTAGAAACATAGCCATACGCTAGATCCCAGAGCAAAGTTAGCTGGCTCTGAAGTCAAAGTCATAACGAGAGTCATGTTCCATGAACACCATTTGGTTTATGGTCCTCCTTAAACCACCACTCAATAGAAGACTTACTGCTTCTACTAGACAATAATTTGTTGTCATATTTAACAACCATCAAAGAGCACTTCCATTTTTTACAAGACATCAACTTCTAGCTAGATTTGGAATTGTTCTGGGCACTGAATTGAGGCAAGTTCCAGAGTTGGTGGTCATCCTTACACCACCACTCAATATAATACTTAGACTTTTTCTACCCATTTGGTTTGTGGTCTTATTTAAACCACCATATTCAAAGAGCACATTCAACCATTGACTACTATCAACTTCTATATTTTAGCTCTTTTCTCTCGCTCACATATACCCCTTCGGATTAAGGGAGGAAATGATGGAAGTCTAATCCTTGAAGGGTTATGGTAATTTTTCATATTCATCTAAGAGGAATATGAAGTATCAAGGGAATATGAATATGGGCTAGAACTCAAAAAGACGTCTTGGAAGATGAATCTAAGGATCGAATTGTACTTATATGTGTGACATTTAAATCAAATGTACATCACATACTTATGATAAATCTTCTCCATTTTTTTAATGATAGATAAATCTACAGGTGGTTTGGGCTTGTATACTAACCACTACCACTATAACTCCTAGATAGGTCTGCCATGTCCCTAGTAGATGACCATAGATTAGACAATTACGAAATTTTAACATGAAACCTTATACTAATTGTTGAATTGAGGATTCTGTGATCCATAACATTTATAAGAAGAGTTTTGGCATAGATCACATGTAGAAAACCTTTGTCGATGCATTTCAAACCAACTAGTGTGGTTCATCATTAGGACAAGTTGAGGAGTCAGATCATGGCTGCAAAATAAATAGGGAGAGCAGATCTTCCAAACGGCTAGGTTAACTAGGTTGACCATCAACGGCTATATAAAACGACTAGATTATATAATAATATTAAAATGTTAATAAGTCAAAGGTAATAACTTATAATAATAGAATAATATTCTAATTATAGTAAATAATTTTCCTGTAATAACTAATTATAATATATTATAAATTAGAATGTTATATCTATTTAATTAAAATATTTTCCTTAGGTTACTAAATTAATTTATTTAACTGCTTTTTTAATTTATTTAATCATATAAATACTAGGGATAAGTGAAGGGGTTTTTTATATATTAGAATGTTATAATATTTTAATTTATTTATATATTAAATTACTTAATTCTAATTTATTTAATCAATTGAATTGCTAGGGATAAGTAAAGGGGGGTTTATAACAGAATGTTATTCATTATATTTATATATATATATATATATATATATATATATATATATATATATATATATATATATATTTAAATTAATTAATTTAATTCTTTGTTAATTTATTTAATCATTTAAACCACTAGGGATAAGTAGAGGGTTTTTAATAATGATTTAATGGAATTAATAAATTATTTTTGAAAATTGGTTAAAATTAATTTTTATTTTTATTTTTATTTTACTCATATGGTAAATGTTTAATAATAAATAGGATTAATAATATTAAAAAAAAATCGACAAATTTTAAATACAAGAAGGACATGAACAGGACAATTGCATTCCACTATTAATTGTCTTGTTCTTGTCCTTCTTGTATTTAAAATTTGTCGAAATTTTTTTAATATTATTAATCCTATTTATTACTAAGCTTCTACCTTTTACCATATGAATAAACTAAAAATAAAAATTAAAATTAATTTTAACCAATTCTCAAAAATAATTTATTAATTCCATTAAATCATTATTAAAAATCCTCTACTTATCCTAAATGATTAAATAAATTAACAAAGAATTAATTTAATTAATTTAAAAATAATAAAATAATAATAAATATTATATATTATAATATATATATATATATATATATATATATATATATATATATATATATATATATATATATATATAAAATAAAATATAATAACATTCTGTTATATAAACCCCCTTTACTTTTATATATATATATATATATATATATATATATATATATAATAAAATATAATAACATTCTGTTATATAAACCCCCTTTACTTATCCCTAGCGATTCAATTGATTAAATAAATTAGAATTAAGTAATTTAATATATAAATAAATTAAAATATTATAACATTCTAATATATAAAAAACTCATTCACTTATCCCTAGTATTTATATGATTAAATAAATTAAAAAAGGAGTTAAATAAATTAATTTAATAACCTAAGGAAAATATTTTAATTAAATAGATATAACATTCTAATTTATAATATATTATAATTAGTTATTAGAGGAAAATTATTTACTATAATTAGAATATTATTCTATTATTATAATTTATTACCTTTGACTTATTAACATTTTAATATTATTATATAATCTAGCCATTTTATATAGCCATTGATGGTCAACCTAGTTAACCTAGCCGTTTGGAAGATCTGATCTCCCTATTTATTTTGCAGCCATGATCTGACTCCTCAACTTGTCGTGATGATGAACCACACTAGTTGGTTCGAAAAGCGTCGACAAAGATTTTCTACATGTGATTTACGCCAAAGCTCTTCTTATAAACCTTATATTAAAATTTACTTTACATTTTAACAAATTTCTTTCCATCTTTATTTTATATGCACTAAAATAATTATATATTTACAAATACCTTAATTTCTAAAATAAATTAGATACATTTCCATTACGATAATTACTACGAGGGAAATTAGATAATCTTATCACATAAATGATAATCAATGAAATAGACAGCAGAATCAATTGATCTAAAGCCTAACGAATCCACTCTAACAGATCAAAACCTAACTTATCCACTCTAATATAATTTATTATTTATTTATTTTAACAAGTTTTCATTAATATTATAATAATGATATGGTTTGTGATATTTTATTACTTTTTCATATTATTTTGATTAAATATATATATATATATATATATATATATTTTTTTTTTTTTAATTTCAAAATAATAATAATGATTATTATTATATATAATTTTTGAAATTGGTAATTTACTCAATTAAAAATGGGAAAACTTAATGATGTTACCAATATTATGAAATTTATATAAGTATATGATATAAAACCTAATTTAAATATAATCTGATTATTTTCTGACCACGTAAATGGTAAATATAACTTTACTTAACATGCTTCATAGAATTGGAAGTGAAATGATTGGATTCATCTTAGCGGTTCGAAACCCACTCACCTGGTTGGCAAGTACTCAGTTCGTTGTCATGGCTGCTAGTGACCGACTATATGACGAAAAATTGTTGGCGATCTGCTGTTAGTTCGTTGCCATTCTTGGTTCATTTTAAAGGCTTCAATTACAGATTATGTGAAGTAAAATTGCATATATTCATTCAGAGGGGATTCCTGCTTCTGAGGGTTTCAATTACTCACTATGTGAAGTAAAACTGCATAGGTCATACAGAGTGGACTGCTGCTTCATTCTAAAGATTTGAATTAATGATTGTGAAGTAAAATTACATAGGTTGATGCAGAGTGATATCATTGTTCAGTTTTAGTGAATGTGGCACAAATATGTCAGAAATTTCGTAGTTTGCTTCCATCGGGTTTGTATAACACAGAAAATCCTGAAATCGTAGTGGGCTGATGGAAAATGACACAGTGAAGAGAAGCTTCAGACACTCTCCACAGCCCTCTAATTGAAATTTAACGTTGATGGAAATATTTAGAGATGTCTTCTACATGAAAAGCATTTTACAATACTTCATCATTGATTATAGACCATTGTTTTATAATTCATCATCGATTATAGATCACTGTTCGTGACTACTTGGACCGACATAGAAGGCTGTGCCATGACCTAATGCTGAGTTAGTGGAGATAAAAGAATAATCAACACACAAATCTGAGATCTTACTTCGAAAATCACTTTTCATCGGCGGAAGAGGCTGACAAAATAGACACCGTGGCCCAAGAAATGTAGTTGAACATAAGCTTGAGAATGATCCTGCCGATTGCATTCTCGTGTCCAGTTGATCTTAATAGCATTGAGCTATCGTCTGTGCCAAGCATTGCATTTGGTTCTGTGAATAGTTCAAAGACAGATTTGACTGACCGCTTAGATGTAAGTTTTCAGCAAATACTTTCACTGAATCTTCTGCTGGTAATGAAACCCCCGTGATGGAGGAAAGGCCTATGAGGCGATTTAAACTGGTTTCCAAGGTATTGAGAGTGTTCTTTGAGGATGTTGAGGCATTTTTCTCCTGCAAATTTAACCGTTCTACTTGAAGAGCAGTTGTATGCTTCATATGTGGTAAAGCAGATCTAGCGCTTCCTCTGCTGTTTCTTTTGTCTTTGGTTCTCTCCCGAGCTCTTTCCCGTGCCTTGGATCTGAGCTCCTTTAACCTGGTATTGTGTGTCCACCTCCCTGCAGTTTTCACTGCTGCCAATATAGCACCAGCTTTTCTTGGATTCCTTTTTTTGCATCGGCTCCTAGATTGTTGTTTCACAATGGACGGCTCGGTTAATAGAGCGGGGGATAATGAATCAGCTTCTCCAACCTTTTCCTCGGACCCCGTTACAAAACCTGCTCTTGTTCTGTCTCTATCATGATTCAAGAAAGCCAATGAGTAGTGTGAATCTGTGTTCGGGCGGGATGATATCTCCAATGGGGATAGAAACTCTGCAGATAATTGGTCAATTGCAGAACGGAATTTTTGAATTAGCCATTCAATTGTTTTACTTGGTTGATCAAATCCCAGCCTATCTTGTACACCGAATAACTTGATGGCAATTTCAACGGACAATCTCATTCTCCTGTCTTTGGTCCTCTTGATGTGACAACCTTCGTATGCCGATCTCTTCTTCTGCCAGAAGGACGACGAATGCTATACAGCTCCATGAAATTCCTTGATTCATGTTTCTAGATGATTTTCCCTGAGATTTCTCGCCATTTTTTTCTTGTTTCCATTGTACTGTAATTTTCTTCTCCAATTCTGCAAACTGGGCATCAGCTTCTAGGGTATCTGGTAAGTGAAACATATCTGACATAACATTAACATGAACCCCACCAGGAAATACATTTGAATATTCATGTTCGGACTTGACAGAGGAAGGGAACGGTCTGGTATGTCGGGGAAACGAATGGTTGATCTCTGCTTTATGAGAACCTTGTAACGGATCTGCCGTGAAATCATCTATGGGTTCATTATAGCCCATAGTTTCATGTCTAAGTGAGAAGGGAGCAGTTGAACAAGCGTACCATGCATTGGAATACGTTCGTGCCACGTGGGCAATGAAGCCCATACTTAGGGTAATGCTCCAGAGAAATATCTTCTGAATGGGATTTAATGGAGCTGAAAAGGTCACCATCATACAACGCATTAGAGTTCACATCCCATTCTTCTCTAGGGATTGCATATTCACTGAAGCCAAAGTAATCATCCTTATCCCCAAATAAATCCATCGCACCCTTACCATCACACAAGGCCGGCGCTTGAAAGGGCACCTCGACAGAAACCCTATAAGTTAAAAGGGTCTCTATATCTGTCCTTCGATCCATGTTCAAATACAGATAACTAGATTAAACGGTATGAAAGGGTATACACCGAAAAGTTGTCGGCGACTTCTTTAGTGAACAGTGAATAACATATTTGTTTTCATAAAACAGCGTATTTCAACGCGCACTTGCTCTATGTGTAAATCTACTCTGCTACGCAAAATAAAACATTCGAACCAAATTGTTCTGTGACAGTGAAACGAAACTACAGCTTAGAACTTAGAACACCTCATTTATGTGGCCGCTCTTCCCTCGTGGAGACGAATTGTTCTGTGACAGTGAAACGAAACTACAGCTTAGAACTTAGAACACCTCATTTATGTGGCCGCTCTTCCCTCGTGGAGACGAACAGAGAAATTACCAGACAACAATCTGTAGACATTGCTCCATTTATCAATGGACTAGTGAACTGAGTGAGACCTAGCAAATATTGCTCCATTTGTCAATGGACTAGTGAACTGAGTGAGACCTCAAGCCAAGGAGAGTTAGGGATCCTGTCTACATCCCCCTTCCTTACAGCCTAACGACTGATTGTTGGACAGGTGCAACGTAATGTCCGGGACGGGGGGAAAGGTAAATTAATTTCTCGTTGTTGATCATGACACGTACGACATTGAACTGGCAAGTTTCGTGCATAAAGAAAAGGGCTTATGTGGCCCATCACATCTGTCTTGTTTAACACTTTTGAAGTGCTCTCGAAATCCGATCGGGCATTGAATTTTGATCATTTTTGAAGACATTTTTAATATTTTAACTTCAAATTATAATATTTAAAAAATATATATTAAAACATTACACATTATTAATAATATTTTGTTAGATTTTAAAAAAAATCACATTTTTAAAAGTACATATGTATAATACCATTTATCCCTATCTATTACACTTTATTCTCAAATATTTTGACTTTTATTTTAATATAAATTATTTATAGCATTATTTTAATGTTAATATGAACCAACGCCTCTTTAAATAATTCACATCGATATTATTATTTGAATGTTATTATGAAGTAGCAGCTCTTTAAATAATTCATACGGATATTAGTATTTTAGTGCTACTACTAAGTAGCAGCTTTTTAAATAGTGTACGCGACTATTAATGCGTAGATGGCCCTTCCTCTATTTTTTTTCCCATTAATATTTGTTGTATTATTTTAGTTTCAAAATAACCATTTTATTTTTATATATATATATATATATATATATAACAATGTTAAATTTTAAATTATCATTTATAAAATATGTAATTTTAATATAAAAAGATGATTATATCATGTTAATTTTAAAAAATCGCATTTGTTTCCAATTTATTAGATTTTAAATTACGTTTGAAATAATATTTTTTAAAATTATTATATCCATTAAATTAATATGTTATTTAAAAAAATGGCTTTCTTAATTTTAGTTTTAATATTGAAAATTGTTAAGAGTATATTTTCAAACAAATTTTAATTTTAATTTTAATCCAAGGGAAAAACGTAAATTGGATGACTTTTTTATTTAAAAATTGATTTACGTGACTTTTTTATTTAAAAATTGATTTTGAAAATTTGTTATGTTTTTAGATAAGTTATAAATTTAGTCTCGAAAAAATAATATCACTATGATAATACTTTTTTATTTTCAAATTGATTAATTTTTTTTAATAATGTTATAAATTTTACGATCATATTTTTAAATAAAAAGAAAACGATTTCATTTTCTTATGAGTTAAGTATGGTGAGTTGTAAGTTTACATAGCGACTTGCATTTGTTCAATTGTCGTAGTTATCCTTAACCGATAACTCAGTACATGCAAGTTGTTATGTGAGCGTACAACTCAACATACTTAGCTCATAGGGAAATGATGCGTTAGAAAAACCCACTCTAATACCCCCTTAAGTGAAACATATGGAGTAACTAAAGAAGAAAGAAAACGAAGAATGAGTCCAGAGAATGAGGCTTGATTAAGTACTCATGTACAAACTCTCATAACAAGAGAAAGAGAGAAAAAACTTAGGAAAAATCTCCCCCCAAAAGAGAGAAAGATGGCAATGCTCAAATTATCATGAAATTTAAATTGTAGATACCATAATGATCCACTTAACGACAAAAACGTAGAGTTGTTCCAATCAAGATGTATGAAATGTTGAAGTACTAGAATTTTGAAGATAGAGTTTTGAAACCTTAATGAGGTGAATCGATCTCTAAAGTAAGATTGTTGCAGAGGTACATAGGTGGCAAACATGGTTAACTTCTCCGAAAAATACTTCAAACTAACTCTAGGTGCTAGTAAAAAACCGGGACAAAGACATCAAACAAAAACAACACCATCAACCAACAAACAAACAATAAAACATGTAAGTATGGAAAAATTTATACAACAACACTCTTGAAGTTGATAAAACACGAAACATAACAATTGTCAATAAAACAATAGAAACAATATCTGTCGCAGTCTAACCGCCCCCTAAAACACAACTACGAAAGGAACGAGAATCCATTGTCAACGAATTCCCCTCAAACACAACTGAGGCTTCATTTCACAATCTTCCGTCTTACGGGTGATGGTGAAAAGGCGTTGTAATTCTCCAAAGCTGAAAACGACAAGTGATATTGACGCAACTCGTTGGTCATCGCAAGCCATTGAACAATTGAGGTTATGGATTTTTGAACTTGCTCATTTTTTATTTGCCCATATAAATCTTTTAAAAAAAGGGGAGAGTTTTTTTTTACCTTGAGTGAAAAAAAAAGAGAAGTAATTTTTTTTTTTCCTTCGGTTAAAAGAAAAAATGGGCAAAATTGATTGACCAGAGGAAGGTCTTTTTATTTTTACTTGAGATTCTTTAGGTCTCTGTCGTTGGTGTGTCAACTGGTAGTTACTCTACTTGTATTTACATGGACTAGACTTGCATTTACATAAATTCACGTATTATACATAAGGAGACATAAAAGGAACATAGTATTCAGCCATCTTGTTTGGCGAGACATGGTAAGCTACCATCCACAATGTATCTATTTTAGTTGGACATGGTAGCTACCATCCACAATGTATCTATTTTAGTTGGACATGACGCATTAGACACATTTGAAGATTCCTTGAATATATTTTTTATGGGATAGCTTACAATAAGCTTTTCTTTTAAATTCAATCTTCATCTCCTAATTCGTGTCTTCTTAACCATGAGTACATCAGCGTAGCCTTATTTCCTAGAGACTCATCTCGGTTCGCCAACCACGACAATGGAAGGTGTGGATATATAATTTCTACTTGATGAGTAACGTGGGGATCTAGGTTTTGCTGATTATTTTCAATTCGTTTCAACTTTATGATTTTTTTTTTTTTTTAATGTTTAATCTCTTGAAATTATATCTAATAAGGACAATATCCCTTGGCATGAAGCAAATGTGAAACTTATGTTAAACTTTTGGTTTTCTAAATTGATTTGATAGTGGGAGGGAAAAAAATCTTCACAAATTTATATTCACATGGTTAATATCAAAATATTTTGCTTGAACCTAACGTTATTTATAGGTTGGTATTTAAATTTGAGGTGATTTTCATGGAGTAATTGAAGAATAACGTTTATGAGGTTGAAATATAGTTTTTTTTCCAATAGATTTTAGAGTCGATGAAGAGATTTTTTCAAATTTGATTATAGTATTCTTGGATATTGTTAATATTTATAAAATATAGCATGTTTTCGCAAAAATAATGGATTGTTAACAATTTCTTAGTGGTATAGCATGGTATTGTAGATTCAATGGATTAAACTCGCTATCACATCACATGGTGGTGGAATAGAATTCTTAGTTGTTCATTATTTGAGGTTATTGTGTTTTATACTTTACTTAGATGTTGATGGAATTTGTGTATATGTCATCAATTTTAGGTAAAAGGTTTGGAACCTTATTGGCTTCAAAAATATGGTTGATGTCAAATGATTTTCTTATGGTTTCCTTGGTGTCCATGCACAATATTTATCTGTTGTATCTGTTGATGATATTATTGGTTGAATAAAGGTAACGAATGTGAATAATAACAATTAAACTTGTTAGTTGATGTGCTTGCACTCTTAGGCAAATTATTTTCTTCTAATCCATGTAGTTGCAAGTGGATAAAGATTAAAGAGATGTATTCATACATTAATATATAAGAATTTAGGACTTATTTCTTGAAAATGCACCAAAATATAAGGAACATATAGGTTGTATCTACAATGAGATGACAGGTAACCGTGAAATTATTGGGCATTGGTGTAGGTGTTAATAATGCACCATTTTATACAACCAATGATAGGGTCTTGGTTTAATCTAATGATGATGATATGATTTTGTGTAATCTAAAACTAAAGTGAATGCAATATCAGAAACTACTTTAATGTCCATTGGAGAATCTTTGAGTTACAAGCTTAGGTAGAGATGTATTAGAATTGTAATTGAAAGTAAGTGCATGGGAATAATTGAGGATGCTCCCTCCAATAAAATGGCATCTATAATAGTAATGTCATTAGCATGATGAGGTTTGGGATGTGTTTAATGTTGGCACAACATTATTTTACATCAAAATTTTAATCAACCATGATTATCCATATTAAAGTTTTATGTGTCATTTTCTTAATTATCCATGTTATAGATTTACATATCCTACTCATTTAAATATTCTACCTCTATGATAGATATTTTGCAATATAATAGTGGTATCACCTCGGTCATTTTCCTTCTCCACCACTTTCTTGTTGCCTCATTATGTTCTCACTTTCACTGTTAGTTCTCGGCCTTTGACATCATGCTTCACATGCCCTAACACTTATTGGGTCGGGGTTTGTGACAGCCCATTTTTCTAATCCTTCTTATAACCTTTGTTATAAATTGTGATTCAACTAATAATGTGAAAATGTAAATATTTATTAGTTGAGAGAAGTGGACATGGATTTTGAGGCTTGAGGAGAAAAATTTGCTTGTGAACCCAAACAATTGTATTTATTTCACAACCTATATCCCTAATGAATTAATGTCACTATTGGTGCAAGAACTGAATATAGGTATGGAATACCTTAGTGTCGAAAAAGAAATGCAACCGTGTTCTCGCAAATCATGTCAAAAAGGTCAACATGTAAGGGAAGGACGTGGAGAAGAAAAAGAAAAAAATGTATCGAAGAGAGATGAGATAAGGAAATGATCATGCATATAGGAACAAACATATGCACAAGAGATTAATTGAGTAACAGTGAACAACACAAGGTAACATTGAGCTAAACTTGGGTAATGGATGTAAATTCACTGGGAGAATATTCTTGCTCGCCTGTATTCCATTCTAAGGTACAATATTCCCTGTATGTGTTAAAGACCTATATGTGTGTGCCTACTAATTTGTTGGATCATGCAAGTTTATTGGAGTCTAATCACGCAATGTTTGCCTTAGGGTTGATAAGCCACTGGGGTGCTTGTTGGAGTTGAGTCGATGAACCATTGTTAGGCTCAAACACCCAATTGCTTGCTGAAAGGAGCTAATAAATCACCAGGTGCATGTCTTGGGGATGATAAACCAACTATGTGCTTGCTCACTAAGATGATAAACCATCTAGATAATGGGTTCTTGAATCCTCCACTCCCCGCTCAAAGGAATAACTGATAAACTACCAATGTGATGTGTTTAACCTCCTGGAACTGAACAGTCTCTCACTAGATCATGGATGAATTCCATGTGATTAGTTTATGTTGGAGTAGAGGTGATATGAGATCATTTCTTCGATGATGTTAAACACAATTTCTTGAAGAGCATGAAAATACCATAAATTCAACATCCATGATGAAGCAACACAAAATGAAGACATCACAATCAATGCATGAAGATTTGTTAATGGTGTTCACTCACAAAGTGGGAGCTACACATTTGGGCCCAACTTCAAAGTGGAAAGACCTCTATGTTATCTCAATAAAATGAAAACCAAGTACATGAGAAAATACATGGAAATACCTCACCTTTGGGAGTGACCTAAATTATGCTACTCAGATCCCAATTTTAATCGCACCATTAGATTTCTTGTGAAATTGCATGAAAATTGAGTCTAAACTTGAATAGGTTTGTAAAGTTCACCTATGAGTCCCTTAGGGAATATTCAAGATGCCACAACAGTCAAAATATTCCTACAAAATATTCCCTAGAATATACCAAGATTCTATCTGAAATTCTTTACCCACCTATGCACGATTTGAGTCCTCAACCCACATGTTGTGTCTCGGTTCCATCCTCCTTCTCCGTTGCATTCAAGTGGCATGGGTTTAAATCATTTGCACCACACGAACTTACCAAGTACGGCCCACACAGTTGATTGGAATGTTGCAATGTTTGTTTCGAGGGTGACCTGGGGTTAAACCCTGGAAATTTCCACTTATTAAAAATGGTTTGTTTTAATATTGCAATTAGTGTGATATACATACATACATACATACATACATACATACATACATATATATATACATATATATATATATATATATATATATATATATACACATGTATGTATATGCATATGTATATGTATATGTATATGTATGTACATGTACATGTATATATATATATGTACATCTCTCTCTCTCTCTCTCTCTCTCTCTCTCTCTCTATATATATATATATATATATATATATGTATGTATGTATGTATGTATGTATGTATGTATGTATGGTTCCAACCACCTTCGACTTTTGTGTTATCCCCACTAATTGTGTCAAACTGGAAATCTTAGTGGTGCCACCAACTTTAGTTGGAAAATTTCCATATACCTATGGGTTGACTAGCCCATTTGGATGTTGGTTGGGTGCCATGTGGCACCATTTCATTAGTCCACTTGGAGCTCTGTCACCAGCTACCTTACCTAGGTCAACCCTACCATCTCACCTTAGTCAACTCTGCCATGTCACCTTGGTCAACCTTGCCACACCATCTCTATAGGTTCCACTTGGCCTGCTGATTAGGCTACCATATGGTGGCCTATGCAGGTACCATGTGATATCCTGTGGGTCCTACTTGCACAATTTTTTACTTTTTGTTCCAAACTTTAGATGGGCATATCTTTCGCATATAGACTTGGATTGAGGTGTTATTCACCCTTTTGGAATCATCTCGACGAGATCTATGACATGGTGTTGGTTTTGATGAGATTTGAGGACTTCAATTTTTGTGCCTTTTTAGATCCTACTTGATCAAAAGGTCATCATGGTGCTTACTATTGGAGGAGGTTTATAAACCACCTAGACAATGGAGCCTTCATCATGTTGGTATGTGACTCAAATCTGGTTGAATTGAGATCCATTATGGCTCTTACTATAGGAAGCAATTGATAAACCACCTTGACAATAGACTTCTCTTCTTATTTATTTAGTGCCTGGTATTAGTGCAGTTAGCTTGTGGTTGGGTGGAGAGTTGAAGTTCCACTCTCAATTGCTTGGACTCATATAACTAATAAGATAATTTGTTAGCTTTTCTATTTGTCTATACTTGTGCAATATGAATGATGAATATTATTGTTACTTAATAATGGGTATACCATAACTATTAATGAGGAATGTGTAATCATGTGTGAATGTTGAGATATTTGTATGATTATTCTTAAAGTATGAGGGATTTTGAGATCCATGTAACTCCTCATATACTCTTAGCAAAATTGCATGATTGTTCTAAAGGTTATGACGGGTTTGTGGCTCCCTATATGTGTCGGTATCATTCCTGTTTTATAGATTTATTTGCATGATTTGTGATGAATGTTGAGAATCTAAGTTAAACAATTATGGTTCTCAAAAGTCCATGGTTAAATATTATATCTATTGGACGAACTCTATGCTCAAGCATAGCAAGGTCTTCTGTTTAAGTACTGCATGTTGCTTGTTGAGACTTAACAAGGATATTTGTCATGTAACTAACTATTTTTTTCTTATTTTTGGAGTAATGCTTGGAATAAAACATTTATACACAGATATCCAAAGATGCATGAGAAATTATTAAGGACCTATGTGGACAAGCCTAATGTTGATGTAGTTGAATATACAGGGTACAAAAGCCATGGAATTGGCTTGATTTCAATTCCTGAGAAGAGAGCATGTTTATATTGTCATGAATGTGTTTTTTCCAAGTTTGACACTTGGAGTTAAATTGCATTGATGGATGGATACAATTCTCATGACTAAGCATGTTCTGGTTGGAACCAATCTTATGTCGAGTGTTTGGTTAACCCCCAAACTTAACTTAGGAAAATAAGGAAAATCTAGAGAGTAACTCTAGGGAAAAAAGATAGAAATCACTTGTATTAGAGGTTAGACCTGGTTTAGTTTCGGGAGGTCTATGGCTTTGGTCCATTGGAATGAGAGGTAAGAGAATTATTTCCAATGGGATGAACCCATATGGGTTGGACTTGATTGTACACAAGGGATAAATAGACTAAACTAATTGGAGCTTAAGGGTGGGGTCATTGCAATGCTAAGTAAGTGTGGATCCTGATTAAAGTGTAATGCTAGTCTGAAGGTGTGCTTCATTGAGCGAGTCTAGATGCTAGATGTGGGAAAAAAATAGACTAATACACAGATACTAGTTAGTTTTAGATCCAGGGTCATGACTTGATTCAAGTGTTGAATCATAGAAAGAGCCATATCTCTAATATTTCTTTATAACATACAATTTCCACATGACACACTATGGGACAAAACTGTGGGCTTGTGTGGATTAGTGACATGATAGGTGCCACATAGGTGTAAGGAAGGACATGATGACACATTAGGATGACATGGACTACCTAGGTTAGGTAGGGTTTTCATGTGGGCACCACAAGGTTTCCATGTGGCAGGTCTCACTGATTTGGTAGGGTTTAAATTGGTACAATTTTAAATGGCCATAATGTTTGATTTAGGTGTTAGATTTTGATAAAATTTATATTATCAAACAATTCTTGATGAGATGAACATGATAGCATTATGCAAGGTTAGTTCCACTGACTTTGCTAAGGAGGGAATTTCAGAAACCAGTTTCCATAATGAGACCATGGAGGTTGGGTTAGAACAATGTTAAACCTCCCATTTGACCTAGAAGGAGCTAGGGGGTGGGAGGGATCATTACAAGGTGATATCAGAGTTGAAGGTTCAATAATACAACTATTAAGAAAAATTTGGAACTATAGTGTAGTATGATAAGGCGTTAGAGTGTGATATAGGGAAATATCATAATTCTTGGGTTCAACACTTGGGCTAAAGGAACCTAGGAGGATGAGTCTTAAAACTTTGTCACAAAGTGTAGTAATTATATTGATTATTGTTATGTGTTTCTTCTAACATTTGCTTTTGAATTTCATAGTGTATGTCACCATTGATTTTGACATGATTATTGTTTTCTAACAAGCATGCTAACTTGAGGTGTTATGTTTCATATAGATATACACCAACGAGATTATTGTAATTGAGGCAAGGCGATGGATAAGAATATGTATTTATGTTTTGCTTATCTAATAGTTGTATGTGTACGACAACACATAAGAACACACTAAACGAAACAACAAAAAGTAAAAGGAAGGAGCAACCAAATTGTGTAGTATAACATTGATAGATCTCATCAAGGTAATGAAGAGGAGTTAGTGGAGAAATGGAGAGAAGAGGGTTCCCGTGACTAGATGGATAAACATGGAATTATACGAGTTGAGTTAATGATATACAAGGATGACAGTGAGAATATTTTCAGTAATGAGGAAAATATGGTAGAACTAAATAAAGTCACACTACAAATCCTATTAAATTTACTAAGATAAAAGTAGCATGAATTAGGAGCCAACTACAAGTTTAGACTGGGCTCATCAAGAGTCTAGAAACAAGCATTGAGAACTGATAGTGCAAAGGGAAATAGCTTTAGGAAAAGTCATAGGAAGGAAAGCAAGGATATGGTGAGGGGTAAAAATCCTCTATGTACTCCAGAAGGGAGGACAAGTAGTCATGAGAAACTATCTAAAACTACATCTAAAATTTATTATCAATAAGAAAGGAAGGATAAATGGTTCATGCTGAATGAATTTTCATGTCGAAAGAATTTGAGGAGAATCTTTCTCCATTTTAGAAAATGACGAAGAAGGTTGAGGAAGCAGAGGCATGGCTATTAGGAATGAAGAAGTATTTCAAGGCTCATAATTACTCTAAGAATATGAAGGAAAGGGGATCCATCTTCAGCATAAAAGGAAAGGTTGACATATGATGGGAAAATTTAAGGAATATAAATGATATGAGAGAGAAATAATTTCCTTGGAAGAGATGTAAGAAGTACTTTAGGGAAAAGTACATATCTAAAAGGTAGTATGACAACAAGGCCAAGGAGTTTTATGAGCAAAAAATTGGCTAAATTTTAGTTGATGAATATGAAAATAGATTCTTGGAGTTGTTAAGGTACGTGCCTTATATCAAGGACAAGAATATGAAGATTGAAAGGTATCTTAGTGGGATACCACAATAATTCATGGTCATAATAGAATTTGATGAACCTCAAACCTTGCAAGATGCCATTAGGATGTTGAACTGCTACTAGGAACAATCCAAGAACAAGTATGATTTCAAGAATGATTAGAAGACAAAGGGAAAACCCAATTTTAAATGGAAAGGGTAAAATCCTATAGGACATCAGCTAGTAATAGGAAGTGTGAAGTTTGACACCACAACCAATTGTGAGTTTCAGCAAAAGACTTTTACTACTACTGATAAGGACTGATTTATAATACTTGTGGGAGAAGAAGCTGAGAAGTATAAGGGAGGAACTGTGCATTTTTAAACTTGTGAAGAAAACTAATTTTAGCTATTTTAGCACTAGTATTTCCAAGAAGCGTGCATTACCAAAGAAATCACTTGAGGAGTCATGGATAGTCCAATCAGACACGCATAATAAGAAATGGGTCTGGCATATGGTGAAGTCATGTCGATTTACAATCAACAATATGTCCATGTTAGCTAACTTTAACCTTATACAAATGGGTTTTTATGGTGTATTAATCGGCATGGACTCGTTGGTAATTCATAGGACCAAGGTCGATTTCTTCAACAAGTCAATCAAGTATCTAAGTGACACAAGGGAAAAGGTAATACTGCAAGGAAAATTGAAACCAATGATGGTTTAACGAATAATAGTGTTGAAGCTAAAGCCATGCAATAGGAAGGGATGCGAGTTGTTAATTGTCCAAGTGATGAGTGACTTAAAAATTAGTAGAAGTAGCTTGGAAGAGCACCCGATTTTAAAATGGTTTGAGGATGTGTTCCTTGAAGAGACTCCAACAGTGATTCCATGCAAGGAAATTGATTTTTCCATAGAGTTAGTACCAATATTAGCTCCAATATCCAAAGCTCCATATTGATTGAGTATGCTAGAGTTGGTAGAATTTAATCTACAATTAAAGGAGTTGTTGGACTAGTGATACATCAGAACAAGTGTATCACCTTGCAGAGATCCAATTCTATTTGTGAAGAAGACGGCTAGAACATTGAGGTTGTATATTGATTACAGACAACTCAATAAAGTCACAATAAATAATATATATCCTTGACAAATGATTGATGAGTTGTTTAATAAACTAAGAGGACTTGCGATCTTCTCCAAGAACAATTTGAGATCTAGGTACCATTAGATATGCATCAAAGATGAATACATTCATAAGATGATGTTTAGAAATAGAATAATGTGATTAGTCCATATTTGCACAAATTCGTATTGGTTTTTGTTTATGATTTATTCATTTACTCAAAAACTAACTTGAAAGATGAAGAACATTTGACGGTTGTATTGCAATTTCTGAGAGAGCATAAAGTCTATGAAAAGTTATCAAATGCGACTTCTTCCATTCACAAATTAAATGCTCTAGACATATTGTTTCCATGAAAGGAGTAGTAGCAGATCCATAGAATATTAAGGCCATTATGGAGTGGTCTATTCCTCAGAATGTGAGGGAGGTCAGATCCTTTATGGTTTTGGCTAGTTATTACCAAAGATTTATCTATAATTTCTCCAAGATTGGGCATTCAATAAAAAAACTTCAAAGAAAAGGGATCAAGTTCTAATGGAAATTTGAATGTTAAGCTAGCTTTGAGCAATTGAAATACTTTCTCACTCATGCACCAGTATTGAGGATAATAGAGCCAGAAAAAGATTTTGTGTTTTGCATGGATGCTTGCAAGAAAGGACTTGGTGGAGTCTTTATGCAAGAAGGGAAAAAGGTTTTCTATGAATCCAGGAAAATAAATGAACATTAGTGAAATCATCTTACTCATGAATTAAGACTCACAACAATAGTCGATGCATTCAATATGTGGAGGCATTACCTCCTTGGAACAAAATTGTATTGATGACAAATCATGGAGGGTTGAGGTATTTATTTAATCAACCCGAATTAAATGCCAAGAAGGAAAGATGGTTATCCTTGATTACTGAGTTTGATTTTGAAACCAAATACATCAAGGGAAAGGAAAACAAGGTAGTTGATGTACTCAACAAAAGGCTATAGATAGCTCATGTAGCAACAGTAAGTTATTGTGAAATTAATATTTAGGATAACATCAAGGAGGTCATAGAGTAGGATGAGAATTATCAGAAAATTAAAGAGTTCTTAGAGAAAGATCCAGAAAGAATATTAATAAAAAATTATTCACTTTTAGATCATGGCATGTTAAAATTAAAATAGGTGGTATATACCTTGTATGGGTGACTTTAGGAAGATCATCTTGGATGACTTCCATGAAAGACCATATTCAGGTCATTCAGGTTATCAGAAAATGATAAGAGTTATTAAGAAATTATATTATTGGCCGAGAATGAAAAAGGATATAGCTTAGCATATTTTGAAATGCTTGGAGTGCCAGTAGGTAAAAGCATAATGTAGACATTTGGTGGGATAACTACAACCAATCCCCATTACTGAAAGAAAGTGGGAAGTCATCTCGATTTATTTCATTATGGGATTTCCAAGGATGGACATGAAACATGATGCCTTAATAGTGGTGGTAGATAAGCTAAGCAAGGAGTTGAAAATAATTAATATTATTTTGTATTAATGGAGAAATGGTTACACAAGTTGTAACATATCTCCTTAATTTATGATTTGCTCCTAGAGTTTAGGAGTTTTGTTGCAACTTCCTGATCTCTAGTAATGTACTTAATGATGTAATTGCTCATTTGATGTATGTAGAGTGTACGGAGAGAGTTCTCTTTGTTTGAGTGCAGTCTCCAGGTGCAGTACTCACCTGTGAGCTGCAACTCCTTCCTTTTCATTTCAAGTCTGATTTTTATCTTGGTATCAGAGCACAGAGTAGGGATAGCCTTAATTTTTATTTTTTTTTAGGATTCATCATTGATTACAGAACTGTAGTGGTGGTGGAGTGTACAGAAGCATTCGTAGAATCAGGTGGACTGCAGTAACACCTGAAGATAGGTCTCAGATGATTGATTATCTCTGAGCGGAAGAAAGTGTTAGCGTGGTTTCATCGTGAACAGTCGCGCCATTTTTGAGTGGAAGAAAGGGTTGGCGCTGTTTATTAAGGAACAGTCGTGCCATTTGGCGCGGTTTTGAGAGAGATAGTAGCACCAATGCACCAGAAAGAGCTATTGGCGTGGAAAATCAAGCCTTAATCTTGCCAATTTCGTAAGACGCATCAATTTTGTTTTCAGCGTGAGTATTTTGCCGTCGAGAAGCGCCAGCCTCTTTCTCTTTCGAAAATCTGCAAGTTTTTGCAAATCGGAGTTGCCCGATGGTGGCACTTTGAAATTTCAGATCTATTTGGTGACAACAGATCGGAGTTGCCCAGTGGTGGCACATTGGAGTTCCTAATCTACTTGGTGGCAGCAGATCGATTTGCCTGGTGCTGGCGCATTGGAGTTCTGGATCTATTCGGTGGCAGCAGATCGGAGTTGCCCAGTGGTGGCGCATTGAAGTTCCTGATCTACTCGGTGGTAGCAGATCGGATTTGCCCGGTGGTGGCGCATTGGAGTTCCTGATCTACTCGGTGGTAGCAGATCGGATTTGCCTGGTGGTGGCGCATTGGAGTTCCGGATCTGTTTGGTGGCAGCAGATCGGACTTGCCCAGTGGTGGCTCATTGAAGATACAATTTTTTTTTCTCTCGCAGGAAAATAGAGGTTCGGATCTGGTATGTGGGTACAGCTGGATAGACTTATTCATTAGAGGATGAGAAATTTTATCAATCTGATATGAATAACAGTATAGAATCGTATCTCCAAGAATCTGGCAAACTCGATGGATCGAATTTCTCCAACTGGAAATTCAATATGTAGACTTTACTTGAAAGTGAAAATGCGTGGTCGATCGTTATAGGAAATGACCTAAGATCAGGATCAGCCACACAAGAACAAGATTGGGATAAAAGGGAGACAAAAGCAAAGGTCATATTGAAGATGTCCGTCAAGGACAATGTTATCCCACATATTAGAGACTGTAAATCGGCCACTGACATTTGGACAACGTTCAAAAACCTATACCAGACACAGAATACAAACCGTGTCTTGTCACTTAAAGGCAAGCTGTTTGCATTGAAGATGGAGGAGAATGAGTCCGCTGCTATATTCATTGCTAGAGTCAAATACCTGAAGGACAAATTGGGAGATATCAGAGAGAAAGTTTCCGATTCAGATCTGGTCACTATCACGTTGAACGGAATGACTGATGAATACCAAATGTTTATCACAGGGCTGTCAGCAAGGGAGAAAGCCCCTTCATTTTAAGAGCTGACAAGGATTCTGATACAGGAAGAAGAGCGACGACAAAATTTGAAATCACAAAGCAATGACCTTGCTCTGATGGCAAAAAGGAGACAGTATAAAGGGAAGCAGCATCAGCAACCACAGCAGCAGTAGAAAGGAGCCAACACATTTCAGAAGAGACCGTTTAAAGGTATGTCTTCTAATAATTTTCCCAGCAAAAAATGTTTTTACTGTGGAAAACCTGGACATCAGATTAAAGATTGTTATAAGAGGCGGGCAGACGAAGGAAGAAACAAGCAGAGAAAACATAAGGGTTACTTTGTTAAGGAAGAAGAGGATCATAGACACGAACTTCGACTATTTGTAGTCGATTGTGCCCTTTCAGCTTCAAAGGGAGATGAGGAAGACATATGGTATGTTGACTCGGGCGCATCCTCACATATGACTGGTAAGAAGGATTGGTTTGAATTCCTTGAAGAAACTTCATGTGGGTCAAAAATCTATTTAGGAGATGATAGTGGACATGAGATAAAAGGATATGGTGACATTCCTGTAAAATTACCTAGCGGTGACATTAGACACCTTAAAAATGTATTGTATGTTCCAGGAATTAAGAAAAATTTGGTCTCTGTCTCAATGATTACTGATCAGGACATGCAAGTTCAATTCTTTAAGACTAACTGTGTCATTAAGGATAACCAGATGGAAATAGTTGCAACAGGAGTGTGCGTGGGAAGATTGTACAGACTAGATGTGAAGAGTATGCCACAGCAAGCAATGGTTGCAGCTAGATTGACGGCCGAAAATCTCTGGCATCAGAGGTTCGGCCATCTTAATCTGCAAGACCTCATCCTACTTCGGAGAAAAGGTATGGTTGATGGACTCCCTGTTTTCCATAATGTTAAGCTGGATTGTGATGGATGTGCATTAGGGAAAATGCATAGAGAAGAGTTCCCTTTGCATGTTAATAGAAAGGAAAGAGACATTTTAGAACTGGTGCATCTGTGGACCTATGTAAACCGGGTCATTAGGAGGAGCATATTACTTTCTCTTATTTACAAATGATTGCACTAGATTTTCATGGATATACTTTCTGAATAAAAAGAGTCAAGCCTTTCAGTATTTTAAAGAGTTTAAATCCATGGTAGAAAACCAGATAGGAAAAAGGATAAAAATTCTTCGCTCAGATCAAGGGGGAGAATACAGGTTGGGAGAGTTCATGGATTTCTGCAAGCATCATGGGATTGTGCAATAGTTTAGAGTGGCCCACACTCCACAGCAGAATGGAGTGGCAGAACGGAAGAACATAACTCTTGTGGAGTGCACAAGGAACATGCTTCAAGGTAAGGGTCTATCAAATGGTCTTTAGGCAGAAGCTATTAACACTGCTGTGTATTTAAAGAATAGGAGTCCTACTAGATGTCTAGGATACAAAACCCCTTTTGAAGCATTGTTTGGATTCAAACCAGTAGTGAGTCACTTAAGAATATTTGGGTCAAAAGCTTATGCTCATATACCTAAGGCAGATAGGAAGAAGTTAGATCCTAAAGCCCTGAAATGTATATTTGTTGGATATGGCACTGAGTTCAAGGCATAGAAGTTATTTAACCCTGTGACTCACAAGGTTTTTGCAAGCAGAGATGTCATATTTCATGAATAGGTTGAAGAAGGAAAGAATGACTCTAACAGTGATTGGCACATTCCATTGCTATTGGAAGAAAACAGTGAGGAAGATGAAGAGCAGGAGGAGGAACAAGAAGAAGAAGTAACAGACAATGTAATCAATGATGATGCAAACCCAGAAAAGGCTGAAATAGATAGATTTGAGGTAAGTCCCCAACCAAGGAGATCAGGTAGGAAGACTCGATTATCTTCTAAATTGAAAGACTATGCATTAATGTCAAATATTTTAAACATTGTAGAACCTGCAAATTATGATGAAGCAAGTAAATCTGATGCATGGAGGGCTACAATGTATGAGGAAATAGAATCAATAAACAGAAACCATACTTGGGATTTGGTTGAATTTCTTGAAGGTAAAACCCCCATAGGATGCAAATGGCTGTATAAACCAAAAATAAATGTAGATGGGAGTATAGAGAAACTTAAAGCTAGACTGGTAGCAAAGGGTTACTCACAGAAAGAAGGAATAGATTTCGATGACACCTTTGCTCCTGCAGCCAAATTAAACACCATTAGAATGCAAATTTCCTTAGCAACAAAACACAAACAGCAGCTACACCAACTAGATGTTAAGTTTGCATTTCTGAATGTTGACTTAAGGAAGAAACTTATTTAGTACAGCTTGAAGGTTTTGTGAAAAAGGGGCGGGAACATCTTGTGTGTAAATTGAATAAGGCACTTTATGGTTTAAAACAGGCACCCAGGTCGTGGTATGAGAAAATTGACTCATTTTTTGTTCAGCATGGCTTTCATAGGAGCTTGAATGATCCAAATCTGTATACCAAGTTTAATAAACAGAGGAAAATTATTTTGATTTCTTTGTATGTAGATGATATGATCATAACAGGGAATGCTAACAATCTGATCAAAGAAATCAAACAGCAGATGTCACAAGTGTTTGAGATGAAAGATCTCGGAAACCTTCATTATTGCTTGGGATTGGAGGTATGGAAAGACTCTGGACAAACTTTTCTCACTCAAGGGAAGTATGCTAGAAGCTTGCTGGAAAGGTTCAGAATGGAGCAGTGCAGATCAGCAACAACACCATTACAGCAGAACTTAAAGTTGAGCAGTGACGATGATACTAAAGAGGTGGATGCTACCATGTACAAACAGCTAGTTGGCAGTTTGATATATCTGACTACAACTAGACCAGATTTGGCATATTCTGTTAGTGTGTTGAGCCAGTTCATGTCAAAACCACTCGAAATTCACTGGGTCACAGCAAAAAGTGTGTTGAGGTATCTTAGTGGTACTAGTAATTATGGCATTTTGTACACTGACACTTCTGATATTATTCTAGCAGGTTTTTCAGATTCTGATTGGGCAGGTAACTTGGATGATCGAAGATCTATCACAGGTTATGCATTCAGCATTGGATCCGGGGTCATAGCATGGAGCAGCAAAAAGCAGCACACTATAGCTCTATCTTCAAGTGAAGTTGAGTACCAAGCATTGTGTGCAGCCACATGTGTAGCTATCTGGTTGAGAAGACTTCTCAACGATGCAGGATAAGAGCAGAAAGAATCAACTATTATCAAAACCGACAACCAGAGTACCATCAAGCTTGCATACAATCCAGTCGTTCATAAAAATACCAAGCATATCGATACTCAGGTTCATTTTGTTCGAGAGAAACAACAGTCAAAAGAGATATGTGTTGAATATTGTAAAACTTGTGATAACATGGCTGATATTTTTACTAAGCCTCTTCGGCGTGTAAAGTTTGAATTGTTTAGAGGGATGCTAGGAGTTCAGGATAATCCTTTCTCCATTAGGGGGGGGGGGGAGTTGAAAATAATTAATATTATTTTGTATTAATGGAGAAATGGTTACACAAGTTGTAACGTATCTCCTTAATTTAGGATTTGTTCCTAGAGTTTAGGAGTTTGGTTGCAACTTCATGATCTCTAGTAATGTACTTAATGATGTAGTTGCTCATTTGATGTATGTAGTGTACAGAGAGAGTTCTCTTTGTTTGAGTGCAGTCTCTAGGTGCAGTACTCACCTGTGAGCTACAACTCCTTCTTTTTCAATTCAAGTCTGATTTTTATCTCAAGGTAGTTCATTTTGTAGCTTCCAATTCCATCCACCAGGTAAGTGATTTTCCTATATTTTTATAAAAGAAATAATAAAGTTACATGGTGAACCTAAGAACATTATTTCAGATCAAGATGCTAAATTTACATCGAAATTTTGGAAGACAATATTTGTTTCTTTTGGGATAGAGTTGTCCTTCAGCACGATGTATTATCTACAAAAAGATGGATAAATTGAAGAGTTAATAGAATGATTGAAGACATAGTTAAGATGTATGTCATGCATCTACCTAAGAGATGGGAAGAGTTTCTCCCTTTGGTGGAATTTTCTAATAAAAAAGGATACTAAAGAATCATTAAAACTGAGTCCATTTGAGGCTATTTATTGTAGAAAATGTACACACCCGTCAACTAAAATGATTCAATGATCGGGGTGCATATTAGACCCCGATATGTTGAAAAAGATGGAACACTAAATAATTTATATTAGACAATAATTAAAGATAGATCAGGACACGAAAAAGAGCTATGCAGATCAACATAGAGTGAAAAAGGAATTTCAAGTGGGGGATCATGTTTACCTTCCCATTAGACCAAGGAAAAGTTCATTAAATATTAGGTCTTCTGCCTTGTGTTCTACTTCTTGAAGACATGGCTAATTTTAGATTATTGAATTATTTGTTAACTTAATGGTTATGGAAGCCAATATTTAAATTATTTGATTATGTAATTAAATTTTATTTGATGAATAAAATGAGTTGTTTGGGAATAATCGGGAAAGAGAACTTGAGTAATAGAGACCTTTTTTTATTATAGGAAAAAATGTTAGTACACAAGTCCACATTAGTGGACCTTCCCAAATATTCTAGTAAAAATATCGAGGAGAAAGATATACATTTAAGAAGATAATAATGGGAGAGGAAGATTATGCTAAATACTTAGCTAGAGAGAATTGCAAAGTTGGGTAAAACCCAAAAGAAAAACATAGTAGGAGAGTAAGAAATTCTTTAAAGAAAAAGAAAAACCTTTTCTTATTTTAAATAAAAAACCTAGGTAATTAAGGGGCACAAACCCTAAAAGGAAGATGCTACTGAGGAAAAATTTGCTAGGAAGAACTATAAAAAACCACTCAAGAATAAAAAGAGGTTTTTGATTTTGGAGGCAAGAAGGTCTAAGCTCGAGGGGAATTTATAGTGGAAATTTATTGGTTGGGAGGAAGATGCTCTGTTCCTGAGCATTCCTAAGTGGTTGAGTATAGTTAAATTATTGTTATGTTACTCCTTACATGCTTAATTATATATTAATTTAATTTCATTATTGTGATGAAAAATGTTTAGGATACTGAATTAAAGAAGAGATTATATATGAGCTGAATTATGCATGCGTAGGTGGAATAGTTTTTCTATGAATGAGATTGTTTATGTTTGTTATTATTATTGTGCCTAATGCACATAGGAATGAGACCCCTTCCTGTTATTGAATGGTAACACATGCTTGGGATTGTATTAGTAATTTATAGAGTTAAGTTTTGTTATATAGGAGTGACATTAACCTTGATCCCATAAAGGATTATTCTATTAATTAAAATTATAGAGAAGCATAAAATAAGACATACATAGTACATATAAAAACATATAATCCGATTAATTCTATTTGATTATCTTCCTTGAATAAAAGTATATATGTATATATGTACATATGTAATAGAGAGTTATATTCTAAGACTATCTCAGGTCAATCATGAGAATGATTTAAATGTTTAGATTTCTAAATATCTACCATAAAGAAGAATAAGCTTAAGTTGTGTTCACATCAACCATAGGAATTAAACTAAAATTATGTAAGTAAGATCTTCTCCATAAGAGAGAATCAAATAGATTCAAATTAGAGGTTGTTGGGATTTTTTTGTAGAGGAAAATAACCAAACTTTGTGGGTAAGGAATCATGGAATATCTATAGTATTCTCGCAAACAAAATTGATCAAAACATTCGGATGGCTGGATGGGATAGGCCACTTTTTAGTATTGAAATTCCGAGATCTAAAGGCGGGGTACAACTCGTATGTCTGAATGGGCTGGTTGGTTTCGCTGGTAAGGGAAATATTAAACTGGAAAATAATAAATAAAGAGTAAAGGTTAAGTGAATCTATAGTACATATATAGAACCTCTGCTGAAATTCCATATATATATATATATATATATATATATATATATATATATATATATAGATATATGCTGAAATTCCTAATATATATATATATATGTGCTGAAATTCCTAATATATATATATATATATATATATATATATATATATATATATATATATATATATATATGAGAGAAGAGAACCTGGGAGAGAAAATGTAGATCCATCACCTGTACTATAAATCAGTACTTGTGACAGAGTTTTATAAACTACAATAAAACTCACTCATAAATTTTAAGTACCATCATATGGCCTATTGAAGAATCTGGGACTTAATTATTAAATACTACGCTGCAACAATTCTGAGATATGGGTACAGTAACACTAGAAGCATAGTTAAATAGATATTATTAACTAGTAAAAAATGTGAAGCCAACATATAAAGAATATTTAAGCAAGAACATGTCGAGACTATATTATTGAATATAATACCATCCTTTATTTTATTGTATTGTATTCTACAAGAAGGAGATGTGAATTGTATCAGGAAAAGTAACTAGATAATTCTGGCAAGATGCCATAGTTGTCAAGCCAAGGAAATATGATAAAAACATGAGGTTTTTATAATTAAAAACCCAAGGATCGCAAAGAAATATTGAAGAAAAAAAATGTATTAGGATTCCCCAAAGGATATTAAGAGCTTAGAATTAAATATATGATAAATTTTGATAACGAACCTAACCAAGGTAATATAAATATCTATAACAAGACTCTAGTGTCTTTAGAGGTAAGAAACTAAATATAGAAATAACATGTATCCTATAAGTAAATTGTGAAGCGATGGAGAATCTTGAAACTTACCCATAATATTCAACAAGGGCAAAAACCTTTTTAATATCAGACTAAATAGGGGTGTGCCATTATCTACTCACAATGGACAAAATAAGTTAGGAAAAAGAGAATGGTAATTGCAGATCGACATTACCTTGAATATTTTTGAACGTTTTTTGCTTGTGATGACCACAGTGAAGACAAGCTCTAATAAATTTTGGAGCATAATCCCTTTTGATACCTTCAATTTTTTGTACAAATTTGTATGAAAATATGAGCAATATTTCTAAGAGAAAAATGGGAATTACAGTATAGCAAGTATGAAAATTAATCTACAACGAAAATTTACCATTATGTAAGTGTTTTGATATGTAAAACTCCTCTGTGTGAAATTTGCAACGCATGGCAAGGAACCAGTATAACACCTGTAGGAACAAGGTAGTGGTGTCGAAATACCCAGTGTGTATAACATGGTAGGACAACGTACTGGTTGTGAGAGAAAGATCCAAAGGATTCAAATGAATCTCAGACTAGGGTTCTTCACATTTTAGAAACCTAGAATGATCCTCCACCATTATATTTAACCCTTAAATCTAAACTGTTTAAGGTTCACTAAGTAAAACCATTGAAGGCACTTAGCCGATGGCCTACCTAGCCTACTCTGGACAAATACATGTCTTATCAGATGTCCACTTTAAGTATAACATTCCTTATGGAAGAGACTTAAATATATACTTAAGTCTTGAGACTTAATAATGAAATATAAAGTAAAGACACATATAACCATGAGCCTTTAAGTAATATGTTTGGACATAGAATTATAGTAATATTCATTGAAAAATATGGATATGAAGTTAGAAAAGTATTAGGGAGATAACAATAGTATTTAAAAAAATAATATTTGAATGCATGGAATACGTTATATGTCGTATTGACAAAGATTAATTAAGAAAGACTTTATAAAGCACAAGGTATAATCCAAATGAAAATGTTGAAGAAAGATAATGGAATTCAACTACGAAATGAAAATGATCATACGCATATTATTCTTAATCTAATGTTGAAAGATGTCAATACAAGGAATAACTCCATGGTATGTGATCATATCTAAAGTATTAGAAAATCATTGTCTATGTGTTATTGTAGTAATTATCTGTATATTGATTTGTAATGTTGTTTCTTAAGTTGTTTCAAAGAAACAACGACTAAGAGAAATCCAAGAACATATTTATTGGAGATATGAATCCTCCCGCTTCAGGTTAAAAGGGTTGATCTCTTTTCATCTTGGGGTATTCCCTGTGTCTAATTTAAAATAAGTTTTCTTTACAGGCAAATAAAATAAGGCCAAATAAATGATAAAAATAATCTTTATTTTGAAATTGAGATTTTAAAAATATAAAAGTGCTATGAATTATAATAACCGAAACTTATTTAAATAAAAATATCATTTATGACTAAAATAAGATTAAAAATATGTTTTATAATCCACACATAATAATAAGGTTAGTAATAAAAATAAAATTAAAGCAATGAAAAAGGAAAAAGGAAAATAAAAACATGTTAACTTATTGTATCTAATGAGAAATGCATTTAAAGACATATGATTTCATGTACCTATATAACTTTAACTTTCAACAAGTTTATTAGAAAATTGATTTAATAATTTCTAAAATATATATATTGGATAAAAAATAAATCAAATTCATGTGTGAAAGATTAAAACTGTAATCAAGTCACATCATTTCCAATCATTCACATATGCCAGTAAAAAAATACAATGGAAAACAACACAGTGAAATAAGTAAAGAAAATGAAATAAATATAACTAGTATATATTGATATTTGGATTTAATGTGAAGAAAATAATAGGCAAAATGTATCATTATGACTTCAACCTGAAACATATCCTTCAAATCTGATTCAAACCCTTTAAATAACATGTATTTAAAATCACAACGGAGATTGGATGGCTCTGAAGCGATTCCACAGCAAAAGACACGAAACCCTAGTCGCCGCCGAACGAACCTGCCATAGCCGCTGCAGGTTCCACCACTGACAGTCCTATGGCATCAGCTGCAGGAGGGGAGAGCTCTGCCTCCCCTCCAATGGACATGCCCTCAACTGACAAGAAGCAAAAGACCATGAATCTGCACTCCGCAGACACAGACCCAGAAACGGAAAAAGACCAGCAAAGGACGCAAGGAGGACATATGCACTCAGATCGAAATGTAGAGGAAGACGCAAGCAATGGTAAGCACACCAAGACGGGATCATCTCAGACAAAAGTGACCTCTGCAACCTGTATTCCAAAAGCAGCAGAATCGATCAAGGTCGAACTGCCAAGCCACCGCATCAATGGGGAAATCCAATTCATGCAGGATTACGCACTCATTGGAAAGTTCTTGGGATTTTGGCCCACAGAAAAAGCCTTACAAGGATGGATAGCCTCAAAATGGAAGCCCAAAGGACAAGTGACTTTACAGCTTGGCCCAAAGGGCTTCTTCACAGCCATATTTAACTGTCTCGAAGACAAAACAAGAATATTCGAAGGCGGCCCGTACTTCTTTAACTCTTCAGGTTTGTATCTAACGGAATGGAAGCCCCAATTCAACCCTGATAAAGAAGACTTTAGTTGGGCCCCCGTATGGATAAGAATGTATTCCCTTCCTGTGGAATACTGGCGAGAAGAAACGCTGGCAGACATAGGCAACAAGCTGGGGACCTTCATCAAAGTTGCTACCGAAACCAAGATGCGCAAATACACCTCTTATGCTAGGATCTGCGTCAAGATGCACCTAACCAAGACCCTTGCAGACACGGTAAGTCTCTTTCACGATGACTTTGAATGGAAACAGCCTTTAGATTATGAGCATATCCCTTTCCGCTGTCGAAAATGTCATGAGCATGGCCACCTCTTCCGTGATTGTCCATTAAATGTGCAGCCCAAAGCTCCTTCCAATGAAACTAACATGGACCCAGATGGCTTCACAAAAATCCTCACCCGCTGCCGACATGCCAAAAAAAACCAAGCTAATCCAGCTCAGGCCTTTAAGGTGATCCCCCAAAACCGCTTCTCTGTTCTCGCCTCGCAAGATATATAAATCAGTGCCAACTCTGATGACCCGGATCAGCCGCACCCTACCTCGCCCTCCCATAACCGCTCCAACCCCTCTCTCTCCTCTTACCCAGCCTCCTCTAAATCTGCAGATTTACCCTCTACAGAGAAAACCATCTCTGTTTCAGAGCTCGGACCCCTAATCCCTTCCAAGGGGAAAACCATGTTGAATGAGAATCCACAAGCTTCAGATATGGATCTTGACGCCGCCCTAGCCTTGAGTCTTCATGAAAAGGCAGTGGAGGAGGACCTCATTGCCTCAAATGATATGGAGGAAGACCAAGAAGATGTAGATCTAGAAGAGTTCGACATCTCCAAGCTTGACATCTCCAAACTGGAGACAACATGCAAGCAAAAAGAGTACAACTCAATCCCTCCTTGGCAAATAGACAAAATTGAAGGAGTCCTAACCAGGGTACAGCACCATAAAAGTTTGGGCATCCAAGGAGGCAGTCACTGGGATGGAAGGAAAATCCTCAAAGAAACAAAGAAAAGGGGTAGAAAAACAAATCTTCAGAGAACAATAATAGTAGGGGAACTACTTATGGATTCGGGGCAATTCCCCAAGTTGACCGAGTTTTACAAACCCAAATCTCAGTCTACATGAAGCTCATCTCTTGGAATGTAAGAGGACTCAATAGTCCCTCTAAACACAGAATGATCAAAAACTTGATAATGCAAGAAAAACCAGCAATAGTCTTTCTTCAAGAAACAAAAAGCAGCAGCACAACAATAGATAGTCTCAGCAATAAAGTATGGGCAGGCAGCAGTTCAATCTCAGTAGACGCCTCAGGGGCATCCGGCGGTCTAGCCATTCTATGGAACCCGCAGATTGTTTCACTTGATAATTTTCATGCCACTCTGCATCTCATTCAAGCTACATTCCACCTCATCGGAACCAATATCCATGGGCATCTCACCAATGTATACTTCCCGCAGACGATTTAACAAAAATTGTACCTCTTGGACACGATTTCCCTCCTCAATGAAAACAGATACTTCCCCTTATGGATTGGAGGAGGCGACTTCAACATCATAAAGTCCATGGAAGAGAAACAAGGGGGCAGAACCAGGCTCGATAGTGATAGCAGTGGCTTCAAGCAATTCATTCAAAACAATCAGCTCATGGACATATCCACCTCCAATGGCATCTTTACCTGGTCGAACAAGCGCAGAGGGGCTCACCACATTGCCTCACGGCTCGATCGGTTTTTAATTTCAGACAATGCAATCCACCTCGGAGGAGATTTCAGCGCCTCAATTATCCCACAAGGAGGCTCAGATCATTGGCCCATTCTTCTCCAATGGTCCAGACCAGGCAATTGTAGCAATAGACCCTTTCGATTCGAAGCCTTCTGGCTCACAAACACCAATTTCAAGGCCGTGGTCAATCAAGCCTGGACATCCTACATCCCGCCGGCAGGAGCTAAGATGTATCAGTTTCAACAAAAGCTGAAACATCTGAAGCAAACTCTTAAAATATGGAACCGAAATCATTTTGGCAACATACAGGAGAGCAGACAAAAACTGGAACAGCAAATGAAAGCATTGCAACAAGTATTCATTCTGGAAGGACGCACAGAAGAACAAATTCAACAGGAGCAGATCCTCTGGAATCAAATTGAAGAACGTCAAAAACAAGAGGAAATTCTATGGCGGCAAAAGTCTCGAATAAGCTGGCTTAAAGATGGTGAGAAAAATACAAAATTTTTCCACAAAACCACCATCCAACGGCGTATGCACAACAAAATTACCTTTGTCAACAATCAACAGGGTGAAAGAGTAGAGGCTCATGAAGATATGGAGAAAGAATTTACAGGATACTTCAAGGATATTCTAAAGGAACCAAACAGCAACCGGGATGAGGCAATCCGGGCCATCACACTGCACATTCCTAAAATTATCAATGAGGATCACAACAATCACTTGCTCCAGCCCATATCATTAAAGGAAGTAGAAGAAGCCATGGCTCAGCTTAAAGACAGCAAAGCGCCAGGGCCTGACGGATTCACAGCAAACTTCTTTCACGAATTTTGGGAACTCATCAAAGTTGAAGTTTGGGATCTGGTGGAAGAATCCCGTAGCATGCACTGGGTCCTTCCGGCCCTCAACTCAACCTTCATCGCCTTGGTTCCCAAAGAAGCGGCATCAAACAAACCTGAGAAGTATAGGCCAATAGCGCTCTGTAATGTGATTTACAAACTCATTTCAAAGGTTATTGCAAACCGACTCAAACCGCTCCTACCCTTGCTCATCTCTCCAGAACAGACGGGGTACGTTGAAGGTCGGCAGATCATGGATGGAATAATTCTATCAAATGAAGTCATACACTCTTTAAAGCTACTCAAGAAACCAGGTATGCTTCTCAAACTAGATCTTTCTAAAGCCTTCGACAAGCTTAGCTGGAATTACATTCATAAAATGCTCTTGGCTTTTGGCTTTAATGTAACCTGGACCAGATGGATCATGAACCTAATCACTTCTCCCAGTTTCTCTGTCTTACTGAACGGATCCCCCTCACCTCCCTTTCACCCCTCGCGTGGCATCAGGCAAGGGGATCCTTTATCTCCTTTCCTCTTTGTTTTAATGGCTGAAGGCCTAAGCAGGCTCCTCAAATCGGCTGTTTCCTCCCAAGCTCTCAAAGGCATTTCTCTTCATGGCCGCGCTCCTCAGACGCATCAGCAATTCGTTGATGATACTATGCTCTTTGGGCATCCTTCAGCAAAAGAAGCCTCTGCATTCAAATCTCTCCTATCCCTCTTCTCTGAAGCCTCT
This sequence comes from Pinus tabuliformis, assembly GCA_031772625.1. NCBI lineage: Eukaryota > Viridiplantae > Streptophyta > Pinopsida > Pinales > Pinaceae > Pinus > Pinus tabuliformis. The sequence continues at coordinate 708,329,214 of CM062814.1, read as the reverse complement.
GGCACATCCATTAACGCTACAAAATCCCAACTCTTTTTCTTCAACACTCCCCCCTCTACGCAAAGGAATATTGCCCGAATTCTGGGATTCACAATTTCCCACCTGCCTTCTAAATACCTGGGAGCTCCCCTCACCGATTCAGCAATCAAGCAAGTGTCTTGGAGATCGCTATTGGACAAATTAGAATCAAAGCTCTCTTCCTGGACTTTCAGGGCTTTAAATCTGGCAGGCAGGCTCGTTCTCATTAAATCAGTTTTACAAGCTATGCCGCTCTATCTCTTCTCTATCTTAGCAGCTCCAAAAGGGGTTCTGAAAGCTATACGCAATCTTCAGCGAAACTTCCTGTGGGGATCCACAAGCCTGAACCGGAAATGGGCTCTTGTCAAATGGACAGAGGTTTGTAAAGCCAAATCAGAAGGCGGGTTAGGACTTCGGGATCCGCTTCAAAGCAACAACACTATGGGAGCTAAAATATGGTGGAACTGGGTCTCCAAGCCAAACACCCCATGGGCCCAACTATGGCAAGCCAAATACGCCAGAGGCAGCCAATGGAGTGACCTCATTAGAATCAACCCAACAGCGCAGGGATCACTCATCTGGAACAATGCAAAAACCCAAAGTAGCTTCATTCAAGAACATAGCTTCTGGGAAATTCACTCAGGCAAAGCTGCCAGATTCTGGGAAGACTCATGGCAGCAACTTCCCAAACTGGCCAATTTGTTCCACAAACCTCTCTGGCAGGCTCAAATGAACCAAGAAAGCATCCCACTGGTACACCAGTTCTGGCAGCCATCTCCAAATCACGACTTTCAAACATGGAAACCGGCGCGACTCTGGCAAATAGACTGGCAGGGAGAAACGTATACCGACATTGATCAGGAACTCATAAATAGGAAAATCCGCCTTTCCAATCAGCAGGACAAACTCAGATGGGGCTACACAACCAAAGGCACCTTTACTACCAAAGAAGCTCATCACCTGCGCTATTCCAACCTTCAGGCGGCTAAAGATCAACTCTGGGAACAAGTTTGGCATACCGGGCTATGGCCCAAAATCTCCACCTTTTTATGGCTACTTAGCAAAAAACGCATTCTCACTTGGGACAATCTGATAAAAAGAGGATTTGTAGGGCCATCTAGATGCCCAAATTGTAACATAAATTGTGAAACTATCAGTCATCTAATGGAAGAATGCCCATTAGCAAAACAAATCTGGGAGAAAGTCGAAAAATGCAATATGAGAGCACACCCCAGGCTGGAGGATATAACGGCAAATATAAGGACCTGGGCCAAAAATCCGTTCAAAAGCAGGATTCTTAACTCTCTGTGGAGCATCATACCTGGCTTTCTGTACTGGACCCTATGGAAAGAACGCAACCATAGAATCTTCAATAGCACATTCAGATCCATAGATGATCTTTGGCTCATCCTAAAAAAAAACATTCAGGAAACTCTGGCCATCAGAGTATGGAATGATAATGATATGCCAGAATTTCCAACAGGAGCACAGCATTCTGAAGGAATGGAATCTTGATCTCAAGTCCTTAGTCAAGACAATCACCAAACCTTCCACCAGATCCGCTTCACCATCCTCTTGGTCCCCTCCTGCACTCAACTCATACAAGCTGAACTTCGACGGTGCTGCCAAAGGCAACCCTGGCCCTGCAGGCTTCGGAGGAGTTATTCGTTGACACAATGGAGAAGCGATACTAGTATACTATGGCACAATAGGCAAAGATACCAACAATGCAGCAGAGCTAGAGGGTCTCTGGAAAGGAATTTGTCTAGCTGATCAGCATCACTTCTCCCCACTGGAAGTTGAAGGCGACTCTCTTATACTCATAGAGGCAGCTAAAAGAATACAGGCTGGTGCTAAGGCAGTCAAGATAGCAAAAAGCTGGAGATTGCTAAGCCGATTGGAATCTTTGGAGGAAAAGCTCCACACTCCCCACAATTTAACCTTCCATCATATAAGGAGAACTGCTAACCAGGTAGCAGATCGGCTGGCAAATCAAGGAGTGTCACAGTCGACACCTTACTTCTCAGGCTCCCTAGACACGGTTGAAGATGCTCAACTCAAACAGGACTGCATCTCTCTGGTGCAAAAAGACCTCCCTCCCCCGGATGCGGGTGTCTTTGACGTGTGAGCGGCAGGTGGCTCGTCACATGGGCAGCTGTCAGCCCGGACGAGCCACCATATACCAGCACGCTGATGCATTTACTGTGACGGAGGGTGAAGCCATCGGGAGGTTAAGTCTGGCTCAAGCGCCATTCAATGCGGAAGGCGATTTCATTGGGATGTCAAGTCTGGTTCAGGCGCCATTCAATGCGCAGCATCGGACAGGGAGAATGGAGCTCAATAAGTTCGAACCCCATGTTGCATTCCCGCATTCTTCCAAGCGGTTTGAGCAAATTCTGGCAGAGACAAAACATTCTCTGGCAAGGTGTAAGCTTTCTCAGAGGGAAACTGATACGGGAGACAGTCGAAGGATGCCAATTGAAAGGCTCAGGATGAGCAGTCGACGCGGCGGTTCTAGGGGTCGCTCTGCTACTCAGAGGCCCGCCATTTCGCCCTCCTCCTCAGTGGATATTACGTCTGAGCAGAACAGAAGTCCGAGCAGAACAGTTGGCCGTAGAAATGAAAGAGGCAGGGGAGAAATCCTGGATTGCGGTCATAGGGAGCATCCAGCCGTCAGATATCGCATCCCCTGCACGCTGGAGAATAATACGCTCATCGTCTCAGTCACTGTGGAGCATTGCAGTGACCTCCGGGGGCCACGGGACGACCTGACGGTGCCAAGGGTGGATATGCAGGTTCCCAGAGTTGATATGAGACGACCCACTCAAGCTGAAGAGGCCGGCCCCAGTGAGCCGGCTCAGAGGATGATGCGCCCAGACGCGGAGGAAGATAAGAAGCTCAAGGGTTTAGCGACGGATGAGCCTCACATTACTGATGAGGATTAGCTCAGAAGCCTCTCTGTTCTCACGGCCAGGAACGCTACTCTCGGTCCATCTCTTTCTGCTTACTTTGTCTGTCTGTTATGGGGTCAATGTCCACCGTGAAGGTTTATGTGTCTACAATGTCAGTCTACGTGTCAACTATGTCAAGTTATGGGTCCATCGTGTCAAGTTATGTGTCCACTGTGTTGGCTCAAAAGCCTGTTGTGTCGATTTAAATGTTGGTTATGTCGGAAGGAAGAAACTGGTCCCTTTTTGCACCAGTGTGGCTCTGAATGGCTAATCATGGGAAAATCTCTTCGGAGATGCGAGGCTATGGCCCTTTTGTAAAATTGGATGTAATTTTGGTTTTTTGTAATATAAATTAGCGCAGTCTTATGGAGAAAAAAAAAAAAACATGTATTTAAAATCCTTAGATAAACTTATTATGTAAAATTTTTGTATGATAGATTCAAATCAGTAGTCTCTCATATTTAACCAATAAATATAAAACCCTAAATAAAATATAAAACCCTAAATAAAGAACAACACATGCTCAAAAAAAGAAAATGAATTATTGATATCATAAATAAATTCTCCCAGTCACAATGTAAAAGGTCACTGCAACAAGTACATCATCGCTCCAAATAAGCGTCCATCTCCCGAGCCTACCATCCTCTAGTCTTTGTAAAAAACCTTCCTTTCTAATGAGCAATTACATTCTTTATATACTTGTGGGAGATAGTTTCCCATTTAGTTTTCATAACTTTCCTTTAAAAAATATTAATATTAATTACATTAATATTTTCTTTCTTCGTAAATGAAATATTTAATCAATCATTTCATTTGATTGATTTTGTCCAAATCTTCAACCCAACAATGCTTTAAAACATGTTTATTTGTTATTTGTACATTTAAAACATGTTTATTTGTTATTTCTACATTTAAAAAAAACATGAATTAATTTTTAATATAAAACCATAATAATAAAAGAAATTAAAATAAATACAATCTCACCCTTTTGCAAATCTCTCCTAGATTTTTTTTTTTTTTTTACTTAATTACACTAAGCGTTTCCTATGAAAATGACTCTCCTCCCCGGCCACTACGATTAAGATAGTCTAGACCATTAGATTGATTTTCTACAGGTATTAATCAGTTCAGTTACAGTTATTCAGTTACGCTGTTGTTCAAGTTACGCGGGTTTCCCTCCTAAAAGAAATGCATTTACGTTAACTGTCATAGTTTTTCCACAAAATTCATTGAGAGAGCCTCCCCAATATTCTCTATAAGCTGGGAGATGGCCGCAACAAATTCTGTTTCACTCGACAATTTTTACCTTGTTTTGAATTTTATTTTTTTTTCTTCGAACGTGTTTTGAATATTCATACAATTTCCAGGAAACAAAGCAACAAGCCTTTTGGAATTCAATTAACATTCCAAATCATAAAATGGCATAAGGGTGTCGTATGTTTGTGTTATGTTACAGCTCGATATTTGGAAGTGGAAGAAAATGGAGTTGGGAGCACAGATAGCCTCAAAGGAACCAGAGGACGCGCAGATGGAGGTGATGGTTAATGGAGTGGAGAATGAAGAGGGCAATGTTTTAAAAGGAAACACGCTACACGCTAACTCTCATGGAAGCACGTTCAAGCGGGTTGATTCAGATTTGGAGTCGAGTACAATTTTTGGAATGGCTACTCATGGCTTGGTTAGTATCAATGATAAAATCAATTCATTTATGACTGGGCAGCATCACCTGATATTGTTATTATTATTTACCTGATGTTCTGAAATCCTTATGGTAGGCAATGCCGGACGGGGCATTCTGTTACTGTTATGATAGGTTGTGAGGCATTCAGTAAGAGATCGTACCTCAAGATTAGTCTGGCGATGGACTTCAACAACATCACGCAGCCTTCTTATGAACTCCAGATTACCAGTTGTTATTTCTCGTATCAGTTGTTGTTCCACTGGTTCTTCCATAACACAGGCTGAACGCGAGTTGCTTCGATTTCTTGTGTTTGATCATTATTGGCGGCTATCTCAGTCTTCTCATGAATATTTTGAGTGACTATCCGAACAGCTTCTTGTATAACGACCTCATTCTCACGAAAAAGAGGCAATCCGTCCAATATAATAGCTTCTTCCTCACGACGACATACTTCTTCCATGTGACTATTATCATCGCTTATATTTCTACTCCCTCTTTCGGAGTCTCTTTCTCGTTGCCCTTGCATATTGAAATATCAAACTAAAATGGATGGCCAAATCAAAATAGATTAGATAGGCAATCACCGGCGAAATGAAAACGGAAAGCCCCACAAGATTTACTCAAGTTTATGTCACTGGTAAAATTAGGGTAGCATAACATGATTCACTTATTTATTTATATTATTAAGGTTTATTTATTTATATTATTAAGGTTTATTTTTTAGGGTTTGGTAGATATAGATTTAATATGAAATTAAATTGGTTTAATTTCCCACAATAAATAATCTTTATTTTAAACATTGATTATGTTTTTTTAAACATTGGTTAAAGCATCAACTGTATTAGTTGGTGTAATTATAAATTTAAAAACTTAACTATTTTATAAAATGGATTTCCAAAATCTAATCACATTTCTAATATTTAAGACAACTTAAAAAATATTAGTAGAATTATTTAATAAAATTGTTTTCTCCTTTAAATTTAACAATATAATTCTACAATCATTTATTTCATTAAAATTGTTATTTTAAAAATAATTATTCTTTTTATTTAAAAAGTTACCTTAAAAATAATTAAAAATGTTACTTTAAAAATAAGAATGATAATAGCAACAACAAAATTGCTCTCTCGTATATCTATTCAAACTTGAAATAAATCATGTATATTGAAATGAGGGAACTTTCAATAAAATAGTTTATTAATTTTACAAATGGTGATTTTAGTAATGAACTAATCTTGCAATTATAATCCATGATATAACTATATTATGCAAAATAGAAATTTGGAAATTTTTTTCACAGACACACTAAATAAATAAAATTGCATAGAATTTTGACTTCCAACTTCTCTCTTTCTTACGCTCTTGCCTTACGGAGTTCCCATTACAACATGTGGTACTATTGCTTGTATATGAATTTTTTCCAGCTATATAAAAACATTACGTATTAATAACAAATTTAATTTGACATCAGGAAAAAATTCTTATCCTTATTCTTTCAAAGGCAGTCCATCAGATCGTGTCTCCATAATTATTCTCCATAATTTTAAATATTGTATTAAAACACAAATTAACTTTTCCTCTTTGAATTCTTCTTTCTCTAACGAGTTTGCAACAATGAAAATAAGAAATCAGATTTAAAATATGTAAAATTGGTTTATATTTAACTTGCTAATGTTCTGGAACAGATTCTGTAAATTATTTCAAAACTTAAAAACCATATATTAGTACCTTGAATGCTCCTCCCTGCCCCAAATAAATTTCTGCCTAAAAAATTTCCGCTCGGCCATTAATAATAGAAATTTTGAATTTAATAAGATATATTTTAAACTTTAAATGGAAAGAAATTTAAATAATATACCTTTGAGTTCAAAATATAAATTCATAATTTAGTTTTAAAATTTAATTATATTTTAATATAAATTTGAAATAATCTGAGGTTAAATCATAAAGTTAAGTTTTAACACCAATATGGCATTTAATTACAACATAATTAAAATGAAGAAACGATGCAAAAATTATATTTTATATATTTGTGTCTGTGTGTTTCACGACGGTACCAAGGTTTGAAAGGACATGCATAAAGGGACATTATTTAATGTTTTAATAACTTCTTTGTTGGTTGAATCATGGGTGAGCAGAGAGAATGAGTTTAATCCATTAATTTAATTTAATTTGTATTTTGTTTATTTTATTTTATTTTTTTATTTAATTTACCATTTATATTTATATTATTTATTTTATTTTATTTTATTAAAAACAAACGGATATGATTTTGACACACAGTTTTTTTTGAAGTCTTCATCATTAATAATAATTTATTTTATTTGTTTTATTTCATATATATTTTATATTTATATTATTTATTTTTTGAGAAGATTTTTTGGCGGAAAATACTTTTGTTGACGCGTTTGTGTGGGCTGCATGCAAATCTTCCAATGGCTATATTTGACTAGGAACAACTAAATTTTACGACTAAATTTCACTAGCTAACTTGACTGGACAGAGGGAAGTTATTTTTATTATAATTATTACCAAAATTATTGTTATATTTATTACCAACATTTGAATAAAGGTAAAATTTGTATTTAATAATCAAGAGAATGAATCAATTAGTTATTACTAGGCCTTGTCTTCAATTATAATCATATAAATAAATGGTTAGATAATTATTATGAAAGTTAGTTTTTTTATATTTATTACCAAAAATTGTAATCACTAAAATCAAACATTAATCATTAATAACCTTAAAATTACTAATATGGAATACTAATTAAATATATATGTATAAAAAACCTTAAATCATTAATATAATATGGAATAATATGTAACTAGCAATTGTCCCAAAAGGTACAAAGAGAGGCTAAATTGGAATTGTTGAATTTTTCTAGAAGATGGTTTGTGGAAATGTCTTATTTAATTTTAGAGTAAGTTAATTACCCAAAATCAAGAGGTTAAGTTAATTACCCAAAATCAAGAAACCTTTATAGATGGCCAAGTATGTATGAAGAATACATCTCATTCATATGCAATACCAAATCCATCTTTTATTTTCTCTAAGTAAAATTTCAAAAGCATGAACACATGCCATTTCATATGCACAATAAACCCAACTTTTGAAATTTCAATGCTTGGATGCATCCCATTCATATGCTACAGTAAACCCATATTTTCCTTAAATTTCAATCCATAAACACATCCATTCATGAGCTATAATAGAACCACAAAAAACAAAGCCCAGCGCTGCAATGCCAGAGCATTATCCCCATTCAAAAGCAAAGAAGTAGCAAATATAAGCCACAGTCTTGACTGCGCAAACCAATCATTTCCATCTGAAAAATCAAGAAAATAAAGACGATGACCAGTTAAAGAGATGATAGTGACCCTTTTTCTGGCCTTCTTCTGAATATGCTGTGGAATAGTTGCTTAGACCAGTAGATTTTGGATATGGCCATGCACAGCATATTCTATCATCAAGTTCTTCATCTGTGTAGATCTTAAAACCTTCTTAGTGGCATAATCCCAGCTTAATTGCTCTGCAGGGGTTTTTAATACCTCTAGTTGGCTCATTGGAATGGCCATGAAGCAGACTAGCAGCCTGCAAGAAGGTGCAGGCTTGTATAGAGACAGAACAACGATGGACCTGCAAATGCTTCCTTTAATGGAGGCATGATTCGAGGGAGAGGGCACAAAAACACACACTTCTACTGCACTAATACACACACTTCTACTGCACTACTACAGTCAGTGATGTCAAGTTGCATTACTACTGTTTAACATAATATGAAAATATCAACTATGTGGTATGTATATTTACTAAAAGAAGAGCAATAGCTAAAAGTTTAATTAGGCCAACCTTGAGGTATGTGTGAATTGCTTTGTAGAGCTGATCATGAGCAGGCCTACTGAAGGATGGCAGAGTTTCCACGAAATCCAAGAATTTAGTTGGGGAAATCCATGGACAGGCTGCAATTTCTGTAAGATATTCGTCCCAAATTTTGGAAACATTGTATACAGTGGGGTGATGCTCGAGGAACTGCGAGAACTGGTGTTCCCTTCACTGTAAAGGGTACTGTAATCAGAATCATCCCCCACATCCGTTTGCAGAGACATAAACAGAGAAACTATATGTTGCATGTTGTCCACCTCGGGCGAAGTATCCACAACATAAATTTCTTCTTCACAAGGGGTCTCAGAATTGCTTCTATAACCATCATAAACTGTCTCCCTATCATCACCATTGTCATTCTTCTTCATCAATGGTAGTACAAAATCTGCAAGCCTAGCCTGATCGAGCTGGCCTGCAATTCTGATTTCAAGCCTGAACCTGCATTCTTTTCCCACATTCCATGCAAAGGCACAGCGAAGTAGCCCAAAAAGAAAGCTAATTGGCACTATGTCTTCTTTCTCCACGGGAAGCAGCCTAATGATAGATTCTAGTACATTTTTCATTTCAGAGTCCTTGCCCTTCATGTGACCGTGGATTTTAATCACATCATAAACCCAACTATCAACGTACAGAACCAGAGCTCGGCCGATGAATCCCTCATAATTCCCCCCTACCTCCTGATGGACTCCATTATCTAGCGTAAGTAATCGATTGGGAGCGTTAACAGGTCTTCGATCAGCCAGTCTTTCTCATAATTCTCCATGTGATGACCCCCATCAAACCCAAGCTCCATGGGTTTCAGAGGAATCGATGTGGACCCCTGCTTCTCATTCATGATTTCGGAGTAGGCCAACAGCGCCAGCGCCTCAACAAAGGCGCTAACAATTTCTAGCTCCCGGGCTATGGGATGAAGCTCCCCGCAGCTCCGGAGAGCTTCAATGGTATCGTCCCAGTTTTTTAGTATAACGTCCTAGAAATACAGTTGACTTCTTCTGTAGAGATTCCCTCTGTATTGCTCCTCCGTCATTTCAAAGAACTCTGAAGCACATCGTATGGCAGCAACGGTGGACTGTCCCATGAGGATGGTAGAGCCGTAGCAATAAGCTGCTATTAGCTCAAAAATCCTAGCCCCGCCAGGAGGGTTCAAATAAATCTCTTTGGCATCCATGAGCTCCCTTTTGAAATACCCGCTTCTGGACACCAAAGGGAACTGCCAGCACAAAAAAACACAAGTATTTGCATGCATTGGTACTGAGATTAGAAAAATCCTTCAGAATTTAAGGAGACCAGGACTGGTTTGTATACCTTATGAAGCTCAAAACTGCAACCTAAGATGTGAATTGTAACACTGGTTGGAAAACCAGTAGCTTTGTACCTGTGGATACCAGATTATGTCTCATTTTCAGTTTCACGGCATTCATGGCATCTCAGAATGAAAAGCACGTCTTTGTATCATTAAATAGTGAAATTTACAAACCATACACATCTTTTGCAGATCTTTCGAACTCGATGCAAGATAGAATATGCTGTGCATGGCCATATCCAAAATCTGTTGGTCTAAGCAACAACCATCTGATCCATGACATCCAAGATACTGATGGTTATCCTATTTTGAACTTGAAGGCTATTTGTTTTTAAATCAGTGTTGGCATGGCAAAGAAAGGCTCGGTCATCAGCAAATTGGCAAAATGGGAAAAATAACAGTGAAATTAAATATTAAAACCTTGTTTTACCCACACTTATGTCATTTTTTTCCTGAGAATATACACATCAGTTTCTTCATACGCATACTCCAGATGCAAATCGTTTCTTCATACGCATACTCCGGATGCAAATCCTCATGGGTACTTTCTCCACAGTGAAATAATTAGGACAAATCTGCCAAAAAGGCTGATGGGCTTCTGTAGATCGTATCTGATAACCTAATAGAATTACAGTATTCGCTCCAGAAAGGGCATTCATGGTGGAAATCAAAGGCTCCACAATATTCTCCAAATAAACAACATCCGTGACAACAATGAAATCAAATGGAGGCTTCAGTACCTGAATCTGCTTCTCGTTGTTCCAATAGAGCTGTGAAATCTTCACTCTTCCAACGCCGGATCCTGGTTTTCCGGCCAAGGCGAGGGAGGTCGCCGCTGTGTTTTTCTTCACGTTGCGTTTGAGGGCGGGCAGAACGGGGGCGATGTCGGTCAAGACCATGTCGAGGCCGAGCAGGGCCAGGCCCATTCCGGCGATGCCGCAGCCAGTCCCGAGTTCGATTCCGCGTTTGTTCTTGAATTGGAAGATTTGGGCGTATACGGGATTGGGGTTCGAGGTTGGGGTGAGGAGGCAGCGTTCCACGAATTTGACGAAGACGAGGGAGCAGGCCAGACGGAGGTGCCGACGTGGATAGCAATAACCACTGGTAGACCAAAGAAATGATTAACTCTGAGGCCAAGAGTGACAAAGAATGGGAAAAAGCAGTAAAAATATCTTCAAGAGTGACATAAAAGAATGGGAAAAAGTAGTGAAAATATCTTGCCATGCCACAGAGGTGAAAAGAAGGCAACTCCACTGATATTTGGAAAAAGCAGTGACATTTCAAATCAACGGTTGAAAGTGTCTCCCCTGATCCAACGACGCATGATAAAAGTGTTGACGATTGTTGATGCATAGGAAGGCCTATCGGCCTAAATATATATTTTCCGAATTAAATATAAATATATAAATAAATAGTTAGTTAGTTATTATGCAAGTTAGTTTCTTGTAATATTATTATCATAAACGGAAATTGTAAGAATTAACTCCCAAGACCCTAACCTATTAATAGAACTATCTAAAATAAAAAAATAAATCAAATATATATATATATATATATATATATATATATATATATATAAACATAAACTATATATATATATATATATATATATATATATATATATATATGTGTGTGTGTGTGTGTATGTATGTATGTATGTATGTATGTATGTATGTATATATATCCTAGAGGTTTATTTTACCTAATAAATTAAATAAAGGACCAATAACTAAGATTAAGGAATCTAAAAGTATTGAGAAGAGGAAAAATCCTTAAAATCCTCGAAGAAGCATACGGTTGGTTAATTCATTTATAGTTTAAAATAATAATAATAATAATAATTTAAATAAATAAATCACTAGTTAAAAGGGAGGGGAGGGCGTAATTACTAGTTAAAATCAATGTTTAGGAACAGAAGGAATATTCATATAGAATAAGTTTAATGAAAAGGATTATTCATCTCGAGGGAGTGAAAGAAACTAAAAATAGAGAGACGAGAAGGGAAAAAAGGGAAATGATAAATCAAGGTGAAGAGGGGCGAAACAAGGAAGACCTAGGCCGAGGATGACAAGGGAGGGCAGGGAAGCAGCTAGGAGGAGAGGGCATGGATCCAACAACTACTAATTTTTCATCCATCACCTCTATTGAGGTTGCTCAGCCTTTTTTCGATTTCTATGGCTTCCATAAATTTTCAGTGATGGAAATGCGCCACCTTGGCAATAACACGGGCCTCCTCAATGCATACATGGTGCTTAGTCTTCTCCGCATGTTCTGCTAGGGTGGAAAACCGAGTCGTCCTATGTTTTATGTCAATTGAGTGCTCTTAATCCCTTGATTAATAGAGCAACCAGACTCACCAACATATGGGGTCACATAGGAACATTGAATAACATAGACACATTTCATGTCCTTGGGGTCAACCGGGTCTTTTACTGATCTAAGGGAGCTACAGATGGTGTTAAGGGGTCTAAAGGTGGAGGGAACATTATGCTTCCTAAGAATTCTAGCAATCTTATCAGTGGTCCCCTAGATGAAAGGGAGATGAACCCCTGAGACTCACTCTTTAGGGTCTTTCTTGACCAATGAATTCTTGTTGGCTTTGAGGAAAGCTTTCTGACCGAGGTGCCTACTATAACCATTATTAGCAAAAACATTAAGGAGATGAGCCTTCTCTTTATCGAGGCTCTTTTCATGAGAGATCCTTAGCGCATGAGTAGCTAGCGTGTTGAGAACACCCAAATTTAGGAACCATATTGTTTACTCCACCTTTAGACCCCTTAACACCATCCGTAGCTCCCTTAGATCGGTAAAAGACCCAGTTGACCCCAAGGACATGAAAGGTGTCTATGTTATTCCATGTTCCTCTGGGACCCCATATGTTGGTGAGACTAGTCACTCTATTAATGAAAGGATTAATGAGCACTCAGCCGACATAAAACATAGGAGGACCGCCCTAGCAGAACATGTGGAGAAGACTAAGCACCATGTATGCATTGAGGAGGCCCGTGTTATTGCCAAGGTGGTGCAATTTCATCACCGCAAATTTAGGGAAGCCATAGAAATCGAAAAAAGGCCAAGGAACCTCAATAGATATGACAACCGGAAAATTAGTAGTTGTTGGATCCCTTCCCTCTCCTCCTAGCTGCTTCCTCACCCTTCCCTCCACCCCGTCCCTGGCCCGGGTCTTCCTTGTTTCCCCCCTCCTCACCTTGATTAATTGTTTTCCTTTTTTCCCTTCTTGTCTCTCTATTTTTAATTTCTTTCACTCCCTCTAGATGAATAATCATTTTCATTAACATTATTGTATGAACAGATGAATTATGAATATTCCTTCTATTCATAAACATTGATTTTAACTAGTAATTCCCCCGCCCCCTTTTAACTAGTGATTTTTCTTTTTTCTAAGCTATAAATGAATTAACCAACCCTATTCTTCTTCAAGGATTTTAAGGATTTTGCCTCTTCTCAATACTTTTAGATTCCTTAATTTTAATTATTGGTCCTTTATTTAACTTATTAGATTTAATAAACCTCTAGGGGATATATATATATATATATATATATATATATATATATATATATATATATATATATATATATATATATATATATATATATATATATATATATATAGATATATATATAATGTTTTTATTTTAGATAGGTCTATTAATAGGTTAGGGTATTGGGAATTAATTCTTACAATACAAAGAAAATAACTTGCATAATAACTAACTAACTATTTATTTATACATTTATATTTAATTCAGAAAATATATATTTACATATTATATTAATGATTTAAGGTTTTTGATATATAGCTAATTCATAATATACATATATATTTAATTAGTATTCCATATTAATAATTTTAAGGTTATTAATGATTAATGTTTGATTTAGTGATTACAATTTTTGGTAATAAATATAACAAAAACTAACTTTCATAATAATTAACTAACCATTTATTTATATGATTATAATTGGAGAAAAGGCCTAGTAATAACTAATTTATTCATTCTCTTGATTATTAAATACAAACTTTACCTTTATTCAAATGTTGGTAATAAATATAACAATAATTTTGGTAATAATTATAACAAAAATAACTTTTCTTGTCCCTTTCCCTCAGTCCAGTCAGGTTGGCCAATCAAATTTATCCGTTTCTCAGTCAAATTTCCCAGTCCAATATAGCCATTTCCTTGTCAAATATAGCCATTGGAAGATCTGCTCTCCCTATTTAACATGTAGCCATGATCTGATTCTTCAACTTGTCCTCATGATGAACCACACTCGTTGGTTTGAAATGCGTCAACAAAAGTATTATGTGATTTTCACCAAAAAAATATTCTCAAAAACTTGATATGGACCACAAAAGCTTAAATTCAACAATTATTTATTTTATGATTTATTTTATTTTATTTTATTTTATTTATTAATTTATTTATTTTTGCTACAATTAATCTAGAAATATAAAAAGAAGTCATGTAATCAGGGAAATGCAAGGCAAAACCCACAAAGATAGCTTAGGTTCTAAAGGTGGTCGAGTTTAGTGCCAAAAAATGCATAATCATTCAACTGTAGTCCTGGAAAATAGATTCATTTTTGGTGTGTAAAGGAGGTATGTGTCATGTGGTATCAGAGTTGTAGGTTCAAAGTTGAGGCCTAAGGGTCAAAACATAGCCTAAATAATTGGGAAAAAAGTATTATGTTCAGGAAAATTAATTCTTATTTTGTTGTAATAATGTACAGAAATAAGTGGAAAAGAGTGTAGTGATGGTAGAATATTTTTCCAACTCTCCTAGTGAAGGAGATCAACTTTAGGTTCAGTTGGAAGATGAAACTTTACTTCCAATAGCCCAACTTTTGAACATTGTAAGAGACAGGACACAAGAATTGGCTACTATTAGGGTCAGTAATGAGCATATGTTGAAGGTAAGTGCAAAGTAGTAGAAGCTTATTAAAGAGTTTACTAAAAATTCAACCCATAAGCCTCTAGATACATAGGATAAAGGGGGTAGAGAATTCCCCTTAAAGTGTAAAAATGTTGAAAATGATAATGATAGTTTGAAAATGAATATGACAAGATTGAAAGTGAATAAGAGTCAGGTAAAGCATCTCTAATATCTAACAAATCAAGAAAGTAAAAGAAAATGGAGCTCAAAGGAGAGTTCTAAAAGATCAAATCACCCACATTTGATGGAGAAAAGGAATAAGATGCAGAAGCCTAGCTATTGAATATAACCAAGTATTTTCAAATATATGAATTCTCCAACAATTTAAAGTTCATATTAGCAATATATCAATTGCAAGGTAAAGCTTCATTATGGTGGGAAGAAGCAAAAACAATGCACAGTATAGAAGAAAAGATAGCCACGTAGAATTACTCCAGAAGCAGTTCAAGGAAAAATACCTGATTGAGAGGTATTAGAGTTGGGACAAATAATTTTGTTATTTGAAGCAAGGACAATTAAATATGAATGAGTTTGTGGTAGAATTTACAAACCTATTAAAGTATGTTCCATACACTTGAGAGCAAAAGCGAAGGTGCAGTGTTTTCTAAACTACCTTCCACTCTCATATAAGGAAAGAATTGAATTTGACAATCAAAATACTATGGATTAAGCTGTGAGAAAAGTGAGACTCTGCTATCAATTGTTCATATAGAAAAATGAAGGTTCAAAATCCTAGTGTAATAAAGAAAAAATAAATTTGGAACTAGAATTAAGAAGTCAAAATCCTCGATTTTGTTTTTTTCTGGAAAAAACCATCAGTGTAAGAGGTTTAACCAGAATAATCATCCACAACCTACATAGTCCCAAATCGGTTCCAAAAATATTGATTTTAATAATAAAGGAACAAATGGTGGAAGAGAAAGAGAATTGTTAAAATGTTGGGGTTATCGAAAACCCCATTTAATGAGGAATTTCCCATACAATACCATATCAGTTCAAGCATTACAATTTGTGTGAGAAGCATCCATATTAAATGACATAGCCAAAGATATACCAAAGATTAATGTTGCTCTAGAAGACTGAAAAGCAGAGCTTAAGTCAACCATGATCAAAATTGAAGGTAAAATAATAGGCCAGCCTATCCATGTTTCAAGAGATCTAGGAGATAGTCTTAGTTATGTCAATTTGCAACCCATGGAAAGATGCAAGTTTAAAGAAGAAAAATTTAAACCTTCATGGTTAGTGTAATTAGCTACAGGAACTAGAAGAAAAGTAACAAACTTGGTCACAAAATGTTCTGTAAATTTAAATGGATGTAGAATAGAATTAAACTTGAATATAATACCTTTAGGCTCCTATGATATGTTGATAGGAATGGATTGGCTGGAGAAAAACAAATACATAATTAATTGTTTAGAGAAAATGATTACTTATGTCACTAAAGAAGGATAATTTCAAGTGAAGAAAGGCATAACCAAGCCTATTTGTACTAGATAAATTTCATCCTTGTTGCTAAAAGGGTGTGCTCGAAAAGGTTATACACTATTAGCTGTCCATATAGAAGAAAACACACAAAAAACACAAGATATAGCCATAGATGATTTGGCAGTAGTTAAATAATTTAAAGATAGTTTTCTATAAGAAATTCTAGGATTACCACCAAAGAGATACCTATAATTTTCAATTGACTTAGTACTAGGAGCCACATATGTGTCCAAAGAACCTTATGGAATGAGTGTGTGTAAAATTATGTAATTGGAAATGTAATTAGAAGAGTTATTGGATAAAGGATATATCAAACCAAGAGCTTCCACTTGGGAAGCCCTAGTGCTATTTGTAAATAAAAAATATGGTACTTTCAGGATGTCCATAGATTATAGACATTTAAAAAACTAAAAATTAAAAAGAAATATCCTTTGCCTAAAATAGATGACATGTTCAATCAATTTAGAGGGGGGAACAATTTTCTCAAAACTAAGCCTTAGATAAGGATATCATCATTTAAGAATAAAAAATGTAGACACTCATAAGATTACGTTCAGAAGAAGGTATGAACACTATGAATTCGTGTACTACAATTCGGTCTTACCAATGCACCTGCTACTTTTATGTGCCTAAGGAATAGTGTGTTCAACAATTATCTAGACAAGTTGATATTTGTTTTTATTGATGATATTCTAATATACTCGAAAAACCAAGAAGAACATGAATAACACTTAATAATAGTGTTATAGACTTCGAGGGAACATCAATTGTATGAGAAGTTTAGGAAGTGTGATTTTTATTAAGATAAAGTTCAATATTTGGGACATGTTATCTGTTGGAACAATGATTGATATTAAGAGGGGGAGGGTGAACAAATGGTGATGGAATTTATATCAATTTAAATATTTATCCACAATTCCAATCAACCATGCATATTCACAACATTATCTCATTAAAACATATATGCAACAGTAAAATCAAAACATAATAACCATCAGAAATATGAACTACAAGCATGCACACATAAGAACACAAGTATTTCTGGTGTAAACCCTTTCGGGAGAAAACCGTCCTACCTCTGTTGTGCTACTCAATTATTTTTATTAATTTGTTGAACAAATTTTACATGGATTAGCTTACACCCATAAGTCAGAAGACTTGGCTTCCTCTACAGTATGATGGCATATATCAAATTGGAAATATGTTTCTCTTGCGGATCTATGGACTACCATCCACTGGAAGCTCCCACGATCATTGATCCTTGCCCAACTACCATTGGATTGTCCAACTCCTATTGGATAGAGAAAAATCTTCCTACCACTGAATGCCAAATCACTGTCTATATTGAAGCCTCCATGCCTTCACTTCCCCCATGCAAACCACATTTCATAAATGTTTCATACTGGATTCTCAAATCACTCAACATGAGTAACCCAACAACTCTAGGATTCTACATATAAAATTTGAATCAAAAAAATTTCACGGAGATGAGTAATTCTTCTCTTCAATTGACACCAAAACAATGCTCTCAAACACATCAAAAACTGCCAATACTCCTCCACTCTACAATACATAAAAATTTAATTTTGCATACACACACTCTCTGCAATACAATGTGAGTAGCTTCAATAAATTCTACTCACTCACAATTCCCCCACAATACCATACTCTCACACTCTCACCACAACCAACTAAATAGACTCAAATATTTCTTCTATTTATCATTTTTATGTGTTGAGTCACTTAGTAAATGCTACAGGTTATGGATCACTCAACATTCTATTCACACGCTTTAGATTTGGTTGAGATAGAATTTTTTACCAAATCAGCCACTAACTCCACTAGCCCTTTGATATCTTCAACCTCGATAAATTTCTACAGGGAACAGGAACTTTTTCGACCATATGCCGAATTTTTTTTATCAATAACACCACAACAACACCAAAATTAGCTGAGTAGCATGAGGAATGCAGAGCAAAACTAATGAAAAACCACTGTCACTCCCACAACACAACCTCCATGCGAGTGGAAGTCATCAATCACTCCCATAGGCTTGGATCCATGTGCCTGGATCTTTTCAGCCGCTCTGAAGACTCAACAAGCATGCGACTGGGGCTAAGGATTGTCAAAACTCAGTCAAATCTGCTCAGAAATTGCTCAAACTTCTTCCAAAGCTTAAAAATCCTTTGTAGGACCTCTATAAGTCACTGGTACCTTTGAAAGACTTTACCAAATCACTGCCACATCACTGTTATCATCAGCAGTCAAGCTAGGTTGACTAGGATGACAACCAACAACCATACTAGCACATGGGCAATCAAACTGATCCACAAACACTCTGTCATCAATATTCAGCTCTAGAACCTGTCAGATATCCTCCAACACATGTACAACTATCTCAAGCATCTACTTACACATGTAGATCCTCTTCAAACCCAAAGTATAGGCAACATACATGATCAAACATAAACATCTGAAATGAATGAGCACATAACATGAGATGCATAGTGATCCGGATTTAAACAGGAATGCAACAAATTACAGATATAACCATACACACAGAGATGCAACATAAATAATACTTCATTTGATTACTATAAAATACTAAAATATGCTTCAAATAGTGTTGACACCTAATCCGAAACGGATGGGTGAACTGGACAGTCATCTAGAAGATGAACTGATCCATTGTATTTATGTATATAAATATGAGTTAGCTAATGAATAATATCATCAGTTTTTTCTCCCGCTCATCCTGGAGTTACCCTGGCCTGACATGGTATCAGAGCACAGGTCCCAGAAATAGTTGTAACTCCTGCTGTCCTGAGAGTTGCTCATACCTGAGCGTTGCCTCTGTCATGCGTTTCATTCTCTGCCCTGACACTGCGCCCTCTGCCCTGCTGAATGTGCAATACACCTGAGCGTTGATGCGGTTTTTTATATTGAATGCATAGAAGCATTGTTATACCTTTTTGCTGCCTCTCTACGCATGAATACACCTCTCTGCGCATGAATACGCTTCAAATTCCTTTACACCCAAATACCATGCCTCATTCTGTCGCCCTTTCATCTCTTGCACTGGACTTATGCCGCTGAAAATCGTTTTAATACCTCCATAATCGAAACTGACGAAGACCTAATCCCCATTATCGAATTTGCAGAAAACATAATCTCCAAGCTTTTGCTCTCGCACTTGGAAGACCTGGAGGCGTTTTATCTCACAAACGAGGTGTTTGGCCTTTTCCGGAAGAGGAAATTTAGCTTCGACAGTGTATGCGAATGGGTGGAGCATGCCGCAGAGAAGAAAGTGAAAAACCTCACTCGTGGTGCGTTTGAGATTTTGCGTTTCCAGTTCTCCTTCTGCACGGGTCGTAGCTCCAAATATAACCGACAGCGCCCAGCGTTTTGTGATTCGCAGACCCTCTCGCTTTCTCTTTTGTGTTCCATGTTTTTGAAAACGACTGGTCTTACGTTGTTTTTATGAAGCTATTGGTGATTCAGAGACCTGTAAATTGCTTTGCAACCTGCCGAAGCCGTAGGGGTCACAATTCCAAATTTCGCGCAAATTCTTTCAAATAAAAAAATCACAAAGGCGAGTTCTCTCTTTCTTGATTTGTCTATTCGTGCCCGCCCAACCTGTCAGCGCTCTACACAGAAACAATGTGCTTTAATTGCAGCTTTGTGTAAAAGCTGGTCATATGTGTTTTGAAAACGATTGGTTTTTATACGTTGTTTTATGAAGTTATTGGGCGACTCAGAAAATTCCTTTACAAGATTTTTATACATTGTTTTATGAAGTTATTGGGCGACTCAGAAAATTCCTTTACAAGCTGCCGAAGCCATCGGGATCACAATTCCAAATTTTAATTGAAATTGTGTTTGGAAATGAGAGCCTTTCGCACCTCTGTTTGATTATGGTAAATGATTTGCGCAGTTTGACTATGCATATAACCAAATGACTTGCACAGTTTGATTATGGTAGCTGGTTTGTGCAGTTTGATTACACAGTGTAATTGCGCAGTTTATTTATGCATATAACCATATGACTTTAAACCCGATTCATCTCAAAAAGTTTGAGAATGACAAGAAAGATGAGTTTAATGGCGGTATAATGTTGTGCTGTTGATATGTATTTATGATGGCAGTTTTAAGTATTGTATTGTAAACAGTTTTCAAAAGGGTTATAAGCAGTTTTCAAAAGCATTCAAAGTCATATCAGTTAGAGCATTTTATATATCAAAGCATTTGTGAGAGGTGATATAGTGATATTGCACAGTTTTTTATTTTTGGTAATGCTGTATTGAAGCATAAAGTGATATAATATTTCAATGAAATTCTGATGCCTTCTGCCACATATTCGAGGGATTTAAAGGCTGTAAAGTGAGGATTTTTTTTAGCAGAAGTAATTTTTATCAGCAAAATTATTTTTCTATCAGCAGAAATAATTTTTGTTACAGTATGCATTCAAGAGAAAGAGGAAGATATTTCAGAGGCAGGGGGGGCAGACATTCTCAAGCAGATCTGCATTGCATTCGCTGCAAACGAAATGGATCACATGATGCTTCTACATGCAAGCTACCATGGGAAAAGATTGAGCAGAAAAGAAATCAGCAGAAAGGTAAAACTGATGACACAGACAAAGGTAAAGCACCTGAATCCGCTCACTATATTGAGGCACAATGTAACATTGGAGTAAATGAAGACTTGTTTAATGCTTCACTTGCTTCTTCGAAAAATGACTGGTTGCTTGATTCAGGAGCAACCTGTCATATGACTCATAGGAAAGATTTTTTTGAAGAGTTCGCTGACAATGTTGATGGAGCAGTATACTTTGCAGATCAGTCAAAAATCAAGCCATCAGGGCTTGGCACAATCAGGCTTAAACTGCCTGGTCTTCCAGACTTTCTTCTGGATCATGTTCTATATCTCCCACAGCTCAAGAGAAACTTGTTGTCCCTGGTCCACATCCGCCAGCAAGGTCAATCCATTCATATGTTTGATGGAAAGCTTGAGGTAAGAAAGGCATCTGACCATTCACTTGTCATGAGGGGTATAGAAAAAGAAAGACTTCTTAAACTGCAAGGAACCTCTGCTCATGCACAACATTTTTCATATATTTCTCATCATGAAGAAGGTACACTTCCATCAAGTTTATTATGGCATGCTATATTTGGACATTTAAACTATGATAGTCTCCGCTTGTTGAAGAAAAATGGTGTTGCTGGTTTGCCTACAATTCCTAGAAAACATAAACAATGTGATGCTTGCATTCTAGGAAAGCATAGCAAACAGTCTTTTCATTATTCACATTCAAGAGCACATAGGAAGCTTGAACTTATTCATTCAGATTTATGTGGTCCAATGCCTGTTCCTTCTGCAAATGGAAATAAATATATCATGACATTTATTGATGATTACACTAGAATGTGTTGGGTTTACTTATTGAAGAACAAATCTGATGCTTTTCAAACATTCAAGAATTTTCATAAGTGGATTGAAAATGATGCACAATCTCATATTGGGTCTATTCGCACTGATATGGTATCAGAGCACTGAAAAGAATATACATCAAATGAATTTGAACACTATCTTCACCAACATGGGATTAAACATCAAACAACTGTGCCTTATAATCCTCAACAGAATGGTGTAGCTGAAAGAATGAACAGAACAATTTTGAATATGGTACGATCCATGCTTTTCTTCAAAAATGTAAAGACAATGTTTTGGGCTGATGTTGTTCTATGTGCTGCATATATAAAGAATAGATGTCCATCTAGTGCTATAAGAAACAAGACTCCTTATGAATTGTGGTATGGACATGTTCCTTCGGTAAAACATCTCAGGATTTTTGGTTCCACTTGTTATGCTTTAATACCAAAGGTACATAGAAACAAACTTGGTGCTAGAAGTCGTAAGTGTATCTTCCTGGGGTATTCAAACACATCTAAAGCATACCGTCTCTATGATGAAGTAAATAAAAAGTTTGTTTTATCTAGAGATGTCATTTTTCTTGAATCATCCAATCTGACAGTGTTGTTGAGCGACAACTTGATCGCTTGGATAGATTCACAAAACCGAAATCATTTCAAGAGTTTGATAATCAGATTCCACATCTTGAAGGGGGGATTCCTATACTAGATCAACATGTGGAATCTCCTTCTGAAGAACAATCTCCCCTGCATGACACTCCAACAACGGATGATGCTTTAAGTGATGTAATTGATAGAATTGGGAGACTCAATCTTGATTCAGACCCTACTCAATCAACAGAGCAGCCTGGACCATCTCAGAAAGGTCCCCCAAAGTGGCTGACAAAGACACTTGAAAGTGTTCATCCTGATGAAATTGGAAAAACAGGAACCAGAAATACAAACCGACAAGATGGAGGTGATGTAGATAACTCTAATTCACCTGTTGATATGGATGTTACTTATGATTGTGAATTGAACTTGTCTACAGATTTTGAACCAACCTCCTTCAAAGAAGCTGCTTCTCATGATGAATGGAAAGAAGCGATGCAGAAGGAGTATGATGCCCTCATAAAGAATGGCACTTGGAAGCTGGTTGATCCTCCATTTGGAACCAAACCAATTGGCTGCAAGTGGGTCTACAAGAACAAGTACAAAGCTGATGGCTCACTTGACAAGCACAAAGCTAGGCTTGTGGCAAAAGGTTTTGCACAGAAGGAAGGGGTCGATTATGAGGAAACTTTTGCTCCCACAGCAAAATGGGCCACCATCCGGACACTCTTTGCACTAGCTGCTCAGAACGGTTGGAAAGTCCATCAAATGGATGTAAAAACTGCATTCTTGAATGGAGATCTAAAAGAGAATGTTTTTATGTCCCAGCCTGAAGGATTTGCTGTGAAAGGACATGAACACAAAGTATGCAAACTTGTGAAGTCCTTGTATGGCCTCAAACAAGCACCACGAGCCTGGTATGAAAAACTAACTGAGCATCTTCTGAAACTCAACTTCAAACATTTTGATCTTGATGATGCAACTTTATTTGTCAAGAAAGTTGGAAAAACAGTTGTATATCTTATGGTATATGTAGATGATCTTTTAATGACAGGGAAAAATGAAAGCTATATTGCATCCATAAAGAAAGAATTAGGAAAAAATTTTGAAATGACTGATTTGGGCTATGTTCATTACTATCTTGGAATTGAAGTAACCCAACATCCAAAGTCCATATTTCTTTCTCAAAAGAAATACATTGGAGATTTTTTAAACAGATTTGGCATGACAGAGTGCAATCCCCTTTGTACTCCAATGGAACAAAACTTGAAGCTCACATCTATTGAAGGAAAGGAATTTGAGGATGCAACGAAGTATAGACAGCTTGTAGGAAGTCTCATCTACATCACTACTACCAGACCAGACATTTCATTTGCTGTTGGAATCCTCTCCAGGTTTATGCAAAAGCCTTGTGAGGGACATTGGTCTGCTGCAAAAAGAGTTCTAAGGTACTTGAAGGGAACTCAAGACCTTGGAATCAAGTATACACAGGTGGACGACTTCAACTTGATTGGATACTCTGATTCAGACTTTGATGGAGACAAAGAAACTGGGGTATCTACTTCAGGATATGCTATGAGTCTTGGATCAGGAGCTGTCTCCTGGAGATCACGCAAACAATCAGTACCAACAGATTCCACAACAGAAGCAGAATATGTGGCAGCAGCTGAAGCAACGAAAGAAATTGTGTGGCTCAGGAAAATTCTTGAAGATTTGCAGGTAAAGCAAATACAATCAACTCCACTCATGATTGATAACACATCTGCAATAAAGTTGGCCAAGAACCCAAAGTTCCATGATCGTACTAAGCACATCAATACTAAATATCATCTGA
The DNA here is from genome assembly GCA_031772625.1 of Pinus tabuliformis. NCBI lineage: Eukaryota > Viridiplantae > Streptophyta > Pinopsida > Pinales > Pinaceae > Pinus > Pinus tabuliformis. The sequence continues at coordinate 708,305,078 of CM062814.1, read as the reverse complement.
TCCGACATCATGTTGAGGCCAAAACAATCCATCTCCGTCATTGTTCCACAAACGAGCAAATTGCAGACATCTTCACCAAAGCGCTTGGAAGAGAAAAGCTTGAAAGATTCAGAACGATGCTTGGACTCACCAACATCCCTTCAGATTAAGGGGGGGAATGTTGACACCTAATCCGAAACGGATGGGTGAACTGGACAGTCATCTAGAAGATGAACTGATCCATTGTATTTATGTACATAAATATGAGTTAGCTAATGAATAATATCATCAGTTTTTTCTCCCGCTCATCCTGGAGTTACCCTGGCCTGACAAATAGAAATGGAAACAAACTAGCTAGGGCGATGGTAGCTTATCTCTGAGAAGAAATGTGGTGGCTACATGCCTCTGAATTGTCCTACAATGAGGCTCAAAGGCCTATTTATTGTTGATAAACAATGGAAAACCCTAAACATCCAAAAACCTAACCCCGGGAAATGAAGCGCCAAACCATGGGGCCCGTTTTGGGTAAATTGGTACATCAACTTCCCAGGGTCATAACTTTGGCATATGATCTCTGTTTGACGCGCACAATACCTCGTTAGAAATATCTATTCAAGGACTACAAATTTGGGAAGAGTAACATTAATCCATTGACCCATGTTGCTCCCATTTTTCCCAAAAAACATCATTTAGGGCCTCAAAATGGCTCCGGAAGTTCACGACCCGAAAAACTGCTAAAAATGGTAAACTATGCTACAATTAAGGAAACTAAAAAACTGAAAGAAACAATGGTGGGGGTCCAAGTGGAATTGGAGGGTGGCCACCAATATCCACTTGGATCATTCCTCCCGCCTTAGGAAGCAATGGTCCCCATTGCATTGAGTTCCTCCATGAGATGAGGAAACTTCTACTGAACTTGGTCCCTGGTGAGCCACTTGCCACAGTGAAGGAATTGGCCTACCTTGCCAACTCGATAAAGTTGGATCTTTTTCTGGTGAGTGTGCTTGATCTGTGTCCATGATCCGATCAGTTTCAACTTGTTCCATGCAATCTGGATTTAACTCTATGGGTGTGAGTTGTTCTGCAATGTCGTATGTGTCTAGTAATGGTGGAAAGTATGGAAGAAGGCGGTCCACATTGAACACTGGGTGCAGGCCAAGGAATGGGGGAATGTTGAGCTCAAATGCGTTGTCTCCCATAGCCTTGGTAATGGTGTAAGCACCATATTGGAGTGGTCTGAGTTTCCGATAGGCTCCGGTAAGGCATTCCTTTTGCAAATGCAACTAGACTTTGACGCCCACCTGAAACTTGTGTGGCACCCGATGTTGATCATGTCACTTCTTGTACTTGGCATTTGATTTCTCCAAAATGTCGTGGACCTGCTGGTGGATATGTTGGATGTGCTCAATGAAGTTTTTTGCCTTCTCTGTTTCTGACTAGACATGAGCTGAATCTACCTGAGTAGCTGCAAATGGCATGGCCACATCAATGGGACACAGTGGCTAGAATCCCAAGCCCACCTAAAAAGGGTTGTGGCTAGTCAAGCAGTGGAGAGCCTTGTTATAGGTGTGTTGAACATAGGGGAGGCTCTCATCCCATGTGCGTGGATGCTTTGAGTTGTACATGCGAAGAATGTGTACGATCATCCTGTTGACAACCTCTATCTGGCCATCAGTTTGGGGATGGAAGGCTGTGGACTTAGTGAGTCTAGTGTCGAGCATCGAACAGAGACTGGACCAAAATGTACAAAGGAACCCGCTATCCCGATCTAAGATGATAAACCGTGTGATCCCAAGGTGTACCCACACTCGTTCAAAGAAGAGTTTAGCAGTGGCTTCTGCTGTGATATTCTTCTTGTAGCCACCATAATGGCCATCTTCAATAACCTGTCGATGACCAGAAAAGCACAGTCGTTTCCATGCTTAGTGGAAGGAAGCCTGACACATAATCCATGGGGATGGATTCCCAAGGTCGACTAGGGGTAGGCAGCGGAGTATAAATGCCTTGCTTCTTGATGGTGGGTTTGGCAATGGCACAAGCCGTGGAGGATCTGATGTACTTCTTGACATATTGTCAAATATTCGACCACTAAAAATACTTCTGCACTAATGCCACTGTTTTCTCGACCCTGAAATGCCTCGCAGCCCGACTATAGTGTGCTTCCCAAATCATCTTGGTACGCTCACTTGAAGGAACACAAAGGTGACCCAAATGGCATAACAAGGCATCCTGGAGGTGAAAATCTGGAACATGCTGACCCTCCAAGAGTGTTTGGTATGTGTGGCTGAATTTTGGGTCACTTTTGTAGAGAAGTGGCAAATCAGAAGTCTCGTGCCCATAAGAGTTGAGCACAGTGGTTAATGCTATCATCAGTGGTCGACTGAGGCAATTTGCAACATTATTGGTGTTTCCCTCCTTACACTTGATATTCAAATGGTACTGTTGCAGGTATTTGGACCACTTTTGATGGCAATCATTTTGCAATTTCCCTTGGGTATGTATGAACTGCAGGGGTCAGTGGTCATTGTGGATGACCATTTCCTTCGCCAAAATGTAATGCTTCCATTTTCGGTAGGCCTGCACAATGGAATACATCTCTTTGTCATAAGTGGGATACTTCCGGACTGTGTTTGAAAGTGTCTCACTATGATATGCCATTGGATGCCTGTGTTGAGTAAGGACTGCCCCAATAGCATAATCAGAGGCATTTGTCTCGATCTTAAATGGCTGTTGCAAGTCTGGTAATGTGAGCACTGGTGCCGAGCAGAGGTGATGTTTCAACTCTATGAATGCCTTTTGTTGAGATTCAGACCAAAATAATTTTGCTTCACTCCTCCCTTAGTGACTTGACTCAAGGGCCAAGTGATATGAGAAAATATGAACACAAACCTGCGGTAGAAGTTGGCAAGACCCAGAAAGCTACGGAGCTCTGTCAGAGTGGTTGGAGATGAACAATCCTGAACGACTTGGATCTTGACTAGATCCACATGCACCCTCTGTTCATCAATAGTGTATCCTAGATACTGAATCTGGGTCATGCCAAAAGTGCATTTCTCCAATTGGCACATAACTTGTGGTGTCGCGATGTTTGGAGAACCTGTCGGATGTGGTGGATGTGTTCTTCCCAACTTTGGCTGAAGATCAGGATGTCATCCAAGTATACCACTACAAATGAGTTGGTGAATGGCCGCAAGATGTCATCCATTAGCCTCATGAAGGTTGCAAGATCATTCGTCAACCCGAAAGGCATAACCAACCATTCAAAAAGGCCCTCTTCCACACATCAGAGGGTTCGATTGGTACCTGGTGATACCCTAACTTCAAATCGATTTTGCTGAAATATTTTGTGCCCTTCAGTTGGTCCAGGGGGTCATCAATCCATGCGATCAAGTACCTATTCCGGACAGTGATCTTGTTCAGTGCCCGATATTTAATACAGAGTCTTCGTGTCCCATCCTTGTTCTGTACCAACATGATCAGGCTCCCACTAGGCGATGAACTCAGACAGATGTGACCTTTTCTGTAGTAGCTCCTGAATCTGCCTCTTTATTTCATCGTTCTCCAAAATAGAGCACTGATAGATTGTTCCATTAGGAAATGATGCACCTGGGGTTAGATTGATGGAGTGCTTGACCTGACAATGCAGAGGAACCCCTGTAGGGGAGGTGAAGATGTCCTTATACTCATCCACGACCTTGTCCATCTGTAGTTGTCATGTAGAGGGGACCTATCTGGAGGTTGTGGCCACCGTCTTCTTCTTTTCTTGAGGGCGTATCACTAGGAAAACAAATTTCCCGGTTTTGGAAATGAGTTTATTGCATTGTTTTGTAGTAACCAAAGAGATGGCAGTAGGTGGTGCTACCTCTGGTATCCTATACAACTTATTTCCCAAAGTAACAATAATAGCACGAGGCGTTGATTCATATACAACATGTCACTTCCACAAGTATGGTTGGCCTAATAATACATCACAAACATCAAGGGGAGTAATGTCACACAATACCTCATCTGTGAAGGGCTTGATATTGTATGGAAGGTGACACTGTTGGCTCACGTAAAGATCCTGTCCTTGGTGAAGCCACCCGATGGTGTACGATTATGGATGTGCTATGGTCAATAAGCCCAGCCACTTCACGACCTCTGCCGAAATGAGGTTCTTTAGGATCCTGCTGTCGAAAATGAACTGTAGTGGGGAGCCCTTTACCCACATCTAGGAGTGGAAGAGGCGCTCCTCCTCCTCTGGATCTTCGGGTTCCTCCTTTTATATCTTTGTGGTGGCAACGATGGCGTTGGGCTCCGCATCGATAATCTACTTCCCGTTGTCATTCCCCTTGTCGAGTTCTAACTCAAAGTAAGAATATGCATCTGATTCTGAAACCTTTAGCTCAACCACCAGTGACTGTTTGGCCCAACAATCGCTTTTGTTGTGAGTGGAGTTCTTATGGAACTCACATTACTTTCTCGTGTCCTTTTTCGGCTTTGCGGCACTGTTCTTTGCTTGCGGCTTTGGCGAGTTGTCTTGGGTTGCCCCGCCTTAGCTTTGTCCTTTGTTCTGCAATTTGGGGGCACCTTTCCCTTGTTTCGGATTTGCAGATCCAAAGTCCCGCTTCTTCTGTTTAAATTTTGGATCGATCTTGACAGCATATCGGTATGTTGTTCCGAGCGAGGGGATGTTTAGGAATTCTATTTCCTCCTGGATGTACCTGTGCCGGCAACCGCGATATTTGGGTACTAAATGCTGCTCTAAATCCTTGATACCCAACTTTGTGCGAAGGGTATGGAAAATATTGGTAAACTCTATCACGTCTTCATCCCTTCCCTACCGTAGCGTGGTCCACTTTATGTATTGATCCTCATAGCTTCCGACAGGGTAGTACTGCTCCTTGATGGCAGCTCGGAATGAATTCCAAGTGGATGCGACTGAAAAAAGTGGGGATGTACTTTCATCCTTCTACTCACAATAGGTTTCCCACCTGTCCTTGACGTGGGGAGCGACTTTGAGAAGAGCGAAAGTAATCTTTTCCCAGTCAGAAAAATCATGAACATAGAAATATCCTTCTAATAGATTTAACCGTTTATCTACAGTGTCCGCATCTACCTGACCCTCAAATATGGGAATGTCTAAGTTAACTTGTACCTTAAGCGTGTGGCACTTCCAAAGTAGTTGATGGAAGTAGATGTGTCACCCCCGGGTAGCCGCTGAAGGATCTGGGCAAAGTTGTCCATCATCGCATTCCTTTGTCGCTCAAGGGACTCTTCGAGCAAGATTTTGATAAGATCTCCTGCCCCCTCATATTTCTTTTCATCCACCATGGGAGGTCGTTGGGATTTGCGAGGCTGGTCTTGCAAGGGTTCGACCAGTTCAAGCCCTAACTCCTTATATCTCGACCTCGTTGGGGACATGCAAAGAAAGACAGAGAAAGAGCATACCGCTCTGATACCACTAATCCGAATTTAAACAGGAACAGAACAAATTACAGATATAACCATACACATAGAGATATAGCATAAATAATACTTCATTTCATTACTGTAAAATACTGAAATATGCTTACAAACAAAAATGGAAACAAACTAGCTAGGGCGATGGTAGCTTATCTCTGAGAAGAGATGTGGAGGCTACATGCCTTTGAACTGTCTTACAATGAGGCTCGAAGGCCTATTTATTATTGAGAAATAATGGAAAACCCTAAACATCCAAAAACCTAACCCTAGGAGATGAAGCACCAAACTATGGGCCTCGTTTTGAGTAAATTGGTACATCAACTTCCCGGGGTCGTAACTTTGGTATATGATCTCTGTTTGACGTGGACAATACCTCGCTAGAAAGATCTATCCGAGGACTACAACTTTTGGTAGAGAAACATTAGTCCATGACCCATGTTACTCCCAAATTTCCCAAAAAAACATCATTTAGGGCCTCAAAACAACTCCACAAGTTCAGGACCAGAAAAACTACTAAAAATAATAAACTGTGCTACAATTAAGGAAACTAAAAAACTAACAAAAACAATGGTGGGGGTCCAAGTGGAATTGGTGGGTGGCCACCAATATCCACCTAGATCACATAGCCAACTCCTCCAAGGAGCCACAATGCCATCGAAATATTGGAAGGAATAAGGTTCTCCTACTGAACATGTGCCATATCTCCTCCTGATCACACCTTAGCAAAGACAACACTAGAAGAAAAAATCCATAATCAAGAAATTATAATCAAAGAGATAAGAATCAATAATGTCACATCCAACTGCATGCAAAAACATGATGCACCATAGACCCCCCTGAGCCTATGTAGGCATCACATCCATTTCGTAGTCTAAAATATATATCATGCAAGAGCATATTGCAATATGTGTTGATCTGATTTACTCTGAATCTGATGAATAAGAGTACTTATTTGATCTCCTTTCTTTGCATACTCTTCCCTTCAACACATAAACATTGTCTAGTGTTTTAACTCCTCTAGCTATCACCCTCTTTGATCCTTCTTCCCTGATGAAACAACCTTTGGAGTTGAATACCACTTCCTTACCTCCATAAAAAAATTGTCTCACACTTAAATATTGTGCTTTAAACACTCTACGAACCACACATTTTCTGCATTGGTCCTCTTCTCACCAAGATTGGATTTACTGCTTCCCAACACTTTTGATGGTTCACTCCCTTCAAAAACAACATGACCACTATTTATTCTCTTAAGGAAGTGAATTTTTTCCTATCTCGTAACATATCATATGAGCATCGGCTATCAATATACCATTTATCATCCTCATCACGAGAACAAAGATCAATTCCACACTTTCCTCATTGTTCCTCCTTTTTCTTCCACATAGCTCCTAGTTGATTCCTTTGTTGTGCATGTTTCTTTGGTTGTTTCTCCTGTATTGACAGTCTCATGGATCTAGGCATCAAGCAATCCTTGGCCACATGTCCAAAGTTGTGACACATATAGCATTCTACATGACCAAGATAAGAAGCCAAAGGATCTGATCTTTTGTTTCTCATACTAAATTTCCAACTTCTCGTACTAGACCTACAATCAATGGCCTTATGGTCAAGACGGTTACATGCATAACCTAAATGATTAAATAAACTTGTATACCTGAAGGAATATCCCATTCTTTGTTGTCCAAATTGTTGCATAGATGTGTCTAATTTGCTCCAATAAAAAGTTGTTATATGCCCAAAATGGTGGCAATTGACACACTCAATCTCGTTCATCAAAGGAAAAAATGAATTCTGATTTATCGTTTGAATTATTTTATTATCAATTGTAGGAGTGAATGAATTTCTTGGCTTAGAAAATCCTTTTAAATATCTTCTTAGATGACGATGATTTTGCTGCCTCTTTTCTCCAACATTGTCATGTCCGCTCACAAATTTTGTTGGAGGCTTCTCCGAATCTATCTTGTTAATATTTCCTACATCTGAACATAAATCTCCTCTTTGAAGGTTAGAGTTAGATTTTATCCCAGTCATGTTGCTCTTAATATTTTCAAGCTCATGGTCTTTATCTTCTATTTTCTTTCTCAACATTTCTACTACATTTTTAAGCACTTCTACATAATCTTTCTTTTCTTTTTGCATGATACACATTACTTCTTCATTTCTTTTTTAGTCCTCCTACTGGGTTCTCAAGGTAGTGAGATCTTCCTTGATATTTTTCTCCTTCTCATCACAAATCTACAACAATTTCTTATGATCTCTACATGCAGCTATTATTTTATCTACATGAGAAACTAACTCTTTGATCACAACCGTTGTTGATTCATGTTCAACCTTAATGACAACAATATCCTTCTCATTTTGAATATCAACCTCAACAGATTCATCTTAATTATAATTTAAAAATTATTCCAACATATTCCCTTGTGACACATTTGATTTGGCTGAGATTTCGAAATTTGCAACTTCTTTTGCAATGGATTGATTTTCTTCCTTCTTTAAATTCTTTTCCTTTTGATATATCCTCTTCTTGCTTCTGCCCATGATCCATGATCTACTATCCAAGCGATCAAGCTTCACTGAAGAGAATTGACTTTGATACCAATTGTTGGAACAATGATGACTATTGAGGGGGAGGGGTGAATCAATAGTGATGCCCTTTGTATCAATTTAATTATTTTTTCACAATTCCAAACAACCATGCATTTTCACAACATTAACTCATCAAAACATATATGTATAAATAAACTCAAAACATAATAACCATGATAAATATCAACAAGAGCATGCATGTTATGAAACCAGCTCACAAAAAGATAGAAAAGATATATCAACGCCTTAGAATTTAGCCTCTTTGAGGGGGCAACCTCCTTTACATTACACAAATGAATGATTCTTTGATGATTCAAATGACAAAACCTCCTTTCTATATATAGGAGTCTAAAGAGTCACAATATAACACAGCCAACCTACCAATAATATAAAGCCGCAAAAATAACAATAGAGGGATTCTATGGGGCACAATAATAACAATATGGGAGCAACAGGGGCACAACAATATTAATAAGGGATACAACTACAATAGTAATGGGGTAATCACTAGTATTATAGGGACCCAACATGCCCCTCTCCTTCAAACAAATTTCGTCCTCAATGCTTGAGTAGTTCTGGATGCTTCTATATAAAATTCTCATCCTCCCATGTGGAATCTTCAGCGGATAAGTTCTTCCACTTGATAAAATACTCCGAAATTGATCGATTTTGTAGCTATTGAGTTCTTGTTTCTGTGATTGCTTCTGGTTCCAATATAATTCTTCCTTCCTCGTTAAGTTCTGGCAATATTGTTTGAACTGGGAGCTTGTCACCTATAACCTTCTTTAAACATGAAACATGGAAAACTAGGTGCAATCAAGAAGCTGCAGGAAGCTCCAATTTGTATGCCATAGTACCAATCTTTTGCAACATCTTGTACGGACCATAATACTTTTGTGATAATTTATTATCCTTCTTAGCTTGCTTGAGGGACATTTGCTTATATGGTTGTATCTGTAGGAATACCCAATCACCTACATCAAAACTTATTTCGCTGCGATGTTGATCTACTTGTTTTTTCATTCTATTATGTGCCAACACAAGGTTATCCTTTAAGTGTTGGAGGACTTGTTGTTGATGTTCGATGTGATGTTCCACTGCTTGAACCTTAGAATTTTCTCTTAAATATGATGTGATGGATGGTGGCAGATAACCATAAACTACCATAAATGGGGTCATTTTTGTTGTTGTATGGAAGGAAGTGTAATTTAGGAGTCTGCAAAAAGACCAACTTCCTCAAATCATATCTCCGCAAATATAGCGCGAAAAGATATGGAATTTGGACCCGAGATTCAGTGCGATTTCTTCTCAAATGGGTTTTTTTTAGCTTCTAAAACGTCGCAGAAAAAAAGTTATAGCGAAAATTCTACGATGACCTATTTAGAGCAGCGAAACCCTAGAATCCAAAGCTCTGATACCAAATGTTATGAAACCAGCTCACAAAAAGATAGAAAAGATAGATCAACGCCTTAGAATTCAACCTCTTTGAGGGGGCAACCTCCTTTACATTACACAAATGAATGATTCTTTGATGATTCAAATGACAAAACCTCCTTTCTATATATAGGAGTCTAAAGAGTCACAATATAACCCAACCGACCTAACAATAATAATATAAAACCAAAAAAATAAGAATAGAGGGATTCTATGGGGCATAGTAATAACAATATGGGGGCAACAGGGGCACAATAATATTAATAAGGGATACAACTACAATAGTAATGGGGTAATCACTAGTATTATAGGGACCAAACAATGCACACATAAGAACACAAGTATTTCTAGTGGAAACCCTTTCGGGAGAAAACGACCTTGTTGCTCCTGTAGTGCTCAATTATTTTTATGAATCTACTAAAAAAAATTTACATGTATTAGCTAACACCCATAAGCCAGAAGACTTGTCTTCCTCCATGGTATGTTAGAATCTATCAATTCCTAAATTTGTTTCTCTCGCGGATCTACAGACTACCATCCGTTGGAATCTCCCAAGACCAACGATCATCGCCCAACTACCATTGGATTTTCCAACTCCTATTGGATGGAAAAAAACTCTTCCTACTACTGAATGTAAAATTGTTGTCTATAATGAAGCCTCCACAACTTCATTTCCTCCATGCGAACCAGGTTTCATAAACGTTTCATACTAGATTCTCAATTCCCTTAACAAGAACAACCCAACAACTCTAGCTTTCTGCACATAAATTTTGAATCCAAAAATTTTCTGAGAGAGGGATTTTTCTTCTCTTCTACGCACATGGAAAAACTACTCTCAAACACAGTACAAACTTCTAATACTTCTCCAATATGCAATACATAAAATTTGAATTTTTCATACACACACTCTCTGCAATTCAATGTGAGTAGCTTCAGCAAATTCTACTCACTCACAATGCTCCCAGAATAGCATACTCTCACACTCTCACCACAACCAACAAAATAGACTCAAATATTTATTCTATTTATCATTTTTTTATGTTGGGTCACTTGGTAAATTCTACAAGTTATGGATCACTCAAAATTGTATTCACACACTTCATATTTGGTTGAGATGGGATTTTTTACCAAATCAACCACTAACTCCACTAGCCCTTTGATATATTCAACCTTAATCATCTCTTTTAGGGGTTGTTGTATCCCTAGAGACAACCTCTGACTGAGAAGAGGTCAATGCCTAGGACAGCTATACACAAAGATAAAAATGTTGTTATTTTTCCCATACATGATTACTTAGAGATATGTTATACAGGTAATGTAAAGAAAACTCCTTGGAACAAAGATTTATTTCTGGATGGCCATGATGTCTATGAAAATGATTTTGAAGTTGTAGTGAGGTGGGAGAATGAAATAGGGGAAGATTTAGAATAGAAGGTTGTAGTTACAGAGTATTGTATTTTAAATCTTAGCATAATATATGAAAGACTAAGATAATGAAAGTATGAAAATATGGAGCGCAGTTTAAGGTTATTTAAATAAAACTTATAGGTACTGTGCGCTCTTTTCAAGAAAAGTAAATCTGTATGACTGAAAATAACCAGCAGCTTATTTACACATTTCCAAGGGAATAAAAATAGTTCATGACTTACAGAAACAAAGGAACACATATCATATCCAATAAGCAGTTGGAATCATCTAGAAAATATTTATTATATTTCCAAGAAATATATGACACATTACATAGGAAATTCTCTCTGAGGTCAAAAATTTGGAACTCCAAGAATGGTTCCTCCATGTCTTTTGGTAGAAACATTACAATAAAGATAGTTATAAAAATCATTAACTCCCATGAACTAACTCCAACTAGTTTCTAAAACTACTCTAAAATTTACTCAGTCCTTATGAGGACTCAGAAACTAAACTTAAAAATTAAAGTACTTTGGCTTGAAATTACAAAATAAAATATCTTTCCAAAATAAAACATGTGGCTAATTTTCATTCAATCACTTGGGATCCTTGTGCAGGCTTGCTTGAAGAAGTTCCAAGTTCCACTTCTTTGGTTAGTGACAACAATTCTCAACATTTCTTCCACACTATTAAATCAAAATTTTAGCACTTGACCAGTCTGTCATAAATCATCCTGAAATTTGTTATCCTAATGTAGGTTGGCTTTTCTGTGAATAAAGTTCTGACCAACCATAACAACTGAAAGTCCCTCTACAAGTGATTCACAATGGTTGACCCCTTTACAATTGTTGTCTTTTCATGGGAAGCATTGATTTTAATCTTTGCTTCAACTAGTAATATCTCATATGTTTCCCATGGAATAATATTACCTTCATGATCCCAACTAGAGGGCGATCTTGCTCTTATTATTTTACCAAAATTTGAATTAAAGGCCAACACAAATTCTTTGATCTTCCCCGTTTTTGTTTTTGCATTTTTTCTGTAAATGTGATTTTGCACCATTTTATTTATTTCCAGAAAAATGGATGTTCTATCTTCAATCTCCATTGCACTCAACTCCTGAGAAGACTTAGCATTCATAAAATCAATCATTCTTTTGGCTAACTGTGCACTTTGTTGTGATTTATCTTTATTAGAAGCAATAGCCATTTCTAAATCCCTTACAATTATTTTCTCCTCTGCCATAACCAACATGTGATTCCATATTTCCTTTACTTGTTGGATGATATCATTCCAAATGATTTCTCTTACTTTGTGAGAGACATGTTACCTTTTAATTTCTCCTTTAACTCCTTGATTTCATCACATGTTGTTTGATAGTTTTTATGATTTTGTGATGCACTTTCTTTATCCATGTTTAGTTGTCTCTCTTTAAACTTCAACTGCTCCTTTGTATTATCCAAAATTTTCTGTATTTTTCCTATTTCATCTTCTGAAATCTTCAACTTATTCATGACTCTGGTAAGTTTGTTAGTATGGTCTTCAGAGTCTTGTTACACCACAATTGTGCAAACATGTGCATCTATCTTTTCTTGTAGGTCTGCGTTCAACTCTTTCAGAGTTGTCACCTCCTTATTTATTTCCAGCAACTTGGTCAACTCTAGTATTGTAGCAATGATGCTGCAACTCCTGGGACTCCCTACTTTACTTTTATCAACCCGGTAGTTCGTAACAAACTTGGAAGCGACGGTGCTATATGCACAAGTACTAGCTCTTACTACAAGTTGTCACTTAATCAGCTAGCACAAGTTCGCTAGGAGCTTAAGCCAACTACTATGAGTTCTTAGAAGAAGCTTTTAACTGTGATGGATGAAAGCTAACTCAAAAGAGGCTAGTCTACTTGCAGAAAGAAGATGAAAGCTGAAAGGAAATGCAAACTCTAACAAACCCTAGTTTTATCGACTAACCCTACTTGTGCAAGAAAAGAGATGTAAGTTTCTGTAATGGATGCCATGGACTATTGTAGAGGTAAGATACATTTGTTTGAGCTACTTCTGAAGGAAAATATTGGAAAATCATCTTTTTGTATTTTTGAGCAATTTTATGCAGAATTGTTATGCATGTATTTTATGACTTTGGAGAGGTTTATTGGCGAAATGAAATGGAGTGGGTATTTGTAGGAGGTTGGGAAGGTGTGGATAGGACCTAAGGGATCCCTAGCACCCTTTTGGAGATTTCCACTGCGCTCAGATCTTGGAAAACCACTCGCGTTATCTTCTACAGGAGGCTGTAGGGGATTTACAGGAAATTCTACAGGAAGTTCTACAGGAAAAGGCTAAAAGTGGTTTTTAGAGGTTTGATGGTGGAAAAATGGTGGGAAAGTGGAAATGAAGGGTGGATAAGGGTGTTAAGAGGTTTGGGACTTGGTAAATGAAGCTCAGGAGTGATGAACATGGTTGGATTTGTTCAAGGGTGAAGAAAGCAATGTTGCATAAAAATGTAGAAATTAGGGCAAGTTGGGAAAGTGTGGTGAATGAAGGAAAGAAATCTTGAGTAAGGGATTGGAGTAGGTTTTATGATGGAGGAAGGGTAGGTAGGGATGTCTTACAGGTGTTTTGCACACTACTTTCCAAAACTGATCCAAACAAAGACTAAAAAAACAGAGAATTGTCTATTTTGACCTAATCTGCCCTAAAAACTAGAAATGTGATGAACAAAAGTTTATAGACAAGAAATCATGCAAGAAAGCTATGGAAACTAAGCAAGAATAGATCTGAACATGAAAACACAACTGATATCAACATTTCCAATTCAAAATCTAACACTAGCAATTGCATTGGAAGGCAAAAACAGTGTTTTTGTGGCAGCAAGTGTACCTTGGTGTCAATTCATGGTCCCAAGGAGGGAGAAATGAAATCAAGGACTACTTGGTAGCCTTTTTGTGGATCTTTTATGTTACCAAACTGTCAAATCAACCTTAAGCATGAACAACTATCTTAATTATCAAAAACAACCTAAGTGATAAAGCAAGAATTTAACCTAAATAACAAAAATTATTCTATGAATGCAAGATAAACACATAAAAGTACACAAAGGAGGTATTGGGCACTTGGGTTGGGCCTAACCCCAAGAGCTACAGCCTCCTAAGAAAGCTCAGAGCTAGTGCAAAGCTGGATTCATCTTCATTGTTCAAAAAATAATAGTTACATCCCAAAAATTGTCTACAAGAAGAAGCTCGAAAATGTGCTGATACAAGGCTGCACTAAAGTGCGAAAATAGACTAACAATTGACTAAAATACTAAGGCCTGAAGCCCTCCTACTTATGCAAATGAGGACTCCCAACAGTCCTACTTAATTTTAGGAGCTTGGCTGCCCAAAACTTTAGTTAATCAACCACTTCACTAGACCTGCTCGACTGCCCCTTGAAATCATCTTTGGTGGGTTGTTGAACTCTGAGCTAATGGTGGAGAACTCGAGGAAGGGGTCATTTAGTGCAGGAGACACTCCTCCTACAAATCCTCAGCCTTGTTTCTTCATATTTGGCTGCCAATCTGCTCATAAATACCTGATCTTGGTCCAAAAATGTCCAAAAATCTACAATAAGCACGTATTAGAATTTGTGGTAAAGTGACTATTCCCACTCACACAATTAACATAAATATACTCAAAATCATGCATAAAACTATGGAGAATGGCGGATTAAATGAGAATAATAGGCAAAATGATCCCATATAGTTACCCATTTCCGGGGCTCATCATTACCGCCCTACTGAATGTGTTGCTCATCCTCTGAGCAACTAATCCAGTTCATAGCCTGAGCTTGCCTTTCAACATAGTCAGGTGCGATGTGAGGGTTGTCTGCAAGGTACCGATGGGAATATATAAGATTTGAGGGCTCTTCTGGTTCTGCCCTGATCATGAGTGGCTCATTTAGTTCCCTGGCCATAATCTTCTGAATCTCTACTCCACTCTTTTCCTCATGGCTTAACTAAGAAGACATGGTCATGAGTTGTAGATCTCCTAATACAGTGTTTGGGTCCCATAGATTCATGTTAGGAAGTTCCAAGTTGTGTAAATATAATTCTGTTAACTTGGCCTTATCTTCAGCTAAGCTACTATTACATAATTGCAGAAACTAATTGTAATTCTGAAATGGAGTGGTGCCCCTTTGGGCCAATGTGTTAATTTGAAATTGCAACCATTGGTCTTTAAGATATAATGCATAGGATTTAGTAGGTTGCCTACAATGTAAGGCTTCTACTGCCTAACTGGCCATGCAGCCCATTTGGGCTTTTTTTTATTGCAACTGCTGTTTTCAAACTTATATTTCTTTTGCTTCCTGAGACTCCTGTTCTTGCAGAAGTTTTGTTAGCATCTCCACATTATCTTGTAGCTCTCCTTCTTTTTGTTGTTTCTCAGTTGTTTCCTTGCTTGTTGGAGGTCCTTCTTGCTGCTGCTACCCTCCTAAAGTGGACAACCTATCTCCCTTATGAACTTCCTGTAACTTCTTTTTTAGCAGCTCATTCTCCTCCTGTAGCTAGGCTCTTTTGTAGCTTTCTATGTGCCTCACCATGGCCAATTCTCCCCTTATAGCTTTTAGCTTATCCTCCATGTGACCTATGTCCTCAACTCCTTTAGATTTGGCGATTTGCATCCATGTGTGTGTTCTGATCCTCTCTTTCCCTAATTCGAAAAATAATGGTACAACAAATTTCTGTGGGATGATTTTCCCACCCTCCAACAGATTGTAATATGAGCCCAAATTAGGCTGAGGGGTAGGTTCAGGTACTTCTTTAGCCTTGCTCTCCCCCTGTGACTGTGTGGCTTCCTTCTCCTCTAATTTCTCAGTCTCTTTTAACTTGGCTAGAGTTTCCTATAGAGATGTTTCAGCTTCTTATAGAACTGCCTTTGAGTCCATCAACTTAATTCTCTCTTTCCATCTGGAGGTTTTTGGGCTTCCTCTTTCATAGGTGATAGATATCCTAGAAGGGTACTCTTCCTTCTTTTTAGTGGGTGAGTCCTCAATGACAATTAGTTCCTTGGATGGTGGCTGAGGTTTGCCCACTTTGATTCTTGCGCTTTTTCTAGCTTTATAGTACATGGCGGTCTGCCTTTTTCTCTTTCCTTTTTGTTTTGTATGTGTACTTAATGCAACAAGCACAACTGTTGCTTCCCTTGCCAACATTTCAGGGGATTTCTCTTTCTGTTGTTCTTTTCCCTCACTTCCTATAGAAATCTCTATGCCTCCTATTTCTACTTGTGTCCCTGATATCTCATGGTGTGTCTCTTCTTTCTCTTTCTGGGTGCCTGCCTTGGTTGTGGCAACCTTCTTTTGGGATTTCTTGGCCTTTTTCTTTCCAGCCTTTGTCCTTTTTCCTTTCTCTGTTTTTGTTGTTTTCTCCTTTTCTGTCTTAGTCTCAGCAGTCTTGTCAACTTCCTCTTTTTCCTTCTATTCTTCCTCTATTTTTCCCTCTGCTTGAATGTCTTGTGCTCCCTCATCAATGTTCTTCACAATTTCTTCACTTTTCTCCCCCTCATCACTGCTGGATGGGCTGATGTTCTCAGCCAAAATTCTAATGTTATCATCCATAGACATATTTTTGAAGATGTCCCAAGCTATGGGGACAATATAGGTGTGTAAAGCATCTTCCACCAACAGTTTGATGAGCCCATGGTGGGGCAACTCATCTGGGACTCCTACATTTAGCTTTGTACCACATTTAATTAAATACTAAAGGAGGAAATATGGGATGCTCAATTTCTTAGTTGGAGGCAAGTCCATCCCATACCACAATTCATGTAGCAACCTGAAATGATAACCATAGATGATGCTAAACCTTCGTTCACATGTGATATACTTCATTATTTGATAACTGAATTCACTCCATAGAGGAGGCAAACTTGTCCTTCTGACCCCATTTTTGTCTTCTACAGGATGCTCCTCAGGCAGAAAAAATGTTTTCTTAGCCACTTGTCCCAACGATTTCTCCTCTTTGCTCCAAGGGAGCCCCAATGGTAGACCGGTAATTCTACTGATGAAATCAAGGGTAAGTTCTACGGTCAAACCCCTAAAACTAACTGCGGCATGTGTCTTCGAATGTGGTCTTAGGGACATCAAAAACTCTTCAGTCACCTCCTCATCATAACCCTAAATTTTGTCAAAGAAGGATATCCAGTTTTCCCTGGTGAAAAGGTCCACCACCTCAGGGTGCTCATATAATTTGCTAGAGTTTAAGGGTTCTTTCCTCATGAATCCTCTTGGCATGGTGTTGAGTTTGTGTTTTAACCAGAAAAGAAAATGCTCAGGTGGGAAAAGAAAGTCAGTCACTGAAACAGAGAATAGTTGAATTCAGTTTTTTCTAAACACAAGAAGGAATTTCTCGTGTGCTTCCTTACAACATCAAATGGCAATACTTCCCCTATTTTAAACTGTTGCCACCCTGAGTTTGACTGTCTGTTTATGAAAGGAAATTTTTTTTTACAGAACAGAGCATAAGGACACAGGTTCTTTTCTCAGCACATAGATAGATATGTAAATTCGGGTTTTTTTTTTCACACACACACACAGGCTGGCCTCTACTATTGCATGTATCTTCCTTACAGGAGAAATTGAAAAATTATGAGGAGACTTCGGATCACAGAGAAAGAAAGAAACTGTGTAGACTTAGTGAAATATGCAGGCAGACTTTCACTTTTTTCAATGTGCAGGCAGACTTTTACTCTTGTTTTTCAATCTAATGCCATGTTCAATTCACCACCTTACACAAACAAATCATGCGCAAAGAATTTTTCCCGAGCCTACCTCATTTTGAGCTTGAAATTCGACAAAAGTTCTGGGTTTTCTTTCTGTAGAGTTGTTCTCTGCCTTTCCTGAAGAAGTCACCCAGCTCTTGTAGAATGAAGTTGTGCTTCCTGTAGAGTCCGATAGGTGGGAAATTTTCAAAAAAAAGGTAGAAATTTGGCAGAGGATGACTGCCTAGCTTCTCTAGAAGTGGTAGTTGCGTACTCCAGTCAAGAACGTCATGAATGCAGAATGACCAAAGGGTGGTGAATGTCTTATCTGAGCTGTCTTTTAACTATGGGCGTGATTCGTGGTGAGGAGATGAGGTGGTCGGACCTGACCGTTAATCCTATGTCACGGTCATAATGTTTCTATATGCTATCTGACCTCCATCACCTCTCTTATTCTCATTATCTGCCGCCACCACTACCAGTCCCGAATATTTCTTCCTGAATGGACATACCACACGTGCTGGCTGCATATCTAATTGGCAGTTTTGGATTTGACAGGGCTCATTTGGATTCCACGAGGATGTGTAATTGACTGAGGGTGGCCAGTTAACTGGCCACCGATTCCATTCAATCCGAACCATTCCCATAGTTACGCAGCCTTGAAATATGATTCATGTAATTGAAGAATAGGTTTAGGCACTTACCTGTGCAATTGCGGCCGTGTTATGCACATTTCAGATTTTTGGAACCCATTTCTTCATTACTGTTGCTTCTTGCGCTCTATATGCTCAGCCTCAGGCTATTACTGATGTTCACATGTTCAACAGAGCTCCATGCATGTTTCATATGCCATACTTTGTTGTCCCTCTCTCTGGAGTATGTCTTTTAGAGGGATCAGCTGCTACAGGAATCCTGTAGGATTTCCTGTAGTTGTTTCTCCTTCTGAAATTCAAGATAAAATGAGCAGGGCTACCACTGTTGATGAGGGTCTCAGCTAACAAGGAATCACTGATGGAGGGTATCAGGGGTGGTGAGTGAAAAAACTGTTGTTTTGATTTGTCATTAAAATTTTGTTTGTAGCATGAAAAACAGGATTTCTATGTGTGACTGTGCAGGGACATAAAAACGAGTGTAATGGAGGTGTAAAGAGATGGAAAAGGGTGACATATGGTTAGGAATGGAGGAAGGGAGGTTCATAGGCCTCATAGACAGATTTCAAACCCTCAGGTCCTCTTCTGGGATCAATTTTGGCTTGTCTGTAGCTTCTACAGGATCCTCCTATAGAAGATACAGAGCTTCCTGTAGGATGTGGAATTTTGGACCAAATGAGACCAGATCTTGGGAAAGGGTAACGATAATGGAGGAATGGATTATGAGGGATGCATGCAACCTAGTCATGTCTTCTATCTTTGTCTTGTGCGATCCTCCTAAAACCTGTAATGACCTTCCTGCAACCTGCAATTTATTCAACAGAAATTAGGTTTATTTCCTTTTTCCTTTTTCTTTTTCTTTTTTCTCTTTTTTTTTTGTCTGAGATAGCTGGGGTGCCTCAAAGAGGTTTTCACCCTCACTGTCTACCCTAGGTGCCTCAAAGAGGTTTTCGCCCAAGGGTCTTTTATTCCTTTTTTTCCTTTTTCTGTGTTTTTTTCTCTTTTTTTTGTTTTTTTGTTTTTTTTTTGCTCATGGTGTAGGTGGAGTGGAGATAGGGACCTGCTCCATCACCAATACTGATTTGCCAAGAGTCTCAATTAACTCCTTCTTGGAAAGGGGCTTCTTGTAGATTTTCAATCTATGCTCATTGACGAGCATGGGGATGGCTTCTTCATCAATGGTCTGAATAAGGACTGAACCATTGTCATTGCATGTTTCCACTATATATGGTCCTAGCTATCCTATCCTTAGCTTGCCCTTGAAATCCTTGTATCCTGAATCATACAGCAGCGCCCAATCTCCTGGCTAAAATTGCTTTTCTTTGAGGTGCCGGTCAAGCCATATCTTTCTTTGAAGTTGGACTACCTCTGAGTGGAGAAGGGCCTGCATTCTCTGTTCATCTAATCCATTCAGCTGAAGCAATCTTTCCTGTTGTGCATGGCTGAGATCTAGGTCCAGCTGAGCTGCCAACCTCAATGTGTTATATTCAAATTCTATGGACA
Organism: Pinus tabuliformis; assembly: GCA_031772625.1. Lineage (NCBI taxonomy): Eukaryota > Viridiplantae > Streptophyta > Pinopsida > Pinales > Pinaceae > Pinus > Pinus tabuliformis. The sequence goes on along the minus strand of CM062814.1, from coordinate 708,285,335 downwards.
ACAAAGCCTTCTTCTCGTAGACCAGCTCATAGGGTGTGAAACCTGTTGTAATTTTCCAAGTAGTGTTATAGGCCTAGGTGGCCTCAACCAAGCGATCTACCCAATCTTTTCTATTGCTTATCACTACCTTAGTCAAAATCTCTTCCAAAGCTCTGTTAGTAACTTCCACCTATCCATTTGCTTGCGAATGATAAGGGGTGAAAGTTTTGTGCTTAATCTTTGTGATGAGTGAGCAGGTCTTCAATCAGGTTAGAGGTAAACTGACTTCCTTGATCTGTGACTAATTCTCTTGGGTAGCCAAACTTGTAGAATATATTTTCCCTCAGAAACTCAGCTACTTTTTCTTCTATTGCTGCTTTGATTGCCTTTGTTTCTGCCCACTTTGTCAGGTAATTCGTGCACACAATGATGTAGGAATTCTATTTTGAAAGAGGGTTGATAGGACCCACAAAGTCAATGCCCCATTTCTCAAATGGCTCGAAAGTCACCCAAGGCTATAAGGGCATCTCATCCTTTGGAGTAGGTTTCCCCATCCTTTGATATCTTTCACATTGGCTGATGTATCTCCTGACATCTTGATGAAGAGTGGGCTAATAGTATCCTAGCTGTAGAATTTTGAAGGCAGTTCTCTTTGCTGCAAAGTGGCCTCCACAAGGCCCATCATGACAGGTTAGGAGGATGTCAAAAACTTCCTCCTCCCTGACACATCACCTCAAAATCTGATCTAGGCCAAGTTTAGAAAGATTGCCCCCAATCCAAGTGAATGGGGCACTTTTCCGCACGATCTTGCTCTTCTATTTTGAGGATAGGTATGGCGGAAACTGTGCTGAAACCAAATAATTTGCTATATCAGCAAACCATGGAGAGAGTACTAAAATAGAAAACAGGTGTTCATCTGGCATTTGATCATCCACCATCCCTTCTTCACCTGCAGGCAAATCTAGTCTAGACAAAAAATCAGCAACAACATTTTCCTTACCTCGCTTATCAACATTGGTCAAATCAAATTTATGCAATAAAAGTAACCATCTAATGATACGAGCATTTACATCAGGTTTATTCATCAAATACCTAATTACAGCATGATCAGTATGCATGAATGTTTGATAACTAGTGATGTAGTGTCTGAACTTGTTTAGGGAATGGACTACAGCCAGGAGCTCTTTCTCGGTTACAGTATAGTTTAACTCTGCCTTGGATAGGTTTTTACTAATAAAATATATTAGCATACGGTAGCTTCTCCTCAACTTGTCCTAAGGCTGCTCCTATGTGAATGTGGAAAGGTAGGGCCCAGTTTGGACCTCTCAAGATTGGGGCAGTTATCAGCTTACCTTTCAAAGCATCCAGAGCCTCTTGACAGTTGTCAGTCCATATGAACTCAGCATCTTTTCCCAAAAGACCAAAAAATGGAGAGGCTAGCTTACTGAAATCTTTAATGAATCTTCTATAATATCCTGCCAAGCCTAGAAAACTCCAAACATCTCTTACTTTTTCAGGAAGCGGGACCCTTTGGATGATAGAAATCTTGTTGGGATCCACCTGTAAACCTTGTTGAGAGATTGTATGACCTATCATGGTCCTTTCAGTCATTAGGAATTCACATTTATCGGGACTGAGGGACATGTTCATCTCAATACACTTGGCTAAAACTTTCCTCAGGTTAGTCAGAGCTTCTTGGATGTTAGAACCATAAGGGGTAAAGTCATCCATATATATTTCCACTAAATCATGAACCAGATCAGCGAATATACTCAGTATTGCTCTCTGGAAAGTGGCAGAAGCATTACACAACCCAAATGGAAGGACTTGGTAGGCAAAGGTACCCCATGGACAAGTGAAAGTGGTCTTATCTTGGTCTTCTGGGTTGATTTGGATCTGATTGTACCTGCTAAACCCATCTAGGAAGGAAAAGAACTTCTTCCCTGCCAGGCCATCTAACACTTGATCTATGAAAGGAAAAGGGAAATGGTCCTTCTTGGTCGCTTTGTTAAGTTCTCGATAATCTACACAGATTCTCCACTTCCCATTTTTCCTGGGCAGCAGCACCAAAGGAGAAACCCACTCACTGTTAGAGATGGGGTAGATGAATCCTAAATCTAGCAACTTTTGCGGTTCTTCTTTGAAAATGTCCTTAAGGGCTGGATTCATCCTCCTTTGAGGTTGCCTGACTGGTTTACAATCCTCTTTAATATAAATGTGATGGGTACAAACTGAAGGGTGGACTCCTTTCATCTCCTTATATTTCTAAGCAAAAGCATCCAAATGGTTGTTCAATAAGCTACACAGCTGTTTCTCCTGAGAGGTGGATACAGATGAGTTGATCTTCAAGGTTCTTTCAGGGCCAAATTCCACATTCTTAACATGGAAAGAGGTCGGATCAACCACACAAAGATCAACTAAAGCACTGGCTTAGGTTTCTTCCACCAACTCTTCTAATGGCAGCACACTGGGGGGTGGATTTTGAATCAAATTCTCAATAAGATCATCCTCAATTTGAGGACCTGCCCTAGTGGCTTCCATTGTGCACAATGGTGCAGAGTAGACTTCATCCTCATCTTCCTCCTCCAACCAAAGAGGTAAGTCATGTTCTAGTAGAGGTTGGGCAGGAGGATATAGGACTAGCTGTTTGGACATATGCCCATTTTTTATGGTCATGCTCCCAGCTCGACAATTGATGTAAGCATCTGCAGTAGCTAACCAAGGCCTTCCCAAGATGAGGGGATACCCAGTGAGTTTTTCCTTTGGCTGAAGGACCAAGAAGTCAACAGGGTACTCCCACGAATCAATGGAGACCATGACATCTTCCACAATCCCCTCAGGAGTCATAGTGGAGCGGTCTGCCAACTGCAGTACTGTCGAGGGCTTTCTTAGGGAACTCTGAAGGTTGAGTTTGAGCATAGTGTCCCTAGTCATTACGTTAATGGCAGCCCCTGGATCAATCAAAGTGTGGGGGATTATGGTGCCATTTATGTGGACATCGACTATAGGGCTCCCAAGGTCCAGATATTTTGGACAAATTACCTGTCCCAACATCAGGTCAGACAGTTGTCCTATGACATTGATAGTTGGGGCATCTCTCTTGCGCCTGCCTGGGTGCCTGAAACACTTCTCTTTGATCAACTTATTGTAGATTGGTACATATTTTATGGCCTGGAGAAGTGGTATTTTCACACATAATTGTTTAAGTTCTCCCAGAAGTTCAGTTTCTTCTGGGTTTGGTTGCATGGTTCCAGTCAGTCTCTCAAGAAAGGGTGGAATGGCTTTGGGTTCACTTTCCTGTTTCTCTTCCTCATCCTCCTTAGGAGGAGGTTAGCTATCTGGGAGGACCTTCCCAGATCGTAGGTTGATCTCCTGAATCTCCACAACATAGGTAGGGCATCTGGTTTCTCCATTATATACCTGCTGGGCCTGTCTGTTATTGGGGTTCGGGTTTGGTTAAGCAGGTATCTGAGGTTGTCTTGGAGGAGTAGGAGGTAATGGTTGTGGTTGAGTAAGTGGTGGAGGCAAAAGAGTGGGAGGAGAATTGTATTGGGGCCTCCACCCCTGATGAGGTGCATTCCACTAAGGTTGTGGCTGAGTGTGAGAATGAAATGAGTGAGCAGCTGGTTGAGTATGGTATTGAGGAGGATACGACCAAGAAGGGGGTGCGGACCAGGAAGGATGAGCAGGGGGGCCCCAAGAAGGCATGGAAGTGGCTTGATTGGGGTTGTAATAAGTCTGGGATGTCCCTTGCATTCCCTGCTGGTAAGGTCTGAGTCCATGTGGCCTCCTTTGGTTCATGAAGTAGAGTGGTTCAGTAGCTCCTTCGACCCCTTGGTACATAGCTTTAAATCTGAGCAAGGAAGGGCATTGATTTGTAGGATGGTCTTCTTCACAGACAAAACACACTTCTACAGAGTGCAATGGGCATTCGTTCCTAGGATGCGTTTTGGTGCACCTAAGACAAAAGATGGCCAAAGCCCTCTCGGCTTCCTCTTGCTTCTTTTGGATTCGCAAGGTATCCATTTTCATGGAAATGGTTTGTCTCATCTCGCTTTTGAAATCTTCCATCTAATTTGCAAACTCGTTTTTAAGGAATGAACTAGATAAGGGGGTACTGGCTAAGAGTTGACTTCCCCTACCTCTCTTTCTGACTGCCCTAGAATGGTTTCTAAACAGAGTCTTTATGTCATCATAAGGTAGTTGGTAGATGTCTCCCCTGGCCAGCAAATGGAGGGTATCTAAAAGGTCTTCAGGGACTCCTTTGAGTAGAACCAGCTTCAAAGATTCAAGGTCAAGTGTGCACCTAGCCCTTTTATAACTAAGTTGAAACCTCTCTTCATAGTCTTCTAAAGATTCATCACTTCCCATGGTCATTCAAAAGATTTCTTCCTTTGTATCCTTTGACCTACAGTAGTCCCGATATTTGTTGTTAAAGGCTTGTTGCATTTGAGCCCAAGTTGTGATATTGTTTCCAGGTATCCCCATGAACCAGCGTAGTGTTGCATCCTTGAGGGTAGAAGGAAAGAGTTTCAACTTTTGCTCGTCTTCTGCATAGTTATAAGTTCGACAAAGGACAACAAACTCAAACAAGAAGGTATCAGGGTCTTTATTTGTCAATCCATGGAAGTGAAGTAAGGCTGAGGGATTTATGTTTTTCATTTTTGTGTCCCCATTAGTCTCTTGGATGGGAAAGGCTCCTTCTAATCTCTCCCCATTTCCTCTACCGTTTTTGTTTTCAGCCATGGTCTCAGGAGGAATGGTTTCTCGCTCTTCTTCTATTATAGGATCTTCGTATATCCCAAGAGGTTCACCTATAGGTTCTTCTAAATCACTCCCACCAAAGAAGAGAGAAGGGTGACTCGGTGATGTGGTGGGGGTGTTGGGTAGGATTTTCCCTGAATTGTCTCTATTCCTATGAGGCATGAAATGAAATCTCTTTTTTTGAGTGATTTTTGTTTTTTTTTCTTTCTTTTTTTCTGCTTGTACCTACAAAAACTAAAATAGATTGAACTGTAACTAACTAAAATCTATCTTGCTGAAATGAAATTGCAGAATTGAAATGAAAGCAGGAAAGGACTAATCTATCTTGCTGAAATGAAATTGCTAAATTGAAATGAAAGCAAGAAATGTCTAATCTACTTTTGCAGAATTGAAATGAAATTAGGAAATGTCCAATATACGCTTGCTGAAATGAAATTGCAGAATTTGAAATGAAATAAACTACTTAGCAGAATGTTGCAGTAGAAAATAGAAGAAAGCAGTAATCACAAAATACTCTGACGCTTCCCCGGCAACAACACCAAAAAGATGGTGAGCTTCAGTATTGTAGCAATGATGTTGCAACTCCTGGGAATCCCTACTTTACTTTTATCAACCCAGTAGTTTGTAACAAACTTGGAAGTGACGGTGCTATATGCACAAGTACTAGCTCTTACTGCAGGCTATCACTTGATCAGCTGGCACAAGTTTGCTAGGAGCTTAAGCCAACTACTATGAGTTCTTAGAAGAAGCTTTTAACTATGATGGATGAAAGCTAACTCAAAAGAAGCTATTCTACTTGCAGAAAGAAGATGAAAGCTGAAAGGAAATGCAAACTCTAGCAAACCCTAGTTTTACCAACTAACCCTACTTGTGCAAGAAAAGAGATGTAAGCTACTGTAATGGATGCCATGGACTATTCCAAAGGTAAGATACATGTGTTTTAGCTACTTCTAAAGGAAAATATGGGAAAATCATCTTTTTTCATTTTTGAGTAATTTTATGCAGAATTATTATGCATGTGTTTTAACTATTTTTGATTGTGCAGAGGTTTATTGGCAAAAGGAATTGGAGTGGGTATTTGCAGGAGGTTGGGAAGGTGTGGAGAGGACCTAAGGGATCCCTAGCACCCTTCTGGAGATTTCCACCGCACTGAGATCTCAAAAAACTGCTCTCGTTATCATCTACAGGAAGCTGTAGGGGATCTACAGGAAATTCTACAGGAAATTCTACAAGAAGTTCTACAGCAATAGGCCGAAAGTGGTTTTTAGAGGTTTGATGGTGGAAAAATGGTGGGAAAGTGGAAATGAAGGGTGGATAAGGGTGTTAAGAGGTTTGGGACCTGGTAAATGAAGCTCGGGAGTGATGAAGATGGTTGGATTTGTTCAAGGGTGAAGAAAGCAATGTTGCATAAAAATGTAGAAATTAGGGCAATTTGGGAAAGTGTGGCGAATGAAGGAAAGAAATCTTGAGTGAGGGATTGGAGTAGGTTTTATGATGGATGAAGGGTAGGTAGGGATGTCTTACAGGTGTTCTGCACACTACTTTCCAAAACTAATCCCAACAAAGACTAAAAAAACAGAGAATTGTCTATTTTGACCTAATCTGCCCTAAAAACCAGAAATGTGATGAACAGAAGTTTATAGACAGGAAATCATGCAAGAAAGATATGGAAACTAAGCAAGAATAGATCTGAACATGAAAACACAATTGATATCAACTTTTCCAATTCAAAATCTAACACTAGCATTTGCATTGGAAGGAAAAAACAGTGTTTTGTGGCAGCAAGTGTACCTTGGTCTCAATTCATGGTCCCAAGGAGGTAGAAATGAGATAAAGGACTACTTGGTATCCCTTTTGTGGATCTTTTCTGTTACCAAACTAGCAAATCAACCTGAAGCATGAATAGCTATCTTAATCATCAAAAACAACCTAAGTGATAAAGAAAGAATTTAACCTAAATAACAGAAATTATTCTATGAATGCAAGATAAACACATAAAAGTACACAAAGGAGGTACTGGGAACTTGGGTTGGGCCCAACCCCAAGAGTTATAGCCTCCTAAGAAAGCTTAGAGCTAGTGCAAATCTGGATTCATCTTCATTATTCAAAAAATAATAGTTACATCCCAAAAACTATCTACAAGAAGAAGCTCGAAAATGTGTTGATACAGGGCTGCACTAAAGTGTGAAAATAGACAAACAAATGACTAAAATACTAAGGCTTGAAGCCCTCCTACTTATGCAAATGAGGACTCCCAATAGTCCTCCTTAATTTTAGGAGCTTGGCTACCCAAAACTTCAGTTAATCAGCCACTTCACTAGACCTACTCGGCTGCCCCTTGAAATCATCTTTGGTGGACTGTTAAACTTTGAGCTGATGGTGGAGAACTCAAGGAAGGGGTCATTTAGTGCAGAAGACACCCCTCCTACAAATCCTCAAGCTTGTTTCTTCGTATTTCGCTGCCAATCTGCTCATAAATGCCTAATCTTGGTCCAAAAATATGCAATAAGCATGTATTAGACTTTGTGGAAAAGTGACTATTCCCATTCACACAATTAACATAAATATATTCAAAAGCATGCATAAAACTATGGATAATGGTGGATTAAATGAGAATAATAGGTAAAATGATCCCATATAGTTACCCATTTCCGGGGCTCATCATAGCTCATGGGATATAAGTTACTTCTATTTCTCAATTTGAGCTACCCTTGGGACCATGACATGTTCAATTGCGGGAAACTTCAGCATTTTCCTTAATACTTGAATTTTTGACTCTGCTCCTTGTAAAATTCTGAACAAATGACTTGTCTTTAGCATTACCTGCAAGCTTGATGATTAATTTCTTCAATTCTTCATTCCAAGTATGCAAAGCTCATGAGTTAGACTTCTCTAGCTTCATTTGATCTATCACTTTCCCCAATAAGGTCTCTACCTTTTTTGTTGCTAGTGAAGTTTTACTCAAATCACTATAAATGAACTCTCCAGTTTGCCTATGTAGATTAATTTTATCATGCAATGTAATATATTTTTCACTAAAATTCAAATTCACAATCTTGAATCTAGCTACAAAAGAAAATGCTAATGCAGAAGGATGTGTGAAAGAAATTTTTAGCTAATTTATCTCCAAATCCATAGCTGACAATAGTCTGGTTTGATATCCAGGAACTAACTCAACCTCCAACTAAGTAAGCACATTTTCTATGATCTTCCTATTTATTTCTTCGATCTGGTCAAAGAATCCTTAAAAAAAGTAAAGGAAGTCTTCTCACCCTCTTCAGGAATCAGGAGGAAGGTGCACATCTTACCTCTCCCAGATGCAATTGCAAACCAACCTCTACAAAATGCCTACCATCCTGGCGTGACCGTGTGTTTAGTTTTTCGTTGGGAAGAGGTTGCTGGTTCAAAACTAGCCACAATCGACTGCATTGTAATTTTTTTGGCGTATTCAAAATTTGGCGCGGCAAGTTCTTTTGGAGTGGTGGTTATCATTTAAACTTTCCACATAACCATTTGGCAGTATTGGAGTGTGGTTTGAATAACCGTTAGAAAATGGTTATGTTTAATATGATATGCAGCGGTGAGTTTATAATGTGGTTGGACTCCATTGTATGGGGTCACCCGAATGACAGCCCGACCAGTTGATTGGGTGGGTTGAAACCCCACTAGCCCTGGCTCCTTGCCACTTGTGGCATTTTAGATGGTGGCATTGCACCGTATGGTAGTTGGGCCTTCAAGATATGTTGTGGCATATATATATGTAGTGTGATGAGGTGGCGGGCATTGACCACCTGCCACCCATATGTTTATTATAATATGTTTTAATGGGGGTGGGTAGGTCCATCAGGCCTGGCTTGCCCCATTTATAATTTTTATTTTTATTTTTTATATAACAACTTAGTTAAAAAAAATTGACCGATTTTTTATGGTCACTGGGCAAACTAAGTACGCAACAAATTTTCCTGTTCCAACAGCCTGATTCCATGCATCGGGATTCCGCCAATTGTTTCCTCGTTAGTGACTGCCACTTGGCCAAGTTTGACCAGAACTTTGACCAGTTATAAATTGAGCATACGAACTCAAATTTGAGTGTCATTCATGTTGTTGGAATCAAGATGACGAGAACTACACTCTATTCCTAGTTTCACTTCAATTTGGCAACTTTGTTTTTTGAGCTATTTCTGGATTCTGAGCATTCATGGAGTCATCTGGATCACTAAGTCGTTTATATTTTTGAAAAGGTATTTTCAAGTCATGCACTTAGATTAAATAATTTAATAGAATTTACAAGGTTTTATAAGATGTAGCATGAATAATAATGTTATGTGATTAAACAATTATCATCTATTATGTAATATTATGCTTTTCTATTAAGGTTGTATTTGCATGTTTCATGGATTTGCTATTGATAGGGACTTTGGATTTGCTTTTGTTATAGGTTTCTTATATTATTGAGGTGTTGGATACAATAGCCTTGAATACAATAATTTCTACTATGTAAGCTTCATTTAGTTTTGTAATAGTCATTGACTCAACTAGCTATAAGAATATATTTGGATTCTACTTGTGGGAACTATTGGTTATTTCATAGAAATAATTGAATAACAAGATAAAAATAAGTCTAAGAAAAAATATATTATATTATTTTTTCAGGTGTTGCAGAGTCTAGACTGTTCAAAATCTTTCCCAATTCGATACCTAAGTCCACAATGCAAGGTTATACAAGTAATACTTTAGAGGTGTGCTTTAATTATTTCTAACTATGGGTTATAGAACTTTGAAGGTAAGAAGAAGAAAGATTTCATGGAGTGCTCAAGATATTTTAGCAAAGAAGCTCGAAATGGAATATTGTATAAAAAGCCCACGAGACAAGGTCATATATGTAGGTCTTGACCGAAATCCTGACCCCTAGCCCATGCAATCTACCCGTTAGCCCCATAAAAGGTATATAGATCAATATGAACCCTACAGATTTATTGGGGTCAATTTTCATTCCCAATTAATCCCCACCCAAAAACTTGGTGACCACAGAGGTAGGCATGCCTGTGGAATAAGTGATAAGATAGCATGAAAAGCATAACATAGATCATACCTCAACAAAATTCTCATATGTGATTATTGCCGAAAGTTTTTTCCCAAATATTTTACTTAGGTCCGCAGTTTATGTACTTGCTAATGACTTGACTGGCCCTGCACCTATTACTAAATGAACAGGTACACCAAATTGTACTTCTATGAGATGATCATGTACACTCTGTAGGTACAGTAGATTGTGCCTCTATGACATGAACATGTACACTCTATAAGTACACTAGATTGCACCTTTGAGATCTTGACCTTACATAGCTAAAGAAAGTGAAAGGGAAGGGATGTTTATAAAGGGTCTTTGTCTTTCTGGTCCTTTTCGACACTCGAATTTGATCCCTTTGTTATAGAATTTACATGAATGATCTTTATTCTAGGCTCTGCAAAACCTATCTGTTTAGATAATGGCCATATCTATTTTTGTTCAAATCTATTGGAAACACCCATATCAACATCATAAACACCCACATCACCACAATTATTATCATCATTAACAACTGATAAATGTAAAGACAATATGTGTCTATCCTAAAGTTGGAACAACTATTATTCCTACTATGCATGTTGTAACAGACCAAATGCAGTTGGTCTCTTCTTCAACCCATCTAGGCAGCACTTGTGGTTTTTCATCATGAAATTTTCAATCACCGCAACAAATATCAATTGTACGGAATCTATTATTATTAGTCCCATTTCTCAACATGTTTACCTTCCACCTTTTTCTAGCCATGAAGAAGTTTTGGCCGACAAAGACTTGTTTATGAGCAGACTCACAAAGGTTCATTTGAAACTTCAAACCAGGTTGATGTAAGTTTCTATCTTCTCCTTTCTTCAACACAATGTACTCTTCATTTTAGGTTCCAAAAGGATCCAAGACTATAAAATTTTTGGGTTGATAAATGGCTAACATCACATTTTTTATATGTTTGACAACTTTTTGTGGGTTCCTTGTAACGCTATAAACACATGCATTTATATATGGGTTCTTAGGTATCTACACTTCTATTTATTTATTTTAAAGAAGCATGATATATAAGAGAGATCGTCCAACTGGTTGTACAATTATTTCAATTTTTAACTTATGCAGTGTTGCTAATTTTTATTTGTTTCCATGAAGTTAACTAGTTTTCAAACTCTAAACTCTAAACCTTTTACTTGTAGACATGTCCTTAACCAAAAGGCCTATGATATCCCCTATTAGATATTTTTGTTTTAATGTATGTGTATAATAAATGGTAGTGGAGCCATAATGCTTTAAATAATTATTGTAATTATTTTTCTTGTTGAAAAAAAAAAAAGAGGAAATCTATATTAAAGGAAACTATGCACTCAAAAGAGACACTCGAGGATAAGATTTTTAAATTCTTCATGATTAGAAGTCTAGAATATTCTAGAAAACATTAAGGGAGGGAGATAAAATCCCTTAGAAAATATTACCGAAAGAAAAGGCTGAGACTAATTGTCTATAAAGTGACGCAAGAGAGAAAGGCAGGCTTTAAAAGCAAAAGTCTAGGCAAGGAAAGAAATAAAGCTTACAAAAGTGTGATGCCACTGGAATGGAAACAATATCATGAAGAAGAGTAATATTTACCCAAAGAGAGAATCAATGGGGTTGTTGATTCTCTGGGGAAAAAAAGTCGAGCTCGGGGGAGAACTGGAGGCAGTTTGTGGTTGGGTGGACAGTGTCTTTTTCTGGTCCAGGTTTTCTAGTAAGCAAGATAACTAGAATCTCTAGTTAGATCTATGTTAATAAATATGTTTAATTCGTTGGAGATGAGTGTGATTATTGTTTTGATTTTATTGAAGAAAAAAATTTACTGTTGTTGATGAATATAAATGGTTCATTTTTGTTGTTGTGATAATATATGTTTATGTCGTAATAAAAAAGAGTAATCTTCTTCCTCAAATGATTATGATTAGTATGTTTGGATTTTACTGGAAGTGGTAGGATATTGTTGACATTGAATGGGATGGTTGTTGCATTTCTAGTTATGTAGATAATAATTAACTAGATCTAATACGTGGTAAAAAAATCATATTCTTGTTAGAATTCGATTTACTGACATAAAACTATATTACGAAACATGATTAAGCTTGTGCATTATTGAGAGAATGTGCACATGATCACCCATATGCACAATAGAAGTAAAATTAGCAGTCCAAAGGTAATAGCAGCGAGCAGAGTTAAAATGAGAAATAAATTATAGCGTTGTAACGAAGGTTACAAGGTCTATAGTTCAACAGATGTGAAGAAGAGGAGATTATGTTCTGTCTTATCATGAGACAATGGCAAACCCAGGCCTCTCCCTACAGATCCTTATTGCTTGTTGAGGTCCCGCATGTGAGGGAATGGAAAACACTTAATCTAGAATAGCATATAATAAATTACATGGCAAGAAGAAACACCATTATAAATACAACACAGATTTAAGTATTAAGTCTACAGGCAGAAGAGTCATTACAACTACAACACAAATTTAAGTATTAAGTCCACAAGAAGAAGATCCATTACAAATACCAACATAGGAACTAGAGCAAAGTGTAGAAAGAGTGATATATATATATATATATATATATATATATAAGAGCAGAATGAGAGTAACCAGATTCAAATAATATAAACTACATATTGGTCTAGAAAATAGCATTGACAAGTAGAAAACAATAATGAACAATGACTCTCACGACAGGGCCTTGAACTACCATTAACATTAATGAGAATAAAACAAAAGGAAACGAGTCATGATATTCAATAACACATTCCATATGAAACTGAGGATATAGTGTTTGCAAGGAAAAACATCTTGTGATTAGAGACCTTACGCTTAGTTGTGTAATAAAAAATAAAATAATAGATTATACAAAGCAGTCTTGAGAATCCTTTAAAAAGGAAACCAAAACCAAGTGTCATTGTACAAAATTTAGCTCTGGAAGGACTACAGCTAGCTAGTAGTATTACAGATGCCAGTAATTTTATTCCTGGAATTCATCACAAGCCAAAAGGGAGATAATTAATCCTAAACAGTAGAAAAAGTGTAGAGCTCCCAACACAGAGTAAATGAGTAGCTCAATGAAGAAATGATAAACCCAGTTGCCAGTTGTTGCAAGGAATCTGGCCTATGAAAGTCTATAATCAAAAGTGCCGAACTCCATGAATAAACTTGTATGGGCATGAACACACCAGCATGAGGAGAAGGGGGTCGAAAGATGGCACAATCCTGGTGCAACAACAATATTTCAAATGCATACCATAAACATAAAAAGGAAAGGAAACCAAACTGGTTACCATAGTACTGGATCAATAAATCATTATTTCGCAGGATAGGAAATTGGGCGTGCATAGACTTAGAAAACAGATAGGGAGAATGAAAAATGGTAGGCCACCTAGCCAAAGGGATTTTGGGAAAACCCCCAATGCGCAGTTTAGTAAGTACATAAATAACCAAACCCAGGAAACAGAAAATCATTTCCAATATCTTCCATCCTAGAGAACAAAGAAATAAATAGCAGGAAAACCTGCCACTAGCGGCACCACAGAACCTGAAAGCTAAGGAAATCTTGGAGAAATGATGCAAGAGGCTAGTGAGACAAATTACAGAGAGTCTCTTAAACCCCAGTAGACTTACGACTTAAAGGACCATCCACAATACACTCTCTAGCAAGGTACATACTATAGCAAATAGAGAACTGAGCATGAATCTATCAGGGATATGAAATACAAAGACCATACTTGCAAAATGATGAAATACATGAACAAAAATTGAGCACCATTTCGCTTCCATCACCTAGTCTTCAATGACAAACAAATGATATTGAACCAAAAATTTAGCAAGCAAATGTATTAATTTTATATTTGCAAAACAAAGGTAAATAAAAATTGCACGTATACATCATAAATTTGATTTGCAGATCTGTACACTGGTTTGCTTTGAGGAAAGCGCGTATGCACACAGGTTCGACACATGGAAGTAGCATATAACTTATAAGATATGTTTTAGTTGTTTCTGCTTGCTGTTGCTGTGTTCTGGGTTCTAGCTTGGATTCTGGTTACTGTATTCTAGTGATAGCATTTTGAATGATCAGATTGATGGGTTGTCAAAGTGATTGATTGATTCAGTTGTGGTTGGTTCAAAAGGAGAATGGTTGATGTAGATATATTTGATGATTGAATACTGTTGTTGATGGCTACAGTCTGAAAATTAATGAAATGTGGTCCCTGGAAGAAAAAGGAACGATGTAGCCTTCTGTAGGTTGGCACCTACGTACTAGTAAACATATCAGCTAGTACAAGAGCTAGAGGGTTGTAGCTCCCTTCTAGTAGAAGCTGGAGAACAAGAGAAGGTTGTAGCCTTCTGCAGGTAGAAGCCTGCATATTGGTAAAAGACTGCACTAATACAAAAATTGTAAATAGAAGTTTATTATTATCAAAAGAAGACAAAGATGACAGCAGTAGGTGGTTTTCACCCACATTGGGTTTCCACCTTATATCTTGGTGTTCATGTGTGTTGCTTATGTGTGATGCTTTATTCTGCTTTTACTACATTGTCTAATGAATTCCTGATATACTGGTTAAAGTTCAATGCATGATAATTTGGGTAAATCAAAATATCTCTGCATATACGCTGGTTGCATTAAGTACTATCGTGTATACACACTAGTTCACTAAGCTGAAGTAGCATATACAAATCAGTTTTTAAAATTAGATTATTGATCTAATAATATTGATTCAACCCCCCTCTTAGTATTATTTCCGACAATTGGTATCGAAGCAGGTCCTTCAGAAGAAGCTTGATCTCTTGAAGGAAGAACCATCATCATGAGTAATCAAGAAAGTGGGCGATCCATAAGACCACCAATCTTTGATGGGAGCAACTTTGTTTATTGGAAGGTAAGAAGCACATCCTATCTTCAATCTCTTGGAACAGATGTCTGGGAAATCGTGTAAGGAGGATATACATTTCCATCAGCAATTCCTACAGATACAGTAGGTAAAAAGCAATATGAAACCAATGCCAAGGCTGTCAATACATTGTTGGGAATTCTGTCACAATCAGCGTTTGTCAAAGTTATGCAGCTCAAATCTGCCAAAGAAATATGGGACAAAATCATTCTAAGCTACGAAGGAGACTCTTAGGTAAAACGTGCTAAACTGCAAACTCTCAGAATTCAATATGAAACTCT
Organism: Pinus tabuliformis; assembly: GCA_031772625.1. NCBI lineage: Eukaryota > Viridiplantae > Streptophyta > Pinopsida > Pinales > Pinaceae > Pinus > Pinus tabuliformis. The sequence continues at coordinate 708,270,326 of CM062814.1, read as the reverse complement.
CAAGATGCACAATGATGAAAGTTTAGCTAGTTACTTCATACATATAGATGAGGTTGTTAATTGCATGAAGAATCTGGGTGAAGAGATAAAGGAATTTACCTTAGTTGAAAAATTTTTAAGATCCTTGTTTGCTAAGTTTGAATCAAAAGTATCTGCCATAGAAGAAAAGCAGGATCTATAGACTATTACTATGACACGGCTGCACGGAATCTTAACTGCCTTTGAGATGAGAAAAGGAGGTCCATGAGATATGAGAGAAGTTGCATTTAAACCTTCAGCAAAAGGAAAAGAAGAACTTGATGAATCAGGATATCTTTCAGAAGAAGAAGAGGAATCAATATTTGTTAAGAAGCTTTAACGGGGTTCCGGAAGATTCAAAGGTAAACTACCTTTCAAATGTTTTTCCTGTGGTAGAGTCGGTCATTATGCTGCCAAATGTCCTCATAAAGATAAATATGATAAAGGGAAGGAATCTGCAAAATGGAATAGAAAACAAAGTGTAAGTAAAAAGAGCCACTATACTCATGAAGATAGTGATGGTTTATCAAATAGTGATGAAGATGAAAATAGCAATGACTATAGACTTCTGATGGCTTTTGAAGATGATGATTTTTTGGATGCTTTAGTTGAAGATGACCTTTATGAAGAAATATCTAAACTCAAAATATGGTTAGAAGAAAAGAATATGATTATAGATACCTTGACATACCAACTTGCTTAAAGAGAAAAACACAATGAAAAACTAGAATGTGAAATTGTGGGTCTAAGAAAGGATCTTGAGAAAACAAAAGCTCTCAATCTTAGATTTGGTAAAGGATCAGAAACCTTAAATGAAATTATCAAAGTGCAACATTCTCCTCTAATAAAGACAGGTTTTGGATATACTGAAGAAGCATCTCAAGCACAGAAGCCGTCAACCTCCACTAAAAGCTATCTTAATGCAACAAAGAGCAGTGAACAGTTTGACAATTGTTAGCAAAGGCATAAAGCAGACCACTAGGTAAATCAAGCTCAATTTACTTCAAGGATGAAAAAAAGCCACAACCAACCTTAGGTAATTCGTACTCAATTTGCTTCAAAGATGAATATCAATAGAAACTACAATCACCAGGTCAATATATTTGATAATCGCGGGAACTTCTTTAATGGTCAATGTTTCTCATGTCATAATTTTGGACACAAAGTTGCTCAATGTGTTGTTTACAAAACCATCATGACTAGAGAAGCACGAAATCAAAGGAATGTGACAGGGATCAAGAAAAGTTCCTATAATAACTTTTCTCTTCTTTTAAATGAAATAGAATGCTTAATCTGTAACAACTTTGGCCATGAAGAATCTGAATGCAGGAGTAAATTTTGGTAAATATATCAAAAGGAGCAGACTCCATTAAATCCCAAAATATGGACAAAGAAAGAACCGCAAACAAAAAGATGTGGTATAGCCTTGTATGCAAAAGGACAAGAAAACCAGTGGTACATTGATAGTGGATGCTCAAAACACATGACAGGTGACAAAGAAAAACTGCAGTCATATAATACCTTAGAAAAGGAAAAGAGTGTCTCATTTGGAAATGACACTCCTGCTGTCATAAAAGGTAAAGGCTCTGTTTTCTTGAAAGAAAAAGTTAAAGCTGGGAATGTTATGTATGTTGATGGCTTAAAGCATAACCTGTTGAGTGTGAGTCAAATGTGTGATCAAGGAAATGAAGTAGTGTTTTGATCAAATGGATGTGTTGTTCGTTAGCTTGATACAGGAGAAACCGTTATTAAAGGTACAAGAACTCCAAACAACTTATACATACTCAAGGGAGGACAACAACAATGCTATCTAAGCAAAAATGATGAAAACTGGGTATGGCATAGAAGATTGGGACATCTAAGCTTTTCTCAAATAAGAAAAGCATGTAGATTCAAGGTTGTTCGTGATCTTCCAGATATCAACATTCCTGAAAATACTATATGCAAATAATTTCAATTCGGTAAGCAAACTAGATCTCAATTCACCGAAAAGGAAGGGTCAGCTAGTAAGCCTCTTGAACTTGTTCATACTGATTTATGTGGACCATCAAGGAAAAAGTCACCTCGTGGAGAAGAATACTTTATATTGTTCATTGATGATTTTTCCAGAATGTGTTGGATAGGTCTTCTAAATCATAAAGATGAAGCATTTAAAAATTTCAAAGCCTTCAAAGCTTTGGTTGAAAATGAATCAGATCGCAAAATCAAATGCCTCAGATCCGATCGAGGAGGGGAATTTACCTCAAATGAATTCTTTGACTTTTCTGAACAACATGGAATAAAAAGGCAGGTCTCCACCACAAGGACTCCTCAGCAAAATTGAGTGGTAGAAAGAATAAACAGAACTGTTCAACAAATGGCTCGTGCTATGCTAGATGAATCTGGAACTCCTGCAACCTTCTGGGGTGAAGCTACATTCCCCGCCATCACTATTCTCAACCAAGAAAAAGTTCGGGTAAACAACACTCAAACTCCACATGAAATTGGTATGGTAAGACTCCTACTATAAAACACTTCAAATTTTTTGGAAACAAATGTTACATCAAAAGGACTGATGAAAAACTTGGTAAGTTTGAACCCAGAGCAGATGAAGGTATTCTTCTTGGCTACTCTTCCTGAAGTAAAGGATATAAATTTTATAATAAAAGACTTGGGAAAATTATTGAAAGTATTTATGTTGTAGTTGATGAAGCATGCAAAAATCCAAAACAGCTAAAAACCGAATATTATGACAATGAAGAAGATGAGGATCATTTTCCCACATCAAATCACACTGATTCTGAAGAATAAACCAATGAAGCACTAGAGGAAGAGATAACGATAAAAGAAAAGACTCTGTCCAGGTATGTTCAGAAAAATCATCTAGAAACTCAAATTTTAGGGGAAAAAAGTGTAGGTTTGCAGACAAGAATAACTATTGCAGAAGCCTCAAGCTATCTAGCATTACTATCTTCCACTGAACCTCAAAATGTAAATGAAGCATGTAGAGATGAATGTTGGGTCAAGGGCATGAATGAAGAACTTGAGAAAATTGAAAAGAATAATACTTGGGAATTAGTTCCTAGACCTCATGACAAGAATATTATAGGAACTAAATGGATATTCAAAAACAAGCTGAACGAAAATGGAGAAGCTATTAGAAACAAGGCCAGACTTGTTTGCAAAGGATATGCTCAACAAGAAGGTATAGATTTTGAAGAAACTTTTGCACCTATTGCTAGACTTGAAGCCATAAGAATGTTTCTAGCTCTTTCTAGTTTTCAGAAATTCAAAGTATATCAAATTGATGTAAAATCTACCTTTCTTAATGGAGGCTTAGAAGAAGAAGTCTATATTGAACAACCAGAAGGATTCATTCTTGGAAATGATGTAAAACTTGTATGCAAACTCAGAAAGGCTCTTTGGTCTAAAACAGGCTCTAAGCGCATGGTATTACCGTCTTGAAAAATATCTCCACCAACAGGGTTTTTCAAAGGGGTCAGCAAATAGCAATCTATATACAAAGATGGCAACTGATAAAATGCTAATAATTGTTGTGTATGTTGATGATATCATTTTTGGTAGCAATGAAGAATCCATGAGTCAGAATTTTGCTTCAGTAATGCAACAATAATTTCAAATGTGCTTGTTTGGTGAGCTTACCTATTTTCTTGGTCTACAAGTTCAACGAAATAAAGATGGTATTTTTCTCTCACAAACCAAATATCTCAAATAGATCCTGAAAAAGTACGGCATGGAAGATTCTAAACCAGTATGTACCCCAATGGTAACAGGATGCAGTCTTAGCTCAAATGATGAATCAACAGTAGTACATCAACCAACTTACAGATCCATGATTGGCAGTCTGCTCTATCTAACAAGTACCTGATTAGACCTCATGCATGTAGTGGGAATAGTTGGAAGATTCCAAGCAAATCCAAAGGAATCACACCTTTAGGCAGTCAAAAGGATTTTCAAATATCTTCAAGGAACACAGAACTTTGTTTTATGGTATCCTAGAGATACAGATCATACACTTCATGCATATACAGATGCAGATTGGGTAGGAAGTGTTGACGATAGAAAAAGCACTAGTGGTGGTGCATTCTATATGGGTTCCAGGTTAGTGTCTTGGTTCAGCAAGAAACAAAGTTCAATTGCATTATCTACAGCTGAAGTAGAATACGTGGCTGCTGCATCTTGCTGCACACAACTACTTTGGATGATGCAAACCTTGCAAGACATTCAGATCACATGTACTCCACCCATCTCCATTCTATGTGATAATACAAGTGCCATCAGTATTTCAAAGAATCTAGTCATGCACTCCAAGACTAAGCACATACCCATCATATATCACTTTCTACGTGAACAAGTGCTTGAAAAAAAGGTCAAATTGGAGTATGTTCCCTCCAAAGAACAGGTTGTTGATATATTCACTAAACCACTGCCCAGAGAGACATTTGAATATCTCAGGAAAAATCTGGGAGTAGTTGGTGCATCATCCTATTGTTAAAACCTATTTTCTTAAGAGAAATATGGTTATACGTGAGTTTCTTAAAGCGTAGTCTTCTACATACGTGGGTTTCTGTGGGTACAATTGCGTATATGTTGGTTTAAAGAAAAGCAATGGGCCAGACTTAGAAAAAAGGGGTCTGTTATGGTTCCTGTCAATTATCTATTCTGTTTGATGATGGTTACAATCTTCTGATAACACACGGAAATATCTTGGTCCTCATAAAGTCGTTGATAATCTTAAGTATATCTGATTGATGATGATGCTTTGATATCTCTTACTAACATATGCAATGATCAGATCTGACAGTGAATAGGTGTTACAGGTTCAGGGGGAGAACATGTTTGATGATATTTTTGGGCACTAATGATGGACATTTACAGGTTACTGGTCTGGATGTTGTTGACAGATGCTGCTGATGATAGTTGTTGATGACTATCATGGTCTTGTTTAAGATATTTGGTCTCTGTTATATATGTCATGTATATCTTTTAATATAAAGGTCATGAAAAGACCTAATTTGTAACCCCACTATGCATGGGATGGATGATGTAATGTTTCTTATTTTTTTCATGTATAAACAATTAGTATATCCCCACTTGGTTGGGTGGATGAGTCAAATTTGGTATATCCCCATTTGATTAGGAGATGGATGTATGTATGAGTCTTTGGTGATCGGAAGGTCATTGGTGATGTATGTATAGAGTCATGTTATCTTTTTGGCAGGCCTTGCTTGTGCTCAAGGGGAGCATGGACTTTATCATGGGAGCTCAATCAACACACTTCAGCATATCAAAGAATTCAGCATATACTCAGGGGGTGCATGATCCTTTTCCCTTGATGACAAAGGGGGAGAGTGACTTGGTGTTGCCATCAAGTCCAAAGGGGGAGATTGTTGGCATTATGGCACAGGTGTTGTCCTTAATGGCAACTCACTCAGATGACAGATCACAGTACAATAGGTTAACAACACAGAGTTATAGATCAGACTTCACAGAATGAAGAAAGAGAGGTATACACAAGTTAACCATTGGCCAAGACGTGTATACACTCAGGTTCACTATATACAAGTCGTGTATATGTACACACGCACTTTCACAAAATGAAAAGCACGTATACCTTGGAAAACTAAGTTTTTGGTCCGAAGTATTTGGTCCATGGTATTTTGATCGATGGTATTGGTTCAAGGTATCGGGTCCGAGGTATTGACCCCAGGTATTTGGTCCTAAGTGGCTTTAGTCCATGGTATTGAGAAAGGCCTACAAACTATAAAAGGAGGTGAAGATCATTAGGCCAAGGTGTGCAGGTATTGAATATCTGATGAAGTGTGAGATCTAGTATGTAGGTTGTTGGGTTATGGTGTTGTGCTTGATCTGAACCAAGGATGAACCTTAGCATTTGATGAAGGATAAGATCTAATGATGTATCAGGATATTAAGGCTTGATGTGAATTATATTTACATGGTTTGATCATGTATCTGAATAACTGACGCATGTTGTAGTCTGTAAATATGATGATCTGGGTCTAACTGAAGTCTGGAATTGTTGTAGTGTTTAAATCATCATTTACAGATCTGTACGGAGGTTCACTTTAGAAAAGAAGCGTATACACACTGGTTCTGCATATCAAAGCAACGTATACATCATAAACTTGATTTGCATATATGTACGCTAGTTCGCTTTGAGGAAAGCACGTATGCATGCAAGTTCGACACATGGAAGTAGTGTATACCTTATAAAATATGTTTTAGTTGCTTTTGTTTGTTGTTGCAGTGTTCTGGGTTCTGGCTTGGGTTCTGGTTACTGTATTCTAGTGACAACATTCTGAATGATCAGATTGATGGGTTGTCAAAGTGATTGATTGATTTGGTTGTGGTTGGTTCAAAAGGAGAATGGTTGATGTAGATATATTTGATGATTGAATAATTTTGTTGATGGATCCAGTCTGAAAATTAATGAAATGTGGTCCTTGGAATAAAAGAGAAGGTTGTAGCCTTCTATAGGCCGACACCTACGTACTAATAAACATATCAGCTAGTACAAGAGCTAGGGGTTGTAGCTCCCTTCCAGTAGAAGATGGAGAATGAGAGAAGGTTGTAGCCTTTTGCAGGTAGAAGCCTGTGTACTGGTATAAGACTGCACCAGTACAAAAATTGTAAACAAAAGTTTCTTATTATTAAAAGAAGACAAAGACAACAGTAGCAGGTGGTTTTCACCCACATTGGGTTCCCACCTTATATCTTGGTGTTCATGTGTGTTGCTTATGTCTGATGCTTTATTCTTCTTTTACTACACTATCTAATGAATTCTTGATATACTGGTTAAAGTTCAATGCATGATAATTTGGGTAAATCAAAAGATCTCTGCATATACGCTGGTTGCATTAAGTACTATCACGTATACACGCTAGTTCACTAAGCTGAAGTAGCGTATAAAAATCAGTTTTGAAAATTAAATTATTGATCTGATAATATTGATTCATCCCCCCCCCCCTCTCAGTATTATTTCCAACATTTGTTTCAGCACTTATTGAAACAATTGCAATACAGGAGGCATAGTTCATGCATAGTGATTATATTTTTATACTAGAGATTTCAATAATGACATCAATTCAAATAGAAAATAAATTAAACAATTATTAGAGTACACGCACTCTAAACAATTACAAGAAGTGGCAAAATTTGTTTTTCCATGTAAGACAATTATTGATCACATTTTGACAAATTTTCTTGTTCAACAATGTAATGCTCATATTTCACATTCATACTAGAGTGATCATGATGCAATTCATGCTTCACTACACTTTATGTGATTCTAATCCTACATAAGCTATGCATTTTGTCTTGAAGCAATGAACTTCATTGGCAATTATAAATGTAATACAACAAGTTTTTGTAAGACTTGTATGTTTCATATCGGTTGAAACAATGCATTTGTTTCTTATTCCTAATCTGAAGATCAGAATGGATACATAATTAATTTAATTATTACAAGGTGATAAGGACCGTAGATTACAAAAATTTTATATACTTTTGAGGTACGAGTACAATTAAATCTTCAAGCATTTTGGTTTTTCTTTTCAGCGTTTGATGATTCAGATTTGTTAATTGTGCTATCATAACTTAACCTAATTTATAGTTGTAGAAGTGCAGAAGATATGAAAGGTGCACAAGTGCAATGCGAAATATGCATAAGTGTTGGTGCCATTTCCACATCTTCCTTCTTCTGTACATATTCGTCGCTTTGCACATTTCTTTCGCATACGTCCATATGATTCAACAATTGTTACATGCATTCATGAAATCTTTTTAAATGGGACTAATTTTTCAACTAAATATTATTTCAGGGTAGCTAGCCTTGAGAAAATCGATAGTAGATTACTTATTTGTGAATAAAAATGAAATATGGTTAACAGAAAAGAAAGCAAAGCAATTTGTAATGATTGGCCAAAGTTGCATGCATATCTAAACTTTTTTAAACTGGTGTAAGATTATTCATAGATAAAAATCAACAACAACAAAGAAATGGGGACCATTCAAGTGATTAAACACTTCATAATAGAGGTAACTAAACACATGCCTGAACAATTTTTATTTACAATTTTCCTTACACGCTTTTGGACTAAGAGTTGTTATTGGTAGATTGTAAGCTAATTGTCATCATCACAAAGAATTCATATTTATTTTACATCATAAACTTGTTGCTTAGCATGTCTATATTGGTGACATTAAAGTAGAAACAAGGTGTGTAATAAATGGACAAGATGGTTTTGGAATTTCAAAACTTATTTGCACTACGTTTTGTAAATGTTAGCTTTGTTATCTCCAATTACTATTTATTGGAAATGTCATGTATAAAAATTTCACACTTGCAACAGTAATAGTTAGGGATTATATAAGGAACCAAAATATTATGTAGTTAACTACCATTGAGAACGTTATTTATTGAGAAAGTATTTTCTGGAACAAAATGGAAATGGTTAACAGGGGAAGGAAAAAAGTTATTTGCATTGACATGATTAACTCACTTGCTCGTATCGATGAGAAATTATACTACTTAACTACGTATGAGGGGTATGTGAATCTACCAATTGAAGAGAATAACAATGGTAAGATTTGGACTAGAGGCTTGGTGAATGTTGCATGTGTTTCAGAAGTTTTTAGTTTTAAAGAAATTGTTCATTTTTGCACAAACAATTTTGATTCGAGAACAAGAAAAATTGTGATACCAGTAAAAGAATATTCCTCTAAACCCGAAGGCATTTAGTTGGACAGTCAAGCTATCATAACCTAATATGTGCTTGAAATTTTCAGAAAAAAATAGTTTCCTAAAGTCATAGGCAGTCAAGTATAACATTATTAGAGAATTCATTTCACCAAATTCTCAAGTTCCTTCTGTTATTTTTGTCCTAGATATTTCTTTATTTAAACATTCATTTATGGACATTTGTTGGCTCTGTGCCTGTGTGATGGGTTGAGAAACTAAATAAAATGTTCCAAAATTCGTTTCTAAATGCTTTATCACTCATACAAAAAATATTGTATATTCAACTGGGTTGATATAATTTTTAATGAATTAGATTTTCAGTTAGTATATTTGTCCATGACCAATAGATTCTTCATGATGTTGTATTTGATAACAGCTCTAGTTTCCAGCCATGTATTTCACATCTTTTCATATAATCTTAAATTCAATGTGAATCAAGAACCAGTGCAGTTATGGTATCCTATATTGTGGAAGCATAATGCTTATTTAAGCTCCTTTGTAATTCAAGATGTCTTTGTGAAGCAAGTCAATTACATGATAATTGGACAAGAACCTCATTGAATATATGTGCAAGCCCGGGTTTTCTTATTGGGAAAAGGTATGCTTGAAGAAAGAGAAAGTAATATCCTAATTCGAATTTATGGGTTTGAAGGTAAGACAATGTTGCTACCAAAATTTGTTATAGATAGAAAGGTATTTTGTTGTCAAAGTTTGCATGCAATACTGTGACTGGCTCGTTATATTTGATAGAAAAAAGAAAAGAAAATGTATTTCCTTGTTATTTATTATTGGAGAAACCACAGTGAAGAATGCATCTCATGTTGTAGAGGTCACAAAGACTTTAGATTCTTTTTAAATAATTGAATTTGAAGCCATTAAATCCTTTCATAAAAAATGTCTATTTAGCAAACACCTAGAAACTATTGGTTATGAGAACTTTATTCCAAGAGTTAGAGAGAAAAGCGAAGAGAGTCAATGCACCAACAAAAAATCAAGGGCTAGTAATTGATACTAAAGAAATTATTGAAGAATAAAGCATCAGTATGAAAGGTAAAAAAAAGTAAACAGGAAAAAGTTATGCAGAGAAATATGTACCTTCTATAGCCCATATCGTTGTGATTTCATATTTGAGTCAAAAAAGAGGAAAGCAACTACAAGTGTGAAATTGGTTCATGGTGGGCTATTAGGTAGCAGAGAGGAAAAAAATATTCTTAGTAGATTGACTCAAGAAGGAGTGTGCATGGTAGAATCAACCAAATCTGGAAGTCCTATCAAAATAGGAAGCATTAAACAAGCTATAGAAATGGAAGCTCAAAACATTGTGCCATGTGATTGGGTTAGTGCTTGTTTAGCACAAAATCATAAAATAATGTAGCAAATTGCTCAAGAAATGAATACCTTCAATGACCGTAATGTCGCATTGCCAAATGCAACCTATGACAGGGGCATTAAAAATTTGAAAATTGAAAAAGTAAATGTTCATAACAAAACTCCTATTGATCAAGTAGAAACTCGTGTTGATTTGTCTAAGGTTGGAGCCATGGGGCTCATGAAATTGCATCAAGCTACCAATGATGTACTTGCATAGTTTGATAGTCAATAGGAAACAGAAAAATTGAGACTGAAAACAAGAATAAAAGAGCACGAAAATGCTTTAAATTTGATTCCTTTGTTGAAGACTCCATTGGAAATACGGACATCATCATTGAAAATTTCTTCCCCAGGACATCACATAGACTTGATAAAACCATCAATCTTCTTTATGAAGTGAAATCACATCATCTCAGTAATATATTCAAAATATTGTGAATTATTGAATATGCATGGCAAGCAACATTCCCTTTGCGACATTTAATACAAAGGATTGTCATTTGTTGAGCGCATTACACGATCTAGATGGATACATTTGTTTTGTAAATAATGAATTACTTGTTTTTAGTGAGAAGCTTGATTTACTTTCTGATCTACAGAAAACAAAAAAAAAAGTAGGAACTATGAAGAAAATCAAATTTGCATGGTCTTAGAGAACTAGAAGAATGGATAATATTATTTATGAATGTGAAAACATAGAGAATAGAAGAGAAAATGCCTATGTCAAGGACATAGAAATTTTGTAGGATCTAAATGGTACACACATCACATGTGACTCTAGATTAATTTTGAGAGACACTCTAATAGCTAAATTGGATAAGATAAAATAGTCAAAGGCAATGGAATTTGATAGTATAATTGATTTTACCATTGAGGAAATTAAAAAATTGCTAATTACCTTTGTTAATCTTAACGAACAAAACTATGCTTTAACTGCACATTTGCAAGAAGAAGCTAGAAAAATTGAGAAGGATATATTCAATCAACGTCTCAAACAGGAGATTATAGTCACTCCCCTGAATGATTAAATCTAGGGAATTCTAAGGTATTCCTTGAAGAAATTTATGATATGAGAAATGTTGATAGTTAAACAATCAAGATTTATGCTTTCACATATTCTGAGTGTCCTTAAATATTGGAACATTTGTTTTCATATTCACTAATCATTAATTGATCATGTTTGTTGGATATGTTAGCATGAAGTAAGCCAATCTCTAGATGCAATTTCTTACTTTTCATTGTAGGTACATTTTTTATATTATAGTTCACTACAGCCCAATCCTAATCCCCATTAGGGAAAATGTGTTTACTTTTGGGATTAAGTATAAATTTTTTGATAAAAGCTTTCACAATTAAACATTATTCTCTGCACCAAAATATTTCGAGGTGGTTTAATATCTTAAATGTAAGTTCAATTACATAATGTCTTCCATTTGCGCATGCCCTCCTTTTTCCAGATAGCTTTCGTTCAGATTTAAATTGTCATTTATTATACATATTTAATTTATTATATAACAATTGTTGCTATTTTTTTAAACGCATATGTAATAAGTTAAAGAGACAAAACGTGAGATGGCCATAGTGAATAAGCTATAGATCTTAGGTATCGGAAAACTATCACCCTTATTATCGATATAAGAAACCTTTGGGATAGAAAATATTGATCATGGTAAATGAGGAATTACAAAGGTTGTATTCAATTTTGGTTTCACTTCTGATTACTCTGTTCCGAACTTGAGTCTATTTACCAGTTTTGTAAAATCCCTCACAAAATGTTTTGGATGAGATCTTTTATAGGTATACATTTTGTGGCATGAACCAAAAACATTACTTGAAAACAAGTTTTGGAGGATCTGATTTGAGATGTTATACTATAAGCATTGACTGGAGACAAGTTTTGGAGCATATGTTTTGCACTTTTATACTATATATAATGTTTCGTAATTGATGATGACGAAAAAGAACATTCAACAATAGCTTTGGATCTCAGATATTTATTCTATTTGTAGTATTTATTTTAATCATAGCTGTGATGATTGGCATTTGAATCTAGATACAATTATTCTTACTAAAATTTTGTTCATTCCTATTCAAGACTTTTCAACCACAAAGTCTAATTATTTTATCACAATTCTTAGGTTGTTCAACAATTTTTTGGATAATTTTGAGATAATTTTTTGCATAAGTTTTCAAGAATATGATTTGAGATTTTATATTATATCTAAATTTCTTTTATTGATCATAATGAAAATGAATATTCAACAACAATTTTAGCTATCAAAAATATCTTACATCTTTGGTGTTTATTTTAATCTTAGTTATGAAATTGGCATTTGAATCTTGGTACAATTCTTGTTAGTGTAACTATTTTGGTTATTGTTTAAGAATTTTCTAGCACAAATATTGATTACTTTGTTATAATTTTGAATCTTTTTACCACTTTTCTGAAGTGTTTTGAGATCATGCTTTTTCGTAAGTTATCTTAGTTTAACAATCTTTAATTCATATATTCCTTGGCTTCACACATGTATTATTCCACATATCACTCAGTTAACAAATTACTGTAATAATATTTTTATCTTGCAACCGGCATGAGACTCTAGGTGGCTAGGTCAATAATCCAAAAGATTTGCGTAAAATATATACTCAAATTGTTGAGAAAACATTGATATGCATTTTTCCATCTGCAAAGACTTGAACTCACAGATGCCTTAGCTTTGCACATGTATTTTTGTGCAAATCCGTTACTTTCGCCAATGTGATTGCTAGTAATATTTTTATGAATAGAGGCACTTCCAACATAGGCCAATAGACATTATCAAATGAGCAAGGCTATCATTTTGTTATGAAACTAGCTCACAAAAAGATAGGAAAGATAGATCAACGCCTTAGAATTCAGCCTCTTCGAGGGGGAAAACTCCTTTACATTACATAAATGAACAATTCTTCGATGATTCAAATGACAAAACCTCCTTTTTATATATAGGAGTCTAAGGAGTCACAATATAACCCAGCTGACCTAACAATAATAATATAAAGCCACAAAAATAACAATAGAGGGATTCTATGGGGCACAGTAATAACAATATTGGGACAATAGGGGCACAACAATATTAATAAGGGATACAAATACAATAATAATGGGGTAATCACTAGTATTATAGGGACCTAACACATTTTTCTTTTTATTTTTATGTAAATTCCATTGGAAATCTAAATACAATTATCAATATAAATTTTCAACTCCATACACTTGTTGCAGACGTCAATATGCCATTTTTATTTTTCCATCTTTCTGTATGATTAGTTAGAATAGTATAGAGAGAAGCCAATATATAAATCTGACTTGCAAATATAATAATTTTTTTGATAAAATAAACGTAAGAGCCAATACATGAATAATATCTATGGAAAACCCTTGAAGTAGGGAAACACCATACAACTACTGCATAAGAAAGGAGAATACTCCACAAGCCATATGCTTGTTAATACAATCATCCTTTACATCCATCAATGGATATTCTCTGGCCACTATATAGGCTTCATATATATAATACCATGGGTAATTACCATGGGTCTCCCAATACCATACATCACATACTATGGGCTTATCACATTATTTCCTAACTACTTGTAGTCTCTTGCATTATGTGGGTTAACCACTTTAATTACTAATTATGGACCATTTATTGATCATCCTTAAATTATTACATTGCATTATTCTCTTGGGTACCTCCCTCTTTACACCATATTATCACCCCTAGGTATATTACATTCCATCCCCCTTAAGCATGTTTCATTTCTGAAACATGAGAAAAACACAAATAACAATATCTACTCAAAAGAGTATACCATTGGTACCATGTACATCCATCTAGCCATCCCAAGGAAAGGTGAACACTCTATCCAGATGGTGCCTCACTTGGTTGAGATGGAAGTTGTTTCGGGAAGTTTCTCTGTGGAAATGTGTTGTGGGTGGCTTGTCGCACCTCTCTATGTGGCGTACAATGGTAGTTGTCCTTGTTAATAATTATTTTCCACCTTGTCTGTTGTTGTCTTATTGGGTGGTGTGGGCAGTAAGATGTTGAAGTTTTAAATGATGTTGTATATTTCTTCAATGCTCCTCCTGATGGAGCCTGAGTGGTATCTTGTACCTATTGTCAAAACCAACTCCTCTACATTAATCATGTTTCCCTTTAACCTTCTTAGTTAGTTAAGCGATTCCCTTATTGACAATGCATACAATTAAGTTATAATTCTAATAAATCTTGGCTATATATGTAAATATATACATACCCTATACTTTTTACAAGAATTTGAACAAGTTAACAACTCTAGATTAAATAGAAAGCATTCCTCCAAGCCTAGATATTATTCAAACCACTATAAATTTTAGAGACGACATAATTTCCAGATAATGTTAGATAAAAAAATTATAAAACTAACCTAATTGAATTTTTAATAATCATATCCGCAGTTGAGAAATAACATACATAAAATTCTAGATAACCAAAAGTCAACACTTTGTTCACATTACCAACTAGAACACCCTATAATGAACCATTTTCCAGTCAACCATGAACCTTCACCACAGATTCTCCCCCAAGCTCAAATCCCCTTCCTTGTAGGTTTTAACCCCGTTTAGAACTTACCTACATACAAATTCTAAAAATAGAAATAAACAAAGGTGAGAGCATAACACATAAAACAAATATATACAGATATTTTCCCCTGGAACCCAAAATTGGGACTACCAAATTGATTTTTCATTATATTCCTTTCAATGTTACAATACATATATATGCATGCCGAAGCATCCAATACCATGGACCGAAAACCATCGTGCCCAAAACCATGTGCGAAAACCATGCACAAAACCATGGATGCAAAAATAGTTTTCCCCGGGGTGCTGCCCTGGACCCCATAGAGGGGGGCTAACTGCCCCCCTCAAACCCCCCGTACAGGGGAGGGGCTCTCCACCACCCCTCTAACCCCCCGGTTTGCCTAGGGGGCTAGTCGTGGAAAGAATATAACACAACCCAACATTCCCCCACTTGTTGTTTTCTTTCCACAAGAGAGCTTAGTCATTTATCCAGCCCTGCAACGCCCATTGTGTCTCTACACCAAGAGAACTTCTTAGAGCTCACATGTTTTTTCAATGCATCTACAATATTATTCAAAGTGTCCACCTTTACCAGCAACACCTTTTTGTCTTCTATCATATCCCACACAAAGTGATACTGAACATCAATGTACTTTGTCTTTGAATGGTAAGCAGAGTTCTTTGCCAAGAAAATTTCACTTTGGCTAGTTGTGGAAAGAATATAACACAACCCAACATTCCCTCTAGAATCAACAACCTCTTGTTGTTTTAGTCAACGTATTTTTATGTCGTACTTCCCTAGCAGACTTTCCTTAGCAGCATCCCGCTTTATAGGGTCTTCCAACGTCACAGCCTAAGATTTTCCTATTTATGAAAATGTATATATTTTGTTGAAGCCCGCCTTTTTCTCCTGCAACGCTTTATTCACCCTTTTCTCATTTTTTCCCCAAACCAAGTGATTTAATAGGTTTTTCCTCATAATCATATTAAATCACATTAATCCACTCCTAAGGACTTTTAGGAGCATTTAAGGGAAGTTTATATTTTCTAGATTGTTGGGTAAGGATCACATTAACTCGAGTTCTTTCCTAAGGACACATCCAGTTTAACTTTATTACTTAATTTTATTCAATACATCACCATGTTGTAATTTTATCCCTTTTTTCTGGAAGGACGTAATGGGATAAGCTAATTTTGAGAATCCCTCTACAAATCTTCGATAATACCCAACAATTCCTATGAATGAGAGAATTGTTGTCAAACATATTTAGGTATAAGCGATTTCATGATAGCCTTAACCTTCTCAGGATCCACAACTAATCCTTCTTCAGAAATAATGTGGCCTAAATACTGAATTATGTTTTTTTTTAAACTCACATTTGCTAAGTATTTCATAGGGTTGATGTTCTCTTAATGTTTGTAGTACTAATCTGAGATGTTCTTGATGTTCCTTTTCATCTTTAGAGTACACTAGGATTTCATCTATGAATACTAACACAAATCTATCAAGATATTTGTGAAGGACACTATTCATTAAACACATGAAATTTGCTAGCGCGTTAGTGCGACCAAAGGGTAACACTACAAATTCATAATGTCCATACCAAGTCCTAAAGGTTGTTTTGTGGAAATATTCATCTTTTATCCGCAGTTGATGATAACCAGTTCTCAAATCAATATTTGAAAAGGAAATTGTTGCCCTTACCTGATCAAATATGTCATCAATTCGGCGTAATGGATATTTATTTTTGATGGTTAACTTTTTCAACTATCTATAGGTGATGCACATTCTAAATGTGCCATCTTTTTTCTTGACAAATAACACCGCCACGCCGCCCCTCCCCCCCCACAAGGCGACACACTTGGTCTGATATAGCCCTTATCTAGTAGTTCTTGTAGTTGCAATTTAATTCTAATATCTCTGGTATATGCATTTTGTATGGGGATTTGGAACCTTCAACCATCATTTCTTGGAGGAGGAGGACATTAAGACTAAGGAGTTGGAACAATAATTTGAGAGAAAAATTTAGGGTAACCCCTTAAGTGTCAGGTATTTAAGGGGAGAATAATCATGTTGGATTAGATGAGAGGTATTTTCCTAGTCTAAGGGCCCTAGTGATGGTAGATTGTTTACCATACATAATTTCAAGGATGGATTTGCTTAAGGGTGATAATTCTATCAAAATACTATAAAATAAATTAAATGAGTATATATGGGCTATAAGATTCTTGGAAATTGACAATATAAAATGATTGCATCCTTTTTTAATGCTTGTTTTTTAGGTTAATATGTGTATGATATGGAGCTTCCCAAGATCCATAGAAGCATGAAACTAAAAAAAGGTTTTGACTAAGACCATCAACTATGTTATTTTTAATGAGGCTATTGAAGGTTCACTTATCTCTCAAACCATGCAAAAATGCATGAAAGAGTGGAATGTTAGAACATAATCCCTAACACAAGTTTGGTGATAATAAAAAATATTTCATGTTCTACCTATATTTTTTAAGAATCCTACACACCTTCAAAAATATTCTTATATGAAATAATGATATAAACACATCTCGTTGATCATATGCTTGGCAAGAGCCAAGGCGAAATAGGAATTTCTAAAATATTTACAAATTGTTGTTGCACTTATGTCAATGTTATTAGAAATAGGGAAAACAAAGTAAAAGAGTATGATAGATAAAGATTCATGGAATTACGAAAAGAGGAATGACCATTTTCCAAAACAAAGAATTGACGATTAGATGATGTTATACTCAAATAAACACAACACAAATCTTATTATTGTAATCCCAATTTTAGATTTTGTGATGTTGACAAGGTTTATTTTGTGTAAGTTCAGATTTTAAATTAATCAACAACATGCAGGTTAGAAAATTTCACGAAGATTAATAGATTTTTTAATCTCAAACATAACTAATAAATGTTTTTTATGAAATAGAAAAATATACATTATTTCTAAGATGAGCTTCACCAAACATGTACGATATTTGTGGATTATTGAGATATTTACATTCAATTATTAGATATGAATTTTATTATCACTAACTATGATATTACTGGAGATGCCATGAATTACATACTAAATAGTTGAGAGTTCCGCTAATGTGCTAAATTAATAATCCTAATAAATTTAAAAGTTTTAACCATGTTATGAATTCTAATAGGAAACCACATAATATTATGAAAAAAGAGAAAAGACTTGATTATCTTCAACATTTTTAATGTCTATTGTCTATTCTTCAAAATTGACATTTTACACCTTGTTTGAGATTAATCTTACTAGTACGCTGTGAATTTCACTAAAAGTTACATCTATAACCTATGAATAATTATTTTGTTCTTACATAAATCTAATTGTGGACACAAATATAATGAAGGAAATGACATTAGGGTAACTTTTGTAGGAAAAAAATAACAAATAAAATGGTGTTGTTGAAAGTGTGGGCCTCATAAACATGAAATATGTAAACTATATTTTATGGAATATCCTATATTTGACAATAGATGTTAATTCTTATAACACATGAATTCAAGTGGGGATTCACAAATACAAGGTAGCTTAACTTCTTTGGGATGATTTTAACAAGTGACAAAAAAATAGTGCATACACTGATACATTAGTAGGACATTTATCTAGGTGTGATATATAACATGAATTTGATGTTGTGGAAGGATACACCATGGAATAAATGAGATGGAACTAGGATAGGAATTATTTTAAATGTTACATGCCAAATGCAAGTACGATGTGATGAAACCAATCATCCCATACGAACCAAGCATTGGAAATGAGGACATTAGTTAGTTATTTAAAATGTAATACTTTAGTTGAGATTTTATGATAGTTATTGTCCTTCATTAATGACAACTGAGATCAGAAACTTACATTTTTCTTGAAGGGCCTTTTTCAAACTACCCTTATAAAACAAGTTTGAACCATTTAAAAAGACTAGGAATGGTTTAATTTTGATCATTGTACCCAAGTATTTTGGTTTATATTTAAAATAATAAAAAAGAAGATATAAAATTGGCCTTGTGTATAAATATGGGAATTTAGGATTTGCTAAAAGAGTGATGCTCAGTGGAGAAAGCTTTCACAATTTTTTTTAATTATATGTTCTGAAAATAAAAAAACATTGTTATAAGTAATAACTTCCACATTAAAATTATAAGAATTCTGAATGAATATCAGAAGATTGACTATAATGAACTCATGCTAACCATAGTTAACTCCAAAACCAAATAAGTGCTTCTAATATAAAGAATGTTAGAAAAATATTTAACCATATCACTCATCAATTAACACCCTCTATGAATACAAACTTTCACACTTTTACTTAACTCATTGATTTCACTATGAGAGGGTAGGAAAAACACCTCAGTTAGGCAGGTGCATTCTCAATTGATATGCATTCCAATGTGATGGCGAGTTCTCCAAAACTTGGGGTTTCTACATGGAAGGATGATCACTCCTAGTAACGAAGTAGATGAGTTGGTCATATATGGGTTGGTTGGATGTCATGGATGAGAAAGAACATAAAGTACCCATGCCAAAATATTGACATGCATGTTGAGTGCACAAGCATGACATGATGGTTTGTTATTGGTTGCATGAATTCATGGAAATTGAATGATTTCACTATAGGAGTAGACATAACATGAATCGAGCAAAGTTTTTCTACATGAAATGTGTAATTTCTACAACATGTTGCATAGTAGGTCATATTTGGAACCATTAGACGATGGATAATCTAGAGTTCAATTGAGATTCCCCAAGGAATATAGCAAGTTGATGCATCCAATTTGGGGATTTGGAAAGAAAAAGGACTACATATGAGTTGGAAGTAGGGAGAGTACCACCTAATTTTGGTTGCAACCCATTGGAATGTTATGCCAGGGTTATATGGCACATGATAGTTATGTAATGATGTAAACAATGAGTGAATATCCCAATTGTACCACTTTGTAAAATATGTACTAGAGTTGGACAACCCAACATATATAAAAGTTACGTTTGTTCCATATTAGCACATATCTAGTCTGTGAATGTTATAATGTTGCACACATTGACTTTGTCAAGAATTGTAATAATCTTAAATAACAATAGACTTATACTAGCTTAGGCATAGTTTATACCTGGTACACACCAAGTTGATCTAGCCCTTGAGTTAAAAAAGTCATGGTGCCACATGACTTGTAGTGGCAGGAGACTGGGGTGATCTAAGTCAAGTTGGGTTTCTACCAATATGGGGATGATAAATGATATTAGAGTAAGAAACTTGACATGTGATACAACTGGTGATGTCGTGGAAATTAGTATCAAAGCATTGTTAACACTATCAAGTGAACTGGAGACTTGTTGACCCAATGGTAGAAGTAGCCAATGGGGTAGAGGCATTGGTGGAGGCACAAGCCAACTAGAGTACATGATGAGATTTTAGTTTGAATGGGAGTGAGTTGATACATGGGTGCAACTAATGAAGCCATCATGTGAGATATGGATACTTTGGTAGTTGAACTTTTGTAGTTTCTGAAGGATTCTTTGGTAGATAGGGTGGCTTAGCGAGGCTAAGTGCAACCTATTTGGTCATCTGAAAATGAAACTCGATTGTCCCATGACACTTTACGAGTTTTGATAAATATGGGTCTTTCAAAAT
This sequence comes from Pinus tabuliformis, assembly GCA_031772625.1. Lineage (NCBI taxonomy): Eukaryota > Viridiplantae > Streptophyta > Pinopsida > Pinales > Pinaceae > Pinus > Pinus tabuliformis. The sequence goes on along the minus strand of CM062814.1, from coordinate 708,249,903 downwards.
TTAACTTAGTTCCAAACTTGATCAACTATGAATAGTTAAGTTTCCAATGAACTTAAAGGTGAAATAAAATCATATGCAATCCAACATGGTAAAAATGAATAGCCATATGATAATGGAGTTCACCCCTACTGGGCTACGTCTCTGGGCCCTGCTCAAATGGCTAGGCCACTCTATTGATCTCAACAACAAAAGGATTACACTATAATTCTTTGACTCATAGAGTAAACCTCCTTCTAGAGTGGCACTCATTACTCCTACAAAGAAATATTCTCCTTTAGAGAACTCTCGCTCACAAGTTGACTCAATAGCCAATAAATGATAGAAATAAAAGAAAAAGGACTCTCACAATTAATGTGGCAACAAGTCCTTCTACTCATTCTGATGTCAAAAAGCACAAAAACATCTGCTTCATAATGAAGTGTTGAAATGGTCTTTTCTCACCAATATACTGAGACTAGACTGAAAATGGATACTCTAATGAAGAAATGGATACTGCAGATGCATCTGGAATGCTAGAAAACCCATGTCTAGGCCCTTTCCATGCTAAAAATGGTCTCTATATTGCTTCAAAACAATCTTTGTTTGCAACACAAAAAGAATTGGCTCTGCAAAATGTCCATCGTATATTGCTCAAATCATAAAAATAGCATAGCTATTGAACTCAGAACACCCAAAAACCCTTGTGTGGGCTCTTGGTAGGCTCAAAAATGCTGAAGAATGACCAAGTTAGGCCTCTTTCTCCATTTTCCTCTTATTTGTCCTACAAATTGGCAAAACTGGCTAACTGTGCAATGAAATATGCCTTTTCCGTTAACTGTAGAGCAACAATTTTGCCTAGGACCAGCGAAATCCCCGCCACAATTGGTGCAATTGTTCACCTCGTTTAAATGCTCCAATACGACCTTAGGAAAGAATTTTTAGCCCCTAAGGGTGGTCACATGACTAGATATTGTGCATGGTCATATCTATTTTCAAGAGGACCCGAGGTCGAGGCCTATCTACCCACCCTGTTTGTCGTAGCTCTATTGGTGGTCATACATTATACCATGGAATTGGGGTTGGGGCTTAAATCCATAGCCCTACCGCTTCCTCTCCTTTGTTTTGGACATGTGGTATATAATGTGACCGATGCCAAGGCTGGTTAGGCGGGCCTACCGACCCAACCCCTCCCCACAACTCGCCAACCACTCTAATTCAAAGATAAACATGCCACTGTTATATAAAAAGTGACACCATTGGCATAATTGTAGAATGTTGGATTGTTGTATGGGAGGTTGAGGGGTTGAACCCCATCGAAGCCAGTCAACCCATTAAAAAAAAAATAGCCAATCACCGATGTCCACATGGTTCCCTCTCATTGGGCCATATGGTGCCTCATCATTGGTCCAATATGAAATCCAACAACCAATCAAGAACTACCAACCCAGACTGTAGGATCATGTCACGTGTCAACATGAGATTGTCTAATCTAGCACTATACATTGCACAGTCATTTGTTGACATCATCTATACAACATGCCCAGTCAGCAACCCAGTCAACTCTGAAAGTTAACTTTTTAGTTGTTGGGAAAAAACTTCTGAACACAATAACTTTTGCATACAATGTCAGATTTAGTCAATTCAAGTTTCATTGGAATCAAAATGATGAGATCCACTATTTGGCACTAGTTTCTATTGATTCCAAGCACTTTGAATTTTGAGCATATTTTGATCCCCTATATCATTCTGGGTCATTCCTTCCCACTTGGAAGCTTTTGGACCACCAAAATGCTTTTTTTACTCAGCAGGTAACTGAGAGTACAACTTCCTCACTTTCACAATCTCAATCCATCTTGCTTTACTTGGATTGGTGCCTTTGAACCCCACTGAAAGATACTCCACATTGCCTCTGCATGAAGTCTTGATTCTCCTGTCAAGAATTGAGTCTTTCTGCAACTCATCTAAATATTCAGGAGAAAAATCTTCAATAGATGAATATGAACATTCTCTTCATGACCATATTTCCTTAGAAACTCATACAACCTTCACCTTGAAGTATTTCGTTGTTGATATAAATCCAAACTTGATATTCCACTTGGAAATCATGATAAACTCAATGCTTGTCATGCCTCCCTTTTGTACTTGGATTTTCTTTTCTTAAGTTACTCTTGTACTTTTTGATGTACCAACTGCATTTGTTCAATTAAATTCTTAGCTGTCTCCACATCACTATGTCCATCTATTGCAAAATATTTACCAATATGAAATACAAAAGAGACTTTTGCAAATAATATAAACAAGCTTCAAATGGAAATACTTGTGTAGATCAGTGCTTGATACAATTGCACTGTGTGAGATGTAATACAACTACTCATCCCAAAGTCTAGGATGCTTACGACAATATTCATGAATGAAATGCATCCTTTTACAACATGTCATTAATTTTACTCTCAAATTCCCATAAAAATTGACTTAACAACAAGCATAACATGCCAAAGAAAACATTGTTGCATATAAGTGATTTATTCACAACATCACTTTTACAAAATACCCAATTCAGGGGATATGAAACATGTGAAATACAAAATAAATGCATTATTTAAATAGATTAATAATCCAACCATTTCTTGCCCAACTAAGCTTGGGGGTTTTCTTTCTGCATTTCGCTTTCTTTTAGAGCTACTTTAGAGATGGGTATGTTGTGCCCTGCACGTTCTTCTACTTTCTCTTTCTCAGGTGATTTCGTGACTTGTTTTTACTTCTTTGGATGAAGATGTGGATGCAACTTCCAAAAATTCTCGATCCAATTTACACTCATATTACAATGAGTAAAAAAGTTTTTGTGAGCATTTCTTGGCAAAAGTTTCTTTGAACTTGGACAAGGATTTTCCTTCCTAGTCTCACTTCCAATTGACATATTCATTTTCTTGACTAATGATTTCCATTTTTTCACATGGCTACATAATGGTTAGGTGCATGAAAAAAAGTGCAAGGAAACACATTCCACAACATTTTATTCAAATCATCATGCTATTTATAGTAGTAGAAAGCCTTTGAATATTCAGGATATTTATACCTTTTATGATGTTCCTTGGGATTATGAGTTTGGCAAGGAGAACTTGGTTGATGATGAGAACTTGACTTAGTTCTTCCTTTGAACTGTTCATCTCTCTTTGGATATATTTTTCCATCAACATCATCATCATGGTATGATTCTCCTTCAACCTGCAAGAGTTCTTTCTTCATGAATTTCACACTTGAATAATTCCTTAACTATGCATTTTTGGAGCATTCTCCAACTTATTATTGAACATAGCCTAAGCCTTCATGTGAAGGTTGTGCTCTCACCTCAATAGTATTACTAATTCCATGACTATGAATTCCAAGACCCTTATCATTGTAGCCCATTTTGGTCAAAAATTTCATATCAATACCCTTGGTATGTTTCTCAAATGATGCAAAACAAGCATGATCATGGTTAAGAGAATGAATTTAACAAAAAGTATCTTTTACCTCTTTTCTGCTTGAGACTCTTGGTCCTCTTCTTGAATCTTCACCATCTCCTCCTTCTCCTATTGTGTAGATGAAGTCATAGATGAGGATTTGAGAAAACCACTCTTGTGATTTAACATATACATAATGTTCTTAATTTGACAAAGGGTACATACATCAATCATCCCATGACCACAAACTTGTTTGTCCTTGGGGAAAGCTTCGTTAGCTGAGCATTCCCCAATTTTATCTTCTATGATATTCTGCAACATCAAGCACAACTTCTTCTATTGGTCCTCTGCTTCTTCAAGCAATATTATTAGTTCCATGTTCTCCACTTGGAGAGAAGAATTCATTTCTTATAGTTCAAGAATCCTTTCATTCTACAAATTTTCACCCATGCTTGCAATCTGGTTAGAACATGCTCTGATACAACGTGATCTAAAAATGAAACTTGATCGTCCTCTGACACTTAGCAAGTTTTGATCAATATGGATCTTTCAAAAGTTAACTTAGTTCTAAACTTGATAAATTGTGAATAATTAAGTTTTAAATGAACTTAAAGATCCTGGCTAGCATTCAACTTCCTAATAATTCAACAGAAATGTGAATTTTGAAGTGGAAAGATATTGATATATAGCGATGTCACTGGGGTAGTATGAATTTCCCTACAAGGACTACATTCTGTGGAGGAAAGTTTTACTATAGAATAATACCAATGATACTAAACACAAATCTAAATTCTTCATCTTGAATCTTAATTTTGTTCAAGGAAGAAGGAAATATACAAGGTCTACTTCTATTCTACAATAAGAAAAATTTGAAGAATCATAATTCAGGTATTTTGAGTAAATATCTAAATCCTGAAGCATCAAGGATTGTCAAGGTATGCAAACTTATTACAAGATATTATTACAAAATTCTATGATCCAGGTAAAATGATAATAATTTGATCATAAGGCAAGATACATATTTTATAATGGTGCAAAAGGCATATCAATGATTCAAGATATACTATATCATTTTTTGGATCCAAGTCACAATATGGATGATGAAAATAAGCTTAAGATGAAACTTGACAAGAAATGATGTGAAGCCTTAAGACAATATGCTTGATAGCATAACAATGATTCATACCAATGGTAGATTAAAGATAGAAGCATGTCATAAAATTCTTTGTGAAACACCAAGAAAAGTTGTAGACCCTAGAAACCTAGTCGAGCTAGAGATAAGGTCAGGTTTGATGTGGTTTCTTATGTTCTGATCTACTACATGAATGGAGTTGTTGGCCGAGTTTGGAAGGAGTATTTCTAGGCACACTTATATGACAAATTTCTCTTATTATAGTCCTTATGGAGGTAGAGTAAGGCTAGTAAGGCTACAAGAAGAAGAAAATATCATCCATAGTGCAACAAAACATAAGCCAAACACATCTTAATTGGTTGCAGAGACTAGAAGCAGGTTTGAGTAGAAGGAAGAACTGTCTAGGATGTTTTTGCATGGTTTTTCCAACAACCTTCTCTATTTTATAGGATGAGATATATAACATGTGTTTAGAGAAGGGACGAGCCCTATAACTCAACACATAAGGGTGTCGTGAGATCTAAACAGGTTTGATAACTCCCTTAGAGGGGAGAGAGTAGGAGTATACTCAAGGGTGATGAAGGTAGCATAATTTAGAGGACCATTTGTAGTAGAAAAGTTGGGACAAATAGGATTGTTGGATTCCCTAACTAGACTATGAAGCTACAACAGTATGCACAGGTCCCAAGGTATGTATAATTTTGTTTGTGTTGTTATTTTTTATAGTAGATATTTGGTCCAAGGTTGGATTGTTTGTTGGGTATCCTAAGGGTATTGATGGGCAAGTAGGTTCCCATAGAATCCCTACATATAGTGTCTTTATAAGACTGAAGGATTGTTGTGTGGGTTGGTTTTACAAGTCTTAGGTACAGTTATGGGAATAAATCTTGTCAACATTGTGTTGGCTGTCTAAAATTCCCTAGACCAACAATCTTTGGTGGAGTAAAAGGGTTATAAATGGGTTGTGCAAGAATCCCCAAGTCTAACATTTTTTAGGAGAAAATTAGACGATGTGAAGGTCAGTTAATGTGATACCCTAGTGTGATAAATAAGGATAAACCTTATCATTGAGAGAAAAAGTAGATTGAAAGACCATGATTAGTGGTGTAGTTAAAGCAATGCAAGAAGGCATCTAATGAATAGGTCTCTTTGTGAACTAGTAGTGGTTGAGGAGTATATTTTTCACAGTTAAGTGGGTTGTTTGTTAAAATTCTAGATCAGTCAATTTTAGGGCAGAAGTGCAAATCCTAGTTTTATGATTTGGAATAGCCTACAGAGATTAGAAGGAAGCTAGTTGAAGTCACTATGAGTTGGTGATCTTTGAGGAAGAGGATAGCAACTAGAAAATAGAATTATTTAAGATGATGGAGTTGTGTTAACTAATAAAGACAAATTGGAAAGGACAGTCAGGTTGTGGATTAACTAACATTGGGATAATTTTTCTATTGAATAAAGTGTGTGATGATTATCTTCTAGCTAGAAAGTAGTGCAAGAAGTAGTAGTGATCATACTTGAAGATGATGTAGGTGAAGACCTCAAGTACAAGATAATGATATGTTAGGAGGCAAAGTTGGAGCCCTTGATGTTGTAAGGTAAGTAGTCTTAAGTGATAAGAGGGATGGTAGAGGAAAGCTACAATTAAAAGTAGTTGATGTAAGAGAAGTCTGAGTACTTATGACACAAGTTGAGGCTTCTTGATAAATCCTCCCTGGTTGAGAGGGGGTGAGCATGAATTTCTTCTCTGAATATGAGATGGAGTAATATTGGAATTTACTCTCCATGTCTCATGTACTAAGCCATGACTAACAACTATAAGTCTAGTGCATGCATCACGGATAGGGAAAATGACAATTTGAATTAGCATGGCTCTCTGTGTGTCAAGTACTATTATGGATTAGGAATGATAGCCTATGTCAAGTACATGGACGTGGATAAAGAGAATGGTGGATTGGATAAGCATCTTGGAAAAACATTATTGAGTCATGTAATATAATGGATTAGGAGGAAGATCCTATGTCAAGTACATGGATTTGGATAAAAATGGTTTAATGGAAAGAAATTTGCATGAGGGAAATTATCTAATGAAAGATATACTATGGGTATCCTAGGTGGAGTATGTACCGTAGTGAGGCAATGTGGTGTCCCATGGAATCCATCCCAACATTGTGCTCTGACTTTGCAGAGAGATAAAGTGTACCTGTCAAGGCCTTGGTAATGTGACACTGTTAACTATGATGATGAGTGATTATTATCAATCAAGATCCCTTCTTATGAGAACATTTCAACTTGAGATAGACCTATTGATCCATTGTGATACCTCCCTAGTTAAGAGGGAGTGTTGGAAAAGTTAATAGGTTCAATTTTCATATTAATTTGTAATTTTATGTAAATAAACAAAAAGAATTGTATTTGTTTCAAGCATGGGTTTGAGGCTCAAGTCTAGTTTAAGAATTTTCTTCATGCTTTTATGGATTTGTTGAGTTAAATATTTAAAAACGAGTCAAAGTCCATTTGGAATCTTTGTATGAAAAGGAAAAAAAAATTGTTTAATAAAAAACATTCAAATTTACCTCCATAAGACCAAGTCGGCCCTCCAAATGGTAAATTTGGCTCACTCAACGAAACATGTATGTTCATATGAGGAAACAAATATTTATAGGTGTAAATCCTCCTACAAAACATAAGCAAATTTGATGCTATCTCTGCGGAGAGATATGCGAGTTCTGTAGAAATGTCGTTTATTTTATGAAATGTGAAGCGAGTTTTAGAGGTAAGTATGTGAGAGTTTTTGTGGGAAAATAGACTTGTAGTTGCAGGATTGAAGGAAAACTTGTAGACCTATAGTTACAAGATTGAAGGACGAGTTGTAGAGCTGTAGTTGAAGGATTGAGGGATGAATTGTGGACCTATAGTTGCAAAATTGAAGGATGAGCTACAAAACTACAGTTGTAGGATTGAAGGACAAGTTTTAGACATGTAGTTGCACAATTAAAGGATGAGTTGCAGACCTATAGTTGTAGGACTGAAACTTTGACTTGGAGCAGATTGACCATCTTTGACTTGGTGAACATTGGCTTAATTAAAGAAATTTTTGGAAGGGCTGACTTGGTGCTTGGATGAGGTCTAGGTTTCTGGGTCTTAAAGTTTCAATTTGATCTAATTCTATAAGAAGGAGATTGTTCAAGTTTTCCCCAAGTTGTGGTGTTTTTCACTAATGTGCAGCTTATATCTTATGTCTATTGTCTTTTTTTATCTTCATGTTTACGTTTTGATAATTTCTTGATGAAGGAGAATAAAAATAATTTAATAAGAAGGCAACAAAGCTCACAAGTAATTATCAAGTCAAGGTAAATCTACATCTTCTTTGATTTTCCAACTAGGGGTAGCTGCAAATCCTAAGCAACATATGTGGAATAGATAGTTTGATCTCATGGCTTCAAGCTGAAGGATTCCAATTGAATACAATAAGAATAGGGGTGGGTACTCTTTCCATGTATGGACAAGAAGAAGCTAGTCAAAAGAAAGGAAAATAATGTTAGAAAGGGTAGTTGTAACACCCCTACAACTCTAACTTTTAAAAATTTACTAATTTTAGACATTAAATTATTATTGGATTGAATGGTTGTAGAAGCCATGATGGGACTTATGTGATGATGTAATTTTATTATTATTTGAGCTAATAAATAAATTGTTTGGAAACAGTTCAGGAGAGAGCACTACAGATTAGAAGACTTCTTGCCATCCTAGAAAACATTGTCGGTGGTTAAGTCCACATGATGGACCTTCCCTAAAAGTATCCTAAAAATCCCTAGAGAAAATAATTAAAAGAAAGTAAATTAACATAATGGGAGAGAAAGATTATGTTAATCACATAGTTGGAGAGAAATACTAAGTGGGGTGGAATAAAGCATTTTTGGGAGAGAAAGGCATGTTTTAAAGAGAAAGAAAAGAATATTTTTTCAAAAAAAAACTAAAACAAAAAATCCTAGTCAAAAGGCTAGCAGACCTTAGAGTAGGACACTGTTAAAATCTTCTAGGAAGAAATCTATAAAATAAACCACATAGGAATCAAAGAGGGCGGTTGATTCCTGAAGGCAAGAAGATCTTAGCTCAGGGGGACTATTAGAGACAGTTCATGCTTTAGTGGAACATGCTCAATTCCTAGGTGTTTTCAAAGCATTCTATTACAGTTAGGAATTTATTTATTTTTTCACATTGTTATTGAATTGATTTAATGTTAGAACTTAGATTTTAAAAAGATTGTATGACTTGAATTATGTAAATAAGTAATTGTTTCTTGCATATATCAACTCTTTACTAGCGAACTGAGTATATGATAGATCTATGTTAGTAATAACACAAATTTTAAATTTCATGCCTACTTATAGTAATAGTTGTTTCAGTTATGCATGCATGCATATTTTCCATAAAAGTTTCGCAAGAATAAAAAACCATCAGAAAATGATAGTCATCAATGCAAATGGGAATGGTTGTATGCAGAGAATAAATAGTAATTAAGTATTAAAGGATCGAATAAATCATACGTGTACAATTAGATGGGTTATTAGTAAGTATATCAGAGTTGACAAGTTACACGAACTTGATATTACATTGAAATGCATATAGAATTTAAATATCTTTTCTTAAAAAAAAAAAATCGTTATAATAATAAAAGGGGAATAAGTCAATTCTCTATGCTATGGAGTGCGGTATTATGCATAGTAGATAATAAAAAAAGACTGATGAGGAGACATGGAAGTTTAATTTATTTGTAGAATAGATGCTAAATAAATTATAGATATTTCCTCCATTCTATTTGCTGGATATGGGACGATACTATGTAGTAGTGTTAACATTTCTCCAAGTACCTTAAAAAAAATAGAAAATGAATATATGGTAAAAGATATTTTATCTCTTAGAGTCACATTATCTATCCAATATACTAAATAGGAATAAGATGATTATGTAAAAACAAGTAAATCATGTATTTGGAAAAGAAAATGAATATATGGTAAAAGATATTTTATCTCTTAGAGTCACATTATCTATCCAATATACTATATCCAATATACTAAATAGGAATAAGATGATTATGTAAAAACAAGTAAATCATGTATTTGGGAAATGAGTTATGGAATACACCTTATATTCCAATAAGTCAAATTAACTTCCGGAATATAAGTCAAATTAACTTCCCTTTTTACTTTGTGAAGTTTATCCTAATTGAAAAAGGACCTATGTTAAAATAACCAATAGAATGTATATGGATTACTGTTAAATTATTTTTAGATAACAAAGGAAAAGAAATAGATTTCCGAAAGGATTAAGAAATTATTACTCCACATCATAGAGATGGAATGAAACAAACAAATCCAAGATGGAAATTTAGTCAAAAGGTTTCGGGTGACTACTAAAGTACTCATAGTCATTACCAGAAAAATAAAAGGAAAACTAACATGAATATATAGAATATGGTATGTCGATATAAACATACATTTGTAGAGTGGGAGGCCTTATGATTTAAAATACCATTGCGCATAATTTATTCATGTATACTAATGAAATAACTATAGGTATAGAGATAATAAATTATTCTTCTAAACTAAGGAGAAGGAAAAATTATATGTTATCCTCTTAAAAAGGAAACCAATAGAGTCTTTTCTCATAAGAATAACTTTCTATTAGTTCTAGATATTTGCTTGATGAGCTTAACACAAACCTTATGCAACCAGATTTCAAAATGAACAATGCAACATTATTTGTAAATTCTAGGAGATTAAAAGGAATTAAGGCCAAGGGCCATAAATGTTTCACCATCAAGGATTATAGCTCTATCACTTAACCTTATTAGGTTTGGACTAACCGAAGCTAAAATAAAAAAAGGTACCTGGTATAGGGTTGCCTGCTATACGGTTACATAATGCATAAACCAATTTATAGTGGTGTGCCTTCATTATTTTTGTACCAAGTATGAGTAGAGAGATAATCCAACCTACAAGTCACTAAATATGGAGTTAAAGTACTGAAAATGTATAAAAAATCCTTAGGACAAGATATCAACTAACTTAATGTCTAAGTCTTACCTATAATTATCAAAAATTACGAAGTGTTAGAGTCGCATAGGAAACAAAAGAAAAAAAATATTATCATGACCAAACAAAAATTCTAAGAAAAGGGTTACAAAAGAGTGCATATTACCTTTCAGGAATATTACCACTCTAGTTAATTTTACTATGACCCAAACAAAGAGCAGAGAATGCGAGGACAAGAGGAATAAAGCAAATAAATAAAGAACACTCCTTCATAAATGTTAAAGTTTAATATATGGATCATAAGAATGAATTTAATGGACTGTGGTTGTAATTACCCACAAGCTTAGAAGTCAAGAAAATGATAACATGAGAAACCCCAGTTTTGGGAAAAGTTCTCTGCTAGTCAAAGGACATTTCTTAGATATCTAAGGGTAAAGATCTTTCCTAGTATTTTATCCAATAGATTGCACCGAAGGGAAGAGGGTTCAATTCATATAAACCACTAGAAAATGCGTATTGAGAGGGTTTTAACACTCAAGCTATAAATTGTGGAAAACTCCCAAATAATTTAAATATGGAATTAAATAGCAGTAGCAATGGATACTTTGTATGCCTTTGAAATTATGGGTTTTACCTTCTGAAGTCTTGAGAGTCCTCCAAAACTCCATAATTCTAAAACACCATGTCCAGAGGCCCTAGCAACACTGATAATTAGTAGACAAGTGAGGATGATGAGTAAATTTGTGTATGAAGAAAGGAAAGGAAGTATGGTTTTAGTAAAATCCTCAACGAGGTGAAATACCTATCATGGCTTCACCATATGGACTCCACATTGTAATTCCAACTGTAGTAATATAAATATGACAAAGGTGCTACAACATAGTGAGGCTTATACTGAGAGGTACTTAGGTTACCAAAAAAGGAAAATGAAAGTCTAGAACCATCGAGTAAAAGGGGCAAGGTGGTCATTTAATAACCCTAATTATGCTGAGCCATTGGATTGTTATATTTAATTGATATCATTGAAATGGCCAGGATAGAATTCCATGTGAAGTTGACATGGTATTCTCTTGAATGGAATCATATCAACCAACAAGTGGAAAAAAATATAAAATTATGTTGGGGTATAACTATTCTCTATTGATTTCAACCCAACAAATTTCAAGGTTTAGAAAGGAATCTCTTAATTGTCGCGTCATATAGGTTGGATAAACTCTCTCTCTCTCTCTCTCTCTCTCTCTCTCTCTCTCTCTCTACCTTAGATATAGCGGTTGGGACAAAGTTCCACATATACTCCTTTCTGTTCATGTGTATAGTTAAAAATGTGTAGAGTTTAACAAAGTTCATACAAAACATTGGGATTCAAAATCCATAGTTTTGATGGTTTCGGGAATATATATAAGAATCAATAACCATATAAAATAAATCATGCGTAATTAAGATGGCAGCAACAAATACTTCCTTACCAGCCAAGAGAAAACTTATTTATGCATCCTAGTAGAAGGCACGCTACATATATGTACTCGAGAGACTTGAGAACCAAGTCTAAGAAGGCATGCACTATGGAAATTACCAAAAATTGTAGCGAAGTGAGTGAATTAAAGATTTAAAGAATAAATAAAATGTCAATATTGTCAATATAGCAAAAAAAAGACTTGAAAAGTAGGTATGTTACAATAGAAAAGGGTTAATATCATATTTTTCTATTGTCTAATGTTTTTTATTTTGAAGAAAAAAATTCGTGATTTTATTCAACATGAACACCAAAGAACAAAATTACATTTTGTAGATGTCAGCAAGCATTTTATCATAACAGTCTTTCAACTAATACACAAAAAAAGAAAAGTAATAAAATTAAATTAAATTACATAAAATTGTTGGGGCCGAGTATGCTACTAATCAATTAGTTTCCCCTTTTCTCCATTCCATCTTTCCATCTTTTACCAAACTCCTTGATTGGGAGCTGCTGATAATATTTCTAGTTGGTCGCCTTCCACCTTTAGGGGAACTTCTTTATCTGAATCCAAACTCTTAGATGTATCAGTTCACTTTATCACCCCTACTTCCTTTTGAAAGGTTATAACCGCCTTCTACTGATCTCTTACTATTATCTCCACTACTCCTTAGATGTTGTCATTTTCCTCATGCTACTTTCCTAGAGTTTGGATCACTGCTAAATCGGTGGCTTTTTTGCCATGTTTAGCAGGATCCTTTTGCTTCTATTCTCCCTCCTCCTCTTGGGAGCCTTGTTGAGTTTGTGCCTTTCATTATGGAAGACTCTCATCCATTTCTTCATCTTCATCATCTAAAGAATGTGGATTTGAAAATCTCCATCCCTTTGGATTTTACGATATTTTCTTTGCCCCCTTTTTCACTTGAGGGAATGAGTTCTACAGGTGCCCTATCTGATGGCAAATCCAACACCTAAATTTAGTATTTTAAAATTCTAGCCATTGTGTCCACTTGAAATCTTGATGAGTTAGATGGATGCGATTTGGTAGGCCTTTTCATAGGTCTATCTCCACACAGATGCAAGAAAAATTAAATATAACTTTGTCTATTTTTTCTTAATCCATTTTTAGAAATCTCCCCATTGAATTTCAAATGCCTTGTAAAACTTGATGGTGCCAAAAAGGAAGCGAGAGATTGTGCAACCTTACCCATATTGACATATTTTTGGCCACCATTATTCTGGAATCAAAAGCTTGAAGCCATGGAGTGCTGAAGTGACCTTCTCTTCCCCAAAACCATTATCCTTCATTTATGACATAGTCAAGATATGTCTGATTGTTAAATTGAACCACAGAAAATCCCTTTACACATAAGTATATATCACAATTTTTGTTCCACTTGGGGTAGAACCATTGATGTAGATCTTTAGACTTGGGCTAGAAGCCATTAAATTGGCAAACCAAAGGTCTAGCTTAGAGAACAATGAAAAGGCCACTCATTTCTATCAATTCTACTAACAGATATGGTGCTTTCTTTGTTTTCTCAACTAGGTAAGACCCTGGGATAGTCATATTTTGGGTTTGTGTGGCAACTTTACCTCCCACTGCATCCTTAAAATAATTTGGACCATTAAACATTGATGTTGTTTCACGTGGAATTCTTGATCTTGGGGCTCCACCCCGCAATCTCAAATTTATGATGATTGTAAAATTTTGGTTGATGTCGTACTCCTTCAATTTGATGGCATCCTCTTGCAGTGATTTCCTTGCATAAATTAGGCTTTGAATATTTGTTTGAATGCCTAGCTTTTCTTGAATCTTTTGATTAAGATCTTGTACTAGATCCCTAGTCGAAACCCTCATGAGAATTGATTTCCCACCAAGAGATTTTGTAAAGATATGAAAATGAGCCCCTATGCCAAATCTAAGTTTCAACTATCAAACTCTTCTAGATCTTCTACTACTCTAGTGTTATATAATTATCTGTGGTTAATAAAATAACAAACATGTATCAAAGATAAGTCTCAAAACATGATTAAATCAATGTGTTCTTACCTAAGATATATGAAATAAATGAATAGTCAATTCAAGGAACAAATAAAAAAGGTGAAAATTTCTTATTACATGGGACTCGAGAGGGCATCTTGTATAACTTGGTAGCTTGTTAAAGTGGCCACTAATAATGAAATAAAAAATTACAAAAATTGCATTCTAGTTCCCAAAACTAGTAAAAGGATTTGTTCCTGAGCCCAATAGAAAAATAATCACACCAAAGGAAGAATCTTATAATAGCTAAAAGATAAAAATTAAAAGATTGTTCAAATTTGGACAAATTTATACAATTCACACCCTAAGATAAACAATGTGGAAACATGCACCAACAACACATTTTCTTGATTTGTTGCTAACTTGGTAATATACACCTCAATAAATAGCCCAATTTAGAAGGCTATATCGATGTTCAAATAAATATCTACACCATTGGTATTATAAACAAGCAGAGATCTCCAGACCAGGAAAGGAAACTAAAGTAATAGATAAAGGAGCTACAAGAACAGGTAATCCAGGATCAACCATGATATCTAACAAAGGAATATCCCCACCTTCAATCAACTCCAAAACTGCACCATTTAAAAGCATTGTTTGACTATGGAGGTCACCATCTTTTGGTGTTAAGTGGTATTCCATTCTATAATATTTCACCTTTGATGTTTTAATTCCAGCCCAAGCTATGAATTTCTTAATCTTATGTATAAAATACTCTGTTGCATTCGATCTTCTCTTGTACATGGTAGAATTTGGATAAGAAGAAACAAGAATATCAACTTTTGTGTCATTGTTGAGGTTGATCAAGAGTAAAGTTATTCCAGTCTACCTTTTTGCTCTTTTTCTATTGGCCTGTCTGATGGCCAGCCTCCTGATGACATTCTGTATTTTGCGCATTATATATAATATCATCATGTTTTTTTCTTTTGAAAAAAAAAAAGATATTTCAATCTACAAAAAGAAATAAACAAAAGTGAGATATTGATCGCACAAAAAATCAATCTAAAGTTCACACATTATATTAGTTCTTAGAAATGCAATCAGGAATGCAGACAATTGAGGGATGTAATAAATGCAAACATAAATGTATGTTGTTGTTCTTAGTGTTGCATTTTCTTCCTTTCTAAGATCAAAGGGAATTGAATAGATGTTTGATAATTATGCTAACATTACATTTTAGCAGCTGCCCGTTGTTCTCGATACAATTTTATTCCTGCTTCATTAAAATTTATGAGTTTCATTCAACTTTCAAAAGTGCAAGTATAAGAAACAAGAAAATGTTATATTTCCACATATTAATTAGAATAAAGAAAGAATGAAATGAGTACTACATGATACTTACATCATTCTTTGCACAATGAGAATATGTGTGCAGGTAGGGTGGCCCTGTAATATTGATGGAAAGCACACCTCTCCCCATCAACAAATGCCAAAGCAGTGCACTAAATCATAAATCAGAAAGACAAGCATGAAGACTTCCCTCTGTTTCTATATAAACAATAATATTTTACTCCCTCAATAACAAAGATAGTTCTTTCAAATTCCAAACTGAATTATTTGGAGTTTCTTGACATTAACTAAAACAACCCCACAATCTGAAGAGGTCTAGTAGATCATGGACTGCTCACCTATAATAATCAAGATTGGGTGTAAAATTTGTTGTGTTAAGAAGGCCATAGTTACCACCAATCAAGCTTTGTCTACAATAAACTTTAGTATCATATGTAGATGACATTCCAAGCTAATCTAAATACCTACACAAAGCAAAGAAAGAATTCATTAATATGCAGCAAGTTCCCATATGATATTTGTCATTTTCCCAATGAAGAGAAAAGGAAACAAAAAGGTAAGTGCATCAAGTAGACAAATTGAATTAAAAAAAAAAAAAAAAAAATCTAAGGAACAAGATGAGACTCGAGAGAGAGATCACAATAGAGGATAGGGATTGAGGTTTTGAACATTATGTATCTATAAAAATAGTAAATGTGCCATTGAGTAATTTCTTTGCTAAACAATTGGTTTACTAAATAAAACATAGACTATAATTCTCTGAAATATATAGATGTGAATATTTCCAAGGTAGAACAAGAAAAATGCAATAAGTCTCACCAAAAACTATTCACAAAAGCATCTAAAACGTGATGATTTCCATCGTTATAAGATCCACTGCTTCTCTAGCCTAGGAGCTTTCACAAGGCCTTTATTTTTGCATCATAGCTTGTGTTTGTCTGAGTTTTGCAGGCTTTTGATTCAAGTACCCTAAATTAAGTTTCTTCTGGGTCAAATGTTTATCCACACCTGAGCAATAGAGAAACATAATTACTTCTTATCCAAACTTTTGAATGTAAATTGAAGTGCATATGATGGATTTTATCTTTATCTTATTGACCTACTCCAATATTTTACATATGTTGTGTAACAACATTCAAAACATTTGGCCCTGTTTGTGGAAGAATCTCTTGAAACTGGTTTAGATCAAAGAATCCATTTAGTGCTACTATTAATGGTTTCTCACGAGAATGCTCATATATGTCTTTGAAAATCTTACCAAGCTCAATTTCATCAAAAACATATTGTGTAGCACTAACTTTTGTGCCAATACCACCTCCACTCAACTCATTTCCTGACCCCAAAATCAAAGTATTGGTTGTCACAATGATTTACAAATGAACAGGATTGATAAACCCCACATGTTGAACTACGACTGTGTACTGAATAAAGTTGCGAGCATTGCTTGAATTTCAAGGACCTCCCCAAAGACCATCCTTGAACATCTAATATCGACCATACAATGTATTTTAAAAAAATGCCACTATAGACCTATATCACAATGATAGAAGGAATGATTGTTCAATGGTAGGGGAAACTCTTCGGATTAATAATATAATTAATTTTGAGTTTAATTTATATGCTCTTAATAGGTGATATAGTTGAGAGAAAGTATCATGGCCAAGCTTGATAGGTTCTTCAATCCCTGCTAACATCTCACTGGCACTCAGTGTAAAAGATGGTTCACCATTTGTAAACCTAAAGGCCTCTAATACTAGAATCCATAAAAAAAACCAGCTAGATATTTCATATAATTTATTAAAAATCCATCCTAAAACTGCAATTGAAAATAGATTTAAGGCATCCCATCACAAACCCAAAAGAAAATCCTAGAAACCCTAATTCCTAATCATTTATAGTCAATTGATCCATTTCAAATTGGGTATACATTTATTGGCACACTGACCATCATAATGAATGACCTCCTTCTCTGTAACTAAGATGGAATGTTGTACGATGGAGGGGTATGTGGAATTGATCCACTCTTCCTCCTCCTTATCGCTATTTGTGATGAAGTACATGGTCTCTCTACTCATTGAGCATGAAGGAAAATGGCTTGTTGAAGATGCCTCTATCTCCCTTAACACTCAAGTGGGTGCTCACGAGAACAACACCATAGGGTTTAGAATCCTTTGTGATGTAGTTTTCTTTGAACTAGAAGAGTTTTCCTTGCTTCAGAACAAACCACCTATGCCTCCATGTTTTCACATACTTGCCCTGCTTCATCAACCATCCTAATGGTGCATGTCAAGTTGTTTGTGTGATCAATGTAGGCCTTTATAGGGTTGGTGATTTTTATGGTGATGGACCTAAGTATCATTTCATGTGCATATAATAAAACTGGAATGGACAGATAATTCCTCGCCAATACCTAACAACAAAAAAACCTGCAGATCTCTAGGTTCCCAAAATACCCAACAACAAAAAAACTGCAAATCTCTAGGCTCCCCAAAACCTCTGACTCTCTGTCGACACCATTAATCCTAGATTTCTATCAGCATTATGACCTGGCCTAACCATTCCTTCTCATCCAGATCTTACGAAATCGACAATCAATGCACCAATTCTTGATGTGCTGACATGACCTGACCTAACCTATCATGCTCATCTGAATCTACAAAATCCACAATCAATGCACGAGCAAGTGCATTAGAATTAAGGAATAATTGGTGACGAGAGACCATGGTTCATGTACCGAGCATGTGACAATGGAATAACATCACTAAAAAAACTACAAAAATACCCAAGAGTAACATTGTAAAGAAAAAAATTGGTGTACAGAGAAGTTAATGCCTCTAACCAATACAACTTGAATGGGCCTAATGGTTAAGAGCATGTGTTTCCTTCTAACAGGTCATAGGTTCAAAACCAAAGTGGGGTAGAGTATGTATGTCTTTGTAGACTTAATAGTCAAAATCATTGTGTGGAAGTGGGTCCCTTGTCTCACAAACAAAAAAGTCTTGTACACTTTGTAGATATGTCTAAAGATGACATAAAAACTCAAGGAAAAAAGTAAAACATTTAAATTACTACGCAATGTCTTCATATGTAACACATACTATAATGGACCATTATGGACCATTTCTATGTACCGTACTGAAATTTCGGCCTGGCTCGTACTGAACTTTGTAGATATGTCTAAGGATGACATAAAAACTCAAGGAAAAAAGTAAAACATCTAAATTACTACCCAATGTCTTACGGATTTTCATATGTAACACATACTATAATGGACCATTATGGACCATTTCTATGTACCGTACTGAAATTTCGGCCTGGCTCGTACTGAAATTTCGGAGGACTGTGCCGCACTGCGGCCGCATACTAATTAGTGTTTTCACTTGGTTTTTTATATGGAGCGCCGGTAGATAGGCCCTTTACATGTCCTTAAGATAGAGCTGGAATTACTAGATACCGCTCTGTAGTACAGAAATTTGAGAAGATATTTCCGCTAAAACAGTAACATTGAGGGTTTTAGGTGTTGACTTTATTTTTCCTGTCTCGGACTCTTGCCGATTAGCATGATGGACAGCCGTTTGCTCGCCACAAAATTTGAGGTATTGTGCAGTGATCAGTCGTACCGAAATTTGAGAATCGACTCTTGCCGATTGGCATGATGGAGAGCCGTTTGGTCGCCACAAAATTTGAGGTATTGTGCGCTCGGTCGTACAGAAATTTTAGAAGATACTGCCGCTAAAACGTTCACGTTTAGGGTTTAGGTGTTCACTTTCATTTTACGTGTCTCTACTCTCGCCGATTGCCATGATACACAGCCGCTTGGTCGTAACGAAATTCAAGAGGATTGTCTAGCTAAATCCGTCATAAGCTTTAGGGTTTTCAGTTTGCTCTGATACGGAAGGAACCCTTTCAATAAAGGATATGCATGGACAGAAATTCTTCAGCGGTTACTTGTTAAAAAATCCAAAACTTTATTATCCGTACGCGTCCAAAACAACATCTCCTTAATATTCGAAATCCTTTTCGTACTATGCAAAAAATAACATTGTTGTAGTTCAGCCACACACTAACGAGATTATCGCGCTCACAATATATGAGAGCGAAATCGAAGCGATGCCAGGTCATACTCGATCGGTGCAATTGATAGGTGCAATTGATAGGAGGCTTTCAGTTTCGTTAGTAGGATACGGGTGCTTTTGTCAGTACGTCCCCCAAACGCCTGTACACGACCCGCCAGAGCATTGAATGCTGCCAAGCCGAGGAGATAGACATGGCCGGAGCCTGTTAGGGTAAATAATATTTGTTTTATTGCTTTGATATCAACTATTTTTCTTACTTTTACCGTCATCCATCAGCATAATATTCGACTGTTTGAAATATCTACGGTCTATTGTCATATCAGTGTTTATTTATTGCTTTAAAACCTTTCATATCTTTTCTCTGATCTTTTAATTGACACTGTTCAATATAATATTCGCGTTTAGGTTCACGGGGTTTTAGTATACTCGGATTAGGTATTTTATCAAGATATTTCTTGAGGATAAGAGTAGTCCATCAATCTAAACAACTCAAAACCCAGTGCCTGCAAATACTTCGGTTTTCTACTTCAAATATCTTTCCAGATTTGGGGCTACTCACCTGAGACTTCGGATATGGTAAGGGTTCTGAAATGTTTGCCCTTGTAATCTCGTTGTTCGTATTTGATTCAACCGGAGTAAGAATCTATGAGGACGAGGAGTTTGCTTGTTTGACATTTTCTTTTTTGATTTTATAGCAGTTGGTAACAATAGGACCTGAGGACTCAGCTGGATTTCATGCAGAGATTTCAGAGCTAACTTCGACTTCAAACATTACATTCAAATTGATTAAACTAGCCGGGTAAGCTTTGTGTTATAGGTGTTTATATCTCTTTCAAATTTCACAAAAATTACTTACCGCAGCTTCCTCACTGCGTTCAATATATACATCTTAAACGAATAGTTAACCCCGAAATTGTTCTTCGTTCTTGCCTGGTACTCAGCATAGTTCCAGAGTTATGTTTGTCATAGAGAAACATATATCTTATAATGAAATTCACATATCTTCGTTGATTAAGGTATCCCCTTAACACACAGAATTAAGATTACCGGCCAAGTAAAATGCTATGTGGTCCGTTATCTGGACTTTAGATAAGTATATATTATTTTGATAAACTTGAAAACCTAAAATGCACATTACTTAGAAGGATCAGTTTGTGCCTTTTGTTTCACTTTACATCTAACAATCCGCTTCTATGTTGTTTGGTTAATTTGGTATTTGTTTGATTATGTGCCCGTTTGATTGTCTTTTATGCTGCTTCGTTACCTTCTCGTTCCTCTAATTCATGGAAATGGTCAAGAAGGACCACGGTCATGAATAAGGCGTCTCGATATCTCTTTGAACAATTGATGGAATGTTTAATATCTTTGAATCTTTTCCAATGCACTGTATTGAATCAAAGCGAGCGTTCTCTACTATTCCTATTCAAGCCATGTATCGCAGTAATATTCTTTTAAGCCCACAAGATCCAGTGAGTTACAAATTTTAAAGAATTACATAATTTTTGGCTTAAAAATATGCATCACTATTCTTATATTATCCGAATTTCACTTTTATCCGCATTTACAATTATCTATATTTGCAGTCCTATATCTACTTTTATTTTCACGGATAACACTAACTTACCGAATTTAAATTATAGTTTTTTAGCGGTTAAAAAAAAATTAAAACATTATTTAACTATTAAAAATAATTTATAATGGTATACAAATATTTTTCAAAAATATTTTACAATGGTATACAATTTTTTTTCAAAAATATTTAAATTTATATATTTATTTTATTTAGAATAACGGTATGTTTTCCAATATTTATGTAAAGAATGTATTCCTACACATGAAGATGACTATTTCCAGCATGTCTCAATGTTTACATCCATGTTACTTGTTTATACGTATAGAGTACTAAAGAAAAATCAGTTTTAATTTTATATTTATTATACATTTATTTTATTATTCAAAAATGAAATGTTAAGTTTATTTTATTATTCAAAAATGAAATGTTAAGTTTATTATTAGTACTTTAGCTTGATTGGTCGAGACCTTGCGAAAGAGAGGTCACTGGGTCATTTCTCCTTTACGCCCTTGGGGTTAGGCCTTCAAGAGAGGTCACTGGGTCATTTCTCCTTTACACCCTTGGGGTTAGGCCCTCAAGATTAGTATCTGCTAATAGGCCTAGTGGGATGTAATCCCTTGGGGTGGATCTTCCTAGATATTTTTCAAAAAGAAAATGAATATTAATTTATTTTTATACACGATTAATAATTCACAAATATTAAGGAAAATAACATTTAATTTAATAATAAACAATAATTATAGATAGCATAATTTAAATCATTTATTCTCCAGTACCTATATAAATAGTCACATATGAACATAAGAATTAAAAAGTAATGTTTGATTTAATAATAATGATTCATAAATTGTTGTGGATATTCTAGTGGATAGTTGTTATAAGAAATATGATAATAATTATAGTTAAAATAAGAAATCTACAATATGAAGATTATTTTCCTTGAATTTTTAGATTTATTAAATTGTTGTGTTCATGGATCCATGATATAAAATAAAGAAGTTACAAACAAAAATACAATCATTAATAACACAAGATATAATCTAATAAACCCTTATGGAGGAAACTAAACTATAAATTGAGATTGCTTATGATTTGTAAATTGGTGTGGATGTTCCATTAGAAAGGTCAACAAAATAGATTTTTTAAAATTATACCTAAAATAATTTGAAATATACACTATTCACTATGTGGGTTTATGTCTCTTTAGATTTCTGAATATGTAAATTAGTATTTATTTTTTTTTTTTTTTGTCGTTAAAAGACTATCTAAAGTTTCTATTATATGTACAAAATCAAATTACAGACAGTAATGCAGGCAATCCAAGGCCAGCAGATGCACCTTGGAAAGGTTAGACTCTGAAACAAGAAGCTCCCTCGCAGGGGCAGCATCGACTGAACCAAAATTCTCCCTTAGGCAACTATTCAAGCTAACAGAGTATTTCCAAAAAACCATTGCTTCTGGAGGAACAGAAGCAGAGAAAAACAACAACCTACAACGTTTCATTGCTAAAAACAAAACCATTTCTGCCCACGCAGGGGCTGTCGACCATGATTGACTGAACATAACAGTAAAGAAAAGTAAAGCTGAACCCTTCATACATGGGCCAGATAGACAGACTCAGAAAATTCCAATTAGACCGACGCACAGATGATGCTGTGACCGACTTACCCGCAGGGGCCTTGGTCGTCGCTTCTGGTGGCGAGAGGAGGGACTGAGTGAATTTGGGGCTCGCTGCCGGGTTCCTCGCTAAGGCTTGGGTCCTCCTCCACGTAGCACCATCCCCTTCCTTCCGGGACACCTGCCCACATGACCTTCCATCTTTCCTCATCCATGCCTGGAGGTGCCGGCCCCAAGTTTGGTCCGGTGTCTTTGTCCTCCTCCTTTCCCAAACTTTCTTGCTCAACCGGCGGCAGCTCCTCCATGCTACCCTTGCCCTTATCCTCTTTGCCCGAACTTTTTGGCAGGGTCTCCATTGCCTCCTTGCTCGCCCCCTCTGAAGATGTCTCCACCATGCCCTCTGGTGCGCCTGCCTCGCCACTTTCAGGAATTCTTGTAAACATAACAGAGATATGGACATTGACTCCTGTGGTATCCCAAGAGCCACCCAAGGTGAAAACCACAGAGCCAAACGCAGGCAGCGGTGGCCCTCCCTCGCTCGAACTGCCCACTTCCAGAAATTTCCCATACGGGAGCTGCGTTGCTCTGGCTCTCCTGTGGCAGTAGCAACAGCAGCAATGATGATGTTCGTCTGCTGCAGGAGTTCGAGAGGAGGACCCCCTTCCTGGTCCTCGTCTACTTGGCTGCCTCTCCCGCAATTTAACCATGTTTGCTTCTTTGCCTCCCTCGTATGTGCATACCACTTTAATTGCCAAGCACCCTCCCTCTGTGTGCAAATTACCCCTTCGAACCTCCCACTGAGCCAGAGAGCCTGTGAATTTCCACCACTGCAGTTTGCCACACCACCAGTTACAGCGGCATACCAAATTGTGCACAGCGGCGGAGTTTCTGGCCTGCCTCGGCTCCTTCTTCCTCGTCTCCCACATTCGCCTGGATTTATCTTGCCAAGGTTCCCACATTGTTCTCTGTAATCGAGTTCCGAGCTTCCCCTTCCCCAGAACATTAACTGCAATCCGTCCCGGCTCATTAACTGCCATGAATTCCGTCGCGTGTGTGCAGAACCACTATGGAATGACAGTCGAACCATCTCCTTAAGAATGACCACGAGGCGGCACATGCAGGGCATGTGGCTCGTCCTCCCTCACCACGTCATCACCCGCATCCGGGGGTAAATTAGTATTTATTGTGTATGCATACACATTATAATTAAATAGGGAACAACGAAATCAAAAATCAAGAGCTACAATTGACAGAAGATGTATACTACGAAACCGTTTTGACATAAAACCTATTAGGAAGGTGAGATCACTCAACTCTGTTTTTTTTAATAGAAAATGGCAACAAGTACAGTGAAGTATTGTCTGTGGCCTATGGGCTACAACAATGCACAAATCCTATATGTATACTCTCCCCTAAGCCTTCTTTCCTACTCTTCTCGCCTATTGAATAAAAAACCCTAAAAAAATGGATGCTCTTTTCCTCCTAGTGGCCCAATTATAACACAACCCACTAGCCTTCTAGTGGTTAGGTTCGACTCCAACTCTTAACTAGAGTTACAATACAAACTCTTCTAGAGTCATCTTGGTCATGATCACATGGATAGACACTTTTCCTTGAGTAATGCCAGTTAATGTGGCATCCTCTCGAATTATAGTGGTCAAAACAAAAGAGGTCAATTTGCATAATTCTTACATATAGATCTCGATTGAGGTAAGTCATGCACCATTGGAAAGGAATTTATGTGAAATAAGAAAAACGGGTGAGGTGCTAAAACAACAAAGTTGTACCAAAAAAACACCATTTGGTGCCTCAAAATGCTCCAAGAAGGTTTGAGATCCCAATCTGCCAAAATGGGTCATACTGGTAAAAATTATCATGAGTTGATTTCTCCACTTTTTCCACTTTGAAAGAATCAAGATGGATGAAAAATAATATAATCATATAATCATAATCACACCTCCCCATTTTGGGAGGCATTTTGTTACTAAAAGCTTCCTCTAAATGAGGTGAGGTAATTTTTACTCGACGTTGTATCAAGTGTACCATTTAGCATTGCCTAGAAGTCGTCCTTTGAAACCAATCTATTAAAAGATCATATTGCCCATGTCTTGTAGTTCTAGACCTCTTTTATAAAATTGTATCCTCTCTCAACTCTTCTTAAACATCTAGTGCCAATTCTTTTATGGAAGGTTGTACTATCTCCCACCTTTTCTAATATATTAAAGGGACGATATTGTAGAGCCATGATTTTCTTATCAGGACCCTGTAGCTGCTCACTGGTTATATTTAATATACTTTGTCTCCCACCTTGAAGGACTTCTCTATTTTATGTTGATCATGTTTGGCCTTAAATTTTTCCTATGACTTATGTTGTGTCCCTTGTACATGTATACGTATATGCCTATTCATTTTAGCAATTTTTTCTTCATTTAAGGAATCCCCTAAAAGAACCTCCCTCACCTCTCCTTGCTACCCATATGCAATATCCAAAGGTGAAGGTGGAAAATATCCAAAACAAGTTTCAAATGGTGACTTGCAAGCAGAAGTGTGGATTTCTATGTTAGAAGAGTATTTTACACACACTAGATTTCCATCTCAGGTATTTGGATGTTTTTAATTCTAACCCCTCAAAAGCTACACCAAAGTATTATTTGATACTTTTGTCAACCCATTTGTCTCTCGATTGAATGTTGTAGACCACTTTAACTTTGAGTCCATCTTCTCCCATAATGTAGTCCAAAATGAATTGAGAAATTGCGTCCCTTTCTGAAATGATACACTTCGATATCCCAAAGTGAACCCAAACCTATTAAAATAATAATTTTATTGTTTCCTTCCTATTGATGGTCTTCTTACAGGGCATCAAAACACACATCTTGCTTAACTTGTCAACTACCAGAAATAGTTAAACCTCCCACAAAGTCCATGGAAGTGCTTTCCCAAGAATGATTGGCTACAACTAAGGGATGATATAGACATTGTTTCCTCTTTCTAAGCTTACTGGTACATCAATGTATGCATCCTATTATGAATCTAGCTATCTGTTCTTGCATATTTGGTCAATACACATACATCTACGAGTTGGTTATTTTCTTCCTTACACCAAAGTTCCTTGCAACTTTAAAGGTGTGAGCCTTTCTATTCAGCCATTGTGCTCACCTTTACAAACATGACTTATCTCACCTATAGAGTAAATCATCGTAAAAATAGTAGTCAACTATTTTGTCACCATCATGCACATGGCTCTAGCTATGCAACTGTTGAAACACCTCCTTAAATTCCTCAACATCTGAATATGCCTCTCTATATGCAACATGTGTGAATGGATCCACATGCATCAAATTTACCAAAGTTACGATATTTGATGTGAGTGGCCTTGAAAGCATGTCAGCCTTGACTTGTTTTTGTTGTCATTCTTATACTTGGTCACGAAATAAAATTGTTGTAGAAAACCCATCCATTTGTAATATCAGTTCGTTGTAGCTTACATTAGGCCTTTAGGTACTCTAACGGTTGGTGATCTGTGTGGATTACTATCTCTTTTCTCACTAGATAGTATTTCCACTTATTCACAGTTTATGATAAGGCATAGATCTCCTTGGCATAGGCAGAGTAGTTAAAAAATTCCCCATGAAATACTTCATAATGATAGCATGCAAGCATTCCTCCCTACATCAAGAACACTCCCATAACATACACACTGGCATCTATCTCCACTTCGAAGGGTTACAACAAGTTCAGTAGTGCTAGAATTGGTGCTTCAGTAATCCTCTACTTTAACATCTCAAAGTCTCTTTGGTGACCCTTGCCCCGCTAAAAACTCTTGCCACTTTTTATGGCATGGAGTGATGTCTCCAGGGAAAATTTTAAGGATGGAAATCTATCATAAAGTTTACAAACCTTAGCGAATCTTAGTAGCCCTTAGTATGAAAACTATAAATGTTTAGTCATATATTTGCAAAAATACTCAAATTTATAATGATATTATATATAGTCTATACAAAGTTTAGGCGATTTTTAAGCTAAAATAATTTTATATTGCAAAATTTGGGCGAATCATTTTTAGAAAAAATGGAAATTGATGAATCTTTTTTTGGGACAAAGCATGAAAAATTAACCCATTTACGAATATTAGCCCCTAAAATTTTCCCTATATGTCTCTACTATTGAAACTAAGGCTATGAATTTCCTCATGTACTTTGTTTCCCCAATGAAATTGCTGACCTAAAAAATATTAGTAGGCACATGCCACTTCATGATGTCCTCCTTCCTGGAAGGATCTATTTTCAACTCTCCTCCACCTATCACATACCCTAGATACACCAAAGACTGTAGTACAACTCACACTTCTTTAGATTTGCTAACAATTGGTGCTCCTTTAATGTCTCTAACACCTATGTCAAATGAGAGATGTTTTTCTCCCAAGTAGCACTATATACTAGTATATCATCAAAATAGAAAATAACAAATGAATCTATAAATGAGCACAATATATCATTCATTAACATCATAAATGTAGTTGGTGCATTGTGTGGGCCAAACATAATGACTAACCATTCATAGCAACCTTGCTTGGTTTTCAATGTGGCTTTCTAGGTATCTTCTTCTCTAACTCAAAATTGGTGATATATGGACTTTAATACCATCTTGGTGAAGTATTTCACTTGTTGCAACTGATCTAGTAGATCATCTATCCTGGGTAGTGGGTACCTTTTCTTAAGTGTGATTTTTTTTTTCTTTCAGTTCCCTGTAATCAATACACATCCACCAAATCCATCCTTCTTTGGTGCAATGTCGATGGTGACCTACATGGTGATGTACTTGGTCAAATGACACCCTATTCTAGTAGCTACTGCAATTGTTTCTTCACCTCACTTACTTCTATAATATACATCCTATACAACCCGATTTTTGGAAATGTAGAATCAGGAAATAGTTGGATCTCATGCTCCACCTCCCTGTTGGGTTGTAACCCTTTAGGCTGCAAGAACACATCCCTCTATGCCTATAGAAACACTTTCAATTATTATTTTTCTTTCTTAATACACCCCTCCAAGGATGTCTTTGCTCTTATTGTCTCTTCTACAGATTGGTTGTCTCTTAAATATAGTAAAACATACTTCTTGGTAGAACTTATTC
The DNA here is from genome assembly GCA_031772625.1 of Pinus tabuliformis. Lineage (NCBI taxonomy): Eukaryota > Viridiplantae > Streptophyta > Pinopsida > Pinales > Pinaceae > Pinus > Pinus tabuliformis. Next base: position 708,222,125 of record CM062814.1, on the reverse strand, counting down.
ACTTCTAAGCTTGATTGACACTTACTAACAAAATTGTTTACTTTCCTTTTCATTGATGGTGAACAATTTTCCATCCTTGATGAGTTCGTATTGGTTGGCTCTCTGCATGAAGACTGCATCACTAATGTAAATGTAGGGACTTCCAAAGACCCCTCAACATACATCAAGGGGAACTACAACTAGTTCTACTTCATGAATAAAATCAAAATTGATAGAAAATCTAATTTTAAATTGTTTTGTTAGATTTATATTTACATCCTTATTTATCCATCCCAACAGATATTGACTTCAATGATCAAAAAATTATAATCCCAACGTATTGACCAGCTCTAGTACAATGAGATTCACCTACCATCTTGAGTCTAATAGAGCATCAATCTTTGTCTTTTTAGAAACTTGTACCTTCATATGGAAGAGTTTGGTATTTTCGTTCTCTTCTAATTATTGAACGCCACTCAAATTCACCTTGTTCTACACTGATGTACATATTGTCTTCTCATCCTCGTCTAAGCTACTTCAACCTTGTTGGTCGAATTAGTGGCCATGAGATTCTTCTTCTTATTATCTTTAATTATTTTTCTTCAGGTTAAGCTCTGAATGGAAATTTCATTGCTTCTCCTATGTATGACCATCAATGTTACAGTGGTTGCAGTGGATGTTGGGATATTTTCACTAATGTGTTGTGGCTACTATCTTTCTATATTTTCCCCTTTCCACTTATGCTTCCTCTCCTTAGAAACATCTATGCTAATTCACATTATTTCCCTTTATTTTTCCCTATGTTGTCTAAGTATTATGTGTGTACACAAGTCTCGTCCATCGATATGGGTTTAAATAACATCACTTGCTTTTGTAGATGATTGTGTAGAACCTCCAGATACTTGACGGGTATGTTTGGATTCTTTGGGGAGATACCCAACATTATGGCCATCATCCCAAATTTTGTGGTGTACTCCTATACAGTCTACCCTATCTTCTACCTGAAGTAGTGCCACCAGATCCATTAATCCTCTACAAAATTGATAGGGTAAAATTATGATATTATGAGGGTTTTAAAGTCCTCCCACATAATTTGTTGAGGATCTCCCTCCAACCTCTAAGTTTTCTTATGGATTTACCACCAAGTCCAAGCAAGGCCTTCTAATTTTAGCCATGCAAATGAAATCTTTTGTTCCTCCTCCATATGATGAACACTAAAATAAACTTTTAATTGCTGCAAACAATGATTTAACATTACAATGTTGATCTCACCTTGCTACATCTTGATTCAATCTTTTCCTCCATTTTGAAGATGAACTATAAATAGCTCATGACGATCAAACTCGGTTGATCCTTTTCATGTTCTTTGTTCAACTCCTTGATTTCTTCCCAGTCTCATGTTCCCCCTCTAATTGAACATGTATGTTAGAAACCCCATCTTCTTCGAATAGCCCTAGATTATTAATCAAGTATGTCATATGGAGATTTACATTATGATTTGTATTTACAACTTGTGCTTTTAGTTGTGAAAACCTCTACAAAATTAGGAGGTTTATTTACATATTCATTGACCATATCTAGGTTTTTATGACTATTGGCTTAGTCGATCTAGATCCCCTACAAATACCCACATTATACTAAAAGAAATTTTTTATGATACCAATATGATTTGTAAATGGTCATGGATGTTGCACTAGATAGCTCATCACAACAAATCTATAAAGTTATACCTAAAGATAAATCAAAATCTACATTATGAGGGTTTATTTCTATTTATATTTTTGAATATATAAATTATTTTTTATTGTGTAAGCATGCAAATTATAATGATGTAGAAAATAAAGAACAAAGAAATGAAAACTCACAAAGCATAATTGACACAAGATATATCCAGGGAAACCCTTTTGAGAGAAAACCTAGCTAGAAGGTGAGGCAAGTCTATTGCCTTCCTCTAAATAGAAAATGGGTACAAAGAAGTAAGGCCTATGGCTTGTCAGTTACAACAATGCACAAATCCTCTATGTCTACTCTCCCCATATCCCTCTTGGCTACTCTTCTCGTCTATGAACCATAATTCCCTTGAGAGGAATCGAACTGCTTTTCCTCCTAGTGACATAGTTATAACACAACGTGATAGCATATTAGTGATTAGGTTTGACTCCTTCAAGTCTTAACTAGAGTTACAATATGGAATCTTATAGTCTTCTTGATAATGATCACGTTGCTAGCTCCTTGTCTATGAGTGAATGGGGCTGAAATGGTATCCTATAGAATTATAGTGATAAATATAGGAAGGTCAACTTTTAAGTGGCATAACTTTTGCATATAGATCCTGATTGAGGTAATTATTACATTGTTGGAAAAAAATTTGTCTGTAGAATAGGAAGAAAAGGTGTAATTCTATGGAATAAATGTTTTACTCCAAGAAAACACCACTTAATGCCTAAAACTACTCCTGGTAGGTTTAATACCACAAACTACCAAACTAGGTCCCGCTAGTAAAAATGGCCTCATGAGTTTATTGCTCCACTTTATCCACTCTAAAAGCATCAATATGGATTAAAAATAATATAACTATCCAATATAGATCAAATCTTCTCTCTTTTTCTCTAAATGAAAATGGATGCAAGTACAAAGGAGTGAGACTTGTGCCCTGTGGGCTGCTACAATGCACAAATCCTCTCTGATTTCTCCCTATCACTCTCTTTATCCACTCTTAGTTAATATTCTTATCTATGGAACAAAATTAACTCAAATAAAATGGAAACCCTTTCCTCCTAGTGGCACTATTATAACACAGGTTGATAAACTACTAATACTTAAGTTTGATTCCTTCATCTCTTAAGTAGAGTTATAATATCAAATATTCTAGGGTCTTACTCATCATGATCGCATGGATAGCCCCTTTTAAATGAATAATGGGAGCTAATGTGGCATCCTCTCAAATAATGGTGGTCAAAACAAAAAGGTAAAATTTTGGGTGGCATAACTTTTGCAATAGACTTCAATTAAGGAGATTATTGAGCCATTAGAATGGTACCTCCCTGTCAAATAAAACTACGGGTGGCATTCTTAAGTTGTATACTTCTACCCAAAAAAAATTCATTTAATTTGTCAAACCCTTTTAGAAGGTTTTAGGCCACAATTTGCCAAGCTGGGACCCACCAATAAAACTGGTATTGTGAGCAGATTCCTCTAATTTTTCCACTTTTAAAGCATCAATATATATGAAAAACTATATAATGATTTGATTCAAATCATACCTCCTCATTTTTTAAGGTTTTTTCTCCCCAAAATCTTTTTCCAGATGAGGTGAGGAAATTTTCTCTCTACCTTCTATCTAGAGTACTATTAAGCCTTACTTGGAAGGAGTCCTTTCAACCGAGTTTGTTAAAGTTCATGCTACCCCTATCATGTAATTATGTATCTCTTCTACAAAATTATATCTTTTGTCATCTCTAGCTATGTTTTTGGTGCCAAATCATCTACAGAAGGTAGGACTTGTTCTTCTTCCTGATCCATCATGGAAGACTCATAGAATTTTAAATTTTCTACATTCACCACTAAGTGAATGTGCAAGTATTGGGGTATACTAATATTATAGGCATTATCTCCCATATTCTCTAGTATTTCAAAGTGAAAATATTCTAGATCCTTGAATTTCCTACAAGGACCTTATGGCCTCTCATTGTTGAGTAATGGTCATACTCTGCCTCCCATCTTGAATGACTTACCTGTTATGTGTTGATCATTCCCAAACTTGTATTTTTCATGTGATTTACGCATCACCTCATGTACTTATAAATGGATCTTCTTAATATTCTCAACAAATTGTGTTTCCCTTCAGGCATCCTTAATAGATCATCCCTAACACCTCCTTTATTTCCATATGCAACATCCAATGGTAAAGGAAAATATCCAATATATGTTTCAAATTGGGACTTATTAGTAGAAGTATGGATTTGCATTATAAGAGTGTTGCATGCATACAAATTTTTTATCCAAAGTATTCATATGCTTCTAATTGCAACCCCTCAAAAGTTGCGCCAAATTCTTGTTTATTACTTATGTTTTCCCATCTATCTATGGATGGATTGTTGTATACCACTTCAACTTCATGTCCATCCTCTCCCATAATGTAGTCCAAATTACACTAAAAAAGATTTTGTCCCTAATTGAATATTGTTCCTTGGTATCCCAAAGTTAACTCAGAGATTTGGAAAGAGCATGTGCGATGCTTCTTTCCCACTAACAGACTTTTTACAAGGCATTGGAAGAAATTTATTTGAACCTATCAACTATCTCAAATGGGTAGTCATGTCCCTTCCTGGTTGTTGGTAAACCTGCCACAAAATCCATGGAAATACTTTCCTAATGATGAGTGTGTAAAGGAAGGGGACGATATAGACCCTCCTTCTTGTTACTAAACTTCTTGGTTCAATAAAAAACACATCCTCTTATGACCTTAACTACCTCTTCTTACATCTGGGTCAATGCGCATAGATCTGCAAATTGGCCATTGTCTTCCCTATAGTAAAATTACCTACAACCTTGGAGGTGTGATCCTCTCTAACTAGTTGTGATCACTCACCTTTACGAAAACATAACTTATCTAACCTATAGAATAACACATTCTAGAGATGGTAGTCAAATGTCCTATCACCATCTTGCACATGAATCTAGATTTGTAATTTCTAAAACACTTCTTTGAAGTCCTCATAATGTGTATATGCTTCATTGTATTCATCATGGATGAAAGTTTCCATGTGCATAAGAGTTTCTAAATCTATGATCTTTGATATGGGTGGTCTTCAAAGATGTCATCCAGCATGTTCATGTTACCCTTCTTGTACCTGATCAATAAAATAATCTATTATAGAAACCCCATCCACTTATAATTGCTAGTATGTTGTGGCTTGCTCTAGACCTGCAAGTACTATAGTGGTTGGTGTCTGTGTAAATTATTATCTCCTTTCCCATCAAATGATGTTTCCACTTCTTCACGTCTTGCATTAGGGCATAGAGCTCCTTGTCATAAATAGGTATTTCAAAACTGACCCATGAAATACTTTAGAATGGTAGAATTCAAGTCTTCCTCCCTACATTAAGACTACTCCCATAACATACCCACTCACGTTTATCTCCATTTCGAAAAGTTGTTTCAAATTTGATAATGCCAAGACTAGTGCTTGATCTTCTTATTTAACTTCTCAAAGGCCCTCTGCTAACCATTTCACCACTAGAAACCCTTGTGACTCACTCTCATGGTGTGGAGTGGTGCTACTCCTAATGAAAATGATGCTATGAATTTCCTTAGGCATTGTGTTGCCCCAATCAATATCCAGACCTTAGAAACATGAGTTGGAAATGACCACATCATGATGGCATCAATATTAGTAGGATCTATATTCAACTATTCCCAACATTTCACATATCCCAGATACACCAAATATTATTATGCAAACTTCTTGACATTTGCTAGTAGTCAGTGCTTCTTTAATGTCTCTAACACATGCATCAAATGTGAGATGTGCTCCTCCCAATTAACATTTTATTCTAATTTATCATCCAAATAAATAATAACAAATGAATCTATAAAAGGGCACAATATATCATTCATTAACCTCATGAATGTAGTTAGTGCATTACATAGACCAATCAACATAACTAACTATTCATGCAAACCTTGTTCATTTTTGAAGGTGGTCTTCTAGGTATACTCTTCTCATACTCAAACCATGTGTTGATACACTAAATTTAAGTCCAACTTGATGAAGTATTTTTCTTTGTACAATTAATCTAGAAAATCATCTATGTTGGGTAGGGAGTACATGCTTTTGAAAATAATTTTGTTTAATGCCCTGTAATCAATACACATTCACCAAGTCTCATACTTCTTTGGCACAATGATAATGGGTGATCCACATGGTGACTTACTTGGTCAAATGACACCTTATTCTAGTAGATACTACAACTACTTATGAATCACATTTCCCTTTCTCATGGGATTCTTGTATATCCCAACACTTAGCAACCAAGGTTCTGAAAGTAATTAGATATAGTGCTCCACTTCCCTCTTGGGGATTAGAGAAATTTTGAGGTAAAAATTGGGCCTCAAAACAAAAATGTACAACGAAAATCAACTTTATAAGAACCAATAGGATTCAAGATGATGATGTTGACCATTGGGGCTAATACACAATTTTTTGAGTAAAAATGTAGAAAGATAAAAATAAAAAAAATAAACTATTTTTTCAACTCGTATTTTCAACTTATCTTCGTACGATTTTACTCAAATTTCGAGCAAGAGAACTCGTTGGATACATAATTTAATTCCTCATCCAATGAGTGCTCATTTTGCATACTTTCAATAGACCCTACTACATGAAAAATGAGAAATACATGGAAACATGTGATTGTAATAATGATTTTCATGTATTTTTCATTTTTCGTGTAGCAGGGTCCATCAAAAGTATGCAACATGAGAAGTTCTTGGATAGGGAATTAAATTCCACATCCAACAAGTGCTACGACTATAAATTTGAGTAAAACCATAGAGTGATACGTTGAAAATATGAGTTGAAAAATAGTTTTTATTTTTTCCCTCTAAAATTTGATGATGTAATCTAATCTTATTTTATTATTAATAATATTAATTTATAATATTCCTTAGGATGCTCATTTCAAACGTCAAAATTTCTCTAATGGTGGTATCATTTTATGCTTCTAGAAATCATTGTACACCTATAGAAACTCTTCCAGTTGTTGTTTCTTTCACTTAGTGCACCCCTATAGGGATGACCTACTTCTCATGGACTCTTCTAATGACTTATTTTCTCTTTAAAATGATAAAACGTACCTCTTGCTAGAACCACTCAACCTTTTATCCTAGTTGGAACTTACCAACAAGATTTTCGACTTGCCCTTGTGCATGTTGATGATGAAGGATTTTCTCTCCTTGAGTAGGCAGTAATGGTTGGCTCTCCACATAAATATGAAACATCAGATCCCACAAGTGCATATAAGGAGTCCCAAATACAGCACCACATACATGAAGTGGAACTACATCGAACTCTACTTTATCAGTAAAATCAACAATGATAACAAATTTTGATTTTACGCTATTTAGTTAACCCTATCTCTACCTCGTTTTGACATGCCCCAATGGATATACACTAGGATTTTAAAAAAAAAGAAAAAAAAAAAAGGAATTTTTGGAAACTACTCCATGAAGTTTGTAGTCACCTCACAAAACATGTCACCTACTTATTGCATATTGTGTTCTTTGAATCCTATTCGCTGCTGCTATGTCTTAATTCCTTTACATATGGTAAAAAGTGACATCTATTTATAACAAATGGAGTCATTGTTATACTTATTTCTTATAAGTAAGAAGCATAATTAAAGTAATTAGTTATCAAAATTGCAAAAGTGAAATACATTTATGATATCAATTTTGTACATATTTTTTCAAAAATAATATTATAATTTATTTCATTTAACACATCTCTCACAAAACATGTTTTGTTAAATAAAATAATAAAAATTAATAATATTTGTTCTAATATATATTTAATGTAACTAGCTCAACTCAATACTTTCTAGTTTACTTCAACTCCTTTAATTTAAATGATGAGTTAAGTTTTACAAGAATATTTGCACCTCTTAAAAAAACCCTAATTTCTAATTAATTATTTTAAGAAATTTATATTTATCTCTTAAAATTATATCAATGCATTAAAACACACCAAATTATCTACTTTATATATATTATATAAAAACATAATAACTTCTCAAGTTATAAAATTTCACTTTCACATTTAGTTGCGTAAATATTATAAACAGAAAATGTATAAATGAAATATTTCATTTTTCATATAAAACATTAATTTAAAAAAACACTAAAACGATTCGCTACTATTTCTTAATAGTGAATTCTGAGGTACATGCCAAGGAGACATTTTAATTAGGTTTTACAATATATAACATTCGATGGAAACATAAAGATGACATAGTTAAAAACAGGCCCATTTTCATGGTCGCCCAGCAACTACATAAATTTTCATAAACAGCGGCCTTGCATTCCATACCTCACTGTGGTGAGAGGATTACCGCCAAACCATCGTAAAAATGTGTAAAAGCATTTACTCCCTGACGGGAAAGTTGGCCGGTACAGCTATACTCGGTGAAAGCGTATTTGCTTTGGCCATTTCCATATTTTTTTTCAATAAAAGATGCTGTGGGCAACGGTTTTGCCAATTGGAGATATTTTAATGGATTTTGGTATGCACAATAAAACTATTTTTCTTTAATACTCTTCCATTTATGTTCATATGTATAAATACAAAATAAAGCATATTGTATGATGTAATGTTCTAGCATATATAGATAGTGAATTTATTAGTTGTATAGGACTTAAGTCACGTTGGCAATTGACAATGACAGAAAGGCCTCGGAAACAAAATATGAGCTTGTAAACAAAGATGTTTTGATGGACAAAGTCACGTACTATGTGGAGAATATTTACACTAACCACGTCAGTGATATTTAATCAGATAGATGCCCTACATGCCAATGTAAGAAATTTGTTTGTTGCCATATTTTTCGTTTGATGGCATACGAAATCACTCTCCTTAACCCAAGAAGGTTTATTTCCTTTGATCGTGGTAAATGTGAAACCAAATTAAATTAAATTAAAATTAAAATTTATAATATTTTGATTTTTTTTTTAATTTTATAATGTTGTGAAATGAGATAAATGAGTTATGGTTGTTTTGGGTATATGGTATAGATAATATTTGCATGGTATTGGTTTATGGTATTAATATATTGGTAAACAATGAAGAGTTTAAGTCAATGTTAAGCCTTGAGGAGGAGTTTCATATTTTGTCAAATTCATAGATGATCCATCTAGGAAAATTTAGGCCTACTGCATGAAAAACAAAGATGATTTGTTTGACATATTTCAAAATTTTCATGTTGTTATTGAAAGAGAAGCTAACAAGCTACTTAAGTATTTGAGGACTTATAACAAAGGGGACGAAGGGGGTTATTGTAATTGGTTTGGCATAAAACATCATAAGATTATCCCTAGTACTCCTTAACATAATGGTATTGTAGAAAGGATGAATTGCATTGTCATGGAGAAGGTGGGGAGTATGTTGTCAAATTATGGAGTAGAAAAACACTTTTGGGCAGAGGTAGTGAGGAAAGCTTGTTACCTGATCAATTGATCATCTACTACATCCTTGGATGGTGGCATTTCTACAGAAGTTTAGACTGATAAGAAGGTAAACTGCTCTCACCTAAATTTTATTTAATGTAAAGCATTTATGCATATTCCAAAAGACCATAGGACCAAGGTAGATGATGAATCAATGAAATATATTTTTTTGGGATAAATGGATGATAATTTTGGTCACTATCTATGGGATCCAGTAAAACACAAAATTATTAGAAGAAAAGATGTCGTATTTAATGTGTTAGTGATGTATAAAAGGTATATATGTGATACATATGTCAAGAAAATTGTTGACATGTTTGCAAAACAATAAGCAAATATCACATAGTTACAAGTAACTAAGTAGTGGATTCAAGAACATGATGGACAAGTCAAAAATGATGCACAATAGGAACACGAAACCTTGCAACAACTACTACAACAAATCCAACCAGAAAACATGCCATTATAGCTGGTTCAGAGGACTACTAGGCCCCATTTTCACTCACAAAGGTATTGACCTTCAAATTATATTTTTTTAACTGATGAAGGTGGACCTCATTTTCTTTAGAAGGCATGTAATGTGGAGTCTAGAAAATAGGCAATAAACTTATAAGGCTTGTAAAAAGAGCCTATATGGGATGAAATAGGCATAAGAGACATTATATTTATGGTGTTTAAGGTTCAAGCCATGGAGGGTCAACTAGTTTCGTCTTAGATAAATAAGAGTTAAATAATTTTTGAAATGACTAAGGCCAATGTCATATATCCATGTGTTGATACATAATTGGTTCTGAGTGTTGAGAATAGCAACAAAAATGCTAAAAATAGAATTTAGAATATTCCAATTTTAATTTGACCTTGAATTAAAATTCGAATTTAGTCTCACCAGCGGTTTGAAAAATAATTAATTAATTCATCTTGAGTTAATTTGTTGGTGAAAATCAAACATGAAGTCTTTGCGAAGACATGCAACAGTTATCCCTTTGATTGAGGAAGTTATCCCTTAATTAAGGAGATAAGGATGAGTTGTATTTGAGTTGTAATTAGTTAGCTCAGTTAACTGAGTTAAGTCGAATTAAATTAGTTCAAAACAGTTGGAGGAACTAATTGTGAGTTCAGTCAGTTAATGCATGCATGCATGCAACTAGTGTTATCTAGATAATTGAATATTCTCTCATAAATAACTCATGCATGTCAGTTCAAAGAAAGACTCAGTTGAGATTAAAGACAGGGACATTGTACTATCAATTGGAGGAATTTTCCTATAAAGAAAACTCATCCATGCAGAAGGAATTATATCCTTCAGGATTGCACAGTTATTTCAGAGGTCAGTGTTGTGTGTGAGGTGAGAATCACACAGGTTGCAGCTAGAGGACCTAGGAGAAACTACACAAGGAAATAGGAGGCTTGGAGGACTAAAGGAAGGCATATGTGTTGTCTATTCTATCTATGAGCAACAATGAGGGATTGTACTGAGAGCTGGAGAGCTTGTGAGCTAAAGCTTTCTGTAATCTTGAGATATTTCCACTTGTATGATAATACAGATAGCGGGGTTTTTAGCTGAGGCTTTCCCCAGAGTATTCTTCTGTGTTTCATGTGTATGATTTCTTCTTCTCTATTATACGTGTTCCGATTGATCTTGCTCAAATCGATTAAGCTTCTACAAAGTTTGATAGTAGAAGTAGATCAAGTATTTTTCTTTAGTACATTGCATTATCAGGTGATCTACAGTCAGATTTTCTACATAGATCTCAAAAGTAGATTTGTACAGAATTTGCATGAATTTCTATATGGTATCAGAGCTAGTTGATCTGTAGAGAAATTTCTACATGGTATCGGAGCAAAGACGATCGAAGTTGTGAACAATATACTGAAAAGGGAAATTCGCAGTTTGAAGTTTAGGATTGAAGGTACAAATTGAATTCATCTCATACTTTAGGTTGGTCAATGACGTTCTATGGATTGAGACTTGAGTATGCCTTGGATGGCAGCTCGAATTACATAGCATGGAAAGATCGCATGGAAGCGGTATTAGAAGACAACAGTTTGAAGGACTTCATTGATCAAGAAGTCCCCAAGCCAGCAGCAGCTAATGCCCAAGTATTGGCAGAATGGAAGAAATGTGTGGCTAGAGCAAGGAGGATTCTTCTTGAGGGAGTTCGAGACCATATTGTCTTCAGTCTCCATGGGAAGGAGACACCATTTTCAATGTGGAAGACATTGAATGATCTATATTAGAACAACGACAATTAGAGGAAGCTGGCGCTAAAGGACAAGCTTCGGAAAATCAAGTGTGAAAAGGGCGACATGATCTCTACATATCTGAACAAGCTCACCACCTATAAAGATGAGCTTGGAAGTGTAGGAATCACGATAGCCAATGATGACATGGTGAGCCTTGCTCTCCTCGGTGAATGGAAGAGAGAAACTGCCAAATTGGGAACGACTGTGGTCGGATCTGATGTAGGAGGAGATCAGGAGGAGCACCAGAGATGGCTTTTCATCTGAGGAGGATGAAGAAAATCTAGCCAAGGGAAGGAGGAGGATTCTCATTCCAAATCGAGTTCTTCCCATGGTGGGAAGAAGATTGACAAATCTAAAGTGAGATGCTTTAATTTTCATGAGGTGGGCCATTATGCAACTACTTGTCCATTGAATAAATCCAAGAAGGGGTCCTCGAAAGGATCTTAAGGTTAGGCATTGGCCTCTCAGTTCGAATTGGATTTTACCCTCATCGCATGCATGGTTTCATCGATGATGGGTTGTAGTTGGTTTCTTGACAGTGGAGCCTCATTCCACATAACTGGCAATAAGAGTTTATTCAGTACCTTGGAGGAGAAAGACCTCAAGATACTCATAGAGATGGGTGACGATGAAAGGTATAGTGTTTCAGGAGTGCACACGATTGTTTTTCAAAGGGATCATGGAGCTTCTATCACCTTGACTGATGTGAAGTATGTGCTAGGACTAAAGAAGAACTTGGTATCAATCACGATGGTGGAGGAAAAAAGCTATGATGTTGTCTTCAGTAAGGGAAAGGTTTTCCTTAGGCACATCACCACGGGACAAGTGAAGTAGATCGGTTCATGAGTCAAGAACCTGTATGCTCTTGAGGTTCAAGATGCATGCAAATCCTTGAGGAGAAAGGCAAATGTTAGAAGCTTGATGGTTGAGAGGGAGAGTAAATTACCTCTCAACATGTAGACCCAGAAGAAGTCTCAGACAATTGTGGAGGAACCACAATCGGAGATGCTGAGAGGAGACAGAGTGGAAGCATCCACTCATGTAGAGACCTCCAGCAGGGGGAAATTTTGAGCCAATTGGGCTAAGGGATCACATGCAGCCATACCTCTAGGTGTGAGGTGGGGCAATGTGAAGTGATAGTCCCAAGAAGGCTGAAATTGGGCAGGGTCCATTGAGAGGTTTTATCTCATGGATCGTACCTTACTACGGAAGCCCAAAGTACATAGTAGCAGGAGGAATCAGTGGGATTGATGCAATCAGAGATCAAAGTGACAGAGGCTAGAGCAGTCAGATACTGAAGAGCGCAGAGAAGGATTGAAAACAATGCAAAAGATTGAGTCAGCAGAAGCGTATAGTTTTCAGTCGATAGAGGCAATAGTAGTCATAGACTTTGATGACAGAGGCATCATACTGATTCAGGTTGGATATTTTTTTTTTTTTGTTTCTGGAGTTGTTGGAGCAAAAACACTAGAGAGAAGTGTTGCATGTAGAACATTCCAAAGGTTCAGGATTGGGATCGAGTTGAATTCCTTTCTTGTTGAGAGGGAGTGTTGAGAATAGCAACAAGAAATGCTAAAAATAGCATTTAGAATATTTCAATTTTAATTTGTCCTTGAACTAAAATTGGGAATTAAAATTCGAATTTAGTCTCACCAGCTGTTTGAAAAATAATTAATTAATTCACCTTGAGTTAATTAGTTGGTGAAAATCAAACATGAAGTCTTTGTGAAGACATGCAACAATTATCCCTTTGATTGAGGAAGTTATCCCTTAATTAAAGAGATAAGGATGAGTTGTATTTGAGTTGTAATTAGTTAGCTCAACTAATTGAGTTAAGTCCAATTAAATTAGTTCCAAACAGTTGGAGGAACTAATTGTGAGTTCAGTCAGTTAATGCATGCATGCATGCAACCAGTGTTCTCTAGATAACTGAATATTCTCTCATAAATAACTTATGCATGTCAGTTCAGAGAAAGACCTAGTTGAGATTAAAGACAGGACATTGTACTATCAGTTGGAGCAATTTTCCTATAAAGGAAACTCATCCATGCAAAAGTAATTATCTCCTTCGGGATTGCGTAGTTATTTCAAAGGTCAGTGTTGTGTGTGAGGTGAGAATCACAAAGGCTGCAGCTAGAGGACCCAGGAGAAACTGCGCAAGGAAATAGGAGGCTTGGAGGACTGAAGGAAGGCATATGTGTTGTCTATTCTATATATGAGCAGCAGTGAGGGATTGTACTAAGAGCTGGATAGCTTGTGAGCTAAAACTTTGTGTAATCCTGAGATATTTCCACTTGTATGATAATACAGATAACAGGGTTTTTAGTTGAGGCTTTCCCCAAAGTATTCTTCTGTGTTTCATGTGTATGATTTCTTCTTCTCTGTGATATGTGTCCTGATTGTTCTTGCTCAAATTGATTAAGCTTCCGCAAAGTTTGATAGTAGAAGTATATCAAGTATTTTCCTTTAGTACATTGCATTATCAGGTGATCTACAGTGAGAATTTCTACACGATATCAAAGGTAGCTGATCCATAGAGAAATTTCTAAATGGTATCAAAGCTAGTCGATCTGTAGAGAAATTTCTACACTGAGGACCTAGTTAAATCTCGTATTATTTCCCTTTGATCTATCTATTGATTTTTGGGGAATACTATTGATTGGTCCAAAACTTACATGTTGTTTAATGGTGTTAAAAAATGCACTACTTTTGTGCTTGTGATTGTAGATTCACTAAGCCAACTTTGGATTTGTTCCAAACTTTGCATGGCATTTAACCAAATAAATTTTTGGGTTTTGACCATATAGTTTGGCCTTTCAATTTTTCCCCAACTAATGTTAATTTTCAACCGGCTATAACTTCTTGTTTGAGAGAAGTTCTGATGACCACTATGCAACCATGCTATTTGTAAGAACTTTTGAGCATGTTAACTTAGTCAAAAACTCAAATAAATTCAAATACTCATTGTCCTTATGCAATCACTATGCAACCATACTATTTGTAAGAACTTTTGAGCATGTTAACTTAGTCAAAAACTCAAATAAATTCAAATACTCATTATCCTTATGCAATCAGACCTTGTGAAAGGTCACACTATCATACTACTTTATGGAAAGGCTTGTTGTTTCTTTGATCATCAAGGATGGTCCTATTGTTGTTGTCTACACATCTGCTTTGACATCCATTGTTGTCCACACATTTATTTTAACATCCATAACATCTTGTCGTCATCAATGACAAAACTTTGTGCAACATATTTTATACATTGCTCCTTTTAAATAATAAATAAAAGGAATTGTGGCCTGTATAATTTTTTATTAATCTTTTAAATTGTAATTTTTTCTATATTGAATCTTAGTCTATTTTAATGGTTATAATATTAGTTTCACTCAGGCATTTCCTTATTGAAGGTTGGCAAAGCAATATTTTTTTGATCTAAATCTTTATCTTGTATTATAAATCAAATTTGTTTTATCACTTTTACCTAAATAAATGGAATTTCAAGTATCAAATATTAATTATATTACATCTCTTAAATCAAGTTTAATATTTTATATTTAGTTAATATAATTATAAAATTACTCTACAAATTAATTATCTAATATAATTATAAAATTACTATACCAATTAAAATAAGGCATAATCTAACTTATAGATGAAAACACCTTTTTCACGGAAATTTTTGTCGTTAATTGTAACCAAAATCCAACTAAAAATACTCTAGTTTAAGTTGTTTAATCTGTATATTTCTAGTACCTAGGGGTTTTTCAAGGTGTTGAATGCATTTTTGCATTCAAAAATGCATTTTAAACAACAAAAAATCATATTCTTTTTTAAAATTGTTTTACTAGATTACAATGAAAAACCTATTTCATGTATAAATTAGACAACACCTTAAAATAATATCAATCACAATTATTAACATAAATACCTTAATTTATAAATATTTATATATAACACATATACATGAGATGAAAGCTTCACATCTAAAACTTAGATTATATAAATTATTTATCTAATATAATTATAAAATTATTATACCAAGTAAAATGATATCAAACATACCCTAACCTGAAAAATATTTATACGCACTACAAGTATAAACAAGGGAGCGACTGTCGTAGCGGTAGTCCCTACCGGGGCTAGCTGTTGTGCATGACATGAACATCAATCATCTCCAAACCTTAGCTCCCAACTTTTAGTGTGTTAATAATAAGCATTTTTATTTATTTTTATATAATATTCAAAAACAAAAAATAAGTGTGGTTTGTAATATTAAGTTAATAAATGTAAGTCTCACAATTTCATTGAAAGCAGAAAGACTATATTCCAACCAAGAGCCTTGAAGCGGCCATAAATGTCTTTAGAAAATGCAACCTGTTAGGAAAAAATCAGTCTAGCAAAGTACCCCGTAAGGAGAAAATATCAAGAGCTTGTCAAGCACGAGCAACTACTAATGCGTTTGTCATTAGGTTTTGAATGAATAATGGAATTATTGGCAAAATATCATGTCGGTATTCCCAATCAGTATGCATGGTAAAGCACTCACTAATTTTCAAGACTTGCAACTCTCACTTTAATCGATTACAATGCCCTAGAAGCAAAAGTAAGAATGGAAGTCAGTTTGGCCATAGCTGAAACCATCAAAACTGACCTTCTTGAAACTTGCCCTAAGTTTCTCATATTCAGGTGCAAATTTTTTACAATGCCCTAGAAGCAAAAGTAAAGTAAGAAAGTTTTTTACAATGTCCTAGAAGCAAAAGTAAGAATGGAAGTCAGTTTGGCCATATAGCTAAAACCATCAAAACTTACTTAACACTGAAGATGCCTCAAGGACTAAAATATGTTGGCACCAACTTGCATCTGAGCATAAGATAAGATTCTTTCGCGAAGTGTTGAGATCCAACAAAAGCATTATGGATACAAATAAACAATTAAAATGCCTCAAGGAGTAAAATATGTTGGCACCAACTTGCATCTGAGCATAAGATAAGATTCTTTCGTGAAGGGCTGAGATCCAACAAAAGCATTATGGATAAAAACAAAAAAAAGTTGTAATGGTAAACACAAAAAATTATAAGATGATCAACTGTCAATTTAGAATAGCCCGATGGTATAGTCAATTTAAAAAGAACACTAGACATTCTACATTTTCAACATTTCCAGTTTGCCTCATCACCAGAATCCAGCAAGGAAATTTTTGCCAGAATTACAATTTTGGATTTGATGAAATTGTTGGTTTTGTAAACTTGAAATTAAGAAGAAATAACGGAAACAACAACCATGAGGAAGTAATTCTAGATTTGATGAAATTGTTGGTTTGGTAAACTTGAAATTAAGATGAATCTGTTAGTTTGGTAAAATTGAAATTAAGAAGAAATAACAGAGACAACAACCATGAGGAAGCATAAAGCACACAAGTATTCAGAATACACATACATGGTTGCTCCAACTGGTATATTAATATAAGCCACCACTCCTCATCTCCATCCTTGTGAGTTAAGAGAAATACTCGATAAAAGATACTTTGCTAGGCTTCAACCCTTAACTCTTCAACTTGATCAACGCTCTTGCTTTATCAGGTTGACTTAAATTAGATCGATGGACTACCTGGTTGGGCACAGGCACTAAGTGTTGTTGGAAAGAAAATATTGAACACCTCCTCAATTGCAGTTTTGAATCTTGCCAAAACTCAGGTTAAGGGAGGACGAGGCTAATCCTCTCAAGTCGAATCCACAAAGGTAATCGAGAATCCATTTATTTTTTGTTTTCTTTTTCTTTTCCAGTTCTCAACTCAAAATTAAAGAAACGTCGTCTTAAGTGGGCTTCACATATACACGAATACATGAATTCCATTCGGTTATAATTTTATTTGGTTATAAATAAATAGAAAAAGAGAAGTTCTATTAAGCAGATCTGTTGAATCGTCGGCCTACCGGAATGGCCATCTAGCCTTTCAACCAGCAATCAGGCGACTGGTTACCATTTGTGGGATCTCAAGTGTACGCTACACATTTGCACCCGCTTTGAAGGGAGGAAATAGACTAGTTTGTTACAGGTAGGTGTTCAAACCCCTGCCATTAAATTAGCTCGATGCTTACATCCAACTGCCTTTCTAATTGTTTTTTGTTTGTAAGGAAAGTTAGTTTTGTAAATTTGCAAGCTTTCAATTCATTCTTTTTGTTTGTCTTTTCTATGCTAAGTCTAGATTAAGTTGTTTGGCTTCTACAAAATTCCCCCAAGGTGCAGTCATAGAAATTAAGATACCCATCCACTAATTTAATTACGTAAAGATCCATTCATATGCTAATGACAAGGTTAAAGTAAAATTTAATTTATCATTTTAAAAACATAATTCTTAAAAACAGTGTAACTTCTGCTTACAAACGTTTTTCAATGCACTGGCATGTAATCAATGCATTGACATTGATGCAATCCATCTGTGAGTACAAAATCATGATTTTTTTCATTACCACCTTATTTTTTCTCTTGCTTCTACTATTTTGCCTTTGGTTCTGAGTCCTCTAAAACCAAATTTCCATTATCTAGTCACAAAATGGTTTGAAAGTACTTTTTTCATCTCAAACATGTAAGCTGAATATTTTCTGAACACCAAGCCTAATAGTTTACAATTTCTTGTTGTTTTCTTGTCATCGACGTCGATTCCCAAACACCTCTTTTTTTCTTATTCTCGATATCTACAACTAGGGTTCGCTGCAGAGACTCTCTAATTCACAAGCACCTCTCCTTTCTCTTAATTTGCATCTCACTAGTCCTTTTTCTCCTTTCCCTTCAAGCTTTTCATTACATATTGAGATTCAGCTTCTCAATTGCCAACCACAAGTTTGTGGTTGTTTGCATCAATGCATTCTTGACCCAAGCTTCTAGTGATCAAACACTAGCACCTACATGCTACCATGAATTATTTCCACAACCTGGAACACTCTACTTGTGTGCTTGAGCTCCATGAGATCTGATCCTACTCAAGTCTCACACCAACCATCTATCTTCTCCAATTGTGTCGTTCTTTACCATCTACCCAGATTTCTTCGACAATGTATATCTTTTCCATCATTAATAAAGGCTTATCACTTTGAGGTCCACATCTATGATTTTAGTCATTAGTAATTATGACTAGCAGCGCCATTTCTTTGCCTTTTCAAGCCTCCTCTTCGACCATTATGTCTTGCACATGTTTATATTTTCCAACAACTTTTGTTGCATGCTTTCCTACCACTCCATAAATTGCTCCATCAATTGCTCGAAAAACAATATCATTTTCTTTGTGGTGTTGGAGCCTTTCTTTCTTTTCATGACCATTCGTATGTTCATCAATGATTCGAATGAGATACTCAAATCACCATGCGGTTTTTTACAACATTAGTAGCGGTACCATTATTTCTGTTCGGGCAGTTTCAGATGGTGATAAACTTTTTGAAAACGATGGCGTCTAGTAGTGGAGGCTCCTTCAACATTAATGTGACCGCATTCAGGAAAAATATCAACATATCCACATGCATTGCTGAGGTTCAAAACTATTATTATTAACCCCCCTTGGTCGACCATTCGAATTCATGACATTGCTTATGGTAGCTCCACAACCAACTCCCATACTAGCGAGGATGCAATCCATCTGTCTTGATGCTGCAATCATTTCCATGCATCTTCTACCCATATATCCATGGATCTATAAGGAAGATAAGTGAAAACTATTATGGGCATCTAAGGCTACCCTGCTGTGCGCCTATAAATCTTAAACGGCTTGTAGGTTGAGTTTGTGTTGTTCGTAGATTGAGTGTTTAAAGCAACCAGCTTCCTAACATATAAATGTTAAACTATTATGGGCATCTAAGGCCGCCCTGTTGTGCGCCTATAAATCTCAAACAGCACGTAGGTTGAGTTTATGTCGATTGCAGATTGAGTGTTTAAAGCAACTAGCTTCCTCACATATAAATGTTCAAAATAACCAATCAAAATAAAAATACCAAAAAAACTAAAACTAGACAAATATAATTGATGAGTGATTCGATGTGACTTAGATGCATATGATCACCCAAATTGACAACAAAGGCTCCTTGAATGGGCTCAACTGTGATCCAGTTTTGGCCATCATCCTTGGTAGCCTGGAGGCCTCCAACTTGGTCTTGAAGGAGAAGAGTGATGGTGCCTGGATCAGTGTGCCTCTTCAATCCCAATGTCATGTCTGGTTGTGGGCATTTGGGATAGAAGTTTATCACCACTTTCTGGTCCATCTCCACACAAGCATTGGTCACTGCTTCAGTTTCCAATTCCAATGCCTCTAATATTATCCCCAACAGTTTGCATGCCAAACCCATCAGGGATTCGCTGTATTTCTCCACAACCTCCCTGCAAATACACAACAATTTAGTGTTCAATTCATATGAAACAAAGTTGAAATCAATTTATATGGGGGATGCATGGGATGGAAGGGGGTACCTCCAGCCATCGGGCTTGACAGGCCACCTGGTGTAGTCACGCTGGTGAAGGGGATAAGAGAAGTAAGTGTAGATTTCTCTCCAGTCGAGAACGGCTTCGCCCTGTAGATGGCTGCTCACCACAAATCCTCCATGCTTTCCACCTCTCATGTCGTATTTGAGCTTCTTCTATGCTGGGAGGGCGAAGAAAGCCCTGGAGAGCTGAGTCACAGACTCTACAAGCTCCTGGGGAACACCATGATCAACCACCTAGAATATTCCCCATTCAGAACATGCCTTGGTCACCTCCTCCTTAACATGGCCCCTCTCCTCCCCAGCGATGCTTGAGAGAGAAATAATGGGAATGTCTTTGTTGAAGTGGTTGTAGGGCACCTTAGGGCGCTCATCTAACTTCGGCGGCTCCGTCGTTACAAGGAAATCGGGTGAATCCCTAGCCACAATTGTGGGCACCATTGTTTAGTATTAGATTACTAGTCACGCAACAAGAAAGAGGGCTTACTCTACTTAGGGGCACAAGGTGATCGAAAGAATGGTGAGCTGTTTTAGATTTATAGGTGCACAACAGGGCAACCTTAGATGCCCATAAAAGAGTTCGATGCAGTAGCGAAGGAGATAGATTTGAAAACAAGGAAGAGAAGCTGAAAACCATGGCAGGTGTAGGTGTTGAGGCAGTAGACAAGTGATGCAGGTGTTGAGTGCAAACGAGGCAGCAATTCAAACCACGATAGGTGTAGGTGTTGAGGCAGTAGACAAGTGATGCACGTGTTGAGTGGCAAATGACTCCTCCATAACTTTGTATAAACAAAAGTTCACACCTCCTTATCTTTGTATAAAAAAAAATCACATTAAATGTTTCAAGCTAATGCTAACTTGAAAGTTAGCATTAGTTAAAATTCATAAATTTTTTCAACTATTCAGTGCATGTTATCCTAACTTTTAATTACAATCTCAGAAATCATACACCCCTTCAGGCAATAAGAGGTGCAAACTGAAACTTTGCTTAAAATTTTGATTAAATAATTTTAATAAAACTTGAGTACATTCATTTGTCAACCGAAATTAATACCAGGTCAAAATCTACCGATCGCTAATAGTCCCTGTAGTCCTTCGGCAGGGACTAATAAGATGGACGATGGACCCTTCAAGTAAAGAGTTCGCCCTAGCTCGTACCGAAATTTCGGAGGATTGGGCGGCCCGTTCTCGTTTATAGGGTTTTCACTTTGCTTTTTCATCTGTACCGTAGGCGAACATGATAACGCCACCTTCGAATGTCATTTTGATAGAGTTCGAGGCAACAAATTGTTTAGATAGCATATTATAGGGCCTTAAATGAATCGCTGCTGTAAATGTTCACTTTTCTATTTTGCAATAGAATTTTTAATCAGTAAAATCAAACAGTAGACATATTCGCTTATTTAACACCCTATAACAAGCTACTTAATTTAAGCGCTTAAGTTATTAAGTAGCACGTTGTTGTAGCGACCTTTGAGCATAGGGTGCCGCTAAAATCACAACGATTAGGGTTTTATATGTCGACTTTAACCCAACGCCTTTCATACTTCTTTCTGGACTCTCGCCGAGTGGCATGATGGACAGCTGTCGTAACGAAATTTGAGGGGATTGTGCGGCGGTTGTCGTACAGAAGTGACAGGAAATACTACCGCTGATGTTGAGGGTTTTATCTGTTGACGTCGATTCTCCGTGTGTCTCGACTCTTGGCATGATTGACAGCCGTTCGGAACGGAATTCGAGAGTACTGTCTAGCTATAGCCTTGATAACCTTTCGGGTTTTCAGTTTGCATAGAGTGCTGAAAGATACGGAAGGAGCCTTTTGATGGAAGAATATGCATGGACAGAAATTCCTGCCTTTCACTAGTAACCAAAACTCGATTATTTGTACGCGTCTGAAACAATTGCTCCCTCGATAAAGGAAATCCGTTTCCTTCTATGCAAAAGTAGCATTGTAGTAGTTCAGCGCA
This sequence comes from Pinus tabuliformis, assembly GCA_031772625.1. Lineage (NCBI taxonomy): Eukaryota > Viridiplantae > Streptophyta > Pinopsida > Pinales > Pinaceae > Pinus > Pinus tabuliformis. The sequence continues at coordinate 708,200,244 of CM062814.1, read as the reverse complement.
CACACTGACGAGATTTTCGCACTCACAATCTCTTGGAGCGAAATCGAAGCGATACCAGATCATACTCGATCGGCACAATTGATACAAGACATTCAGTTTCTTTAATAGGGGACGGATGATTTTGTCAGTACGTCGTCGGCTGATAGGAATACGTGTCCACAGGACTGAAGTCTCTTCGGACAAAGTATCAGGGTAGATAATATCTGTTTTATTGCTTTAATATCGTCTATATTTCCTACTCTTACTGTCATGCTTCATGCTTCAGCATAACATTCGAATGTTTGAAATATCTACGATTTAAGTCATATCAGTGTTGATTTATTTCTTTAAAGCCTTACACTTATATATATATATTTAATTGAGTCAGTTTGGAGTGTACTGGGATTAGGTGGAGTTTATCGTATGCTGGGATTGGGTATATCGTTAAGATTTCTTTCTTTTACTGTCATGTTTCACCATAATATTCGAGTGTTTGAAATAGCTACGCTTTAAAGTCATATCAGTGTTTATTTATTGCTTTAAACACTTTTATATATATATATATATATTTGTTTTTTTCCATTTCATTGACACTTTTCAAATTAACATTCGCGTTTAAGATAATGGAGTTTGGAGTATAAGGGGATTGGCTGAGTTTTTAGTATTTTGGGATTACGTATATTGTTAAGATATTTCTCGATGTTAATAGTATTCAATCAATCTAAACCAACCCAGAAAACAGTTATTCACAGGCTTAAGAGTTTGATCATTACAAACAGTAATAGGCATTTTCCCGTTTGGTGATGTTTATCTTGTTTCACGAGAAAGACCGTCTATTCAGTCAGAGCGTTCGATCCCGTGAAAGCTTTTACAACTAGTCCGTTACCAGATTTCAACCGCAAGAGCCAAAAAAAAATTTGTTATTCTTACCCTATATTGACCGTTGGTAATTTCTGTTACTTTGTGATACCAACATAGAAATAGAAATTGAAATTGAAATTGAATATATAGTATCATAAAAACATAGAATGTAGAAAATGAATTTGGATATATAGTATCAGAAATATATAAATTAATATTTTTTAATGTATACATTTGCAGACATATATATAGTTGGCGATAGATATAATTAATTTCAAATAAAGATATGGAGGTTGAGATATTTTTTAAGAAAATTTCAAATCAATTTTAAAATCATGGAAGTATTATCTTCATGGTTCTATCTTAATGCTTAAATGGCAAACATTAAAAACACACATTATAATAACATGAATGATATCTATTTTACTCTCTTCATCAATACTTACATTCAATCTGGAATCTTGTAGATACCACTCTTTCTTCACCACAACAACTTCGACCTACCACTTGATCTCCACTTAAAATATAACTACCTCTAACCATCATTGACATACTTGTATGACACACAGTTCTTGTCTACACTAAAAAATAACCTAGATAGTAAATATCTATATAAATACATTTCCAACCTAATAATATACATTGAAATACATACTTCAAGTTATATAAATAAATTATCTAAATATTAAACTTATCCTTAATCCATCATACAACTAACATCCAAAAATATCAACATATAACAAAAATCCATACATAATTAGTTCATCAATATGTTTTCTTAGTACCGAAGAACATGGAGAACTACTCAATAATTGGCTCTTTGAACATATTTCACAAATGTGATTTAACTACACCTAGTCATAGCAACACCAAAAGGACCCAAAGTGTCCTTGCGAGGGAGAAATTATAAATGCATCCAATAATAGGTGATGACACTGCAAGCATTATTATGGTGGATTGGCTCTATTGAAAAAACAAGCCTGACTGCCCAAAAATGCAACTACTACATCGTTAATGCACTGATCATACATCACAAATCAAAGGATTATGGTGCCTAACCACATGTTCAATTACGGTCGTGAACGACGCGTGTACATTCAACACTTAGAACTGAACATCCCTGTCCACGAAGCCCCTGCTTTGTAACGGTTGATGACAGTGGAGTAACTCCTCTTGTTTCCACTCTGAAGAGGGAAGAGGGAACATAATCCTTTTAACATGGCTACCAAAAATTTGGCCAACCACCCGCCAACCATTGGGACTGTAGGTCTAAAAAGAGAATGTGCCACCATGGTCTCTAGTGGACTTAGTAGAAGGGAAGCCAATTTCATAAGCCAGCCAGCCAAGGAATTCAACACTCTTAAACACACGTGGAATAAGCATCTTAAGGTTAAGATGAAACCCATTCAATCCAAACCAGTGCAGAAATGGAGAAGGTGACGCAAGTGTGCTTAAAAACCAGACTCAATGATATGCAATGGTCATCGCTCGAGCCCATATCTCTGTTGAGGATAATGCTTAAAATAAAGTTATGTAATTGTTGACAAATTAGCCAGTAAATTTTGTGTTCTGAGTTATCAGAATTAGGACAACAAATTTATAGATGTAGTTAGTGATCATTCAGAGAATTATTAGGGACAGTAGATTAGTTAGATAATGGATAATGAAATTAGAAATATGTGGCTTATATAATAATGTATTCATTGCTCCTATGAAGATATGAGATTCCAATGAGAGTTCAGCTCATGGATTGAGAATCAGACTTCTCCTTCTTTTTTTTGTTCAATAGTTTTGTGTATGTTTTCATATGCATGCTCTTGCTAGATTTAACATGGTATCAAAGCTACGTTAAGAGAGTTGATTTATATGTAAAGTGTGTGTTGTTGGCAGGAGGTTTCAAAAGTTTGTGAAAGCCATTTGCAAGAGTTTTCATAATTTTGTGAAGCATGTGCAGATTCAAGTTATTGGTGGGAGTACTCAGAAGTTAGCAGTAATGGCCAACAATATGAATATTTCTTAACCACAAATACCAATGTTTAATGGTGAGAACTTTGGCTTTTGGAGCATTATGATGAAAACATTGTTTCTCTCACAAGATTTGTGGGATTTCGTAGAGAATGGATATATAGAACCAGATGCTCACACACTTGCTTGTTGGACTCAAGGCCAAAGAAACCAGCTAAAGTAAAATCGTAAGAAAGATTCAAAGGTTCTCTTCCTAATCTAGCAAGCAGTGCATGATTCTATTATTCCGAGACTAGTTGGAGTAACAAAATCAAAGGAGGCATGGGATGCTTTGCAGCAACCATATTAAGGAAGTGATAATGTAAAAATTGGTAAGTTGTAGTCATTAAGAAGAGAATTTGAAACCTTGTGCATGCAAAACTATGAATTTATTCCAGATTTTCTCACTAAAGTTATGGCTATAGTGAATGAAATTAGGTCTTATGGAGAAGATTTAAAAAATCAAAAAATTGTTGAGAATATTTTAAGAAGTTTGCTTGCAAAATTTCATGGGGTTGTTGTTGCTATTGAGGAGTCTAAGGATCTAACTCAGTTGTGTGTGAATGAGCTAGTGGGGTCTCTTCAATCTAATGAGCAATGAATCAATAGATCTTGTGAAAAATCTATTGAGCAAGCTTTTCGAGCAAGAGGAAATATTTTCAAAGACAAAAATGGTTCCTCTCATGAGGAAAGCCATAACACTTTTGGAAGAGGAAGAGGAAGAGGAAAAACATACAGAGGAGGCAAAGGTCGAGGAAGATTTTTTTTGCATACAACACCAGAAGAGGTAATGATGACATTGATGAAGGTAAAAGATTTAATAAATCCCAAGTTCAGTGTTTTTATTGTAAAAGATTTGGCCATTATGAAAGAAATTGTTGGAAAAAACAAACACAACAAGTTAACTTTTTTGAAGAAAAAGAAGAGGTTGGCACTTTATACTTGGCTTCTAATTCAACTAATAATGTTTCCAAAGAGTTGTGGCTTATGGATAGTGGTTGCAGCAATCACATGACAGGAAATAAAGATGGCTTTGTAAAGATAGATGAATCTAAAAAATTTGATGTACTATTGGGAGACGACAAGCCAGTTGAAGCTAAAGGTAAGATAACAAATGTTGTGAAGACAAAACAAGGAAAACCAAAGCACATTAATGATGTTTTATATGTTTCTAGTCTAGCACATAATTTGTTGAGTGTGGGGCAGCTCCTTGAAAAGGGATATTTAATTGTTTTCAAGGACAAGCAATGCATAATCTATGATAAAAATGATCACAGTAAAATTATTGCTAAGACAAATATGCTGCAAAACAAAATTTTTGCTTTCAATCTCCCTTGTGAAGCAAGTACAACATTAAATGTTGCTTATGATGATAGTTCTTGGCTATGACACATAAGGCATGGACATTTGAATATGAAAGGCTTGAAATTGTTATATAACAAGCAAATGGTCAAAGGGTTACCACTTATTGGATCTATTGATAAATTCTGTGAAGGGTGTATTCTTGGTAAGCAACATAGAGATTCATTTCCAGTAGGAAAATCGTGGAGAGCAAGTAAACCATTGGAATTAGTGCATGCAGATATATGTGGCCCTATGCAAACCTTGTCTCTCAACATAAATAAGTATTTCATTATTTTTGTGGATGATTTTAGTAGAAGAACATGAGTATATTTCATTAAAGAAAAATCTGATGCATTTGTCATATTTCAACAATTTAAAGCTCTTGTGGAAAAGGAAAGTTGTTATTGTCTAAAAACATTACACACAGATAGAGGGGAAGAATTCACTTCTAATAAGTTTGATTCTTGTTGTAAAATTCATGGAATTCAAAGGCAATTGACAGCTAGTTATACTCCCCAACAGAATGGCATTGTTGAACGTAAGAATAGAACAATTGTGGAGATGGCTAGGAGCATGATGAAAGGTAAAAACCTTCCAAACATTTTTTGGACTGACGTTGTAGCTACATCTGTTTATTTGTTTAATAGATGCCCAACAAGAAGTGTGCAAAATATTACCCCTTCTGAAGCATGGTGTGGAAGAAAACCCAAGATTTCTCATTTAAGAGTCTTTGGTTGCATTGTCTATGCTCATGTTTTTGTTGAAAAGAGAAGAAAGCTTGATGATAAAAGTGTGAAATGAATTTTTATTGGATATTGTGAGGAAACCAAGGTTATCGATTGTACAATCTAGAAACTAAAAAATTAATGATTAGTCGTGATGTCTTATTTGATGAGAAAGAAGAATGGTAGTGGAATCGTGATGTGCAACAACACACTCCAAGTATTGTTGTAAAAGAAGATGAATCTTTTGTTTCTGCAAATCCATCCAGTAATCAAAATAATTCAGAGGCCACATCCACTCCATCATCTTCTGCTACTTCAAGTCATGTATCAAGTCCAAGTCCCCCTCCAAAAAGGACAAAATCTTTAAATGAAATTTATGGTTATACTAATTTTGCTTTGATGTCTCAAATTGAAGCAGAACCAAGATGTTTTGAAGATGCAATAAAAGAGTTAGTTTGGTTCAAAGCAATGGATGAAGAGATGACAACAATTAAAAAGAATGCAACATGGGAGCTTGTGGATCCTCCTACTAAAAAAGAAGTCATTAGGGTGAAATGGTTGTATAAAACCAAGTATGCAGCTGATGGATCAATACAAAGGCACAAAGCAAGGTTAGTAGCAAAGGGATATGCTCAAGAACCAAGTATTGACTAAAATGAAACATATGCTCATGTTGCAAGATTTGATACAATCAAAACTGTTTTGGCATTGGTAGCACAATATAAATGGTTAGTTTATCAATTTGATGTTAAATCAACATTTCTAAATGGTGAGTTGAAAGAAGATGTATATGTTCACCAGCCCCAAGGATATGAAGAAGCAGAAAATGAATACAAACTCTACAAACTGAAAAAAAAAGACTCTTTATGGGCTTAAACAAGCTCCAAGAACATGGTACAACAGAATTGACACTTATTTTTTGAAAAAGGGGTTTAATAAAAGTGAACATGAACACACATTATATATCAAGTCAAATGATAATGATATAATAATTGTGTGCTTATATGTAGATGACTTGATATACACATCTTCAAGTGATTTGTTAATGGAAGAGTTCAGGGAAGCTATGATGACTGAATTTGAAATGACTGATTTGGGTTTGCTCCATTATTTTCTTGGCATAGAAGTGACATAGATGAATGATGGAATTTTTATTTCACAAGAAAAATATGTTTCAAATCTTATTAAAAAATCGAAAATGGGAAATTGTAAGCCCATGAGCACACCCATGAATACAAATGAAAATTTTTCTATAGAAGATGGAGCTGAAAAGGTAGATGCTCAATCCTATAAGAGTCCGGTAAGAAGTCTTTTGTATCTTACTACTACTAGGCCCAATATTATGCATGCAATAGGCTTGATTTCCAGATTCATGCAAAGTCCAAGTAAGATTCATTTTGGAGCAGCAAAAAGAATTTTGAGGTATGTCTGTGGAACAAGAAATTATGGAATTTGGTATACTTCATCAAATAATTTTGGGTTGGTTGGTTATACAGATAGTGACTACGCTGAACCTTTTGATGATAGAAAAAGCACTTCAGGTTATGTATTCAGCCTTGAAGCACGTGTAGTATTATGGTGTTCAAAGAAGCAACCAACTATTTCATTGTCTTCTATAGAGGCAGCGTATATATTGCAGTAGCAGCAACAACATGTGAAGCAATTTGGTTGAAGAAAGTATTGATAGATCTAAAACAAGAACCAAACTATGCCACAACTATTTATTGTGATAACTTCTCTACCATTGCCACAACTACAAATCCAGTGTTTCATAATCGCACCAAATGCATTGATATCAAATATCATTTCATAAGAGACTATGTTGCAAAATGAGAAATTCAAATAAAGTTTTGTACAACAAATAAACAGCTTGCAGATATATTTACCAAAGCACTACCTAAAGGGAAGTTCGAATACTTAAGGGATATGCTTGGAATCACCTCATTAAGCATTAAGGGGGAGTGTTGAAGATAATGCTTAAAATAAAGCTATGTAATTGCTGACAAATTAGCCAGCAAATTTTGTGTTCTGAGTTATCAGAATTATGACAGCAAATTTATAGATGTAGTCACTAATCATTCAACAAATTACTAGGAATAGTAGATTAGTCAGATAATGGATAATGAAATTAGAAATATGTGGGCTATATAATAATGTATTCATTGCTCCTATGAAGATATCAGATTCCAATGAGAGTTTAGCTAATGGATTACGAATCAGACTTCTCTTTTTTTTTTGTTCATTAGTTTTGTGTATGTTTCCATATGCATGTTATGGCTAGATTTAACAATCTCCCCCTCACAAATGACAAATCTGCAAATACTGACGAGCTCATAAATACGCAACTTCAAATACACCTATTTTTGTCACCTCACGGGCTGGACTTCTCCTCGTAGCGCTTATATTATGGACTGACTTTGCCAAACCGGTGGGGTTTGCGCAGACACTGTGAAGGCCACGAACATCATGTTGACCAATGTTCTAAAATGGCTGAGTCACGCGGGCTATCAACCATGCTCGATTATTTTTATCTGTCACAGTGATAGTGATTTCCTATGGAATGAACTAATAGTGATTTCCTATGGAATGAACTAACACTTTGTACGCCTCTGTCCAGTTACAGCGGATGTATTTCTGATGGCTTTCTTTGTTTTTTCACAGAGCAAAGCAATAGTGCAAACAATAAAATAAAACAGCCTTAGTTAAAAAAAATCTTATCACACACCTACGTTATCCTTCATATGTGCAAATCCTTCCCGTGAGGGAGTTAGGCTCAGCCTAGCTATGATACCAACCTAGAAATTGAAATTGGATACATAGTAATCGCAAATACATAAAATAATATTTTTTATTGCACATGTTTGCACTCAATTACCATACATTTATATAGTTGACCAAACCAACTGTAAACTCAGCGTGGAAGCATTATCTCTGAATACTACGTTGTTAGTGCTTAAAACCCAATGCTTGCGAATACTTCGATTTTCTACTTAAAATATCGTTCCAGATTTAGGACTACTCACATCTATATGGTGTTTTCCTATATGTTATGTTGTGTTTTCCTATTTCTAGATGTTAGACAGATTTATCTCCTCCATTTAATATTCACTTTACATCTTGTGTTTTCCTATTTCTAGATGTTAGACACTGATTTATCTCCTCCATTTAATATTCATGTTAAATCTTTCCTCAGATGTTTTATTATAGTTCCTTCAATTGGGGAATTTATTGGGAAATGATGAAAACATTTTTCCAGGACCATGACAACTCCTTTGCAATGCCTTCTCTTTATAGTATCCTCCCGGAAATTTGTGATATGGTAAGGGTTCTGAAATGTTTGCCCTTGAAATCTTGTTGTTCGGGCTTGATTCAACCGAATAAGAATACAATGAAGGTAGGGAGTTTGCTTGTTTGACATTTTTCTTTTTTGATTTTATAGCAGTAACTCAAGGAGCTGATGAATCGGTTGGATTTCACGCAGAGATTTCAGAGCTAATTTATCTTCAAACAATACATTGAAATTGGTTAAACTAGCCGAGTAATTTCTGTGTTAGGGCGTTTATATCTCTTTTAATTTATTTGTCTTTTAAAAAGTACGTCACCTCTCGAAGTTCTTGTGATAAAACTGGTGCTTCTTCACCGCATTCTATGTTTACATCTTAATCGAATAGTTAGTTCTGAAATAGTTCTTCGTAGTTACTTGGTAGGTAAACTCATGTATCTTCGTTGATGAATTATATTGATAAACATAAAACCTCAAAATGCACATTACTTAAAAGCATCCATATGTGCCTTTTGTTTCACTTTACATATAACAATCTGCCTCTGCTTTGTTTGGTTAGTATGGTCTTTGTTTTGATGCATATGCCTCGTTTGATTGTTTTCTATGCTGCTTGGTTCCCTTACTTCTCCGTTTATGGAAATTGTCAAGGAGGCTAATGGTCATGAATAAAGCAGTCTCGATATCTCCTGGAACAATTTGTGGATCGTTAAATATCTTTCCATATATCCGAATGCGCTGTATAGAGACAAAGTAATCGTTCTCTAGTCTTCCTATTCAAGCCATGCATCTCAGTATGTCCGTCATCTTTTTCGGAGCTCTATTAAGTTAGAAATTGCTCATATATATTCATGCTTTTGGTTTATTTCATTTTTATATATAGGAATTTGTGTTTTATCCACATTTACAATAATCTTATTTGAATTTCCTATTTTTACATTGATCTTCACGAGTCAAACTAAATTATCAAACTCAAATTATGATTCAAGAGTATTTAAATAAAAAATTTAAAAAATGCTATAATTATTAAAAATAATTTATAAATTCTATAAAATTAATTATCTAAAATATTTAATTTTGCTTAAAATTATTAGGAAAAACACAAAAGTTAACATATGCAAATCATAGGAGCATTGCTCTTCTCTATTGATCATACAAACTTTATTATTACAATGAACCCGTGAGGGGTATTTAAACAATTTTGGACTAACTACTCACCTAAAATAACTCAACATGCACACACACTCTAAATTCACTTTTCCCAAACTATAACTTAACTCAAACTCACTTGGCTTTACTAGTTTAATTGACTCTCTTAAATTTATCCAACTCTGGCATGGGAGAGTAACTACAACTTCTAACATTCCCCCTTAATTACTACTATATGACTCAACATAACTCAATGAGGCATACAATGACTCAAAACTCTCACAATTTTGCATTTTCTTTTTTTTGTGCTTCCAGATTCTATATTCTTGAAACTGCGTCATTCTTAGTTGCACTTTCTTGTTGTAAGCTTCATATTTCTTTACTTGTTGTTGCTACAATTTTTCTTTGACTTTCCTTGAATTTGTGAAACACAATTTGATTTTGTCCTCTACACCTTAATCTTCAGATATTCGTTCAACCATGGGCTATTGCCACAACATTGAATTTTCAAATTGTCTTCTTTTCTCTGCTTCTTGATCTTCATATTCCTCAATTTATTTCTGCCATATTTCTTGATAGCAAAATTTTATCTCTTCTCGACTATGTTGTTGAAAAATGGTTTTAATGCATTCTTCCTTGTTTTTAGAAACCTCCATATCATTCTCTTTACTTTCATCATCATGTACTGCTGCTTTTTCCCTGTAATTTTCACACTCAAGATATTTATTTAACATTTCATTCAATTCTTTTATTCCAATTGCTTCTTTAAGACTCACATCAATTTGTTCAATTGACTTCCAAATCCATTCTTCAATGAGCTTCAAATCTACATCAAACTTATTAACAACCTTGTTTTCAACATCTGTTTCCATGCTATTTTGAACACTTGCATATTCAAAAACAATGTTAAAAGCATCTTTATTATGCTCTCCAGTGAGAGCTTCTTGCTCTACCTCTTCCTTCTCTGCCTTCTTTTCAACTTCACTGACACTATCATCCACTATTGTGTGGTTAGTGGATATTTTCATCAAAAGCTCTTCAATCACTTTATCATGTTCTTGATCGTCAGTTGCTGCTAGATGACATACTACTTCATGAGTAGTTCTAAACTTTGCTTCATAACTTGAGTAGTTCTAAACTTTGTTTCATCACTTGTTGTTATAGTGGCAACTTCAACCTTCAATTCTTCATCAAACATGGCACATACCATATTTCCACAATCAATATTTTTTTTAAAAAGAAACCACACATAACATCAAGATAATGTTCATCCACACTATGGTGGGATATTCAAGCATTAATGTGCTCATTGCCAACTTCATTGACAATTTCAACTTCACCAAATCCATCAATTGCAGCTGGGTTCACCAATTCACATGACACTTTGCAGTGATCATCCATATGTGTTTTTCATAGCGGGATTCACTGTCATCTACATCATCCACGTTACAGTGGAGTCCTTGAACATTTATCTACTCTTGCTCTATTTCACACAAAGGCTTCAACTTCTCTCTCTGCAATCTTTGTTGCATCTTCTTCATCCATATGCATGCTTCCATAATGGGCTTCAATTTTATGGTCTTGACAACCATCATCCACTTTTGTGTGGAATTATCCAAGATTTGTTTTCCTCTCATAGTCTTGCTCATCTACTTTTAGATTTGCAGCTAAATTTTTTTCTTATGACATAACCTACTGCTGCATGTCACTCCCCCTTGCACCAAATTCTTCTTCCAAGATCTTCGATGCTTCCTTAGAAGTTGTAGTTGTTGCTACCTTGCACATAACTATTTCATCCATTGCTTTCTAAAAGAAATTCAAAGCCAACGCATCAGTAAAAATACGAGGTGGTAGTTGATCCACACTATGCCAATCAACCTCAATTCTCAATTTCTTCTTTGTCTTGTGCTAGGCTTCTGAGTTCCTCGGTTGCGGCCTAAACCTCTCCAAACACAGTAACAGTCTTTGTCTTTTCTTTTTTATTCATTTTCTTAATCTTCTTAAGTCGCGCTTTGCGACCCATGACTGTTGTCTTTCCTCTATCTTATAGCCGCTCTCCTCATTGCATGAGGCTATCTTCCATATCACCTCTGAAAAAAATATGATTTTTAATATGCATCCCTGTCAGACACAATCTTCACCCAAAAACTGTCATACTTGACAAAACACCAAAATATTTTTCTAAACTAACACACTTTGCAAAGCCCTAAACTCTCTTGTTCAATAAAATCCTTTCTTTCTATAATTTTCTTTTAATAAAAAAATAAAGTAAAAATCTTCCACAAAAATTTCCCAATTTTCCTTTCATTTATAATTATTATCCTACCATGCCCCTTTTTAATGTTGAAAACCTTTTTTTCAAAAAATTCGACAATCTTCAAAGGTTTCGAATAGCCTTTTGAAACCTTATAAAACAATTTTCCAAATAAATTTTCTTTTCAAAGCACCTATTATGTTCTTTAAAAAGAGCCTTCACTAATTAAAAGTAAAATCAAAAAGCCATGTGACTTTAAACTTGCCCTCAGTCATTTAAATTTGCTGTTAGTTTTCGTTGAATGGCAGTTCTCAAATCTTTGACTGGTTGCACGTTAATTTTTGCGAACAGCTTATCAACCGGCAAAGCCCAACCTAACAGAGACTTTGACTCACGAGGTTTGTGCACCCCCACACAAGAGAACAACGCAAATTTCCCATTTTCCATTCAGTTGCGATAAAGTGTCGCAGTTTTTACACTAAGCAAGTGTGAATTTCGCACCTCAATTGCATACTTTTAATTTTTTAATAGTGGGACAATTATGTAACGCAATTTTTTAAAAACATTGCCAATTTTTTTCACTGGGTCTTTTTCTACTCAATTTTTAAAAATATTGCGGATGTTTTTCACTTTGTCTTTTTCTTACTGGCTCTACAGGCACCATGGATCTTGTGATCTTTCCTCAAATCTGATATCAATTTTTTGGAAATGCAAAGAGGAGAAACACAAAAATTAACACACACAAACCATAGGAGGTGTTGCTCTTCTGTGTTGATCACATAAACTTTATTATTACAATGAAGCTATTAGGTATTTAAACATTTTTGGAGTAGCTACTGGCCCAAAATAACTCAACATGCACTATACTCTTAATTCTACTTTTCCCAAACTATAACTTAACTCGAACTCACTAGACTCAGTTATGTAACTCTCCTAACTCTTGCATGCAAGAGTAATTACAATTTCTAACACACACTCACACACATATAATATATATATATATATATATATATAAAACAACCATGCACATATTCATGCCATGAAATTGAATTGATTATTATCGCTTAAATAATTAATATTAAATTTTTATTTTTATTATGAGTCACTCAATGTGGCTCATCATCATTACCATAATAATGAAATCTTAGAAAAAAAAAATAAAATTAATTAAACATTAAAAAGTTAAAAAATATAATAATAATAATAAACTTAATTAATTTATAACAAAAATTAAATTACTATATCAATTAATTAGATGCTTAAATATTCAAATAAATATAATAAAATATAAATATAAATATTGTATTATAATAATAATAAAAATAAAAATATTATAGATTTAAAATAATAAATTGAATAAAAAAATAATATAAACCATAAAGAAATAATCAAAAAGATATTGAAATTAAAATAAGAAGACTCTAGTACTAATTGTAATAAAATATTTTGTGGAACTCCGACCTGGAAAAATGGCTCCTCGCCCCGCCAAGAAGGCCGCTGCAGCAAACCCTACTCCAAAGAAAGAGAAAGACGGAGGTGCTAAGTCGAAGCAGACAACGCCAAAGGTCGATTCAGTTTCGGCTGTCACTGTTGAAGCCGAAGCGCCGAAGCAGTTATTGGCCAAACCTAATGGAGCAGAGGTGGCACCTGAGGCCGACATTGCTTCTGCAAAGAGTAATGTCTTGAAATCGATAGTTCCAGACGTCAAGGAAAGCCTGTTGCCTTCGGCCCGTCGAGGGGATTCCCCTACCTCTGTAATGTGCCGGGCCTTGTCAACGGTGGCAGTGAAACACAGGCCCGAGGACGATTCGTCGGTTCAAGATGACAGAGAAAGGCGTCAAGCTCTAGAAATCTGCCGCGGGGGTTGGCCTAATATTCTTGGGGGTAAGTGATGCAGCCCAGGCCGCTCCTAGGCCACTCCTACCAGGATCCTCGACAACCAAGCACATAAAGCTTGTTTTATGACGTTGTAATTTCATGATTTATCACCATGCTTATTTAACACATAATGCTTAAACCCCTACCTGTTTAACACACGGTACTCTTCATGCAATTCTTTAAAAGAAGCATATATTTAGTCGCTTACGCACACTTCAGAGAATTCTTAAAAGAACCGCACACAATATATATGTATATCATATTATATACGCCACAGTATAGTTTTCTTTCCTCTCTGATATTGGTGTTGATTACATAGCTGGACCGCTATCATGTACAAAGATATGTGTGGTCTTTGATAGATCGTTATTTCCTCTGTTCGCGATGACTCAAAGAATAACTTTCGGTCTTCCAGAACCGATGCTCCCAGGTTCCGCTATTCGATAGCAAATACTCCACCTCAGAATGATGGACTGGCGATCCCTATATATTGCTCCTCTGACTTATATCAAATCGTTCCCAATTCAGAACTCGCCTGAGGTAACACGCTGGAGTACTTCAAGCCTATATATATATATATATATAAACAGAGACGATGCGTGACAACTCTTCAAACCTTTAAACTCCGATACTTATTCTCTCTTTACGTATATTCATTCAACCCTCTTATCGCTCAAAGTCCGAGCTCCAGAGGTCTTCACGCCGCAATATAATCTTGAAACTGCTATTAAAATCTAACACCAAATAATTGTGTATATGTGATCCCGTTGCGTTTACGAGAAGTCAACCCAGATACTCCATTTCCTCCCCGGGTGATGAGCACGAATCTGAACAATTTACTTGGCTCAGTTCTGCAAGCAATCCAACGAATAGTGAAATAAACCCCTTTCGATGCTGATATGGGTTTGCCGATATGGGTATGCACCTTCGGCTATGAACTCTCCACAACGCCTCCGCTACTTAATGAAACTACAAGCGCTCTTGCCATACCAAGAGGGCCTATGCGCCACCGCAAAATAAGAATCAAAGCCGTATAGTTATGAATGAAAGGAAAGGAACATTCATTGATTTATAGACAGTATCAACATCATTCAGTCCATATAGTTAACACACCCAGTAATTACGTGTGGAAAAATACGATATCCACCATTCAATAAAAGAATTAAACATCTAAACACTGTCTGCCCACAGAGTTAAACATATATCAAGAATCAATACGAAAGGCAAGCGGATTCCATAATGAACATACATCCGTAGCGTATAAAGAAATAAGACACATGCGACTTCAACATTATATAAACACCAATTTCTGCCACCACATGCATAGCCGCAACATATCCATACAAAGTCAAATTCAACATACTTATATTTACATAAAACAAACATTCACACAGTTATATTCATGGCCAGATATGCAAATCCATGGCCCTTTTACAAACTGCCCGAAGGCTCCCAAGGAGAACCCTTGCTCACTCCTCACACTCACTCCTCACACTCCCAATGCCTTTGAGGCTTCCTAATTTATTAAACATAGCATGATCTAAAAATCCTAAAATCACTCAACTAAAGCTCGAAGACTCTACATGCAATGCATACATATGGCAAAAGCATCTTTTCAGCTTTATTCCATCTTTTCCCTGTTCTAAAATAGAAAATCTTTCCTTATCACTTAATGGTTCATATCCATTCCTTTTATGCCTAAAATCTCTCCTAGTTTTATTTATTTATTTTGAAAATATCTAATAAAAGCCTAAATATTAAACTAATTCCACAACTGTATGAACCCTATGTCTATTATTTACAATAATTTCCTTTTTGGGCTGGATGCTCCCGCATCATACTCCCAATGTAGAAAATTTTCATGATCTCCTGATCATGTGTTCAGCTCTATGTTTGCCTGGATCCCATATTTGTACTGTAACTTTGCATTTGCTGCTGCTTCTGTCTGTTGTTCTTCTCCAGGTCTCCACACTTTATGCTGCTTTGCTCCACTAGTTGTACTCTTGCAATCTTCTGTTGTCTTCCTCTTGCTGCTTCTCTTTTGTTTCACTGCTGTTGGTCTCTTCCGGAATTCCTTCATCATCATCCGCCTCATCATTTCAATTTCTTTGTCTAGCAGATTTTCTCCAGCTTCTTCAGTAAGACCTGTACTCACAAAACAATTGTTAGAATAAAAAATATAAGGCATCAGTGCCTCTTTTGCTGCTAGTGTTGTCTCAGCTGCCATCATAAATGTCGCCCCACATGTTGCTCTAGTTGTCACTATGAATGTTGCTGCCTCCCAAACTTCCTGTCCCTCTGCAACATTCGTTTGCTTGTCACCTGCAATTTCATCTGCAATTTCATCTGCAACTTTTTCCTCAGCTTTCGCTGGCAACACTTCAATATGTTGCTCTGAGTTTCTTCCCAGCTTCTCTGTCAGCACATCAGTATGCTGATTCGTATTCACCATGAGACTGTCAGCTAGTCTCGCCTTCTTATCATCTATCTCCAGGATGTCTTTCTGCTCTCGTTCACTGTACTGAACTCTTTCATCTGCTGCAATCTCCTTGTCATACTTTGGATTCTCCAACCAATATTCCAACAATGCAATTTCTCTGTAGCATTGCTGAAGCATATCATCATCACCTGCATTCATACGAACTTCCTCTTGTGCTGTAACAGTTGCACAAGGTTGCACATCCTCCTCAGTAAAACCTGTCATCACATCACAATTGTCAGCTACAAAAATACATGGTTTTACATTATCCATCTGATCTGGATTTTCCCAATAACTCAAGAAATCATCAATGATCTTCTCCTCTGTTAACTACATGCTTATCTGTAAATCTCTTTTCTATTGTAGCCTCTGCCACTTCACTCTCTTCCTCATCAGTAAACCATGTCTCTCATCTTTCCCATTTTCCCGTAACAACTCCATCAATAGCTCAAGATGAACTGTTATCTCAGCTTTCTCTTTCTCATACTCTTCCTGAGTCAACTGCTGTCTTATGCCATTCGCCTTGGCATATTTCTTCTCTTTTTTACTGTGGCCTCTTTCTGAACCTCTGCTTTCTCCTTTATGACCTTCAGTAGTCATCTCCTTCGCCATAAGTTCCTCACCTATGAGTTGCATGAAGCTTCTACCACATCAAACTCTCTTACTGCCACTTACCTCACCAATCCTTCCCTCCAGATCTGGTCTTTTGGTAGTCATTGGTCCTCTGCTGGAACCTTTCGAGCATCCTCTACTGCTCCTGTAAGCTTCTCTCATCTGCAACTTTATTCAACCTCTGTTGAATCTTTAGGTTCTGCCACATTCACTTAGAATCCCTTGCTAGACTCCTTTATCACTGTACTGTAGCTATGATCTTCTTCTTCCTGCTGAGATTTCTTCACTATGCCTGTAAATCAAATTATCAAGCATAACCTTTAAACCAGAGATAAGTAATACCTGTCAGCTCACCTTTCAAGATCCTGTTGATCTTGTTTCACTTCATCATCCGCACTGCATCTCTGTGCTGCAATATTCATCAGTTCCAAAATCTAACATTCATTCATCACATGCAATTAACTTAACTAAAAAAACTTGAATCTTCAACCAGAACTATTCTAGCTCTGATACCACCTGATGCAGCCCAGGCCGCTCCTAGGCCACTCCTACCAGGATCCTCGACAACCAAGCACATAAAAGCTTGTTTTATGACGTTGTAATTTCATAATTTATCACCATGCTTGTTTAACACATAATGCTTAAACCCCTACCTGTTTAACACACGGTACTCTTCATGCAATTCTTTAAAAGAAGCATATATTTAGTGGCTTACGCACACTTCAGAGAATTCTTAAAAGAACCGTACACAATATATATGTATATCATATTATATACGCCACAGTATAGTTTTCTTTCCTCTCTGATATCGGTGTTGATTACATAGCTCGACCGCTATCATGTACAAAGATATGTGTGGTCTTTGATAGATCGCTATTTCCTCTGTTCGCGATGACTCAAAGAATAACTTTCGGTCTTCCAGAACCAATGCTCCCAGGTTCCGCTATTCGATAGCAAATACTCCACCTCAGAATGATGGATTGGCGATCCCTATATATTGCTCCTCTGACTTATATCAAATCATTCCCAATTCAGAACTCGCCTAAGGTAACACGCTGGAGTACTTCAAGCCTATATATATATATAAACAGAGACGATGCGTGACAGCTCTTCAAACCTTTAAACTCCAATACTTATTCTCTCTTTACGTATATTCATTCAACCCTCTTATCGCTCAAAGTCCAAGCTCCAGAGGTCTTCACGCCGCAATATAATCTTGAAACTGCTATTAAAATCTAACACCAAATAATTGTGTATATCTGATCCCGTTGGGTTTACGAGAAGTCAACCCAGATACTCCATTTCCTCCCCGGGTGATGAGCGCGAATCTGAACAATTTACTTGGCTCAGTTCTGCAAGCAATCCAACGAATAGTGAAATAAACCCCTTTCGATGCTGATATGGGTTTGCCGATATGGGTATGCGCCTTCGGCTATGAACTCTCCACAACGCCTCCGCTACTTAATGAAACTACAAGCGCTCTTGCCATACCAAGAGGGCCTATGCGCCACCGCAAAATAAGAATCAAAGCCGTATAGTTATGAATGAAAGGAAAGGAACATTCATTGATTTATAGATAGTATCAACATCATTCAGTCCATACAGTTAACACACCCAGTAATTACGTGTGGAAAAATACGATATCCACCATTCAATAAAAGAATTAAACATCTAAACATTGTCTGCCCATAGAGTTAAACATATATCAAGAATCCATACGAAAGGCAAGCGGATTCCATAATGAACATACATCCGTAGTGCATAAAGAAATAAGACACATGCGACTTCAACATTATATAAACACCAATTTCTGCCACCACATGCATAGCCGCAACATATCCATACAAAGTCAAATTCGACATACTTATATTTACATAAAACAAACATTCACACAGTTATATTCATGGCCAGATATGCAAATCCATGGCCCTTTTACAAACTAACAATGTAAACTTTGAAACAGGAACTGATACTGTTACCCGTTTTGTAGAGGTGGCAAAAAAATGACCCGATTTTCAAAAGTGTTGATGCAGAATACACATGTTTTTTTAAGAACATGCTTTTTGGAACTTTAACTTTTTTCATGTTCATTAAGTTCTAGAATGGTAGTGAATGGTAGTGATTTTCATCCTGATTTTAAAAAGTGAGTATTCTGCGTCACACCCTTTTTTTAAAAGACCTATTTTTTGACTTTAAATTTTCTAGTGTGTGAAATGTAAAAAATTATTTTCTAAATTTGATAGTTTTTGAAGTTGTCATTGTATTCATATTTTCTTGTTCTCTATCTTAATTTTTTTTTTTTTAGTGGGGTTTTTATTGTTTTGCGTTTTTAAATTAGAAAGTCGATAGTTTGAATTTTACATAATCTACATATTTAGACATCCTTAATTAATTTTTCAATCCACATGAAATAATTGTTTCTAAAAAACATCATTTTTTAACAATGGGCATAAAAAATAACCATTTTTAACATAAATATAACAAAAAAACTAAACGTTTTGATAATTTTTTGCTAGAATTAACATGTCAAAATCACAATTTTTATACAAAAATATTAACTAAAAATGGTCAAATAATAGTTTTTTTTATGAATTTCATGTCAAAAATATAATAATAACTACTTTTTTCTCAAAAAATAATGATTAACTTAAAAATCAATGCAAAAATTACATATTACCAATATTGAACGTATAAAAACCCTAATTGAGTGTTTATTCTTCTCATAAAATGTCAAAGTCAAAACATTGCAAAGCTTGAGTTACAAGCATAACTTAAATTTAATCAACAATGTCACGTAATCCAAACTCTTCGTCCTCTAGAGTTTCATCATTGTCCTCTTCCACAATATTTTATGTTTCATTTTGCTCATTTTGCTCATTTTCCTCTTCTAATGGGTCTTTCATGTCTGCAAATCCCCCAATATATGTCTTTCCATACATTCCATGTAATGGTGGTTGGGGTTCCTTTGCCTTTTTTGCCAAACGTGATTCACTAAAGTCCCCTTTCTTCAACCCAATTTCTTGCATTGCATCTGGAAGAAATTGAAGAGCATTAATTCTTTGCTGAATGAAATTGCATTGTAATGGATCTTTCTCAATTGCAATGCAATTTCTTCCTTTTTGAAGGCAGCATGCTAGTGTTGTACCTAATTATCAAGCACAAAAAAATAATGAAGTAAATTAGTACAATGACATATTAATTAAAAAAAAGAACATATTGAAATTCAATTCCATGTGGCAAAACGTACCTGAGCCAGAAAATAAATCCAGAACCCAATCTCCTTCATTTGAACATATGTCTATAAGATAGTTAATCAATAATTGTGGTTTCTGATAAATGTTAACTATCTTTCCTTTCATTTCTTTGTCTTCATATGTTAGTTTTCTCACAACAACATCATAAGTCAGTATTTGGCTATGACTCTTTTTGTCCACCCGATTAAAAATCATAGACATATGGCTATCATCTTTTGCCCAACTATCAATATGAATGAACTCACAGTCATTTATAAATTGTTGATCTTCATTGTCAAGAAGATTTGAGTTTTGCCTATAACATAAAATAGTAAAAGTTCAATTAACTTGTACATAAATTAATTTTTCAACATTAATCAAATATACCTTTAAACATCTTACCATGTAAGCTGCATCCTTGAATTTGTTTTCCCCTTGAAGCTTGACAATAACATTGCCAATTGTGTGTCTGAATGAAATGTCACAAATCTCCATAATGGTGATGACGTCACTTCCTTAAATCCCGCCACCACTTTATTAAAAGCTTGATAAGTATAAGGGTCAATATCATAGCAAATGTTTGGAATATTGAAACCATGGGGAATATCTGCAATAACCAGGGCATAATCCCTTTTTGGTACGAGTTTCGCAATGTCTTCACAGTCGCCTTGTATTACTTGATATTGAATAGTGTCTAGCCCATTCCAAATGAAATGATTAAGAGTTGGATCAAGTTCAACATTCTTAATACGTTGCTTTCTCAGTCTTTCAATCTTTATTTTTTCAATAAAATTCTTGAAACTGTTTGGTGCTCCATTATCTTCTTTCTTCATCTTTTACCAAACAAACAAATGTATGTGTAAGTTTTAAATTAAAAATAGTACACAGATGATTAAAACTGAATGTATAAATCAAGTTACTTTTTTAAATGCAAGATAAAAAGCTTTCAATGTTGATGTAAAACTTGAATCTGGATAGTTGCGTACAACATCATCCCAACTATCTTCATTCAACAATTTAACCATTTGTTCCTGAATTTTCATGTAAACTTTGTGACTGCATAGATAAAGTAAGAAAAAGTTAATATAATGATATGTATAACAAATACTACCAATAACAACATGTTTTATTTAAAAGATAACTATAATCCTGGAAATAAGTAAAAATAATTTAGCAAACTTACTTTTGAAATTCTTCAGACATTTCTTTCAATGATAATTCCCCCGACTTCACACGAGATAATATTGTTTTGACAATTTTTTCAGCTTTCACTCCTTGCATCGCCCTCCAAGGCGTGATGGTCATATCGTCTGGAAGTTGCTTCAATTCAGGCGCTGATTTATTGTTGCTACATATCAATGGCTTAGACTTTCTGACCCTCTGGTTTTTAATGCGAATGTCTTCCCACATGCTAAAAATGTCATCAATCAAATTCCAAA
Organism: Pinus tabuliformis; assembly: GCA_031772625.1. NCBI lineage: Eukaryota > Viridiplantae > Streptophyta > Pinopsida > Pinales > Pinaceae > Pinus > Pinus tabuliformis. Next base: position 708,179,007 of record CM062814.1, on the reverse strand, counting down.
TATCTCCAGTTCTAAATGCCAATTGGAAAATGTTATCAACACCTCTGAATAAATCGCTATATCTGTTGTCTTTTCCACTTTTTGAATTGCCTTTATCTTCAATTTGATAGCCTATTTCCATACAACATTCCTTTCGGAAATCTGCAGTAATATTGATCTTATCCCCACCACATTTTTCTAGGAATTCACTATGAATAAATCTAACCTTTTGGATCAAAGTCATATACATCCTATATTCATTATCTGAATTATGATCCCATGCCACTAACTTTGCTTCTGTTTCATTTAAACCAGCATAAATGATATATTTCATTGTTTCAAAACGTGGGTTATTAGGATATTCCTCCATCAATTGTCTTTGAGCTTCAACATAATGGTTCCCCCCAAGCACATAATAATTGTATTCAAAACATTTTGACTTATCAAATGCTTCTTTGTTGGGAACTTGAAGTGGATCAACAAGAAGCACATAACTAACCACATGAGCATATGGATTGTACCTCATCAATGTCTTCAAGTTGTGAACATGCAGATGATGTGGCTTTCTGACTTGATATTGGCATTGTCCTTCACTTGCCTTATAGGTTTGTCTGACATTTAACTGAAATGTACGACCACCATCAATTAAGTTTCTCTTTGTCAAATTCTGTCGAATGGCATTTTGTTTTGTTTTGATAATGCCATCACCTAAATCAGCTCCTGGTGTAATGATTTCTCTGCTTTCTTTTGAAGTTTCACTAGGTTCTTGACTGCTGGTAATGACTACTTCAAGATCTTCAACTCTACTTTTTTTCGTCTTAACATTCTCAAGAGATCTATTCTTGGGCATTGTTACTTTTGGTCTTTTACGACCTTTCGCAATTTCAATGTCATCTTCAGTAATGGCAACATATGCTTCATTGTCAATTTCAACTTCATCGTCCTCAAAAGTAACTTGTTTACCCTTGCTAGATTTATCCACCAGAGGCCTTTTTTTCTGAAACTTTGGATGTAGTTTTGTAGCATCATCAATTACTACATTTTCCATGTTTTGCATATCTTCTTCTGACACTGAGTAAAAATGGCTGACAACATTCTTGATATCATGCTCTATGAAATGAATGCCTCCCAACATAATTGAACAGCTTTCAACAAAATTCTGCCAAACAAAATATCATATGTTAATATAAACAAAGTTAAAAAATATAGCGAGACATTTTCAAAACGCAAAATAAAAATACAAATAACAATACTTACCATGTTTTGTGTCATATCATTTACGATTTGTTTACACAACTTTGTAGATACCTCTCTCCTGTCATATAATGAATATGATAGTCGGTATTTAATCCTTTCATGTGACTTGGCAGCTTTTGTAAGTATGTAAACAACTTCAGTGTTTGGTACCGAACACATATCTATGACTTTTCCCATCACCTCCAAATTTTCATTATTATTGCATGTATCAATGTATAGGTATATATTCACAGTTGTGCTCTCTCTTTCTTTCACATACCAGGCTCTTGATGGAAATTTCACCTCTTTTGAACTTTTCCAATCTGAGATTAGCTTCTTATCACTTAAAGCACTTGAAATATTTGTAGGTATGAGCTCAGGTGGAGTTCGTTCACCAATGTTTTTTGAAGATACACCTTTAAGACTCCTTGGTGCAGAAAGATTCACAGAAATTTTCCTTGATGCCATTTTCCTAAAAAAAAACACATAAATTAGTAAATAAAAAAACATATTAACTTAAATTAACAACAAAAATATACCATAAAATTTTTATTTGTATAATCAAAATTGCCCTTCCCCTCCCCCGACCCGCCCCCCAGCCCACCCCCGGGCCCCCCGCCCGCCCGCTCCACCCCCCCCCCACCCCTCCCCCGGCCGGGCCGGCCCCCCCCCCCACCCGCCCTCTCCCCCTTCCCTTCCCCTCCCTCCCTCGACCGGGCCGCCCCACCCACCCCCTCCCCCTTCCCCTCCCTCCCCCGGCCTGGCCGGCCCCCCCACCCGCCCCACCCCCCTCCCCCTTCCTGCCCCCGGCCACCCCCGCCCAGGCCGCCCCACCCCCCGCCCCCGGCCACCCCTGCCCGGGCCGCCCCACCCCCCTCCCCCTTCCCTTCCCCTCCCTCCCTCGGCCGAGCCGCCCCACCCCCCGCCCCCGGCCACCCCTGCCCGGGCCACCCCACCCCCCTCCCCCTCCCTCCCCCGCCCGGCCATCCCTGCCCGGGCCGCCCCACCCCCCTCCCCCGCCCGGCCCCCCCGCCCAGGCCGCCCCACCCCCCTCCCCCTCCCTCCCCCGCCGGGCCACCCCCGCCCGGGCCGCCCCATCCCCCTCCCCCGCCCGGCCACCCCCGCCCGGGCCGCCCCAGCCCTCCCGCCCCTCCCCCTCCCGCGCCCCCTCCCCGGCCCCGCCCGCCCCTCCCCCGCCCCCTCCCCGGCCCCGCCGCTCACCTCGCCCGCCCCCTCCACCCGCACAGGGCCGCCCCCGGGCCGCCCCGCTCCGCCCCTCGGGCTGGGCGGGGCGGCCTGGAGGTGGCGCTGCGCAGGCGGCGCCCTCCCCCTCCCCCGCCCCCTCCCCAGCCCCGCCGCTCACCTCGCCCGCCCCCTCCGCCCGCACAGGGCCACCCCCGGGCCGGCCCGCTCCGCCCCTCGGGCGGGGCGGGGCAGCCCGGGGGTGGCCCTGTGCGGGCGGAGGGGGCGGGCGGGGTGGGCAGTGGGGCCGGGGAGGGGCGCGGGAGGGGTAGGGGTGGGGCGGCCCGGGCGGGGGAGGGGGGTGGGGCGGCCCGGGTGGGGGAGGGGGAGGGAGGGGGGTGGGGCGGCCCAGGCGGGGTTGGCCGGGCGGGGATGGGGAGGGAGGGGGTGGGGCGGCCCGGGCGAGGTTGGCCGGGCGGGGGAGGGAGGGGGGCGGGGGAGGGAGGAGGGTGGGGCGGCCCGGGCGGGGGTGCCGGCGGGGGGAGGGGGAGGGAGGGTGGTGGGGCAGCCCGAGCGAGGTTGGCCAGGCGGGGAGGGAGGGTGGCGGGGTTGGCCGGGCGAGGGAGGGAGGAGGGTGGGGCTGCCCGGGCGGGGTCCGGCCGGGGGAGGGAGGGGAAGGGGGAAAGGGGTGGGGCGGCCTGGGCGGGGTTGGCCAGGCGGGGGGGAGGGGGCGGCCCGGGCAGGGGTGGCCGGCCCGGCCGGGGGGGAGGGGGAGGGCAGTGGGGTGGCCCGGCCGGGGGGGGAGGGGGCAGAGGGTGGGGCGGCCCGGTGGGTCGGGGCGGGGGCAAGCGCCGGGTGGGCCGTGCGCCAGATGGAGGAGGGGCGGGCGGGGGAGGTGGGGTGGTGCGCCGGGTGGGTCGTGCGCCGGGTGGGGGAGGGGTGGGCGGGGGTGCCGGGGAGGGGGAGGGGCGGGCGAGGTTGGGCCGTGCGCCGGGTGGGGGCGGGGTGGGGTGGGCAGGGGGGCCGGGGTGGGGGCGGGTGCCGGGTGGGCCCGGGGTGGGGCGGGCTCCGAAAATTTTTTAATTTAAAAAAAAAATATGGGGGGGGGTGGGGCAGGTGTTGGAGAAGGGGGGAGGTGTGGCGGGCGGGGTGAGGTAGATAGCAATATTAAAATTTGGCTTGGAAAATTTTTTAATTTAAAAAAAAAATATTCTTCATTAAAGTAATTTAATATGAAAATTTCGAAAAAATAATTGAACTTACCTTTCAATTGCGACAATTCTTCGTTGTATATATTGTTGATAGCAATATCGCTGCTCCACAAATTCACGAGTCTTTCAAGGGACTTCAGAAAACCTAGATGTGAGGCGAGTAATAGTGATAGTGAAATTTATTATATAAGTGAAATTACGAAGATGTTTTTCCATACGATTAATGTGGGATAGTTTGTTTTACATTATTATAGAGCGAATATTGTAGAGTTGTTTTACAATGGATTGAATGTGGGATTAATTTGTTTGAGAATATATTATAAAAATTAAAAAAAAAAAAAATTGTTAAGTAAATATTATATACTTTAACTATTAGAATAATTAATGTACAAGTTGTGATTTACAATTTGAATTTTAGTGATTTATTTCATAAAAATAATTAGTTTACGTTTTTCAATCAATTGTAGAATAAAATAATAAAGGTAAATAAATCTAACAAACTTTTGGAGGGAAATATTTTGGCGAAAATTTTTGGAGGGAAATATTTTCGCAAAAAATTTTGGAGGGAATAACTTTGGAGGGAATATTTCATTCTTTAAGCTATATAATATTCTTAGGAGACTCCATTTGTATCATTCAACATTTTCTATTTGAAAGTGATGGATTGCTCTGATGGTGAAGTTTCGGTTTATACACCATCAACATCTTCATCGCGTAACAACTCTATTCATATTGATTAATATAGCGGGAATTCTTCCACTATGAATAGAAAGTAAATTCTTCCACTTAGTCCCGATTCTAAAGACTACGAGAGCAGCACTAATGAAAGAGGGGATGGAGAATTTCAAATTAATAAAGAGTCACAGATTCCAGTTAGTCCAAATTCTAAGGACTATGAAAGGAGCGGTGATGAGGAGCATGATGGTGAAGTTCAAAAGAATGGGGTGTCACAATGTCCACTTAGTCCTAATTCTAAGGACTATGAGAGTAGCAGTTTTGAAGAGTGTGATGGTGAAGTTCAAAAGAATGGAGGGTCACGATGTCCACTTAGTCCTAATTCTGAAGACTATGAGAGCAGTAGTTTTGACGTGCATGATGGCGAATTTCAAAATAATGGAGTGTCAAAGTGTCCACTTAGTCCTAATTCTAAGGACTATGAGAGCAGCAGTGATGATGAATGTGATAATGAATTTCAAAAAAATGGAGTGTCAAAGTGTCCACTTAGTCCTAATTCTAAGGACTATGAGAGCAGCAGTGATGAAGAGCATGATGATGAATTTCAAAAGTATGGAGTGTCACAGTGTCCAGTTAGTCCTGATTCTAAGGACTATGAGAGCAGCGGTGATGAAGCGCGGGATGATGATTTTCAAAAGATTGGAGTATCACAATGTCCTCTTAGTCCTGATTCTAAGGACTATGAGAGCAGCGGTGATGAAGAGCATGATGATGAATTTCAAAAGTATGGAGTGTCACAGTGTCCAGTTAGTCCTGATTCTAAGGACTATGAGAGCAGCGGTGATGAAGCGCGGGATGATGATTTTCAAAAGATTGGAGTATCACAATGTCCTCTTAGTCCTGATTCTAAGGACTATGAGAGCAGCGGTGATGAAGCACGAGATGATGATTTTCAAAACATTGGAGTATCACAATGTCCTCTTAGTCCTGATTCTAAGGACTATGAGAGCAGCGGTGATGAAGCGCGGGATGATGATTTTCAAAACATTGGAGTATCACAATGTCCTCTTAGTCCTGATTCTAAGGACTATGAGAGCAGTGGTGATGAAGCGCGGGATGATGATTTTCAAAACATTGGAGTATCACAATGTCCTCTTAGTCCTGATTCTAAGGACTATGAGAGCAGCAGTGATGAAGAACAGGATGATGCAGTTAGTCATAATTCTAATCAGTATAAAGGTAGCAGTGACAAAGGACAGGATGTAGCATCTTCAATAAGTAAACAGCCACATTTTCAACATAGTCCTAATTCTATGGACTATGAGAGTAGCGCTGACAATGTACATGAGGAAGAATATCCATTAAACATCGAGTCAGATTTTCCATTTAGTCTGAATTCTAAGGACTATGATAGTAGCACTGAAGAAGGGGAAGATGAAGGGTATCCTCTCAGTCAAAATTTGAAAATCAGAGCTGATCATAGTGTGGATAACATTCCTCTTAATGATGATGAAAATCCTTATAAAAATGATGATCCAATGATGAAGATGTTGCCAATAAATATTGTATCGAGGAGTAGGAGCAGACCTTTTCATATCAATGCAAGCTATTCTAGTTATACAAGGGGTAGAGCAAAATATCTGACGAGAAGAAGTTCTATCAGCGCTCTCATTTCAAGTGAATGTTGCCAAAAAAATTGCTTGAAACGTATGGATTTCACATTTGCATTAGAAAGCAGGAAGAGATATTTGTCAATGAATAAAAGCATGCAAAACTCATATTTAGTTGGCTGCATGCAATCTACATTGTTAGGTTATGATTATCATATTAGGAATTTTTTATTGTGTAGAAAAGCTTTCAAAATGTTTCATTCACTTGGGAATTTTCGTCTCTCGAGAATTCAGGAAAATTTGGAAAAGGATCCCACATTTTATTCAGAAGTACGTTATAAAAGATAGTTTGGGCCATTATCAAATACTGCAATGTCATGGATGAAAGATTTCTTTTCAAAGCATGGAGAGTGTATGCCAAATAGAGAGACAATACATATTCCAGATAATTTTTCAAGACGAGAAATCTACAACTTATACAAAGAGTATGCAGAAAGTGCTGAGGGACAGGGCCACTTTATTACATATCAATATTTTGTGAAGATATGGAAGAAAGAATTCAATAATGTTCGTATTCCTAAGAAGACAAGGATGGGGATTTGCAGTACATGTGCTTCTCTTAAATCAAAAAGGGACAAATGTGAAGGCTCAGAAAGAGGTAAGTGTTCATAACTTTTACTTTTAAAATTGTATAGTCATCAACTATGAAAACATATTTCTTAATGAATTTCTTTTATGTTGTGTAGATTTAATTGTCAAAGAACTTCAGGAGCATCGCGAACAACAAACAAATGAAAGGAAGAAGTTGTACAAGCATCGAAAGAAGTGTTATGATAATCCAAATAAATATTTGGGTTTGATAATTGATGGTATGGACCTGAAGAAAACACTTTTACCACATTTTGTTCGCACACCCAAAAATCTACAAGAGGAAAATTTTATTCAATTTCACTTGGTTGGTTGTATGGTCTTCAATGGGAAAATGTTGCCAAGGGTGTACTTCACAGCTCCAAATATTCATAATGATGCAAATCTGACCATAACCATAATTCATGATGTGATTTCTCATTGGTCTGGTAATCTTCCTGAAGTTTTGTATCTACAATTGGACAACACTTGCCGTGAAAACAAAAATCAGGTTGTTTTTGGGTATCTGAACATGCTTGTTGAATTGAGAATTTTTCAAAAGGTAAAGGTTGGTTTCCTTCTTGTTGGGCACACTCATGACCATATTGATCAGATGTTCAGTCATTTTTCAGTCACATTGAGGAGGAAGGAAGTTGGGAGCTTGCCATCACTAATTGAATGTATTAAGAAATCATACATGCCAGAGCCTGCTTTTGAAGTGTTGGAAGAAACTGTTGACATGCGAAAGTTTATTCTGGGATCATATGGTGAGGGGAAATGCATTGAACAACTTAATGACATTAGCTTCCAACATCAATTTCGTATCAAAAAAATTGATGGGAAAACACTAATATGGGGCAAGAAGTATTCAACTACTACAGAGTGGGCACCGTCATCAGGATTGCAATTTTTGAAGTTCATTCCAGATCATCCAATATTTGCATCAAAAATATTGTTATTACAATCAGTTGGTGAAGTTCAGAATGCACGTAGACAGAACAGGGCTATAAATTATTCTGATTGCCTGGAAGAAATTAAAAAATGTATTAGATATACATATGAGTACTTTGACATTGCTGATTCAGTTTGGTGGGAGTCGTTTTTCAATAATCAAAGTGATCTCATTTCGACAATAATAAATGAAGATATACCTTTGAAAAATCCATTTATTTGGCCACAAAATGTGTCGAATGAACATGAGGAAGTAAACATTGTTGAACAGCAACAATCTCAAGGTATTATTAATTCTTCACAGGCAGAGGAAAGAGAGATGTATATAGGTTCCAGAAGATCTCATGCACAACGTGAAGCCATGGAAGACCTTTATAGGGGTTCAGTACAGGATATTAAGGAGGGTTGCATGATTGCAGTGCTAGCAGATGGAGATCCCAATGGCTATCCATTTTGGGTTGCTAAAGTTATAAAGGTCTTTACAGAAATTGAGGATGTTACAGGTGTTGAAGTACATTGGTATGCCACAAATACACACCTATTCAATGGTGTGTATAAGCCAGAGATGGTAGTTGACAAAAAAAATGGTGGAAAAAGAAAAAGAAAGGGTACAAATATAAATCGCCGCGCCGCACAGACATATTACAATTGAAGGATGTTGACATACTTGTTTATGACTTCAATTTAACAAAGAGAGGAACTCTTCGCTTCAAGACGACAGAGATTCTGAAAAGGTTGTTACCAGAAGGAACAATGTTGACATGGGACTCTGCTGAAACCAGTCGTAGATCTAGAAGACTTTTGAAACCTGGAATCTTGGGCATGCATGTGGACTCAGATGGGGCACTAGTTGATGACAGAGAAGAATATGGAACATCTTCGTCAGCATCCAGTCACTCATCTGAAGATGTGAATTCTGATGGTGTGCAAGAAAATATGAGTGATTTTGAATAATTGTTTAAGACAGTTTATATAACTGATGTATGCATCGTATCTTCAAATAAAATTAATGTTTTCCATATTTTGTTAAATGAGAAGTTATGAAGCATTTTTATGTTGTTGGATTATGTCTTAAGTATGATAAATTTTATTGTTTAAATATCTACAATGCAATATCAAATTAGAGATATAATGTCTGTTTTATTCAGTGTACAAATAAAGACTTTTGAATTCATTCAGTGATATAATTTGTTCATAATGTCATGTTTTTTTAGTTTTGTGGTTGGAAACATGTTAAATTTATACTTAGGAAAGAAAAATGATATTCTACCAGAAACATTAATGTGTTTTTCCTTAAAATTTAACTTTGTTTGAGACATAAAAAATTTGTTTTATTAGCATTGTTTAAAAAGTATGAAAATTAACCCTAAAAAAAAAAATCATTATTCCAGTATCAACACTTTCGTTTTGAAGCTATATTTTGCAGGAAAATTTCGTAGAAAATTTCGTAGTCACTGCCATTTTTAAAACAGCCGCAAAATTGACACCTAAAAAAAAAACATCGTTCCAGTATACACACTTTTCGTTTTGAGCACTGTTTTTGTGGTTTTTTTGGGGTTTTTGGGCCAGAGTTCCCGTTTTGAGTTTATAGTTCCCGTTTCAAAGTTTACATTGTTAACTGCCCGAAGGCTCCCAAGGAGAACCCTTGCTCACTCCTCACACTCCCAATGCCTTTGAGGCTTCCTAATTTATTAAACTTAGCATGATCTAAAAATCCTAAAATCACTCAACTAAAGCTCTAAGACTCTACATGCAATGCATACATATGGCAAAAGCATCTTTTCAGCTTTATTCCGTCTTTTCCCTGTTCTAAAATAGAAAATCTTTCCTTATCACTTAATGGTCCATATCCATTCCTTTTATGCCTAAAAGCTCTCCTAGTTTTATTTATTTATTTTGAAAATATCTAATAAAAGCCTAAATATTAAACTAATTCCACAACTGTATGAACCCTATGTCTATTATTTACAATAATTTCCTTTTTGGGCTGGATGCTCCCGCATCATACTCCCAAGGTAGAAAATTTTCATGATCTCCTGATCATGTGTTCAGCTCTATGTTTGCCTGGATCCCATATCTTGTACTGTAACTTTGCATTTGTTGCTGCTTCTGTCTGTTGTTCTTCTCCAGGTCTCCACACTTTATGCTGCTTTGCTCCACTAGCTGTACTCTTGCAATCTTCTGCTGTCTTCCTCTTGCTGCTTCTCTTTTGTTTCACTGCTGCTGGTCTCTTCCGGAATTCCTTCATCATCATCCGCCTCATCATTTCAATTTCTTTGTCTAGCATATTTTCTCCAGCTTCTTCAGTAAGACCTGTACTCACAAAACAATTGTTAGAATAAAAAATATAAGGCATCAGTGCCTCTTTTGCTGCTAGTGTTGTCTCAGCTGCCATCATAAATGTCGCCCCACATGTTGCTCTAGCTGTCACTATGAATGTTGCTGCCTCCCAAACTTCCTGTCCCTCTGCAACATTCGTTTGCTTGTCACCTGCAATTTCATCTGCAACTTTTTCCTCAACTTTTGCTGGCAACACTTCAATATGTTGCTCTGAGTTTCTTCCCAGCTTCTCTCTCAGCACATCAGTATGCTGATTCGTATTCACCATGAGACTGTCAGCTAGTCTCGCCTTCTTATCATCTATCTCCAGGATGTATTTCTGCTCTCGTTCACTGTACTGAACTCTTTCATCTGCTGCAATCTCCTTGTCATACTTTGGATTCTCCAACCAATATTCCAACAATGCAATTTCTCTGTAGCATTGCTGAAGCATATCATCATCACCTGCATTCATACGAACTTCCTCTTGTGCTGTAACAGTTACACAAGGTTGCACATCCTCCTCAGTAAAACCTGTAATCACATCACAATTGTCAGCTACAAAACTACATGGTTTTACATTATCCATCTGATCTGGATTTCCCCAATAACTCAAGAAATCATCAATGATCTTCTCCTCTGTTAACTGCATGCTTACCTGTAAATCTCTTTCTGTTGTAGCCTCTGCCACTTCACTCTCTTCCTCATCAGTAAACCATGTCTCTGGTCTTTCCCATTTTCTCGTAACAACTCCATCAATAGCTCAAGATGAACTGCTATCTCAGCTTTCTCTTTCTCATACTCTTCCTGAGTCAACTGCTGTCTTATGCCATTCGCCTTGGCATATTTCTTCTCTTTTTTACTGTGGCCTCTTTCTGAACCTCTGCTTTCTCCTTTATGACCTTCAGTAGTCATCTCCTTCGCCATAAGTTCCTCACCTATGAGTTGCATGAAGCTTCTACCACAGCAAACTCTCTTGCTGCCACTTACCTCACCAATCCTTCCCTCCGGATCTGGTCTTTTGGTAGTCATTGGTCCTCTGCTGGAACCTTTCGAGCATCCTCTACTGCTCCTGTAAGCTTCTCTCATCTGCAACTTTATTCAACCTCTGTTGAATCTTTAGGTTCTGCCACATTCACTTAGAATCCCTTGCTGGACTCCTTTATCACTGCACTCTAGCTATGATTTGCTTCTTCCTGCTAAGATTTCTTCACTATGCCTGTAAATCAAATTATCAAGCATAACCTTTAAACCAGAGATAAGTAATACCTGTCAGCTCACCTTTCAAGATCCTGTTGATCTTGTTTCACTTCATCATCCGCACTGCATCTCTGTGCTGCAATATTCATCAATTCCAAAATCTAACATTCATTCATCACATACAATTAACTTAACTAAAAACACTTGAATCTTCAACCAGAACTATTCTAGCTCTGATACCACCTGATGCAGCCCAGGCCACTCCTACCAGGATCCTCGACAACCAAGCACATAAAATCTTGTTTTATGACGTTGTAATTTCATGATTTATCACCATGCTTGTTTAACACATAATGCTTAAACCCCTACCTGTTTAACACACGGTACTCTTCATGCAATTCTTTAAAAGAAGCATATATTTAGTGGCTTACGCACACTTCAGAGAATTCTTAAAAGAACCGTACACAATATATATGTATATCATATTATATACGCCACAGTATAGTTTTCTTTCCTCTCTGATATCGGTGTTGATTACATAGCTGGACCGCTATCATGTACAAAGATATGTGTGGTCTTTGATAGATCGCTATTTCCTCTGTTCGCGATGACTCAAAGAATAACTTTCGATCTTCCAGAACCGATGCTCCCAGGTTCCGCTATTCGATAGCAAATACTCCACCTCAGAATGATGGACTGGCGATCCCTATATATTGCTCCTCTGACTTATATCAAATCGTTCCCAATTCAGAACTCGCCTGAGGTAACACGCTGGAGTACTTCAAGCCTATATATATATATATAAACAGAGACGATGCGTGACAGCTCTTCAAACCTTTAAACTCCGATACTTATTCTCTCTTTACGTATATTCATTCAACCCTCTTATCGCTCAAAGTCCAAGCTCCAGAGGTCTTCACGCCGCAATATAATCTTGAAACTGCTATTAAAATCTAACACCAAATAATTGTGTATATGTGATCCCGTTGGGTTTACGAGAAGTCAACCCAGATACTCCATTTCCTCCCCGGGTGATGAGCGCGAATCTGAACAATTTACTTGGCTCAGTTCTGCAAGCAATCCAACGAATAGTGAAATAAACCCCTTTCGATGCTGATATGGGTTTTCCGATATGGGTATGCGCCTTCGGCTATGAACTCTCCACAACGCCTCCGCTACTTTATGAAACTACAAGCGCTCTTGCCATACCAAGAGGGCCTATGCGCCACCGCAAAATAAGAATCAAAGCCATATAGTTATGAATGAAAGGAAAGGAACATTCATTGATTTATAGACAGTATCAACATCATTCAGTCCATACAGTTAACACACCCAGTAATTACGTGTGGAAAAATACGATATCCACCATTCAATAAAAGAATTAAACATCTAAACACTGTCTGCCCACAGAGTTAAACATATATCAAGAATCCATACGAAAGGCAAGCGGATTCCATAATGAACATACATCCGTAGCGCATAAAGAAATAAGATCCATCAGCACACATGCGACTTCAACATTATATAAACACCAATTTCTGCCACCACATGCATAGCCGCAACATATCCATACAAAGTCAAATTCGACATACTTATATTTACATAAAACAAGCATTCACACAGTTATATTCATGGCCAGATATACAAATCTATGGCCCTTTTACAAACTGCCCGAAGGCTCCTAAGGACAATCCTTGTTCACTCCTCACGCTCACTCCCCACACTCCCCACACACTTCCAATGCCTTTGAGGCTTCCTAATTTATTAAACTTAGCATGATCTAAAAATCCTAAAATCACTCAACTAAAGCTCTAAGACTCTACATGCAATGCATACATATGGCAAAAGCATCTTTTCAGCTTTATTCCGTCTTTTTCCCTGTTCTAAAATAGAAAAGCTTTCCTTATCACTTAATGGTCCATATCCATTCCTTTTGTGCCTAAAAGCTCTCCTAGTTTTATTTATTTATTTTGAAAATATCTAATAAAAGCCTAATATTAAACTAATTCCACAACTGTATGAACCCTATGTCTATTATTTACAATAATTTCCTTTTTGGGCTGATGCTCCCGCATCAGTAAGCTAGATCGGATTCTCAATAGACAGATCGGCCAAGATCTTGCAGGTTTGACACCTCAGATGGAAAATTTCTATGGAAGATCTGCTCTAGGAAGCACAGAAATCCCTGTCACTGGGTCTAGGCACTCCTGTGACTCCTTTCAGATCCAAATTTCTTAGCCTTCAGGCAGAACCACCCTGCAATGGGTCAGTTCTCCAGATCTGGTGATGGATCTCAAACTGGATCTAGAGTGGCAGATTGGGATCCCTTCAGGCTTTCAAAGACTTCTCTTTCAAGGTAAGCAACTTGAAGACCTTCTTCCCCTCTCTTCATATAGCATTACCAGGAACAGCTCTTTGGTGGTAACCTTACGTCTGAGAGGAGGTGCAGCGGGTCAGTCATCCTCTGCTCGTCCTTTCTCATACAAAGATGCAGTACACTCTGAGAATCCCAAACCCCCGGAGGCCCTCAAACCTAAACCCTTTTTGGTTGATAAGATAGAAGAAGTTCCTTCTCTTGAACTCACCCATGACGATCTTGCAACGCAACTTCAAGAATTTGCAGAAAGAGCCATCATTTGCAGATTTAATGGACTGTGGCCTGTGATCTCAGGATCTCTATGCATGGATCCATGCAAACTGGACTCATCATTGTAAGATCAGTTTCTGTTCTAAAGGTTACTTCATTGTTCTATTTGATAACAGTAAGCATTATGAAAAGGCCTTAGAAGAAGGCCCTTGGTTCATGGGAACTGCGGGGCTCTTCTTGACTCCTTGGTTTCCAGATTTTGATCAGCAACTGCAGTCATTACCAAGACACCTGTATGGGTCTGGCTTCCAAATTTACCTGCCCACTTATGGCATACTTGTGTCTATAGAGCTATAGGCAACACCTTGGGCAGTTTCATGATGGGAGATTTCTGGCAGGAAACCAAAGGTCTCTACTCATATGCCAGAATATGTGTGGAGTTAGACTTGAGCAAAGGACTTCCAAACCAAATCAATCTCAAAATAAACGACTTTGTCTGGTCCCATACACTTGACTACGAAAATACTGCATTTCGTTGCCGCCATTGCCACCAATCAAGGAATTTGCAGAACACCTGCCCATTTCGCCCAGCAAAAAAGAATAAGGATAACTCTTCCAAGCCCAAGTCCAAACGATGGGCTCCTTGCTCTCCACCTCCAGTCATGGATTCTGATTCCTCCAGCTCTGAAGATGAAGTTAGCGATATGGAAATGGATCATGCCCCTCATTCTGTGGTCCCTTCCACTGATGGTCCAACGTAGTCCTCCGATATCGCCACCGCTCAGAAACGCGTCCATCTGACCTCCTCCTCTGATTCAGAAAAGGAGGGCTCCCCTGTGGAGAACCCCAATCTTCAAGTTGTTATTGCTCACTCACCACACGAAGGTTGGGTTGAAGTCAAAAAAAGGAAAGGGAAAAAGCTTCGTGTTGAGGCTTCTACCCATTCTGGGTAGAAGTCAATGTTTTTTGCTTCCAGCCACATGCTGTAGCTTCTTGCTTGTTTCACTTCTTCTCCGGAACCGAGGTTGATAGTCCTATCATTTCCGGTTGACAATTTTCTGCCTCTCTTGAATGTATCTTCTTGTACCATATTTTTTATTAATAGAATTAGTCCAATTCAGAAAAAAAATAAAAAGATTCTATAAATAATAAATTAAATAAAAAATCAAGAATTATAGAAGTATAAATATAAATATTTCAAATACCATATATATATATTTATATATGAATTAATTTTTATTGGTTTAATAATTGGCTTGTATAGTTTTATGACATGGTATATAATGGAAATTTAATGTGAGATGAATTCAAAACTTTTTTGAAAAAGAATTTGATGTGACCTATCTTGTTACCATAAAGGGAATTGAAATCAAACAATTTGCTAAACTAAATTCTATATGTAAACAAAAATATACTACAAATATCTTAAAAAGACTTCAATATTTTAGGAGTTTTCTTATTGGAATCGGGTATTTTAATCATTTTTTAATTAATTATTTGATGGTTTGATGTAAATTGAAGGATCCCAGTATATTTTGGTAGTTATCATTATATTAATGGATAAAAATTTACACTATTAACTTTCTTGCATATGTAAATCATATGACTAAATCATTTTTAAATTAAAAATTTACAAAAATATTACTAAAAATTTACTTTACTATTTGTTAATTACCACCTATCCAAATTAACAGAAAATGGAAAGAAACAAAAAAACAGACTGATTGCCACCTATCTAGATTAAACAGAAAGTGGAATAAAGTGGAATGACACCACAAAAAAAGAAGAAGAAAGAAAGATGCACTTGAACAATTCTGTTAATGGGAGGATGAATGAAACGTTTTATTCTAGAACGTAACTGAAAGTTGAACGTTTTGCTCAACGTGTCGTGTACTACTTACAACTTCCATTATATTAAAAAAAATATAATAAATTGAAACATGGTTGCATATGCGTTACATTATGAAACATACATCAAATTAAATTAAATTACAAATGAAAGCGCATTGAAACATGGATGCCTGTGCGTTACCCTCCAAATTGTGGGATATAATGAAACCGTTTATTTTCAAGTATCGTGATTAATAATTAATGAAAATATAACTGGTTGGTTGTAGTGGTTGGTAATGTAGAAACTCTACCGACACGCCTAATTCTGTACTCTTGGTATAAGAAAAACTATAACCCATTCTGGTCACGTCATCTAGGTCCAGTCACATATTAATCTGGTTCAATTGCTCAGAGTTCGGCTCTATAGTCCTCTTTACTTAATCTCATCAATTATTTGTTTCCACAATGATCAGTAATTTTTTTATATAATGATTTTAATATTGTTATTATGTGTGAAAAAATGTTCTTATCAAGTTTGTGAAGATGCACCAGAGGGACGAGAAAGGATTCATCGAATGACTGTGCGAATTTAAGATCAAAATTTATGATATCGAAGGGTTTGAAGGTAGAGTTAGCTGGGCTTCTCATTGCGGAGTACACGGAGTTAAATCTCACATAAAACTAATTATACAGTGCTAAACATATCAAACATAGCAGGTTGAAGAACGTTCAAATGGGTATTGGCTCCGATCACAGTAGTGTTCATGGGATCATACAATTCTGCAATAATGGCTACCGAATACAATTCCCTTTGCCCACCATCAATTTAGTGTTCTTCCGTCTCAACTCAGGAGACACTCAATAGTTTAAACAATAAACAAATAATGCATTACAACTTAATGTTTATCCTAGGTTGCTTCGATGTTACAACAATGAACCATCGCATTTACTCACTCTTCTATGAAACAAAAACCTTCTTTTTGCATTTTCGAAGTCTAATTGGTATAAAATTATGATCAGAGTAACTCTAAGAGATTTTGACACTGGGGTCTAAACCTTTGGATTGTGCTTTCTTTCTTACCCGGTGTCATAAGCGTTTTAATGGAGTTTGCTCGGAAATGCAGTGAAAAAGTGTGTGACTATTTTTTATTTTAAAATTTTATTATGTATATAAAGATTCTCCATCAATATATACAATACTTAGTGTTTTGTTTTGTTTTTGTTTTTTGTTTTTTTTTTCAATTTATAGGGCTTTTTGTTGTAATTTTATATAAAAAAATGTAATATAAATATAAATTTTTCAAATATTTTTTAAAAAATTAAAATTTAAACACATATTTCATTTAAAATATTTTTATTTTCTACAAAATTTTAAAATCGAAAATTCTCACATATCTAAGCTGATTCTGATTTTGGAGTATCTTTTAATACAATCTATATACAGTTAATCGGAAAATGCCCCTTAATAAACATCACAATATAGTGGCAATGGATAAATGCCCCTTAATAAACATCACAATATAGTGGCAATGGAATTATCCGTTCTAAAATGCGTTTAATAAATGGCAAACTCAATATAGTGGCAATGGAATTATTCGTTCTAAAATGTGTTTAACAAATGGCAAACTAAATAGGTTAACATGGTCGCAAAACTATCTCTTCAAAATTTCGTTTCATATTGTTGTGATTTCATAGGCTGACTTTAATACATGCCCAGCCAAACACACAACTCAACAACAATACAATTATTATTGCGAAAGCCTATTGTGTGGCAAGAGTCCATTCTATTATTGTTTTTATTATTATTATTCTTTAAAATGTTCGCAAAGCTATTTCGATTTGAATAACAATAATATTTTGTTTTTAATATCATAAAATAATTATGTTGTGCTTCACTATTTTTAGTTTTAAAGTTTTATTATGTATGTGAATATTCTTTATCAATACTCAATAACAGAAATCCTTAATCCATTCTATTATTGTTTTTATTATTATTAAAATCGTCGCAAAACTATTTCTTAAAATGTTCACAAAGCTATTTCGATTTGAATAACAATAATATTTTGTTTTTAATATCATAATATTTTATGTTGTGCTTCACTATTTTAGTTTTAAAGTTTTATTATGTATATGAATATTCTCTACCAATACTCAATAACAGAGATCCTTAAAAAAGTCCTGTCCTAATTTTATATGAGTTTAAATTAAAATATTTTGTGATATAAATATAAAATATTCAAATGTTTTTTTTAAAATTTAAAATTTAAACAAATCTCTTCATTTAAAAGATTTTTATTTTTAAAAAATTTGATAAATTCAAGATTATCACATATCTAGGCTCATTTGGATTTTGGAGAATCTCTATATACAATCTATATAAAATGAATCGACTTAAAATGAACAATATGGTGACAATGGAATTATCCCTTCCAAAATATGTCTAATAGATACTCAACATAGTCCCAAAGAGATCCCTTTAAAAAATTCGTTTCATCATGTTGTAATTTCATAAGAATACATTTAATACAGGGCAAGCCAAACACTATTCTTGCGAAAGTCCATTGTGTGGCCAGAATACATAGTGGATTATTATTTTTTTTTTTATTATAATTATAAATAGTTGATTTTTATTATTTATTATTTTATTATTTAAAATTATACATATAATTTTTTAAAATTACTAAATATTTTAATTATAGAAAATTCACATTTGACATTTATAATTTTAATAATTTTTTATAAAATTAGAAATAAATTCAATCACAAATATACTTTAAAAAAACCTTGAAATCTTATAACAAATAAACTAAAGTCAAAAGTCAAAATAAATAGCAGCCTTTACCCACAATGAATATTTGGTTATTCTAAATACAAAAATACGCAACCACTCTTGAAGGTGCATTGAGACTGAAGATTACCACTAACCAGCAGATTAAATAAACACCATGCATCTTCAAATGATTAAATAGAGTATATTTAAAAGCTAGAAGATTACAATTAACAAACAGATTAAATAAATACCGTGCATTTTCAAATGATTAAATAAAATATATCTGAAGGCTAATATATAAACTTCATGAGCCAGTAATATATCGAGATTAATGTTAATGATATTAGTATGTAACAATATTATGAATAAATATAATGCATTTTCAAATGATTAAACGAGTATATTCGAAGGCTAGCATATAAACCTAATGAGCCAACAACATATCGAAATTAATGTTAATAATAATACATATCGAGATTAATGTTAATAATATTAATATGTAACAATATTATATTTTATATTATTTTACTATAACAATAATATTTTGTTTTCAAAATTAAAATATTTTATATTAATATTTAATATAAATATAACAATAATATTTTCTCTTCCAAATTAAAATATTTTATATTCAAAATTAAAATATTTTATATTAATATTAATAATATTAATCTGGTTATTAATATATTAATAATAATATTATGTTATATATCGTTATGCTTTTTCCAATTTCAACAGCAGTAATATGTTTTTAAAGTTAATATTACTATAATATTATTAGTATGGTTATATAAGTCTAATACTTTAACTAATTTTAAAGACAATTTTTTTTATAGTACTAATAATTTCATTTTCAATGCCTACATGGTTTTGGATTGACGGTGAATGGGTGTACTATTAAGGCACTAGATACTTATATATATACACATTTTGATAAATTTTATTAGTTAAGACTGTATAATTTAAGGTTTTTGATTTTGAATTTTTTAAATATCATTTTGATAAGTGTAATTACTTAAAACTTTATAATTTAAGTTTTAAATTTTAAATTATATAATATTGAGTTTTTTAAATATTTTATATAATTTGAAAGAAATTATATTATTAAGTCTTTATCATTTGATTTTAGTTTTTAATAAATATTAACATTAAAGAAATTATAATAATATTTATTATAAATAAATTTATAATAAATATCATTTTATATTTATAAATTTTTGTTTTATGTTTTTAAATTAGTTTAATATTTTTTATAATTTTATAATATTTAGATTATTATAAATAAATAATATCTCTTAAAAAATATATAAATACAAATTATCATTAACAGTAATAATAATATTCAAATTCATATTGAAAACAATATTATTAATAATATTTTTAATTAAAAAATTATTAATAACATTATTAATATAATATTAATCATGTTTTAAAAAATAATGTTTATAACATTAATAATAATTATTATTATTAAAAATTATTAACATTTAATGTTATTAATTAGTAACATTAAATTATTAGTATCATTTAAATTGTAACATTTATATTAATAATATTGATCACTAGAAAAAATAACATTTAATATTATCAATATTGAATATTAAATATTATCAAAATCTATTTCATATTTGATTAATATTATAAACATAAGCAATTAATAAATCCGATGATTTAATCTCTTAAGCTTATTAATCTCATAGTCACCATAATCAATGTTTTAAAACTTTCATCAACCCATAGTCAACCACAATCAACCTCAATTATCTTTGTTTTAGGGTTTATACTTTTGTTTAGGATTTATATACCTTAGTTTTATAATATCAATTCCTTGGGTTTAATATATTCCCTTGGGTTTGTAAAACATTGAGGGTTTTACATTTCTTCCATTGGATTTATAATATCAATCCCTTGGGTTTATTAATCTAAGGGTCAGTATTCCTAGGGTATACTATTATTCATAGGATTTATAATATTAATCCTAGAGTTTAATATAAATCGCTTGAGTTTATAATCATGGTCAACCATAGTCCAACATCGCATCCTGCCAAAGATTGTATCAATATGAAAATCAAGCATGGTCAATCATGTCTATTTTAGGGTTTATATACCTTGGTTTTATAATATTTATCCCTTGGGTTTAATATTATTCCCCTTAGTTTATAATCCCTTGGGTTTTTAGTATTAATCTGTTTGGTTTATTAATCCCTTTCATTTCTAATAGCAATCCCCTTAGATTTATTAATCTAAGGGTTCTTATTCCTAGGGCTTAATATTATTCATAGGGTTTATAATATTAATCCTTGGGGCTAATATAAATCCCCTTGGTTTATAATGATGGTAAATGATGGTCCAACATCACATTTGACAAAGATTTTCTCTATATGAAAATCAACCATGGTTCAACATTGCATTGTGACAAAATATTGTGTCCGTATGAAAATGAATCATGGTCAACCATGGTAAACCATGTTGTAGTGTCGCATTGTGATAAATATTGTCTTCATATGAAAATCAATCATGGTCAACCATGATAATTACAGGGTTTACGATATTTATCTTAGGGGTTATATACCTTGGGTTTATAATATTAATTGTTTATGTGTAATATTATTCCTTTGGGTTTTTAGTATTGATTCTTTGGGTTTATTATTCTTGTGGGTTTATAATATCAATCCCTTCAGTTTATTAATCTATGGGTTCATATTCCTACGTTGTACTATTATTCATAGAATTCATAATATTAATCCTTGGGTTTAATATAAATCCCATGGATTTAATTAATTAAATTGGGTTGATAATATTCATCCCTTGGGTTTAATATTACTCCCAACAATAGTCAACCATGGTCAACCATAGTCAACCATATTTATTTTAGTCAACCATGTTTATTTTAGGGTTTATAATATTTATTTTAGGGTTTATATACTTTGGGTTTATAATGTTAATCTATTGGGTATAATAGCCATAATGAACCATGTTGCAATGTCGCATTTTGACAAAGAATATATCAATATG
The DNA here is from genome assembly GCA_031772625.1 of Pinus tabuliformis. Taxonomy (NCBI): domain Eukaryota; kingdom Viridiplantae; phylum Streptophyta; class Pinopsida; order Pinales; family Pinaceae; genus Pinus; species Pinus tabuliformis. Next base: position 708,157,815 of record CM062814.1, on the reverse strand, counting down.
AAAATCTACCACAGTCAACCATGATAATTTTAGGGTTTACTTCTCGTGGGTTTATAATATCAAACCCTTGGGTTTATTAATCTAAGGGTTCATATTCCTCAGGCATACTATTACTCAGAGGGTTCATAATATTAATCCTTTGGTTTAATATAAATGTCATTGATTTAATTAATTAAATTAGGTTGATAATATTCATGACTTGGGTTTAATATACTCTGAACCATAGTCAACCATTTTCAGCCATGGTCAACCATAGTCAACCACAGTAAACCATATATATATTTAGTCAACCATGTTTATTTTAGGGTTTATAATATTTATTTCACGATCTATATACCTTAGGTTTATTATATTAATCCCTTGGGTCTAATATCCATGGTCAACCATGTTGCAACGTTGCATTGTGACAAAGATTGTCTCAATATGAAAATCAACCATGCTCAACCATGCTAATTTTAGCGTTTACAATACTTATCTTAGGGTTTATTTACCTTGGGTTTATAATATTAATCGCTTGCATTTTTGTATCCCTTAGATTTATAATATTTTTCTCTTGGGTTTATAATATTAAACACTTGGGTTTATTTGTTCTTTGAGTTTATAATATTAATAATTCATTTTGTTTATCATTTTATCCCTTAGGTTTATTAATCCCTTGACTTTAAAATATTAATTTCTACGGTTTATTAATCATTTAGATTTTTAATATTAGTTTGTTATTCCTTGGGTTTATTTATTCATTGAGTCTATTGATTCTTAGGTTTATTAATCATTTGTTTTTATAATATTAATGCCTTGGGTTTATAATATTAATAATCATGCGAGTTTATCAATCCTTTGTTTATAGAATATTAATTTCTAGGCTTTATTAATCTCTTGTGTTTGTAATATCGATCCCTTGTGCTTCTTGACCCCTTAGGTTTTTAATATTTATCCCTTGGGTTCACTAATTGCTTGGGTTTATAATATTAAACGGCTGGGTTTATTAGTTCCTTGGGTTTATAATATTAATAATCCCTTTGTTTTATTAATCCTTTGAGTTTAAAATATTAATTCTTAGGATTTATTAATACATTGAGTTTAAAATATTAATTCTTAGGGTTTATTAATTCAAAAATGTTTATTTTAATATTTTTAATATTTATCTTAGGGTTTTTATACCTTGGGTTTATAATATTAGTCCCTTGGGTTTAATATTATTCTCTTAGGTTCATAATCCCTTGGGGTTTTAGTATTAATCCCTTGGGTTTATTGTTCATTTGGGTTTATAATACCAATCGCTTGGGTTTATTATTCCCTGGCTAACCATGGTTTATTATGATGTCAACCATGGTCCAACATGGAATTGTGATAAGGATTGTCTCAATATGAAAATTAATAATGGTCAATCATGTTTATTTTAGTGTTTATAATATTTATCTTAGGGTTTATATACGTTGGGTTTATAATATTAGTCCCTTGGGTTTAATATTATTCCCTTGGGTTCATAATCCCTTGGGTTTTTAGTATTAATCCCTTGGGTTTACTATTCCTTTGGGTTTATAATATCAATCCCTTGGATTTATTATTCCCTTAGGTTTATAATATCAATCATGGTCAACCATTATCAATCATAGCCAACCATGGTCAACCATGGTTGAATGTCGCATTGTGACAAGGATTGTCTCACCATGAAAATAAACCATGTTTATTTTAGTGTTTGTAATATTTATATTTGGGTTTACCAATGTTGAGTTTATAATATTAATCCATTGGATTTAATATTATTCCCTTGGGTTCATAATCCCTTGGGGGTTTAGTATTAATCCCTTGGGTTTATGTTGCCCTTGGGTTCATAATATCAATCCCTTTGATTTATTATTAACTTGGGTTTATAATATCAATCATGGTCAACCATAACCAACCATGGTCTACTGTGATCAATCATGGTCTGATCTCGCATTATGAAAAAATTGCCTCCACTTAGGGTTTTTATACCTTGGGTTTATAATATTAGTCCCTTAGGTTAAATATTATTCCCTGAGGTTCATAATCCCTTGGGGTTTTAGTATTAATCCCTTGGGTTTATTGTTCATTTGGGTTTATAATATTAATCACTTGGCTTTATTATTCCCCGGTTAACCATGGCTTATTATGATGTCAACCATGGTCCAACATGGAATTGTGATAAGGATTGTCTCAATATGAAAATCAACGATGGTCAATCATGTTTATTTTAGTGTTTATAATATTTATGTTATGGTTTATATATGTTGGGTTTATTATATTAGCCCATTGGGTTTAATATTATTCCCTTGGGTTTATTATTTCTTTGGGTTTATAATATCAATCCCTTGGGTTTATTATTCCATTAGGTTTATAATATCAATCAAGGTCAACCATTATCAATCATAGCTATTAACCATGGTAAGAAAACATATTTAGGAGAAGTTATTAAAGGAAAAGAAAGGGTAATAATGACACAGTTGAGGATAGGGTCACATCACCTTAGATGTGAGACTGGAAGGTGGAAGATCCCCAAGGAGGCTTTGGAAGATAGAACTTGCATTTTCTGCGATAAAGGTGTGGTAGAGATGGAATGACACTTTTTCATGGAATGTGAAACATATAAGGATATTTACCTTCAATATGAAAACAATCTAAAGGTTGAAAACATGCATCATATATTTGATAAAGATAATATCAATCAGATTACTAGCCTTCTAGTCAAGACTCATAGCCGAATATTTGACATCGGAAGGAATATGAAGATGAGTGAAGGATTCTATTCTCTGGGTCCCTTAGGATTCTTAGCCTCGTGGACATCATTAAAATCATTCATTCATTCATTCATATCCATTTTATGCCCCATAAAGACCATACTCTCTACTATCATGAAAGGTACAACCTTGGTGGCCTGAAAAGGTCGTGTCCTAATACTACTACATGGTCATCTAGTGGAATAATACTCAAACACATTCCCAAAGCATTCTCCTATTCTAATGCAAGTAGAACATACAATATTTTTTGTCACCTTCTCCACTTAATTTACAGGTGATCATATTCTCCACATAATCGACAATCTTGTACTAGCTTTCATCTTCCTTAAGGTCACAACGACGAGATTCACTATCTTTTCGCTAATGGAAACTATGGGTTTCAATGTTTCCCATAATGATATTACCTATAAGAGCTCCTTGGTTAACCTCATTTTGCACCAATTATGCGAACTTCCCCTTAAATGGGAAATCATGCATTATTGGTATTTTGATCCCGTAAATAACTAATCAAGAAAGAAAAATATGTACAAAACAAGAAACCAAATGTATACGCATAGACACATAACTCCACATAGATCCATATTAACTAGTAGAGATCCATCTTAACTTTGCATATACCAAGTGTCCAAAATGATCAAATCTCTTTTCACTCTAAAAGAGGTTTGCACACCTCAAGATATTTTAATCAAATTATTTAAAACTAAAATATATTTATAAATTAAAATAAAATAAAATTTGAAAAATTATAAAATAATTTAATTTAAGCGCAAATTTTTTCTACCATTTTGGAATTACTCACATTGAACTTTCATGGTCGATGTTTCGAGCCATCAAGCGTTGTTCATCCTCAGGACAGAGATATGAAATCTGATCTAGCGTGAGAGGTAAGTAGGTGAGAGATGCAGGAAGAAGAGTTGTAAGGTTAGTTGAACACAAGTTAAATGTTAAGAGGTCAATATTCAACTATTTACAATAATTAATGAGAATATGAATGAAAGGAGAGAAGTCAGAAAAACAAAAGGAACTAAAAGGTTATCACATCCATGGGGCCAAATAGCACAATTTGGAATTATTCTTGCAACATCTAAATAACCAATCTAAATTTATCAAGTTTACTATGAAGGTCAATAACAATGGTAGCCTTCCATTCCTTGATGTTCTTGTTTCCAAATGTTGACACATGATCTTTGGGATTAAGATATTTATGTAAGTATTGTAAATAGGAAAATGAGGAAGGTGAAGAGACACTGGAATTTGAATTCCAATACTGTACCTTCAATATATATATCAATAATATCTTAATATATAAGAAAAGAAATATTATTTTTAAAATATATGTCAATGAGTTTCTTTCTCATTGAAATAAGTCTAGCACTAGTTAAAGCGCTATAGGTGAGTCAAATAGTCAAAAGAAAAGGTTGAAGACCTTAAGGGCATGTTACACCTTGTATGTGTATGTATTATGGTTAAGATAATACCTCCAAGAAAATCTCCTCCAAGAAACGACATCCTAAAAGGAAGAAATTTGAAGCATAAAAGTCAAGTCAACCTCAAATCGGCCTAAAAGAAGGAGGAGGCACCTATATATAAAGGCCATTACATCTCTACAAGACAACACAACTCATCTCTAAAATCAGCAAGTAAGGGAAGGCAAGAAAGGAGATAAAGAAGATGAGTTTAAGGAGACTCTAGGGCAGTGAAGAAGGAGAATACAAGAGTGAAGATTAGAAGTTTTTTTCTAAGGGTCAAACATAGCCACATGTGCGAAGGAAGGAGGCCTCTCTATGGTCATAACAGCATCAGTACATCAGTCTAATACTTATCACTGTTTGGGCTAGAAATTAAGGTCTATAAGGCCTCCCTCTAAGAGCGAAGAAGAGACCCTCACAAATAAAGGAAGAAGGAATAAGGCTGAGGAGAAGAAGATTGTTTATAGGGCTAGAAATAAGCACACATGTGAAAAAGAAGAGGACAAGTTTGCAACTGGTAAATAGTCCATGACATATCATTGTTTGGGTGAGAAATCAAGTCTATAAGGACTCCCAAGCCTAGAAAAGGATCCTATCTCTCTAGCGAAGGTTGAAGAACCCTAATTCACTAAGTGTACCTTTCACACATAAGAAAAATAGGACAACAGAACAATAGTACAATCATACACCCATACACCCATACATCAAGAAGGATCTCACTTAATAAGTCCACTTGAGCAAGGGATAGAAGAGGAACACCTCATCTATAATGCTCACTCAAGGAAGGTGTATCTCTAGACAAGAATCAAAGCAAGAGGACGAAGTGTCGTGGATCAAAGTGTCGTAAGGAGGAAGCCTACGTGTCGAGGAAAATAATGCAGAAAGGAGGAGAAGACTTGAATTTTGATTGGAGGATATTTTAGTCAAGGGTCTAGGGTTTTGAATTGATCAATAGAAGCTTCAATAAGAGAAATTCACTCAAGGGTTTTCCTCTCAAGAGAAGAGAGGTTTTGGCCCTGGCAGAGAGCCAACATGTCGTGTTCTTGTTTTTAATTTTTTGTAGTAGTTTGATGAAGTACACACACATGCACTAATAATAAGAAGAATAAGAATAAGATAACAAGGAAAATTATAAATACATCAGAAATTGCTAGCAAGTAACAAAGAATCACACTACACTACTTTGTCGTATATTCTTCAACAATTCTTGCTTCAATTTTCCATAGTCATTTGTTTTTTTATCATCTTTTGAGTTTTGTGTAATACTACTTCTCAATATTATTTAGAAGATAATAGGTTGTTGTTTCTATGATTTGAATCCATACAAAACCAACATTGTTTATTGTATTTATTTTTTGATCTACAAAAGTTCAATTTGTATTTGTTCACACTCGATTAGTATCACTATATAGTGAGTTGTACCTTAAGATCGATACTTGATCTGGACATTCATCTGATCTACATAAGTTCAGTTTGTATTTGTTCACACTTGATCAATATCACTCTATAGTGACTTGTGTCTTAAGATCGATACTTGATCTGGACATTCATCTAATCTAGATTGATGTGCTTTTAATCCAAAGATTTAGGTTATAGAGAAATGTCATCTTTAGTATATGAATTCAATTATTGTTTCTACTATAATGATTTCTTATTTGTATCATTATTTTGATTATTGGTTTGATTCATAAATGAATGATTGAAAGGTTGTTTACCTTACAAAGGTTGTTGCAGTTATCCTTTTTTGTACACTTCGACTAAGAAATAGGAATTATAATGCATTGATTAGTCTCCTGCATTTATTCTTTATGTTATTTATTAAAATAAACACAATTTGATTTACATTCAATTAAAAGATAAGAGATTTTCATTTTTGCAGTTATCTTTCTTCTCATCACTTGCATTAACGAGTATAACTTTCTTTTCATCACTTGCATTAAGGAGTATTACATTTTTCAATTTTAACTCATAATCACATATATAAATTAAAATTAGAGAACTACATTTCATATATTTTTCGAGAGATAATTATAGTTCATTATTTGAACCAATTACATTTAGTTTTGGTCTTCTCATTTGTTGTAACATATTCTTGTAATTATTTGTAAAGATTTCATTGTATTCAGATTGCCAACGATAATATGATTTATGTATAGTATTTCTTTAACTAATAGTTTTATTTGTATACCTAGTAGTTTAGATTTACCATATTAGTTAACTTGTAGGTTATGTTTTATTAGTTATTAACCACTACTTTTAAGTATAATAATAGTAGTTTAGGTATCGTGTAGATAATATAGGCTAGGATTAGTTTTTCCTTGTTTTCTTCTTTGCAAGAGGAATGATTTAAAGGCTAATGAAGCATTAAAACTTGTCGAGACTAAAAATCCCAAACAACTTGGCCTATTTAAAGAGGTCGGATTTGGGTCACTTCTCCCTTGTTGACTAAGTTCATACAACTCATGTCAAGTCATTGTAACTTGGGCTATTTAAAGAGCTTGGATTTGGGTCACTTCTCCCTTGTTGACTAAGTTCATACAACTCATATAAAGTCATTGCTTTAATGGTTTCAAGTCAAACAACAATACTCTGGTTTTCGTATTTTTCTCTTAGACATCCAAGTTAAAAACAATATGCAAACTTGAAGACACTAAAATTGTGTTATTGGGTCAGGTTCCCAATGGGGAAACCATTAATAGCAAGAGAAAATGTATGTGACCTTTTGCAACAGTAATACAAGGCAATCACTCACACAAAAAATAGGTTAGGATTAATTTTTCCTTGGTTTTCTTCTTCGCAAGAGGAAGAAGAGGAAGAATCCAAAGGCTAATGGAGCCTTAAAAGCAATCAAGAGTGATCATCCCAAACATCTTGGACTATTTAAAGAGCTGAAGTCTCAGTCATTTCTCCCTTGTTGATGAAGGTCATAAAAGTCCTCTGAACATATTGTTATTTTTATTTTCTTTAAAATGATATTAATGTTTCTTAATGGATAATATGATCAAATTTTAATATATGTATTTATGTTAGACAAATAAATCTTACAAATGTTTATGGTAAATATGTAACACTCAAAAATTTATAAATAATACAAAGTATATAATTAATTATAATTACATTGAAAATATAATTATTAGAAAAAAAAACAAAATATTTATAATTATTTATTTTATTGAATTATATTCATTTATATATTTTCTAAATAAATATGAGCATACTAAAAAGTTTTATAATTTAAATACAAAACTAAAACCAATATAGAAAAGAACGTGTTTCCATCTTTGCTAATTAATCTATTTTCTCTTTATTACCACTACCTGTATTACAAGGATTTGAATTTTTTTTTTAATAATAAAATAAGGATATTGATTATTTAACTATAACAATTAAATGTAATTATTAAAATATGATTAATTGAAAAACAATAATTTATAATTTCAATTTACAATTAATCAAAAAATTAATATAATTTTAAACCTTTCGAAATTTCCATATTTATTGTTTTATTATAAAATACTTCTATGATAAAAATTAATAATTTATTTTCCTAATTTTACCATAGCAAATAAATTTACATCTTAAATGTAATGAGTAATTTTTAGTGTAGCATGCATTTCAATTATATAATCTCATAAATGATGGATCTTTTCTTTTGCAAATACATATTGTTTCACATGAAAGTCAAATTATTTATATGTCAATATATCATAGATTGCTATAGGGATTTATATTATGCTTATTCTTATACCGAGGTTTTAGTCATTCGTATATATTATGGATAATAAGGTGAATTTTATTTACATAAAGTAAAATGAGGTTTATTAATTATTATTTTAAAATAAGAATTTCCCTTTTTCTCTATTATTTTTAATTATTGAAGGATTGAAAAACGAATTATAATTGGTCAATCATGTAATATTACTCATCTACTATTTTTGGATTGCATCTTTGTTTATTGTGACGGTTGTTTATTTACGTAAAAAAATGGATAGGAAATAAATATTGAAAAAATCATTTTTCCTTATTGCCAAGCATTTCGAAGTGGAAAAGAACTTTATTTCAAAATTTCCTCCTTTCAAATAGATAGAACTTGCATGGGATTGAAGTACTTGAATTTCCATTTGAATTTGAATTCAAACATGTATATAAAAGATTGGAAATGGTTAATGGTGGAAAATAAAATAAAAGCTCTGTGCGAAAGCAATCTTTGGTATTAGTTAAAGTTGTATTGGAAATACTCTTTATACTTTATATATCAATGGTATGGAGTTGAAAAGAATTTATAAAACAATGTCACACATACATATTGTTTAGGGCCAATGTTAATGTTAGTTTCTCTACCCTAATAAGAAAAACTAGTTCTTCCAAAAGAAATTGGAAAAGATTTATGGGTGTTTTGGAAAAGATTTATGGGTGATAATTTAAGGAATTTGGCTAATTCCAAAGACATTATAAAATGGATGATTGAGTTAAGAACCTTGTGAAGTGATTACAAAGTGTTTAAATAATGTGGAAGCAATTATTTATACTTTGTGGTAAAATATTTAGTACAACAAGTTGGTAAAGGTGATAGAGTTTAGATTATAATTAATGGATGGGTGCATATTAGAGGAATAAATAAGTTACTCCCATAATTTATTTTAGTCTGAAGTAATATAGGATGACAATCTCTAAATAGTATCTAAATAGAGATTTGGACGGAAGAATGGATAACATGGAGAGAGTTAGGTTTGAGTAGAATTACGTTGTTCAATGATAGATTCATAGAACTCTCAAAACATATAAATGTTAGATTAAGAAGGAATATGTGCAATTAGTATGGTCCCTAAACCCAATAGGTATTATGTTCAAAAGCTACTATATATAGCTCTTGCTAAGGAAGGAAGAGAAGAACCTGTATGGTGGTGGAAAATTCTATGAGATTTGAAAATTTTGACCAAATCCAAAACTCTTATATGGATGATCTCAAAAAACAGGCCACCAACATGGGATATATAAAAAAACAACCTTTCTTAGTCCTAGATTATGCAATTTATGTCATAAAGAAGGAGAAAGGAAGTACAAAAGCAATTAGAGAGGATGATAAGATACCAAAATGTTTGGGTAAGTAATGATATTTAAGATATATTCATGCTGTGGTATGGGAAAAAGTGTATAATAAAAAATTAGAGCTCTTCCCTTAATCATTGTATGGGGAGTTTGGTTAGCTAAGACTTTTGATAAAAATGATGATATACATAGTTTATTATACATTTATAGATAAAAATGTTTTATAATTGAAAAAAATAATATTATTTTAACTAATCAATCTTAACTCAATTTATACGTGAATCAAATAAATTATTTTATTTTATGTTATAACAAAATTCTTTAAAAAAATATTAAAAGAAAAAAATCCCAATCCGACTCATTATATTTTTATATCTTTCTTTTCCTTTTAACTTACTTTATATATATATATATATATATATATATATATATATGACTCATTATATTTTTATATATTCACTCTTTCTTTTCCTTTTAACTTACTTTATATATATATATATATATATATATATATATATATGCTTTCTTCAATTTTTATCTTTTATTAAGATAAAATGATTTATAATACAATTTCAATGTACATTATAATCTCTCAATCTTGTCCTGAGTTAAACTTAAGCACCTTTCTCTGCAACTAAGCCTTGTTGTTATTTTCCAATGTGAAAGATTTTAAAATTTTTCATATATATATATATATATATATATATATTTATATTTAGGTGAAGAATTATTGGAGATAGCCCCATTGTTGGATGGGCGTTTCCCAACTACAGGATGTTTTTCTAGGATTGTGAGGCTTGGTACAACCTGGTCACATATTGAGATGGTTTATATCTTGTACAATTCTCTCCCATCTTGAACCCCTAACCATGAAATTTTAACGTAAGACTTATGGGTACTAAACCCCACTCAAACCAACTAATATACACACCATGACTATAATTCATCAAATATATTATAATTAATAATTATCTCTTGCTATTTTATCTAATGGTAATTTCACAACTCCCTTATCTAGATGTGACCCCCACAAAAACCTATATTAAAGGAAAACATATGATATATACAATAATATTTTGAAACAATTGGCATATGTACCATACTGGACCACTAAATCTTTTATGCGCAAAAGTAGTTCAACAATTTTATTTAAAAACTCAATAAACTAGGACATATATAGAGCATCAAATCATTTTTCTTTTAGGACATAGGGCTGCTTCCCTTGGTACTTATGGTAGCATTATATTAGATTATTGTTTCTTAGAGGTCCAATACATGTAACTATATTCATCTTATTTTCTTCATATATCTACCTAGTGTTATTTGTCTTTTCCATAAAACATATACTCTCTTATTCTCATGTCTCCCGAAATATATTACCTTCAATTTTCAATTTTTCACTTGTTAATTATCATTGTCAAGGCTTACATTTAACATAATCTACTGGTATATGTAGTGTATTGAACCACTAAGCACCTATGAAGATATTAACTAATGTCTCTCATGGGGGATCAACTCTTATGGTGTTCTCATCATTTGGCTCTTATTGGGAAAAGGATCATGGTCTCGCAAATTTCATTTAAATGAAGAGTTAGTTTCTTTGCAGCTATTAAATGATTTAAGAAAAATTTGGGTTTCAAATTATGGGGAAAACAAACAAAAGTTGAGATCATTAAGCATGTATAATATATATTTTTACCTGGATGCTCTTGCATAAAACTCTTATAATAGGAGATTTTGAACATCTTCGTTGAATAGTTGTTGATGAAATAACAATTATTGAATACCTTAGTCTTTCCTTCTTTTCTTATTTCATAATTGGAACCACTCGTAATTTTGCACTTTCCATTCTATACACTTCTTCCTCTCTTTACCTTACACAACTATTACATTTTTATTTAAATACTTTCTATCCTCAAAATTCATCTCTACTAATTTTAGGATCAATTATTGACATCGTTATGACCACCTTTTCATCTATGACCCAATTCCACTCTACCATATCTATCACCTACTCAAATTTTCTTTTTACCTCCTCATCTCCCCTTCTCACCCCTCATTATTTATCATCATGGTACATTTCAACTTGCACTCATTGCATATTATTTTTGTCAATAAACACCATTAATGGACATTGCTCAAGCATATTATGATTCTTGGCTTTCTATGAAACTACTCTATTGTTATCATCATCTTCAACTTGTCGTTTCTTATCTTCTTCATTTTTTCTCTTTAATATCAATGTTTATGACTTTTTTTACATGGCATCGTGAACATATTTGTTCTATGGTCATCGTCTACTATCTTGTGTTATGTTCATCATCTTCACTCTCCACTCTTCTCATTGTTAGATATAATACCTCTTGCTTTACCTACAAAGAAATCATCATAGAAATAATTATGGAAAAGAAAAAAAATGTAGAAAAATAATCCCATATTCACTCCCTCAACTTCTACAATTTCTTGAATGTCATTTTCTTGTAACTCAATGTTGCCATACCATCACCATATTTTTATGATCTCTCCCTTGTTCAACATCACTATTATAATCACTCCATCATCATTAACATCCAAACTCATAAGATAGAGAAATTATATTTTCTCTCCTTTTCTAATCGCTCATTCCACTTCCATATTCCTTACTTCAATTCTCAAGAATAAATGATAAGCATCTTGTAATGAATACATCCTCTTTATAGAAGTCCTTTTTCTCATGGGACACTTAACTGAACCATATTGTGCATAGCCTTTTCTTTAGTATTTTGTACAAAGATAACGCTCATTCCTTCTCTAAACAAAATTCAAAGGGAGAGTTGCAAAATATTTTCCTACTCAAAAAATGGAAGATAAAAATATAGAGAAGGATGGTTGACCTGAGTTTCCATAAAACTTGCTGTGACAATATATATATCTTCTGTTCTCCTCCTTCTCTTCATCATTCTATCCTGATGATGAATGTTATTTTGGACTCAAAACATCAACTCACAAAAAAATTTGTGGATTATACTATAGACACATTCTCTTCATATTCTAACTAGAGAAGCTTACAAACAATAATTATTACCCTTCACGAAAGAGAGACTTGGAATGATATTTGTCTACTCGTAAAATGGAAGATAAAAATAGAGAGAAGGGTCGCTTTGCTTAAAAAATGTCATGAAAATACATATATTTTCTCTTCCCCTCCTTCTCTCCATCATTTTTTCCTAAATATGGGTCTTGTTTTTGAATCAAAACATCGAATTACAAATGAAATTGGGGGTCATACTCTGAACACATAAATAGTAATTATTACCCTGCACAAAAGGGAGACTTGGCATGAGATTTGTTTACTCAAAAAATGGAAGATAAAAATAGGGAGAAGGATACCTGACCTGAGTTTCCTTAAAACTTGTTGTGACAATATACATATCTATTTTCTTGTCCTCCCTCTCTCCATCATTCCGTTGTGATGATGGGTCTTGTTTTGGACTCAAAACATTAACTTACAAATGAAACTGTGAATCGTACTTTGGACACATTCTTTTCAAATTATAACCACAAAAGCTTACAGACAATAATTATTACCCTAAATGGAAGATAGACTTAGCATGAGATTCTTCTACTCAAATAATAGCAGATAAAAATAGAGAGAAGGATGGCTAACTTGAGTTTCCTTAAAAAATGCCGCGACAATATATATCTATTATTTTCTCCTCTTTCTCTCCGTCTTTCTGTCCTAATGATGGGTCCTCTTTTGGACTCAAAACGTTGACTTACAAATGAAACTATGGTTCATACTCTGAACACATTCTCTTCAAATGCTAACCACATAAGATTTCAAACAATAATTATCTACAAATTTATCACTTTTACCTATTATCCCATAATGTTTTTGCACCTTAAGAATATCTTAATAAGTTATAAGCTTACCTTTTAATTGGGTGAAAATCTTCTCCCAACATTGAATGTTGGGCTTGCCTCTCCATATTTTTCCCATGTCTAATTGTTTCCACCATGAGCATCCATAACTTAATTTTATACACTTCATGATAGAAAAACTATTTTTTCATCCCTTATATCCACTCCATCATTGTTTCTAAATCTACACTTTTAGAAAATCTTGGCATCTACATAATCTTTAGATCTCTCACACATGTCTCATTTTCACTATCTATTCTTTTTTTGCAATCTTATTTGCCAAGATAATTCTATGGCCTTTCCATCTTCTTTATCATATTACACAACATTGTTGGAATATATTATCTGCATATCATTCTCATGTATAATATCTCATTTACTCTTGTCATTTTGTTATATGGTGTTCCTCTTTTCTATTAGTGTTTCCCCTCTCTTTCTTTAACACTCATTATAAATCCTTATGCCCTAAAATTCATGGTAATCCATATCTCTTATTAGAATCTTTATGTCCCTAAACTTCATGATAATATGTATGAACTTCATGGTAATCTGTATCTCTTATTGGAATTATTTATCTTTCAACATATGCCTTTAGATTCAAATCTAAAAAAAAGTAAGTGATCATTTGATGTAATATTATTTCATGCATTTGAATAATAACTTACACATCAAAACTATACAACAAACCAAAAAAACATAAACATCACAACCTTTATATTTTATTATAATATTCCTTAAACCACATAAATTTAATAACATAAATTATACAATAGTTACTCCATATCATCTATGAAAACAAATGAAAATAGACTCGCTTGTGACATCGTAAATAAAACTTCAGTTTGACGTTAAACATTGCTAATCCAAAACGTTCCCGAACGCAAATGTGCTATCTATACAAACAAATTAAAATAGACTCACTTGAATTAACTCATATGATAAATAAAACTTCAATTTAGCATTGAACGTTGCTAATGTAAAATATTGTGGAACACAAATATTATACAAACTGTAATTACTTGAAAGTCTATCGTCAAATTAAAATGTAAGAAAATTGCATTTCAACTACGCTTTCGTGTTTCCATTTTCTGAGATTAAAAAATCCCCGCCCCATTTAAATAGGCGGAGTCCCCGCTCATTTTCATGTTTCATACTTCTTAGATTAAAAAGCCCTTCATCATAATGAAATCAAATAGGTCGAAGCCCCTCTATTTTCCTATTTTGACGAGAGGTCATTCGACGGAGCCTAGATATAGACATGGGGCACACTAAATGCCCCGATTGAAGGCTAACTTTTTTCCGCATTTACCATACAAGATCACTAAATAACAATTTATGATCTCAGTACAATAAATATTTTTATAAAGTGGTTGTCCTATGTACTAACTATTGCAGCTTTATATTATCTTATATATCTTTTGGTACATGTTATTTTTATCCTTTGTTTTTTACATCTCTATTCTGCTATTATTTGCCTTTTTCGCACATGTCAATATCTTTATCCTTTGTTTTTTCCATCTCTATTTCATATTATATGTCTGGTTCGTAAAGTGTGTTCCCATTTATTCCATCTTTCGAGAGTTATCTCCTTGGTCAGTTGTCATCATCATGTGGGTTTTTGTTGTGTTTATGGTCAGAGAAAACAATTTCAATATGATTTTAAGGAATATGTGTATTATTTATTTCACATTTAAATTTAAGGAAGAGAAATAGAGTAACTTTTTATTTAAAAATAAAAATAATAATAAAATTATATATGTTTCACATTTATTATTATAATTATTTATTATCATTATAATGTGAAAATATTTTTTCATTATTTTGTAATATTTTTCTATATTATAATTACATTACACAAGTATCTATAATAATTATCTCTTCACTATTTTTAATATTGCATTTGTTACACTTTCTTTGAACATGGATATTATCAAAATTTCCACACCTACTTCTTCCATTTCCCTCCCTTTCCCTCACAAAATGGTTCTCCACATCCCTAGCTTCTTTTTAAATTGCAAAAATTGATTTATTGACCATTGAAATGGGGTTTAGGTAGTATAATCTACTTCAGTATTACTTCATTTAAAAGCAATATTAATATATAATCTTAATAACTCAATTTCACTAATAAATTCCATTGCAAAAACATATTTTATCTTCAAACAACAATATTCTTGTGTAATCTTACCCATGTAGCATACTAGACCAAACATAACAGATACATATTGTGGACTCTCTCTAATGCGCACATCAGGCATAATTTTCATCAACAAATGTATACAAATTCAAAATAGTATTACCATGATCTTACTAACATAAGGAACATAAAGAACATTCCTTGGTGGCTTGGAAATTCTATATACATTCCATTTTTCCATTTTTATAAATGGAACATTATCTCACTTGGTAATGATTTTGAGAAAATGTAAATATCCCTCATTTATCTAAATACGAGGAACTTAACTCAATTCATTACCTTTATTAATATATTTACATTAAAAAAATTGTATATCCACTTTGTCAATTTCACCACACCTACTTCCTCCATTTTCTTCGCAAAGGGTACCACAACAATATGCTTACCCTCGGAAATGCAAAAATTTCTATTAACTACCATTCTAATACCATTCTAACACGTTATATTTCTTGTTGCACAATCTTTGAAAATGCAATTTGAATTAACTTCCATTCTAATAACATTCTAGTACATTATATTTCTTGTTGCACAATCTTAGTAATTCGACAATATCATTAGTATGTTTTATTGCAATAACATAATCTTCCCAGGAGTTGAATAACGGAAAGGTAATGATGGGTTGGATAAAAGGATATTTTTTATTATAAATAATATTTTGTTTATAATAATTTACGATTATTTAAAATAGTTTTGAATATAATTTATTAATAAATAATATTTTCTAAATAATAAATTTATATTTATTTAATATTAATAAAATTTTAATTATTAATTATTGATGGTTAATATTTATTATTTATAAATTATTTTTAATTAAAAAGGTTAGGATTAAAAACATTTGAAAATCAATATACAAGAATGATAAATGGGATTGAAATATAATTTAAATTTATAATAATAAAATATTATAAAATATAAGTATTTAAAAAAATAAAAATAAAATTGAAAGTAATGTGTCCAAACCTATGTTCAAGATTACTTTGCGTTTTTTTCCAATATGTTATAAAGAGTAAAAAGGATGAAAAATATATATTTTAGAAGTGTTATTTTTCCTTGTATATTTTTATTATCGTTTTAAGAGTAATATTTAAAAGGGTTATTATTCATTGTATGAAATATAAATAAATTGATAAAAGATTTCCTTGTATATTTTTATTATGGTTTTAAGAGTAATATTTAAAAGGGTTATTATTCATTGTATGAGATATAAATAAATTGATAAAAGAAAAATGCGCATGCTTTTTTTTCTTTTTTTCTTTTTTTTTTTGGTAAATTAGACATTAGATTTCTATTGATATCAAAAAACTATTACATCTCATTAAAGTTTACATTTCCTTATATGCACCCTCCAAACTATAAGTCTCTTCCTTACATAATTTATGTACCTATATACCAAAGGGATAGATACCATTCTAAATCTTACTCTTGTAGAATAGTCAGTCGAAACTACTACATCAAAATATTCTTATGCTATCCTTTACACAAAAACTTTAATCTCAAGGAAGATATCGAAAGAAAACAAACAAAGTGATATCGTCCAAATCCATATATAATATAAAGATAAGATTTCTAATACTAAAGGAGACAAAATTGAACAAAAGGACTGCCTATGAAACTATGATGGACATCTTAGACCAAAATTATCACTGGAGAGGATGCAAATGAGTTGGTTTGAAGAGTATCTTGAGTTGGTCATTAATGACCTGAGGTACCTCTTTCCACTCATTGGATTCAGTGTCACAATTGGATACTATGTAGCATTCAATGCTGGATAATCGAGCTATTACGTCATCTAGATTATACTAGATGTCTATGAGGATTTTCTTAAGCCTTCTTGTACTGCAAAAAGTTTATACTAAGTCATCTTCTACCTTGTCCCTCAACCTGTCATGTCTCTCATCTATACATGGAATCATATGTGTGTGTCCTAATCACCCCAACTTTTTAATTTATAAAAGGATAACACAAGAACACTTAATGTTTTTATTTATAACATCCCTTCACTTCTATCTACAATGTGTTTAATATCTAATGGGTTTTAGTGAGGTTATCTTAATCTTTGGTAGGTGCTTGTGAACTAATGTCACTTGGAATGCACCCTTCCCATGCGACCTATCTCTTAACACATAGCTTACCTGTGTTAAATGTACATATTATAATTTCACGGAAAGATTGCTACCCCAAAGGTTATCCTATTGTAATGTTTTGATGTCTTAATTCCATCTCGGTGTTTCACATTGCTACGACATGCCTGTGAAGTAGTGTACCCACTCTCCTTCCACCACGCTATCACCCTTCACATGCATATCAAATGGAGGTGGTTGTTTGTCAGGCCTTGGGATTTGGGAATGGTCAAGATCGTTCGAGGTGATCCAACAATCATTATCCATTCCTCTAGCCATAAACCCTATCACCGTTCCATCTGGTCATTTGTGTGACATAATTTAGGTATGTTGTCCATTGTTCAGTAAGAGGGTTTGACCCGTGTTCATTAATGAGAAACCCACTAGAACAGGTCGCTCCTTGTTCATAGTAGCCTACATATGGCACTGCTTAGCACTTTGCAATCAAATCCCTGGGAAGCAGATGTAATTTTTTATTGGTATTCTTCTGCATTGCAGTGGCCACCATACAATTTCGATTTACTGGTAGGTTCCAAATGTTCCTTGTTTAAAACAAGTTCCTTGTGATTCTTGTGCTCCTAGTTAAGGTTTCTCGTAATCATTGTTCTTTCTCTTTCTCTCCTTCAAATTTATGAACTGCAAAAATGGATTAATCCCTTAATTATTTTGTTGCAGAGGGTTAATATTCATTACCACTTTTTCGATAGAGGAGAATGTTTACTGTGTTTGTTTGATCAACAATTCTTCATTCAACGCACCAACATAATTCTCGGTCCTCTAGCTCTTTATTTTTTTATCCCATTTAGAAATTTCATGTGCACAATGATCCCAAAAATATATTAAGTTTGGGAGTTTTGCTAGGAGACCACAACCCAAACTAGTCTCGGCCTAGGAATAACTTGCTATGCTTCCAGAATTTACCAACAAAGGTATGGCTATTCCCATTTTACAATTTCTTGTTCTTTTCACTAAAAGTTTTCACACGTTTACTAGGGTTACAATTTGCTTGTTTCTCGTTTTGGACACTTTGACTGCAGGGAAAAGTTGACTCAAGACTTGGCTTTGACTAATAGTTCAATACGTGCTCAACCTATGTACTCAATCTTATCCCTGTGCCTTGCTACATTAGGTATACCCCATATCTTCCTGTTCTACCTCATTACTGCACTTAGTCCTGGTTGTTTGCCATGGAACAGTCTTTAAGCACATATTTCCATTCCTATATGAAAAAGGGGTGTTGCTACATTCACGAGGGAGCTTCCATACTTATTGACGGTGATCATTTACTTTATGATATATTAAATTCATGAATGAAATTGTTGTTCAATGTCTCTCTCTAACCGGCTGCTTTTTTTGTCTATCTTGACAAATACATGTATGATGTTTGATACTTTTCGTTGTCTCCTTTACTTAGTTACAACCACTACAACATTACAACTAATGCTATCACACTGTCCATGTCCATAATTTGCAAAGCACCAGGTTGGTTCTTTTTCATCATTCTATGATGGAGTTTTTTGGAAACATCATTCCCATGGGAGAGTTCCCAGTTTGTAATTGTATATTGATATTCTCTTTTTGTGACTGTACATTCTAATTGCGACAAGCCTGTGTTGGATTTGAAATATTTAAAAGGGTGTAATACCTTGTTATGTTGGTTGTCGTTATTATTAAAGGAATTATTTGATACATATATCAAGTATTAGCTCTGTAATAATTTAAAGTTTTCCCATTATATTATGAGAATGTATTCTCCTTTCATTTGAAGTTTTAGAAATATACTATGCATGTTCCTTGGTTTCAGTATGTCGATTTCAGTTCTTCCTGATACACCCATAAGGTTTTCTGGAAAATAAACCTTTGGTTTAATGTGTAGTTAATAGAGGCCATCTCAGTTGGAATTTTTTTTTACCTTGTATTCATGCAGAGCATGAAGCGTTCGACATCATATTGTATTTACAGATAATGATAATCTGGGTTAATCATATTCTTTTATATATATATATATAATAACCTATATTTAACTGAGAATCAAATCTTTAGTTTTCCTGTATTCAAGATTTCTATTTTTCATTACTATGCTTGACTGTTTATATATTCTTCTAGAATGCACATCGTTTATGTGTTACAATAGGATAGTTTTACCAGTGTTCATTCATAATTTAGATACCAAAGTGCATATGGAATGCATCCCTCGCCTTTTAATACTTGTTACTTTCTTTCTCTGCTTAATATTTACTGGAAAAATTGTGTTTGTTTATCTTTTGTTCATCATTACAGTCTATAAAATTTAAACTTGTAACTATTAAAAACTTCAAGAAGGTGTTGAGATTACTCAACACTCCTATTATTCAAATCCAGATAGCAACCCAACTATATTTTTAATAATAGCTAAGAAATATTTCTCTAATTTTCGTCCTCTGTTAACTGAGACTTCCTATTTTGTTATCAATTTCCAGAAAATCAAATTACACTTAAGCGCATATACTTTTAAACTCATTATCATCACCATACCAATTCATCCTTAACATGAAGTAAAATTTAATATTTTCAACAGATGTTGTATTTTCCTAGTTCAACCGAGATTATATAGGTTTGTTCCTCCATCCCTAGGTGGCTGCTTACAATGGTAAAAACCAACTCCTCTACACTAATCATGTTTTATTTTAACCTTGTTAGTTAGTTAAGTGATTGCCTTGTTGACAATGCATACAATTAAGTTATAATTCTAATAAATCTTGGATCTATATGTAAATATATACATACCCTGTACTTTTTACAAGAATTTGAACAAGTAAACAACTCTAGATTAAATAGAAAGCATTCCTCCAAGCCTAGTTATTATTTAAACCACTATAACTTTTAGAGACGACATAATTTCCAGATAATATTAGATAAAAAAATTATACAACTAACCTAATTGAATTTTTAATAAGCATATCCGAAGTTGAGAAATAACATACATAAAATTCTAGATAACCAAAAATCAACACTTTGTTCACATTACCAACTAGAACACCTTGTAATGAACCATTTTCCACTCAACCATGAACCTTCACCATAGATTCTTCCCCGAGCTCAGATTCCCTTCCCTGTAGGTTTTAACCCCGTTCAGGACTTACCTACATATGAATTCTAAAAATAGAAACTAAACAAAGGGGAGAGCATAACACATAAAACAAATATACACAAATATTTTCCCCTGGATCCCAAAACTTGGACTACCAAATTGATTTTTCTTTATATTCCTTTCAATGTTACAATACATATATATACATGCCGAAGCATCCAATACCATGGACCAAAAACCATCACACCCAAAACCATGTGCGAAAACCATGCACAAAACCATGGATGCAAAAAACAATTTTCCCTAGGGCGCTGCCCTGGACCCCATAGAGGGGGCCTAACTACCCCCCTCAAAACCCCCTATAAAGGGGAGCCCCGCCACCCCTCTAACCCCCCGGTTTGGCTATGGGGCTAGTCATGGAAAGAATATACCACAACCCAACATTCCCCCACTTGTTGTTTTCTTTCCACAGGAGAGCTTAGCCATTTATCCAGCCCTAAAACGCCCATTGTTTCTCTACATCAAGAGAACTTCTCAGAGCTCATAGATTTTGTCAATGCACCTACAATATTCTTCAAAGTATCCACCTTTACTAGCAACACCTTTTTGTCTTCTATCATATCCTTCACAAAGTGATACTGAACATCAATGTGCTTTGTCTTTGAATGGTAAGCAGGGTTCTTTGCCAAGAAAATTGCACTTTGGCTAGTTGTGGAAAGAATATAACACAACCCAACATTCCCTCTAGAATCAACAACCTCTTGTTGTTCTAGTCAAGGTATTTTTGTGTCGTACTTCCCTAGCAGAATTTTCTTAGCGGCATCCCACTTTATAGGGTCCTCCAGCCTCACAGCCTAGGCTTTTCCTATTTATGAAAATGTATCTTTTTTGTTAAAGCCCGCCTTTTTCTACCGCAATGCTTTATTCACCCTTTTCTCATTTTTTCCCCATACTGAGTGATTTAATAGGTTTTTCCTCATAATCATATTAAATAAAATTAATACACTCCTAAGGATTTTTAGGAGCATTTAAGGGAAGTTTATCTTTTCCAGATTTTTGGGTAAGGATCACATTAACTCAAGTTCTTTCCCAAGGACACATCCAATTTATCTTTATTACTTAATTTTATTTAATACATCACCATGTTGTATTTCAATTTAAGCTTCATATGACTTTATAGTCATCATACAAAAAATAGTTTATTCTACATAAAGAAATATTTACATGACAACAAAGGGGTATTATATCTTCCCCCTCTAAAACAATAACATCGTCCTCATTGTTTTATTCTTCTATTGTCTCATTTCAGAATAAGACTGGATAAGTTTCCTTCATCATATCTTCAAGTTCCCAAGTAGCCTCCGCAGGTGTAAAGTGACTCCACTGCAATTTAACCCAAGCAACGTCTCCATTCTGGAGCATGGTCTCTTTCCGATCTAGGATATAGAGTGGTTCTAGTAGAAAGTCTCCGTTGGGTTCCACCTGTATCAAATTCTAGTCAACTACATGAGAAGGACCATGGATATATATTTTTAATAATGATACATGAAAGAAATTATGAACTTTAATATGAATTAGCAGAGCCAGCTCATATGCTATTGGACCAACTCGGCCAAAATTTCAAAAGGCTCAAAGAATTTTGGTGCCAACTCAGCACAACTGCCAGTTCCGAGAGTACTTTTTCTAGGTTTTACTCTCAAGTACACATGATCTCCAACCTTCAATTATTTATTAGGCTTTTTTCTATGTGCATAACTTTTTTGTCAGTCCTAAGCTATTTTAATATTTTGTCTGACCTTTTTCACTGTCTATTCCATTTCTTAGAATCCTTCATGTCCAAATATGAATTTATCCTCTGGTTGACCCCGGTTGGGTGGCATATGACACTTTCTTCCATATAGATCTTCCAACAAACTCATTTTGGTGGAAGCTTGGTAGCTATTGTTGTAGACAAATTCTGCTAAGTGCATAAAATCCTCTCACTTTGTCGGTCGATTCATAACATACATGTATAACATATCTTCCAAGATCTTGTTTGTCCTTTCTGTCTTCCTATCCATTTGAGGGTGATAGGAAATACTAAAGTTTAATTGAGTCCCCATGCCCTGAAATAGAACTCTTTAAAAATTGGAGGCAAATTTTGCATCCTTGTCTGACACTATCATTTTTGGTATACCATGCACCCAAAAATTTCCTTCATGAATATGTTGGCAATTTGTATAGTTCCAAAGGTAGATTGTACTGGTATGAACTGTGCATGCTTTAGGACATACATCCACCACCACCATAATGGAATCATGTTGATACTTTTTTTTTGGTAAACCTGTAATAAAATCCATTGAAATCACCTCCCACTTCCATTCAGGAATGGGTAATGGATTTAGTAATCTTGCAGGATGTTGATGCTCCACTTTTACTTGCTAACATTCTAAACATTTTACTAAATATTATGATACATCCTTCTTCATACCTAGCCAAAACAATGTTTTCCTTAATACTATTATCATTTTCTCGTATCTTGGGTGACCAACATATGGTTTCTTGTGGTACTCATCCAGTGTCATCTGTTTCAACATGGCCACATTAGGAATATACAATCTGTTTTAATACGTTAATAAATTTTTAGAATTTTCAGCATATCCTGGAACTTATTTTTGTTGTATTTTATGTTTTATTTCTTAATATTGTGGATCTTGTTGTAATGCTTGTTTAATTTGCTAACCAAAATTTGTACTAGTAATACTCAAATAACTTCCTATAAAAGCATGAGCATGTCTACTTAGAGCATCTGCAATTTTATTTTCTTTTCCTTTGATGTGTTTTTTATCAAGTTCAAAATCACTAAGCAAAACTAACCACCTAGCTTTCCTAGCATTTAAATCAGGTTGACTATAGAAGTATTTCAAACTGATATGATCTGTCACCAACATAAAATTCTTTCCCAATAAACAGTGCCTCAACATTTTAACGGTGTGTATTACTGCTGCCAATTGTAAACCATATACAACATAATTATGTTCATGTTTTTTCATCTTTCTGGATTGATAGGATATTACTACATCATCCCATGTTAACACACCCCCAAGTCCTTCCAAACAAGCATTAGTACAAACAGTAAATTCTTTGTTTGGATCTAAAAAATTTAATATAGGGGTTGTTATTAACAATTGTTTCAACTTGTAAAAACTTTCTTGGAATTTGGCTACCCATTCAAACTTTATCCCTTTTTCTGCAAGGACATAATGGGGTAAGCTAATTTTCAAAATCCCTCTACAAACCTTTGATAATACCCAGCAATTCTTATGAATGATAGAATTGTTGTCAAACATATTTAGGTATAAGTGATTTCATGATAGCCTTAACCTTCTCAGGATCCACAACTAATCCTTCTTCAGAAATAATGTGGCCTAAATACTGAATTATGTTTTTTTTTAAACTCACATTTACTAAGTATTTCATAGAGTTGATGGTCTCTTAACATTTGTAGTACTAATCTGAGATGTTCTTGAAGTTCCTTTTCATCTTTAAGTACCCTAGGATGTCATCTATGAATATATCAAGATATTTGTGAAGGACACTATTCATTAAACACATGAAATTTGTTGGTGCGTTAGTGAGACCAAAGGGTAACACTACGAATTCATAATGTCCATACCAAGTCCTAAAGGTTGTTTTGTGGAAAAACTCATCTTTTATCTGCAGTTGATGATAAACAATTCTCAAATCAATATTTGAAAAGGCAGTTGTTTCCCTTACTTGATCAAACATGTCATCAATTCGGGGTAATGGATTTTTATTTTTGATGGTTAACTTTTTCAACTAGTTATAGGTGATGCACATTCCAAATGTGCCATCTTTTTTCTTGACAAATAGCACCGCTCGCCCCCCCCCCCCCGCGGCCCCCAAGGTGACACACTTGGTCTGATATAGCCCTTATCTAGTAGTTCTTGTAGTTGCAATTTTAATTCTAATATCTCTAGTATATGCATTTTGTACGAGGATTTGGAACCTTCAACCATCATTTCTTGGAGGATGAGGACATTAAGTCTAAGGAGTTGGAACAATAATTTGAGAGAAAAATTTAGGGGAACCCCTTAAGTGTCATGTATTTAAGGGGAGAATAGTCATGTTGATTAGAGGAGAGGTATTTTCCTAGTCTATGGGCCCTAGTGATGGTAGATTGTTTACCATACATAATTTCAAGGATGGATTTACTTAAGGGTGATAATTCTATCAAAATACTATAAAATAAATGAAATGAGTATATGTGGGCTATAAGATTCTTGGAAATTGACAATACAAAATCACTGCATCCTTTTTTAATGCTTGTTATTTAGGTTAAGATGTGTATGATTTGGAGGTTCCCAAGATCCATAGAAGCATGAAACTAAAAAAAGGTTTTGATTAAGACCATCAACTATGTTATTTTTATTGAGGCTATTTAAGGTTCACTTATCTCTCAAACCATGCAAAAATGCATGAAAGAGTGGAATGTTAGAACATAATCCCTAACACAAGTTTGGTGATAGTAAAAAATATTTCGTGTTCTACCTATCTTTTCTAAGAATCCTACACACCTTCAAAAATATTCTTATACGAAATAATGACATATACACATCTCATTGATCATAGGCTTCGAAAGAGCCAAGCCGAAATAGAAATTTTTAAAATATTTACAAATTGTTCTTGCACTAATGTCAATGTTATTAGAAATAGGGAAAATAAAGTAAAAGAGTATGATAGATAAAGATTCATGGAATTATGAAAAGAGGAATGACCATTTTCCAAAACAAAGGATTGACGACTAGATGATGTTATACTCAAATAAACACAACCACAAATCTTATTATTGTAATCCCAATTTTAGATTTTGTGATGTTGACAAGGTTTATTTTGTGTAAGTTCGGATTTTAACTTAATCAACAACATGCCAGTTAGAAAATTTCACCAAGATTAATAGATTTTTTAATCTCAAACATAACTAATAAATGTTTTTTATGAAATAGAAAAATATACATTATTTTTAAAATGAGCTTCACCAAACTTGTACGATATTTGTGGATTATTGAGATATTTACATTCAATTCTTAGATATGAATTTTATTATCACTACCTATGATATCACTGGAGATGCCATGAATTACATACTAAATGGTTGAGAGTTCCACTAATGTGCTAAATTAATAATCCTAATAAATTTAAAAGTTTTAACCATGTTATGAATTCTAATAGGAAACCACATAATATTATGAAAACAAAAAAAAGACTTGATTATCTTCAATTTGTTTAATGTCTATTGTCTATTCTTCAAAATTGACATTTTACACCTTGTTTGAGATTAATCTTACTAGTAAATTCTGAATTTCACTAAAAGTTGCGTCTATAACCTATGAATAATTATTTTGTTCTTACATAAATCTAATTGTGGACACAAATATAATGAAGGAAATGACATTAGGGTAAGTTTTATAGGAAAAAAATAACAAATAAAATGGTGTTGTTGAAAGTGTGGGCCTCATAAACATGAAATATGTAAACTATATTTTATTGCATATCCTATATTTGACAATAGATGTTAATTCTTATAACACATCAATTCAAGTGGGGATTCACAAATACAAGGTAGCTTAACTTATTTGGGATGATTTTAACAAGTGACAAAAAATAGTGCATACACTGATACATTAGTAGGACATTTATCTAGGTGTGAGATATAACATGAATTTAATGTTGTGGAAGGATACACCATGGAATAAATGAGATGGAACTAGGATAGGAATTATTTTAAATATTACATGCCAAATGAAAGTACGATGTGATGAAACCGATCGTCCCATACAAACCAAGCATTGGAATTGAGGACATTAGTTAGTTATTTAAAATGTAATATTTTAGTTGAGATTTTATGATAGTTATTGTCCTTCATTAATGACAACTGAGATCAGAAACTTACATTTTTCTTGAAGGGCCTTTTTCAAATTACCCTTATAAAACAAGTTTGAACCATTTAAAAAGACTATGAATGGTTTAATTTTGATCATTGTACCCAAGTATGTTGGTTTATATCTAAAATAATAAAAAAGAAGATATAAAATTGGCCTCATGTATAAATATGGGAATTTAGGATTTGCTAAAAGAGTGATGCTCAGTGGAGAAATCTTTCACAATTTTTTTTATTTATATGTTTTGAAAATTAAAAACATTGTTATAAGTAATAACTTCCACATTAATATTATAAGAATGAATATCAGAAGATTGACTATAACGAACTCATGCTAACCATAGTTAACTCCAAAACCAAATAAGTGCTTCTAATATAAAGAATGTTAGAAAAATGTTTAACCATATCACTCATCAATTAGCACCCTATATGAATACAAACTTTCACACTTTTACTTAACTCGTTGATTTCACTATGCGAGGGTAGGAAAAACAGCTCGATTAGGTAGGTGCATTCTCAATTGATGGGCATTCCAATGTGATGGTGATACATGGAAGGATGATCACGCCTAGTAACGAAGTAGATTAGTTCGTCATATATGGGTTGGTTGGATGTCATGGATCAGAAAGAACATAAAGTACCCATGCCAAAATATTGACATGCATGTTGAGTGCACAAGCATGACATTATGGTTTGTTATTGGTTGCATGAATTCATGGAAATTGAATGATTTCACTGTAGGAGTAGACATGACATGAATCGAGCAAAGTTTTTCTACCTGAAATGTGTTGTTTCTACAACATGTTGCATAGTAGGTCATATTTGGAACCATTAGACGATGGATAATCTAGAGTTCAATTGAGATTCCCCAAGGGATATAGCAAGTTGATGCATCCAATTTGGGGATTTGGAAAGAAAAACGACTACATATGAGTTGGAAGTAGGGAGAGTACCACCTAAGTTTGGCTGCAACCCATTGGAATGTTATGCAGGGTTATATGACACATGATAGTTATGTAATGATGTAAAAATTGATTGAATATCTCAATTGTACCACTTTGTAAAATATGTACTAGAGTTGGACAACCCAACATACATAAAAGTTACGTTTGTTCCATATTCGCACATATCTAGTTTGTGAATTTTATAATGTTGTGCACATTGACTTTGTAAAGAATTGTAATAATCTTAAATAAAAATAGACTTATACTAATTGAGGCATATTTTATACCTGGTATGCACCAAGTTGGTCTAGCCCTTGAGTTAAAAATGTCATGGTGCCACATTACTTGTAGTGGCAGGAGACTAGGGTGTTCTAAGTCAAATTGGGTTTCTACCAATATGGGGATGACAAATGATATTAGAGTAAGAAACAAACCTTGACATGTGATAGAACTAGTGATGTCATGGAAATTAGTATCAAATCATTGTTAACACTATCGAGTGAATTGGAGACTTGTTGACCCAATGGTAGAAGTAGCCAATGTGGTAGAGGCATTGGTGGAGGCATAAGCCAACTAGAGTATAGGATGAGATTTTAGTTTGGATGCGAGTGAGTTGATACATGGGTGCAACTAATGAAGCCATCATGTGAGATATGGATACTTTGGTTGTTGCACTTTTGTAGTGTCTGAAGGATTCTTTGGTAGATAGGATGGCTTGGCAAGGCTAAGTGCAACCTATTTGGTGATCTGAAAATGAAACTCGATTGTCCCATGACACTTCACAAGTTTTGATAAATATGGGTCTTTCAAAATTTAACTTAGTTCCAAACTTGATCAACTATGAATAGTTAAGTTTTCAATGAACCTAAAGGTGAAATAAAATCATATGCAGTCCAACATGGTAAAAATGAATAGCCATGTGATAAAGAAGTTCACCCCTACTGGGCTACATCTCTGGTCCCTTCTCAAATGGCTAGGCCACTTTATTGATCTCAACAACAAAAATATTACATTATAAATCTTTGACTCATAGAGTAAACCTCCTTCTAGAGTGGCACTCGTTACTCCTACAAAGAAATGTTCTCCTTTAGAGAAATTTAACTCACAAGTTGACTCAATAGCAAATAAATGATAGAAATAAAAGAAAAAGGACTCTCACAATTAATGTGGCAACAAGTCCTACTCATTATGATATCAAAAAGCACAAAAATATCTACTTCATAATGAAGTGTTGAAATGGTCTTTTCTCACCAATATACTGAGAATAAACTAAAAATGGATGCTCTAATGAAGAAATAGATACAACAGATGCATCTGGAAGGCTGGAAAACCCATGTCTAGGCTCTTTCCATGCTAAAAACAGTCTCTATATTGATTCAAAACAATCTTTGTTTGCAACACAAAAAGAGTTCGCTCTACAAAATGTCCATCGTATATTTCTCAAATCACAAAGATAACATAGCCATTAAGCTCAGAACACCCAAAAACCCTTGTGTGGGCTCTTGGTAGGCTCAAAAAGGCTGAAGAATGACCAAGTTAGGCCTCTTTCTCCTTTTAACTATTATTTGTCCTACAAATTGGCAAAATTGGCTAACTGTGTGATGAAATATGCCTTTTCCGTTAATTGTAGTGCAACAATTTTGCCTAGGACCAGTGAAATCCCCGCCGCAGTTGGTGCAATTTTTCACCTCATTTAAATGCTCCAATATGGCCTTAGGAAGGAATTTTTAGCCCCTAAGGGTGGTCACATGGCTAGATATGGCCTCTGTGCATGGTCATATCTGTTTTCAAGAGAACCTGAGGTCAAGGCCTATCTACCCACCATATATGTCGTAGCTCTACTGGTGGTCATACATTGTACCATGTAATCGGGGTTGGGGCTTAAATCCCCACCCCCACCGCTTCCTCTCCTCTGTTGTGGACATGTGGTATATAATGTGACTGATGCCAAGGCTAGTTAGGCAGGCCTACTGACCCAACCCCTCCCCACAACTCGCCAACCACTCTAATTCAAAGATAAACATGCCACTGCTATATAAAAAGTGACGCCATTGGCATAATGATAGAATTCTGGATTGTTGTGTGGGAGGTTGAAGGGTTGAACTACATCGAGGCCGGTCAACCCATTAAAAAAAATTTAGCCAATCACCGATGGCCACATGGTTCCCTCTCATTGGACCATATGGCGGCTCATCATTGGTCCAATATGAAATCCAACAACCAATCATGAAATACCAACCCAGTCTATAGGATCATGTCACATGTCAACATGAGATTGTCCAATCTAGCACTATACCTTGCACAGTCAGCTGATGACATCATCTATATGACCTGCCCAGTCAGCAACCCAGTCAACTCTAAAAGTTCACTTTTTAGTTGTTTGGAAAAAACTTCTAAACGCAATAACTTTTACATACAATGTCGGAATGAGTCAAATCAAGTTTCATTGGAATCAAAATGATTAGATCCGCTATTTGGCACTAGTTTCTATTGATTCCAATCACTTTGAATTTTGAGCATATTTTGATCCCCTATATCATTCTAGGTCATTCCTTCCCACTTGGAAGCTTTTGGACCACCAAAGTGCTTTTTGTACTCAGTAGGTAACTGAGAGTACAACTTCCTCACTTTCAAAATCTCAATCCATCTTGTTTTACTTGGATTGGTGCCTTTTAACTCCACTCAAAGATACTCCACATTGCCTCTGCATGAAGTCTTGATTCTCCTGTCAAGAATTGAGTCTTCCTGCAACTCATCTAAATATTCAAGAGAAAAATCTTCAATAGATTTATATGAACATTCTCTTCATGACCATATTTGCTTGGCAACTCATACAACCTTCACCTTGAAGTATTTTCTTGCTAATATAAATCCAAACTTGATCTTCCACTTGGAAATCATGATAAACTTAATGCTTGTCATACCTCCCTTTTGTACTTGGATTTTATTTTCTTAAGTTACTCTTGTACTCTTTGATGCACCAACTACATTTGTTCAATTAAATTCTTAGCTTTCTCCACATCACTATGTCCATCTACTGCAAAATATTTACCAAAGATGAAATACAAAAGAGACTTTTGCGAATAATATAAACAAGCTTCAAATGGAAATACTTGTGTAGATCAGTGCTTGATACAATTTCACTATGTGAGATGTAATGCAACTGCTCATCCCAAAGTCTAGGATTCTTACGACAATATTCATGAATGAAATGCATCCTTTTATAACATGTCATTAATTTTACTCTCAAATTCCCATAAAAATTGACTTAACAACAAGCCAAAATAGCATAACATGCCAAAGAAACCATTGCTGCATACAAGTGATTATTCACAACATCACTTTTACAAAATACCCAATTCTGGGGATAGGAAACATGTGAAAAACAAAAGAAATTCATTATTTAAATAGATTAATAATCCAACCGTTTCTTACCCAACCAAGCTAGGGGGTTTTCTTTCTGTATTTCGCTTTCTTCTAGAGCTACTTTAGAGATGGGTATGTTGTGCCTTGCACTTTCTTCTACCTTCTATTTCTCAGGTGATTTCATGACCTATTCTTCCTTCTTTGGATGAAGATGTGGATGCAACTTCCAAAATTTCTCGATCCAATTTACACTCATATTACAATGAGTACAAAAGTTTTTGTGAGCATTTCTTGGCAAAAGTTTCTTTGAACTTGGACAAGGATTTTCCTTCCTAGTCTCACTTCCAATTGACATATTCATTTTCTTGACTAATGATTTCCATTTTTTTCACGTGGCTACATAATGGTTAGGTGCATGAAAAAAAGTGCAAGGAAACACATTCCACAACATTTTATTCAAATCATCATGCTATTTATAGTAATAGAAAGCCTTTGAATATTCAGGACATTTATACCTATTATGATGTTCCTTGGGATTATGAGTTTGACGAGAAGAACTTGGTTGATGAGGAGAACTTGACTTAGTTCTTCCTTTGAAGTGTTCATCTCTCTTTGGATATATTTTTCCATCAACATCATCATCATGGTATGATTCCTTAATAATTCCACACTTGAATAATTCCTTAACTTTGCATTTTTGGAGCATTCTCCAACTTATTATTGAACATAGCCTAAGCCTTCATGCGGAGGTTGTGCTCTCACCTCAATAGGATTACTAATTCCATGGCAACAAGTCCTTGTACTCATTATGAGATTAAAAAGTACAAAAACAAATGTTTCATAATGAAACTTGTTGAAATGGTATTTTCTCACCAACATACTTAGAATAGACTGAAAATGGATACTCTAGTGAAGAAATAGTTGTTGCAGATGCATCTGAAAGGCTAGAAAAACCTTCTCTTCTGACATGATTGACCATGATGTAATCGAACTTGTGTATCAGTTCTCCAATTTCTTGGATTAATTTGGCAGTGTGCCAACTGTGGCTGAGCTTATCCCATTTGGAACCATGGTTCAACATTGTCAACGTGTTGATGACTAGGGTAGAGTCTCCCTCTACACTAAGTCTATGTATCCCATGTGAATGGTAATTTGCAGGCTTTGCATGGCTGCAACAAATTCTCCTTCATTGTTATTGGCGGACCCGAAAGAGTCTGCATAAATTAAACGAGTATTGGTCTGGGAATCCCTTAAGAGACCACTAAGAGCAATCGGCCCAGGGTTACCTTTCGAGGCCCCGTCGAAGCTCAATTTTATAAATCCTTACCTCGAAGTAGTGAAATGGTCCTAAGATGTCATATCCACTCTACATTTTTTCCAGGTAAAAGGAGCTTCATTTCTAGTGATAAATTGCGTTTTTGGAGAACTCATGCTTCCTATGGGGTACCTGACAATCTTGCTTATGTCATTGCTCCGTTAATATCATTTCCCTGATGTTCTAAATGATTCCTTCCCATAATTTTTCTTCGGTTGAGTATTGGTTCTTGAAAATGCATCGATTTTTCTCCTTCCATATGGCCCATAGGTTTAAACCTAAGGTCAATCCCCAAGCTCTGTTTACCACCGAGCTAGAGAATATGTGACTTCTCCAAAGGATAATTTTTTCCCAGATACTGTGATGATCCCAATCCATTCTTCCAAAGACCTCTTGCATCTACCTCCATTTATGTTCTGCAAACGAACATGTATTGAGCTTTTGTTCGAGGTCTTCATTGTGTTGTTGGCATAGCCAATAGAACAAGGGTCCATGAAATCCCCTTTTCTAAAGATGATCCCATGTTAGGATACGTCCTTTACTTAAAAACCACAAGAAGTATGTCACCTTCAACCATCATCCTCCCTTCCATATCCTTTTCTATATTATACTTTGCCCTTCCTGGGCTTTCCCCGTCCATAGATCGTATACCTATTTTATGGTAAAGGTACCTTTTGTAGTATTTCCCCATATTAGTATATTAGGGCCATTTAGAAAAATTAGTTTTCTAGATCTTAGTTCTTTATCTAGCTAGTTCCACTCCTCATTCTCAATGGTCAAAGGCCAATCATCTTTCTTCTTCCTTCATCTCCACTCTCCCTCTCCTTGTTCTTCTTTCCAAAATTGCTTGACTAAATGGATGTTCCTGCCATTAGTGTATGTGAATATGTTTCTCAGATATTTCCTTTCAATCAGCCACTCTCTTTGCTGCCAAGAGTCGTGCCAGAAATTTGCTAATTTGTCATCTCAAATTTCCTAGAAGGCATGTTGATGTATGAGGTTCCTATTTTGGGCAGCCAAGTTCCAAACCGTCGAACCATTAGGAGGCTCCCTGTAGCAAAGAATGTCTTCAATTCTCTCTGACATGTTATATTTTCTTGTCCATATTTTTTTCCAAAGGTCTAGCCCTCCACCTATCCATCTCCACCATAATTTTTCTCTCATAACTTGGTTCAAAATATAAGGGTCTCTAAGGCCTAGTACCCCGTCCATTTTCTGTTTCACAAGGCTCAGCCACGATACCAAAGCCCATTTCTTGACTTGTTGTGCACCACTCCAAAGAATTTTTTTAAATATGTCGACCATTTTGGAGCATGTCGTCTTCAGGGCTGCCATTCCAGAGAGTTGATAAATTGGGATAAATTGAAGCATGGCTTTGAGGAGGATTTTCCTACTCACTAAGTTGAGGAATCTAAAGGCCCAACTACTTAGGTTTCCCTGTAACTTTTGAATAATAGCTTGCCAGCAGGAAGTCTTCAAAGAGTTCTCAGATAGGGGAATTGCTAAGTACTTAGAGAGGAAGGAGCCAATGCCAAACCCCAAGACCTGAGCAAGGTATGCTTGAACCTTCCCCTAGGTGTTAAAAAAGGAAATACATGATTTATCATTGTTTATCATTGTCCTAGATGCCTCCATAAAGGTGAGTAAGACCTCTTTTATTCATCGAGCTTCTCTTAAGGAGACCTGACAAAAGAGCATGATATAATCTACGAATTGTTGTTGTGTGATGGCCAAGTCATTGCCCCAGACCCTTAGACCTTGAAGCCTTGATTCCCGAACTTCATTTTTAATAAAATGTCCTAGCCCTTCTGCCGTAAGGATAAAGAGGAAAGGGGATATAGGGTCACCCTATATTAAGCCACGGGTTGGCTTGAAGGTAGGAGTGGGAGACCCATTCAACAAGATTGAGATAAAAGAGGAATATATCAAGGCATATATCCAGTTTATCCATCTTTGATCGAATCCAAAAGCTTTGAGGATGCTATTGAGGTAAGCCCAGCTTAGCCGGTCATAAGACTTTGAGAGATCGAACTTAATTATCATCCCTGAGAGCTTTCTCTTCTTTGGCAAATGCACTATTTCTTTAGAGGCTACAAACCCATCTAGGATTTGTGTTCCATCTACAAATCTAGTTTGCTCCTCAGATATGAGGTTGGGGACCATAGGTTTAAGGCGCTTTACAATAACCGTAGCAATAATTTTGTATATAACATTACATTTCAAATTTTGAAGTTTTAGGAATGAGAGCAATGAAAGTGGCATTTAGACTAGGGCATACTTTCTGGTTGCAGTGAGATTCCTCCACCACCTCTAGAATGTCCTATCCTATAGATCTCCAAGTTGCCTAGAAGAACTACGTTGTGAACCCATCGGGGCCAGGGGCTTTAATTTTTTGCATTCCTTTGACTACCTCTTCAACCTCCTCTAGCATGGCTGCTCGCATCAAGCCTAGATTCTTCTCTCGAGATACCAATTGTGGGATATTGTTCGTAATCCTTTGGATAACTTTAGATCTGTCCTCCAGTGATTCTGTAAGGAGATATTTGAAGTGGTTCACCGGTAGCCCCTCAATTTCCTCATGTTGAACCCTGAGATTCCCCTCTGTATATTTCAAAGAGTATATTCTATTGTGCTTCCTCTGTTGGACTATGGATTTGTGGAAGAAACGAGTATTTTGCTCACTTTCCTATAGCGAGTTCACCCTTGATTTCTGCTTCCAAAGAATTTCCTCGTGTTTTCTTCATTCCTCTAGTTGATTGATTAACTGCCCTTCTTCTTTCACTAGGTTATTTGATCTTCCTTATTGTATAATTTGTTGTTGTAGCTCCCCAATTATCTTGTTTAACTGATGTTGCGCATCCAAAATATGGCCAAATTCTTCCTTGTTCCATTTTTTAATTTTGTGCTTGTGTTCCTTCAACTTTAGTTGGAAGGTGTGCATGCAGTTCCTCCATTTATCTTCACTCTTCCCCCACCATTCCTCAATTTTTCTTAGGAGATAAAGTCTCTTAACCAAAATGCCTCAAATCAGAAAGGACGGTTCTTAGGTCGCACCTTCAAATCTATTTCCAGTCTTATCAACCAGTGATCTGAGCCCATACATGGGAGTATCGAGGCTTCCATGAATATGTCCCTACTTATGGCTTGCTCTGAAATAAAGTATTTGTCTAAGCAAGAGGTGATCTGGTGGCTTCCTCCCCTCCTATTATTCCATGTATAAACTCTATTTATCATTGGTAATTCTACTAAGTGAAGCTCCACTATGAGGTTGCCAAAGGCTTCCATATCAGCTTTCGTTCTTCTCATTCCTCCCTTCTTTTTAGTAAGAGATGTAATCATATTGAAGTCTCCTCCTACAACCCATAAGTCATCTGGGTATAGGTTCCTTAGTTTTGTCAGATTCTGAAAAAATGCCCCTTTTTCCCCTGGGATGTGATGTCCATAGACCCTTGTGAGGAGAACCCATTCTCTAGATCCAATATGACGAAACTTGCTTGAGAGTATTTTTGATAGGCTAATCCATTCATCAAACATTATCTCCCAAGGGTTCCATAGGATCGCAAGCCCTCCCACACTACCATTTGCATCTTGAGCCATTACTTGGTACTGGGGTTTAAATTTTTCCAAAATTTCCTTCAACTTTCTTCCATTGATATTTGTCTCCTGTATTATCATAATGCTAGGAGTTTCTTTCTTTAGTCTCTCTTTAAGATACCTTCGTTTTCCTCTTCTATTTAGGCCTCTTATATTCCAAGGTGTAATGATCATTTCAATGGTTTGGGGGGTTGGTGGAATACCTCTGACAACAGTACTACCCTTTTAGAATATACTAGTAGCTCGCCAACCATCTGGTTGGACTCATTCAAAGTTCTTTGTCCCCGCTTCTTGCCCCCTTTTCCTCGGGTTACTCGATCTTGGACTTGGTTGACTTGGGATCCTAGATATTTTAGTTGAACTATGATTTTTGTACCCTATTTATCTTTGTATTGTTGGAAGGTTTCCTTATATAATTGCTTCTAGTCTTTTGGGATTAAATGTTCATCCAATTGTCGTCATTCTTGTAGTAAGTGTTTCATCACTTGTTCCTATACACTAAGATCTTCCTTCTAATTATCAATCTCCATATGGGAATGCTCGACCATTTGCATGGGGCTTTCTTTTCCTTGAGATTCCATTGCCACTTTTCGCTTTGGCTTGCTCCCCTCTGAGGGGATTTTTTGGAGGTTTTCTGTTTCCATTGGACTTCAAAGAAACTCTAATTTCGGTGCTCTTTTTCATTCTCTGCATCTCTCTGGTTCCCAATATGATTTTGATTTATTTTCCATCAGTGGACCTCCTAGAATCCTTCCCCATCTTCTCTTGCCCTCGTTTCTCCTTCTTTTTTCTCAGTTGTAGGGCTTTCATTATGGTTTAAAGGGAAATCCCAATACAAATCTCCATATTCATGGCATCACCGACATCTGAAAGGGATATTCTCATAGTCCAATGGCTGTTGCCAAACCTCGTCATGATATTCCAGTTCTATGAAGTCCAGAAATGGATCTATAATGTTCATGTAGATGAATATTCTAGCATAGGAGGTGTATTGTCCCCATCATGTAGAGTCTACAACCTTGACGAAGGTTCCAATAGAGTTTCTAATGCCTTCTAAGATTTATGGATCTCAAAAGTTCATTGGGAGGGAAAATAACCGGACCCAAGGTGGGGTAGTGAGGAGATTTTCCTGATCTGGGTTGTAGCATTCCTCCCAGTGTCTTATGAAAAGCCCTGTGTTGTTGAAAAAATAGGGCCCGTCCTCAAAAACTCTCTCTTTGTCCTCCAAGTTGGAAAATATCACTTTGAAGAAACCTTTTTCTCCCAGTTTGAGATCAATGTGGCCCTTCAATCCATTTAGTCATCTCCTTTTCTGTTGGGCATGCTCCATTGAATTTGTAGATGAGGGCATGGTCCTTGATATACTTTCTATATTCCTCTAGCTTGTTATTCGGGATGACAAATATCAATTTCTTGGTAGCCCATGGTAGGCATTAACCTCCCAGACCCGCTTGCCATTGCCCTCCCAAAACCGGAGATCCTTTCCCAATGTTGCCATTGTTCCCTGTTGCCACTCTGTGCTGGCTGGATTCCCCTACCGCTATGTTTCAATTGGAGGGGATCTCTCCTCCCCTGCCTGGGCGCTCATGACCCCGATCAACAGGTTTTCCATATGTTGTTGTAGAGTCCCTTCTCCTCATAGGATTTCTGCAGGTTTGTCAGGTTTGTCTGGTTGAAACCCTAAACTCAGTCATTCCTTTCCTATTTTTGTACCCCCAATATCGACTATTTATTGATAACATACTATCTAGGACATATTTTTTGTCAAATTACCACTTCAACGATATAAATGATATTTAAATTATGTTATAGCAATGATATTATAGAAATAGAACATAATGAGAATTTGAATTTATTAAAATTAAATAAATTGTATATATTTATATCTATAAAAATAAATATAATAAATTAACTAAGTAACCTTTTAAAAAAAATGTATATTAAAATATAAAAGATAATAATTATCATTGTTGAAAAACTAATCTTTGAAGGCTTATGGTAATTTGTCATCTCAACTTGAGAAGGAATATGAAGAGTTTCAAGTAAATATGAATAGACATCAAGAGCATAAGAGAGATCTTAGAGGATGAATCCAAGGGTCAAAAAATTGTACTTATAAGCATACCATTCAAATGAAGTGTATCACATGATATTGATCAATAATCTTAGTCATTTTGGGTGTTCTAATAGAGGTATCAAAGCCATGAGCTTTTGGTATTCTATACCTAGGTGCTCTTCCTTACACATCATAGGTCATCTTCATCGATATTTATCCCCTTTTCCCCTGCATTTGTCATTTATTATTTGTTTCCACGTGTGCATGTGGTTTTCCTACTCTAGATATATGAAAATCAAACATTTTCACTACATGATTTATTTTGGCTACAACAAGAATTAACTCTTTGCATTCAAGGATCTATCTCCTTTTCAAAATACTTGTAAAATATGTCAAATGTGCTTGAATCAATCTCAACTAAGAGATGATATTTTAGACTTGATGTACAACCTAGCCACTTTCTTCTTAGAAATCAATTATAACCATCTCCTATTTCTTCGTCATGTCATGTCCACATAATTAAAGCATCGCATCAAACTCAGGAAGAGGTAGAAGTTCCCTTTCCTAGCATCCAATTCTTCCTCCTTAAAACCAATGACTCAAAGTCAAGGAAGTTAGAAACCATTGCATCCAAGTCGAGAGGAGATAGAAGTTCCTTTTCCTACCATCCAATTATTCCTTTTCAAGTCCAAGCCTTCAAATTCAAGCTTTCTTGAATTGGTGATAAATCTATTTGGATATATTTTTTTACTATGAGTAAGCATATCTTCCCCCTTCGCCAAATCCGAGGTAATATGTTTTTGCTAAAACAAAACACTATTAACGAGAGTATGTCCGTACTATGTGCCAACAACTGTTAAGAACATTTCACATATGTAACTTCTTAATCATTTCCATCATGTCGTTGCTCCTTCAATCGAACTTAACATATATGAGAATAATTCAGGTAGTTGGGTAACAAATATATTGATGTCAACTTCCATCTACCATAAAAATTTAAAGAAATTTAAATCCTGAAGAGAACATGTCTACTGAAGTATGCTTTGAAAAGAAGTAATCCAAAATATTCTCAATATGACATAAATACCACATATCATTGGTGTTAGATTTATCCATTAGAATAAGTCTTGAAATGGATGAGCAAGTCTACTATTATATTTACCACAAAGTTACCTACTGCAACAAGTATTTGGGTTTGAATCCAAGGCTGATATGTAGATGTAGAAGTCCAAAACATCATGAAGATGACTATACCATAGCCATGCCATGGGTTTCAGCTCCACGATCCATTTTCTTACACTCTTGGGAGGTTCAAAGGTGATCCAAGTAATTTTTATAGATATGTGTTATTTTTTTAGGCTTTAATCATCACCTCATCCCTTCCACAAAAAAAATTAGTACAATTTTATGATAAGTCAATGAAGTTGGTTCATATTTAATTATAGGAATGACATATAACCTATTGAAAATGTTGTTCAAGTGTAGTGTACATAAGTGAGGAGGAAGGTATGTCATTGTTCTATATATGATGCTATCCGTGAAATTAGAATCATTAGAGATTAATTTATCATGCTTGCAACTAATGGGGTTTAGGAAATATTTTCGAACTAATATGTTGTGAAATTTGTTTCTTCAACATCTTCTCAAGGTAATAATACTAAAATAGTAGCATAATAAAAAATCAGTGCATGGAAGCATAAATTCCCAACTTCAATGGTCGATGACTATGTTGGTGACTCAAAAAACAATAATAGTTTAAGATGCAACGATGTAGTTGAAACCTTCATAGGAGGTATCAATTGTTGAAAAATCTAACACAACTAAAATACATAGTGTACATGATATTACATCTCAATCAGAAAATATAAGCCAACCGAGTAATGTAAGCCATGTGGGGTTTGAAATTCATATAAGCTTTGTTGAGGGTATTGCAACAAAAGAATATTGAACTCCATAATGAGCTTTCCTAGATTCTTTGAGGGAAAAAATGCATAATGGATCAAAAAGGAGAAGGGAATTTTGCTTAATAAAACTAGGTGTCTTATGTCTCCCATCCTTTCAAGAGACAACACCATATTATACATGAGAAAATTGTAAAATTCCATTTCATTATTGATATCTATCTTTTATACTAGGGAAATGTTTTATAATTTTACTTAGATATGGAATTGAAGTGAGTTTCTTATAGCTAAAAAAGTTATTATCTGCAATGATTGGATGCCAATGGTATTGTCCTCAATTGGAGTGCTAATATTTTAGATATTAATGCACATTTATGTGTGCTCTAGTTTATAACGATATTACAATAATTGAAGGGAACATGGAACTAACATGTCTCTACTTCATGTTTGTACATTAGATTACATCATTAGCGATTTCCATCATCATATTTTCCATTTCCTTTTCCATGGAGGTTCAACATTTTGGAATCCTACTCTTCCTCCCTCCTAATTCACTCCCAACATTTTGAATATTGCATCCATAAGTCCTACTCAGTCCTTCCTTAATAAGGCGGAAACATTGATTCCATTTGGACACTAAATTAGCTAAAGCATTAGCGATAACTGGTGAAGAGTAATTTTGTAAGTTAAATTACATTATTAATAGATGCATTTTCAGTAGAAACCAACACCCTTCATTTTTTATCTTGAATTGATTGGAAAATGGAACAAGTGATGATTTAAGAGTTAATAAATATTCTAATACTCTCTATTTTCAACAATATGGTTAAAATTGACAAATCCACTCTCTTTGATGTTTAAAATTGTTTACAAGGTATGTAAGACGAAAATATGTTTCTCCTTCTTCAATCACAATTCCAACAAGATTAACTACAATAAAGGAATAAACGTTTTGAACTAGTTCTTGTTTATAAAAAATTTCTTTTTGAGTTTGAGAAAGACCCTTATAACCAACCAGCACATGACACCACTTTAGGAGAATATTACATTGAAGATGTAGAATTTCCACTTGCATTTCCCAAGCTCATCATCAGACCTTAGGAAGAAGTCAACAACAACAAGAACACAACATTTCTTAGATATAAAAATGAAGTGACATTTCACATTCTAGACTATTCCAAACCAATCTAGTTTTAGAGTGCTCAGTTTCTTAAGAAAAAAACCATCTTCGCTTGCTCTCCTTCCACATCAAATTCACAAATTCCAGCATTGTCATTAAGTTGACCACATAAATATTAGTGCTTCTATCTTGATCCTTGTGAGCATTGTGGAAGGCATATTAGTCATACAATAAAATTAATTCTATAGTATCGACATGTCTTGTAGTGGAGAAATCCTCATCTTCTCACCTCGTCTCTCATATGGAAGAGTTGAAAATCAACTTCAAGTTTCCAAGTCTTATTAGGTGAGCTTGAGCCACAACTAGAGCCAAAGCCATAAGCTAGATCCTAGCACAAAGTTAACTGGCTTTGAAGTCAAATTCGTAACCACAGTCCTGTTCCAAGAACACCATTTGGTTTGTGGTCTACCTTAAACCACCACTTAATAGAAGACTTACTGCTTCTACTAGACAATAATTTGTGGTCATATTTAACAACCATCAAAGAGAACTTCCATTTTGTAGAAGACATCAACTTCTAGCTAGATTTGGAATTATTCTTGGAACTGAATTTAGGCAAGTTCCAGAGTTGGTGGTCATCCTTACACTGAATTTAGGCAAGTTCCAGAGTTGGTGGTCATCCTTACACTGAATTTAGGCAAGTTCCAGAGTTGGTGGTCATCCTTACACAAGCACTAAGTATAACACTTAGACTTTTGCTACCCATTTGGTTTGTGGTATTCTTTAAATGACCATATTCAAAGAGCACATTCAACCATAAACTACTATCAACTTCTACATCTAGCTCTTTTCTCTGACTCACATACACCCCTTCGGATTAAGGGAGGAAAAGTTGGAAGCCTAATCCTTGAAGGGTTATGGTAATTTTTCATATTCTCTTGAGAAGGAATATGAATTCTCAAGGGAAAATGGATATAGGCTAGAAGTTGAAAAGACGTCTTGAAATATGAATCCAATGATCAAATTGTACTTATATGTGTATCATTCAAATCAAATGTACATCACATACCTATGATAAATCTTCTCCATTTTTTAATGATAGATGAATCTACAACCAGTTTTAGCCTATACTTACGTGGCACAGGGTTGATTCTAACCACTACCACTATAACCCCTAGATGGGTCTGTCATGTCCCTAATAGGCAACCATAAGTTAGACAAGATTTGAACATGAAACCTTTTACTTACATTTACTTTACATTTTACAAACTTCTATCAATCTTTATTTATATACATTATAACAATTATACATTTTCCCAATTCAAATTTTTGTCATCCATATTGAACAATTAAAAAAATATTTAATATATATTTATAAATATTATAAATACCATAATTTAAATTAGATAATTAAATTAACGCATCTTATCATTTATTATCACATAAATGATAAGCAAAAATATTATATTATTTTTTTAATTTCAAAATATATATATAATTTTTGAAATTTGTAATTTACTCAATTAAAAATTAGGAAGAATTAATAATGTTACTAATATTTTGAAATTGATATAAATATATGATGTAAAACCTAATTTAAATATAATCTGGCTAATTACTGACCACGTAAATGGTAAATATAACTTTACCTAACATGCTTCATAAAATTAGAAGGGAAATGATTGTATTCATCTTAGCGGTTTGAAACCTACTCACCTGGTTGGCCAGTTCTCCGTTGTCATTGCTGCTAATGACCGATTATATGAGGAAAAAATGTTGGCGAGCTGCTGTTAGTTCGTTGCCATTGTTGCTTCATTCTAAAGGCTTCAATTACCGATTATGTGAAGTAAAATTACATAGATTCATTCAGAAGGGATTCGTGCTAATAAGGGTTTCAATTACTCACTATGTGAAGTAAAACTGCATAGGTCATACAGAGTGGATGGTTGCTTCATTCTAAATATTTGAATTAATGATTGTGAAGTAAAATTGCATTGGTTGATGCAGAGTGGTATCATTGTTCCGCTTTAGTGAATGTGGCCCAAATATGTCGGAAACTTCGTAGTTTGCATCCATCAGATTTGTATAACACAGAAAATCCTGAAATCGTAGTAGGCTGATGACAAACGACACAGAGGAACGAAGAGAAGCTTCAGAAACTCTCCACAGCGCTATATTTGAAACTTAACGTTGATGGAAATATTTAGAGTTGGCTTCTACATGAAAAACATCTTACAATACTTCATCATTAATTATAGACCATTGTTTTATAATTCATCATCAATTATAGATCACTGTTCGTGACTACTTGGACCGACATAGAAGGTTGTGCCATGACCTAATGCTGAGTTAGTGGCGATACAGGAATAATCAACACACAAATCTGAGATCTTACTTCGGAAATCCCTGTTCATCGGCGGAAAAGGCTGACAAAATAGACACCGTGGCCCGAGAAATGTAGTTGAGTATAAGCCTGAGAATAAGCCTGCCGATTGCATGCTCTTGTCCAGTTGATCTTCATAGCATTGATCTACCGTCTGTGCGAAGCATTGCATTTGGTTCTGTGAATAATTCAAAGACAGATTTGAGGGACCGCTTAGATGTAAGTTTTCACCAAATACTTTCACTGAATCTTCTGCTGGTAATGAAATCCCCTTGATGGAGGAAAAGCCTATGAGGCGATTTAAACTGGTTTCCAAGGTATTGAGAGTGCTTTCCGAGGATGCTGAGGCATTTTTTTCCTGCAAATTTAACCCTTCTACTTCAAGAAAAGTGGTATGCTTCATATGTGGTGAACCAGATCTAGCGCTTGCTCTCCTGTTTCTTTTCTCTTTGGTTCTCTCCCGAGCTCTTTCCCGTGCCTTGAATCTAAGCTCCCTTAGCCTGCTATTGTGTGTCCACCTCCCTGCAGTTTTCACTGTTGCCAATATAGCACCAGTTTTTCTTGGATTCTCTCTTTTGCATCGGCTCCTAGATTGTTGTTTCACAATGGAAG
Organism: Pinus tabuliformis; assembly: GCA_031772625.1. Taxonomy (NCBI): domain Eukaryota; kingdom Viridiplantae; phylum Streptophyta; class Pinopsida; order Pinales; family Pinaceae; genus Pinus; species Pinus tabuliformis. Next base: position 708,114,016 of record CM062814.1, on the reverse strand, counting down.
GTTCGGTTAATAGAGTGGGGGATAATGAATCAGCTTCTCCAACCTTTTCCTTGGATCCCGTTACAAACCCTGCTATTGTTCTGTCTGCTCTGTCTGTTCTGTCTCTATCATGATTCAAGGAAGCCAATGAGTAGTGTGAATCTGTGTTCAGGCGGGATGATTTCTCAAATGGGGATAGAAACTTTGCAGATAATTGGTCAATTGCAGAACTGGATTTTTGAATTAGCCATTCAATTGTTTTACTTGGTTGATCAAATCCGAGCATGTCTTGTACACCGAATAACTTGATGGCAGTTTCAACAGACAATCTCATTCTCCTGTCTCTTGGTCCTCTTGATGTGACAACCTTCGTATGCTGATCTCTTCTCCCAGAAGGACGACGAATGCTATACAGCTCCATGAAATTCCTTGAATTCATGTTTCCAGATGATTTTCCCTGAGATTTCTTGCTATCTTTTTCTTGTTTCCATTGTACTGTATCCTTCTCCAATTCTGCAAACGGGGTATCAGCTTTTAGGGTATCTGGTACCTGAAACATATCTGACATAACATTAACAGGAACCCTATCTGGAAATAGATTTGAATATTCATGTTCGGACTCGACAGAGGAAGGAAACTCTGGTCCCGTATGACGGGGAAATGAACGGTTGATCTCCGCTTTCTGAGAACCTTGTAACGGATCTTTCGTGGAATCATCAACGGGATCATTATAGCCCATAGTTTCATGTCTAGGTAAGAAGGGAGCTGTTGAACAACCGTACCATGCGTTGGAATACGTTGGCGGGCATTGAAGCCCATAGTTCGTGTTATTCTCCGGAGAAATATCTTGTGAACGGGATTTAATGGAGCACAAAAGGTCACCCTCATACAACGCATTAGAGTTCACATCCCGTTCTTCTCCAGGGATTGCATAATCATTGAAGCCAAAATAATCATTCATATCCCCAAATAAGTCCATGTCTTAAGAATCGCTGAAATTATATCCAGCTTTTCTCTTTATTGCACCCTGGCCTTCACCGGCGCTTGAAATGGCATAAGTAAATTGCACCTCGACAGAAACCCTAGATACAAATGACAATTTAAAAGGGTCTCTGTATATGTCCGTCGATCCGTGTTAAAATACAGATAACTAGATTAGACAGTATGAAAGGGATACGCCGAAAAGTTTCGGTGACTTCTTCAGTGAACAGAGAATAATATATTTATTTTCATAAAACAGCATATTTCAACGCGCACTAGCTTTATGAGTAACCCTACTCTGCTACGCAAAATAAAACATTCGAACCAATTTGTTCTCTGACAGTGAAAAGAAACTACAGCTTAGAACTTAGAATACCTCATTTATGCGGCCGCCGCTTGCCTCGTGGAGACGAACAGAGAAACTATCAAACAACAATCAGCAGACATTGCTCCATTTGTCAATGGACTAGTGAACTGAGTGAGACCTAGCAAGTATTGCTCCATTTGTCGATGGACTAGTGAACTGAGTGAGACCTCAAGCCGAGGAGAGTTAGGGATCCTGTCAAGAATATATTTACATCCCCATTTCTCACAGCCTAATGACTGTGACTGTTGGACAGGTGGCAAGCTAATGTCCGGGACGGTCGGAAATCTTAATTAACTTCTCGTGGTTGATCCTGACACGTACGACATTGAACTGGAATATTTCGTCCATAGAAAAAAAGGCTTATGTGGTCCTGAAAAGGCCATGGCATCTCCGATCTTATCTTGTTTAACACTTTGAAGTGCTCTCGAAATCCGATCAGACATCGAATTTTCATAATTTTTTGAAGATATGCGTTTTGATTCGGACCGTGGGATAATTTCGATGACGTTTAATTATTTTTTTCGTTCCAAAATCTTTATGAAAATTGTCGTTGTTTTATGGTTATTTTTTAAGTTTTTTTTAGGTAGGATTTTCTAGTCTAATTTCTCTAAAATTGGGTAAGAATTTAAAGTAAAAAAGACCAGTTTAAATAACACAAATCAAGATTTCACTTCAAGATTTTTCAGGGTCTTGAATCTATATTTACATTGAAAAAAGTAGTTTAAACAACACACACCAATATTTCACCTCAAATTTTTCGACACCAGAAAGTTCAAAAAATCCACTAAAAACAACTCCTTTGGCAAATCATTGTACTGTGCAAATAAGGCATATGCTTACATTTACTTAAGTATAATTTGCAACACATATTTATGATGAACAATTAAAGTTAAATTTGCCCAATCTTGTTAATGGTTAAATCTTGTTTATTTAAGATTGAATTTGATGATCAAAGTTGATTATGTTTAATTAAGTTAAGATTGATAATAATCCATTATAATTAATTAGGTGAATTTTAGTCAATCATAATTAATAATAATCATTTAGAACTAATAATAATCATTTATAATCAATCTTAGTCAACTATTAACAAGCATGGTGAGACATTGTTTAACTATTATATGTTTTGATTTTTTGGCTAGATTATTGGGAAACAATTTTTTGGGAGGTCATGCCTTTTTGTTTTTTAAATTTGTTTTTTGAGTGTATAAATAAATTTAACGCTTGCATTGAGTTAATAGATGAAACTAATAATTCTAGTGAACTCCTACCAAATTCTAATTCAATTTGACTAGTGAAATCTCAAAAACATATAACAGTTAGGGTAAACACATGGTTAATCCATTGACAACCACAATTAACATGGTGATCTATGGTCAACCAAGGTCAACCTTGGTTTCCATAACCAAAATGGTCAAGCATTGAACCATAATCATTCACAATCCCATATAGTGAAATAATTACAACCAAGGTGAATCATAACATGCCCCCAATTAAGCATAGTCAATTAAGATGAACCATGGAAAAAATGGTCAAACAATGTTATACCATCATGAAGATGGTGGACCATGGTCAACATGACCAATTATAGTTAATCATGGCGAACCATTTTCACCCATACTCAACATGGTGAACCATGGTCAATCATACTAAAAAATATGTAACATAGGCAACAATGGTCCATTATGATCAATTATAATCTCTCTTGAACAACCATAGTTTAATGTGGACAACCATGGTCACCATAGTCAATCATTTGTTAACCATAATCCACCCTTCTCAACAATAACTTTACTACATTTGAATAAAAAAGGTCAACCACAATCAACCATGATAGATTAATTTTCTCCACTAAGCATATGGCATCAATTAGCTCAATCATATTTCAACCATTTCATTAATATAGTTATGCTAGTTAAATGATTATATTTACTCTAGCAAAATATAATCTTTTAAGTGCAAATTATTTTACAATTTTCATAAAGTGAAAATGACAAACATCCAAATGAGTAGTATCTAATAGTGAATATGGAAAAGGGTGCATTGTTAGGATTGGGAAGTTGGGTATAAATGGTCATCAAATTAAAATTAAAATTATCTTATAATTTTCAAACAGCAAAATGAATAGTATCTAATGAATATGGAAAAGGGAGCATTGTTAGGATTGAGAAGTTGGGTATAAGTGGTTAACAATTTGATGAGAATCAAGACTTTAGAATGATAATTTTAATTTTAAAAATTTGTATTGTGTATTAAAATATGAATAATAAATTTTAATATAGAAGTTCTTTTTAGGTATTTAAAATTATAATTATTTATAATTTGAAAAAAAAAATGTTATGGCTGAAATATAATATTAGTCAAAATTTTAAAACCAATAACAAACTATTTTTATTATTATTTTTTTTAAATTAAAATTACAATTAATTTGAAATCATATAATTAACTATTAATTTTGCTATAATTAAATTTTGGACTAAAAGCTTAGAGTGAAAGATGATGTTGTTTTTTTTTTTTGTAAACTGAGGCGGTATTCTATTACTGGAAAAGAGAAATTACATACAAAGGCAGGTCTCCACCCGCCCCGAAGGGAAACCGGGTGTCCATCGAAAGTTTTTAACAGCCATCCAGAAAAAGTATATTACCAATCGATCTAACCATGCAAAAAAACCTTCTATTCTTACTACAAACAAACTGATCTTGACTGGAAGCATTACCATCTAAAAGTTCAAAAGGACTAAAGACAAAAAGCAGTATATAAAAACCTCCATGCAGCAACTACATATTCTACTGATTCATGGTATCCGGCTTGGGCTCATTTTCTACCTTGACCTCCATTCCACTCGCTTTAAACAGCTGCAGCAACTTGTCCATTTTCCTGTCTTGCATAAGAAGAGTTACTTGAATATTCTTCAGCTCCCTTTTGAGGGTGGGAATTCCTTGAGCCAGCTCCACCATTTCCATGGCCACTTGCTCCATGGCCTTGGCTAATAATCTCTTCATGCCCCAATATACATGTAATGACTGCTTGTATAAGGACATTCTCCCTCTTGTGTGCCCCGGGTCAGGGAGATACGTTTCCCAATCTTCCATTTCAGGCTCTGAGAGTTCCTGCATAGCATCTTCCTCCATTTGGTCAATAATTCTTCTGATATTCGGGTTTGTTTCATGTACATATGCTTCCTCTGCCTCCTGCAATTTTTTCCGCATATCCTTTTTCCCTCTTTTCCTGCCTTTGACCTCACTAGCTGAACCTTCCTCATATTCGAATCTTGGAGCTCTACTCCCTCGACCTCCACATGCTCTAGGCCTCCCTCTACCCCTCTGTTTACCACGACCCCTCCTTCCTCTGCTTCGTCCGCGCCTACCCCCCATTTCCTCTTCATCTTCTTCCGAACTCTCATCCTTATCTCCCCTGTCTCCCATTTCCTTACTACACTGCTTCCATTTACCAACCTTACCACCCGATGTCGGGCGCTGCTCCTCCTCTGCAATATAATCTCGTATATCGAATTCTTCCTCTGAATCTTCCGAAACATCAAGGTAAATCTTCTGCAATGTTTCCTCAACAACGCTCTTCCCTTTCTTATCTAAATTCGCCCCCTGGCTTCGCGTCCGCCTGCCTTCTTCCCTTTCTGTGTTTCCTGTCATATTGCTTGGCAGCAAAATCGTAACTCTCCCCCTCGCCTTGCTTCTATTCACTCCCAAATTTGTCCTCGTCTCCAAGCGACTGTTTACAAACAGTAAATTCTGTTCTCTCCCCCTCACTTTACTGCTATACTCCCCCGAATTCGTCTTTGTCTGAAGTCTAATGTATACAAACAACAATATAACCCTGCTCGGCCACCTTTCCTCCTTGAGAATTCGTTGCTGCCGATCCTCATTAATACACGTCGCATTATCTGTAACATGATGTGAGACGTACACTGACCGTCTGACGCTTCCACCTCTCCTCCTCGGAACCTTACCCTCTTTCCTTCTTGGGATAATCATTCCTCCCATGGTTCGATTATACTCACCGTCCATGATTTTAATTTTGTATACCCACGTCTTCATACACCCTGAGCGAACATTAATTACCCTGTCTTTTCCCCTCCTATCCATAATGAGGAGGCAGCTAAGCAGGCCTTTCATGCGCAATCGCTTCATCATTATCCTGCCTTAATATGGATTTTAAATCATTCCACCTTGGCTCCTCCTGAACTGATAACCAGCTGCCATCCATTACCCTGTTCGGCGCTCCACTTCCCCAATTGGCTAAGAAATCGGCTGCTCTATTACCCTGCCTCAAAACATGATTTATCGTTATGTAATCAATCGTCCTCATCAACCCTTCTATGTCCTGTATAATCCCTGCTGTCCGCCAACTCTTCGCCACATGATCCCAGCTTTTGCCACCCCTCAATTTCCGTAACATCTCGATCGTGAGCTGGGAATCGCCTTCAATTTCAAGGTTCCGATATCCATTTCTCAATGCTATTCGAAGACCATTATAAACTGCCCATAATTCCGCTTCGTTGTTCGTCATGACTCCTCCCCATTCTGCATACGTCCAGCGTGTAATCCCTCTACTGTCTCTAAAGATACCGCCCCATCCTGCTTGCCCAGGGTTACCCTTCGATGCCCCATCGAAGTTCAATCTGATCCGACTTTCACCTGGGAATCTAAAGTGATTTGGGCTGTTCATGCGATAATTATTTCTCCTATCTGTATTGGGATATATCATCGTAAAGTCAATACTTAATTTAGAGACTATTCGTTGTTCTTCCGAGTTTAATTTCCAATCATCCTCACTCCAGACTTCAGACAAAACCGTTTCCTTGATCGATCTGCAAACTTCGTCCCAAATTCTTGACTCTTGGCTTCGTTTGTCTCTAAAGATTCTTCGATTTCGCTCTTTCCACACCTCCCATATTACAAAACCAACCACTAAATTCCATAACCTCCTGACAACTTTACTTTGAAAATTCCCCGTTCCCCATAGAAGCAAGGTATTCCTAAGGCTATCTGGATCCCTGTTTGATTTCCCAAAGAGTACCCGAAGCTCTTCCCACAGACTCTGAGTATATATACAGCGATTCAGTAGGTGTTCCTGAGTTTCTATCTCTTTACTACACAGGTAACACCTTGATGGTCCACTCAATCCTCGTTTCTGAATATTGTCCCAAGTCAGTATCCGTCCCCTGCACACCAACCATGCAAAATATGTTACTTTAGGCCACCATTTTCCTTCCCAAATCTTTTTCCAATCCGTTGGTTCATCCTCTCTTTCCTCTCTCGTTGCCCAGTAGTATGCTTCTTTGACTGTAAACATCCCCTGCATTGCTTTACCCCATCTAAGGATATCATTGCCTTCTCTGATCTTAATTTTCCTCGAGTCGATTTCTCTGACATACAGTTGCTCAGACTCCAGACTTATACTATCATCCCATTCCTGCGGTCTTTTCCATACTCTCCAAATATCATTTGGTTCTGCTCTTCTCCAATAATCGCTGACATATTCCAGTCCTACTCTTTGAGCTTTTGCTTTGATTTCTTGCAGAGGTTGGTTTCTATCCAGCTTATCACGCTGTTGCCATCCTTCCTCCCAAAACCTCGCTGAACTCCCTTCTCGGATTTCCCAAAAGGCTAGGTCCCTAACTAGATCCTTATTATTTCTTGCTAAATCCCATATTTGTGACCCTCGGGGAGTTTCTGCTATTCTTAGACGCCCTTCAATTGTACGCGGCATATCATATTTTTGATTCCAAATCCTTTTCCACACATCAGTTCCACCCTGTACCCATCTCCACCATAATTTCGCCCCTAAAACCCTATTTACAATTTCCAGATCTCTTACTCCAAGACCTCCTTCCTCTTTCCTCTTGATTACATTCTTCCATGAAACCAAAGTCCATTTTTTCTGTTGCTTAGGGCCCCCCCAAAGAAATTTACCCAATATTTCTCTCAATTTAGAGAAAATACCTTTGGGAGCAGCCATAATGGACAGATGATATATGGGGATGGATAATAATACCGATTTTAAAAGAATAACTCGACTAGCTAGATTCAACAATCTGAACGACCAACTAGCTAATCGTTTCCTGATCTTTTCCAATAAGCTTTGCCAATTCTTAATTCGGTTAGAGTTTATATCCAGCTGAATGCCCAAATATTTTGTAGGTAATGCTCCCTGTCTAAAGCCTAATACTCTGGTTAAATGAGCCTTAACAGCTTCAGGTGAATTAAATATAAAAGTACAAGATTTATCATTATTAACCGCCATACCTGAAGCATTCATGAAAACTTCTAAGACATGTTTGAAGCTTCTTACCTCTCTAAGTGACGCTTCTCCAAACAACATCAAATCATCTACAAACTGTTGATGTGTGATGATTAGATTATTTCCCCACAATCTAATGCCTTTGATTCTTCTTTCACTGACTTCTTTCTTAATTTTTCGACTTAGCCCTTCCATAGCCAGTATAAATAAGAAGGGAGAAATTGGGTCTCCCTGCCTAATGCCCCTGGATGCATTAAACGTATCTGTAGGAATCCCATTAACCAAAATTGAGAAGTTCGGAGTCGAGATCATACTAATTATCCATGCTATCCACCTGTTCTCAAATCCAAAAGCTTCTAACACCGCTCTTAGATAGCTCCAGTTCAATCGATCATAGGCCTTGGACAAATCTAACTTCATAAGCATCCCTTTCTTTTTTCTCACCTTTAAAGAATGTATCACTTCCTGAGATACCACTATACCATCCAAGATTTGCCGACCTTCCACAAACCCAGTATGTTCATGCGCAATTAAATTGGGTAGGAGAGGTTTCAACCTTTTCGCAATCAGGGTGGATATAATCTTATAAATAACATTACACAAGGCTATAGGTCTAAAGCCCTGTGGTTCTTCTGATGTATTACTTTTAGGAATCAGGGTGAAAAAGGTTGAATTAATACCTGGCCAGATTCGTTGTCTTATTCGTGATTCCTCCACTACCTCCATTATCTCTCTGCCTATAAAATGCCAACTTGCCTGGAAGAATTCCACAGTATAACCATCCGGACCTGGAGCCTTATTCTTTCCCATATTCATCACTACTTCTTCGACCTCTTCCAAGGTTACTGCCCGCATTAGTGCTTTGTTTTGATCCTCTGTTACTAATCTTGGTATTTCCCGGCAGATATTATTAATGGCTTCCGCTCTATCCCTTTGATCTTCCGTTAGCACCCCCTTAAAGTAATCAACTAAGGTCTTTTCGATATCTGCCTGTTCTATCACTCTTTCTCCTTCCGCATTCTTAATTGAAAAAATCCTATTCCTCTGCCTATGTTGGATCATCGCTTGGTGAAAGAATTTTGTATTACATTCACCTTCCCTTAACCACCGTACCCTTGATTTTTGTCTCCACAAAATCTCCTCTTGTTTTCTTCTCTCCTCCAGCTGACTAATAATACGCCCTTCCACCCTACTCTTCTCCTCGTCCCTACCTTCCAATATTATTTTTTGCTGTATGTCCTCCATTTCGCCTTCTAATTTCTGCTTTTCCTCCATAATATTCCCAAATTCTTTCCTGTTCCATTCTTTGATTCTTTGTTTTAGCTCCTTAAGCTTCAATTGTAGAGTATGCATTTTCCCTCTGCCCCTGCTATTGCATTGATTCCACTAGTCTTCCAATTTCTTTATAAATTGTGGATCTCTAAGCCAAAATGATTCAAATCGAAAAGGTTTCTTCCCTTTGACCTGCTTGATGTCAATGTCTAACCGAATGGGCCAGTGATCAGACCCAAGGCTAGGTAGAATTTTAGCTTCAATGAACACATCACGGTTCAAAATTTGCTCCGAGAGTAGAAATCTATCCAGTCTGGAGGCTATTTGATGCTGTCCTCCCCGCCGATTGTTCCAGGTATGTACACCATTCACTATAAGTATATCTACTAATCTCAGGTCCCTAATCATATCGTTGAACTCCTCCATATTCTGATCCTCCCTCCTTATTCCCCCTTTCTTCTCTCCTAGATGCCTGATCATATTAAAATCCCCTCCCATCATCCATGGTATATTTGGGATTAAACTTCTTATAGTGTGGATGTTCTTCAAGAAATCTTTTCGTTCGCTATAATTATGAGGTCCATATACCCCAGAAAGATGATGTTGTTAGTATAACAACATTTTTACAATGTTTAAAATTAAAATTATAATAATTTTTAAGCATAATGTTAATAAGGAATTAATCTTTAGATATAAAAATAATATTACCAATCATTATTAATATTTTAACTTAAAATTATAATATTTAAAAAAAAATTATTAAAACCTTACCCATTATTAATAATATTTTTTAAATTTTGGAAATATATATATATAATATCATTTACCACTATCTATTATAATTTATTTTTAAATATTTTTTTTATTTTTTATTTTAATATAAAATATTTATATTATTATTTTAATGCTACACTGAAGCAGCAATTTTTTAAGGAGTGACTATGTAATGCCTAAATTGACTTTCCTCTATTTTCTTTTCTCATTAATATTTGTTATATTATTTTATGTTGAAAATAATCATTTTATTTTTTAATTATATATATATATATATATAATCATTTATAAAATATATAAATATGTAATTTTAAATTGAAAAAATAATTATATTATGTTAATTTTAAAAAATAGTTTTACTAATTTTGGATGAAATAGTGAAAAGTGTTAAGAATATATTTTTAAACCAATTTTAATTTTAATTTTAATCCCAGGAAAAAAAAAGAGAAATAATTTGGATGACATTTTGATTTAGAAATTGATTTTGAAATTTTGCTCAGAATTTTACATCAATTATAATCTTATTCTTGAAAAAATAATATCACGACTAAAGACACTTATTCTTGAAAAAATAATATCACGACTAAAGACACTTCTTAATTTTCAAATTGATTTTTGTTTAATAATATTATAAATTTTAAAATCACAATGCAAAATATCGTAACTAATAACTAAGTTAAAATAAAAAAATACGACCCTGTTAGTAACTAAGTTAAAACAATCATTACATATCTTTTAAAAAATGAACGTTGTACCGTTCTTGTCATGTAATCTTGCAAATTATTACATGGACTCAGGCTTTAAAATTGACGCCTCTATCCCCGTTTTTCTCCTTTTTAACCGTAAAATACAGCGAAATTTAAAATAAAGACGTCAGAATTAAATGGCAAATAATTTAGGAAAATGTCAAAATTACGGGCCTATCAGAAAATTTGAAGTTTGAAATATATATATATATATATATATATTTATTTATTTATTTAAAGCTGGCACTGGGATATCTAGCGTCAATGATTTTTTAGGGTAGTATTTTTTTAAATCAATTTTATTCAAATGATTTAATGTGCAGCGCGTTAATGGTCGGTAAATGGTAGGTTGACCAGTTATTGAGTCGTACGCTCTCGCAATTATTCATCCACGCGGCCAAAGTTTAAAAGGTTTTGGACAAAAACCCAAAATGAAAATGACTAGATACTTTCAAATCTCTGGAATAACTCCTACAGTAGTCGCCACTGGCAGTCCAAATTGCACAAGTATCTCGCCATATCCAACTGTGGCCCTGGCGTGTTTTGTATGGGCTGCCATGAGATTGTTGAGGATTCTGCTGCTGCAGCTGATAACAGTAATTAGTTACTCTCGCCCGACCTCTATTATTCATTCACCCACTGTTCAGATCCAGAGCCAGTTGATGTTGTTTCATCGTCAGTGTTTTGTTGCTATGGCATGCCCTGCACCAAGCATTACTCGAGGAACCAAGTTGGTATTCTTCTGTAACATTTTGATATTTTGCCGTCTGCTAAGTATATGCACAAACACAATTTTTTTTTATTTTTAATATAAAAACAATTATATTCATAATTTGTAAAATTATTAAAAATAAATATACAAAATCACGTAAATTGCATTTGAACATAAAACCGTCCTAACAAATTTAAACCCTGCATTTAACCCCCGCATGGACTAGACTTACATTTACATAGATTCAATATTTATGAGATACCTTACAATAAGGTTTTTTTTTTGAATTCAATCTTCATCTCCGCTTATGTTTTTTGTTTTGTTTTGATTTTAAATGTTTAATCTCTTTAAATTATATCTACTAAGGATGGTATCTTTTAGCATAAAGCAACTGTGAATTTATTTTAAATTTTTGGTTTTCTAAATTGATTTGATATGGGTTTCACATATGTATATTCACATGGTTAATTTCAAAATATTTTGCTCGAAGCTACCTTTATTTAAAGATTGGGTATTTAAAATATTTTTCTTCAACCTATGTTTATTTATAAGTTGGGTATTTAAATGTATAGAGATGTATTAGAATTGTAATCAAAAGTAAGTGCATGGGAATAATTGAGGATGCTCCCTCCAATAAAATGACATGTATACTAGTAATGTCATTAGCATGATGAGGTTTGGGACGTGTTTAATGGTGGCACAACATTCCTTTACATAAAAACATTAATTAACCATGACTATACATATTAAAGATTTATGTGTCCCTTTTAAAATTATCCACGTTATAGATTTGCATCTCCTCCTCATTTGAATATTCTACCTCTATGACAAAGCTTTTGCAATATAACAGTGATACCCCCTCGATCATTTTCCTTCTCCAACACTTTCTCCTTGTCTCATTATGTTGTCACCCTCAATGCTAGTTCTCGGCCTTTGACACTAAGCTTCACATGACCCAACGCTTATTGGGTCGAGGTTTGTGACAACCCCTTTTGTGTTATGCAACCAACTCACAAAAAGATAGATCAATGACTTAAAAATTATCCTCTTCGTGGGGGAGATCTCCTTTACATTACATAAATGAACAATTCATGGATGATACAGATGACAATACCTCCTTTGTATATATAGGAGCTTAAGGAATCACAATATAACCAAAGCCTACATAAAGATAATAATGTAAGGGCACAACAATAACAATAATAGGCTTCTATGGGCACAACAATAACAATATGGGGGCTACATGGGCACAACAACAATAATAAGGGGGATACACTAGTATTATAGGGACCTAACACGCCCTTCTCCTTCAAAAAAGTGTTGTCCTCAATGCTTGCGTAGTTCTGGATGCTTCTATATAAAATTCTCATCCTCCCATGTTGAATCTTCAGCAGGTAAGTTCTTCTACTTAATGAGATACTCTAAAATTGATCGACTCTATAGTTGTCAGGTTCTTGTGTCTGTGACTGGTTCAGGCTCAAATATGTTTTTTCCTACTTTGTCAAGTTTTGGCAACAATGTTTGAACTAGAAGCTTGTCACCGATAACCTTCTTTAAGCATCAAACATGGAAAACTGGGTGTACACGGGAAGATGCAGACAACTGCAATTTGTATGCCATAGTACCAATCTTTTGCAACACCTTGTAAGGACCGTTGTACTTGGGTGATAATTTATTATCCTTCTTAGCTTGCTTGAGAGACATTTGTTTGTATGCTTATAGTCATAAAATACCTAGTCACCTACATCAAAAATTATTTCACTGCAATGTTAATCTACCTATTGTTTCATTTGATTTCACGCCAGATTGAGGTTATCCTTTAAGAGTTGGAGAACTTGTTTTTGATGCTTGATGTGATCTTCCACTTCTTAAACATTAGAATTTTCTCTTAAATATGATGTGATGGATGGTGGATGATATCCATAAAGTGCCATAAATGGGGTCATTTTTGCTGCAATATGGAAGGAAGTTTTATACCAACATTCAGGTAGAGGTAACCACTTGACCCATTGTGTTTTTCTATCAGATATAAAGAAACGAAGATATCCTTCCAAAGACTTGTTCACTATCTTAGTTTTCCCATAAGATTGAGGATGATAAGATGAGATATGAGCTAATTGAGTACCAAGACAAGAAAATAATCTCGTCCAAAAATTTCCAGTGAAAATGGGATCTCTTAAACACACTATAATCTTTGGATTTCCATGAAGCTTTTGAATTACTTCCATAAATGTAGTAGCAAATATACTAGCTTTAAAAGGATGAATAATGCATAAAAGTGTGCATACTTGGCAAGTCTATCAACTACCACCATGATGACACTCTTTCCTTTAGACATGGGTAAACCTATCATACAATCCATTTAGACCTCCTCTCAATGCTCACTTGGAATGGCTAAAGGGTGTAACAGCCCCATGGTATTAATTGTCTCAACTTCATTTTGTTGGAAAACCAAACATTTTGCTACCAAATTTTGAATATCAGATTTAAGGCCATCCCAAAAAAATTTCTTCTTGACCCTATGGTAATTTTTTAAAATCCTGAGTTCCCTTCTAAGGGACAGGAGTGCAATTCCAAAAGAATTTTTTCTTTGAGTTGGAAATTCTTACAAAGATATAAGCAATCTTTGTACCATAATGAATCATTTTTCCAGCTAAATGTATGATATGTACCAGGATCTTGCTACAACTTTTGAATGAGTGACCACACCTCGTCATCATTCTTCCATTCATCCATTACTTCACTTATCCACTCAGTTTGGATAATAGAAATGGCACAAAGCAATGCTTCCACATCCTCATCCTTTTTAGATAGTGCATCTGCAACAACATTTTACTTTCCTTTTTTGTAGATGATTTCAAAGTCATAACCCAACATCTTTGTCACCCATTTTTTCTTCTCTTCTGAAGATAATATTTGTTCCAAAAAGTATCTAAGACTATCATGATATGTTTTTACTTTGAAGTGTCTTCCCATTAGGTGAGGTCACCATTCCTTTAGTGGATGTAGTATTTCCAACATTTCCTTCTCATAAATAAGTTTGTGTAAATACTTTCCTTTGATTAGACGAATTTCAAAATAAATGGGTCTTCCTTCTTGCATTGAAATGACACCAATTCCATTTCTTGAAGCATCACATTCCACAATACCTTTTTTTGTGAATTCTGGCATAGCTAAGACCAATGCTTGGCACATTACCTCTTTAAGATGCTAAAAGGCCTTCATTGTTTTTGTGGATCTTCATCTTTTGATTCATCTTCTATTGTAGATTCTAATTCTTCCTATTTTAGCTCAAACTCTATCTTCTCAGGTTCCTTTAGTAGGAATTCATGTTTAATAATATCTTTTAACTCTTTAAACACCACATCTCGGTTGTACACAAGCTTCCTTGTTTCTGGGTTCCAAATCTTATAACCTTTTAAACCATCCTTATACCCAATAAAGATGCACTTTTCAGATTTACTATCCAACTTTGTTCTTTTCTCCTTTGGAACATGTACATATGAATCACATCCAACACCCTCAGATGTGAAAGAGAAGGTTTCTTACAAGTCCATACCTCTTGTGGAGTCTTATCCTCCAATGCTGATGAAGGTGATATGTTGACCAGGTAACATGCAATCTCCATTGCCTCCTTTTCCATCAATGTCTTGTTCATTATTTCTGAAACTCCATTTTTCTGAGGTGTGTACGAAGTAGTATATTTCCATGCTATACCACACTTCTTACAAAATTCTTTAAATTTCTTCTTATACAATTCTCCACCGTTATCTGTCCTCAACACCTTTATCTTCTTCTTTGTCTGGTTTTCCACTAGAGCCTTAAATTCTTTGAACCTGCCAAATAGTTCAAATTTCTTCCTGAGGAAATATATCTAAGTATTCCTTGAGAAGTCATCTATAAATGATACATAGTACACAAAATTTCCCAGTGATGGAACCGACACGGGTCCAAACACATCAGTGTGCACAAGCTCTAATATATGTTTTTCCCTCTTAGCACCAGAGGGGAAACTCACCTGATTCTGCTTCCCATGTACACAATTTTCATAGAAATCAAAATCCAAAGAGAAATTAGACATACCTTATATCATACCATTCCTATGAAGTATTTGAAGGTCCTTCTCTCCAATATGTCCAAGCCTTTGATGCCATAGCATGGTCTTTTCTCCCAAGACCACTAGATTTTTTGATCCACTTTCGGGAACCACAAAACTATTGCACCCATCAATAATAGTGCTACCTTGAAGCTTGTACAAAGTTTCAATCCAAGCTCCCTACATCAATACCAGTGCTCCCCAAACCATCTTGCATGTATCTTTCTAGAACATTGTTTTTACACCTGCATCATCCAGCTTGCTTACAGAAATCAGATTTTTGGCCAATGCAAGGATATGTAGAACACCCAGAAGTGTTCTAATCCTTCCACCTTGCAACTTCAACTTGAATTTTGTGTGACCAATGATTCAATCCTTCTTGTCATCCCCTAAGAAGACATCACTACTGTCATATTTTTCATACTCGCAAAACCATTCTCTATGGGGATTGAAGTGAGAGGGTGCACCTGAGTCAATCAACCATGAATCATGATCTACATGTGTACTTGAAGAAGAAGCCAAGTACACATCCCCACTTTCATCTGAGGTGGTTTTCACCTCTGTAGAAGGACCACCATTAGATCCCTTCCCTTAATCAAGAGCTTTAGATTTACAATCCCTTATGAAGTGCCCTTCCTTTCGCATTTCCAGCACACCTTTACATGTTTTCCTAGAGATTTAGATCTCCTACTCGAGGACTTATTTTTGTTTATGCTCTGGGACCGTCCTCGTACAGATAAGGAATCACCATTCTGGCCCTCCATATTTTTCCGTCTCATCTCCTCCGACATCAAGGATGAGACTACTTCCTCAAACTGTAAGGAAGTTGCATTGCTACCTATTGCAACAACCATACTATCCCATGAATCTCATAGAGAACACAATAAACTGATGCACTTATTTTCATCTGAAATTTTAATATCAACGGATAAGAGCAGAATGAGAGTAACCAGATCCAAATAATATAAACTACATACTAGTCTAGCAAATAGCACTAACAAGTAGAAAACAATAATGACCAATGGCTCTCACGACAGAGCCTTGAAATACAGTTAACATTAACGGGAATAAAGCAAAAGGAAACTAGTCACGATATTCAATAACACTTTCCATATGAAACTGAGGATACCATGTTTACAAGGAAAAAAATCTTGTGATTAGAGGCCTTACGCTGAGTTGTACAGTAAAAAATAAAACAATTGATTTTACAAAGCAGTCCCAAGAATCCTCAATAAAGGAAACCAAAACCGAGTGTCATTGTACAAAATTTAGCTTTAGAAGGACTATAGCCAACTAGTAGTATTCCAGATGCTAGTAATTTTATTCTTGGATGTCATCATAAGCCAGAAGGGAGAGAATTCCTCCTAAAAAGTAGAAAAATACTAGAGCTCCCAACGCAGAGTAAATGGGTAGCTCAGTGAAGAAACAATGAACCTCGTCGCTAGTTGTTGCAAGGAACCTAGCCTATGAAAGACTATAATCAAAAGTGTCGAAATCCATGAATAAACATGTATGGGCATGAACACACCAACATGAGGGGAAGGGGGCCGAGAGATGGCACAAGCTTGGTGCTACAAAAATATTTCAAACATATAACATAATCAAAAAATGTAAAGGAAACCACAACAGTTACCCGAGTACTGGAGCAATAAATCATTATTATGCAAGAGAGGAAACTGGCCATGCACAAACTTAGAAAACGGATAGGGAGAACGAACCATTGCAGGCCACCTAGCTAAGGGGGTTTGTGGAAAACCCCCAATACACAGTTCTGTAAGTACATAAATAACCAAACCAAGGAAACATAAAATAATTTACAATCTCTTCCATCCTAGAGAATAAGGAAACAAATAGCAGGAAAAACTGCCAATAGCAGCACCACAGAACCTGAAAGTGAAGGAAACCTAGGAAAAAATATGCAACAAGTCAGTGAGATGAATTACAGAGAGTCTCTTAAACCCTAGTAGACTTATGACTCAAACGATGGTCAACAGTACACTCTCTAGCGAGGTACATACTATATCAAATAGAGAATCGAGCATGAATCTATCAGGGGTCTGAAATAGAAAGACCAAACTTACGAAATTATGAAATCCTTGAACAAAACCTAAGCACTGTTTCTCTTGCATCACCTGGTAGCTTCCATTATTTAGTGACAAACAAATTATATTGAACTAAAAATTTAGCAAGCAAATGTATTAATTTCATATTGACAAAATAGAGGTAAATAAAAATTGCGCACAAAACCGAGGGTTATTTACTTGAGGATGGTCGTAATGACGAAGATGACTGTAATCATCCTTAAAATATATAGGTTCTTGAACTATTTCAACCACTCCATAAATACCACCTTCTCAGGAAATCCAAGCAAAGTCAAAGCAGAACCAGCAATAAATTTTTACTAGAGGATGTAATTTTAGCAAGAGATGCATTATAGTATTGAACCTATGTGAGGAAATGGGGGTCTCCATCAGAATGCATATATAAGTTCGAGAACCCTGAGGGAAAACAATGAAACCCTTACGTCGCTCACAGGAGAAATATCCATTGCTGAAAGACAAAATGAGGAGCAATTAGGGTTAGGTCACGACATAACCAGAGGCTTGTGAATTTGAGTCATTGATGCTTGAAATCACATCTCGATCATCCAAGAACCATAACATTGACCACACCCATATGCACCCATGTGGTTTTGTACACCTTGCAAGGTCTCACTGAACCAAGAAGCATCCAAGATGGTGTGCTGACAGGGAAAGCGATGGGAGGTTTCAAACATAGTCCAAGGGCGTTATAAATTATATTTATGTCATAAACCAATGTGGTAGGTGCCAAAAAACCTATCGTTAATAATATAACCTGTCAAATGTATTGGATTATATTAACTCAAAGGGAAGGAGAAAAAGAAATGCAAGGGAAGGGGGTATTAGTTGCTAAGGGTAGTAAGTGTTAGGTGTTAGGGCATAGTTTCAAGGCGACTGATCTAGGTGGATATTGGTGACCACCAACCTATTCCACCTATACCCCCTAATCAGTTTCATCTGTTTCCTTGTTCATTTCATCATTTACTATTTTTAATAGTTTTTCTGGTCCTGAACTTCCAGAGCAGTTTTAACCCCCTAAACGACGTTTTTTGGGGTCTGCGGCAGGTCCATAGCCATAGGCAAAGGCCTATGGTGAAACATATAGTACTCGTCGAGACCTTTCCAACAAGATATCGTACACACCAAATGGAGATAATGTGACCATGGTATGACCCCGGGAAGTTAGCTGCCCAACTAACCCCAATGAGGCCCACAAACTCTTGGTGTTACATCTCCTAGGTTTAAGGTTTAGGTTGTTTAGGCTTTTCTCATGTTTTCTAATAATAGATAAGCCCACGAGCCTCATTGTAACACAATTCATAGGCATGTAGCCGCCACATCTCTTCTCATAGATAAGCTATCATCGATCAAGCTATCTTATTTGTATTATATTTCTAAGCATAGTTAAATACTTTTCTATTAATGAATTGAAGTGTTTTTCTGCTACATCTTTGTGTTTATGATTATATCTGTCAGTTGTTGCGTTCATGTTTAAGTTCGGATCAGTGTTATCAGAGCGGTATGCTCTTTCTCTGTTTTTATTTGCATGTCCCCAATGAGGTCAGTGTATAAGGAGTAAGGGCTTGATCTGGTTGAACCATTGTGATCAGCCTTGCAAAACTCGATGACCTCCCATGGCGGAAGAAACAAAAGTTGAGGGGGTAGGAGATCCTTTCAAAATGTTTCTCGAGGAAGCCCTGGAGCAACAGACGGATGCAATGATGGATAAATTTGCCCAGATCCTTTGACGACTACCCACAGGTGATGCATCTTCATCCAGCAGCCACTATGGAGATGCCACTCCCTTTAAGGTACAAGTTAACTTTGATATTCCCATATTTGAAGGCCTCATAGATGCAGATGCCATAGATAAATGGTTAGATCTGTTGGAAGGATATTTTTCAGTTCATGACTTCCAATTGGGAAAAGATTACTTTTGAACTTCTCAAAGTCACCCCACACATCAAAGGACTAGTGGGAAACCTGTTGTGAACAAAAGGACAAGAGTGAACCCTCACTGTTTTCAACAACACCCACTTGGAATTATTTTCGAGATGCTATAAAGGAACAATATTACCCTGTTAGGAGATATGAAGACAAATACATAAAGTGGACCATGCTACGACAGGGAAGGGACCAATATGTGCCAAAGTTCACAAATATTTTCCATACCCTTCGCACAAAGCTAGGTATCAAGGATACCGAGCAACATTTGGTGCTCAAGTACCGTGGTTTTCTAGACAAGTACATACAGGACGAGATGGAGTTCCTGGACATTTCCTCACTCAGCATGACATATTGGTAAGTTTTCAAGATTGAGTAGAAGTTTAAACAGAAGAAGCGGTACTTTAGATATGCAAATCCAAAGTAAGGAAAAGGCGCCACGAAACTATAGAACAAAGAACCAAGCTAAGGTGGGGCTACCTAGGACAACCCACCAAAACCGCAAGAAAAGAACAGCACCATGAAGACGAAGAAGGACACGCGAAAATGGTGTAAGTTCCATAAGAGCTCCACTCATAATACAAGTGAATGTCAGGACAAGCGGTCACTAGTGGTCGAACTGAAGGCTTCCGAATCAGATGCAGGTTTCGACTCTGAATCAGAACCCGACAAGGGAAGTGACAAATGGAAGAAGATCATTGATGTAGATCCCAATGCCACGTTGGCCACCACCAAGATCTAGAATATTGAGCCTAAAGATCTATAGGATTTGGAATGCCTCTTCCACTCATAGATGTGGGTGAAGGGTTCTCCATTGCATTTCATTGTCAACAGTGGCAGCCAAAAGAACCTCATTTTAGTAGAGGTCGTGAAGCGGCTGTGCCTAAAGACTACAACACATCCATAGTTGTACACCATCCGGCAGCTTCACCAAGGACGAGATCTTTGCATCAGCCAAAAATGTCACCTTCCCTACAACATCAAGCCCTTCACAGATGAGGTACTGTGTGACGTTTCTCCTCTTTGAGTTTGTGATGTATTATTATGACAACCATACTTGTGGAAAAGACATGTTGTATATGAGTCTAGACCTCGCTCCTTGATTATTACTTTGGCTAACAAGTTGTACAGGATATCGGAGGTAGCCCCGCCTATCACCATCTCTTTAATCACTGCAAAGTAATGCAATAAGATCATTTCCTAGACCAGGAATTTTTTTTCCTTATGAGCTGCATGGGGGCTTCACCCAATGAACCTTTGACATAGCATGTGCATTCATGGCATACTAAACAATACCTTTAATTTGACTACATATTGGAAAATACTTCTAAAAATCACTTTATTTAACCCCCTACAAATACAAACCCAATACACATTTCGAATTTAAAAAACCCCTAATTTCACTAGATATTGTAGGTATCCATTTTTCATTAACATTTTTTATACCCCTTTATATTTATATCCCTTGTATAGTGACATGATGTCTCTCTTATGACCCCACATGCATTCTACAATGCAACTTTCTTCTTTCGATATACATTGTAGATGCATATTAGTTCTCCCAAAATGAAAGTAATCAACCAACACTCAAGCACATCTCACTATGATTGTGACATTTAATGGTCTAAGGAACACAAAGATCAATCATGTTTTAGGAAGATTGATTATGTGCATGTATATAAAATGACATAAAAATTGATCTATATGATAATGAAAAATCAATTGATGAATCTTTATGAATACGTTTGCACCAAGCCCCGAGAGGGATCAAATATTTTTTCACTCTATGCTAGTTTGCATACCACCATATTTGATCCCTCTGGGGGCTTAGTAGATCCAGAGTAAAGATGGGTCTATGCTAGTTTAATTCCCCCATTTAAATAGGCTACATTCCACGTGAATACCATGGGTCAATACCATGTGCCATTTTTATTTTTATTAATACTAATATTAGGGTTAATAATGTTTTTTTCATGGTATTAATAATAATCTAGCCCATGGTATTTGGCCCATAGTATTTTTTCCATAGGTTTCACCTAAATATAACGCATTTTTTGAGTGTTCGTAAATATAAGGTGACTTATGGAGTAAATATAAAAAAATGTTTTATTTGTTTACCATACCTCTCGTTTATTTATATTTTTATTAATTTACCATACCTCTTTTACAAATATGGTATTTGGCCCATAGGATTCACTTAAATAAAACCTTTTTTTGAGCCTTCATAAATAGAAAGAGGATTATGGACTAAATATAAAAAGAGATTTTATTTATTTACCATACGTCTAATTTATTTATAATTTTTATTTATTTACCATACCTTTTGAGTAAGTATAAAAAGAGGTTTTATTTATTTACCATACCGCCACTTTATTTATATTTTTATTTGTTTACACCCTTGCACTTGCATGTATATAGGCATGTATATAAGGTGACTTATGGAGTAAATATAAAAAATGTTTTATTTATTTACCATACCTCTCATTTATTTATATTTTTATTAATTTACCATACCTATTTTATAAATATGGTATTTGGCCCATAGGATTCACTTAAATAAAACCTATTCTTGAAAATTAGGGTGAATGGAAGTTTGTAACTCCCAATTTCAAGGGCTAAATTTACCTTTTTTGCCCTTTCCCTTAAAATAAGGTGGGCTATTTGAGGAGATTTGTAAAAATGTACTATGATACAAAATATTCACCCACTAAAAATTTAAAACCCCTTAATTTCGCCTAAGGGCGAAAATTCACCCCTAAAATTTTCCATGATCACAGTTCTGGCATCATCATCAGTGATAGATAAATAAAAATTTGAATAGAAAGCACATGGACTATACCTTTCTGGCTGCCTTCTTTCTCGAACTGATCTTCTCACATCTGGAGTTTGTGGATCTTCATCTTTTGATTCATCTTCTGTTGTAGATTCTAATTCTTCCTACTTTAGCTCAAACTCTATCTTCTCAGGTTCCTTTAGTAGGAATTCATGTTTAATAATATCTTTTACCTCTTTAAACACCACATCTCGGTTGTACACAAGGGTTCCAAATCTTATAACCTTTTAAACCATCCTTATACCCAATAAATATGCACTTTTTAGATTTACTATCCAACTTTGTTCTTTTCTCCTTTGGAACATGTACATATGAATCACATTCAATACCCTCAGATGTGAAAGAGAAGGTTTCTTACAAGTCCATACCTCTTGTGGAGTCTTATCCTCCAATGCTAATGAAGGTGATATGTTGACCAAGTAACATGCAATCTCCATTGCCTCTGCCTATAATTCTTGTCCTGACCCAACACCACTAAGCATGCTTCTTTCCTTTTCCATCAATGTCTTGTTCATTCTTTCTGCAACTCCATTTTTCTGAGGTGTGTATGAAGTAGTATTTTTCCGTGCTATACCACACTTCTTACAAAATTCTTTAAATTCCTTCTTATAAAATTCTCCACCGTTATCTATCCTCAACACCTTTATCTTCTTCTTTGTTTTGTTTTCCATTAGAGTCTTAAATTCTTTGAACCTACCAAATAGTTCAAATTTCTTCCTGAGGAAATATATCTATGTATTCCTTGAGAAGTTATCTATAAATGGTACATAGTACACAAAATTTCCCAGTGATGGAACCGACATAGGTCCAAACACATCAGTGTGCACAAGCTCTAATATATGTTTTTCCCTCTTAGCACCAGAGGGGAAACTCACCTGATTCTGCTTCCCATGTACACAATTTTCATAGAAATCAAAATCCAAAGAGAAATTAGACATACCTTATATCATACCACTCCTATGAAGTATTCAAAGGTCCTTCTCTCCAAGATGTCCAAGCCTTTGATGCCATAGCATGGTATTTTCTCCCGAGACCGCTAGATTTTTTGATCCACTTTCGGGAACCACAAAACTATTTCACCCATCAATAATAGTGCTACCTTGAAGCTTGTACAAAGTTTCAATCCAAGCTCCCTACATCAATACCAGTGCTCCCCAAACCATCTTGCATGTATCTTTCTAGAACATTGTTTTTACCCCTGCATCATCCAGTTTGCTTACAGAAATCAGATTTTTGGCCAATGCAAGGATATGTAGAACACCCGGAAGTGTTCTAATCCTTCCACCTTGCAACTTTAACTTGACTTTTGTGTGGCCAATGATTCTATCCTTCTTGTCATCCTAAGAAGACATCACCACTGTCATATTTTTCATACTCGCAAAACCATTCTCTATGGGGATTGAAGTGAGAGGGTGCACCTGAGTCAATCAACCATGACTCATGATCTACATGTGTACTTGAAGAAGAAGCCAAGTACACATCCCCACTTTCATCTGAGGTGGTTTTCACCTCTATAGAAGGACCACCATTAGATCCCTTTCCTTAATCAAGAGCTTTAGATTTACAATCCCTTATGAAGTGCCCTTCCTTTTCGCATTTCCAGCACACCTTTAGATCTTTTCCTAGAGATTTATATCTCCTACTCGAGGACTTATTTTTGTTTATGTTCTGGGACCGTCCTCGTACAGATAAGGCATCACCATTCTGGCCCTCCATATTTTTCCATCTCATCTCCTCCGAGAGCAAGGATGAGACTACTTCCTCAAATTGTAAGGCAGGTGCATTGCTACCTATTGCAACAACCATACTATCCCATGAATCTCATAGAGAACACAATAAACTGATGCACTTATTTTCATCTGAAATTTTAATATCAATAGATAAGAACAGAATGAGAGTAACCAGATTCAAATAATATAAACTACATACTAGTCTAGCAAATAGCACTGACAAGTAGAAAACAATAATGACCAATGGCTCTCACAACAGAGCCTTGAAATATCGTTAACATTAACGGGAATAAAACAAAAGGAAACTAGTCACGATATTCAATAACACTTTCCATATGAAACTGAGGATACCATGTTTACAAGGAAAAAAATCTTGTGATTAGAGGCCTTACGCTGAGTTGTACAGTAAAAAAAAAACAATAGATTTTACAAAGCAGTCCCAGGAATCCTCAATAAAGGAAACCAAAACCATGTGTCATTGTACAAAATTTAGCTTTAGAAGGACTATAGCCAACTAGTAGTATAGATGCCAATAATTTTATTCTTGGATGTCATCATAAGCTAGAAGGGAGAGAATTCCTCCTAAAAAGTAGAAAAATACTAGATCTCCCAACGCAGAGTAAATGGGTAGCTCAGTGAAGAAACAATGAACCTCGTTGCTAGTTGTTGCAAGGAATCTAGCCTATGAAAGACTATAATCAAAAGTGTCGAACTCCATGAATAAACATGTATGGGCATGAACACACCAGCATGAGGAGAAGGGGGCCGAGAGATGGCACAAGCTTGGTGCTACAAAAATATTTCAAACACATAACATAATCAAAAAATGTAAAGGAAACCACAACAGTTACCATAGTACTGGAGCAATAAATCATTATTACGTAGGAGAGGAAATTGGCCACGCACAAACTTAGAAAACGGATAGGGAGAACGAACCATTGCATGCCACCTAGCTAAGGGGGTTTGTGGAAAACCCCCAATACACAGTTCTGTAAGTACATAAATAACCAAACCAAGGAAACATAAAATAATTTACAATCTCTTCCATCCTAGAGAACAAGGAAATAAATAGCAGGAAAAACTGCCAATAGTAGCACCACAGAACTGAAAGCGAAGGAAACCCAGGAAAAAATATGCAACAGATCGGTGAGATGAATTACAGAGAGTCTCTTAAACCCCAGTAGACTTATGACTCAAAGGATGGTCAACAGTACACTCTCTAGCAAGGTACATACTATATCAAACAGAGAATCGAGCATGAATCTATCAGGGGTCTGAAATAGAAAGACCAAACCTACGAAATTATGAAATCCCTGAACAAAACCTGAGCACCATTTCACTTGCATCACCTGGTAGCTTCCATTCTTTAGTGAAAAACAAATGATATTGAACTAAAAATTTAGCAAGCAAATGTATTAATTTCATATTGACAAAATAACGGTAAATAAAAATTGCGCACAAAACTGAGGGTTATTTACTTGAGGATGGTCGTAATGACGAAGATGACTGTAAGCATCCTTAAAATATATAAGTTCTTTAACAATTTCGACCACTCCATAAATACCACCTTCTCAGGAAATCCAAGCAGAGTCAAAGTAGAACCAGCAATAAATTTTTACTAGAGGATGTAATTTTAGCAAGAGATGCATTATGTTATTGAACCTATGTGAGGAAATGGGGGTCTCCATCAGAATGCATATATAAGTTCTAGAACCCTGAGGGAACGACAGTGAAACCCTTACATCGCTAACAAGAGAAATCTCCACTGCTGAAAAACAAAATGAGGATCAATTAGGGTTAGGTCACGACATAACCAGAGGCGTGTGAATTTGAGTCATTGATGCTTGAAATCACATCTTGATCATCCAATAACCATAACATTGACCACACCCATATGCACCCATGTGGTTTTGTACACCTCACAAGGTCCCACTGAACCAAGAAGCATCGAAGATGGTGTGCTGACAGAGAAAGCGATGGGAGGTTTCAAACATAGTCCAAGGGCGTTATAAATTATATTTATGTCATAAACCAATGTGGTAGGTGCCAAATAACCTATCGTTAATAATATACCCTGTCAAATGTATTGGATTATATTAACTCAAAGGGAAGGAAAAAAAGAATTGCAAGGGAAGGGGGTACTAGTTGCTAAGGGTCGTAAGTGTTAGGTGTTAGGGCATAGTTTCAAGGCGACTGATCTAAGTGGATATTGGTGACCACCAACTTATTCCACCTATACCCCCTAATCAGTTTCATCTGTTTCCTTGTTCATTTCATCATTTACTATTTTTAACAGTTTTTCGGGTCCTGAACTTCCAGAGTAGTTTTAACCCCCTAAACGACGTTTTTTGGGGTTTGCGGCAGGTCCATAGTCATAGGCAAGGGCCTATGGTGAAATATATAGTACTCATCGAGACCTTTCCAACAAGGTATCGTATGCACCAAATGGAGATAATATGTCCATGGTATGACCACGGGAAGTTAGCTTCCCAACTAACCCCAATGAGGCCCACAAACTCTTGGTGTTACATCTCCTAGGTTTAAGGTTTAGGTTGTTTAGGCTTTTCTCATGTTTTCTAATAATAGATAAGCCCACGAGCCTCATTGTAACACAATTCAGAGGCATGTAGCCGCCACATCTCTTCTCAGAGATAAGCTACCATCGACCAAGATATCTTATTTGTATTATATTTCTAAACATAGTTAAATACTTTTATATTAATGAATTGAAGTGTTTTTCTGCTACATCTTTGTGTTTATGATTATATCTGTCAATTGTTGCATTCATGTTTAAGTTCGGATCAGTGTTATCAGAGCGGTCTGCTCTTTCTCTGTTTTTATTTTCATGTCCCCAATGAGGTCAGGGTATAAGGAGTAAGGGCTTGATCTGGTTGAACCATTGTGATCAGCCTTGCAAAACTCGATGACCTCCCATGGCGGAAGAAAAAAAAGTTGAGGGGGTAGGAGATCCTTTCGAAATGTTTCTCGAGGAAGCCCTGGAGCAACAGACGGATGCAATTATGGATAACTTTGCCCAAATCCTTTGACGACTACCCACAGGTGATGCATCTTCATCCAGCAGCCACTCTAGAGATGACACTCCCTTTAAGGTACAAGTTAACTTCGGTATTCCCATATTCGAAGGCCTCATAGTTGCAGATGCCATAGATAAATGGTTAGATCTGTTGGAAGGATATTTTTCAGTTCCTGACTTCCAATTGGGAAAAATTACTTTTGAACTTCTCAAAGTCACCCCACACGTCAAAGGACTAGTGGGAAACCTGCTGTGAACAAAAGGACAACAGTGAACCCTCATTGTTTTCAACAACACCCACTTGGAATTATTTTCAAGATGCTATCAAGGAACAATATTACCCTGTTAGGAGCTATGAAGACAAATACATAAAGTGGACCATGCTATGACAGGGAAGGGACCAAGATGTGCCAGAGTTCACAAATATTTTCCATACCCTTCGCACAAAGCTAGGTATCAAGGATACCGAGCAACATTTGGTGCTCAAGTACCGTGGTTTTCTACACAAGTACATACAGGATGAGATGGAGTTCCTGGACATTTCCTCACTCGGAACGACATATTGGTACGTTGTCAATATTGAGTAGAAGTTTAAATAGAAGAAGTGGTACTTTAGATCCGCAAATCCAAAGCAAGGAAAAGGCACCCCCAAACC